>CM060909.1:721141080-722513281 GCA_030737875.1 Allium sativum | reverse complement strand
CGGCCAGACTTCCATCACAAGTGTAATCTAACCTCATGTCTAGGCGCAATTACACTTTCTAATTACTGTAATCCTAGGCATTTCATTATTAGCCAGTTTTTACCTATGTCGTTATAGGTTATAGGTTTCATGCCACTTTTTCCCCAATTATGTTCATAGTGAATTATATGTCCAAATTCATATACATAAACATTATCTAAGCTATGTCAAATTCCTCATTTACCAATTTGCCTAAATTCCCAATTTACAAGTTATGCCCAATTTCAATGTTCTTCCCCTCGTTCCCAAACTAACACATTTGCATATTTTTAGCGGCATGCCTAGGCTCGAAAGTAGCCTGGCTATATAAACTAAAAGGGAAAGGGTGAAGGGAAAATGATAGAAATGATTGATCTGACAAAATTGACATAAATGTATAATGGCATAATGTTAAGATGGACATATAAGAATAGAGCTGGAGAACTTGTGATAGTAAAACTAGTTTTAACATAGTAGGGATGTCATAATAGACATGATTATATCTAAACAAAGATTTATATGTCCAGCTAATGATAGATCCAAATTAACCACAACATGATAGGGAAAAAAATGATCTAAATGATGAATTAGATCTATAATCAAAAGTAGATCTGACATGATAAAGGTTAAGATCCATGTTATAGTTAATTCGGAATATCATGGATTCGCAAATTACAATAGATCTGATATGATTCAGTCATAGAGATAGATGCAAATTACAATCATATCATGTTTTATTTTTAATCATTTAAATCTAAATGTAACTTAAACTCATAGTGTTTGGATCTATAAAAATAGAAGGAGAAAAGCGAAGGTTGAATCATAGATCTACACTTGAATCTCTAAACTTTGATTGCAGAAGAAAAAAAAGATTTGTTTCATTCCATGCACTGACAGTATTTAGGCCTCCGTTGATTTTAGTGTGAAAACTAGAGAAATAATGAAGGCTTTTATATAGCTGCCATCCCCCAGAACCGACCTAGCCACGTCATCCCTGGGGGTTCGACCACCCCTTAGGGTCGACCCACGGGTCGACTCCCCTGCGCAGGAGAATTCCCGCTCACCCCATTTTATGAAATTTGAACGATTTTGAACTGAATTTTGATTTCTGGACCTTATATATATATTTATATTTATATATATATTCTTGCGCGTATACAAACTTAAAACCTTCATAACTTCTTCATACGGTGTCCGTTTTATGCAAGCCAAATGTCTATCTTGACCAGAATTTCTGGACGGAGGCAATGGTGCAGTCCGTTTCCCTTAATTCTGGACATTAAATTAATTATTCTTTAATTTATCCTCTTTAGTGTTGCTAAAATTACGGGGTGTTACATTCTCCCCTACTCAAAGGATTTCATCCTCGAAATCCCCAAGTTAAGAAGAATGTATATCGTACCAACCACATACATCTACTCATCCACCAATCACTGGCATCCATTGTCCTTAAAAGATTTCTAATGTTTAAATGAACATATGAAAAGGTGTGTGTATATGTCCCAATACTAATGCGAAGATCAGGCGGTCTACTAATTCAGTTGACCTCCTAAATGCAATATATGTTAGTGCCATGAATCCAACATGTACGCAACAATCCTAATATAACATCTAAGTTCTGTATGAGTGCACAATCATCTGTCCAAATGCAACATCCACATGATGATGCATCCATTTTCACCCTTAAAAGAAAAAAAATGCACCCACATCCTTATGCAGTATGAGAGTGATTGAACCGATCTAGTGCTAATGTGTGTGTATATGCATCCACTGGAAACCAGTAGCAAAAACTTGCATCCGCTTGCATCCATCAAACATAACATGTGTCAAACACATCTTTACATCCATGGGATTCCTACCTAAAGGTCAATGATTCGATCGATAGGACATACTTAAACGACAGAAACAAGCATAAATAGAAGCTTTGGAAAAGGAGTTAAGAACATACCCTCGAAAAGAAAAGGATACGAAGCATGATTCTTGTCTTCAGTCTCCCAAGTCGCATTCTTTAGGTTCTCTCCCCACTGAACCTTCATCAACTTGACTTCTCTATTGCATAGCTTCTTAACTTTTGATCCAAGAATACGGTTAGGAACTCGTCTGACTGTCACCTCCCATTCCACCTCTACTTCTTCCAATACACTCGGCTGAACTACTTCCGCGGTATCATGCAAGCATTTATGCAAATGAGAAACGTGGAAAACATCATGAACGTTGGATAGTCTCTCTGGCAGCTTTACTTTATACGCCATTTGGCCAATCCTTTCTGTTATGGAATATGGGCCTACGAACCTCGGTGCCAGCTTCCTTACAGATCCGAAGCGGACCACATTCCTCAAAGGTGACACTTTAATGAAAACCATATCTCCTACTTCAAATTCAATGTCAGTCCTTCTCTTGTCTACGTAGGATTTCTACCTATCTTGAGCGATCTTCATTCGTCGTCTAATAAGATCAATCTTCTTGGACGTTTCTCTAACTATATTTAGTCCAAGTAATAGCCATTCTCTAGATTCCCATCAACAAGTTGGTGACCTACAGGGTCATCCGTATAATGCTTCGAAGGGTGCCATGCCAATGCTAGCTTGAAAACTGTTGTTATAGGCGAACTCTAATAAAGGAAGATGCTCCTCCCAAGTCCCACCGAAGTCTAGGATACACAGCCTCAAAAGGTCCTCTAGAACTTTGTTCACCCTCTCCGTCTAACCATCGGTTTGAGGATGACAAGCGATGCTCAAACATGACTGTGTACCTAATGCTTCTTGCAAGCTCTTCCAAAATTCACTGATGAAAATGGTATCACAGTCGCTTAAGATACTGGAAGGTACTCCGTGAAGACGGACTATCTCTCGGATATAAACTGTTGCCAACCATACTGCTGTCCTCTAACTCTTAACTAGAATGAAATAAGCACTCATAGTAAGTCTATCCGATACAACCCAAATGCTGGTGTTGCCTTTCTTCGACCTAGGCAAACTGTCTATGAAATCCATAAAGACGCTCTCCAACTTCCAATATGTAACCTCCAAAGGATGAAGTAAATCACGGGCTTCTTTTGCTCAGCTTTGACTTGCTGATAAACCAAACAATGAGAAACAAACTCTGCCATATCTTTCTTCATCCCAACCCAAAAGAAAACCCTCTTCATGTCCCTATACATCTTATCTCCACCTGGATGAATAGTCATCTTAGAATGATGGGCTTCTTCTAGGACTGTCTTTAACAAGCTTCCAATTTGAGGAACACAAAGCCTTCCATCTCGCCGCAGGCACCCTTTATCGTTTATGGAATATCTATTGAGGTGACTAGAAGTCTCCCCTTTACTGAGTCTATCCAAGATATCTGAAATCTTTGGATCATTTTGCTGCGAAGCTCCTATCTGATCCATAAGAGTAGGTCGTATCTCTAGCAATGCAAAAAAACCAGGCAAAAGCTCAGTGGAGGGTCTAAAGTCAAAAGTCGATATGAGCTCCAAGCTTTTCCTTTCCACAAAACAGAGGATTTAAGGCCATCCTCTGCCTTCTTAGTGCGTCTGCCATGACATTACCCTTGCCAGGGGTATAAGCAATCTTAAAATCATAAGAAGTTAGGAACTCCATCCACCTTTGCTGCCTTAAATTAAGATCCTTCTACAAGAATAAGTACTTGAGAGATTTATGATCGGTCTAAACTCGAACTTCTCTCCAAGTAAATAATGACGCCACGTCTTAAGTGCGAACACTATGGAAGCTAGCTCTAAGTCATGGGTAGGGTAGTTCTTCTCATGGACCCTTAGTTGTCTTCGTCCATAACATAATACCCTCCCCTCTTGCATCAGAACCGCACCTAGCCATGTACCACATGCATCGGTGTATACTGTAAATACTTTGTTCCCATCGAGCAAGGTCAAGATCAGGGCTGTTGTCAGAGACCTCTTCAATCGTTGGAAAGCGACATCACAATCTATATTCCATGAAAATGCCAAATTATTCTTTGTCAGCTTGGTGAGTGGGGCTGATATCTTTGCGAAGTCTTTAATGAATTTTCGATAATAACCTGCCAACCCAGAAAGCTTTTCACCTCCATTGCATTCTTTGGAATCTGCCAGTCCTGAATTGCAACCACCTTTGCGGGATTTACTACTATCCCTTCTTTAGAAACCACATGCCCTAGGAATCTCACCTCTTTCCTCTAAAAATGGCATTTGGAGAACTTTGCCTTAAGTCGATGCGCACAGAGAGTTTTCAAAACCTCCCTCAAATGTTGGGCATGCTCTTCTTCGCTCTTTGAGAAGATCAAGATATCATCAACAAAGACCATGATAAACTTATTTAGAAACTCCCGAAACACCCTACTCAACAGATCAACAAAATAGGCGGGTGCATTCGTCAACCCAAAAGGCATAACTAGCCATTCAAAGAAACCATCTGGAGCCCTAAAAGTGGTCTTATATACACTATCCTCAGCCACTCTCAATTGATGAAACCCCGTGGCCAGGCCTAACTGAGAGAATACCGATGCCCCAACAAACTGGTCAAACAAGTCATTTATCCTTAGGAGTAGGAGCTCGTTTTTCTTGGTGAGTTTATTCAACTCCCTATAATCTACACAAAAGCGAAGCGAATCATCCACCTTAGTTGTGAATACTACTGGAGTACCCCATTCAAATATGCTTCGCCTAATAAATCGTTTCTCAAGTAGCTCCCCTACTTGTTTGCTAAGATCGCTCCTTTCCTTTGGAGCTAAATGGCGCACAGGTAATGCAACTGGCTTTGCATTGTCCACCAGATATATACAAAAAACGATCTCGCGCCTCGGAGGTAAACCCCGTACCTCATCAGAAACATCGGAATAATCTTGGACTACTGGAACAGATTGCAGATCATCGATAGATGCATCAAGAGACTCTAGGAAACTAAGCATAACCGACCCTTGTGGGCTCGAGGGTCCTCCCATGACAAGTCAGATGCCTAACCACCCTCACAATCTAGAATGGCACCATATGTGGTAAGCCAATCCATTCCTAGAATCATCCCATAACCTATAAACCCGAGCACATACGCGTCGCACTCAAACTCGACGCCTAACATAGGTATTCTCAAATCCCGACAAATCATGTATAAATGAGCCGAACCACCAATGGGGTTTGAGACAATAACGGGGTCCACTACCATACTAGTATCTAAGTTCAGGTATTCTACCATAGAACTACATATAAATGAATGTGAAGCGCCAGAATCAAAAAGAGTTCTAATAGGTTGACTTGAAAGAGAAATCAAACCTTTCATGGAAATTTTCCTACCTCTATCTGGAGCACTGGTCACGAGAGCATGTACCTGCCCTCCAGAAGCTCCTGCCCTTTGACCTTGTCCCTATTTCTTTGGGCACTCCCTAGCAAAGTGTCCGACCTCTCCATAGCTATAGCAAGTATTCTTCCTTCTTTTGCTGTCCTTGACCAAGTGGCCTTCTTTCCCACCACTGTGACACTTCCTCTTATCCTTAGCCTTGTCATTCTTTCCTCCTTTCTTTTGTTGTTGTTGTCCTTTCTTGGGCCATCCCTTATTGTTTTGCATCGTTTCCTCAACCTTAACTTCCTTCTTTTCTCCTTTGTCTTCGTCGTGCATCAAAGCCATATCAACAAGCCTTTCAAAAGTAGCTCCCATTAGAATATGTGACATAGCTAACCTATGAAGGGGTTCATTCAACCCTTTAGCAAACCGCAAAGCCTTCTTATGCGGAGTATCTACCATTTCCAATCCAAATCTTGCTAGCTAATTGAAATTGTTCACATATTCTTTAGCAGTCATGTTTCCTTGTTTGAGCGCCAATAACCTCTCCATTTGCATGCTTTTCTCAGCTTGAGAGAGAAACTTCATTTCAAATCACATCTTAAAATCATCCCATCTCTCCACCAGATGTCCATCTTGGGTTACTTCCCACCGGAACAAAGCTTCATCTTTCAGTAGCTAGGCAGCTAACTGAATCTTCCTTCATTCTTCCACTTCAAAGATTACAAATCAGTCTTCGGTATCCTTGAGCAAATTACTTGCCTCTACGAATGTTTTGGTTCCACGGAATGGTTTCCCTCTCATAGCATATAAATCTTTGCAAATCTTATCGAAATTATCTGCTCTTAGAGGAGGAGGGGGAGGAGGAACGATGGGTGCAACTGGGGGAGGAACGTCAACTTGACCTCCGGCAGGTGCCGTGGCCTTTAGATACCTATGGAACCAGCCTGGTATCGTAATGCCCTCAGGAACATTAGATTCCCCAAACATGCTGAAACGAAAAGGAAAGAGATTTAGACAAGGATCGAATGATATTACATATGTCTTTGGGGAATATGTTTTTCAAAATAGAATTTTCTTTTTGAAAAATGCTTTCTTAAAACCTTTTTGAAAATAATTTTCAAAAACTTTTATCCAATCTGGTAACCTTCAGCTTTGATACCAAGTGTGACATCCCACGCTCGTTAATGTCACTCATTATGAGAACGCATTAAGTTTCATGAAGCGTTATAGTTAAACAGACACATAACATAACAAGACAAATATAAAAGATAGCAGTGGAATTTAAAATTTTATTTAAAACATAATTCATAACATCGTGGTCCAAAGTATCACAAGTCTGGAGCTACATTAAAACCATTACAATAATATAAAGCTTCTATCTTGTACCATCAGAGTACAAAAATACATAAAAGAAAAAGTATAATTTCCCCAAAAGAGATAAAGCCATAGTAGTAAGGATAAGTGTAACACCCTGAATTTTTAATAACATTAAAGAGTATAAATTAGATAATAATTAATTTAATATTCAGAATTAAGGAAAAGGACTGCGCCATTGCGTCTGCCTCGAAATTCTGGTCAAGATAGACAATTGGTTTGCGTAGAACGGACACCGTATAGAGAAGTTAAGAGGGTTTTAAGTTTGTATATGCGTAGAAGTATTATATATATACATGAATCAGATATGAGTCGTACCTTATCCATAAAGGGTTCAAAATTAGAAATCGCGTGAAAGAAGAATGAGCGGCAAATTTCCTACTCTAGGGGGTCGATACCCCTAGAGGGGTGTCGACCTAGGGGTCGACCCACCCAAAGGGGTGTCGACCCATGGGTCGACCCACCTATAGGGGTGTCGACACCCCTAGGGCTGACGTGGCATAGTCGGTTTGGAGGCTGGCAGCTATAAATAAAGGTCCGTTTTCACTTGTTTTCTATCCTGAAATGCAATGGAGGCCAGATGCTATCAGTAGATGGACTAAATCTACTTCTATTCATCTTCTGCAAATCAAATTCTGAGATTCAAGCATAGATTCAACCCCATCTTCTTTTCTATCTTCTTAACAATCCAAACACTGTGAGTTGGTTACCTTTAGGTTTAAATGAACAAAAGTAAACTGTGAAAGACTGTGATTTGGATATGTTGCAAACTATGAATCTTTGCTATTGTTAAATCTTATACTATGTCATGATAGATCAACTTCTCTAGATCTAATTCAATTATGGTTATTCTATTATGTCTCCTTTATGGATCTTGATTTGTAACTATATTGTGGTTAATGTAAATATGTTAATTTGGACAGTTACAACATTGGTTAGATCTAATTCTTTATGTAAATCACCTTTAACCTGTCATATTGTGATCAACTTAGATATGTTTTAAATTGGACATGTGAATCCATATTCAGATCTAAACATGCTATTATTTCATCCTAATTATGTTAGATCTATTTTTATGTCCATATTATAATTATGCTAGATCTGTTTTTATGTCCACCTTATTATGCCAAAACATGTCTATGCCAGTATATATGTTCATGTCACCTTTATTAGAATGATCACTATTGTCATTTTTCCCATCACTTTTTTTTATACTGTATATACCTAGGCTACTTTCTAGCCTAGATATGCTGCCAAAGATATGTGAATGCGTTAGTTAGGGGACGGGGGAAAATATTAGATTTGGTATAACTTGATATGAATTTGGACATATAATCTATTATGTTGGACATTTAGGCATAATTGGAAATTTGAATGTTAAATTGGTTATTAATTGGAATAATGAATAAATTTGGCATAAAATCAGCTATGGACATAAGTGGGAAAAAGGGGCATAAAACCTATAATTGACATAGGTATAATTAATAATAAATGCCTAGGATTACAATTAGAAATTGCAATGGCACTTATGACACGAGGTTAGGTTGCATTGGTGGTGGAAGTCTACCCGGACCCTACCGGCATATCCAGCAGCCACTAATGTTGAACCTAATGTGAGAGGTCTAAGTGCGCAAATAAGAATCGGGCTATGACACAAGGTTAGGCCCAACTGTGGAATAAGACTGCCCAGACCCGGCCGGCTTATCCAGCATCCACACGTTGTAGGCCTAATATGGGAGGTCCAGCCCATTACGAATCGTAAATGGACATGTAATGAATTGGACTGCTTAACCTAATTTAATCCATAGGGATTATATGATTATGAACTAAAATTAGGGTTAAGTAAAATTGGTTGGATAGTAGATGGGTTAAGTAAATCTAAGGGGGTGGGTAATATTTATAAATAGGCCCACAAACTTAACCCGATAAGGTTATGTAACTAAAGACACCTTGTGGAATACATAACCGGAGGAAATAATAAAGTTATGTAATTAAAGACATCTTTTAGGTTAAGCATAACTATTATAGGGCTACGTAATTAAAGATACCTAGTAGTATACATAGTCAGTGAAAACCTGGTGGGGGATACAAGACAAAGTGGAGAGCTTGTATCATATCATGTGGGACCCATTTCAGTTAGTAACCCGAAGTAGGTATTAAACAAAGTACTCCGTACTATGCGGAGAAGGTGCATGCTTACTAATTGATTGTAAGAGATCCAAACGTGGAGGACAGTGTGGGCGACGCAAACCGACCGGGCCATGTGCGTGCATGAGCCGAGAAGAGGGGGATAAGACGACCATGACACCTATAGATATGGGGCTGTGCATATTAGTGAGGAGTTGCCACTTTAGGACATGATACATCCTACTGTGGGCTGACATAGAGTATCTACGGAGTAGGGAGACGATCGATTAGGGTAGTAGTTAGGGTATATTTGGATGTATGCCCTAAGTTTACCACCTTATAGCGGAAGAGATCATCTCATTCTAGTTATACTAGTAATCATGCAAAGTTATCATTAGAAGCATATACACCTTATCTTGTCTACCTTGTCACACATGCCATTTATGTAGTGATCTCTCTTATCCACTTTATATGTTTGTCATGCTACTTTTATTTATTTACTGGCTAAAAGTAATTAGACTCGTCAGACTTTATGTCTAACTCTTTTTGTTTCTCCTTATTTCTTCCGCCCCCCATGATGTCATAGAGGAAACACTCGGGCTTGACCATGATTCTGCTTACTTTTGCAAGAGCTGCTGATATGTATGGCTCAAGCTCCTATCCTTGTTGCTATGGCTACATTTTGTTCTTGGGGAATTTTTCTTCTTTTATGTACTATGATATTTTTGAAATACAAGACATTAACTTTTATGTTATAATGGACTTTTATGTTTCAGATATGTGATGTTTTTGGACCATGTTATCTTATGATAAATAAAAGTTTTTATTCTGCTGTTATTCTATATATCAGTCTTGTAATATTTTGTGTCTGTTTACCTATAACCCTTTACGAAACTTAATGCATTCCCTTTGTGAGTGACATTAACGGAAGTGGGGTGTCACACTTGGTATCAGAGCTGAAGATTACTAGATTAGATAAAAGTTTTTGAAAATTATTTTCAAAAAGATTTTAAAAGAAAGCATTTTCAAAAAGAAAATTCTTTTCTGAAAAACCTTCCCCAAAAAGCCATATGTAATATCCTTCAATCCCTTGTCTAAATATCATCCTTTTTCTTTTTCAGCATGTTTGGGGAACAAAACATTCCTAATATCCCAGAGGGCGTCACGATACCTCGATGGTTCCGAAGGTATCTGGATGCCACGGCGCCTTCCGAAGGCCAATGAAACGTTCCTCCCCCAGCTGCACCCGTCATTCCTCCTCCCCCCCTCCAAGAGCAGATAACTTCACCAAGATCTGCAAAAGCTTCCGTGTTATGGGAGGGAAGCCATTCCATGGGAATGATACATTCGTGGAAGCGCGGAATTGGCTCAAGGAGACCGAGGACTTGTTCGTAATCTTTGAAGTAGAGGATAAAAGGAAGGTTCAGTTAGACGCCTGGATATTGAAAGACGAAGCCTCATTTTGGTGCGAAGTCACCCAAGCTGGACGTCCGGTGGAAACTTAGGAGGATTTTAGATAGAGGTTCGAAATGAAATTTATCTCCCAAGATGAGAGTAGCATGCAGATAGAGAGATTCTTAGCACTCAAACAAGGAAACTTGACGGTGAAAGAATATGTGAATAAATTCAACCAACTAGCAAGTTTCGGGTTAGAGTTGGTGGATATGCCGCACAAAAGGGCTTTGCGGTTCGCTAAAGGGCTGAATGAGCCTCTGAATGGGTTAGCCATGTCCCATATTCCAATGGGGGCCACTTTTGAAAAGCTTGTCGATATGGCCCTAATGCATGAGGAAGACAAGGGAGAAAAGAAGGAAGCAAAGGCAGAGGAGACATCGCAAAATAGGAAGGTATGGCCCAAGAAGGGCCAGCAACAATAGCAGAAGAAAGGAGGGAAGAATGACAAAGGCAAGGATAAGAGAAAATGTCACAATTGTGGGAAGGAAGGTCACTTGATCAAAGACTGTAAGAGAAGGAAGAATTCTTGCTACCATTGTGGAGAGGTCTTACACTTTACTAGGGAGTGCGAAGAAACAGGGATCGCAGGGACAAGGTCAAAGGGCAGGAACTTCTGGAGGGTAGGTCCATGCTCTCGCGATCAGTGCTCCTGATAGAGGTAGAAGAATTTCCATTGAAGGTTTAATTTTTCTTTTAAACCATCCTATTAGAACACTTTTTGATTCTGGTGCCTCATATTCATTTATATCAAGTTCCGTAGTTGAATCTGTGCACTTAATTACTTGTATGTTAGTGGATCCCGTACTTGTTTCAAACCCCATTGGTGGTTCGGCTCATTTATCTATGATTTTTCGGGGTTTTAAAATATCTATGTTAGGCGTCGAGTTTGAATGCGATGCGAATGTGCTCGGGTTTATGGGCTATGGGTTGATTCTACGAACGGATTGCCTTACCATGTGTGGTGCCATTCTGCATTGTGAGAAGAGGGTTGTTAGGCTTCTAACTTGTCATGGGAGGACCCTCTAGATTTCTTGTGACCCATAAGGGTCGGTTATGCTTAGTTTCCTAGAGTCTCTTGATGCATCTATCGATGACTTGCAATTTGTTCCAGTAGTCCGAGATTATTCCGATGTTTTTGATAAGGTTCTGGGTTTACCTCCATGGCGCGAGATTGATTTTTGTATATATTTGGTCGACAATGCAAAGCCAGTTGCATTGCCAGTGCGCCACATGGCTCCGAGGGAAAGGAGGGTGCTGAGTAAGCAAGTAGGGGAGCTACTTGAGAAAGGGTTTATCAGATGAAGTATATTTGAATGGGGTGCTCCAGTAGTATTCACAACTAAGGCGGATGGTTCGCTTTGTTTGCGTGCTGACTATAAAGAGCTGGATAAACTAACTAAGAAGAATAGATACCCGCTTCCGAGGATTGATGATTTATTTGATCAGCTTGTTAGTGCCTCGGTATTTTCTCAGTTAGACTTGGCCATGGGGTTTCATCAGTTGAGGGTTCATGAAAAGAACTGCCCAACCCATGATCTAAAGCTAGCTGCCATAGTATTCACATTAAAGACATGGCACCATTATTTACTAGGAGAGAAGTTTGAGTTATACACCAATCATAAGTCTCTCAAGTATTTATTCTCGCAGAAAGATCTCAATTTAAGGCAACAACGGTGGATGGAGTTTCTAGCTTCTTATGATTTTGAGATTTCTTATACCCCTGGCAAGGGTAATGTGGTGGCAGACGCACTATGTAGGCAGAGGATGCCCCTGAATCCTCTGTTTGTGGAAAGAAAGAACTTAGAGTTCATATCAGCTTTTGATTTTAGACCCTCCATTGAGATTTTGCCTGATTTTTTTGCATCCTTGGAGGTACGACCAACTGTTATGGACCAGATAGGAGCTTCGCAACAAGGTGACCCACAGATTTTAGACATCATGGAAAAGCTTAGAAAAGGGGAGACTTCTAGTCACCGCAGTAGATATGCCATTGATGAAAAGGGGTGGTTGCGACGAGATGGAAGGCTTTGTGTTCCTTAAACTGGAAGCTTGATAAAGGCAGTGCTAGAAGAAGCCCACCATTCTAAGATGACCATTCATCCAGGTGGTGACAAGATGTACAGAGACATGGAAAGGGTTTTCTTTTGGGTTGGGATGAAGAAATATGTGGCAAAGTTCGTTTCTCAATGTTTAGTTTGCCATCAAGTCAAAGCTGAGCAAAAGAAGCCCAGTGGATTACTTCATCCTTTGGAGGTTCCTCAGTGGAAATAGGAGAGCGTCTCTATGGATTTCATAGATGGTTCGCCTAGGTCGAAGAAAGGCAACACCAGTATCTGGGTTGTAGTGGATAGACTCACTAAGAGCGCTCACTTTATTCCAGTTAAGCGTAAGAGGACGACATCATGGTTGCCAACAATTTATGTTCATGAGATAGTTCGTCTTCATGGAGTACCTTCCAGCATCGTAAGCAATCCTAACCCCATCCTTACCAGCGAATTTTGGTGGAGCTTGCAAGAAGCATTAGGTACACAGTTGTGTTTGAGCACCGCTTATCATCCTCAGACCGATGGACAGACAGAGAGGGTGAACAGGATTCTTGAAGATCTTTTGAGGCTATGTATCCTAGACTTCGAAGGGACTTGGGAAGAGCACTTTCCTTTAGTATATATTTCCTATAACAACAGCTATCAGTCCAGCTTCATCATGGAAACCTTCGAAGCATTGTACGGACGACCCCGTAGATCACCAACTTGTTGGTGGGAATCTACAGAAAAATTATTACTTGGTCCAGATATGGTTAGAGAAACGTCCGAAAAAATTGACCTTATTCAATGGCAGATGAAGACAGCTCAAGATAGGCAGAAGTCCTATGCAGACAATAGAAGGACTGACATTGAATTTGAAGTGGGAGACCTAGTTTTTATCAAAGTGTCACCTCTGAGGAATGTGGTTCGCTTCGGGTCAGTAGGAAAGTTGGCGCCTAGGTTTGTGGGACCATTTCCTATAACTGAGAGGATTGGCCAAATGGTCTATAGAGTAAAGCTCCCAGAAAATCTATCCAGTGTTCATGATGTTTTCCACGTTTCCCATCTGCGGAAGTGCCTGCATGGCACCGCAATAATTATTGAGCCGGGTGTGTTAGAAGAAGTAGAAGTGGAACGGGAGGTGACAGTCAGGCGAGTCCCTACCCGTATTCTTGGATCATAAGTTAAGAAGCTACGCAATAAAGAGATCAAGTTGCTAAAGGTTCAATGGGGAGATAACCCAGAGGATGCGGCTTGGGAGACCAAAGACAAGATTTGTGCTTTATACCCTTTCCTTTTCGAGGGTATGTTCTTAACTCCTTTTTCAAAGTTTTATCAGTGCTTGTTTCTATCGTTTGATTATATATTATCCATATAATTTTTTGACCTTTAGATAGGAATCCTATGGATGTAAACATGTGTTTGAAATATGTTACGTTTGATGAATGCAAGTGTTCGCTAGTGGTTGCCTATGGATGCATATACACACACATTAGGCACTAGATCGGCTCAATCACTCTCATACTGCATATGGATGTGTGCGCATTTTCTTTCCTTTTATGGATGGAAATGGTTGAGTTAGCATATGGATGTTGCATTTGGATGAATGAGTGTGCACACATATAGAGCTTACGTGTTATAATAGGATTATTTGCATACATATTGGATTCATGGCACTAACATACATTGCATTAAGGAGGTCAACTGAATCAGTAGACCGTCTGACTTTCGCATTAGTATTGGGACATATACACATGCACACACCTTTGTATATATTCATATAAGCATTAGAAATCTTTAAGTATAATGGGTGCCAGTGATTGATGGATGAGTAGATGGATGATGGATGGTAGGATATGCATTCTTCTCAACTTGGAGATTTCGAGGACGAAATCCTTTAAGTAAGGGGAATGTAACACCCCAATTTTTAATAACATTAAAGAATATAAATGAGATAATAATTAATTTAATATTCAAAACTAAGGAAAAGGGACTACGCCATTGCGTCCATCTCGAAATTTTGGTCAAGATAGACAATTGGTTTGCATAAAACAGACATCGTATGGAGGGTTTTAAGTTTGTATATGCGTAGAAGAATTATATATATACATATGAGTCAGATATGACTCAGAACTTATCCAAAAAGGGTTCAAAATGCGTGATCGTCAAAGCAGAATGGGTGGCAAATTTCCCGCTCTAGGGGGTCAAACCCCCTAGAGGGGTCTCGGCCGCCCTAGAGAGGTGTCAACCCGGGGGTCGACCCACCCAAAGGGGTGTCGACCCATGGGTCGACCCACCTACAGAGGTGTCGACACCCCTAGGATTGACGTAGCATAGTCGGTTTGTAGGCTGGCAGCTATAAATAAAGGTCCATTTTCACTTGTTTTCTGTCCTGAAATGCAATGGAGGCCAGATGCTGTCAGTAGATGGACTAAAACTAATTCTATTCATCTTCTGCAAATCAAATTCTGAGATTCAAGCATTGATTCAACACCAACTTCTTTTCTATCTTCTTAACTATATAAACACTGTGAGTTGATTACTTTTGGGTTTAAATGAATGAAAGTAGATTGTGAAAGACTATGATTTGGATATGTTGTAAACTATGAATCTATGCTATTGTTAAATCTTCTACTATGTCATGATAGATCTACTTCTCTAGATCTAATTAAATTGTGGTTATTCTATGTAACACCCCACATCCATTAATGTCACTCACAAAGGGAATGCATTAACTTCCATGGAGGTTTTAAGTGAATATAGAACAGAAAAATTACAACAAGACAGATAATAAGTAGTACTTGGAAATCTAAAACTTCATTTTATTGCAGCGGAAATTAAACATGTTAGTTACATCATAAAACCATAAATTAGAGTCAAGTACAATATCCATCTTCATAAAACAAAATACATAATCACATTACACAAATAGCCATTTAAGAAGATAACAAGCTGGACTTTACTTCAACGGTCCAAGCTTTCCAAGAGAGATAAAGCAATCCAATCAAATTCCACTAGAGCTGGGCCTAACCTGAGGACCTGGAGGGGGAAAAAGGATAGAAATGGAGGGGGTCAGACATAAAGTCTGGCGAGTATGATAATTCTAACAATACTATTACCAAAATAACTAGACTAAGGCATAAGCTGGAAAACAAGGAAATGTCTATGAACTATCGGGTATGGAAAGCAGATAAAGATAACGTTAAAGATAACGTTAAAGGCATACCTAATTTCTAACGAATAATTACTACACTGGACCGCACATTACTACACTGCACCGCACCAGTCACCCTAAAGGTTGATCCCGCTTGCTTCACACAGAAACTATATAAATAGCCTTGCGTACCCCTAGCTGACTACATAGGTGCCGTCTGCCCCTATCTCCACTAGGTGTACCTCACTACCCACTTTCGATCGTCTCCCTACTCGTAGATACCCGTGCTGGCCCCACAGTGGGGTGTATCACTCCCCTAAAGTGGCAACCCGATACAACTGGAGAATGCATGGCTTATACCTACACGATGCAACAACGTCTTACCTACCAGCCCGGGTCCACACACGCATATGAAACCCGTTGGACTTGCGTTGCCACCGCTACCCCGTTTTGGCCTCTTATAGTCAAGCCCAGTATGCGTGTCCAGTCCTCGACTTGGGTCGAGCCCACAAAGATACGTTTGGGATACTGGTTGAAATGGGCCCCCACAAGCTACCCACCTAAGCTTGTCACCACTAGTATATCCCACTTAACCCTCTTAATCATGTTCATTTACATGTGTGTTTGGTTAAGTCTTACTAATCGTATTTCACATGCCACTAAGGGCACCCACTAGACTCCTCATGCCACCCAAGGCACCTACTTAACCCCCATGTCCCACCTTACATGTTTATCTGGTTAAGTATTTCTTAATTCATTCAGGCCATAACCTCATAAAGACCTCTCACATTAGACTGGCATTTATGACAGCTGGATTTGTCGGGCGGGTCCGGGCAGTCTTACACCATAAAAGAGTCTAACCTCGTGTCTTTACAACTGTTATGCTTTAGTTTAGGCCTAGGACCTCTCACATTGGGCTGACATTTGTGACCACTGGATTTGCCGGGCGGGTCCGGGCAGGTTTACGTCACAAACGAGTCCAACCTCGTGTCCTAAGCATTGATTATCACTTATAATCTTTTACCCCAGTTTTAATAATTCCCTAGTCAACTTATTAATTAACTCCAATTTTAATGATGTCCATAATTGACTCAATTATGGCCATCCATTCATGGCATGCAAAATCATATCAATTGCACCCCAACTTCTTAATTTTAAATCCTTAATATTACCCCTACCCCACGTTTATACGTTCGCTTATTCAACGCAGAATATACATTAGACTCGAGTAGTCTAACTAATAGCACAAAAATAAATTATTACAACATATAGACAATTAAAATGATCCTAATCATAATAGGGGTGAAACTTGCATAAAACTACACATGCTAATGTCACAATTTACATGATATGATCATAACCCAAATTTGTGTATAAACTTGCATATGGGGTTTTATGCAACATAATGATGGTGTGAACTAACATCTAATACATAGAATTCACATATGTCATAGCATAATTCTAGATGTCATAATTCTAGCTCTAAAGAGATGTCATGGCATATGTTCATAATCTTTACTAATCAATCTAACTTGCATACATGGTTTGTCATATAGATCAACATAGCCCAAACATTATGATTTGATCAACATGAAATAATTAGCATAGATAATAGCATCATGGCTTTAAAGCATGTATGATTTATCACAACTTAGCATAGAAAATCACAACCTATACAATATCATCATGGCATGATTTACAATATATAGGATATCATCATCACATAACATAGGATTTATGACATACATGATAGCATAAGGTTTACAACAACATATATGATAATCCGTATCATTCACTTATAATCCATTCATAACTTAATCTAATTAGTCTAATAATAATCTTGTTAAGATCATCACACTCACTATTTAGAGAAGAAAGAGAGTCTTGATTTGCTTTAGAGTTGAGTAGAATTAGGGTTTTGATTAGCTTCTTCCTTCCTAGTTGGCGGCGGCTAGACTGAGTTCCATGGCGGCGGTATGACGGTAGCTATTCTATTTTTCATGTGAATTAGAGTGAGAGACTACCTAGGTATTTATAGAGTGTAGGGTTTATTTAGACCATCAGATCAACTTAGAACTAATCTCAGCCAACCAGATTAGGTCAAAACCCTAATGGGTCATCACTCAGTCAAAAACAGGCTCAGAACAAAAACTGCTCGGGGGGGAGGGGGGGCAGGTCGACTCTATAGTCGACCTGGTTGAGGCAGGTCGACTGCCTAGTCGACCCTAAGGTCGACCTGGGCCTGGCGGGAATTTTCCCGCCTAGCCTGTTTTGACTCCGAATTTTTGAATTTTAAATTTCTGAAATCTATTTTGAATTTTCTGAAACTTCCGATGGCCATAACTTCTTCATACGAAGTCCAATTCACGCAAACTCGGACTCTATTTCAACCAGAATTCCGAGACGAACACAATGGCGCAACCCGTTTCCCACAATTCTCACGTCTGAGATTAGTTATTCTTTAATTTGTGAATATTAATATTAACAGAATTACGGGGTGTTACATTCTCCCCTCCTTAAAGGATTTCGTCCCCGAAATCTTCAAGTCAAGAAGAATGTATATCCTAACATCCAATCATCCATCTACTCAACCATCAAACACAGACATCCATTGTCCTTATAGACTTCTAATGCTTTCATGTTTAAATGCACAGTGTGTGTATATGTCCATATCTAATGCAAAATCAGGCGGTCCACTGATTCAGTTGACCTCCTTAATGCAAATCATTATAGTGCCATGCGTCCATTATGTATGCAAAAGTTCCTTAATGCTACATATTATCTCTACATGCGTGCATAATCATCATCTGAATGTAGCATCCATATGATAGCACAACCATTACACATCCATTTTTACTAAATACAACCATATATATGCAATATGCAATATGAAGTGACTGAGCCGATCTATTGCCTAATAGTGTGTGTATATGCGTCCACGAGCAACCACTAGCAAACACTTGCATCCACGAGCATCCATCATACATAACATGTCTCAAACACATGTTTCAACCATAGGATTATCCTAACTAAAGGTCAAAGATACTAGCGAGAGGATACTCTAAAGGTAAGATAAGTACAAGATGAGCGATAAAGGAGAAATTAAAAGACATACCCTCGAAAAGAAAAGGGTACAACGAACGCATCTTCTCTTCCGTCTCCCAAGTAGCGTTGCTCTCATCATCTCCCCATTGCACTTTGACTAGTCTGACCTCTCGATTTCTCAGCTTCTTAATCTCTGACCCAAGAATGCGCATAGGAGCTCGTCGAATCGTCGCATCATGCTCTATCTCCACCTCTCTAAGCAAGTTCGGCTCTACCACTTCCGCGGTCTCGTGCAAGCACTTCCTCAAATGTGATACATGGAATACGTCGTGTACATCACTAAGTCTCTCAGGCAACTCCACTCTATACGCCATCTGCCCAATCCTTTCCTTAATAGGAAGCGGCCCTATGAACCTTGGTGCTAACTTCCCAACGGACCCAAAGCGAACAACGTTCCGTAATGGAGACACTTTGATAAAGACCATGTCCCTAACTTCAAACTCAAGATCTGTTCTCCTCTTGTCCACATAAGATTTCTGCCTATCTTGTGTTGCTTTCATCCTCCTTCGAATCAAGTCGATCTTCTCCGAAGTCTCCCTAATCATATCGGTCCCAAGTAAGATCTTATCCGTAGATTCCCACCAACATGTAGGT
This sequence comes from Allium sativum, assembly GCA_030737875.1. NCBI lineage: Eukaryota > Viridiplantae > Streptophyta > Magnoliopsida > Asparagales > Amaryllidaceae > Allium > Allium sativum. The sequence goes on along the minus strand of CM060909.1, from coordinate 722,494,160 downwards.
GAACGACAAGGTCATCCATAAAGAGCTTCGAAAGGTGCCATGCCAATGCTAGACTGAAAGCTGTTGTTATATGTGAACTCCACCAATGGAAGATGCTCTTCCCATGTACCCCCAAAGTCTAGGATACATAGTCTCAAAAGATCCTCTAGAATACGATTCACCCTCTCGGTTTGGCCGTCCGTCTGAGGATGATATGCGGTGCTCAAACATAACTGAGTCCCTACCGCCTCTTGCAAGCTTCTCCAAAATTCGCTAGTGAAAATAGGATCGCGGTCGCTCACTACGCTAGAAGGAACACCGTGCAAACGAATAATTTCTCGGACGTATACAGAAGCTAACCATGGAGCAGTCCTCTTACTTTTCACGGGAATGAAATAGGCGCTCTTAGTAAGTCTATGTACTATAACCCAAATCCCCGTATTACCCTTCCTTGATCTTGGTAATCCATCCACAAAGTCCATCGAGACACTCTCCCACTTCCATAGTGGAACCTCCAATGGGTGAAGCAACCCACCGGGTTTCTTTTGCTCCGCTTTTACTTGTTGGCACACCAAGCATCTAGCAACATACTCGGCCACATCCCTCTTCATGCCGGCCCAAAAGTAAACTCGTCTCATGTCCATGTACATCTTGTCCCCGCCGGGATGAATGGTCATCTTCAAACGATGTGCTTCGTCAAGAATAGTCTTCCTTAGGTCATCGTGTTTTGGTACACAAAGTCTACCATCCCTACGTAACCAACCCTTATCATCTAGGGTATACCTACGAAGATGGCTTGATGACTCCCCTCTTTGAAGCTTTTCTACTAGCTCAACCAACTGTGGGTCGTCTCGCTGTGCCTCGCCAATCCGTCCCAAAAGCGTAGGTCTGACCTCCAAGGATGCTAGCAAACCGGGTACAAAGTCAACGGAAGGTCTAAAGTCAAACATCGAAATGAATTCTAAGCTTCGCCGCTCAACAAACAACGGACTCTAGGACAATCTTTTTCTACTTAAGGCGTCCGCCACCACGTTACCCTTGCCAGGGGTATATGCTATTTCGAAGTCGTAGGACGCTAAGAATTCCATCCACCTTTGCTGCCTTAAGTTCAAGTCCTTCTGAGAGAATAAGTATTTTAGCGATTTGTGGTCAGTGAATAATTCGAATTTCTCGCCAAGAAGATAATGACGCCAAGACTTAAGCGCGAAAACAATAGCGGCCAACTCTAGGTCATGTGTGGGGTAATTTTTCTCATGCGCTCTCAACTGCCTTCCACCATAGGCTATTACCCTACCCTCTTACATTAAGACTGCGCCTAGTCCTGTCCCACAAGCGTCAGTATAAACGGTAAATGGCTTGCTCCCATCTGGCCATACTAAGACTGGAGCTGAGGTCAAAGCCCTCTTTAAATGTTGGAACGCATCATCACAATCTACGTCCCATGTGAAAACTAGGTTCTTCTTCGTCAGGCGTTTCAATGGAGCTGATATCTTTGCGAAGTCTTTGATAAACTTCCTATAGTAGCCAGCCAACCCCAAGAAACTTCTCACTTCAGTAGCATTTTTAGGGACCTTCCAATCTTGGATGGCCACCACCTTCGCAGGATCCACGGCTATCCCTTCTTTGGAAACCACGTGCCCCAAGAATCGCACTTCCTTCCTCTAGAAGTGACACTTAGAAAATTTAGCTTTAAGGTTATGCGCTCGTTGGGTCTCCAACACTTCCCTAAGATGTAGGGCATGCTCTTCTTCATCCTTAGAAAAGATCAAGATGTCGTCTACAAAGACTACCACAAATTTGTTAAGGTACTCCCTAAACACCCTACTCATCAAATCAACAAAGTATGCGGGGACATTTGTCAAAACGAAGGGCATCACTAGCCATTCATAGAAACCGTCTGGAGTCCTAAAGGCAGTCTTGTCTATGCTATCCTCAGCCACTCTCAATTGATGGAAACCAGTGGCTAAGTCCAACTGCGAAAACACTGAGGCGCCAACTAACTGATCGAAGAGATCGTCAATCCTCGGCAGTGGGTGTCTGTTCTTCTTAGTAAGTTTATTAAGTTCTCTATAGTCCACACAAAGTCTAAGGGACCCATCCGCCTTCGTGGCAAATACTACTGGAGCACCCCACTCCGATATACTTCGTCTTATGAACCCCTTCTCAAGTAACTCCTTCACTTGCTTATCGAGTTCCCTCCTTTCATGTGGAGCCATGTGGCGTACTGGCAAAGATACTGGTTTCGCATTATCCACAAGATATATTCGAAAATCTATCTCCCGCTTCGGAGGCAAGCCCTTCACCTCCTCAAACACATCCGAATATTCTCGGACCACTCTAACAGATCGTAGATTTTCCACCGACGCGTCAAGTGATTCTAAATAACTTAGCATAACGGAATCTATGGGATTACAAAACATTTCAAGAGTGTTGCCAAGGCAAGTCATGAGCCTAACTACTCTCCTTTCACAATCAAGTACGGCCTCATTTCTGGATAACCAATCCATTCCTAAAATTAGCCCATAGCCCGTGAAGCCTAACACATAAGCATCACATCTAAACTCAACGCTAAGTATAGAAATTTTCAAATCCAAACACATCATGGACAAATAAGCTGAGCCCCCAATTGGATTCGAAACAACTAAGGGATCCTCTACTAAACTGGTATTTAAGTGCAGTGATTCAACTAATGATGTAGAGATAAACGAATGCGATGCGCCCGAATCGAATAAGGTATGGACTGGATGATCAAACAGAAAAACTAAGCTTTCAACAGAAATGGTTCTACCTCGTTCTTGCAGCGGTGGGACCGCGAGAGCCTGAACTTATCCCCTTGCCCTGGTGCCATAAGAGCCTGCACCTGTCCTCCCGAGGTAGTCCCTGCCCTCTGCCCCTTCTTTGGGTAGTCCTTCACTAGATGTCCCGCTTCACCACAATGAAAACAGCCAGTCTTCTTTTTATTTTGGTAATCCTTGCTGAGATGGCATGGTGTCCCACAGTTAAAGCATTTCTCCTTTCCCTTGCCATTATTGTCTTTACCACCCTTCTTGTTTTGCTGTTGTGGTTTCTTCTGATCCCCTTTCTTCTCGGGTGCCTTATCAACTTTGGTGCCTTTCTCCTCGTGCATGAGTGCCATGTCTACTAGCTTCTCAAATGTGGCCCCCATAGGGATGTGGGTCATAGCCAACCCTTGCAACGGTTCATTCAATCCATTCACGAACCTCAGAGCCTTCTTCTCCGGCGTGTTCACTAAGTCCAAGCCAAACCTTTCTAACTGATTAAATTTGTTGACATATTCCTTCACTGATGAGCTTCCTTGCTTTAATGTCAAGAACCTTTCCATATATAGATTCTCTTCTGCCCTCGAGAGAAATTTTGCCACAAACCTACGCCTAAAATCTGCCCAAGAATCAACTGGACGCTCCCCATTAGTGACCTCCCACCAAAACGAGGCCTCTCCCTTCATTAACCAAGCTGCTAATTTAACTTTCCTCCCTTCTTCTACTTCAAAGATTTCTAGCAATTCTTCCACCTCCTTAAGCCAATCTCTAGCTTCCACAAACGTTTCTGACCCTTGAAAAGGTTTTCCACCCATAGCCTTAAATTCCTTGCACGTCTTTGCAAAATTATCAGCGCGAGGAGGAGGAGGAACGGGTGCAACCGGTGGTGGAGGAACATTGGCTGGACCTGCAGCGACCCTAGCCTCTAATAACCTCCTATACCATCCTGGTATCGTTACACCGTCCGGAAGGTTAAGATCTTCAGCCATGCTAAAATGAAAAAGGAAAGATTCAAAATGGAGAATTCGAAAGATAAAGATATGGCTATTGGGGATTATGTTTTTCATAAAAACTTTCCTCTTTAAAATAACTCATTTAAAACATGTTTTTGAAAACACTTCTTCCAAAAATACTTTAGAAAAATAGTTTTTTCTAAAAATTTTATCTGTTCTTGTAACCTTAAGCTCTGATACCACGTGTAACACCCCACGTCCATTAATGTCACTCACAAAGGGAATGCATTAACTTCCATGGAGGTTTTAAGTGAATATAGAACAGAAAAATTACAACAAGACAGATAATAAGTAGTACTTGGAAATCTAAAACTTCATTTTATTGCAGCGGAAATTAAACATGTTTGTTACATCATAAAACCATAAATCAGAGTCAAGTACAATATCCATCTTCATAAAACAAAATACATAATCCCATTACACAAATAGCCATTTAAGAAGATAACAAGCTGGACTTTACTTCAACGGTCCAAGCTTTCCAAGAGAGATAAAGCAATCCAATCAAATTCCACTAGAGCTGGGCCTAACCTGAGGACCTGGAGGGGGAAAAGGATAGAAATGGAGGGGGTCAGACATAAAGTCTGGCGAGTATGATAATTCTAACAATACTATTACCAAAATAACTAGACTAAGGCATAAGCTGGAAAACAAGGAAATGTCTATGAACTATCGGGTATGGAAAGCAGATAAAGATAACGTTAAAGATAACGTTAAAGGCATACCTAATTTCTAACGAATAATTACTACATTGCACCGCACATTACTACACTGCACCGCACCAGTCACCCTAAAGGTTGATCCCGCTTGCTTCACACAGAAACTATATAAATAGCCTTGCGTACCCCTAGCTGACTACATAGGTGTCGTCTGCCCCTATCTCCACTAGGTGTACCCCACTACCCACTTTCGATCGTCTCCCTACTCATAGATACCCGTGCTGGCCCCACAGTGGGGTGTATCACTCCCCTAAAGTGGCAACCCGATACAACTGGAGAATGCACGGCTTATACCTACACGATGCAACAACGTCTTACCTACCAGCCCGGGTCCACACACGCATATGAAACCCGTTGGACTTGCGTTGCCACCACTACCCCGTTTTGGCCTCTTATAGTCAAGCCCAGTATGCGTATCCCGTCCTCAACTTGGGTCGAGCCCACAAAGATACATTTGGGATACTGGTTGAAATGGGCCCCCACAAGCTACCCACCTAAGCTTGTCACCACTAGTATATCCCACTTAACCCTCTTAATCATGTTCATTTACATGTGTGTTTGGTTAAGTCTTACTAATTGTATTTCACATGCCACTAAGGGCACCCACTAGACTCCTCATGCCACCCAAGGCACCTACTTAACCCCCATGTCCCACCTTACATGTTTATCTGGTTAAGTATTTCTTAATTCATTCAGGCCATAACCTCATAAAGACCTCTCACATTAGACTGGCATTTATGGCAGCTGGATTTGCCGGGCGGGTTCGGGCAGTCTTACACCATAAAAGAGTCTAACCTCGTGTCTTTACAACTATTATGCTTTAGTTTAGGCCTAGGACCTCTCACATTGGGCTGACATTTGTGACCACTGGATTTGCCGGGCGGGTCCGGGCAGGTTTACGTCACAAACGAGTCCAACCTCGTGTCCTAAGCATTGATTATCACTTATAATCTTTTACCTCAGTTTTAATAATTCCCTATTCAACTTATTAATTAACTCCAATTTTAATGATGTCCATAATTGACTCAATTATGGCCATCCATTCATGGCATGCAAAATCATATCAATTGCACCCCAACTTCTTAATTTTAAATCCTTAATATTACCCCTACCCCACATTTATACGTTCGCTTATTCAACGCAGAATATACATTAGACTCGAGTAGTCTAACTCATAGCACAAAAATAAATTATTACAACATATAGACAATTAAAATGATCCTAATCATAATAGGGGTGAAACTTGCATAAAACTACACATGTTAATGTCACAATTTACATGATATGATCATAACCCAAATTTGTGTATAAACTTGCATATGGGGTTTTATGCAACATAATGATGGTGTGAACTAACATCTAATACATAGAATTCACATATGTCATAGCATAATTCTAGATGTCATAATTCTAGCTCTAAAGAGATGTCATGGCATATGTTCATAATCTTTACTAATCAATCTAACTTGCATACATGGTTTGTCATATAGATCAACATAGCCCAAACATTATGATTTGATCAACATGAACTAATTAGCATAGATAATAGCATCATGGCTTTAAAGCATGTATGATTTATCACAACTTAGCATAGAAAATCACAACCTATACAATATCATCATGGCATGATTTACAATATATAGGATATCATTATCACATAACATAGGATTTATGACATACATGATAGCATAGGGTTTACAACAACATATATGATAATCCATATCATTCACTTATAATCCATTCATAACTTAATCTAATTAGTCTAATAATAATCTTGTTAAGATCATCACACTCACTATTTAGAGAAGAAAGAGAGTCTTGATTTGCTTTGGAGTTGAGAGTAGAATTAGGGTTTTGATTAGCTTCTTCCTTCCTAGTTGGCGGCGGCTAGACTGAGTTCCATGGCGGCGGTATGACGGTAGCTATTCTATTTTTCATGTGAATTAGAGTGAGAGACTACCTAGGTATTTATAGAGTTTAGGGTATATTTAGACCATCAGATCAACTTAGAACTAATCTCAGCCAACCAGATTAGGTCAAAATCCTAATGGGTCATCACTCAGTCAAAAACAGGCTCAGAACAAAAACTGCTCGGGGGGGGGGGGGGGCAGGTCGACTGCCAGGTTGACCCCCAGGTCGACTCTATAGTCGACCTGGTTGAGGCAGGTCGACTGCCCAGTCGACCCTAGGGTCGACCTGGGCCTGGCGGGAATTTTCCCGCCTAGCCTGTTTTGACTCCGAATTTTTGAATTTTAAATTTCTGAAATCTATTTTGAATTTTCTGAAACTTCCGATGGCCATAACTTCTTCATACGAAGTCCAATTCACGCAATCTCGGACTCTATTTCAACCAGAATTCCGAGACGAACACAATGGCGCAACCCGTTTCCCACAATTCTCACGTCTGAGATTAGTTATTCTTTAATTTGTGAATATTAATATTAACAGAATTACGGGGTGTTACATTCTATTATGTCGCCTTTGTGGATCTTGATTTGTAACTATATTGTGGTTAATGTAAATATGTTAATTTGAACAGTTACAACATTGGTTAGATCTAATTCTTTATGTAAATCACCTTTCACCTGTTATATTGTGATCAACTTAGATATGTTTTAAATTGGACATGTGAATCCATATTTAGATCTAAATATGCTACTATTTCATCCTAATTATGTTAGATCTATTTTCATGTCCATATTATAATTATGCTAGATCTGTTTTTATGTCCACCTTATTATGCCAAAACATGTCTATGCCAGTATATATGTTCATGTCATCTTTGTTAGAAAGATCACTATTGTCATTTTTTCCATTACCTTTTTCTTTTTACTGTATATGCCTAGGCTACTTTCTAGCCTAGGTATGCTGCCAAAGATATGTGAATGCGTTAGGTAGGGGATAGGGGAAAATATTAGATTTGTCATAACTTGATATGAATTTGGATGTACAATCCGTTATGAGTATAATTGGATCTTTAGGCATAATTGGAAATTTGAATGTTAAATCGGTTATTAATTGGAGTAATGAATAAATTTGGCATAAAATCAATTATGGACATAATTGGGAAAAAGGGGCATAAAACCTATAATTGACATAGGTATAATTAATAATAAATGCCTAGGATTACAATTAGAAATTGTAATGGGGCTTATGACACGAGGTTAGGTCGCATTAGTGGTGGAAGTCTGCCCGGACCCGACTGGCATATCCAGCAGCCACTAATGTTGAACCTAATGTGAGAGGTCTAAGTACGCAAATACGAATCGGGCTAAGACACGACGCCCGGACCCGACCGGCATATCTAGCATCCACACGTTGTAGGCCTAATGTGGGAGGTCTAGCCCATTATGAACCATAAATGGACATGGTAATGAATTGGGCTACTTAACCTAATTTAACATATAGGGATTGTATCATTATGAACTAAAGTTAGGGTTAAATAAAAATGGTTGGACATTGGATGGGTTAAGTAAATCTAAGGGGATGTGTAATATTTGTATATAGGCCCACAAACTTAACCCCATAAGGTTATGTAATCAAAGACACCTAGTGGTATACATAACCGGAGGAAATAATAAAGTTATGTAATTAAAGACACCTTTTAGGGTAAGCATAAATGGTATAGGGCTATGAAATTAAAGATACCTAGTTGTATACATAGTCAGCGAAAACCTAGTGGGGGATACAAGACAAAGGAGAGAACTTCAATCATATCGTGTGGGATCCTTTTCAGTCAGTAACCCGAAGTAGGTATCAAACAAAGTACTCTGTACTAGGCAGAGAAGGGGCACGCTTATTGATTGATTGTAAGAGATCAAAATGTGGAGGACAGTGTGGACGGGTCAAACCGACCGGTCCATGTGCGTGCATGAGTCGAACAGAGGGGGATAAGACGGCCGTGACACCTGTAGATACAGGGTTATGCATATTAGTGAGGGGTTGCCACGTTAGGACATGATACATCCTACTGTGGGGCCGACACAGAGTATCTACGGAGTAGGGAGCCGATCGATCAGGGTAGTAGTTAGGGTACATTTGGACATATGCCCTAAGTCAGCCACCTTATAGTGGATGGGATCATCTCCTTCTAGTTATACTAGTAATAGTGCAAAGCTATCATTAGAAGAATATACATTTTATCCTGTCTACCTTTTCACACCTACCATTTATGTAGTGATCTCTCTTATCCACTTTATATGCCTGTCATGCTACTTTTATTTATTTACTGGCTAAAAGTAACATGACTCGCCAGACTTTATGTCTGACCCTTTTTGATTCTCCTTCTTCCCCCCCCCCCCCCCCGCGCGACCTAAAGGAGGAAACACTCAGGCTTGACCGTGATTCTGCTTACTTTTGCTAGAGCTGCTGATATGTATGGCTCAAGCTCCTATCCTTGTTGCTATGGCTACATTTTGTTCTTGGGGAATTTTACTTCTTTTATGTACTTAGATATTTTTGAAGTACAAGACATTAAATTTTCTGTTGTAATGGGCTATTATGTTTCAGATATGTGATGTTTTTCGACCACGGTATCTTATGATAAATAAAGTTTTTATTCCGCTGTTATTCTATATATCTATCTTGTAGTATTCTGTATCTGTTTACCTACAACGGTTCACGAAACTTAACACATTCCCTTCGTGAGTGACATTAATGGACGTGAGGTGTCACAATAAGAACTTGAGTAATACTTCAAAATCTACTCCAAGTAAGATGATAACCGAGTCCTGATTAAGCCTGAGTATTCCCACCCTGAGAACCTGGGGGGGGGGGGGGACGGAAGAAAGAAGTAGAAGCAAAATGGGTCAGATATAAAGTCTGGCGAGTCCAGTTACTTTTAGCACGTAAATAAGTAAAAGTAGCATGACAGACATATAAAGTGGATAAGAAAGATAACACCAAAAAGACAGGTATGAGAAGGTAAACATGATAGAGTGTATACGCTTCTCTAATGATTACTCTTATTCTCTGCACTAATACTAGTATAACCAGAATGAGATGATCCCAACAACTATAAGATGGTAGACTCAGACGTACTTCTGGTGAGAGGTTTTAACCCCTACAATCCACAGGCAACCCCATCCTAACAGGCTCCTAAACTTTACGAGAGTCTAGATGTACCCTAACTACTACCCTAATCGATCGGCTCCATACTCCATAGATACCCTATGCTGGCCCCACAATAGGGGGTATCATTTTCTAAAGTGGCAACCCTTCGTTAATGTGCACAACCATATCTATTGTTGTCATGGTCCTCTTATCCCCTTCTGCTCGGCCCACACAAGCACATGTCCCCGGTCGGTTTGTGCTACCCACATTGTCCTCCACGTTTGGATCTCTTACAATTAGCCCAGTAAGTGCGTCCCAACTCCGACCTAAGGCGGAGTACTCGGTCGATACTATTATATGGGTTACTGACTGAAATGGGCCCACACACAAGATGATACAAGCTCTCCCCCTTATCTTGTATCCCCACTAGGATTTCCACAGGTTATGTATACCTATTGGTGTCTTTAATTACATAACCCCCTTAGGTTAAGTTTGTGGGCCTATATATAAATGTTACCCACCCCCCTTAGATTTACTTAACCCACCCACTGTTCAACCCAATTTACTTAACCCTTATTCAAGTTCATGTTCATACAATCCCTATGGATTCAACTAGGTTAAGTATTCAAGGTTTATTACCATATTTTCATTTATGGTTACAGTGTTCTAGACTTCCCACATTAAGCCTACAATTTGTGGATGCTGGATATGCTGGGCGGGTCCGGGGAGACTTAGTCCACAAACCGGGCTTAACCTCGTGTCTTAGCACATCTCATGTTTGTGCACCTAGACCTCTCACATTAGATTCACCACTTTTGCTCGCTGGATATGCCGGGCGGTTCCGGGCAGACTTCCACCAGAAGTGTAATCTAACCTTGTCGTGTCTAGGCGCAATTACAGTTTCTAATTACTCTAATCCTAGGCATTTCATTATTAGCTAATTTTACCTATATCATTATAGGTTATAGGTTTCATGCCCCTTTTTCCCCAATTTTGTTCATAGTGAACTATATGTCCAAATCATATACATAAACATTATTCAAGCTATGTCAAATTCCTCATTTACCAATTATGCCCAAATTCCCAATTTACAAGTTATGCCTAATTTCAATGTTCTTCCCCTCATTCCCTAACTAACACATTCACATATTTTTAGTGGCGTGCCTAGGCTCGAAAGTAGCCTGGCTATATAAAATAAAAGGGAAAGGGTGATCGGAAAATGACAGAAATGATTGATCTAACAAAATTGACATAAATGTATAATGGCATAATGTTAAGATGGACATATAAGAACAGATTTGGTGAACTTGTAATAGTAAAACTAGTTCTAACATAGTAGGGATGTCATAATAGGCATGATTAGATCTAAACAAAGATTTAGATGTCCAACTAATGACAGATCCAAGTTAACCACAACATGATAGGTACAAGATGATCTAAATGTTGAATTAGATCTATAACCAAAATTAGATCTGACATGATAATGGTTAAGTTCTAAGTTATAGTTAATTCAGAATATCATGGATTAACAAATTACCATAGATATGATATGATTCAGTCACAGAGATAAATCCAAATTACATTCATATCATGTTTTACTTTTAATCATTTAAATCTAAAGAAAACTTAAACTCATAATGCTCGGATCTATAAAAGTAGAAGGAGAAAAGAGAAGGTTGAATCGCAGATCTACACTTGAATCTCTAAACTTTGATTGCAGAAGAAGAAAAAAGATTTGGTTCAGTCCAGGCACTGACAACATTTAGGCCTCCATTAATTTTAGTGTGAGAAAACTAGAGAAATGAAGGCGTATATATAGCTGCCAGCCCCCAGAACTGACCTAGCCCTATCACCTTAGTGGGGTCAACCCCCCTTAGGGGGTCGACCCACGGTCGACACCCCCATTAAGGGGTCGACTGCTCTGGGCGGGGGAATTCCCGCTCATTGAATGTCTGAAATTTGAGCGCATTTGAATTGAATTTTGATTTCTAGTATATATATTCCTACACGCATACAAACTTCAAACCTTCATAACTTCTTCATACGGTGTCCATTTTACGCAAACCAAATGTCTATCTTAACCACAATTTCAGGACGGACGCAATTGCGCAATCCATTTCCCTTAATTCTGAATATTAAATTGATTATTCCTTAATTTATCCTCTTTAGTGTAGTTAAAATTATGGAATGTTACAGATATGTCTTCACTCTTGGTGGTATAGCCATAAGTTGGAGATTGAGATTGCAAAGTGTAGTTACTTTATCCACTGCGGAGGCGGAGTTGATAGCCGTGGTGGAGGCGGCAAAGGTAGCAATCTATTTAGAGCATATTGAAGTTAGGGAGTCATTTTTAGTGTCCATGGACAAAGATAGGCAAGTATGCCTTCAGAAAGTGCACACAAAGGACAATGCGGCGGACATGTTCACTAAGACATTGCCAGTTGGGAAGTTCGAGCATTGCTTGAACTTAGTTCGCTTGGAGAGGTGTTAAGTGCCACAGGGTGGCATGGTTGAGAGAGAACTTGGTTATGGATGTAGTGAAGTATCAGTGAGAGATTGGAGTTCTATCTTCTTCTTATGCTTGTCTTCTGGTGAGACTACTTTCGGAGTTGGGTGTTTTCAACACTTCATTGGCGGGTGGGGGCTTTGCCTGAACTCATTAGTGGAGTGCAATGGGCGATAGCTATGCTGGAGCTCATTGGGGAAACATTCAAGCTTGCTTGGTTGAAGGTAGATGATGGTTTGGTACCATCAGTGTTGGTGTTGGAGATGGATATAGTATTGACGTGGAGTGTTAAATTTTGCGATAGGTAAAATTGAAGTGGATGGAAGTAGCTTCGTACTGGAGAAGACGGTTCGCAAATCGGAGCTCGTACGTGGATATTGCAGGTGAATAAATGTAAGGTTTCAGCAAGAAAGGGCGATAGACGTCTGTCATGGGGTGACATACATCTTTGTTGTCAGGGAGGATTTTCCCGGGACTTGCGACAGACGTCTGTGTTTTCAGGGAGGATTTTCCCGAGACATGCGACAGACGTCTATCACTTTTGACAGACGTCTGTGCTGAAGAAAAAGTAATTCCTAGGTAGGGACAGACGTTTGAGGTGACTTTCAGGCTGAAAACTTAATAGACTGATTTATGTGGGATCCAGGGGCAATTTGGGTAATTGCTACATTCTATTCTCTCTTGTACAAGCTATTGTTATATCCAAAGGGTATGTATGAAAAAGTGACTATTCAAGAGATTAAGATTTAGGTTTATTCTAATTAGGGTTTGGGCAACCCTAATCTTCTTCAATTCTTATCTCCACAAAATCAATTTTTTCTGGTAAATTTGATCATTGTAATAAATCTCTTGTACTCTTCTATTGGTATTAATAAAGGATTCTCTCTCGAAGTGGACGTACACTAACAAAATGTCAGTGGAACCACTATAAATCCCTATGTGATTTACTTTATTGTTATTGCTCTATTATTTCTCTTGTTTGGTGATTGTGATTGGCTATTTGATTGGGTTGAGATTTTTTTGATATATTGATTGGTTGTTTTTGCATGTTTGCCACGATCTCGTCTTCCAATGGGTTAGGTATTTTGATTTGAGCGGTCTTGACTTGAAATTCTGCATAACACGCTCTTCTTTAACTTATTGCTTAAAATTTTGATGATTCAAGATTAAATACAAATCGTTTAATAGTTAGTTATAGATTATTATCTCATGGCACATTATTTGGCACATCGAAAACAAACTATTTTTGACTAGGAATACATGAAGTAGGAAAGCATTCAAGCTTGTACATGAAGACACTTTGTCTCTTGTCTTCAATACTAAACCATACACATGATGCATCACCAAATTATCTATTAAGCTCATGAGATACTTCTGTCTTATTAAAGAATAGTGAGACTATCGCCATAAGCTCTAGGATAAGGTAGGATCTAAAGTAGATTTACTTTCAAGGAGCTATTCGCTGTTACTTCTAAGATTCGCTTATTAAAGTTGTTAATCACTTCATTTCTTGAAGTATATATCGTGCATTGTATTATATTTCATTTATCAGACGCGAATATGATTTAAGCATCCATTTGCTCACCCATGTACATCGTACATACATATAAATATGTCTATGCGGATGCATGCATCCTAGTGTGCATGTATGTATATGTATATTACTTCTAAGATTATCTTATTAACGTTGTTAATCCCTTCCACTCTTGACGTACATATCATGCATTGTATTATATTTCATTTATCAGACTCGAATATGGTTTGAGCATCCATTTTCTCACTCACGTACGTTGTACATACATACATATATATATATATATATATGCGTGTGTGATGCATGTATCTGTGTGTGTATGCATATATAAACACATACACACACATATATATACACACACATATACACATGTGCATGTGTATTTATTTACTATTTGTTTTCTCGCAAGCTTAATAGTTCATAGTCCATGGGCTAGACGTATTTATTTTAGATTTAGAATGGAAACGCATGGAACCGATGCTAGTGGCTAGTAGTATATATTTATGCACTTTTATTCTGTTTTACGTGCTTGAATTAGAATTTATAATTGACAGGATACTATGTAGCATCCTCAAATATTGATATACCATCTGCGTTTATATTTTTATTATGTTTACGGATACATGTGATCATTCCGAAGAAATGGTGTACAACAATAATACATGATGAAAAAAGTTGTAAAAATTATAATTGCATTTAATCTCTTTACTTATATAAGAGAAAACTAATAAACATTTGAAAATAAGAATTTAATTTTGTATTTGGAACTACAATTTCAACAAGAGTTGTGCTATCATGGGGACCCATGAAAGGAATTCAGAGGGGCTACCTTTATTATTTTTTATTTTTTATGAAGCGGAATGTGACGACCGCCCAAAACCCCCGCACTATACAAGAGGAATAATGCACCGAAAGGTGTGCCAAACAGCTATGGGAGATCATCAAGGTATGATACATAAGCGGAACCTGTCATGAACTTACAGCGCAAGGATAAAATATAACAGAACATATACAACAGGTAGTGACAGTGAAGCAGAAAACACTAAACTTTCATGACAATTGGAAAATATTTCCCATACATGTGGATAACAACAATAGTGTTTATACAATTTGTCTCACTGCGACACTCAGAGAAATAGAAAACAATGGAAACTAATACTAGATAGTAGTAAAACTGGTACGTGAGCCTCCTGCTCTCCATCGATCAGCATCGTCATTCTCACTAAAGCATCACCTGTCACCTGCTACTCAGTCTGCCTATCCACAACCGAATGAACAACCCAAGGTAATAAGAGGAAACATAAAACCTTGAGTTAGACAACAGTCTTAGAGAGTGATAAAACAACTAACAAACTTCATTAATAAAGTATATGAGAATGGGTAAATAAACAACTAATCTACCCAGCTCCAAAGAAGAACTTACACCCACCTTCCCCATAATACGACAGTGATAGCCTTTACGATCTGTAACACCCTGCATTTTTAAGATAATAAAATAAGAATAACTTAATTATATATTCAGAATTAAGTAAAACGGACTACGCCATTGCGTCCATCTCGAAATTCTGGTCAAAATAGACAACTGGTTTGCGTAAATTGGAAACTGTATGAAGAAGTTATGAGCGTTAGAAGTTTGTATACATATAAGGAGCTTATATGTATATATATTAAATAAATATATCTAGAAAATTTGAAAATCAGTTCAAAAATCAAAATTCACGAGTGGGAAAAACTAGAGGGAAATTAGACCGTTAGGGGTCGATCTAGGGGTCGACCCACCAATAGGGTGTCGACCTAGGGGTCGACCCACCCGCAGATCTGGAACATTCTTTTCTGACGTGGACGATTATGATGTTTTTAAATTAAATCTGAGGGTCCTGGTTCCTCTAATACACCTATAAATAAGACCCTAGAGCTAACCCTAAACCTCATATTTATAAAGCTACGCTGAAGCTCCACCATTCCTTTCCCTCTCCTCAAATCCATTCAGAACATTAAGATTTTAAGTTTAGGAAAAATTCTGAATCCAGATCTAAAGGAAAGGAACGTGTGGTTGTAAATAGGTGTTCAGATCTCTTATGGAAGTGAGGTAATTTTCTAGATCTGTTTAATTTCAATTCTCTTCTCTTTCTTCTTTTTCTTTCTTACTTTTAGTAAAAAGTTTTGAATCCATGGTTGTTAGGTTCTGAATCAAATTAGGGGGAAAACCATGGAATGATAGATCTGGGCCAAATCCAGGATTTGAAAAGCTTACGAGGTAAGTGGGTTAAATCTATAGCCTTTAGATAATAATATGTTATCATTTAGCATTCCTCTTTTTATCAATTGTGAAATTGGCAGATTAATTATAAATGATTGTTATAACAAGTTGAGATGTTAACATGAATAATTCATACGTTGAATCAGCTAAATTGTGGAATGATTACATGTTGAATAAACTTGTTAGAATATGGGCAATGACTATTGTTGTTATATTTATATGATTCACTTATGGCACATTATTGAGTAAACGACATGTTCAACTTGTTGAATTTGAATAATTACCCGATTGAATGTTTACATGTCAAAATTGAATTAAACATATGTTTAAAAGGACATGCGACAAAATATAGGCATAATTGAATGACATGTAAATTAGATTACTGCAAACTAGATTACAGTAAAAAGGATAATATGCCTAAAATTCACATGAATAGGAATAGTTGTTAAAGAACGAACATGCCTAGATTTACAGTAATTTGACACGGTAACGCTCTTAGACACAAATTTAGATTGCACTTATGATAGAAGTCTGCCCGGAACCGCTCGACATATCCAACATTCGCAAGTGGTGAATCTAATGTGAGGGGTCTAAGTCCATAATTAAAACATGCAATGGTACTAAGAAACGAGGTTATGTCAACTTGTGGTAGAAGTCTGCCCAGACCCGTCCGACAAATCCAGCATCCTCAAGTGTAGACTTAATGTGAGAGGTCTAGTGCATATGTATATATCTTTATAATAATAGGAATACTTAAGGATGGTGAAGCTTTTATTCATTTCCCGAAATACCCTTTTTTCTCTTCTTAACATGACATATATTTAAGTTGGAGGGCGAAGACGTCTTTTGACATACCATTATCTGCTCCCCACTTCTCCATATGCGGTTAGTCAACTAATTGGAAACTTTTGTCTTATTTCCTTCCATTACTCACGCTCTTCTCCACGTTTCCTCTCTTTTCTACATCTTTTCTTCCCTAAACCAACTCGATCTTCCACGTTTTCTCAATCTTTAGCACATTCGATCTTCAGCTCCATTTATTCACCTCCTCCTGCCTTCTTCTCTCCAGATCCATAGCCTTAATTCCAAATCCACTAACCTAATAACTGGAGGTTCTACTTGCGTCAATATTTTCGATTTTGTTCAGACCTACTACCTCACTTCAGATTTGACACTCGACGAACACGTATTTCGCGTCAAAGACGGCATCAGTAGTAAATTTCTTAACTTCTTTGCTCCTTCGCCCTATTTCTTACTTTTTATTACTTGTACTACTACTCCACTGCGATTGACCAATTGTGATTTCACTACTGCTTTTGTTGTTTTTTCTCTAGGTCATGCGAATCTACACTGTCAATTCGTTCATCTACTAGCTTGCTCTTTCTGCGTCAACGTCGAGCAACTCAGGTAGACAAGACAAATTTTCTGCCAGGTAGTCCATAGGTTATGCGACAATTTACACAAATTTTTGGCTTGGTAATTATTTAGCTCTCCTTTCCTTAGTTCAGATTGCTTACTATATTCTACTGCTATAGTTGACAATATAAAATAATTTATTTGTTTATGTGCTCCTAATCATCAGTTAAAATTGTTATTTATCTCTTCTTTGCTGTGTGCATGTTGCTTACTATTTTATTTCATCGGTATGTCAAATTATGTTTGAAACTAGGCTCTGTTTGATGACTTATATCTATCTATCGCGTTTTGTTTTTTTTCCTTCCCAAAATTGGTTGCACCAGGGATTAAAAATTGGTTTAATGATTTCATTGTAATAGGCAATTAAACGAAATCATTAAAAAAAATGATGCCACAATCACATTCCTATAAAACCAGTCTCTCATAATCTATGAGAATGATTCTTAGTTAAATTTTCTTTTTCTATATGTTACACATTAGATAATTTTTTCCAGCAAAAGTTACTCAATATGGTTACTAATCATTTGCATAAATATGGTTACTAATCATTAAAGGAAAAGTGATACTTATGTCTTATATTGTACAGAAGATCAACATCGCCAACTTATGGTTTGATTTCAAGTATATTCTGTACACTGCTAACAATATAATATTGTGTTTATATTCTTTTGATTGAGTTAAGTATATTTGTTTGTTTATGTTGTAATGATTTCAACACAAAACAAAGACTTTGAGAGCCAAACCTCCAATTCTGATATCTAAGATGGAGAAGCAAAAGGATAGCAATTTGGATTGCAGGTTCAAATTGTTGAGGAGAAATATAACTCAAGAGCTAAAAGGTAACTTGGAAAAAATTTACTAGCTTCTATTTACCTTTTGTTCATTTGGATGTTTTGTGTTGAGTTTTATGATATTTGTTTTACAATATGTTATATGCATGACTCACATGTTAATAGGGTCGATAAAAATATATAATTTCTACTAATACTTCCACCAATGGCATGGCAGAGCATCTCTGCCATCTCTATATTAGGAATAGAATTTATCCCGCCATACTACAAAAGTCAAAAAAAAATATGGGTACTTTTATCTTACTGTGTAGAGGGGACAAATATGAGATTCTTAACACTTGGTTTTATGAACTATCTCCGCTGATACTCAAAATTATTTGTTTAAATGAGACACCAAAAGGCTTTATAGTATACTATATATTACATGAATGACAAGTTCACATACCCACCAATTTATACATACGTGCATTTATAACTTAAAAATGAAAAAGATTAGTTTGGGTTTTTTTTATTGCCTTTATGCAACTGGATTTAGATACGTTATTTTCATGCAATATTTAAGTACACTTCCATATGATGTTCGCTCAAAAGTTACAACTAGCTCATACAGCCCTTAACCAATGCACAAGTAATAAAACACGTCTAAATATTCTTTTATAGAATGTAATGTTTTTCTTAAGATTTTAGTATATTTGGATATTTTTATTGAGTATGTTTTTCATATTCAATTGTTACTGGGTGACACTTCTTACCATATGTACTTTGATGAAGCGTGCTTTTAATTGCAAGTATGAATGTAGATTGCAGAATTTAAGGAGTCATATTTTCCTTTCTACAGATGAATAGGTTCTCCTTTAATTCTAATGAAGGTGGGTCACATTTGAAAGGAATCAAGTGATGGCATAAAGTCCCCAGAAATATATGTCAGTTTTGTAAACAAACCATATTCCTAGTAACAGTAATATAATGCAATAAATGTAAGTGATGGCGTATGGTTCGAAAAGAAACCACATTTGAAAGCATTTGAAAGAAATTAAGTGATGACATATGTTCCTTTTGTATATCATATTCCTATGTAATGGTAACCTAATGCAATAAATGTAAGAAAAAAATTGATATAAATAATGTTGCATATATGCCAGTTTTATATACTGCATATTTGCATTGAACATAACCGCAATATTACCATTTAAATTGCTTTAAAGCATAGTGGTCTTTTGAAATATTAATATAGAGAGTAATAAAACAACAGTATGAACTTATATGTTATAAGATCATTGAATTTGTGAGATGTTACAATCCACAAAGAGATATCCTTTATAACGTAAACAAAGATAGTCTTTTTATTATTTAAAACCTATTAAGGATATGGTCATTATTAGCTATGTTGCTAATAACTATTCCGTTTGTCCTACAATAAGTCATATTTTAATTCCTTTTTTATACTTCAATACATGTTTTCTGAAATTTTATCAATACTACTCTGTGCTGTAACCAAGAATATACATATTACATGTTTGTGATATAAGACATGAAATTACTAATATGCCTTTAGATCACCTGTCTTCATCATAGAATTAATAGGCAATATGATATAATTAATCCAATATCAATTTTTTTAACATTTAAAGTTAGGAAATAAACTAGAAAGTAATTTATGTTGTTGTTACCATAAAACTAGATTTCTTTGATTATCCTCATGGTAGTTTATTTTTACTGAAAAATGATTTAATTCTATGCTATATTTGGCACATATATTTTCAAGGACTGAACCAACTTTATGTTATTCTAAATATAACACTAATGTGTTTTGTAATGACCCGGGGGATTTACGACCTTACTTATTGACATAAAATCAATGTCGACTATCCAAGCATCGGAAATACCGGATAGTTAATAGAATGAAGTTAGAGGGTGAGGATAGATAAGATAGAATATTAGAATAGAAGATCACAAAAATAGAATCAGAGTAACACGAATCTCACAGCGGAATGAATAAATTACAATGGAACTTTGAAATAAAACCAATATATGTATACAATAACATTTATCAGAGTACAACACTTACAACACATCGGAAATAAGCAATTGCTATAAAATCCTATAGCCTCCTGCTCCAAGCTCTCAGTATATCTGTAAAATCCCGACTATTTGACTGCCCGTAAAAATTTGGGCACCCAAGAGTTTCGGGAAAACAAAACAAAATAAACTGGGTCAGTCATGGGACTGGTGTGAGTAAACAATTTAAAACAGTTTGAGAAAATAAACGATATCTCATTAGACCACGCCGTATAACACGGAACGGGTTTTTCCCTTATGAGAATCCAAAACATTTGATTTAACATTTCAAAATCCTTTTGAAAGAAACAATGATCTTTCATATCATAACTGCCTTGATATTATGATAGTGTCTATCAACCACAATATAATAATCATCTAGCAGAACGCTTTCATCTCACGTTCCACATACATAATATATGATCAAAAACCGCTAGCGCTTATTGGTTAATGAATTCCAACTGGCAAGGTATGGGACCACCTTCCGACAGTGTATCTCTAGAGAGGAATAAACAGGTTCAACAAGAACATCTTGTAACCCAGGTTAAACATGACCGGTCACTCATTTCGCTTGAGTGTACCGAATGTATTATCAACAGCGGTTGGGATCAGCAACCATTTCTCGAAAGGGAGAACATCGAAATAAGTTAAAGAAGTAAATGAGATTTCTTTAGATCAGGTGACAATACACCCTAATAGGAAGCTAACCACATAGCCATGCAACCTACTCGATTTTATACCATTTCCTGATTGTGAGACTAGAGGCCAAAACGTATAGATCACACCTTTAATTACTTTGAATGTCACATCGTCATACCCACCAAATCACAAATTGATTTCCCATGGGTATACAGCTAAGAGAAACGAATTCCTCCGCCACCAAACGTAAATACATTTGAAGAGATCAACTTATGCGATCTATTAAATATACTCTGTCAGACATTCTTCTATACGGGTCGTCCTGGGACTAGACAAACAGAAGGTACTATTATGTAATCCATCTTAGGTAATTTCTAACTAGGATTTTCTGAACAGCCCTTGCATAACTGCATCTTCAATTATCTTGATCATATTTGATTCACAACGCTAATGCCATACGGAGTGGTTTTTAGATAATATATCTGATCCCGGTCTCTCTGTATTGACAATGAAAATGGTCAAAATCTTTGATAGTCGGTGATTTAACTATCAAAGGAAAACATGTGTACATACAATAGTCGTATTCCCAAATGGAAATCTTACCAATGAATCATCATTTCATTTCCCAATTTCCCATTTATCATTTCCATATATTCATAATTCCCTTATTTTCTAAAATTAGAAAATATACGTTATTAACTTTGGAAAACGTTTCCGTTCCTGATTCACGCATCAATATCTTCCCACCTCTATCAGTCTCTTACTGTAAACTTGTAAGAGAACAACTTCCCAAGTATAAACCCCGAAGGCTGAAACCAACATCAGATCGATACTCAGAAAGCCATTAGCTCAACTAATTTCGAATCAGTTTCTAATTTCAGTAATTCAATTTAAATTCCTAGTTCAAACCCTAAATTCCTTTATAATATTTTATTTGCAAAATATTTACTTTCATCTAATTTTTTTTCTTTATATATTCAAAACAGTTTGATTTCATATTTAAAATAATATCTCAAACCAAAATTCTATTTATATTTTTATTTATAGAATTATTCATATAAAATTTCATTTTATTCTTCTAATACTTATAATCCCATTTATAATCACCATTATAAATGCTACTCAAATTCCATTTAAAACCTCGATGTTAAAACCGATTCCTACTTTTCTATATAAATTCAGTCTTATATATTCCATTTGTCAAATGATAGATATTTTATTTAATTATAAAACATTATTTATAAACTAATCTTCTCAACCTATTTGTTAAAACATATTTCTATTTAATATCCACTTTAAACAATCTTCTTATAATTCTTTTATATCTCGTCAAACATTCCTTTTACAATTCTATTTACTTTCTAAATAAATATTCTTTTATACTTCTATTAATTTTCTATATAAATAATACTTTTATACTTCTATTTAATTTCTATATAAATAATCCTGTTATACTTCTATTAATTTTCTATATAAATAATACTTTTATAAAATTCTTTGATTTTATAAATATTCCTTTTGTAAAATTCTTTGATTTTATAAATATATTATTTTCAATTTACACTTTGAAAATTCCTTTTTCACATTCCGGTATTTCTTATGGTATTTAAAATACCAAATAACCATGATCAACATCATTTGCAAACCCATAATCAATCACAGATTATATATCAAAATATATGAAAACAAACAGTATTATAAATATTGAGGAGTCCAGTTGGATCCCTCCAACCTATTTTCTCTGCATCCACAGATGTTAAACAATATAAATAACATCGACTTCATTTCAATATGAAATATTCTGATAAACAAAGTCAATATTTGATTAACGATTTATATATATATATATATATATATATATATATATATCGTTATCTATAATTTTAACCACTAAATCAGCAATTCAACC
This sequence comes from Allium sativum, assembly GCA_030737875.1. Lineage (NCBI taxonomy): Eukaryota > Viridiplantae > Streptophyta > Magnoliopsida > Asparagales > Amaryllidaceae > Allium > Allium sativum. The sequence goes on along the minus strand of CM060909.1, from coordinate 722,471,507 downwards.
AAACAATCATCACACATCAATCAATCATAATTTATTAATACTAGATTATAAATATAAACTGTACAGAGTTAGTGAGATTTACTCACATTGGACGATCATCGTTAAATAACGATAATTATCGTTGATTTAGATCAGAAAATTTATTTCTCTATAAATTGTAACGAGCTCCAATTCACTCCAAATCGGTTCCATTGTGTAGCCCTCTTCCACATGATCCCAACGGAACCTGTTTTGTCCAATTTGGATTATGTATGAGATAGTTACATATTTTACAAGGTTTAATGATTTAATATAAACATATAATTAAAATAATTATATTATTACTTTAATTACCGTATTAACCTTCCTTAACCACGTTTAAAAACTCCTGATCACTTCCTCATTGTCTTTTTATTTCGACACTGCCTGGAGCACACCAAAAATGTCGATCTTCACATCCTTTTATTATTCAATAGCTAAAACATCATTCCTCTTACTTCCTAAACCACACATGCTCAACTCGATTAGCCCCTTCCTGCTCCATCTTCTGGCTTCAAACTCGCGTTCCCTTCCACAACGTGTGCAGTAAAACAATGGCCATTACAGCATAAGATTCCTCGTCATCCTTCCTCTCTTCTCGACTATAAAATAAATAAAAACCATCTTCCATCTCCTCTTCGAATCCCCTTCACAACAACCCTACACTCATCGAACTTGAGGTTCTCCCTCGAAATCCATTCTCAACCTCGTAACCGCACCCCCAATATTGGATCAAACAAAAACAACACCAATACCCTCAAATTTTTGCAGGCGCGTGCCATTTCATCTCACAACCTCAGAAGTAAAATCGAATTCAAGCAAAATAGCCTAAATCTTCGGATTTTCTCAACCCTATTTCACGCTGCTGCAAAACTAGCGTCCAAACTTGTTGCCGAACCCATGAATACTTTTTTTTAAGTTGAAGAGAATAAGTCCAGGAATTCATATATATAAATATTGTGATTTATAACATTTTATAGGAATTGATATGATTTTTCCAAGATGAAAAACTCATGTAATGCTGAAAGAAAGGAAAGAAGCGGTGGCCAATGCTTGTTGACTGTGGAAATGAAAATGACTTAGGTTAGAAAAGTTAAGGTATATTTATAGAAAAGTTTTAATATTTTTATATTCATTATTTTATCCAATTTTAATCAATCGTTATATGTAATTGTCCTTTACAAATCCGTACGACCACATATAATTCCCAAATCAAATGAAACTGGACATGCAGCTACAGTTTGACATTATGGACCCAATGAAACTTGTTTTGTCAAATTCCGAATCTGTTTGCTAACATAGCATATTTTTAAAGTCAAATTATCGATCGTTTTTCACATTAAAATTCCGCACGACAACATATTGACTCCAAAAATCACGAAAATCGAAATCTAATAATAATTTGATATTTCAGATCCAACAAAATTAGTTTCGTTGAAAACAGAGGCCGTTTGCAAAACTGGCTATTTTTAGAGCTTTAAATAAACCCCTTTAAACATTAATATATATAAAAATAATTAAATTAAATACTAATAAATTAAAATTATCGTATATATTCACATAGAATATCATACAGCTCCAAAATATTCATATCTGGATTAATAACTCGATATTTCAAATCCGAGTTAAATCGATATTCCATTTATATTGAAAATCCATTTATAATATAAATAAATCGTCATAAGTGATAAAGGGATTCCATAGTGACTTTTTGAAAATTTGATTTGGACACAACTCACAATCTACATGATGAAATCTCGAATTTTCTCTTCCATTAGAAAAATATACTTTACCAGCTCCGAATGTTTCTTATTTCACAGAAATCCGGCTTAAAACGAATTTTGTATATTCGTTTAAAGTTCAAATCGCCAAATTACGAACTGCCACGCCATTTCGAGCTCGATTATAATTATAATATAATTTATATGTTCAACTGACAATTATAAATAAATTTGTTAATAAAATTCATTTCTAAACTGAATTATATATTTTAAATTGTCCAATACACACAATATTGTCAATTCACTATTTCCAACTATTTCGGAATTAAATATATTATTCTATTATTTATATTAATTAAATATTCTAAATTTATTTAATTAGACAACCATTTAAATCTCTAAAACACTATTTAAATAATTAAATAAATTAATTATTATACCGTAAAAATATGGGTCGTTACATTCTTTCGCCGTTAAAATAATTTCGTCCTCGAAATTGCTAAGCTAGAAAACAAACCCGATTAACTGGGTTAAAAATTATTTGTTTATTTCTTAACATTGGTTTCAACTGAACAAATAAATTTCAATTAAAACATTAATTTATTCCTATTAACGAAAATTTGCAAAAATCCTAAAAATTTTATAACACCCGAAATTTTCGAAAAATTTCGCCAGCACCTCTTATATACTGGTTAATCAGTACAACTACAACTCGCCTCTCTAGGCTTCCTCCAACCCGAAAGAAAATAAAACAGCCAAGCGGCTTGCCAAATTGGCTCATAAATCACCAAACTCACATACAAATAAACTTGTACCTTTTTGCCGGGCATATCATTATATCATTCCCACCTGTCATCAATTTTGCATATACCAATGTATCCATTCCAATTTATCACCAATCAATTTATTCTCAACCAATTATTCTCTTATATCCAAACCATAATAACATTTCAAACTGTAGTTCCATCCCTGATTCCAAACTCTTAACATACCAATTCAACAAAATTCCAGATTCCTATCTAACTATCCAATTTTTATTCTATATCCTATTTTTCGATTTGCTTTAACAAATTCTAATTTAATTTGTTTTCAAATCAAACAATTCTCTTCTCGGGAATTTTAAACAACTTACCCCTTTAAAAATCAAATATTCCCTTCCGGAATCAAAACTACTTGTTTTCTCAAAACATTTCCAAAAACAAAATTTTTGGTAGTAATCCGTCACTTAGAAACTCAAAAATGAACACCGATGATGTCCGGATCATCATCGAAATTATTTTCCAGTGATCGTAGTGAGTTCAATACTATATCACTTTCAAAACCATTTCTAACCATTTCCATTTGAAATACATATCAAAATATTATTCACACTGCTTGTAAACAATTCAAAATCTCTCAGGATTTTAAAATTCTCATATATTAATTCCAAATCCATTTACAATCACCTTTCCAAATTTCCAGGGTTTTAATTTCAGTTCTGATTTAAATTTGGATCTAATCTATTTCATAACACTTATACAAATTTTGATTAGTTATTTACGTAACCGTTTCAATTATAATCTTATCTGATTATTATCCCAACCAACACATCCAATATTATAATATTTCCAATATATATATTTTCTTTAAATCAAAATATATTTGGGTAAAATTATTTCATTACCCTCTTTTCAAAACATACTATGTCGGTTCATCGTATTCAAGGGTTTATAAACCCATACCGATACAGTGGAGCAAACTGATCGACCAGGACTCATAAACAACTCAACCAATAAATCTCCACAATGTAAAACAATTTTTATAAAATCTACAAATACATTCTATCGTATATATATACTCAAACTCAGTCAAGGGTATTTCTAACCCCATCTCTACTGAGTCACGCCACAGAGCCAAGGTAATTACTTAACCTTTAGCTCTGATACCACTGTAACGACCCAGGGGATTTGCGACCTTGGTTATCGACATAAACTCAATGTCGATTATCCAAGCATCGGAACAGATAGTTAATAGAAAGAAGTTAGAGGGTGAGGATAAATAAGATAGAAAATTAGAATAGAAGAAGAAGAAGATCACAACAACAGAATCAGAGTAACACGAATCTCACAGCAGAATGAATAAATTATAACATAATTTTGAAATAAAACCATTATATGTATACAATAACATTTATCAAAGTACAACACTTGCAACACAATGGAAATAAACAATTGCTATAAAATCCTAAAGCCTCCTGCTCCAAGCTCTCAATATATCTGTAAAATCCCGACTACTTGACAACCCGAACAAATTTAGGCACCCAAGAGTTTCGGGAAAACAAAACAAAATAAACTCTGGGTCGGTCATGGGACTGGTGTGCGTAAACAATTTTAAACAATTTGAGAAAATAAACGATATCTCATAAGACCACGCGATATAACATGGAACGTGTTTTTCCCTTATGAGAATCCAAAACACTTGATTTAACATTTCAAAATCCTTTTGAAAGAAACAATGATCTTTTATATCAAAACTCCCTTGATATTATGATAGTGTCTATTAACCACGATATAATAATCATCTAGCAGAATGCTTTCATCTCACGTTCCACATACATAATATATGATCAATAACCGTGAGCGCTTGTTGGTTAATGAATTCCAACTGGCAAGGTATGGGACCACCTTCCGACAGTATATCTCTAGAGAGGAATACACCGGGTTCAACAAGAACATCTTGTAATCCAGGCTAAATATGACCGGTCACTCATTTCGCTTGAGTGTACCGAATGTATTATCACCAACGGTTGGGGTCAGCAACCATTTCCCGAAAGGGACAACATTGAAATAGGTTAAAGAAGTAAATGAAATTTCTCTAGATCTGGTGACAATACACCCTAACTGGCAGCTAACCACTTAGCCATGCGACCTACCCAATTTTATAATATTTCCTGATTGTGAGGCTAGAGGCCATAACGTATAGACCACACCTTTAATTACATTGAATATCACATCATCGTACCCCGCTAAATCACAAATTGATTTCGCCAAAAATACCACGAGTATACAGCTAAGAGAAATGAATTCCTCTGCCACCAAACGTGTTTGAACAGATCAACTTATGCGATCTATTAAATATACTCTATTAGACATTCTTCTATACGGGTCATCCTGGGACTGGAAAAACAGAAGGTAGTATTCTGTAATCCATCTTAGGAAATTTCTACCTAGGATTTTCTAAAAAGCCCTTGCATAAATCCATCTTCAATTATTTTCATCATATTTGATTCACAACGCTAATGCCATACAGAGTGGTTTTCAGATAATATATCTGATCCCGGTCTCTACTGACAACGGAAATGGTCAAAATCTTTGATAGTCGGTGATTTAACTATCAAAGGAAAACATGTGTACAAATAACGGTCGTATTCCCAAATGGAAATCTTACCGATCAATCATCATTTCATTTCCCAATTTCCCGTTTATATTTTCCATATATTCATAAATCCCTTATTTCTAAAATTAGAAAAAAATACGTTATTAACTTTAGAAAACGTTTCCATTCCTGATTCACGCATCAATATCTTCCCACCTCTATCAGTCTCTAACTATAAACTAGTAAGAGAACAACTTCCCAAGTATAAACCCCGAAGGCCGAAACCAACATCAGATCGATACCCAAAAAGCCATTAAACTCAACTATTTTCCTTTCAGTTTCTAATTTCAGTAATATAATTTAAATTCCTAATTCGAACCCTAAATTCCTGTATAGTATTTTATTTGCAAAATATTTACTTTCATCTAATTTTTTTCACATAGAATGTGAATAATATTTCTTTATATAATCAGAACAGTTTGATTTCTTATTTAAAAACAATATCTCAAACCCAAATTCTATTTATATTTTATTTATAGAATTATTCATGTAAAATCTCATTTTATTCTTCTAACACTCATAATCCCATTTATAATCACCTTTATAAATGTTGCTCAAATTCCATTTAAAATATCGGTGTCAAAACCGATTTCTACTTCTCTATATAAATTTGGTCTTATATATTCGGTTTATCAAATGATAGATATTTTATTTAATTTATAAAACATTATTTATAAATTAATCTTATCAATCTATTTGTTAAAACAGATTTATATTTAATATCCACTTTAAACAATCTTCTCATAATTCTTTTATATATCGTCAAATATTCCTTTTATAATTCTATTTACTTTCTAAATAAATAATCCTTTTATATTTCTATTTAATTTCTTTATAAATAATCCTTTTATACTTCTATTTGTTTTCTATATAAATAATCCTTTTATAAAATTCTTTGATTTTATAAATATTCCTTTTATAAAATTCTTTTATTTTACAAATATATTCCGGTATTTCTTTTTCAATATACACTTTGAAAATTCCTTTTTCACATTCCGGTATTTCTTATGGTACTTAAAATACCAAATAACCATGATCAACATTATCTACACAGCCATAATCAATCACAGATTATATATCACATCATATATCACAATATATGAAAACAAACAGTATTATAAATATTGAGGAATCCAGTTGGATCCCTCCAACCTGATTCCTTACATCAACGGATGTTAACCAATATAAATATCATTGACTTCATTTCAATATGAAATATTCTGATAAACAAAATCAATATTTGATTAACGATTTATATTTGTATCGTTGTCTATCATTTCAACCACTAAATCTGAAATTCAACCAAACAATCATCACATAGCAATTGATCATCATTTATCAATACTAGATTATATTTATAAAAATATAAACTGTACAGAGTTAGTGAGATTTACTCACATTGGACGATCATCATTAAATAACGATAATTGTCGTTGATTTAGATCAGACAATTTATTTTGCTATAAATTGTAACGAGCTCCAATTCACTCCGAATCGGTTCCATTGTGTAGCCCTCTTCCATATGATCCCAACAGATCCTGTTTTGTCTAATTTGGATTACGTATGAGATAGTTATATATTTTATAAGGTTTAATGATTTAATATAAAATTATAATTAAACTAATTATATTATTACTTTAATTACAATATTAACCTTCCTTAACCACGTTTAGAAACTCCTGATCACTTCCTCATTGTCTTCTTATTTCGACACTGCCTGGAGCATGCGAAAAATGCCGATCTTCACATCCTTTTATTATTCAATAGCTAAAACATCACTCCTCTTAATTCCTAAACTACATACACTCAACTCGATTAGCCCCTTTCTGCTCTGTCTTCTGGCTACAAACTCGCGTTCCCTTCCTCAATGCGTACAGTAAAACAATGGCCATTACATCATAAGATTCCTCATCATCCTCCCTCTCTTCTTGACTATAAAATAAATAAAAAGCATCTTCCATCTCCTCTTCAAATCCCCTTCACAACAATCCCACTCTCATCTAACTCGAGTTTCTCCCTCAAAACCCGTTCTCAACCTCGTAACCGCACCCCCAGTATTGGATCGAACAAAAACAACACCGATACCCTCAAATTTTTGCAGACGCAGGCCATTTCATCTCACAACCTCAGAAGTAAAATCGAATTCAAGCAAAATAGCCTAAATTTTTGGATTTCCTCTAACCCTATTTCACGCTGCTGCAAAACTAACATCCAAACTTGTTGCCGAACCCATGAATACTTATTTTAAGTTGAAGAGAATAAGTCCACGAATTCATATATACAAATATAGTGATTTATAACATTTATAATAATTGATATGATTTTTCCAAGATGAAAAACTCACGTTATGCTGAAAGAAAGGAAAGAAGCGGTGGCCAATGCTTGTTGACTGTGGAAATGAAAATGACTTAGGTTAGAAAAGTTATGGGATGTTTATAGATTTTTTTTAATATTTTAATATTCATTATTTTATCCAATTTTAACCAACCATTATATATATTTGTACTTTAAAAATCCGTGCGACCACATATAATACTCAAATTCAATGAAACATGACATGCAGCTACAGTTTGACATTACAGACACAATGAAACTTGTTTCGTCGAATTCCGAATCCGTTTGGTCACACAACATATTTTTAAAGTCATATTATCTACTATTTTTCACATTAAAATTCCGCACGGTCACATACTGACTCCAAAAATCACGAAAATTGAAATCTAACAATAATTTGATATTCTGGATCCAACAAAATTAGTTTCATCGAAAACGGAGGTCGTTTGCAAAACTAGCTTTTTTTAAAACTCTAAATAAACCCCTTTAAATATTAGTATATTTAAAAATAATTAAATTATATATTAATAAATCAATATTATCGTATATATTCACTTAGAATATCATACAGCTCCAAAATATTCATATCTGGATTAATAACTCGATATTTCAAATTCGGGTTAAATCGATATTCCATTTATATTGAAAATCCATTTATTATATAAATAAATCGTAATAAATTATAAAGGAATTCCATAGCGACTTTTCGAAAATTTGACTTGGGCACAACTCACAATCTACACGATGAAATCTCAATTTTTCTCTTCCATTAGCAAAATATACTTCACCAGCTCCGAACGTTTCTTATTTCTCAGAAATCCGGCTTAAAACGGATTCTGTATATTCGTTTAAAGTTCGAATCGCCAAATTACGAACTGCCGCGCCATTTCGAGCTCGTTTATAATTATAATATAATTTATACGTTCAACTGACATTTATAAATAAATTTGTTAATAAAATTCATTTCTAAACTGAATTATATATTTTAAATTGTCCAATACACACAATATTGTCAATTCACTATTTCCGACTATTTCGGAATTAAATATATTATTCTATTATTTATATTAATTAAATATTCTAAATTTGTTTAATACGACAACCATTTAAATCTCCAAATCACTATTTAAATAATTTAATAAATTAATTATTAGACCATAAAAATATGGGTCGTTACATTCTTTCCCCCTTAAAATAATTTCGTCCCCGAAATTGCTAGGCTAGAAAACAAACCCTATTAATTGGGTTAAAAATTATTTGTTTATTTCTTAACTTCAGTTTCAACTGAATAAATAAATTTCAATTAAAACATTAATTTATTCCTATTAACGAAAATTTTCAAAAATCCTGAAAATTTTCTAACACCCGAAATTTTCGAAAAATTTCGCCAGCACCTCCTTTGTACTGGTCAATCGGTACAACTACAACTCGCTCTCTAGGCTTCCTCCAATCCAAAAGAAAATAAAACAGGCAAGCGACTTGCCAAATCGTCTCATAAATCACCAAACTCATATATAAATAAAATTATACCTTGTTGTCAGGCAAATCAATATATCATTCACACCTATTACCAATTCGGCATATACCAATGTATCCATCCACTCCAATTGATTATCGATCAATTTATTCTCAACCAATTATTTGCTTATATCAAAACCATAATAACATTTCAAACTCGAGTTCCATCCCCGATTCCAAACTCTTAACATATCAATTCAACAAAATTGGAGATTCCTGTCTCACTATCCAATTTTTATTCTATATCCTATTTTTCGATTTGCTTTCACAAATTCTAATTTAATTTATTTTCAAATCAAACAATTTTCTTCCCATGAGTTTTAAACAACTTACCCTTTTCAAAAATCAAATATTCCCTTCCGGAATCAAAACTACTTGTTTTCTCAAAACATTTCCAAAAACAAAAATTTTGGTAGTAATCCATCACTTAGAAACTAAAAATGAAAACTGATGATGTCCAGATCATCATCAGAATTATTTTCCAGTGATCATAGTGAGTTCAATACTATATCACTTTCAAAACCATTTCTAATCATTTCCACTTTGAAATACATTTCAAAATATTATTCACACTGCTTGTAAATAATTTAAAATCTCCTGGGATTTTAAATTCTCATATATTAATTCTAAATCCATTTACAAACACCTTTCCAAATTTCCAGGGTTTTAATTTCAATTCTGATTTAAATTCAGATCTAATTCATTTCGTAACACTTATACGAATTTTGATTGGTAATTTTCACAACTGTTTCAATTATAATCTTATCTGATTATAATCCCAACCAACACATCCAATATTATAATATTTCCAATATATATATTTTCTTTATATCAAAATATATTTGGGTAAAATTATATCATTACCCTCTTTTCAAAACATACTATGTCGGTTCATCGTATTCAAGTGTTTATAAACCCCTACCGATACAGTAGATCAGACTGATCGACGAGGACTCATAAACAACTCAACAAATAAATATCCACAATATAAAACAATTTTTATAAAATCTACAAATATGTTCTCTCGTGTATATATATACTCAAACTCAATCTAGGGTATTTCTAACTCCATCTCTAATGAGTTACGCCACATAGCGAAGGTAATTACTTAAGCTTCGGATCTGATACCACTTTAACGACCCGGGGGATTTGCGACCTTGGTTATCAACATAAACTCAATGTCGACTATCCAAGCATCGGAAATACTGGATAGTTAATAGAAAGAAGTTAGAGGGTGAGGATATATAAGATAGAAAATTAGAATAGAATAAGACGAAGAACACAACAATAGAATCAGAGTAACACGAATCTCACAGTGGAATGAACAAATTATAACATAACCTTGAAATAAAGCCAGTATATGTATACAATAACATTTATCAGAGTACAACATTTGCAACACAGCAGAAATAAACAATTGCTATAAAATCCTGAAGCCTCCTGCTCCAAGATCTCAGTATATCTGTAAAATCCCGACTACTTGACTGCCCGTACAAATTTGGACACCAAAGAGTTTCAGGAAAACAAAACAAAACAAACTCCCGGTCAGTCATGGGACTGGTGTGGGTAAACAATTTAAAACAGTTTGAGAAAATAAACGATATCTCATAAGGCCACGCCATGTAACACGGAACGGGTTTTCCCTTATGAGAATCCAAAACAGTTGATTTAACATTTCAAAATCCTTTTGAAAGAAACAATTATCTTTTAGATCAAAACTCCCTTGATATTATGATAGTGTCTATCAACCACAATTTAATAATCATCTAGTAGAACACTTTCATCTCACGTTCCACATACGTAATATATGATCAAAAACCGTGGGCGCTTATTAGTTAATGAATTCCAACTGGCAAGGTATGGGACCACCTTCCGATAGTGTATCTCAAGAGAGGAATACACCCGGTTCAACAAGAACATCTTGTAACCCAGGCTATACATGACTATCACTCATTTTGCTTGAGTGTACTGAATATATTATCACCAATGGTTGGGATCAACAACCGTTTCCCGAAAGGGACAGCATTGTAATAGGTTAAAGAAGTAAATGAAATTTCTCTAGATCAGGTGACAATACACCCTAATTGGCAGCTAACCACTTAGCAATGCGACCTATCCGATTTTATATCATTTCCTGATTGTGAGGCTAGAGGCCATAATGTATAGATCACACCTTTAATAACTTTGAATGTCACATCATCATACCCGCCAAATCACAAATTGATTACCCCAAAAATATCACAGGTATACAGCTAAGAGAAACGAATTCCTCTTCCACCAAACATAAATATGTTTGAAGAGATCAACTGTAACAACCCGAAAATTCCAAACCAATTTAAATTTTTTATTTTTGCAGTTTTGATGAATTTTGAATATTTAAAATGAATTATTTTAAATAATAATGATGAGAATTTGTTTTGAATAGAATTAGAACGTATATATTTATTTAGATCGACATTAGAATATAAATATTTATTTTTAATTATAAAAGGAATTGAAAATGGCGCGGTAGTTTGAAAATTCGATTTCAAATTTCAAATGAGATTCAAAATAAATCGGATTTAAGAGAAACCAAAAATATTAGAATCTATTTGAAAATATCTTTCTAAAGAATCCAAAAAATTGAAATTTCATAGTGGGAATAAAAAGTTATGCTCAGTTGAAAATTCAGAATAGTCGCTATGGAATTTCGGCCCTTAAAAATTGAAGTTTTGCAAACGACCTCTATTTTCGATGAAACCACTTTTGTTGGATCCGAGATGTCGAGTTATTGCTAGTTTCCAAAATTCATAATTTTCTGAATCAATATGTGAGCATGGAAAAAGAAAACGTGTTTTAACAGCCTTAGTCAATTTCGATCGACCAGAAAATGGCCAAGTTTCATATAGCCTCAGAATTTGACGAAATTAGTTTTGTTAGGACCGTATCATTGATACGAAGCAAGAAATAATTTTTTTGGAATTTTTAGAGTCAGTATGTGACCCCGATAATTAAAAATATACGTTTAAAATTCAATATAATGATTTAAATGTTAATCTAAAAGAAGACTGATCATAACAGCCGAATTGACTTACAAAACATATCCCATTGTGTTCGAAATGAGGGTATTTAGCTAGGGGGATAGTCGTTGGGTTTAATTTTCGAGTTCCTATCAACATAAGGCTATTTAGGAATTAAATAAAATAAAATTATATAAAATAGAAAAACCCTAGCTCTCTTCCTCATTAATCAGACCCGCCGTGTCTTTTAAAAATCAAGGGAGATAGTCGCTCCATCCTTCCTCCCCTCCGATCTCCTCCTATATTCATTAATTCACAAAACCTCAAAAGGGAAAACGGAGAGATTCTTGAGTTCTATAGATCCTACGGTGGTGATGGACTAGGCGTTCATCATTTGGGAGAAATCGATGGGGGAAGTGGCTACGTTCGAAGTGGTTTTTGGGAGGCAAGGAGGTGTCGAACATCATACTGGTGGCGGCGCAGGTAGTTGGGACAGTGGCGATTCGTATGGTGGCGTTGGATGAGGGTTTCCAGCCCTTTAGTGGTGGCCGACGCTCAACTTTTGGCAGAGCAAATGGGTTAGGCGCTGAAGCGATTTCTAGTACAATGAAGAATATGGTAACGTTTTGCAACGTTATTAAAAGGATAGTTTTTCTTTTGATAAAAATATACTTTGTTTTTAAAATTAAAGTAGGATTGTTTTTATATATAAACTAGAATTTGATATAGAAAATATAAACTAGAAGTTGATTTTGAAAATATAAACTAGAGTTGTTTTCGAAAAATATATACTAGAAAGTTGATTTTGAATATATATTAGAAAGTCGATTTTGAAAATATAAACTAGAGTTGTTTTCGAAAAATATATACTACAATTTTGTTTTTGAGAATATATATCGCATTGTTCTAAAAATATATATCGCATCGTTTTTAAAATATTATATATATATATATATATTGTTTTTAAAATAGAAGTAGCGAAGTGAAAATATAATTTTTAGCAAAATATAATTTTTATATATATGAGAACTGTTATAAAAATACGATTTTTATATATACAGAAGCGATATGAAAAATGCGATTATTAGTATAAACATCATATTAAAAATGTGATTTTTAATATGAACAGCGTAGAGGAGACGGCATAGGATTTTCGGGCAAATCCAAATAGTTCAGCAGTTCAGAATATAATGGAGGAGTGGATCCCTAAGGTGAGAACATCTAACTTTTATTTTTATTTCTAGTTAAAATATATACTAGGATGCAGACGGTGCTTAGCAGCACCTGACACCCATCGTCCACAGACCATGGACGACTTGTTTGTTTGGTTGATTTTGTTGTGAAAGTTGATTGTGTGATGTGGAATGGAATGAAATATTTTATAGCTAAAAATATTTTATAGTTAAAAATATAATTTCTAACGTGTATATGAATTAAATAAATATTTGTAAACAAATCGAACGATTTGTTTATGTACACACATTTGACTGATATTGATTGGGACGATAAATTTTACACATCCCCCAGCTGCGCAAATAAATCTGTGTTTGTTGTTTGAAAACCCCACACGGGTATTGGGATGATATTAGACATACACTAATCCCAATAATTAGCTGTATGTCGATCGATCGATTGACAGGCTGTTGTAAGCGTTAAATATTAATATTTGATGCTTATGCAGTGTAGAATGCACTTTGAATGATGGTCGACTGTGTTTAACTGTTGTTGTGTACATCTATTGTATGAAATCCATATAATCAAATTATATGGTAATTGACTGTGTCTGATTCCAGTTCAGAATTATCGAATATTTTAAAATAATATTCAGTAAATATTGAAATGTGAAGCCGTGTTAAGTAGTTAAATGCCATTTTAACACGAACAGTAATTTTGTCGATTTTATTCGTTTTATAATGAATATCAAAAAGTGATTTCAAATCTAATATTTTCAAAATATTATCATTTTAATATTGAGATGATACGGAAAATTTAATTTTGATTTGAAATTGAAATAGAATTGGAAAATCGAATCAAATTGAAATGAGTTGGGAATTCAAATCTAATTGAAATGAATTTAAAATTCGAATTAAATTGAAATGAATTGGAAATTCGAATTAAATTGAAATAGAATTGAATTTCGAATTAAATTGAAATAGAATTGAAATTCCAAATAAATTGAAATTCGAATCAAATTGAAATGAATTGGAAATTCGAATCAAATTGAAACGAATTGGAAATTCGAATTAAATTGAAACAGAATTGAAATTCGAATTAAATTGAAATAGAATTGAAATTCGAATTAAATTGAAATAGAATTGAAATTCGAATCAAATTGAAATGAATTAGAAATTCGAATTAAATTGAAATGAATTGGAAATTCGAATTAAACTGAAATAGAATTGAAATTCGAATTAAATTGAAATAGAATTGAAATTCGAATTAAATTGAAATGAATTAGAAATTCAAATTGAAATGGAATTGAAATCGATTTGAAATGAATTTAAAACAAATTTATATTGGAATATTCAATTTTGATTTGAATTTGAAATGGAAGTTGAAATCGTTTTTGAAACGAATTTAAAACTATTTATAAAATTCGTTTTAAATGGAAATCGACGAAGTATATAATATATATATTATATATTATAATGGCCTGAATAGAACGCACCGCGCAGCGACAGTTCGCGAGTTTCGACCATTAACTTCAAGTGGACATTACGGGAGATCCGACCGTCGGAATCTCCTAAAACCGGAACCGATGAGTTCGTATCGAAAAGAGCTTTCCAATGAATAGAAGAGATTTGAAATCTAACGGTTTGATTTGGAGATATGTCCAAATCAATTTCAGAAAAGGTCGCTATGGATGCAGTTCGTTGGCTGTTATTGGAAACCGACTGTACGGGCGATAATAAAATTATTAAAAATATGGAAAAATTATGTAAAATCATAAGAAATGATTCGGAAAGAGTTGGGATGAAAAATTACATATTTGAAAAGATAAAAATATATTTTTATCGAAATAAGCTAGTTATTAACTAGAATTATAATTTTATTTTTAAATAAATAAATTGGATTTGAAATGGTTTTA
Organism: Allium sativum; assembly: GCA_030737875.1. Classification (NCBI taxonomy): domain Eukaryota; kingdom Viridiplantae; phylum Streptophyta; class Magnoliopsida; order Asparagales; family Amaryllidaceae; genus Allium; species Allium sativum. Next base: position 722,456,415 of record CM060909.1, on the reverse strand, counting down.
AAAAACAACCAAAATTTCCAGTATACGAATTGGACTGGATTTGAATCGAAATTATCTTCGAAATATTTCGATATTGGATTCCGTGATTATAAGGACGTTGTGGAGGAAAAGATATATAGATATATATATCGTTATTCCAATACGATATTTGTTGATTTCATAATTTGATATTGAATATAAGCCGATATATTTTCTATTCAGAGCCTAGTATTTAATATCAAATTGGATTTTGGGTCTGTCGTGAATGGTGTCTTCATTAACACTGTTGTTAAACCCAGTTGAGAAAAGATTAAATCTTTTTATTTAGATTTAAAGAAGTATACCAATTAATTGATATTTAATTGGAATTAAATTGGAATTTGTTTTCGGGTTTATCGTGAACGGTGTTTTAAATAACATTTGTTTTTTAACCCGATTAAAAATGGAATGTGAATTGGGTGTGTTGTGAACTGTGTTTTAATAACATTTGTTCTTTAACCTGATTTACAGTGAAATATAGTTTGGAATTTATAAATCTTTTTATTAAGATTTAATGGGAATTTTCCAAAGTAAAAGATTTCCAATTTAATATATTAAACTGGAATTGAATGGAATTCGATTTGGTAATAATCGAAGTGAGTTTCTGTGGAGGAAGACTGTTAATACATATGGAATTTAAAAGTCTTTACCATTATTCCATTTATATTATTAGTCGGATATGGAAATTGATATCGATTATATATTGATTTGTTTTCCGCGATGATTCCATGAAATGGAATGTGATTTGGGTTTGTCGTGAACTTGCTTTAAATGACATTAGTTCTTTAACCCAGTAAAAGACAGGGTTACTTGTCTGTCGTTGTATTTCTAACTGTATGCTTGATCTCTACTTAATATATATCTGTTTGGCAGCAGAGAATTTATTCTCTTGCTTAATGCCCTTCTGTGAGACGTACGAGCACAAAGGTTATATATCAGCAGAAATCAATAGTACGGTGTAGATTGTCGATGCGGCATGTTTGTTTTTCCAAAGTTAAATAATCATTATTATTGATTTTTGGGAAGATTAAAACTAAGTGGAGTTTTAATGAATCTTTAATTAGATTGAAATTTGAATGATAATTTAAATTATCAAATTTGGAAATGATCGAGAGTGGAGTATCACCAGTTTTACTCCTAGCGATAGTTAAATCTTTAATTAGATTTGAACATGAAATGGTAATTAAATTTACCGATAACACCATGGTGTTAGATATGGAGTATTACCAGTTTTGCTCCATGGGATGAATAGGTTGGGATTGGGAAATAAAATAAATGATTACTTCGGTGTGGTTGGCTAATCCCGACTAGTTTGGAAAACCTTAATATGGTTTGATATCCAAAGGAAGAATTAAAGAATAAATTTAAAGAATTTATCTTTGATAAAATTAATGGGAACCTTTCCCAAAGGAAAAGAATATTTGAATAAAAGAATATTCTAGATTGGAATGAGGCGTATGATGTGTTGTTATAACACTTGATTATAAGATGCGCGAGTTATTTTGAAAGATCGGGTTTATACCCATTTTGAATAACTGATTCGACGATGAGTCAAAGAGATTGAAGACGGTGCAAGACCGACGATCTTTACATTGAATGGACGGGTGCTACTGATGCTCATGATAGGAGTAGCTACCTTGAAGGGGCTACAGTGGTAGCCATTCGGACGTACTTGTTGTTTGTACGGATATGCGAGGAATAAGGTGCCTTCGGTTTCGTTAAGACCCAGAACGGACTTGTAAATGGATGGTGTGTCTGACATTGTATTCCTTTGTACTGTATTCATTGATCTCTGCTAAATATATATCTGTTTTGTGGCATAGAATTTATTCTCTTGCTTAACACCCTTCTCTGAGACGTACGAGCTCAGAGGTTATATATCGGCAGAAATCAGTAGTACGGTATGGATTGATAGTGTGGCATGCTGAGATGCAGTGATCCAAACTTTTGTTGAAAAGCAAAGTTTGGTGGGTGATGATCAAATCGCAGCTTTAATATAGTGCATCTTTGTGTTGCGTTAATTCGCGAGCCTTACACACCGGTATGTTGGGAAACTGATGGTTAGATCAGTAAGCTTTTTAGATGAGGATAGACACCCTATGGGTTGTCATTGATTCGGCCGACCGAGGTAAGGGATAGGGCACACCCCCCGATTTCCTTGATGGATAGAGTTAGCGCTGTTTTCACATGCCTGTGACATAAACTGCGGTAACTTGTTTTCCTGGATAGTGCGGATGTGCATTACGGTGTTTTCGCATGCCTACGACGTAAACCGTGGTGAATTGCACTACGTAATCGATCTTTCAAATCAGTAACCACCAGTATGGAAATCCAATTTCCAAATATTACACTTTTCGGTTTTGATTGTATACTATATATGGCGACATAGTGGGATGGGGCGCTCATGCCACCTAGGATTGATACATTTATATTTGAAGTTGTTTTCTTCACTTATAGTAATAATAAAAGATGAAATTTCACGTATCAAGCATATTTGGCTATTATAAGGGAAAACCCTATCCCCCGGCTTGCGTTGCATTGTGTGATGGGACCTAGGTCTTGTAATAGCTTCATTGTTTTTTTATTTAGCATTGCGCTGTTTGTTTTATGCACTGGTATTCTTAGGAGGAAACTCATTCCATGTTATACGGCATGGTCCGTCGATTTACCAAACTTTAAAAATAAATATTAATAACTATTTTAGTTCTCACACCAGTCACATGACTGACCTGGAGTTTATTGTTTTAACCTAAACTCTAGGTGCCCCTATTTTCCACACGGGCAGCTAGTAGTTTTGGTTTTGCAGATTTATATTCACATGATCCTCGTTTACAGCTGAAGCGATATTCGGAAAGCTCTGTATCAGTGTATCTGTTTTCAGTTGTGCTTTGTATTGTTTTTCCACTGATATGTATTTAAATGTAATTTAAATCTCTGATATTTTCTGCGTAATATTTATTCATACTCTGTTATATTCATGTATTCTGATAGAATTGTTGTAATAGCAATGAAATGTTCTTCTGTATGCGTTCTGATTTATCGTGTTCTCAAAGCAATCCGGGCTTTCCTTTACGGGGAAGTTTGGGTCGCCACAGGTGGTATCAAATCTCTGGTTTATAGAGCTCAAAATCAAGACACATTAGAACCATACGAAAGAATAAATCAGAGTCTAGATTAGTAATATCCAATAAGAATGACTCGTTGGAGATGGGATCAGTAGTATCCTAGAACGAGTGTGAGGAGTATATTTTTAAAATGAAAACCAACTTTGTTTTGAAAATTTAAATCTTATTCAACGTATTTGAATATTTATTTGTATTGAATTTAGACAATCCAATATATAAAGATTTTGCATATACGCCTTACAAACGTGTATTCGAAGTTCTAATATACTGGATAAATATAGAATCACACTATAGTTGCCCGGACATGATCCTGATGATGAAGTATACCATCACCAGCATTTATTTTCGTGTTTCGAAAGTGGGATGTCTATATATTTCCAATTGACTGGTGTGAGAACCAAAACTTACATAGGATTATTTGTTGTGATTTGGCATCAAAAACATGATTTTTGAATATGTATTAAAATTATGAATTTGAAACGTTAATTCACTAATTGATTGATGGTTGTGTTGTATGATTATTTGTTATCTAATAAAACCATTATGTAAAAGAACGGTACATATAGGCCATATTGAACCAAATATTGAACTGTATTGAAAATTGTTTGGGATTGCATGCAAATACATGTGTATACATTAAACAGGTCATTGCAAAGAGGCTAGAGCAGAGGAATAAAATTGTTTGCCCGACAAATAGGTACATGTTTATTGTATTTCTTGGGTTTTGGATGATTTTATGAGCCGATTGGCTAGCCGCTTGGCTATTTCTTTTTCTTTTTGGATTGGAGAGGCCTATAAGGCAATTTCCGGATTTCCCAGTGCCCCCGTACAGGGGAGGCTATGGTGAAATTTTTCGAAAATTTAGAGTGTTAGCCAAAATTTTGAAATTTGAAAAGTTCTTAGAAACTGAAAAGTTGAAGAACTTAAGCCGTAATGAAAATAATGAAAGTTGAGTCGGTTTGTAAAACAACTTTCAATTTCGTTCCTTTTCGGGGACGAAAAGATTTTAAGTGGGGGAGATTGTAACAACCCAGAAAATTTGAACCAATTTAAAAATTTTATTTTGGAAGTTTTGATGAATTTTGAAAATTTAAAATGAATTATTTTAAATAATAACGACGAGAATTTGTTTTGAATAGAATTAGAACGTATATATTTATTTAGACCGACGTTAGAATATAAATATTTATTTTTAATTATAAAAGGAATTGAAAATGGCGCGGTAGTTTGAAAATTCGATTACAAATTTCAAATGAATGTACAGGATTCAAAATAAACTGGATTTTAGCGAAGCCAAAAATATTAGAATCTATTTGAAAATATCTTTCCAACGAATCCGAAAAATTGAAATTTCATAGTGGGAATAAAAAGTTATGCCCAGTTGAAAATTCAGAATACTCGTTATGGAATTTCGGCCCTTAAAAATGGAAGTTTTGCAAACGACCTCTATTTTCGATGAAACCACTTTTGTTGGATCCGGGATGTCGATTTATTGCTAGTTTCCAAAATTCATAATTTTCTGAATCAATATGTGAGCGTGGAAAAAGAAAACGTGTTATAATAGCCTCAGTGTAACGACCCGGATTTTTGGCGACTTTGGTTATCGACATAAGCTCGATGTCGATAACCAAAACATCGAAAAATCCTGGTAATTAATGAAAGAAATTAGAAGGTGAGAATAGATAAGATAGAAACTTAGAATATAAGAAGAAGAAGAACACAACATCAGAGTAACACGAACCTCACAGCGGAACGAATAACATATAATAGATAACATAACTTTGAAATATAACAGTTACGTATACAATAGCACTTATCAGAGTACAACACTTACAACACAGCGGAAATAAACTATAGCTATATGATCCAGAAGCCTCCTGCTCCAGCTCTTCAAGTATATCTGCAAATCCCGACTACTTGACTGCCCGTACAAATTTAGGCACCCAAGAGTTTAGGGAAAACAACAAAGTAAACTCCAGGTCAGTCATGGGACTGGTGTGAGTAAAACAGTTTAAACAGGTATATGAACAAGTAAACGATATCTCATAAGACCACGCCGCAGAACGGAACGGGTTTTTCCCTTATGAGAATCCAAAATATCTTTATATCAAAAACCTTTTGATATTATAATAATGTCTATGTACAAATAGATATCAACTAGCAGAAACGCTTTCATCTCACGTTCTACATATATAGTATACAATCAAAATCGCAAGCACGTATTGGATAATGAATTTCCAACTATGACAAGGTATGGAACCACCTTCCGATCAGTGTACTCTAGGAATGATACACTGGAGTTCAACAAGAACATCTTGCAACTCAGCCACACATGACCGACCACTCATTTCGCTTGAGTGTATCGAATGTACATCACCAACGGTTGGGATCAACAACCGTTCCCGTATATATATATATGGGACAACATTGATAGATTTAAGAAACAAATGAATATTCTCTAGATAGGTGATTATACACCCTACTTCGGTGCGACCGACTTAGCCATGCTGCCTGCCCGATTTCTGTCAATTACCGGTTGATGAGGCTAGAAGCTACGCTTTATCATTACATCAGATTCACTTCGAATGCCACATTGTCAGATCCATCAAAAATCACTAATTGGCGTCTATAACAGTACGTTACGTGTTAGCTAAAGAAGTTTCCTTCTCCGCTTCCACTCTTGGTAAAGTTGAAGAAATCAATGTACGTGACCTTTCTGGAAATACTCTGTCAGACATTCATCAACACAAGTCATCCTCATTCACTTAGAATGTCACATCGTCATACCCGCCAAATCACAAATTGATTTATCCAAAAGTAACACGGGTATACAGCTTAGAGAAATGAATTCCTCGGCCACCAAACGTGAATACGTTTGAACAGATCAACTTACGTGATCCATTGGATATACTCTGTTAGACCTTCGTCCATACAAGTTGTCCTGGGACTGGACAAACCGAAGGCACTATTCAGTATATCCATCTTAGTCACTGTTATCTAAGACTTATACAACAACCCTTGCATTTTACTCCGTCTTTAATTATCTTTGGCATATATGATACGCAACGCTTATGCCAATACAGAGTGGTTCTTTGGATAATAATCCAACCGGTCTCTCCATATTAACAACGTTAAAATGGTCAAAACTTCGATAGTCTGTGATTTAACTATCAAAGAAAACAAGTGTGCAAACAACGATATCATTCCCAAATGGAAATTATATCGATCAATCATCAACATATATCTATATATATATTCACATTGCCTTATTTTCTATGTTTAGAAAATATATGTTATTAACACTGTAAAACGTTTCCATCTGCTTATTTACAAATCATTACTCTTCCCCAACTATCAGTCTCTGACTGTAAACTAGTATGAGAACAATCCCCTAAGTATAAATCCCGAAGGCCGAAACCAACATCAGATAGGCACTTAGAAAACCATTCAATTTACTAATCTCTAGTCAGTTCTAATTTTACTTAACTCTATTTGATTAACTCTGATTGATTAACTCTAACTGGTTAATTCTAACTGATCAACTCTAACTGGTCAACCTTAATTAATTAACTCTAACTGGTTTTACTTGGTTAACCTAACTTGATTTACTTATCTCGATTAACTGAACTAATCACTTTGATTAACTCGACTAATTCACTTTGGTTAACTTAACCAATTCACTTAACTCCTATCGAATAAACTATATTCGATAACTCCTCTAACTCTATTCGAATAAACTATATTTGATTAACTCATTTGATTTAACTCTAATCGATTAACTCCATCGAATAAACTATATTCGATAACTCCTTCGATTTAACTAATATTCTATAACTCACTTCGATTAACTAATAATCGATAACTCCTTCGAATAAACTACATTCTAAAATCTCCTCTCGAATAAACGATATTCGATAATCTTCCCTTTCGATTTAACAAATCGATAACTCCTTTTCGAATAACTAAATTCGATAACTCCTTTCGATTTAACTAATCGATAACTCCTTTCGATTTAACTAATCGATAACTCCCTTCGATGAAACTAACATCGATACTCCTTTCGATGAAATTAACATCAATTAACCCCTTTCGATGAAACTAACATCGATTAATTTAACTCGATGAACTTAACTCGACTCACTTATCTCGATAATCTAACTCAAGAACTTAACTCGATTAACTTATCTCGATAATCTAACTCAAGAACTTAACTCGTATCGAATAACTAATATTCGATTTAACTTCATTCACTTGACTCTAGATCGCAGCGATCACAATGGTTACGCCTGACTCCCTCAGGAAACATCCGACCGCCGTAGGCTATTTACAGCCCTGCGAATTACGCTAGCAGTCGTACGAGATGGCAACTTATCCTAAATAACTCTGTTTGACTAACTCTATCTCAAATAACTATATTTGATAACTTCTACTTCGAATAAGTGGTATTCGATAACTTAACTCGATTATCAACTCGAAAATCTTAACTCGAATCGATTAACTCCAACTGATTAACTTGACTTACTTAACTCACTGGTTAACTTGACTTACTTAACTCACTGGTTAACTCTATTGAACTGGTTAACTCTACTGAACTGGTTAACTCTATTCAACTAACTCGACTCGACTAACCCCTTTCGAATAGCATATTCGTTTTACTAACTTTCGAATACCATATTCGATTTACTCCCTTCGAATACCATATTCGATTTAACTCCTTTCGAATACCATATTCGATTTACTTTATTCACTTTATAAAGATTTCCTTTTTAACAACGTTTTATTCATTTGGAAAGATTTACTTTTAAATAACGGTTCTACACTTTAAAAATGATTTCCTTTTTATAACGTTTCCTTTTCAATTCTATTTGTAAATGGTTTACAAATATTTCCTTTTCACATTTATTCTTGAAATATTCTACCTCCTTAAATTCTCTGAAAAATTCGCCATAACCTCCTTTGTAACGGGAGCATCGGGAAAATCCCCAAACCCGCCACACATGCCTTTCCATTCAAAAAGAAAATGGTTTGAAATTATTTCCTTTTTGAATATCTCCTATTTATAAATATTCAAATTTATAAATATTTCTTATTTATAAATATTCCAGTTTATAAATATTCTGTTTTCAATCTCTCTTTGAAAATCTCATTTTCCTCTTTCGATATTTTATGGTACTTAACACATCAAATCACGATGACCAATCTCATTCAAACCCATATAATCAACCACAGGTTTTAACTACATCATATATCATAATATATGAAAAACAATAAAATAACTGTTGAGGAATCCAGTCGGATTCCTCCAACCTGTTTCCCTGCATCCACAGATGTTACACAATATGATTATCATCACTTTCAGTTCAATATAAATTATTCTGATAGCAGAATCAATATATAAATATTTAACGGTTTATATATATATATATATATAATTTTCACTAACTGACTAGCAGTTCAATCAAACAGTCAACATACAACAAACAATCAATATTTAACAGTTCTAAAAATACAACGTGAAAATATAAACTGTTCAGAGTTAGTGAGATTTACTCACATTTGCAGTTCATTGTTAAAGAACGATAAAATGTTATTTGATTTGAATCAAACAATTTATTTTGCCATAAATTCGTACGAGCCCCAATCCAATCCCGGTCAGTCCCATTGGGTAGTGTCCGTCCATACGATCCTGTCGGATCTTGTTTCGTTCAGTTCTGATAATGTACAAGCAAGTTATGTATTTTACAAGTTCTACGATTAATTTAAAGTAAATAAAACTAACATTTTATTTCTAACTGGACTCACCCCGAACTAAGGCCTAATTGTCCACTGCATAAACCCATGAACCCGCCTCTTAACCATCTTCTTCCCCGTCCTCTTTGAACGCTGTCCTCAGCATACAACCATCCTCAACCATTTCCAACTCCTTTTCCTCATTCAATTATTTAACCAAATATCAAAACTAAATCCACCTTTTTAATATCCCGGCCCAAGCCCATCTACCAGCCCATACTTCATCTTCTTACAACACCGAACTTCTCCCAGTACCCATCACTACACCGCACGCCATTTCCATCCTTTCGATCCTCCACCGCACTCCATTCTTCAATGAAAACTCCAACAAATCAACCAACTTTGAACTCCCCTTCTAAAACTCCATCAACTCCTTCAAGTAAAAATCGAACCCGACTCACCATCTGTTTCCCCGTCGCTCACCACTTCGGTCCAGTCTACAGGTGAGTGCGACAATTTCCAATACTGAATCCTCACAACAAAATCCAACCGACACTCCTTTACACCACAAACCCGAATTTGAACTCAAACACAAACTCAATTCACCAAAATTCACAGACCGATGAACCCTAGCTTCTACGGTTTTAGTTCGAATGCTGGAAAAAGCCACCGAGCCTGCTAAAACAAATACCAGCTTGAAGTTCTCTCTTTGATGAATCCATACATATATGGTTTAGGATTTTATGAATTTGTTTTGATTTACTTTGATTTTCATGAAGCAGGATTTCTCTTTGAAGCCCCAAACTGGCGGCTTGAAAATGTCTGAGGATTAGGTTAATAAGGAGGTGAGTTAGTCGGTTATTTATAGGCAACTGAAATATCTAGATATTTTTAGATATTTATTTTATTTTTATATTCATTTATATTCTTACGCTGTTTGTATCTGTCCTCTAAAATTCCTGTGATCACATACGATAACCAAAAATCACGAAACTGGACATGCAGCTATAGTTCGACACTACGGTCCCAACGAAACTAGTTTCGTCGAATTCCGACTTCGTATGCTCACACAGCGTATTTTTAACTGTCAAAATACTAACTGTTTTTCACTCTAAAAATCCGTACGGCCACACACTGACTCTAAAAATCACGAAACTTCATATCTAACAACTATTTGACATTGCAGATCCAACAAAATTAGTTTCGTTGAATTCTGACTTCGTTTGCAAAATTGGCTATTTTTAAAGCTTTGAATGACCCATTTAAATATATAAATACATTTAAATATAATTAAATTAAATATAAATAAATTTATATTATCGTATATCTTCACATATGATATCGTACAGCTCCAGAATATCATATCAGAATTTACAGCTTGATATTTCAGATTCAGATTATCTCGACATTTAGTTTATACTGAAAAATCTTTTATAACGTAAATAAAGCGTTGCAAATTATAAAGGAATTCTACAGCGACTTTTCTGAAATTTGATTTGGATGTACATCAAAATCTACATGACGAAATCCCGATTTTTCTCTTCCACCAGAAAGATATACTCCACCAGCTCCAAACGTTTCTTGTTTCACATAAATCCGGCTTAAAACGAATCCTGTACATTCAGTTGAAGTTCAAATCGCCAAATCGCGAACTGCAGCGCCATTTCAAGCTCGATTTTAATTATAATATAATTATACGTTCAAACTGACGTCGATTGAATATATTCGTTATTCTAATTCAATTCTAAACTGAATTAAATCTTCGGGATGACCCAGTTCACAGAATATCGCCATTTCAGCCAATTCTGATTATTTCAGAATTAATTATATTATTTAATTTATTATTTTAATTAAATATTCACCATTATTTAATACCACGACCATTAAACCCTTTTATTCACCTTTTAAATAATTAAATAAATTAATTATTATACCTCTGCAAATGCGGGTCATTACACTCAGTCAATTTCGATCGACCAGAAAATGGCCATTTTTCAAACGATCTCAGAATTTGACGAAATTAATTTTGTTAGGACCGTATCGTCAATACGAAGCTAGAAATAATTTTTGTGCAATTTTTAGAGTCAATATGTGACCCCATTAATATAAAATGTACGTTTAAAATTCAATATAATGATTTAAATGCTAATCTAAAAGAAAACTGATCATAACAGTCGAATTGACTTACGAAACATATCCCTTTCAGAATGGGGGTATTTGTCTATGGGCGATAGTCGTTGGGTTTAATTTCGAGTTCCTATCAACACAAGTGTATTTTAGGAATTAAATAAAATAAAATACTATAAAATAGAAAAACCCTAGCTCTCTTCCTTATTAATCAGACCAGCCGTCTCTTTTAAAAATCAAGGGTGATAGTCGCTCCATCCTTCCTCCCCTCCGATCTCCTCCTATATTCATTAATTCACAAAACTTCAAAAAGGAAAATGGAGAGATTCTTGAGTTCTATAGATCCTACTGTGGTGATGGGGTCTACGTTCATCATTTGGGAGAAATTGATGGGGGATGTGGCTACGTTCGAAGTGGTTTTTGGGAGGCAAGGGGGTGTCGAACTTCATACTGGTGGCGGCGCAAGTAGTTGGGACAGTGGCGATTCGTATGGTGGCGTTGGATGAGGGTTTCCGGCCCTCTAGTGGTTGCTGACGTTCAACTTTTGGCGGAGCAAATGGGTTAGGAGCTGAAGCGATTTCCAGTACAATGAAGAAGATGGTAACATTTTGCAACGTTATTAAAAGTATTGTTTTTCTTTTGATAAAAATATACTTTGTTTTTAAATAGGAAAATATACTTTGTTTTTAAAATTAAAGTAGCATTGTTTTTATATATAAACTAGAATTTGATATAGAAAATATAAACTAGAAGTTGATTTTAAAAATATAAACTAGAGTTGTTTTCGAAAAATATATACTAGAAAGTTGATTTTGAAAATATAAACTAGAGTTGTTTTCGAAAAATGTATATTAGAGAGTCGATTTTGAAAATATAAACTAGAGTTGTTTTCGAAAAATATATACTAGAATGATGTTTTTGAGAATATATATCGCATTGTTTTGAAAATATATATCGAATCGTTTTTAAAATAAAATATACATTGTTTTTAAAATAGAAGTAGCGAAGTGAAAATATAATTTTTAGCAAAATATAATTTTTAGCAAAATATAATTTTTATATATATGAGAAGTGTTATAAAAATATGATTTTTAAATATACAGAAGCGATATAAAAATGCTATTATTAATACAAACATCATATTAAAAATGTGATTTTTAATATGAACAGCGTAGAGGAGACTATGTTGGAATTTCGGGAAATCCAAATAGTTCAGCAGTTCAGAATATAATGGAGGAGTGGACCCCTAAGGTGAGAACATCTAACTTTTATTTTTATTTCTAGTTAAAATATATACTAGGATGCAGACGGTGCTTAGCAGCACCTGACACCCATCGTCCACAGACCATGGACGACTTGTTTGTTTGGTTGATTTTGTTGTGAAAGTTGATTGTGTGATGTGGAATGGAATGAAATATTTTATAGCTAAAAATATTTTATAGATAAAAATATAATTTCTAACGTGTATATGAATTAAATAAATATTTGTAAACAAATCGAACGATTTGTTTATGTACACACATTTGACTGATATTGATTGGGACGATAAATTTTACACATCGCCCAACTGCACAAATAAATCTGTGTTTGTTGTTTGAAAACCCCACACGGGTATTGGGATGATATTAGACATACACTAATCCCAATAATTAGCTGTATGTCGATCGATCGATTGACAGGCTGTTGTAAGCGTTAAATATTAATATTTGATGCTTATGCAGTGTAGAATGCACTTTGAATGATGGTCGACTGTGTTTAACTGTTGTTGTGTACATCTATTGTATGAAATCCATATAATCAAATTATATGGTAATTGACTGTGTCTGATTCCAGTTCAGAATTATCGAATATTTTAAAATAATATTCAGTGAATATTGAAATGTGAAGCCGTGTTAAGTAGTTAAATGCCATTTTAACACGAACAGTAATTTTGTTGATTTTATTCGTTTTATAATGAATATCAAAAAGTGATTTCAAAATCGAATATTTTGAAAATATTATCATTTTAATATTGAAATGATATGGAAAATTTAATTTTGATTTGAAATTGAAATAGAATTGGAAATTGGAATCAAATTGAAATGAGCTGCGAATTCGAATCAAATTGAAATGAATTTGAAATTCAAATTAAATTGAAATGGAAATTCGAATTAAATTGAAATAGAATTGAAATTCGAATTAAATTTAAATTCGAATCAAATTGAAATGAATTGGAAATTCGAATTAAATTGAAATGAATTGGAAATTCGTATTAAATTGAAATAGAATTGAAACTCGAATTAAATTGAAATAGAATTAAAATTCGAATTAAATTGAAATAGAATTGAAATTCGAATTAAATTGAAATAGAATTGAAATTCGAATCAAATTGAAATGAATTGGAAATTCGAATTAAATTGAAATGAATTGGAAATTCGAATTAAATTGAAATAGAATTGAAATTCGAATTAAATTGAAATAGAATTGAAATTCGAATTAAATTGAAATGAATTAGAAATTCAAATTGAAATTGAAATGGAATTGAATTGAAATCGATTTGAAATGAATTTAAAACGAATTTATGCTGGAATATTCAATTTTGATTTGAATTTGAAATGGAAGTTGGAATCGTTTTTGAAACGAATTTAAAATGATTTATAAAATTATTTTTAAATGGAAATCGACGAAGTATATAATATATATATATATATATTATAAATTATAATGGCCTGAATAGAACGCATCGCGCAGCGGAAGTTCGCGAATTTCGACCATTAACTTCAAATGGACATTACGGGAGATCCGACTGTCGGATTCTCCTAAAACCAAAACCGATGGGTTCGTATTGAAAAGAGCTTTCCAATGAATAGAAGAGATTTGAAATTTAATGGTTTGATTTGGATATATGTCCAAATCTATTTCAGAAAGGGTTGTTATGGATGCAGTTCGGTGGCCGTTATTGGAAACCGACTGTACGAGCGATAATAAAATTATTAAAAATATAGGAAAATTGTGTACAATCATAAGAAATGATTTGGAAAGAGTTCTGATGAAAAATTCCATATTTGAAAAGATAAAAATATATTTTTATCGAAATGAGCTAGTTATTAACTAGAATAATAATTTATTTATTTTTAAATAAATAAATTGGATTTGAAATGGTTTTCAAAACAACCAGAATTTCCAATATACAAATTGGAATGGATTTGAATCGAAATTATCTTCGGCATATTTCGATATTGGATTATGTGATTATATGGACGTCGTGGAGGAATTTGGAATATATATATATATATCGTTATTCCAATACGATATTTGTTGATTTCATAATTTGATATTGAATATAAGCCGATATATTTTCTATCCAGAGCCTTGTATTTAATATCAAATTGGATTTTGGGTCTGTCGTGAATGGTGTCTTCATTAACACTATTCTTAAACCCAGTTGAGAAAAGATTAAATCTTTTTATTTAGAATTAATGAAGTATACCAATTAATTAATATTTAATTAGAATTAAATTGGAATTTGTTTTCGGGTTTATCGTGAACGGTGTTTTAAATAACATTTGTTCTTTAACCCAATTAAAAATGGAATGTGAATTGGCTTTGTTGTGAACTGTGTTTTAATAACATTTGTTCTTTAACCTGATTTACAGTGAAATGTAGTTTGGAATTTATAAATCTTTTTATTAACATTTAACGGGAATTTTCCAAAGTAAAAGATTTCCAGTTTAATATATTAAATTGGAATTGAAAGGAATTCGATTTGGTAATAATCGAAGTGAGTTTCTGTGGAGGAAGACTGTTAATACATATGGAATTTAAAAGGCTTTGCCGTTATTCCATTTATATTATTAGTCATATACGGAAAATGATATCGATTATATATTGATTTATTTTCCGTGAAGATTCCATGAAATGGAATGTGATTTGGGTTTGTCGTGAACTGCGTTTTAAATGACATTAGTTCTTTAACCCAGTAAAAGACAGGATTACACGTCTGTCGTTGTATTTCGAACTGTATGGTTGATCTCTACTTAATATATATCTTTTTGGCGGCGGAGAATTTATTCTCTTGCTTAACGCCCTTCTATGAGATGTACGAGCTCAGATGTTATATATCGGCAGAAATCAATAGTACGGTGTAACGACCCGGAATTTTGGGGCCAATTTAAAGTTTTTATTTTAAAAATTTTAATGGATTTTAATGTTTAAAATAATTTATTTTAAATAATAACGACTAAAAATTTATTTTAAAACGAATAGATTCAATTTAATTATAAAAGGAGTTAAAACAGCGCTGCAGTTTGAAATTTTGAATTTGAACTTTAACTGACTGTACAGGATTCATCTTAAATCAGAATTGAGTGAAACAAGAAATATTTAAATCTGTTTAATATTATCTTTCTAACGAATCTGAAAAAGGGAAATTTCATGGCAGGAATAAAAAGTTAGGTCCAATTTAAAATTTAGAAAAGTCGCTGTAGAATTTATATATATTTTAATATAATATATTGGCCTTAAAAATAGTCATTTTTCAAACGACCTCGATTTTCGACGAAACCACTTTTGTTGGAACCGGAATGTCAAATTATTGCTAAGTTTCAATTTTCATAATTTTTCGAATTAATATGTGAGCGTGGCAAAGGAAAATGTGTTTTGACTTTTTCAATCAAATTTAATCGACTAGAAAAAGGCCATTTTTCAAACAGTCTCAAAATTCGACGAAATTAATCTTGTTAGAACCGTATCGTCAAAACATAACTAGAAATATTTTTTCTGGAATTTTTAGAGTTCGTATGTGGCCCCGGTAATTTAAAATGTACATTTGAATTTAATAATTAAATGATTTATAATTAAATTTAAAGAAAAACATATCGTAACAGCCAAACTAGGTTACGAAACATATTCCAATGCATCCGGGATGGGGGTATTTAGCTAGAGGTGACACTCGTTGGGTTCGATTCGGAGCTAGTATCGTCAAATAAATAATTTTTGAATTAATGAATTAAATAAATAAGAAAATACGTGTATAAATACAGTGGAAATACGCTAGCCCTAATTCAGAAAATACAGCCGCCGTATCCCCTTAAATCGATGGCCATGGCGTTCCGATCTTCCTCCCCTTCTATCTCCTCCGTTTCACAATGAATTTCAAAACTTCCAGTCACAAATCGAAGAGCTTCTGGAGCTCTCCAAGATGTACGGTCATGATCTGAAATAATTGAGTTTAGCGTTCGAATTTTGTCCCCAAAGTCAGCATGTTGGAGGCGGGTTTCGGCGATGGAGGAGGGGGCGAGTTGGTCGCGCCGCCAGGTGGTGGAAGGGGGATCGATGGCCGTCGACGTGAGGTGTTCTGATCGGGGTCTCGGTCCTTGAAGTGACGTGCGATGGGGAGGTTGGACTTGCGATGTTGGGTTCGAAC
Source organism: Allium sativum (assembly GCA_030737875.1). NCBI lineage: Eukaryota > Viridiplantae > Streptophyta > Magnoliopsida > Asparagales > Amaryllidaceae > Allium > Allium sativum. The sequence continues at coordinate 722,440,011 of CM060909.1, read as the reverse complement.
GATTCCAGTAAACAACGAGGTAGAAGAAAGGTGATTAGTGGATTAAAATGTAATTAAGGACTAAGTAATTTATTTATTTATTTCTTTAATTATCAAAGGTTTATAATAACATAACTTTGCCATACGGAATCAGAAATTAACGAAACAAGTTGCGTTGCGATCGTATGGAAGAACACTACAGCATGAAGCTGACTAGATCCGAAACAGAGCAAACCAGAATTCGAGGAAAAATTCAGATTTGAACTGAACAGAAACCAATGTGAGATTTCTTGTTTTAAATTTTAAATTAATTAAAAATATATTTATTTATTCTGATTGTGATTGTAATATTGATGCACCGTATAAAATTTAGATTGACTGTTTGATGGTGGATTATGATGATCTATTGAATTATCTGTGCTTGTTGATACAAAATCATCATTTTTGCTACAAATGATATGTTAGGACAAAATCATCATTTCTGTTATGAAATGTTAGTGTAGAATAAAAACACTACTTTTGTTAGGAATGTTAATTTAGAAAAAGGAATCATGTTTAAAAGAAAATGTTTTACAATAATAAAGATTACATTTTTATTGTATATATTAGAAGAAAATCATGTTAACATATGTTCCTTATTAAAAAGTTATTATTTTCATTATTTTGTCGAATTAGATTTGTCGACAAAACAAAAGTTATTATTTTTATTATTTTGTCAATTTAGATTGGTAGACAAAACAAAACTTCATTTTCATAGTATAAGATGTTAACATACAAAACTTCATTTTTGTCATATAAATGATTAGCAAATCAAAACTTCATTTTGTCATATAAATGTTAGCATAGCAAAATTATCATTTTTGTTATATAAAAGTTAACATAACAAATTATTCTTTTGTTATATAAAATGTTAGTAAAATAAAATTTCCATTATGTAAGATAATGTTATATTAAATTAAAATTGTCATTTTAATTGAAATGTGATGTTGAAATAAAAATGTCAACTTGGTTAGATGTGTTATGTTAAATAATGATATGTCGATCATATGTTTTGTTAGGATAAAAATCACCCATTTTGTATAAAATGTACATTTGGAATAAAAATACACATTTTGTTAGTTATGTCATATTTGATTTAAAATACACATCTTGTTAGTTATGTCGTATATGGTTAAAAGACACATTTTGGTTAGTAATGTCATATATGATTTCAAATTTGTCACTTTTGTCAAAATTAGCATTGACGTACAAATTTGTCACCTTTGTTAAAATTAGAGTTGGCATCCAAAAATGTCACTTTTGTTAAACCAAAATTAACATATAAAAATTGTCACTTTTTGTTAGAAATATTTTATGTTAATAAAATATCACATTAGAATAAAAACATTGCTTTTGTCAAAGGGGTTATTTAGAATAAAATATGGACTTTGGTTAGAAATGTCATATTAGAATAAATTTGTCACTTTGGTCAAATTTAGTATTAACATATAAATTTGTCGCTCTTGGCCAAATTTAGGATGGACATATAAAATTATCATTTCTGTAGATAGAAATGGTAAACAAATAAAATTTACATTTTTATCTGTTAAGATTGAATTAAAAATGATAAACAAATAAATCATCATCTTTTATTTGTTAAGTAGAATTAGAAGAAAAATTTCTCTTTTATTTGTCATTAGAGCATGTACACAAATAAATGCCATTCATTTATTTGTCATTAAAACCATAGCATATTGTTTTCAAATAAATATTCATTTATTTGTTTTAAATATATATAGAAATTATTTACAAATTAAAGACATTCCCTTTTGTCACTTTATTAGAGTGAATCCAAAACATTCACTTTGTCATTTAAAAAGGGGATTAAACCAAAACATACAATGTTCGTTATTACAAATGCAAACACTTGTTGAAAATAAAGTTTTGATCTTACATTTGCATTCACAAGTGCAAACATCTTTTGGAAATAAAGTTTGTTCTTTCTTTTCATATTTACTAATGTAAAATATACATTTTTTGTCAATTTTCATTAGTTAACATAAAATATACATTTTGTCAATTTTCATTAGTTAATGCAAAATATACACTTTTGTCAATTTACGTTAGTTAAAAACAAATTATTCACTTTTGTCAATTTTCACTAGTTAAAACAAATTATTCATCTTTGGTCAATCTACACTTGTTAAAACCAAATATGCATTTTTGTCGATTATATTAGTTGAGACAGAAATGTACATTTTATCAAAATATGATTAGTGAATAGAATAACATATTTTTATCAAAATATGATTAGTGAAAAGAATAACATAATGTCGTGACTTTGAAATAAAGGAAATCAAAAGGACATTTTTGTCACTTTGACATGAATGAAATAAAAATGTATATTGTTATACATTAAAAAGTTATGAATTGAAAATGTATATTTTTATACATTAAAATAAAAGAATGAGTTAGAAATGAGCCAAAAAAAAGAGTTAGTCAAAGTAATCCTATTTTGTACAATTAAGAAGAGTTAGACAAAACTATCATATTTTGTTCATAAATAGGAATTAGACAAAATTATAATTTTGTCATTCTAAATATAATTAGAACAAAGAATACATTTTTGTTAGAAATGTAATTAGAATAAAGGATTACACAAAAGATAGGAAGGTTATTATTTTTATTTGTCGATTGGTCACAATAAAAAGGCCATATGTTAAAAATATGATGTTGATGATGGCTTAGAATATATGTATGTGTTGGTGAAGTGTTTGATGTATTTAATATAATGTTAGTGTATTCAAAACTGGATATTACACTTCCATTTACAAGTCATCCGACTTGTCTATGTGATTGGGTTGATAATTTTCACACCTCGCCCAAGTGCACAAATAATTTATTCCTTGATTATTGGATAAAACCCCACACGGGTGTTGGGATGATTGTGACGACCCCATTTCCCGTACAGACGGAAACAAGGGTAATCTTTGGAATATAACACATAAACAGATAACAACAGAACAGAGTAAAATAAATACACCAGATAATGAACAAATAATACACTGGATAAACATAAATATCAGAGTTACACAGTTTACAGGATCATACTTAGTACAAATACAGTTCAGCTATACATAAATGTCTACAGCGGAAACAAACATAATATGTACAGCAGGAGCTGAATAGCATAAAAAGAGATAAATGGTAGAATCCATCTTCAGCTCCAACTATCCGGATAAAGCCAGCTAAAACCTGAATACAAGGCTGCCCGTATAGAAAAAGGGGCACCTGAGTTTGAAAGTGAAACAAACTACGAATCAGTCATGGGACTGGTATGAGAAATCTACTCAACACATTTAAAATATGGCTAACCTCAGGACCACGCCACTTTCGTGGAACGGGTTTACTCCATTGGATTGCCAGTGCTTTAAAACAAATCTTTCTTTTAAACATCGAAATGCTTTTTATAAAAATGAAGCCATTATAAGACTTAGTTCCCATCACACAATGCAACGCAAAACGGAGGATAGAGTTTTACCTTATAATGGCCAAAATATGCTTGATACGAATAAAACAAAAGCATTTGATATTATTACTAGTGTTTACATGTTTCAAAAACAATTTCGAATCATAACTATCAATCATAGACGGCATTAATGCCCCATACCACTATGTCGCCATATATAGGTATACAATCAAAACCGCACAGTCACGTATTTGGAAATTGGATTTCCATCATGAACCAAGGCAAAAGATAGTCCTTACCGACTTCGAGACGCTCTAGCCCGCCCCTCAGGACCCAGACTCAGGTGGGCCCTTGGATCGTCAGAGCCGGTCCACCGATGTGGATTAAAATTCCTGAACAATGCGTTTCCCCGCCCTATGGGGCGTAAGTGAGCCAACAAATGACTCCATCGGACCCAGATCGTCCGATCAAACCGAGGCGCCTCGCAACAGTAACAACCACTTAAGTCAAACTCGTCAGGGCGTGTAAAACCACTGACGCCACTTCTAGCTAGAAAGAAACGCATGTCCTCCCTGAGGTCCTTCCTCCCGTTTCTGGTTCATACCGGATGTGAGGCTCGCGATTTCACGTTATACACAAAGCTATGCCACATAGGCGGTGCTTTGATCATCACCACAAGACTTTGATTTTCAACAGAAGCTCTGATCACTGCATCTTAGCATGCCACACAGGCAATTCACACCGTGCAACTGATGGCTATCAATCACACAGAATAAATTCCAATGTCAGACACACTGTCCATTTGCAAGTCCGTTCTGGGTTTGAACGAAACCGGAGGCACTATATACCTCGCAAACCCATCGATCACCACGTACGTCTGGACGATCACCACTCATTATCCATATTTCGGGATGCCTCCCAATCAGGACCTCGGTTACCATCCAAACGAGGTGAAGATCTCCGGTCTTCGACCACCGTCTTCATCTTCGATTTCTTATCATCGATTCAGTTATTTAGAATGGGATAAACCCGGTCTTTCTGAGCAACTCGCGTATATGATAAACAAGTGCAATACAAATACACATACGGATCATTTCAATTCATTAGTCACTAACCGTCAATCAGTAAGAGAGCGATTTCCCAAATATTAACCCCGAAGGCCGAAACCAACATCAGATCAATACCCAAGAAACCATTCGACTTAGCCAACCTTCAGTTAGTTTCTATATTTCCCATCCATATCGTTTATAATATTTTATAACGATTTATCGCCATTTTTATTTATTTTAAAATAGCCAATTTATTCAAAACGACGCTTCGGGCCATAACGCGGTCGTGGCGCTGTTTTTCTTCAGATTTGATTTACACATATCTGAAAATCTAACCGTTGGATCTTCAAAAAATTTACATCATTCGAAAGATCTTTTCAAAACAAATCCAACGGTTCCAGTTTCGGGAAATTCCGACGGTCGAATCTCCCGGTATAATCGTTTGAAGTTCCGATTTCAAAATACAAACTGCAGCGTCGTTATTCGATTAAATATATTTATATTTATATATATATATATAATCGATTCTGGCACTGTTTTTCTTCAGATTTGAATTAAACATTCCAGACAATCCAACCGTAGAATTTTTACAAAGTTGGTGCCGTTGGCAAGATATTTCCAAAGCGAACCCAACGGTTGCGATTTCAGGAAAATCCGATGGTCGGATCTCCCGCACTAATCGTTTGAAATCACGGTTTCAAAATACGAACTGCAGCTTCGTTATTTGATATATTTCGATTCTATTTATATATATATATATATATATATATCGATTCTTCGATTTCAAAACTATATTCTTTTCACACATTTGATAAAAATGATATTTTTGTCTAACTGTCTTCTATTTCAACACTTCACTATTTTTAGCAATTCATTTATATAATAAAAATGTGATTTTTATTATAAAACAATTCATTTCAAAACACGATTATTTTCTATAGTTCATATAGGTGATAAAATATGATTTCTATTATAAAACCATTTATTTTAAAACAAGATTATTTTATATAGTTCATATAGATGATAAAAATGTGATTTTTATTATAAAACAATTTATTTCAAAATATGAATACCATTCAACACATGAATTTCAATTCAACGAATGAATAACGATTCAACACATGAAGCTTTTCTATAGTTTATATATATAGATAAAAATGTTATTTTTATATTTAAAACACAAATACCATTCAACACATGAATTTCTATCCAACGAATGAATATCGATTCAACACATGAAGGTTTTCTATAGTTTATATATATAGATAAAAATGTGATTTTTATATTTAAAACACGAATACCATTCAACACATGAATTTCTATCCAACGAATGAATATCGATTCAACACATGAAGGTTTTCTATAGTTTATATATATAGATAAAAATGTGAATTTTATATTTAAAACACGAATACCATTCAACACATGAATTTCAATTCAACGAATGAATATCGATTCAACACATGAAGGTTTTCTATTCAACAGACGAATATAATTTCAACACAGGAAAATAATTCTAACACATGAATATTATTCAAAATTTCGGCAGCATAACGGCAGGGTAGTTAAAACCGGGACCGTCCCTAGTACGGCTCCTCACTCTACCTTAAAACCTCGCGGTTTTTGACAATGGGGATTCATGCATCTAGTTCGCACGCAGGCGGCATGTATATTTATTTCATTTCCACAAACTAATCCTATGTGGTTTCAACCAAATATTTCTCAACCACAAACGGGTATTTTTCAACCACAATCAATCAATATCAACCACAAACAATTCCAACCAACCATTCACTATCAATCAATTTTCACACCAATCACAACCAATAAATATCGTCCATGGTTTGTGGACGAGGGGCGTGTATATATATATATATATATATATATATATATATAGCAATTCACTTCTATTTCAACACATATATAATTTTTACAACGCACATATAACTTATACATCGAACGTACAACTTATACAACGCTTATACATGAGGTGTACAACGCTTATATAACTCATATATCGATCATATAATTTATACATCGTCGTTTTCCATATCGTTTATAAATTAGAAATCTCACATTGGGTTCCACTCCACCAAAAATAGCAGAAGGCTCAGAAAAATATGCGGTCTCTTCTAGAAGGTAGAAGACGTCCACACGAGTCCACTATCTCTTGTTTCACTGAATTTCGTCAACACACGAAAAAGATATGATTTTTCAAAGTTTGCAACGGTTTAAAGGTGTTAAAACAGTTGAAAATAAAACAAGCTGTATACCTCATTGTTTTCTTCAAAACTAGGTTTTGATTTTGCGCTCGAATCGTTGCACGATGTTGGAATCGGCCATTGCCACGTTGAAGAGAAAGGGGAGGCGCACTAGGTTGTCCCCACCTTGATGAACTCGAGCTCGGTTTGGGGGAGATAGGGCGGACGAGGCGGTGCAACTTCGGGGGGCCAGAACGCTCGTTTTACTCAACGAAAAAATACAAACTTTAGATGGATTTGAAGATCTCTCCTAGATCTATGAAAAACATAACTGGGGGTGGTGTTTCGTTGCGTGGATTAGAAGAAAAAGAAGAGAGAAGGTGAAGAACAGCCTCCGTCGTTCGTTTTGGTCGGGGAGAGAAAAGACGTGGGGGTGGGGGGGTTCTGACGTGGACGATTTATTTTATTTATTTATAAAGTTTTAAAAATCCGAAAATACCCCTTACCTCTTGCGAACCCCAATCCAAACCCAACGACTGTCGTCCCTAGCGTTTTACCCCCATTCCGAACACAATGGGATATGTTTCGAAGGCCCATTCGAATGTTTCAGTCAGTTTTTCTTTAAATTAAAATATAAAACATTCAATATTAAATTTGAACGTACATTTCAATTTGTCAGGGCCACAAACTGATTCGAAAAATTCCACAAAAATAAATCTAGCTATGTTTTGACGATACGGTCCCAACAAAACTAGTTTCATCGAATTCTGAGACCGTTTGCAAAAAGACCCATTTCTGGTCGATCCAATTTAACTATAATTGACCAAAACACGTTTTCCTTTGCCATGCTCACATACTAGCTACAAAAATTATGAAATTTGAAACCTAGCAATAACTTCACATCCCGGATCCAACAAAAGTGGTTTCATCGAATTCTGAGGTCGTTTGCAAAATGGCCAATTTCACGGGCTATATAAATTCCATAGCGACCTTTCTGAAAATTCATTTGGCCATAACCTTTGCTTTCCGCTATGAAACTTTGATTTTTCAGATTCGTTAGAAAGGTATTCACTAACAAATTTAAATATTTTTGGTTTCACTCAAATCCGTTTTGTTTTGCACCCGGTACAGTCCGACAAAGTTTGATTTCAATTTTTGAAATTGCAGCGCCATTTCAGGCCTTGTTTATAATTAGAATTAATTATATTCGTTTTCAAACGCCGATTCAAACTCACTTTTCATTGCTATTATTTAAAATATTAATTTTAAATATTTAAATCCATTATTTTAGCCAATTTAAATTTTTTAAATTGGTTCAGATTTTCCGGATCGTTACAATCTCCCCCACTTAAAACTTTTCGTCCCCGAAAAGGAACAAAGTCGAAAGTGGTTTGATTAATCAACTCTACGTTCAATCTGGCTTCCATTCTCCAACTTTTCAGTTTCTGAGAATTTTCAAATTCTTCAAAATTTTGGCTAACACCCGGAATTTTCGAAAAATTTCACCATAACCTCCTTTGTACGGGGAGAGGTTTGGAAATTTATTGGGCCGTATTAGGTACCCAATAAATCCTAATAAGCATACACATATTTATAGTGATATATTCTGGTGTTTACAGGGGAGAGTGTATTGATAATAACTCCAGAGAATAAATTCTCGTCACCCTGTCAAAGCCTGAGGGAGTGCGTATTTTAAATGCTCTAGAGGATAAATCCTCGTCACCTCGTCCCGTGTGGGAAATAAATAGTCCATGTGCCGTATCTAATGACTAGAGAGACGTGATTATTGTCAACTCCAGACCCGTGTGGGGTTTTTATTAATCTGGAAATTTTATCGTTACAATTTAAATGGTCCATATCAGTCATCAGTTCAACCTGTAAAATATAGTCATCGCCATGCAAGCCTCTCGCTCGTATGGTAGATCTTCCACCTCATCACACAAGCTCCAAATGCTTATGTGGTATATGATGAAGTATGCCTATCTTCAGAAGTATGCCATGTAATGTAGTTCAAAATTAATTGTTACTATCCTATGGCGATATTTATTATTTCACACAGAACAACCAGCACTCCGCATCCAATGGCATTCACAGGAGTTGATATAATAATATTTCACATCCAACTCATTAAGGTTTACCTATTTGTCGGGCACGCAAATAAAATCTTTACTCAACAGCTAATCCATTTACCTGTTCAAACATATATACGCACATGTATATATTTCTATCTATTTTCTAATCAGTTCAATGTGTGATCCAATCGAATAAATCCTACCATTCATTCTATTATTGATTAAATTAACTATCGTTTTAATAATTTTAGTTAATCAAATCTACCATCACACAACACAAACAACAATCAAATTGTTTTTAACTTTTCAAAATCATACAAATCAATTCCTATATTCTTTTAAAATCATTCAGACTATAGAATTAAAAGTGCACATCCGTGGAAAGAAAATAACAACAGAGTAGAGAACTAATTGGTAATGCAAAGTATGGTAAATGTACCTTGCACCGGAGTTAATCAGAGATATCCACTTGGCATCTAGGATAGGCTTTCTGAATGCTCTCCTCAGTTTCCCAAGTACAATCTCGCGGATCTCCACTCCATTGCACTTTGACTAAGTGAACCTTCTTGTTCCTCAGCTCTTTGGTTTCTTTGCCGATAATCTTGAGCGGCTCTCTTCTCACAGCTAATTCTGGAGTAATTTCAATATCTTGTTGAGCTGCTTCTTCCACGATCAAGTCTGGGTCATGAACGTGCTTTCGAAGTTGAGATATGTGAAATACATCATGAACTCCAGGCAACCAATCTGGCAGTTTAACCCTGTAAGCGAGAGTTCCGATCCGTTCCAGAATAGGAAACGAACCAATGAATTTGGGCGCCAACTTTCCAGTTTTACCGAACCGGATAACTCCTCTCATTGGCGATACTTTCAAATATACAGAGTCGCCAACATCAAACGATATATCTCTCCTTCTCTTATCGGCATAGCTCTTTTGTTGGCTTTGAGCGGCCAGTAATCGTTTCTTGATAAAATCGACTTTGTCGGCGGCTTCTCGGATCATATCAAGCCCTAACACAAGTCTATTACCGGGTTCGACCCAACAAGCAGGAGATCGGCACGGTCTACCATACAACGCTTCGAATGGTGACATTGTCAGGCTCGCCTGGTAGCTGTTGTTATATGAGAATTCAACCAAATGCAGATGGTCTTCCCATGATCCCCCGAAATATAGAACACAAGCCCGCAATAGATCTTCTAGTATACGATTCACCCTCTCAGTCTGACCGTCTGTCTGAGGATGATAAGCGGTGCTTAGATTCAGTTTTGTTCCCAGCTCTACTTGAAATGCCTTCCAGAATTTACTAGTAAATATTGTATCTCTATCACTGAGTATACTGAGCGGCACTCCATGTAGTCTAACTATTTCCTTGAAATAAATCTGCGCCAGACTCTGAGCAGTTCTGTTTGATCTGACAGGTATGAAATGGGCGGTCTTCGTGAAGCGATCTACGATCACCCAAATACTGTCATTTCCTTTTCTGGTTCTAGGAAAACCATCAATGAAGTCCATGGAAATATGTTCCCACTTCCAACCAGGAACGTCTAGCAGTTGTAACAATCCAGCCAGTTTCTGTTGGTCGCTCTTGACTAGCTGGCAAGTAGGGCATCAACTAACATATATTGAAACGTCCCTTTTCAAAGCCTTCCACCAGAATGTTCGCTTGAGATCGTTGTACATTTTGGCCACACTAGGATGGATACTCAGCTTGAACTTGTGACACTCGTCTAACACTTCCCTTTTGAGCTCGGGGATGCCAGGAACACAAATCCTTCCTTTCAATCTCAGGATTCCATCGTTATCTATTTGAAAACACGAGGGTTTGCCCTTCTAAATCCTTTTGATCATATCCTAAATAAAGTTATCCTCCTTCTGAAGAATAGATATTTTGTCAATCAAGGAAGTCGTAATAACAAAGCTGGCAATCATTACATTCTTTCGACTCAACGCATCGGCTACGACATTGGCTTTCCCTGGAGTGTATATAATCTCAAAGTCATATGCTGCAAGGAACTCCAGCCAACGCTGCTGCCTTAGATTCAGGTCTTTCTGGGTGAACAGATACTTTAACGACTGATGGTCTGTATACAGCTCAAATTTCTCACCCAGAAGATAGTGTCTCCAGATTTTCAAAGAGAATACGATAGCCAACAACTCAAGATCATGAGTTACATAGTTCTTCTCGTGCGGTTTTAACTGACGGCTAGCATATGTAATCACTTGACCTCTTTGCATTAACACTGCGCCAAGGCCTTCTCTAGAAGCGTCAGTCCAGACTTTCAAATCCTCATTGCCATCTATTATTGTTAACACTGGAGTTGTCGTTAATCTTAACTTTAGCTCTTCAAAACCTCCTCACTTTCTGGAGTCCATTTGAACTTAGAGTGCTTCTTTGTAAGCTTCGTTAAGTGACTAGATATCTTCGAAAAGTTTTTAACGAACTTCCGGTAATAACTAGCCAATCCGAGAAAACTGCGGACTTCTGTAGGAGTACTGGGCTGTTTCCAATTCTGAATAGCTGTGATTTTACTTGGATCCACAGCAATTCCTTCTTTTGATACGACATGGCCCAGAAATTTTACTTCTTCTTGCCAGAATATACATTTGGAAAACTTTGCTTTCAACACATTTTTCTGAGAATTTCTAACACTTGTTCTAAATGTTTTTCGTGCTCGCTTTCTGACTTAGAGAAGATAAGGATATCATCAATGAAAACCAGAACAAATTTATTCAATGCTCCTCTGAATACTCTGTTCATTAGATCGACGAAACAGGCTGGAGCATTACATAAGCCGAAGGGCATTACTAACCACTCATAGAATAGGTCGGGACCTCTGAATGCTGTCAAAGGAACACACTCCTCGGCGATACGAAGCTGATGGAAACCTGTAGCTAGGTCCATTCGTGAAATTACTTGTGCGCCATTTAATCGATCCAACAAATCATCAATCCGTGGCAATGGATATTTATTCTTTATTGTCTGTTTGTTCAGATCACGATAATCCACACATAGCCGTAGAGTACCATCAGATTTTGGGACAAACACCACTGCTGCACCCCAATCAGAGAAACTAGGCCTGATCAGACCCTTCCATACTAGTTGTCGTGTTTGATTGTCAAGTTCTTCTTTCTCTTTCAAGGACATTCTTCGAATAGCGTGAACTACCGACCTTGCATTGGGAATCAAAGCGATCTTGAAATTAATTTCTCTTTACGGGGGTATGCGAACAACTTCTTCAAACACATCCGCATAGTTCTTGACGACAGGAATGTCTTTGATGAGGTCAGGAATATTCTCTGTGACTTCAGGGATATTTTCTATTTGGGCTGGAGAAACATCGAGAGCTGCCCAGAAGTCTTTTCTATTAGATTTCTGACCTTCACACGGTATGGTTATATAATTCCTTGATTTAATCTTAGCCCTAACAACTCTCTCGGCGCATCTAACCTCTGCTTCATATTTGGTTAGCCAATCCAATCCCAGAATAAGATCGAATTCAGTAAAATTCATGACGATAGAGATAGTAGGGAATTTATAGCAAGAAAAAGAGACAGGTACTGCACAAACCCAACTGAGATCGATGGAACCCCCAACCGGATTTTGGACAGTCATTGGTTCTTTGGGCTTCTTCAAATTCAAATCCAACTTCTTAGCTGCATTTTTGGCAATGAAGCTTCGTGAAGCGCCTCTATCAAACAGCACTTTAACTGGAATATTTTTGACATTAAGCGTGCCTTCCAAAACATCAGCCCTTTCTTGACTAGCTGAGGGCTCGGAAGTCTCTGCTACTTCATTTATATGTACTGCTTCAGATTTCTGAGATAGCGGGCAGTTTTTTGCAATATGCCAAGCCTGATGGCACTTATGGCATCCTCTGCCCTCATGAACCTTCTTACTGGGTTTAAATCCACTCTTTCTTCGTTTGTTCCAAGATTTGAAACTTATCGCCAAATGTCCTTTTCTATTGCAGCTTGAGCACATGGCGGTCGTTACTGGTTCTTTCCCAGTTCTGGCCCTTTTTCTCTTGGTACTGGGCTTCTCACTGACCTCCGGACTATCAGTCACCGACTCCACTTTGTTATTCGAACTGACTTCTTCTTCGTCGCGCAACATACCTTTCTTATGGAGATCTTCATACTGATAAGCCATGTATATCATTTCAGAAAAAGGAAGCTTCACATTCCTCATCACACTATTCTGATATTTTCTTTGCAGGCCATGAATAAATCTCAGATTTTTCCTCTTTGGATCTTGAATCAGATGAGGAGCAAAGTGAGAAAGTTCATTGAATCTCTTATGATATTCTGGAATGGTCACATCTCCTTGTATCAGATAAGAGAATTCATCACATAATCGCTCCGTCACTTCAGGAGGAGTAAATCTTGCTAGGAAAATCTCTTTGAATCTATCCCAGGTGATATCACCTTCTGGATTATCTTTGATGATTGTTTCCCACCAGATTAAAGCTTCTTCTTTGAGCGCCCAAGATGCTACTAATCTTTTCTGATCATCTCTCAACTGGATACGCTCAAATATTCTTTCTGCAGAGCCCACCCAAGCTTGAGTTTGAATAATAGATTCATTGCCCGAGAACTGTGCTCCATTCAGATTTCGATCTCTTTAATAGAGCCTCTAGATCGGGTTCTGCATTTATTCTGTTTCTGACACTTATTTTTCTAGTACTTCTGCAAATGGCAGATCAAGTGTCAGGTCATAGAAAAGATAATTTAAAATATAGAAACACATACTTCAATGTAAATGTGTCTATCAAGGTGTAATTTCATTCTGCTTTACTCATACTAGGATATTACTGATCCTATCTGTAATGAGTTACCAGTTCTAGAACACTACTGGTTCTATTTCTGACGAGTTCGTTAATATGTTATACTCCAGAACTAAGCTTAACCAAAGCTCTGATACCACGTTGTGACGACCCCGTTTCCCGTATAGACGGAGACAAGGGTAATCTTTGGAATATAACACATAAACAGATAACAGCAGAACAGAGTAAAATAAATACACCAGATAATGAACAAATAATACACTGGATAAACATAAACATCAGAGTTACACAGTATACAGGATCATACTTAGTACAAATACAGTACAGCTATACATAAATGTCTACAGCGGAAACAAACATAATATGTACAACAGGAGCTGAACAACATAAAAAGAGATAAATGATAGAATCCATCTTCAGCTCCAGCTATCCGGATAAAGCCATCTAAAACCTGAATACAAGGCTGCCCGTGTAGAATAAGGGGCACCCGAGTTTGAAAGTGAAACAAACTACGAGTCGGTCATGGGACTGGTATGAGAAATCTACTCAACATATTTAAAATATGGCTAACCTCAGGACCACGCCACTTTCGTGGAATGGGTTTACTCCATTGGATTGCCAGTGCTTTAAAACAAATCTTTCTTCTAAACATCGAAATGCTTTTTATAAAAATGAAGCCATTATAAGACTCAGTTCCCATCACACAATGCAACGCAAACCGGAGGACAGAGTTTTACCTTATAATGGCCAAAATATGCTTGATACGAATAAAACAAACGCATTTGATATTATTACTAGTGTTTACATGTTTCGAAAACAATTTTGAATCATAACTATCAATCATAGACGACATTAATGCCCCATACCACTATGTCGCCATATATAGGTATACAATCAAAACCGCATAGTCACGTATTTGGAAATTGGATTTCCGTCATGAACCAAGGCAAAAGATAGTCCTTACCTACTTCGAGACGCTCTAGCCCGCCCCTCAGGACCCAGACTCAGGTGGGCCCTTGGATCGTCAGGGTCGGTCCATCGATGTGGATTAAAATTCCTGAACAATGTGTTTCCCTGCCCTATGGGGCGTAAGTGAGCCAACGAATGACTCCATCGGACCCGGATCGTCCGATCAAACCGAGGCGCCTCGCAACAGTAACAACCACATAAGTCAAACTCGTCAGGGCGTGTAAAACCACTGACGTCACTTCTAGCTAGAAAGAAACGCATGTCCTCCCTGAGGTCCTTCCTCCCGTTTCTGGTTCATACTGGGTGTGAGGCTCGCGATTTCACGTTATACACAAAGCTATGCCACACAAGCGGTGCTTTGATCATCACTACAAGACTTTGCTTTTCAACAGAAGCCCTGATCACTGCATCTTAGCATGCCACACAGGCAATTCACACCATGCAACTGATGGCTATCAATCACACAGAATAAATTCCAATGTCAGACACACTGTCCATTTGCAAGTCCGTTCTGGGTCTGAACGAAACCGGAGGCACTATATACTTCGCAAAACCATCGATCACCACATACGTCTGGACGATCACCACTCATTATCCATATTTAGGGATGCCTCCCAATCAGGACCTCGGTTACCATCCAAACGAGGTGAAGATCTCCGGTCTTCGACCACCGTCTTCATCTTCGATTTCTCATCGTCGATTCAGTTATTCAGAATGGGATAAACCCGGTCTTTTTGAGCAACTCGCGTATATGATAAACAAGTGCAATACAAATACACATACGCATCATTTCAATTCATTAGTCACTAACCATCAATCAGTAAGAGAGCGATTTCCCAAATATTAACCCCGAAGGCCGAAACCAACATCAGATCAATACCCAAGAAACCATTCGACTTAGCCAACCTTCAGTTAGTTTCTATATTTCCCATCCATATCGTTTATAATATTTTATAACGATTTATCTCCATTTTTATTTATTTTAAAATAGCCAATTTATTCAAAATGATGCTTCGGGCCATAACGCAGCCGTGGCGCTGTTTTTCTTCAGATTTGATTTACACATATCTGAAAATCTAACCGTTGGATCTTCACAAAATTTACATCATTCGAAAGATCTTTTCAAAACGAATCCAACGGTTCCAGTTTCGGGAAATTCCGACGGTCGGATCTCCCGGTATAATCGTTTGAAGTTTCGATTTCAAAATACAAACTGCAGCGTCGTTATTCGATTAAATATAATTATATATATATATATATATATAATCGATTCTGGTGCTGTTTTTCTTCAGATTTGAATTAAACTTTCCAGACAATCCAACCGTTGGATTTTTACAAAGTTGGTGCCGTTGGAAAGATATTTCCAAAGCGAACCCAACGGTTGCGATTTCAGGAATATCTGATGGTCGGATCTCCCGCACTAATCGTTTGAAATCACGGTTTCAAAATACGAACTGCAGCTTCGTTATTCGATATATTTTGATTCTATTTATATATATATATATATATCGATTCTTCGATTTCAAAACTATATTCTTTTCATACATTTGATAAAAATGATATTTTTGTCTAACTGTCCTCTATTTCAACACTTCACTATTTTTAACAATTCATTTATATAATAAAAATGTGATTTTTATTATAAAACAATTCATTTCAAAACACGATTATTTTCTATAGTTCATATAGGTGATAAAATAGGATTTCTATTATAAAACCATTTATTTCAAAACAAGATTATTTTATATAGTTCATATAGATGATAAAAATGTGATTTTTATTATAAAGCAATTTATTTCAAAATATGAATACCATTCAACACATGAATTTCAATTCAACGAATGAATATCGATTCAACACATGAAGGTTTTCTATAGTTTATATATATAGATAAAAATGTTATTTTTATATTTAAAACACAAATACCATTCAACACATGAATTTCTATCCAACGAATGAATATCGATTCAACACATGAAGGTTTTCTATAGTTTATATATATAGATAAAAAATGTGATTTTTATATTTAAAACACGAATACCATTCAACACATGAATTTCTATCCAACGAATGAATATCGATTCAACACATGAAGGTTTTCTATAGTTTATATATATAGATAAAAATGTGGTTTTTATATTTAAAACACGAATACCATTCAACACATGAATTTCAATTCAACGAATGAATATCGATTCAACACATGAAGGTTTTCTATTCAATAGACGAATATAATTTCAACACAGGAAAATAATTCTAACACATGAATATTATTCAAAATTTCAGCAGCATAACGGTAGGGTAGTTAAAACCGGGACCGTCCCTAGTACGGCTCCTCACTCTACCTTAAAACCTCGCTGTTTTTGACAATGGGGATTCATGCATCTAGTTCGCACGCACGCGGCATGTATATTTATTTCATTTCCACAAACTAATCCTATGTGGTTTCAACCAAATATTTCTCAACCACAAATGGGTATTTTTCAACCACAATCAATCAATATCAACCACAAAAAATTCCAATCAACCATTCGCTATCAATCAATTTTCACACCAATCACAACCAATAAATATCGTCCATGGTTTGTGGACGAGGGGCGTATATATATATATATATATATATTTATATATAGCAATTCACTTCTATTTCAACACATATATAATTTTTACAACGCACATATAACTTATACATCGAATGTACAACTTATACAATGCTTATACATGAGGTGTACAACACTTATATAACTCATACATCGATCATATAATTTATACATCGTCGTTTTCCATATCGTTTATAAATTTGAAATCTCACATTGGGTTCCACTTCACCAAAAATAGCAGAAGGCTCAGAAAAATATGTGGTCTCTTCTAGAAGGTAGAAGACGTCCACACGAGTCCACTGTCTCTTCTTTCACTGAATTTCGTCAACACACGAAAAAGATATGATTTTTCAAAGTTTGCAACGGTTTAAAGGTGTTAAAACAGTTGAAAATAAAACAAGCCGTATACCTCATTGTTTTCTTCAAAACTAGGTTTTGATTTTGCGCTCGAATCGTTGCACGATGTTGGAATCGTCCATTGCCACGTTGAAGAGCAAGGGGAGGCGCACCAGGTGGTCCCCACCTTGATGAACTCGAGCTCGGCCTGGGGGAGATAGGGCGGACGAGGCGGCGCAACTTCGGGGGGCCAGAACGCTCGTTTTACTCAACGAAAAAAATACAAACTTTAGACGGATTTGAAGATCTCTCCTAGATCTATGGAAAACATAACTGGGGGGTGGTGTTTAATTGCGTGGATTAGAAGAAAACGAAGAGAGAAGGTGAAAACAGCCTCCGTCGTTCGTTTTGGTCAGGGAGAGAGAAGACGCGGGGGGGGGGGGGGGGGGGGGGGGGTTCTGACGTGGACGATTTTATTTATTTATTTATAAAGTTTTAAAAATCCGAAAATACCCCTTGCCTCCTGCGAACACCAATCCAAACCAAACGACTATCGTCCCTAGCGTTTTACCCCCATTCCGAACACAATGGGATATGTTTCGAAGGCCCATTCGAATGTTTCAGTTAGTTTTTCTTCAAATTAAAATATAAAACATTCAATATTAAATTTGAACGTACATTTCAATTTGCCAGGGCCACAAACTGATTCGAAAAATTCCATAAAAATAAATCTAGCTATGTTTTGACGATACGGTCCCAACAAAACTAGTTTCGTCGAATTCTGAGACCGTTTGCAAAAAGACCCATTTCTGGTCGATCCAATTTAACTATAATTGACCAAATCACATTTTCCTTTGCCACGCTCACATACTAGCTTCAAAAATTATGAAATTTGAAACCTAGCAATAACTTCACATCCCGTATCCAACAAAAGTGGTTTCGTCGAATTCCGAGGTCGTTTGCAAAATGGCCAATTTCACGGGCTATACAAATTCCATAGCGACCTTTCTGAAAATTCATTTGGCCATAACCTTTGCTTTCCGCTATGAAAGTTCGATTTTTCAAATTCGTTAGAAAGTTATTCACTAAGAGATTTAAATATTTTTGGTTTCACTCAAATCCGGTTTGTTTTGCACCCGGTACAGTCCGACAAAGTTTGAATTCAATTTTTGAAACTGCAGCGCCATTTCAGGCCTTGTTTATAATTAGAATTAATTATATTCGTTTTCAAACGCCGATTCAAACTCACTTTTCACTGCTATTATTTAAAATATTTATTTTAAATATTTAGAATCCATTATTTTAGCCAATTTAAAATTTTTAAATAGGTTCAGATTTTCCGAGTCGTTACAATGATCCTACACTAGTACCAATGTTTAGTGTAGAATCCACTCTGGTTGATTATTTGGTTGTGATAGTTATTTATCATGATTGTTGATTATATGCGAATTATGGTTGTTGACTGAGTCACATTCCAATAAAGAATATTCTAGAAAAGAATATGTTTTAAAAAAGAATATATTTTGGAAAAATATATTTTTACTGAAATGAACTAGTTATTAACTAGAGTAAATCATTAAATTAAGATTTAATGAAGTTTTCCAATTATTTAATATTTAATTCAAATTAAATTGAATAAATTGGATTTTGGGTTTGTCGTGAATAGTGTCTTAAATAACACTGTTCTTAAATCCCATATGAAAAGAATAATCTTTTAATTTAGCTTATTAAAGTTTTTAATTATATTTAGTAATTGGAATAAAATAAAAGGTGAGTTGGGTTTATTGTGAACTGTGTTTCTAAGCGACATTTGCTCTTTAACCCAACTGACAGTGAAAATATGATTCTGAATTTATAAATCTTTTATTAAGATTTAAATGAAAATTTTCCAAAAGTAAAGTTTTCCAATTCAATATATTAAATTAGAGTTGGATGGAATTTGAATTAATAATAACCGAGATAAGCTTCTGTAAAAGAAGATCGATACTACATATGGAATTTAAAAGGCTTCGCCGTTATTCCATTTATATTACTGGTCGGATACAGAAATTTATAACGATTATATTTTGATTTGATTTCTGTGAAGATTCCATATTTTATGGAAGATGATTTTGGGTTTATCGTGAACGGTGTTTTAAAATGACATTAGTTCTTCAACCCAGTTAAAGATAAGACTAATTTCTTAAATTTAATTAATCATTGAATAATGATTTGTGATATTTAAACCCAAATTGGTTCTTAATAAATCTTTAAAAGAAAGATTTAAGAATAAATTTGAAGAATTTATCTTTGACAAGATAATGTGAATATTTTATTAAAAGAATATTCTGAATTGGGATGAGGCGTTGGATGTGTTTTCATAGTACTTGATTTTTAATTATAAAATACGTGAGTTATTCGGGAAGACCGGGTTTAGCCCATTCTGAATAATTACTACGACGATGAAGAGTCGAAGATGAAGACGGTGGTTGAAGACCGACGATCTTCACATTGAATGGATGTGTTGCTACAAAGACCCTTGATGGGAGTAGCTACCTTGAAGGGGCTTCAGTGTGGCCGTCCGGACTATTGTTGATTGTTCGGATTTGGTTTTTGCTCAGACCTAGAGCATAAGCTAGTAAATGGATGCGTGTCTGACATTGGATTTCGTTCCATGTGGATTAAATCGATTTCTGTTAATGTATGTCTGTTTGGTGGTGGAGGATTTATTCTCTACTTAACACCCTGGTATATATTAATAGTGATCGATCGCATGGCGTGAATTGTCAATGTGGCATGCCAAGATGCAATTGATCAAGGCTTTTGTTGAAAAGCAGGGCCTTGTGGGATGATCAAAGTATAGCCTATTACGACATTACTTTGTGTATGTCGTGACTTTGCGAGCCTCACACCCCGGTATGAGTCAAAAACGGGATTAGGACTGCAGGCAGTGCACACGTTTCTTTCTAGCTAGGAGTGGTGTCAGTACTTAAACTGGCTGACATTTTACTTATGTAGATGATGGATTTTGAGGCGCCTCGGATTTTTATAGGCCGTTATTGGTCATACTATAGGTCCAAAGGGACCGGGAAGCGTGTGTTCAGGCATAACCAATCCACTGCCGATAGGCGGGGACCGGCCCTGAAGATCCAAGGGTTCACTGCGGGGGATCCTGAGGCATTTGCTAGACATTCTCGAATCGGAGAGGGGCTTGCCCCTAGCTCGAATCATGATGGAAATCCAATTTCCAATACGACCTTGCGGTTTTGATTGTAGAACTAGTATGGCGACATGATATATGGTACCCATGCCGTCTATGATTGATATATTATGATTGAAATGGTTTGTAAAACATATACTCACTAATATCAAATCCGTTTTATCGTATCAAGCATCTTTTGACCATTATAAGGTAAAACCTTATCCTCCAGTTTGCGTTACATTGTGTGATGGGACTTGGGTCTTATAATGGTTTCATTTTTCTAAAAAACATTGCGTTATTTAACGTTTTACTTTATTTTAGCCACTGGTAATCCAATGGAGTAAACCCGTTCCGCGTTAGCGGTGTGGTCCTGTGATTAGCCTTATTAATAGATAAGTTTAGTTAAGATTTCTCATACCGGTCTCATGACTGACCTGTAGTTTGTTTCACTGGCAAACTCGGTTGCCCATATTTTCCACACGGGCAGTCGAGCAGCTTTTTAGCAGATATATTTACAGGGTCGTGGCTCACAGCTGAAGCGGTACTCGGAAAGCTCTGTATCTGTGTATTCCTCCCAGTTGTATATTTGTATTATTTTTCCGCTGCTATTTAAATGTAAATTAAAACTCTAATATTATTGTATTTCTATTATGTAATAAGTATTCATACTCTATTATATCTTGTACTCTGATGTAATTGTTGTAATCAGCAATAAAATGTTCTTCAGTTTGTGCTCTAATGTGTAGTGTTCTCAAGGCTATCCAGGCTCTCCTTTACTGGAAGTTTGGGTCGTCACATGTGGTATCAGAGCTTTGGTTTACAGAGCTCGAGAACAAGAGACATTAGAACCGAACAAAAGAATTCATCAGAAATTGGATTAGTAATATCCAATAAGAATAACTCGTTGGAGATAGGATCAGTAGTATCCTAGAACGAGTATGAAGAGCATTATTTTCTTTAAAATAAATGAAAACAAATTTAGTTTTGAAAATTTTATATTAATATACGTATTTGAGTATATTATATTTTAATGTGGACAATCGAGTATATAAAGATTTCGAATATACGAGTAATTAACGGATATTCGAAGTTTTAATATACTGGGTAGATATAGGATCACACTCTAGTCGCCCAGAGATAATTCTGATGATCGGTGCACCATCACCAGTACTTATGTTCGAGTCTCGAAAGTGGGAATTCTATATATTTCCATTGACTAGTATGAGAATCAAAACTTAGTTAGGACACATTGCTGTGATTTGCACTAAAAATATGATTTTTGGATTATATATAAAAGCTATATATATTTGGAAAGTTAATCGTCTAATTGATTGCTGGTTGTGATGTTTGATTATTAGCTTAACTAATAAAGTATAGAAATGATAATTAATTTAACTAACAAAATTATTGAAACCAATAAATAAAATTTAGTTGAGTTGGTTAATTAAACAACTTTTAAGTGGGGGTGATTGTAACGACCCGGAATTTTGGGGCCAATTTAAAATTTTTATTTTAGAAATTTTAATGGATTTTAATGTTTAAAATAATTTATTTTAAATAATAACGACTAAAAATTTATTTTAAAATGAATAGATTCAATTTAATTATAAAAGGAGTTTAAAACAACGTGCAGTTTGAAATTTTGAATTTGAACTTTAACTGACTGTACAGGATTCATCTTAAATCAGAATTGAGTGAAACAAGAAATATTTAAATCTGTTTAATCGTATCTTTCTAACGAATCTGAAAAACTGAAATTTCATCACAGGAATAAAAAGTTAGGTCCAGTTTAAAATTTAGAAAAGTCGTTGTAGAATTTATATATATTTTAATATAATATATTGGCCTTAAAAATAGTTATTTTTCAAACGACCTCGGTTTTTGACGAAACCACTTTTGTTGGAACCGGAATGTCAAATTATTGCTAAGTTTCAATTTTCATAATTTTTTGAATTATTATGTGAGCGTGGCAAAGGAAAACGTGTTTTGACTGTTTCAGTCAAATTTAATCGACTAGAAAAAGGCCATTTTTCAAACAGTCTCAGAATTCGACGAAATTAGTCTTGTTAGAACCGTATCGTCAAAACATAGCTAGAAATAATTTCTGGAATTTTTAGAGTTCATATGTGGCCCCGGTAATTTAAAATATACGTTTGAATTTAATAATTAAATGATTTATAATTAAATTTAAAGAAAAACATATCGTAACAGCCGAACTGGGTTACGAAACATATTCCAATGTGTCTGGGATTGGGGTATTTAGCTAGGGGTGACACTCGTTGGGTTCGATTCGGAGTTAGTATCGTCGAATAAATAATTTTTGAATTAATGAATTAAATAAATAAGAAAATACGCGTATAAATACGGTGGAAATACGCTAGCCCTAATTCAGAAAATACAGCCGCCGTATCCCCTTAAATCGATGGCCATGGCGTTCCGATCTTCCTCCCCTTCTATCTCCTCCGTTTCATAATGAATTTCAAAACTTCCAGTCACAAATCGAAGAGCTTCTGGAGCTCTCCAAGATGTACGGTCATGATCTGAAATAATTGAGTTTAGCGTTCGAATTTTGTCCCCAAAGTCAGCACGTTGGAGGCGGGTTTCGGCGATGGAGGGGGGGCGAGTTGGTCACGCCGCCAGGTGGTGGAAGGGGGATCGATGGCCGTCGACGTGAGGTGTTCTAATCGGGGTCTCGGTCCTTGAAGTGACGTGCGATGGGGAGGTTGGACTTGCGATGTTGGGTTCGAACGATTCCAGTAAACAACGAGGTAGAAGAAAGGTGATTAGTGGATTAAAATGTAATTAAGGACTAAGTAATTTATTTATTTATTTCTTTAATTATCAAAGGTTTATAATAACATAACTTTGCCATACGGAATCAGAAATTAACGAAACAAGTTGCGTTGCGATCGTATGGAAGAGCACTACAGCATGAAGCTGACTAGATCCGAAACAGAACAAACCAGAATTCGAGGAAAAATTCAGATCTGAACTAAACGGAAACCAATGTGAGATTTCTCGTTTTAAATTTTAAATTAATTAAAAATATATTTATTTATTCTGATTGTGATTATAATATTGATGCACCGTATAAAATTTAGATTGACTGTTTGATGGTGGATTGTGATGATCTATTGAATTATCTGTGCTTGTTGATACAAAATCATCATTTTTGCTACATATGATATGTTAGGCCAAAATCATCATTTCTGTTATGAAATGTTAGCGTAGAATAAAAACACTACTTTTGTTAGGAATGTTAATTTAGAAAAAGGAATCGTGTTTAAAAGAAGATGTTTTACAATAATAAAGATTACATTTTTATTGTATATATTAGAAGAAAATCATGTTAACATATGTTCCTTATTAAAAAGTTATTATTTTCATTATTTTGTCGAATTAGATTTGTCGACAAAACAAAAGTTATTATTTTTATTATTTTGTCAATTTAGATTGGTAGACAAAACAAAACTTCATTTTCATAGTATAAGATGTTAACATACAAAACTTCATTTTTGTCATATAAATGATTAGCAAATCAAAACTTCATTTTGTCATATAAATGTTAGCATAGCAAAATTATCGTTTTTGTTATTTAAAAGTTAGCATAACAAATTATTCTTTTGTTATATAAAATGTTAGTAAAATAAAATTTCCATTTTGTAAGATAATGTTATATCAAATGAAAATTGTCAATTTAATTGAAATGTGATGTTGAAATAAAAATGTCAACTTGGTTAGATGTGTTATGTTAAATAATGATATGTCGATCATATGTTTCGTTAGGATAAAAATCACCCATTTTGTATAAAATGTACATTTGGAATAAAAATACACATTTTGTTAGTTATGTCATATTTGATTTAAAATACTCATCTTGTTAGTTATGCCGTATATGGTTAAAAGACACATTTTGGTTAGTAATGTCATATATGATTACAAATTTGTCACTTTTGTCAAAATTAGCATTGACATACAAATTTGTCACCTTTGTTAAAATTAGAGTTGACATCCAAAAATGTCACTTTTGTTGAACCAAAATTAACATATAAAATTTGTCACTTTTTGTTAGAAATGTTTTATGTTAATAAAATATCACATTAGAATAAAAACATTGCTTTTGTCAAAGGGGTTATTTAGAATAAAATATGGCCTTTGGTTAGAAATGCCATATTAGAATAAATTTGTCACTTTGGTCAAATTTAGTATTAACATATAAATTTGTCGCACTTGGCCAAATTTAGGATGGACATATAAAATTATCGTTTCTGTAGATAGAAATGGTAAACAAATAAAATTTACATTTTTATCTGTTAAGATTGAATTAAAAATAGTAAACAAATAAATCATCATTTTTTATTTGTTAAGTAGAATTAGAAGAAAATTTTCTCTTTTATTTGTCACTAGGGCAATTACACAAATAAATGCCATTCATTTATTTGTCATTAAAACCATAGCATATTGCTTACAAATAAATATTCATTTATTTGTTTTAAATATATATAGAAATTGTTTACAAATTAAAAACATCCTATTTTGTCACTTTATTAGAGTGAATCCAAAACATTCACTTTGTCATTTAAAAAGGGGATTAAACCAAAACATACAACGTTTGTTATTACAAATGCAAACACTTATTGAAAATAAAGTTTTGATCTTTTATTTGCATTCACAAGTGCAAACATCTTTTGGAAATAAAGTTTGTTCTTTCTTTTCATATTTACTAATGTAAAATATACATTTTTGTCAATTTTCATTAGTTAACATGAAATATTCATTTTTGTCAATTTTCATTAGTTAATGCAAAATATACACTTTTGTCAATTTACGTTAGTTAAAAACAAATTATTCACTTTTGTCAATTTTCACTAGTTAAAACAAATTATTCATCTTTGGTCAATCTACACTTGTTAAAACCAAATATGCATTTTTGTCGATTATATTAGTTGAGACAGAAATGTACATTTTATCAAAATATGATTAGTGAATAAAATAACATATTTTTATCAAAATATGATTAGTGAAAAGAATAACATAATGTCGTCACTTTGAAATAAAGGAAATCAAAAGGACATTTTTGTCACTTTGACATGAATGAAATAAAAATGTATATTGTTATACATTAAAAAGTTATGAATTGAAAATGTATATTTTTATACATTAAAATAAAAGAATGAGTTAGAAATGAGCAAAAAAAAAAAAAAAAGAAGAGTTAGACAAAATAATCATATTTTGTACATTTAAGAAGAGTTAGACAAAACTACCATATTTTGTACATAAATAGGAATTAGACAAAATTATAATTTTGTCATTTTAAATATAATTAGAACAAAGAATACATTTTTGTTAGAAATGTAATTAGAATAAAGGATTACACAAAAGATAGGAAGGTTATTATTTTTATTTGTCGATTGGTCACAATAAAATGGCCATATGTTAAAAATATGATGTTGATGATGGCTTAGAATATATGTATGTGTTGATGAAATGTTTGATGTATTTAATATAATTTTAGTGTATTCAAAACTGAATATTACACTTCCATTTACAAGTCATCCGACTTGTCTATGTGATTGGGTTGATAATTTTCACACCTCGCCCAAGTGCACAAATAATTTATTCCTTGATTGTTGGATGAAACCCCACATGGGTGTTGGGATG
Source organism: Allium sativum (assembly GCA_030737875.1). Taxonomy (NCBI): domain Eukaryota; kingdom Viridiplantae; phylum Streptophyta; class Magnoliopsida; order Asparagales; family Amaryllidaceae; genus Allium; species Allium sativum. Next base: position 722,413,733 of record CM060909.1, on the reverse strand, counting down.
ATCCTACACTAGTCCCAATGTTTAGTGTAGAATCCACTCTGGTTGATTATTTGGTTGTGTGATAGTAATTTATCATGATTGTTGATTATATGCAAATTATGGTTGTTGACTGAGTCACATTCCAATAAAGAATATTCTAGAAAAGAATATGTTTTAGAAAAGAATATATTTTGGAAAAATATATTTTTATTGAAATGAACTAGTTATTAACTAGAGTAAATCATTAAATTAAGATTTAATGAAGTTTTCCAATTATTTAATATTTAATTCAAATTAAATTGAATAAATTGGATTTTGGGTTTGTCGTGAATAATGTCTTAAATAACACTGTTCTTAAATCCCATATGAAAAGAATAATCTTTTAATTTAGCTTATTAAAGTTTTTAATTATATTTAGTAATTGGAATAAAGTAAAAGGTGAGTTGGGTTTATTGTGAACTGTGTTTCTAAGCGACATTTGCTCTTTAACCCAACTGACAGTGAAAATATGATTCTGAATTTATAAATCTTTTATTAAGATTTAAATGAAATTTTTTCAAAAGTAAAGTTTTCCAATTCAATATATTAAATTAGAGTTGGATGGAATTTGAATTAATAATAACCGAGATAAGCTTCTGTAAAAGAAGATCGATACAACATATGGAATTTAAAAGGCTTCGCCGTTATTCCATTTATATTATTGGTCGGATACAGAAATTTATAATGATTATATTTTGATTTGATTTCTGTGAAGATTCCATATTTTATGGAAGATGATTTTGGGTTTATCGTGAGCGGTGTTTTAAAATGACATTAGTTCTTCAACCCAGTTAAAGATAAGATTAATTTCTTAAATTTAATTAATCATTGAATAATGATTTGTGATATTTAAACCCAAATTGGTTCTTAATAAATCTTTAAAAGAAAGATTTAAGAATAAATTTGAAGAATTTATCTTTGATAAGATAATGTGAATATTTTATTAAAAGAATATTCTGAATTGGGATGAGGCGTTGGATGTGTTTTCATAGTACTTGATTTTTAATTATAAAATACGTGAGTTATTCGGGAAGACCGGGTTTAGCCCATTCTGAATAATTACTACGACGATGAAGAGTCGAAGATGAAGACGGTGGTTGAAGACCGACGATCTTCACATCGAATGGATGTGTTGCTATAGAGACCCTTGATGGGAGTAACTACCTTGAAGGGGCTTCAGTGGTGGCCGTCCGGACTATTGTTGATTGTTCGGATTTGGTTTTCGCTCAGACCCAGAGCATAAGCTTGTAAATGGATGCGTGTCTGACATTGGATTTCGTTCCATGTGGATTAAATCGATTTCTGTTAATGTATGTCTGTTTGGTGGTGGAGGATTTATTCTCTACTTAACACCCTGGTATATATTAATAGTGATCGATCGCATGGCGTGAAATGTCAATGTGGCACGCCAAGATGCAAATGATCAAGGCTTTTGTTGAAAAGCAGGGCCTTGTGGGATGATCAAAGTATAGCCTATTACGGCATAACTTTGTGTATATCGTGACTTCGCGAGCCTCACATCCCAGTATGAGTCAAAAACGAGATTAGCACTGTAGGGAGTGCACACGTTTCTTTCTAGCTAGGAGTGGTGTCAGTGCTTAAACTGGCTGACATTTTACTTATGTGGATGAAGGATTTTGAGGCGCCTCGAATTTTTATAGGCCGTTAGTGGTCATACTATAGGTCCAAAGGGACCGGGAAGCGTTTGTTCAGGCATAACCAATCCACTGCCGATAGGCGGGGACCGACCCTGAAGATCCAAGAGTTCATTGCGGGGGATCCTGAGGCATTTGCTAGAGTGTCTCGAATCGGAGAGGAGCTTGCCCCTAGCCTCGACTCATGATGGAAATCCAATTTCCAATACGACCTTGCGGTTTTGATTGTAGAACTAGTATGGCAACATGATATATGGTACCCATGCCGTCTATGATTGATATATTATGATTGAAATGGTTTTTAAAACATATACACACTAATATCAAATCCGTTTTATCGTATCAAGCATCTTTTGACCATTATAAGGTAAAACCCTATCCTCCAGTTTGCGTTGCATTGTGTGATGGGACTTGGGTCTTATAATGGTTTCATTTTTCTAAAAAGCATTACATTGTTTAACGTTTTACGTTATTTTAGGCACTGGCAATCCAATGGAGTAAACCCGTTCCGCGTTAGCGGTGTGGTCCTGTGATTAGCCTTATTATTAGATAAGTTTAGTTAAGATTTCTCATACCAGTCCCATGATTGACCTGTAGTTTTTTTCACTGGCAAACTCGGGTGCCCATATTTTCCACACGGGCAGTCGAGTAGTTTTTTGGCAGATATATTTACAGGGTCCTGGCTCACAGCTGAAGCGGTACTCGGAAAGCTCTGTATCCGTGTATTCCTCTCAGTTGTATATTTGTATTATTTTTCCGTTGCTATTTAAATGTAATTTAAAACTTTGATATTATTGTATTTCTATTATGTAATAAGTATTCATACTCTATTATATCTTGTACTCTGACGTAATTGTTGTAATCATCAATAAAATGTTCTTCAGTTTGTGCTCTAATGTGTAGTGTTCTCAAGGCTATCCAGGCTCTCCTTTACTGGGAAGTTTGGGTCGTCACATACGGTGTAGATTGTCGATGCGGCATGTTTGTGTTTCCAAAGTTAAATAATCATTAATATTGATTTTTGGGCAGATTAAAACTAAGTGGAGTTTTAATGATTCTTTAATTAGATTGAAGTTTGAATTGATAATTTTAATTATCAAATTTGGAAATGATCGAGAGTGGAGTATCACCAGTTTTACTCCCGGCGATAGTTAAATCTTTAATTAGATTTGAACGTGAAATGGTAACTAAATTTACCGATAACACTGTGGTGTTAGATATGGAGTATTACCAGTTTTGCTCCATGGGATGAATAGGTTGTGATTGAGAAATTAAATAAATGATTACTTCGGTGTGGTTCGCTAATCCCGACTAGTTTGGAAAACCTTAATATGATTTGATATCCAAAGGAAGATTAAAGAATAAATTTAAAGAATTTATCTTTGGTAAAATTAATGGGAACCTTTCCCAATGGAAAAGAATATTTGAATAAAAGAATATTCTAGATTGGAATGAGGCGTATGATGTGTTGTTATAACACTTGATTATAAGATACGCGGGTTATTCGGAAAGACCGGGTTTATACCCATTTTGAATAACTGATTCGACGATGAGTCGAAGAGATTGAAGACGGTGCAAGACCAATGATCTTCACATCGAATGGATGGGTGCTACTGATGCTCATAATAGGAGTAGCTACTTTGATGGGGCTACAATTGTAGCCATTCGGACGTACTTGTTAATTGTATGGATATGCGAGGAATAAGGTGCCTCCGGTTTCGTTCTGACCCAGAACGGACTTGTAAATGGATGATGTGTCTGACATTGTATTCCTTTGTACTATATTCATTGATCTCTGCTAAATATATATCTGTTTTGTGGCGGAGAATTTATTCTCTTGCTTAACACCCTTCTCTGAGACGTACAAGCTCAGAGGTTATATATCGGTAGAAATCAGTAGTACGGTATGGATTGATAGTGTGGCATACTGAGATGCAGTGATCCAAACTTTTGTTGAAAAGCAAAGTTTAGTGGATGATGATCAAAGCGCAGCTTTAATATAGCACGGCTTTGTTTAGCGTTAATTCGTGAGCCTCACACACTAGTATAGTGGGAAACTGATGGTTAGATCAGTATGCTTTTTAGATGAGGATAGAAACCCTATGGGTTGTCATGGATTCGGTCGACCGAGGTGAGGGATAGGGCACACCCCCCGATTTCCCTGATGGATAGAGTTAACAGTGTTTTCGCATGCCTGCGACGTAAATCGCGATAACTTGTTTTCCTGGATAGTGCGAATGTGCATTACGGTGTTTTCACATTCCTGCGACGTCGTGGTGAATTGCACTACGCGATCGATCTTTCGAATCAGTAACCACCAGTATGGAAATCCAATTTCCAAATACGACACTTTTCGGTTTTGATTGTATACTATATATGGCGACATAGTGGGATTGGACGCTCATGCCGCCTAGGATTGATACATTTATATTTGAAGTTGTTTTCTTCACTTGCAGTAATAATAAAAGATGAAATATTACGTATCAAGCATATTTGGCTATTATAAGGGAAAACCCTATCCTCAGGCTTGCGTTGCATTGTGTGATGGGACCTGGGTCTTATAATAGCTTTATTGTTCTTTATTTAGCATTGCGCTGTTTGTTTTATGCACTGGTATTCTTGGGAGGAAACCGTTCCGTGTTATGCGGCGTGGTCCCTCGATTTACCTAACTTTAAAAATAAAGATTAATAACTGTTTTAGTTCTCACACCAGTCACGTGATTGACCTGGAGTTTATTGTTTTAACCTAAACTCTGGGTGCCCTATTTTCCACATGTGCAGCTAGCAGTTTTGGTTTTGCAGATTTATATTCACAGGATCCTGGTTTACAACTGAAGCAATATTCGGAAAGCTCTGTATCCGTGTATCTGTTTTCAGTTGTGCTTTGTATTGTTTTTCCGCTGCTATGTATTTAAATGTAATTTAAATCTCTGATATTTTATGTGTAATATTTATTCGTACTCAGTTATATTCGTGTATTCTGATGAAATTGTTGTAACAGCAGCGAAATGTTCTCCTGTCTATGTTCCGATTTGTCGTGTTCTCAAAGCAATCCGAACTTTCCTTTACGGGGAAGTTTGGGTCGCCACATCAGCTTATGCGATCTATTAAATATACTCTATCAGACATTCTTCCATATGGGTCATACTGGGACTGGACAAACAGAAGGTACTATTCTATAATCCATCTTAGGAAATTTCTACCTAGTATTTTCTAAACAGCTCTTGCATAACTCTGTCTTCAATTATCTTAATCATATTTGATTCACAACACTAATGCCACACGGAGTGGTTTTCAGATAATATATCTGATCCTGATCTCTCCGTATTGACAACAGAAATGGTCAAAATCTTTGACAGTCGGTGATTTAACTGTCAAAGGAAAACATGTATACAAACAATGGTCGTATTCCCAAATGAAAATCTTACCAATTAATCATCATTTCATTTCCCAATTTCCCATTTATCATTTCCATATATTCATAAATCCCTTATTTTCTAAAATTAGAAAATATACGTTATTAACTTTGGAAAACGTTTCCATTCCCGATTCATCAATATCTTCCCACCTTTATCAGTCTCTAACTGTAAACAAGTAAGAAAACAACTTCCCAGGTATAAACCCCAAAGGCCGAAACCAACATCAGATCGATACACAAAAAGCCATTCAACTCAACTAATTTCCAGTCAGTTTCTAATTTTAGTAATTCAATTTAAATTCCTAATTCAAACCCTAAATTCCTTTATAATATTTTATTTGCAAAATATTTACTTTCATCTAATTTTTTTCACATAGAATGTTAACAATATTTCTTCAAATAATCAAAACAGTTTGATTTCGTATTTGAAAACAATATCTCAATCCAAAATTCTGTTTATATTTTTATTTATAGAATTATTCATATAAAATCTCATTTTATTCTTCTAACACTTGTAATCCCATTTATAATCACCTTTATAAACGCTGCTCAAATTCCATTTAAAATATCAGTGTTAAAACCGATTCCTACTTCTCTATATAAATTCAGTCTTATATATTCTGTTTACCAAATGATAGATATTTTATTTAATTTATAAAACATTATTTATAAATTAATCTTCTAAATCTATTTGTTAAAACAGATTTCTGTTTATTGTCCACTTTAAACAATCTTCTCATTATTCTTTTATTTCTCGTTAAATATTCCTTTTATAATTCTATTTACTTTCTAAATAAATATTCTTTTTATACTTCTATTTATTTTCTATATAAATAATCCTTTTATATTTCTTTTTATTTTCTATATAAATAATCATTTTATACTTCTATTTATTTTCTATATAAATAATCCTTTTATAAAATTCTTTGATTTTATAAATATTCCATTTATAAAATTCTTCGATTTTATAAATATATTATTTTTAATTTACAGTTTGAAAGTTCCTTTTTCACATTCTGGTATTTCTTATGGTATTTAAAATACCAAATAACCATGATCATTATCATCTACACACCCATAATCAATCACAGATTATATATCACATCATATATCACAATATATGAAAACAAACAGTATTATATTTACTGAGGAATCCAGTTGGATCCCTCCAACCTGTTTCCCTGCATCCACAGATGTTAAACAACATAAATAACATCGACTTCATTTCAATATGAAATATTCTGATAAAAAAAATCAATATTTGATTAACGATTTATATATATATATATATCGTTATCTATAATTTCAACCACTAAATCAACAATTCGACCAAAGAATCATCACACAACAATCAATCATCATTTATCAATATGATTATATTTATAAAATATAAACTGTACAGATTTAGTGAGATTTACTCACACTAGACGATCATCGTTAAATAACGATAATTGTCGTTTATTTAGATTAGACAATTTATTTTGCTATAAATTGTAACGAGCTCTAATTCACTCTGAATCGGTTCCATTGTATAGCCCTCTTCCACATGATCCCAACGGATCCTGTTTTGTCCAATTTGGATTATGTATGAGATAGTCATATATTTTACAAGGTTTACTGATTTAATATAAACATATAATTAAACTAATTATATTATTACATTAATTACAGTATTAACCTTCCTTAACCACGTTTAGAAACTCCTAATCACTTCCTCATTGTCTTCTTTTTTTGACACTGCCTGGAGCATGCCAAAAATGCCGATCCTTACATCCTTTTATTATTCAATAGCTAAAACATCACTCCTCTTACTTCCTAAACCACATATACTCTACTCGATTAGCCCCTTCCTGTTCCATCTTCTGGCTTCAAACTTGCGTTCCCTTCCTCAACGCGTACAGTAAAACAATGGCCATTACAACACAAGATTCCTCGTCATCCTCCCTCTTTTCTCGACTATAAAATAAATAAAACCATCTTCCATCTCCTCATCAAATCCCCTTCACAACAACCCCACTCTCATCGAACTCGAGGTTCTCCCTCGAAATTCGTTCTCATCCTCGTAACCGCACCCCCAATATTGGATCGAACAAAAACAACACCGATACCCTTAAATTTTTGCAAGCACGTGCCATTTCGTCTCACAACGTTAGAACGAAAATTGAATTCAAGCAAAATAGCCTAAATCTTTGGATTTCCTCAAACCTATTTCACACTGCTACAAAAACAGCGTCCAAACTTGTTGCCGAACCAATGATTTCTTATTTTAAGTTGAAGAGAATAAGTCCAGGAATTCATATATATAAATATAGTGATTTATAACATTTTATAAGATTGATATGATTTTTCCAAGATGAAAAACTCATGTTATGCTGAAAGAAAGGAAAGAAGTGGCGACCAATACTTGTTGACTGTGGAAATGAAAACGACTTAGGTTAGAAAAGTTAAAGGATATTTATAGAAAAGTTTTAATATTTTTATATTCATTATTTTATCCAATTTTAATCAATCGTTACATGTATTTATCCTTTAAAAATCCGTACGGCCACATGTAATACCAAAATTCAATGAAACTGGACATGCAGCTATCGTTTGACATTACAGACCCAATAAAACTTGTTTCGTCGAATTCCGAATTCGTTTGCTCACACAACAAATTTTTAAAGTCAAATTATCGACAGTTTTTCACATTAATACTCCACACGGCCACTTACTGACTCCAAAAATCACGAAAATTTAAATATAACAATAATTTGATATTTCGGATCCAACAAAATTAGTTTCATCGAAAACGGAGGTCATTTGCAAAACTGACTATTTTTAAAGCTCTAAATAAACCCCTTTAAATATTAATATATTTAAAAATAATTAAATTAAATATTAATAAATTAATATTATCGTATATATTCACATAGAATATTATACAGCTCCAAAATATTCATATTTGGATTAATAACTCGATATTTAAAATCTGGGTTAAATCGATATTCCATTTATATTGAAAATCCATTTATAATATAAATAAATCGTTATAAATTATAAAGGAATTCCATAGCGACTTTTCGAAAATTTGATTTGGACATAACTCATAATCTACACAACGAAATCTCGATTTTTCTCTTCCATTAGGAAAATATACTTCACCAGCTCCGAAAGTTTCTTGTTTCATAGAAATCTGGCTTAAAACGGATTCTATATATTCATTTAAAGTTCAAATCACCAAATTACGAACTGCCGCGCCATTTCGAGCTCGATTATAATTATAATATAATTTATACTTTCAATTGACATTTATAAATAAATTTGTTAATAAAATTCATTTCTAAACTGAATTATATATTTTAAATTGTCCAATACACAAAATATTGTCAATTCACTATTTCCGACTATTTCGGAATTAAATATATTATTCTATTATTTATATTAATTAAATGTTCTAAATTTATTTAATTAGACAACCATTTATATCTCCAAATCACTATTTAAATAATTAAATAGATTAATTATTATATCATAAAAATATGGGTCGTTACATGTTTTTTATTTCTATAGGTTGAAGTTACATTCAACAGCTTGAAATCACTGCTAGAATGTCTACTCTATGTTGCTGTATCTAATCATATGTTGTTCATTTGGAGCATATCTAACCTCAAATTTCATTCTCAACAAACCATAAAACGTATCACTATATTTGGTTCACTGTAAATATATTTTATAATTTTTCATTATTATTTTCGCTCTAATTGACAGCTTTAATTCATTGCATTAGCCAATATAATCAATCACCTAACTTTTGGGTGCTTCATTTTTAATTATTTTAGCGTTCTGTACGCTTTCTCTGTACACTGAAATTCTGTTTTACTTTTTCCACTCCGAATTTGGCAGACGTGTGGCAAATCTTTAGAACTTTGTCTGCTAAATCAAACTTTTTAAAGCAGTCAATGTATTTGTCTAATGTACTGCAGAGTAAAATCAATATCTAAATTAAAGATTTTATGCCCCTGTTATAATAGTTTTTGACTGCATCTATCGATTAGAGTGAGCATTTATATTAAGGGAGCAAATAGCAATGCAATTCAACATGGCGGGTTTGAAATTGCATCATTTTCCTTAAATGCACGTGCAAAGCGCATGCCTTCGTACTAGTATATATATATATAATAAGATATGAATAAATGGCAATGATGGTAATTAAATGACTAACTCAGAAAATAAGGAAGGAAGGGATGTAATGGACTGAGTTAGGGTGATGGGAAGGAAAAGTGATGTATATCTCCAAATGACCTATTTCTGAGAACATAGTTGCAAGTAGGCCACAACCAATAAAGTAAGAAAAAGGAAAGAACTTAATTTCTATAACGGATTTAGATGGGAATACGTTATGAAAATAAATCACTGATTCCTACTATACATCAAACTGATAAGTGCATGAACTTTTTCCTTAATTAAAATAAGGAACATATATTATATTGAATGAAGAATACTGGAATACATCAATAAAAGAAAATGGTTTAAATGGGGAATGATAATTACCTATTATAAATAATTAACATTAATGGAAATGATGTATAATAGGTAGACTTATCCTAGGAACAAGTGAAGATTATAACTTAGGTTATAATAAAGTAGTAAGGAAATGAGATAACTGATGAAATGAGATAAGTGACACTTAACTGTAAAATTAAGTAATCAAAAAATGGGGAAAACCAAAAACCAGTTGAGAAAAGGGGGAAAATATTTGGAATATAAGAAGTTGTACTTAATTATGAATTAAGTAATCTGTAAACTTGGAAGTTTGAAACCCTCCAATAAGAATAACATGTTTGGACTTGTCCTAGGGACAGGAGGAAATTATAACATAGGTTATAATAAATGGGTAGAGAAACTTATTAATGGGCCTTAGTTAAAAGAACTAAGTTAATAAGTAAACAACGATAAGTTGTAGTAACGATGTAAAATAGGATTTTATTTGAATGCGAAAGAATGAGGAAAACTTATGAAATAAGTTATATTTAATCATAAATGGTAAGTGACATGTTAATTAGAAAACATGTGAATTGAGGTATACTTAATAACATATTAAGTATAACATGTTATTGTAACCTTGAAATCAAACAAGAATATGAAAGGGGATTATGGATTACAAACCTTTGGCCATAATCTAGAGAATAACATATTGTGGGCTTATTAATTAATTTAATGGGTTATGTTATATAACTAGAATTACAAGAGGAACTTGGTAACTTGATTAAGAATTCAATATGAATGGGAATAACCAACTTAAATGGAAACCTGATGGTGTAAGGCAAGCGCGTAAAAGAATCTTTAGACATAGGGTCTAACAACATATGAAAGGGGGGCACTTGGACCAGTCCGCACGTTTGAGGGTGAATAACCCAATGGGGTAGATCATCGTGGTGTTATAAGGCACGAGGGGAGCGCACGATCATTTGATTGTTCTGACAGCTTCGAAGGACTGGAAGGGGAAGCACGCGGCTTCCTGAGATACGTAAGGTGCTCCTAGTAGTCCTCTGTGCGGTGGCAAATGTTTAGGCTGTGCTAGCATAGGTTGGGTCTGCGCATAACTACTAGGTGGGTAAGCCTTAACTGCAAGTAGCTATACAGTTAGTATGCTGTGACGCGGTGACACCAGGGTGATTCAGATATCGCCTCAATGGGGAGGCGAAGGGCCACGACCAATAAGGATAGTAGATCATCAGATACTCGTCATCGGCAGCCAATGGGATGCGAAAAGACCAGAGCTAAAACCAATAGACCATTCACCTTTCACTATCGGGGTACGGTGGTTGAGGGAAGACGCCAAATGGATGTTTAGATTTTTTTCTTTAAGCGCAGTCGTTTAGCTCTTGTAGTCTTTACTAGTTGAGGGAGGGGTCGGTGAAACACCCCACCTCCATTAAGGTCACTCACAAAGGGAATGCCTTAACTTTGGTGGAGGTTTGTAAGTAAAATTCACAGATAAAACACAAGACAGATATTGTAACGACCCGCCATTTTGACCGTGCCGAATTGACAAAATATGCCAACTCGAAACGTCCAAAACAACAGATTGTTATTAGCTTCTGAGGTAAATAGAACAAATCACAGATCACAGACACAGATACAAAGCAATATAATATCTCACAGCGGAAAAATTAAAATACAATAGTAGTTCATGAAGCTTTACATCAGAGTTTACATAAATAATTCGGCGGAAGTCTAATACAATAAATAACTGATAACAATCTGAAACAGAATGACAAAGATAACTGAACAGGTAGATATAAATGAGAAAACCCAATAATATTCAAACTCCAAGAGTGGATCTCGAAAGCTGTGATAATCGATCTGACTCGAGCAATAATGCAAAAAAAAAAAACAACTCGGATCAGGACTAACATTCTCGTGGAAGTGAATCAATTCAAATGAAATGTTCGATGAAATGCAAACAGTAACTTAGAGGATGTTTGGGATCACCATCCTCTAAGGATTCGTCAAATTAATACTATATAGTATAATACGCTATATACAATAGTGTCTATCAGTAAAGTAAAATATCAAAATAGCGTAAGCGGGATTACCATGATTACCCTTACATCGTTTATATATTCCCATAGTATATACAGTACCGTAATTCCTCCGTAAACTGGAGGTTGATCAGAGGGCACTCCATATAAAACAGTACAAAACAAAATCGTAGTGGGCTCGTATAAGGCATGTGACAAGGCACACAAGGAATTCCAGGGTGGATTCACCGTTTGCAGAGCCGGACTGGTGGTAACGCATAGTAGAAACTACCGCCCACCTCGATACACACTCCCATAATCAAAAGGGCCCAAATCGAATCTCAACAGTAATAGAATAATATCGAAGAAGTGTGCTCGATAAGAGGTATGACCTCACTTGGTCCGTGCATAGCTCCTGTTTTAGCCACATCAAGCTGACTCAAGGTAGTCAGGGTCTGGTAATTAATATGAAATACAAAATAGAGTCGTTCGCCAAATCATCCCCTTCATTCTGGAACTCCACCGCGTACACAGTTGTTAAAGTGGTTTTCAATATTGACAGAGAGTATGACAATAGCCGATCCCGGTCTCTTTAACAACCAATCGTTTACATTTTTCACATCGTAGTCATTATTTCCTTCATAAGGAATCGTTTCAATTCGATTCATTTAAATCCGACATTTGATTCAAATTAGAATATACGATTCAAGTAAAAATTACATTTCAAATTAAACAAATTTTATCGTACTTTATCATTCAAGTCATATAGTTCAAAATTGTTACTTCTACATTTTGAATCAAAATCTTATATTTCCATTCAAACGAATTACTATTTAAAACCATTCTTATGCATCAATTTAACAAAATTCTTAATTCAAACCAAACAATATAAAAACCAATTCCGCATATAACATATATATATATATATATATTCCAATTCATGTTTAATCAATTAAAAACTTGAATTCAATTCATATCGATTATAAATTAAAATAAATCAATTTACCCAATTCACATTCATTTCTTATCAAGGTTCATAATTTAAACCAAATCAAATTCAATTCCTTAATTTTATCAATTCAAGTTCATCTCTACTAAAATTCGTATCGGTTCCAATTCATAACATAATATGAGTTCATTCATTATTCAAACATCGTTATACAAATTTACTTCTTTAAACTTCGAATTTAAATCGCGAAATCTAACCTATCCATCTTGACTTCAATAAAGTTTATAAATATATATAAGAAAATTAACTTTGAAAATAGATATGTATATATATATAAGTTTATAAAATTCTAAAATAAATTAGAAATAGATTATAAACATATATAAGTTTAAAATAATATAAAAATAGATTTAAAGAAATATTTATAATAATATAAAAAGGTTAAAATACTTATAGGAATCGATTATATGGTTTAAAATAAATAAATTTATAAGTAAAATCTTAAATAAACATTTAAATCCCTATTTACAAATAAATCATTTTAAAACACATAATTTAAAATATACAAAATAATTTATATTTAAATAAAATATGAATATAAATATAAATATAAATATATAAAGTCTTAAGTAAATATTTTAAAATAAAACTCATTTTACTTCGAAAACATGACCAACGGTGTCCGTATATAGTTTTCTATCCTATGGTCAAGTGATACGGATATTTATCATTTCAACCCGCAATTGATAAAATTTCTACGGGTCTATCATTTCAACCCGCGATCCCAAATTCAATAAAAATCGTTCAGATCTATCATTTCAACCCATAACGATTTTTCCCTATTCTAATGTTCGTTCGGGTATGTATCATTTCAACCCTTAGTGATTTTCCTAAAACTAGGGTATCAACAATCACATAGTATCAATCACAACATATATATCATCAGTGCAACTACGTGTCATATGAATATATCGTGTCGCATATGAAATGTGCATACATATCAAATCAAACAATTTCTATTAGCAACCTATACATTTCATATAACAGGTCATTATTGATCTAACATCCATGAAAAATGTAAGTCAGGTATGAGATAAACTCACCTTTCATGGTACAAAAATAGAGACGGCAGACCGATGGACACTGAACGAAGCGACGTTTTCAGGCACGATTCAGAATAGATCCAACTCGCTATCACCCAATATTTATTTATTTTCATAAGAGAAGGCTAGGGAATTTTAAATGGATCGGTACGGGTATTGGGTTTTGGAACGGTTTTCGAACTCAACACCAATTCGACACAAAAATAAACACAAAATATTATATACATTTTATTATACGTATATACGTAGAAATTATAACATTTATATATATACACATATATGAAATTTAACGCACATCGAAAATAAATATATATATTATAAATTGTTCATATATAAACACACATCAAAATGATATATACATATATATATCCTTACAATAAAATTTATATATAAACATATAGACATACACCAAACATATAAACTCACACTACACATACACTAATATATAAAACACATTATAAACAGATTAAATAATACACACACAAAATACATTTTTATGCACACACACTAAACCATTATAATATATATAAACAGACAAACTAAAATAAAATACATATTAAAAAAATTCACACACTCACCGAAGAGAACACCCATTGTCCACACACACAAACTGAAATACACACACAGTAGTATACTCACGCATTGCAAAACTCAACACCACACAAACAAATATATTTATTTTAAAACCATTCAACGCTCATTCATGCAAATCGAAGGGCAGGGAACTAGCAGCTTTCTGGGCGGAGGTGTGTCTTCGGAACGAGCACAGCGGTCTTGGGTATCAGAGCAGGGTGCCTGGCGACAGGGGAGAGCTGAGGAGATGGTCGGCAGCAAGGCGAAGGCTAGGAAATGGCTTGGGGAGGGTCGACTTCGGCGGGATCGGCTACACAAGGCCTGACGAGGTTGAAACATGAGTTCGGTGCAGGCGGTCTTGGATGGGCATGTGGTTTTGGATATTGGAGGTCGGATCTTTGGATAGTAGGCGAAGCTCTCATCAGTTTTTTCGTAGGACAGAATAGGACGGCGATTGCTACAGAGTTGAAGGAATGGAAAATTGGAAATGAGAGTGCAGATCTAAAAGAAGGAGTGATCGGTTATTTATGAAGTGGCATGCGGTTACGGAAAATGAGGATCCCACTTTTCTAGTTCCACTCAACAAACGTGGTGGTTCAAAGATTTGAAATACAAAATGCACGTCAGTTTAGATATTGTTGAAATGAACCTTTGTTTGGAATTTGAACGAGTCTCGGGAATGGAATAATGGAATGAGACTTTGGAAGCAGGGAAATAAAATGGCTTTGCGAATGCTTGCATGGTTTTGATTCCAAATGTGAGCAAACAGGTAATTGGGAAATGCATGAATCTTATCATGAATCTTATGGAAACCAAACTACCCTTAAGGTAAACGTGGCCATAAGGTTTTGGTTTGAAAAACATAAATGTAATAATGAAACAAGTGAATGGATACAATAGACTTGAAACGTATGGATCAAAAATACATGCATTGCTTGGATGAAACAAATGGACGTAGAAGAAATCAATGGTAATGTTGCATGCATTTGGAAAATACATGGTGTTTGGAATTGAAATGGCACACACAGGCATGTATTAAGATGGCTTTTGAAAATTGAAAAAGGTTCACGCATGGAAACAAAAGTTTAGAGAAGAAATGTTCATGCTAAGCTTTGGAAAAGAAAAAGCAAAAAAAAATGGGTGCTTTAGTAAAATAAAATACAGGTTTTGCAGACCCAAAATGGCTAGAAAAATATGTAGAATCGTAAAAGGGACACATCGAACTCAAATGTCACCGTTTCAAAAATGAACTGCGCAAGCCTTTTCGCAGTTTCAGCGCGAACCGAGCACCGAAACTGACAAATAAATATATTTTGGTAATCAGCTCGACGAGACGAACACAACGGTGTATAATTTGCAGTGTCAGGATGCTCCGTTCAAAAGTGCGTTACGGACCCCTTTGACGTAAAAATGCGGACGGAAAACGGAGGTCAAAACGTCCGATTTTCGCGAAACGAATTTCGCCGTCGGATTCGTAACAACGAATAGAATATTTTTCGTGTGTGTCCGAACTGGTTTTGGAGAAATTTTAAAATCGCTAAAATTTGATCTGTTATGCGTAGCTTTGCACTGAAAATTGCACGACCGACAACAGTCAAATTTTTCCAATGAATTTTTTTTTTACAGTAGCTACATCTCACTGTACGTATTACAAATTTCGAATTCCCATTATGAAAAACCATAGAATAATTTCAAAATAAAATTTTGATTTAAATCGGATTTTAAATCGTTAAAAATTACCGGTTGTTACAATCTCCCCTACTCAAAGCTTTTCGTCCCCGAAAAGGAACGAGGTAGGGAAATAGTAATTAAATAATTAATATATTTAAACCAATGGTTCATATTTATCCCTATACATATATAATTTTAAATATATATAAATCAAATGATAAAATATTTTCAAACATTTCAAGTATTCACTCGACGTTACGATTGGCTATATATATTTATCCCACTTTCGAAACCCGAAAATAGATATCGATGATGCCGCGGTCATCACCAGAATCATTTTCAAGCGACTAGGGTGTGACTCTATATCTATCTAATACGTATAGGATTTAACATAGACGTTGATCAGACGTATACACCAAGTCACTAAGTATTCGATAGGCCAATTTTAACGTCAAATAAGTACTCAAAACATCTTTTTATATTTAAATAGAATATATACCACACTCTAAATCATATATTATAAATAATATATTTCAAATCATTAAAATTTCAAGTAGGGGAAAATGTATCTCTCCCCCACTCATTTATTTGTAAAAAATTCAACTATAATTCTTAATAAATATACAACAAATATTATTATTAAATCAAATATATAACAAAATCATTCTATACTATATCTAAATATTTTCAAATTCATGTTATCAATATTTAAACTTATAACACTTAATTAATTCTATAAGTTAACATATGAATACATTACACATAAAATCTTTACAAACCATTGGTATTACCAAATTATTTACAAATATCAAATTAAATATTACATTAAGAAGGTCTTATATAATAATATCTTTCAAAATATAAATTTCAAACCAAAATTTAATAAAGACAGACCGGCTAGAAGACTTATACTCTTCTTCTACTTCTTACCTTGAAATGGACAAGTATAAATTATAGAATTCGAGGTAAAAGCTGAAAGAACAAAAGAACCTAATCAAAGAGGATCTACGAAGGAAGATAGATTCAAATGGAAAGGAAACTCAGAAGAAGATTTAAATATTAAACAGAATTTTATATTCGAAATACTTATTTAAAAAAAAATTAAAAACCATTTTGAAAACTATTTTTACTTTAAAAATACGCTCTCTCAAGAAGGATTCTGCAACTGATTCCACTCATTCTAGGGTATCACTATCCTATCTCTAATGAGCTTTTACCCCATAGGCTAAAGCTTTGAAAAACCAAAGCTCTGATACCGCATGTAACGACCCGCCATTTTGACCGTGCCGAATTGACAAAATATGCCAAATCGAAACGTCCAAAACAATAGATTGTTATTAGCTTCTGAGGTAAATAGAACAAATCACAGATCACAGACACAGATACAAAGCAATATAATATCCCACAGCGGAAAAATTAAAATACAATAGTAGTTCTTGAAGCTTTACATCAGAGTTTACATAAATAATTCAGCGGAAGTCTAATACAATAAATAACTGATAACAATCTAAAATAGAATGACAAAGATAACTGAACAGGTAGATATAAATGAGATAACCCAATAATCTTCAAACTCCAAGAGTGGATCTCAAAAGCTGTGATAATCGATCTGACCCGAGCAATAATGCAAAACAAAACAACTTGGATCAGGACTAACATTCTCGTGGAAGTAAATCAATTCAAATGAAATGTTCGATGAAATGCAAATAGTCACTTAGAGGATGTTTGAGATCACCATCCTCTAAGGATCCGTCAAACTAATACTATATAGTATAATACGCTATATACAATAGTGTCTATCAGTAAAGTAAAATATCAAAATTGCGTAAGCGGGATTACCATGATTACCCTTACACCGTTTATATATTCCCATAGTATATACAGTACCGTAATTCCTCCGTAAACTGGAGGTTGATCAGAGGGCACTCCATATAAAACAGTACAAAAAAAAATCGTAGTGGGCTCGTATAAGGCATGTGACAAGGCACGCAAGGAATGCCAGGGTGGATTCACCGTTTGCAGAGCCAGACTGGTGGTAACGCATAGTAGCAACTACCGCCCACCTCGATACACACTCCCATAATCAAAAGGGCCCAAATCGAATCTCAACAGTAATAGAATAATATCGAAGAAGTGTGCTCGATAAGAGGTATGACCTCACTTGGTCCGTGCATAGCTCCTGTTTTAGCCACATCAAGCTGACTCAAGGTAGTCAGGGTCTCGTAATTAATATAAAATACAAAATAGAGTCGTTCGCCAAATCATCCCCTTCATTCTGGAACTCCACCGCATACACAGTTGTTAAAGTGGTTTTCGATATTGACAGAGAGTATGACAATAGCCGATCCCGGTCTCTTTAACAACCAATCGTTTACATTTTTCACATCGTAGTCATTATTTCCTTCATAAGGAATCGTTTCAATTCGATTCATTTAAATCCGACATTTGATTCGAATTCGAATATACGATTCAAGTAAAAATTACATTTCAAATTAAACAAATTTTATCGTACTTTATCATTCAAGTCATATAGTTCAAAATTGTTACTTCTACATTTTGAATCAAAATCTTATATTTCCATTCAAACGAATTACTATTTAAAACCATTCTTATGCATCAATTTAACAAAATTCTTAATTCAAACCAAACAATATAAAAACCAATTCCGCAAATAACATCTATATATATATTCCAATTCATGTTTAATCAATTAAAAACTTGAATTCAATTCATATCGATTATAAATTAAAATAAATCAATTTACCCAATTCACATTCATTTCTTATCAAGGTTCATAATTTAAACCAAATCAAATTCAATTCCTTAATTTTATCAATTCAATTTAATCTCTACTAAAATTCGTATCGGTTCCAATTCATAACATAATATGAGTTCATTCATTATTCAAACATCGTTATACAAATTTACTTCTTTAAACTTCGAATTTAAATCGCGAAATCTAACCTATCCATCTTGACTTCAATAAAGTTTATAAATATATATAAGAAAATTAACTTTGAAAATAGATATGTGTATATATATATATATATATAAGTTTATAAAATTCTAAAATAAATTAGAAATAGATTATAAACATATATAAGTTTAAAATAATATAAAAATAGATTTAAAGAAATATTTATAATAATATAAAAAGGTTAAAATACTTATAGGAATCGATTATATGGTTTAAAATAAATAAATTTATAAGTAAAATCTTAAATAAACATTTAAATCCCTATTTACAAATAAATCATTTTAAAACACATAATTTAAAATATACAAAATAATTTATATTTAAATAAAATATGAATATAAATATAAATATATAAAGTCTTAAGTAAATATTTTAAAATAAAACTCATTTTACTTCGAAAACATGACCAACGGTGTCCGTATATAGTTTTCTATCCTATGGTCAAGTGATACGGATATTTATCATTTCAACCCGCAATTGATAAAATTTCTACGGGTCTATCATTTCAACCCGTGATCCCAAATTCAATAAAAATCGTTCAGATCTATCATTACAACCCATAACGATTTTTCCCTATTCTAATGTTCGTTCGGGTATGTATCATTTCAACCCTTAGTGATTTTCCTAAAACTAGGGTATCAACAATCACATAGTATCAATCACAACATATATATCATCAGTGCAACTACGTGTCATATGATTATATCGTGTCGCATATGAAATGTGCATACATATCAAATTAAACAATTTCTATTAGCAACCTATACATTTCATATAACAGGTCATTATTGATCTAACATCCATGAAAAACGTAAGTCAGGTGTGAGATAAACTCACCTTTCATGGTACAAAAATAGAGACGGCAGACCGATGGACACTGAACGAAGCGACGTTTTCAGGCACGATTCAGAATAGATCCAACTCGCTATCACCCAATATTTATTTATTTTCATAAGAGAAGGCTAGGGAATTTTAAATGGATCGGTATGGGTATTGGGTTTTGGAACGGTTTTCAAACTCAACACCAATTCGACACAAAAATAAACACAAAATATTATATACATTTTATTATACGTATATACGTAGAAATTATAACACATATATATATACACATATATGAAATTTAATGCACATCGAAAATAAATATATATATTATAAATTGTTCATATATAAACACACATCAAAATGATATATACATATATATATCCTTACAATAAAATTTATATATAAACATATAGACATACACCAAACATATAAACTCACACTACACATACACTAATATATAAAACACATTATACACAGATTAAATAATACACACACAAAATACATTTTTATGCACACACACTAAACCATTATAATATATATAAACAGACAAACTAAAATAAAATACATATTAAAAAAATTCACACACTCACCGAAGAGAACACCCATTGTCCACACACACAAACTGAAATACACACACAGTAGTATACTCACGCATTGCAAAACTCAACACCACACAAACAAATATATTTATTTTAAAACCATTCAACGCTCATTCATGCAAATCGAAGGGCAGGGAACTAGCAGCTTTCTGGGCGGAGGTATGTCTTCGGAACGAGCACAGCGGTCTTGGGTATCGGAGCAGGGTGTCTGGCGACAGGGGAGAGCTGAGGAGATGGTCGGCAGTAAGGCGAAGGCTAGGCAATAGCTTGGGGAGGGTCGACTTCGGCGGGATCGGCTACACAAGGCCTGACGAGGTTGAAATATGAGTTCGGTGCAGGCGGTCTTGGATGGGCATGTGGTTTTGGATATTGGAGGTCGGATCTTTGGATAGCAGGCGAAGCTCTCATCAGTTTTTTCGTAGGACAGAATAGGATGGCGATTGCTACAGAGTTGAAGGAATGGAAAATTGGAAATGAGAGTGCAGATCTAAAAGAAGGAGAGATCGGTTATTTATGAAGTGGCATGCGGTTACGGAAAATGAGGATCCCACTTTTCTAGTTCCACTCAACAAACGTGGTGGTTCAAAGATTTGAAATTCAAAATGCACGTCAGTTTAGATATTGTAGAAATGAACCTTTGTTTGGAATTTGAACGAGTCTTGGGAATGGAATAATGGAATGAGACTTTGGAAGCAGGGAAATAAAATGGCTTTGCGAATGCATGCATGGTTTTGATTCCAAATGTGAGCAAACAGGTAATTGGGAAATGCATGAATCTTATGGAAACCAAACTACCCTTAAGGTAAACGTGGCCATAAGGTTTTGGTTGGAAAAACATAAATGTAATAATGAAACAAGTGAATGGATACAATAGACTTTAAACATATGGATCAAAAATACATGCATTGCTTGGATGAAACAAATGGACGTAGAAGAAATCAATGGTAATGTTGCATGCATTTGGAAAATACATGGCGTTTGAAATTGAAATGGCACACACAGGCATGTATTAAGATGGCTTTTGAAAATTGAAAAAGGTTCACGCATGGAAACAAAAGTTTAGAGAAGAAATGTTCATGCTAAGCTTTGGAAAAGAAAAAGCAAAAAAAATGGGTGCTTTAGTAAAATAAAATACAGGTTTTGCAGACCCAAAATGGCTAGAAAAATATGTAGAATCGTAAAAGGGACACATCGAACTCAAATGTCACCGTTTCAAAAATGAACTACGCAAGCCTTTTCGCAGTTTCAGCGCGAACCGAGCACCGAAACTGACAAATAAATATATTTTGGTAATCAGCTCGACGAGACGGACACAACGGTGTATAATTTGCAGTGTCAGGATGCTCCGTTCAAAAGTGCGTTACGGACCCCTTTGACGTAAAAATGCAGACGGAAAACGGAGGTCAAAACGTCCGATTTTCGCGAAACGAATTTCGCCATCAGATTCGTGACAACGAATAGAATATTTTTCGTGTTTGTCCGAACTGGTTTTGGAGAAATTTTAAAATTGCTAAAATTTGATCTGTTATGCGCAGCTTTGCATTGAAAACTGCACGACCGACAACAGTCAAATTTTTCCGATGATTTTTTTTTTACAGTTGCTACATCTCACTGTACGTATTACAAATTTCGAATTCCCATTATGAAAAATCATAGAATAATTTCAAAATAAAATTTTGATTTAAATCGGATTTTAAATCGTTAAAAATTACCGGTTGTTACAGATATGAACACATATATATAAGCAACGGAAAACAAACAGACTTTTTATTTCATAAATACATGTTCATACAAAACATTTCTATAACTATCACACAATAACTTCCAAAATATTACATCATCATTTTCTGTCTTGGTTATTAAATAACGAAGCATAAAACATAATTAAAAATGCATAAATCCCCATAGAATGTGTCCAACAGCCAAAGCCAAGGAAAGAGAGTCCAAACCGCACATCAACTATCTTGAAGCTTGCAAAGAGTCTGACTAAGCTGGGTTGTTTCCTCCCTGTGGACCGGGGGGAGGAGAACAGAAGGAAAGAAGATGAAAGAAAATAGGGTCAGACATAAAGCCTGGTAAGTCCAGTGACTCATCAGTATGAGAATAAGAAAAAGGGCATGATAGGTATAAACTGGAAATAGGAAAGTATCATAAACTAAGGTAAAGCGGTTGTGAATCGAATATACTATCGCACCCCACACTAAATCTCTGCACCTACTTGCATTGTCTCAACTGGCACCCCATGATCAGGGTGAAGTGATCCCCTTTCTAAAGATCGACTCCTACTCGCATAATCATATGTGTCATACGGCCCCCAACGATTGTAGATACCTATGCTAGTCCCACCATGGGGTGTATCAAGTCCCATGGTGGCAGCCCAACACAATTCTAGAATGCGTAGGGTATACTACTGGTGCCCCCAGTGCCCTGTTTGTCTGCTC
Organism: Allium sativum; assembly: GCA_030737875.1. NCBI lineage: Eukaryota > Viridiplantae > Streptophyta > Magnoliopsida > Asparagales > Amaryllidaceae > Allium > Allium sativum. The sequence continues at coordinate 722,390,998 of CM060909.1, read as the reverse complement.
CGAAGTGTGTGCACGCACGCACTCTGTTAGAACCCACACTGTTGCACCTACCGCCGTCGCTTTTGACCGCTTACAATCAGCCCAGTAATCATGCCCCACCCTGCCTAGTTTCAGGGTACCATGATACCTAATTGGGTTACTGCTGAAATGGGTCCCCGTTACTAGGGTTTTCTAGTCAAACATGTTAAGTGTTTAAGTTTCTGTATTTACCTAACCCCACCCATCAGTTTAATTAACATGTTGAACTGGTTAAGTGTTTTAGTTAACTTAACCCTACCATCCTGACTTGTCTGTCCTTAGCTTTTTAAAGCACCGACCACTCACATTAGACAGGTATTGTTATGGTTACTGGACGTGCCGTTCGGTACAGGGGAGGTTTACAAAGTAACTCAGTCTAACCTCAGGTCCTTATTGGGCTCAATGCTTAACCACCCACATTGGATAGGTATTGTTGTGAATACTGGACAGCCGGGCGGGTCCGGGTAGGTTTACATCACAACTCAATCCAACCTCGTGTTAAGCATACTCGTATTTTCTAAATTTACATATTTGTCTTTATTACCTGTTATATGTAAATTCGTCAACAACTAAATGTTGTGGCCCACTTTCCAAGTTCATCATTTTTGGTATAAGAATTTTACACCATTTAAATGCCACCAATTTTTGGCATGTGACAAACATGCCAATACATATATTTTTCACCAATTTATGTCAAGTTTCCTATATTTACCAATTTATCCCAACGTTACCCCGTCTAAATATTAGGCTAACAATCTTAGCCTAATTTTTCGTCCGCATGATTTTTAACATATAATATTAGGCTAAAAACTTAGCCTAATTTAGCATACACAAAATTGGCATAAAGAAATTCATAAACATGACATAGGTGTAAACTTGGCATTATCGACATAGTCAATATGAACATCATAGGTGTGAACTTGCAAAATAGTCAACATGAATATATATGTGAACTTGCATTGAAATAGGGATCTAACTAAATAGGTGTCACATGAATTAGCATATGATTTAGACATCATAAGCCTAAACATGTTTAGTTCTAGGCATAATATTGAACATCACTAGCATATGACAAGAATATGACATGTCCATAAAATATGAATAATTTCATCGCATGTGTGAACTAGATCCAATCATGTTTACTACTATAACATGAAACTTGTATTAAAATGGATCTTGGCATGGATCCAATCGTGAACTTTGCAACTTTTGTATAAACATATGGGCATGTATATGAACTTAATCATTTAGGCATAGAGGTTCTAGCATAAAGTATATACATGAGATCTTAGCACATACCACCTATATAATCACATAATGTAATGGCGCGTTTTGTTAGCTGTCGAATAATTAATTTATTTAATGATTTATATATCGATTTGGCGATATCGATAACTTAAAGTACAACGTTCGAACTTATAATTTATAATTATAATTAAAACGAACCTGAAATGTCGCGGCAGTTCGCTATTTGGCGATTCGAACTTCAACTGAATGTACAAGATTCGTTTTAAGCCGGATTTCTGTGAAACAAGAAACGTGTGGAGCTGGTGGAGTATATCTTTCTAGGGGAAGAGAAAGATCAGGATTTCGTCGTGTAGATTTTGAGATATGTCCAAATCAAATATCAGAATAGTCGCTATAGAATCGTTTATCGACCGTAACAGTTTATTCGATATAACTAGTGATGGGATTTGAATTTAGAAAAGGTTCCTTTGGGACATAACGATAATTTAATTTTTAGAAATTTTCTGTAATTTTTAATTAATTAAATAAGCGACTTTTTATTTTGAATATTTTGCACCCTATAGTCAACATTTTGGGGTTTCAAAATATGAGTTAATCTACCGGTATTATTATATTTTTGGGATCGTGGTACATTGCTCGACACGAAGGCATATTTATTTCTGTCTGTAACAGTTCATACACGAACGGAGTTCTACGTAAGAAAGTACCTGCCCTGACCTCTTTAAAAATCAAATATTAAATCCTAAATAACACTAACTTCTCCCTATGGCCTAAACAATGCCACGCACCTGTTTTTCTCAGCCACTACTTAGGAAAGGGAAAATCAAACTCCACGTCCTCTAATAAAATCAGTATAAATCCAAGAAAAAAAGACCTAAAAATCACAATGTCCTGAACCAATTAGGCCGCCGCTTCCTTCATCCTTTTTCCTCAGCAAAATGAAAGTTCTCAAAATCAAAATGAGAAGTGAGGAGGATGGAGTTGCTACAGGGTTCGGCGATGGAACTCTGGCCAGGAATCGATGTGGTAGTGGATGGTTGTTTCCTGTGTATGGGTGAAGGAGCGGGAACCAAAACGTGAGTAAGCGACGCGATGTTGATTGGGGAGGGTTAATTCGAAGTGATGATGCTGGGGATGGAGGGCTTAGGAAGAGGAGAATGGAGATGTCGATAGCTGTAACACAGCAGTGCGACGCGAGGTGAGGTGAATGTGAAGTCGCAAATAGGAAGGGCTGACCCGTGGTTCGATATTGGTACAAACGAGGATGGTTGAACTGGGGGATGTGTCCGGTGATATCGGCGGTCATCAATGGGGAGAGTACTGGTCTGGGGAGTAGAAGGGGGCGGTAGTTGCTGTTGAGGAGTGGGTTGCGGAAAAGGGATCTTTGAATAGTGAAGAGGGAAGGAGGGAGGATCAAATGTTACGGAAATAGTGAAGTCAGGGTATAAAATCGTTTGCAAAGTGTCAATGCGTTAAGGGCCATAGGAATTATAACCAGAGTGTGATAAAAGGATTAAACAAAGTAATTTAGGTTAGTCGAGTTAAACAAAGTAATTTGTTAGGTTAACTAAAGCAAGTTAGTCGAGTTAATCAAAGTAATTGGTTAAGTTAACCAAAGTAAATTAGTTAAGATAAACTAAGTGGTTAATCGAAGTGAATTAGTTAAGTTAAACTAATTGGTAAATCAAAGTGAATTAGTTGCGTCAAACTAAGTGACTTAGTTAAGATAAACTAATTTGTAAATCAAAGTGAATTAGTTGCGTCAAACTAAGTGAATTAGTCAAGTTAAACTAATTGGTTAATCAAAGTAAATTAGTTGGGTTAAACCAATTGAGTTAACCAGTTAAAGTTTAACAGTTAAAGATAAACAGTTAGAGTTGACCAGTTAGAGTTGACCAGTTAAAGTTGACCAGTTAAAGTTGACCAGTTAGAGTTGATCAGTTAGAGTTACTCAGTTAGAGTTGACCAGTTAGAGTTGACCAGTTAGAGTTATCCAAGTGGAGTTAATCGAGTAGAGTTGCCGAATATCACTTATTCGAAGTAGAGTTATCGAATATAGTATATTCGAGGGAAGAGTAATCGAATATAGTTTATTCGAGTGGAGAAATCAAATGTTATTCATGTGAGAAGAGTTACCGAATATTATTTATTCGAAGAGTAGTTATCGAATATTGGTTATTCGAAGTTAGTTAATCCAAAGAAGTTATTCGAAGAGTTAATCCAAAGGAGTTATTCGGAGTTAGTTAATCCAAAGGAGTTATTCGAAGATTAGTTAATCCAAAGGAGTTAGTCGAAGAGTTAATCGAATATAGTTATTTGAAAGAAAGTGTTAATCGAATATAGTTTATTCGAGTAAAGTTAAAAGAGTTAATTGAATATAATTTATTCGAATAGAGTTAGAGAAGTTAATCGAATATAGTTTATTCGAATAGTGTTGGAGGAGATATCGAATATAGTTTATTTGATAGGATAGAAGTGAATATAATTTATCAAATAGTGTAATCGATTAGAGTTGAGTTAATCGATTTGGGTTAAGTTAAGATTTATCGAGTTAAGTAATCGAGTTGAGATAATCGAGTTAAGAAAATCAAGTTGAGTTAATCGAATAAGTTATTCGATAAGAGTAAATCCATTTAAGTTAATCGGATGTTAGTTATTCGATAAGAACTGACACATGTAAGAAAATCGAATATTTGTTATTCGATAAGAGTTAATAAAATAGAGCCAACCAAGAAGAGTTATTCGAATATTAGTTATTCGATAGGAGTTAATCGAAATAGAGTTTATCGAATATAAGTTATTAACAGGGGAGTTAATCGAATAGAGATTACTCGAAAGAGAGTAATACGTCGAATTCAATTATATCGAATTCGGGAAAGTACTATTTACTTTCCAGGGTTTAAATCAAGATTTAGTTATTGATTTAGAAATTAGGTGTCTGTTAAATTATTCGTGTTAGGAGATAAAGTTATAATTTAGGTTAGATATTGCAGAAGTAGGAATTATAACATTATAGTTATAATCAAACCTTTTCATATAAGAAGTAGATTCGTAACCTGAATCCGAGAATTTGCATAAACAGAAGATTGGAAAAAGTGAGTAATGAGCTTCATCTATTTCACAGTAAAGGACGTTGTTCAATTAAGGTCTGAGAGGTAATTATACCCCAACTTGATTGACTTCAGAATTGACAAAGGAATAGTTGTGGTTCGATAGAAAAGGTTGATTTGAAATATAGAAGTAATAAGCGATTAATGGATTAAGCATAACGATGTTTTATACAACGTTCATTTGAAATCCGTAAATGAGTTTTGGAAACGTTTTCCAAATATAGTCAGATATGTTTTCTAAACATAGAAAATGAAATGTTTTCATGATAAGAATTTAAGAAATAGAGTTAAGCAAATTCAGAAACTGACTGGAGAGGGTAAGTTGAACGGTTTTCTAAGTGACGATCTGATGTTGGTTTCGACCTTCCGGATTGATACTTAGAGAACTGTTCTCATACTAGTTACAGTTAGGGACTGATAGTTGCGAAATAATAGTGATGCGTAAATAAGCTATGGAAATGTTTTCCAATGATTAATAACATATATTTTCTAAATATATGAAATAAGGAAATATGAACATATATATGTATATGATGATTGATCGATCGAATTTCCATTTGGAAATAAGATCGTTGTTTGTACACCGACATGTTTTCATTTGATAGTTGAATCACAGACTATCAAAGTTTTGACCATACTTACGTTATTAATATGGAGAGACCGGTTGGATTATTATCCGAAGAACCACTCCGTATTTACATAAGCATTGCGAATCAAGTACGCTGAAGATAATTGAAGACGGAGTGAAGTGCAAGGGCTATTGTGAAAAGCCTAGGTAGGATGGATTCACTGAATAGTGCCTTCGGTTTATTCTGCCCCAGAACAACGTATATGGACGAGTGTCTGACAAAGTATTCTTAACGAATCATATATGTTGACCTCTTCAAACGTATTACATTGGGTGGCGGAGAAATTCGTTTCTCTTAGCTTTTATACCCGTGATGCTTTGAGAAATCGATAATGATTTGGCGGGTATGACGATGTGGCATTTAAAGTAATTGAAGAAATAATCTGTCAAAGTGATAAACGTGACCTCAAAACCTCACAACCCGGAAATAACAGAAGTTGGGCTAGGCAGCATGGCTAGTTGGGCCATACCCAAGCAGGGTATATTATCACCATCTAGAGAATATTCAATTGTACTTCTTTATAATCCATTTCAATGTTGTCCCTTATCGGGAAGGATGGTTGCTGATCCCAACCATCGGTGGTAATATATTCGTTACACTCAAGCTAAATGAGTGAACAGTCATGTGTGGCCGGGTTGCAAGACGTTCTTGTTGAACCCTAGTGTATCTCCTCTAGAGTACACTGATCGGAAGGTGCTCCCATACCTTGTCTGTTGGAATCCAATCTCCAATAAGCGCTCACGGTTTATTTGTATACTATGTATGTGGAACGTGAGATGCAAGCGTTCTGCTAGATTGATATCTATTTGTATTTAGACATTGTTATAATATCATAAAGATATCCTTTATTTAATCAAGTATTGGAGTTTTATTCACACCAGTCCCATGACTGACCCGGAGTTTATTTTGTTTTGTTTTCCCTAAACTCTTGGGTGCCTAAATTTGTACGGGCAGTCAAGTAGTTGGGATTTTACAGATACACTTGGAGAGCTTGGAGCAGGAGACTTCAGGATTATAGCTATTATTATTTCGCTGTGTTGTTAAGTGTTGTACTTTGAAATGGTATGTATATACGAGTACTGATTTGTATTCCAAAGTTATGTTATATTTTATTCGTTCCGCTGTGAGATTCGTGTTTACTTTGATGATGTAAGTTCTTCTTCTTCTTCTATTCTATTAGTTCTATCTTTTCTTCCTCACCCTCTACTTTCTTTCACTAACGTCTCGGAATTTCCGACTCTCGAGGAGTCGGAAATTTCCAGCCGTTACAGTTGGTATCAGAGCTTAAGTTAAGTGATTACCTTGGCTTTGTGGCATAACTCGATAGAGATGGGATTAGTAATATCCTAGATTGAGTTTGAGTGTATATATATGAGCGCGTAATTGTTATTCAATATAAAATGGTTTTATGTTGTGGAGACTCATTGGTTGAGTGGCTTATGAATTCTGGTCGATCAGTTGATCCACTGTATCGATAAGGGTTACTAAACACTCGAATACGATGAACCGTCATGGTATGTTTTGAAAGAGGGTAAGTGAAATAATTTTTCCCAAAATATATTTGTTTATAGAAGAAATATACATCTTGAAATTATTATAGTATATTGATTGTGTTGGTTGTTATTATAATCGAATAAAATTATAAAATGGTGAAATGGTTATAAATGACCAATCAGAATTCATATGAATGTAATATATGAAATAGTTTGAATTAAATGTGAATTTAAATCAGAATTTGGAATTTAAAATAAGGAAATTTTAAGTTCCTGGGAGATTTTGAAAATGTTTTTCAAATTGAAAATGATATAGTATTTCGATAACTGGAAAATAGATTCTGATGATGAATCTAGACATCATCAGTGTTCATTTCCAAGTTCTAAGTGACGGATTACTACCAAAGGTTTTGTTTTTGAATTGTTTTGAGAAAACAAGTTGTTTAGAAATTCAAAGGTTTTGAATTGGCATTATGATTTCAAATTGATTTGAAAGAAACCCAGGAACTTAAGTTCTGGAATTAAAATTTAACTAATGAAGTTAAATAAAATAAGATGGTAAAAATAAATTGAAATTTAACTTGAACCGAGTTAAATAAAATTGAATTGAGATTAGAGATAATCTAGAATGGAACCAAATTGATAAGTCAATAATTTGGAATTTGATATTAGAGTTCGAATGAAATTCGATTTGGATTTGAGGATATGAACTGATTGCAGACCAATTGGAATGGATAACATTGGTATATGTTGAAGTGGTAGCAGATGCAAGGGATAGAGTTAAATGCCCGACAAAAAGGTACAAGTTTATATCATATATGAGTTTGGATTTTATGAGCCGAATTGGCAAGCCGCTTGGCTATTTTTATTTCCTTTTTGATTGGGGGAGGCCTAGAGAGGCGAGTTGTGGTTTGACGTATTGAGCCATACAAAGGAGGTTATGGTGAAATTTTTCGAAAATTTAATGTGTTAGAAAATTTTCAGAATTTTTGAAAATTTTAGTTGGTCGGAAACGAATTAATAAATTAATTAAAATTAAATGGGTCCAGTCGAAACTGAAATTTAGAGGAAAAAAGGATTTTTAAATCTAGTTAGTAGAGTTAGTAGCATTTTTCTAACTTAGCAATTTCGAGGACGAAATTATTTTAAGGGGGGAAGTCTGTAATGGCGCATTTTGTTAGCTGTCGAATAATTAATTTATTTAATGATTGATATATCGATTTGGCGATATCGATAACTTAAAGTACAACGTTCGAACTTATAATTTATAATTATAATTAAAACGAACCTGAAATGTCGCGGCAGTTCGCTATTTGGCGATTCGAACTTCAACTGAATGTACAGGATTCGTTTTAAGCCGGATTTCTGTGAAACAAGAAACGTGTGGAGCTGGTGGAGTATATCTTTCTAGGGGAAGAGAAAGATCAGGATTTCGTCATGTAGATTTTGAGATATGTCCAAATCAAATTTAAGAATAGTCGCTATAGAATCGTTTATCGACCGTAACAGTTTATTCGATATAACTAGTGATGGGATTTGAATTTAGAAAAGGTTCTTTTGGGACATAACGATAATTTAATTTTTAGAAATTTTCTGTAATTTTTAATTAATTAAATAAGCGACTTTTTATTTTGAATATTTTGCACCCTGTAGTCAACATTTTGGGGTTTCAAAATATGAGTTAATCTACCGGTATTATTATATTTTTGGGATCGTGGTACATTGCTCGACACGAAGGCATATTTATTTCTGTCTATAACAGTTCATACACGAACGGAGTTCTACGTAAGAAAGTACCTGCCCTAACCTCTTTAAAAATCAAATATTAAATCCTAAATAACACTAACTTCTCCCTATGGCCTAAACAATGCCACGCACCTGTTTTTCTCAGCCACTACTTAGGAAAGGGAAAATCAAACTCCACGTCCTCTAATAAAATCAGTATAAATCCAAGAAAAAAAGACCTAAAAATCACAATGTCCTGAACCAATTAGGCCGCCGCTTCCTTCATCCTTTTTCCTCAGCAAAATGAAAGTTCTCAAAATCAAAATGAGAAGTGAGGAGGATGGAGTTGCTACAGGGTTCGGCGATGGAACTCTGGCCAGGAATCGGTGTGGTAGTGGATGGTTGTTTCCTGTGTATGGGTGAAGGAGCGGGAACCAAAACGTGAGTAAGCGACGCGATGTTGATTGGGGAGGGTTAATTCGAAGTGATGATGCTGGGGACGGAGGGCTTAGGAAGAGGAGAATGGAGATGTCGATAGCTGTAACACAGCAGTGCGACGCGAGGTGAGGTGAATGTGAAGTCGCAAATAGGAAGGGCTGACCCGTGGTTCGATATTGGTACAAACGAGGATGGTTGAACTGGGGGATGTGTCCGGTGATATCGGCGGTCATCAATGGGGAGAGTACTGGTCTGGGGAGTAGAAGGGGGCGGTAGTTGCTGTTGAGGAGTGGGTTGCGGAAAAGGGAGCTTTGAATAGTGAAGAGGGAAGGAGGGAGGATCAAATGTTACGGAAATAGTGAAGTCAGGGTATAAAATCGTTTGCAAAGTGTCAATGCATTAAGGGCCATAAGAATTATAACCAGAGTGTGATAAAAGGATTAAACAAAGTAATTTGTTAGGTTAACCAAAGCAAGTTAGTCGAGTTAAACAAAGTAATTTGTTAGGTTAACTAAAGTGTAATGGCGCGTTTTGTTAGCTGTCGAATAATTAATTTATTTAATTATTAAATATCGATTGGGCGATATCGATGACTTGAATTAAATAAAATTGAATATTTAATTAAAATAAATAATATAATAATATATTATAATGTCGAAATAATCGGAAATCACCGAATTCACAATACTGTGTGAATTGGATCAGCTAAAATATTTAATTCAGTTTAGAATTGAATTTGAATAACGAATCGATTTAATAATCGACGTTAAAACGTATTAATTATATTATAATTAGAATAGAGCGCATAACGACGCGGTAGTTCGCTATTTGGTGATTTAGACTTCAACTGAGTATACAGGGTCCGTTTTTAATCGGATTGCTGTGAAACAAGAAACGTGTGGAGCTGGTGGAGTATATCTTTCTAGTGGAAGAGAGAGATCGGGATTTCGTCGTGTGGATTTTGAGTTATGTCCAAATCAAATTTCCGAAAAGTCGCTGTGGAATTCCTTTATAATTAGCAACGCTTTATTTTCGTTATAAAAGAGTTTTCAATATATTTGAATATCGGGTTTGAATTTAGACAAGGTTCTTTTGGGAAGTAGTGATAATTTAATTTTTAGAATTTTATGGTAATTTTTAATTTATTTAAATAAGCAACTTTTATTTGGAGTATTGGGCACCCTGTATCGATATTTTGGGGTTTCACAATATGAGTAAATCTACCGATATTTTTATATTTTTAGGACCGTGGTACACCGCTGGTCACAACAGTGTTTTTATTTCTGTCTATAGCCACCTGTAAAACAACGAAATGGGGTGAAATGGAGACCGTAAAACTTTGTTTTGGGAAAAACAAAAAGAAAACTAAACATGTGTATTCATTCAAATACACGTTGAGCTCGTTTTAACCACCAAGTAAAAACACCGAAAATATATAAATATCCTAACATTTCCCTTAACCTAATTCATCTCTTCACGGATAAAACAAAGGCTACGTATTATCTTTTCAGCCTCACCACAAAATCTCACTCCAGTATATAGTCTCCTTTTTGCAGCCGACACTTAGAAAAAAAAAAGAAATGTGAAGACTTCCTCCTTGATAAATCCATAGAAAAGAAAATCGAATCCCTAAAATCCTAAAATACACCTATATGGATTCGGGTAGGGTTCCGCCTCATCCTGGTATGGGTTTTACCCAGTTCGACGTCCGTTCGAGTGTGGTTGTATTTGAATCCGTGAGCTAGGGATCGAATGTGAAGAGTAGTGTTGGGTTTATGGTTCGATTCGGTTGCGTTAGTGGGAAGTTGTGGAAGTATCCGTGATTCAAAACTGTCGCTCGATGTTGGGTCTCAACAGGAAACCGTATGTGACGCTTTTCACATCGGTGGGGCTAAAGTGTTCCCATGGTGACGAAAGTACAGAGAGCTTGGTGAGGAGTTTAATGGTGGAGTCGGTATGTGTTCTAGTGTGTTGTGGAGGGAGGTCGTTGGATTGGAAAATGGGCGGGAGTGGCCATTTGCGTTGGGAGGGTACGGGATTTCTGGAAATGATGAACGAGCACAAAAGCTCGTGAGGGAGATGAATCCAGTGGACGCGGGTATTGTGGTGTTGGGCCTTAAAGAAATTGGTGAGCCCGATATTTATTTTATATAACTTCCTTTTAGAACTTGAATGGAAGAAATTGGTATAGGAAATGAGTCATGGTTCGGAAGCATACTGGAAATTGGAAACGTATTGATTTCAGAGGGGATGGGGTTCAACTGTTCAAGTGTAAATGAAGGAAGTAGTGGTGTGTGTGCAAAACAATGGAGTATTTGGGTGTTAGCATAAAGTCATGGAAAATGGACATGGCTGTTTCCATTCACACGAGGTAGCGGTTTCAAGAAATAAAAGGATATGGTACTGTTTGAATGGGTAGGAATGTATGGGGGCCGAGGTGAAAAGTCTTAAGGCCCAAACAAGAACAAAACAAGAAAGAAGAATTACGAACGGTCAGATCCGTTAGGACCGTATGGACGAGAGCTTCACAATGAAGGTGACTGGGAGTGAATCGGTGCTCGTCACAATTTATGGCGAAATAAATTGTCCGACTGAATCAAATAACGCAAACCGTTATTTAACGGTTAACGCGCAACAGTGAGTAAATCTCACTAACTCTGAATAGTTTATAATTTCATGTTGTATTGTTAGAACTGTTAAAATTGTCTGTTTGACTGTGTGTTGATTGTTTGATTGAACTGCTAGTCAGTTAGTTAAATTTCTATATGGATTCTGTTTAACAGAATATATCATATGGAACTGAAAGTGATGCTATCTATATTGTCTAACATCTGTGATGCAGGGAAACAGGTTGGAGGAATCCGACTGGATTCCTCAACAGTTATTTTATTGTTTTATGATGTGATATAAAATCTGTGGGCGATTATATGTGCTTAGACGATATTGAATATCGTAATTTGATATGAGTGAATACCATAACATACCGAAATGTTGATAAGGGGATTTTCAATGTTTATATTGAAAATGAATCTTATTTATAAAATCGATAGGATTTTATAAAAGGAAAACATTTATTTAATTTGAAAATAAATAAATGAAAAAGGAAAACATTTATTTAGAAAATAAATGAAATAAAATAGAAACATTTATTTAGAAAATAAATGAATTTGAAAATAAAGGAACATTTATTTAGATTATAAATAAATGGAATAAAGGAATATTTATTTAGGGAATAAATAAAGTAACACTTGTTGGGAAAATAAATAGAATTATACAAGGATAGATTTAAACACGTGCTTCGCACACAAGTATAACACGATATGGATTTTAAGGAGATATTGTAGAAGTAGGAATTATAACAGAGTGTGATAAAAGGATTAAACAAAGTAATTGGTTAGGTTAACCAAAGCAAGTTAGTCGAGTTAAACAAAGTAATTGGTTAAGTTAACCAAAGTAAATTAGTTAAGATAAACTAAGCGGTTAATCGAAGTGAATTAGTTAAGTTAAACTAATTGGTAAATCAAAGTGAATTAGTTGCGTCAAACTAAGTGACTTAGTTAAGTTAAACTAATTTGTAAATCAACGTGAATTAGTTGCGTCCAACTAAGTGAATTAGTCAAGTTAAACTAATTGGTTAATCGAAGTAAATTAGTTGGGTTAATCAAAGTGAATTAGTTGAGTTAAACTAAGTAAATCGGTTAGAGTTAATCAAAGTGAATTAACTAAGTTAAACTAAGTGGATTAGTTCAGTTAATCGAGACAAGTAAATCAAGTTAGGTTAAACCATTTGAGTTAACTAGTTAAAGTTTACCAGTTAAAGATAAACAGTTAGAGTTGACCAGTTAAAGTTGACCAGTTAAAGTTGACCAGTTAGAGTTGATCAGTTAGAGTTACTCGGTTAGAGTTGACCAGTTAGAGTTGACCAGTTAGAGTTATCTAAGTGGAGTTAATCGAGTAGAGTTGCCGAATATCACTTATTCGAAGTAGAGTTATCGAATATAGTATATTCGAGGGAAGAGTAATCGAATATAGTTTATTCGAGTGGAGAAATCAAATGTTATTCATTTGAGAAGGGTTACCGAATATTATTTATTCGAAGAGTAGTTATCGAATATTGGTTATTCGAAGTTAGTTAATCCAAAGGAGTTATTCGAAGTTAGTTAATCCAAAGGAGTTATTCGAAATTAGTTAATCCAAAGGAGTTATTCGAAGTTAGCTAATCCAAAGGAGTTATTCGAAGTTAGTTAATCCAAAGGAGTTAGTCGAAGAGTTAATCGAATATAGTTATTCGAAAGAAGGTGTTAATCGAATATAGTTATTCGAGTAAAGTTAAAAGAGTTAATCGAATTTAGTTATTCGAAATGAGTTATTCGAATTAGATATTTGAATAGAGTTAAACACATTAGAGTGATTCGAATTACTTATTCGAATAGAGTTAAACACGTAAGAGTTAATTGAATATTAGTTATTCAATTAGAGTTAAATCGAATTTAGTTATTCGAAAGGAGTTAATCAATTTGAGTTAAGTTAATCAATTTGAATTAAGTTGAATCGAAATGGAGTAAATCGATTAGAATTATCGAGTTAGAGTAAATCGAATATTAGTTATTCGAAGGTAAGTTATTTGAATTAGTTATTCGAAGGAGTTAATCAATTAAGTTATTCGAAGGAGTAAATCAAATTAAGTTAATCGATTAGAGTTGAGTCAATCGATTTGGGTTAAGTTAAGTTATCAAGTTAAGTAATCGAGTTAAGAAATCGAGTTGAGATAATCGAGTTGAGATAATCAAGTTAAGAAAATCAAGTTGAGTTAATCGAATAAGTTATTCGATAAGAGTAAATCCATTTAAGTTAAATCGGATGTTAGTTATTCGATAAGAATTGACACATTTAAGAAAATCGAATATTTGTTATTCGATAAGAGTTAATGAAATAGAGCCAACCAAGAAGAGTTATTCGAAGATTAGTTATTCGATAGGAGTTAATCGAAATAGAGTTTATCGAATATAAGTTATTAACAAGGGAGTTAATCGAATAGAGATTACTCGAAAGAGAGTTATACGTCGAATTCGATTATAGCGAATTCGGGAAAGTACTATTTACTTTCCAGGGTTTAAATCAAGATTTAGTTATTGATTTAGAAATTAGGTGCCGGTTTAATTATTCGAGTTAGGAGATAAAGTTATAATTTAGGTTAGATATTGTAGAAGTAGGAATTATAACGTTATAGTTATAATCAAACGTTGTCATATAAGAAGTAGATTCGTAACCTGAATCCGAGAATTTGCGTAAACAGATGATTGGAAAAAGTGAGTGACGAGCTTCATCTATTTCACAGTAAAGGACGTTGTTCAATTAAGGTCTGAGAGGTAATTATACCCCAACTTGATTGACTTCAGAATTGACAAAGGAATAGTTGTGGTTCGATAGAAAAGGTTGATTTGAAATATAGTTAAGTAATAAGCGATTAATGGATTAAGCGTAACGATGTTTTATACAACGTTCATTGGAAATCCGTAAATGAGTTTTGGAAATGTTTTCCAAATATAGTCAGATATGTTTTCTAAACATAGAAAATGAAATGTTTTCATGATAAGAATTTAAGAAATAGAGTTAAGCAAATTCAGAAACTGACTGGAGAGGGTAAGTTGAACGGTTTTCTAAGTGACGATCTGATGTTGGTTTCGACCTTCCGTATTGATACTTAGAGAATTGTTCTCATACTAGTTACAGTTAGGGACTGATAGTTGCGAAATAATAGTGATGTGAAAATAAACTATGGAAATGTTTTCCAATGATTAATAACATATATTTTCTAAATATATGAAATAAGGAAATATGAACATATGATGATTGATCGATCGAATTTCCATTTGGAAATAAGATCATTGTTGGTACACCGACATGTTTTCATTTGATAGTTGAATCACAGACTATCAAAGTTTTTACCATTTTAACGTTGTTAATATGGAGAGACCGGTTGGATTATTATCCAAAGAACCACCCTGTATTGGCATAAGCGTTGCGAGCAATATCTGCCAAAGATAAATTGAAGACGGAGTAAAATGCAAGGGCTGTTGTATAAGTCTTAGATAACCGTGACTAAGATGGATATACTGAATAGTACCTTCGGTTTGTCCAGTCCCAGGACAACGTATATGGAAGAAGGTCTGACAGAGTATATCCAATGGATCGCGTAAGTTGATCTGTTCAAACGTATTCACGTTTGGTGGCGGAGGAATTCGTTTCTCTTAGCTGTATACCCGTGTTATTTTTTGAATAAGTCAATTTGTGATTTGGCGGGTATGACGATGTGACATTCAAAGTGAATGGTGATCAGATGTTCTGAAGATAGACGTAGCTTCTAGCCTCACACCAGGAAGTAACAAAAGTTGGGCTTGGCAGCATGGCTAGTTGGGTCATTCCCAAGCAGGGTGTATTTTCACCGATCTAGGGAATATCCATATTTATACTTCTTTTTGATTCTGTATCTTCGAATGACGGTTGGATGGCCTACAACCGTGGTGGCAATATATTCGCGACACTCAAGCTAAATGAGTGAGCGGTCATGTGTGGCCGGGTTGCAAGACGTTCTTGTTGAACCCTGAGTGTATCACCTCTAGAGTACACTATTCAGAAGGTGCTCCCATACCTTGTCTGTTGGAATCCATTCTTCGATAAGCGCCCTGCGGTTTATGATTTTATACTATGTATGTAGAACGTGAGATGCAAGCGTTTCTGCTAGATTGATACCTATTTGTACTTAGACATTATTATAATATCACAATGATATTGCTTGTCAAAGTTGTTTAGATACTCATAAGGAAAAACCCGTTCCGTATTCACGGCGTGGTCTTATGAGATATCATATACCTGTTCAATTGTTTTAAACTGTTTTACTCATACCAGTCCCATGACTGACCCGGAGTTTACTTTGTTGTTTTCCCTAAACTCTTGGGTGCCTAAATTTGTACGGGCAGTCAAGTAGTCGGGATTTACAGATATACTTGGAGAGCTTGGAGCAGGAGGCTGCAAGATTTTATAGCTATAGTTATTTCCGCTGTGTTGTAAGTGTTGTACTCTGATAAGTGCTATTGTATATATATAACTGTTTACTTCAAAGTTATGTTATATATTATATGTTATTCGTTCCGCTGTGAGATTCGTGTTACTCTGATGATTCTGATGTTCTTCTTCTTCTTCTATTCTATTAGTTCTATCTTTTCTTTCTCACCTTCTAAATTCTTTCACTAACGTCTCGGAATTTCCGACTCTCGAGGAGTCGGAAATTTCCAGCCGTTACATAAAGCAAGTTAGTCGAGTTAATCAAAGTAATTGGTTAAGTTAACCAAAGTAAATTAGTTAAGATAAACTAAGTGGTTAATCGAAGTGAATTAGTTAAGTTAAACTAATTGGTAAATCAAAGTGAATTAGTAGCGTCAAACTAAGTGACTTAGTTAAGATAAACTAATTTGTATATCAAAGTGAATTAGTTGCGTCAAACTAAGTGAATTAGTCAAGTTAAACTAATTGGTTAATCGAAGTAAATTAGTTGGGTTAAACCATTTGAGTTAACCAGTTAAAGTTTACCAGTTAAAGATAAACAGTTAGAGTTGACCAGTTAGAGTTGACCAGTTAAAGTTGACCAGTTAAAGTTGACCAGTTAGAGTTGATCAGTTAGAGTTACTCAGTTAGAGTTGACCAGTTAGAGTTGACCAGTTAGAGTTATCCAAGTGGAGTTAATCGAGTAGAGTTGTCGAATATCACTTATTCGAAGTAGAGTTATCGAATATAGTATATTCGAGGGAAGAGCAATCGAATATAGTTTATTCGAGTGGAGAAATCAAATGTTATTCATGTGAGAAGAGTTACCGAATATTATTTATTCGAAGAGTAGTTATCGAATATTGGTTATTCGAAGTTAGTTAATCCAAAGAAGTTATTCGAAGAGTTAATCCAAAGGAGTTATTCGGAGTTAGTTAATCCAAAGGAGTTATTCGAAGATTAGTTAATCCAAAGGAGTTAGTCGAAGAGTTAATCGAATATAGTTATTCGAAAGAAAGTGTTAATCGAATATAGTTTATTCGAGTAAAGTTAAAAGAGTTAATCGAATATAATTTATTCGAATAGAGTTAGAGAAGTTAATCGAATATAGTTTATTCGAATAGTGTTGGAGGAGATATCGAATATAGTTTATTCGATAGGATAGAAGTGAATATAATTTATCAAATAGTGTAATCGATTAGAGTTGAGTTAATCGATTTGGGTAAAGTTAAGATTTATCGAGTTAAGTAATCGAGTTGAGATAATCGAGTTAAGAAAATCAAGTTGAGTTAATCGAATAAGTTATTCGATAAGAGTAAATCCATTTAAGTTAATCGGATGTTAGTTATTCGATAAGAACTGACACATGTAAGAAAATCGAATATTTGTTATTCGATAAGAGTTAATGAAATAGAGCCAACCAAGAAGAGTTATTCGAATATTAGTTATTCGATAGGAGTTAATTGAAATAGAGTTTATCGAATATAAGTTATTAACAGGGGAGTTAATCGAATAGAGATTACTCGAAAGAGAGTAATACGTCGAATTCAATTATATCGAATTCGAGAAAGTACTATTTACTTTCCAGGGTTTAAATCAAGATTTAGTTATTGATTTAGAAATTAGGTGTCTGTTAAATTATTCGAGTTAGGAGATAAAGTTATAATTTAGGTTAGATATTGCAGAAGTAGGAATTATAACATTATAGTTATAATCAAACGTTTTCATATAAGAAGTAGATTCGTAACCTGAATCCGAGAATTTGCGTAAACAGAAGATTGGAAAAAGTGAGTAATGAGCTTCATTTATTTCACAGTAAAGGACGTTGTTCAATTAAGGTCTGAGAGGTAATTATACCCCAACTTGATTGACTTCAGAATTGACAAAGGAATAGTTGTGGTTCGATAGAAAAGGTTGATTTGAAATATAGAAGTAATAAGCGATTAATGGATTAAGCATAACGATGTTTTATACAACGTTCATTTGAAATCCGTAAATGAGTTTTGAAACATTTTCCAAATATAGTCAGATATGTTTTCTAAACATAGAAAATGAAATGTTTTCATGATAAGAATTTAAGAAATAGAGTTAAGCAAATTCAGAAACTGACTGGAGAGGGTAAGTTGAACGGTTTTCTAAGTGACGATCTGATGTTGGTTTCGACCTTCCGGATTGATACTTAGAGAACCGTTCTCATACTAGTTACAGTTAGGGACTGATAGTTGCGAAATAATAGTGATGCATAAATAAGCTATGGAAATGTTTTCCAATGATTAATAACATATATTTTCTAAATATATGAAATAAGGAAATATGAACATATATATGTATATGATGATTGATCGATCAAATTTCCATTTGGAAATAAGATCGTTGTTTGTACACCGACATGTTTTCATTTGATAGTTGAATCACAGACTATCAAAGTTTTGACCATATTTACGTTGTTAATATGGAGAGACCGGTTGGATTATTATCCGAAGAACCACTCCGTATTTACATAAGCATTGCGAATCAAGTACGCTGAAGATAATTGAAGACGGAGTGAAGTGCAAGGGCTATTGTGAAAAGCCTAGGTAGGATGGATTCACTGAATAGTGCCTTCGGTTTATTCAGTCCCAGAACAACGTATATGGACGAGTGTCTGACAAAGTATTCTTAACGAATCATATATGTTGACCTCTTCAAATGTATTACATTGGGTGGCGGAGAAATTCGTTTCTCTTAGCTTTTATACCCGTGATGCCTTGAGAAATCGATAATGATTTGGCGGGTATGACGATGTGGCATTCAAAGTAATTGAAGAAATAATCTGTCAAAGTGATAAACGTGACCTCAAAACCTCACAACCCGGAAATAACAGAAGTTGGGCTAGGCCGCATGGCTAGTTGGGCCATACCCAAGCAGGGTATATTATCACCATCTAGAGAATATTCAATTGTACTTCTTTATAATCCATTTCAATGCTGTCCCTTATCGGGAAGGATGGTTGCTGATCCCAACCATCGTTGGTAATATATTCGTTACACTCAAGCTAAATGAGTGAACAGTCATGTGTGGCCGGGTTGCAAGACGTTCTTGTTGAACCCTAGTGTATCTCCTCTAGAGTACACTGATCGGAAGGTGCTCCCATACCTTGTCTGTTGGAATCCAATCTCCAATAAGCGCTCACGGTTTATTTGTATACTATGTATGTGGAACGTGAGATGCAAGCGTTTTGCTAGATTGATATCTATTTGTATTTAGACATTATTATAATATCAGAAAGATATCCTTTATTTAATCAAGTATTGGAGTTTTATTCACACCAGTCCCATGACTGACCCGGAGTTTATTTTGTTTTGTTTTCCCTAAACTCTTGGGTGCCTAAATTTGTACGGGCAGTCAAGTAGTTGGGATTTTACAGATACACTTGGAGAGCTTGGAGCAGGAGACTTCAGGATTATAGCTATTATTATTCCGCTGTGTTGTTAAGTGTTGTACTTTGAAATGGTATGTATATACGAGTACTGATTTGTATTCCAAAGTTATGTTATATTTTATTCGTTCCGCTGTGAGATTCGTGTTTACTCTGATGATGTAAGTTCTTCTTCTTCTTCTATTCTATTAGTTCTATCTTTTCTTCCTCACCCTCTACTTTCTTTCACTAACGTCTCGGAATTTCCGACTCTCGAGGAGTCGGAAATTTCCAGCCGTTACACATAAACATATAGATGTAGATTACAACATGAACTATACAACTTGCATGTGATGTTGTTTTCATTCTAAATGTATAATAGGATCAGCATCAACTCAACTATACCACAAACATCCAAATGCCATTCAAAACATAATCATTTCAATACATAGATATGAATTAACATATACAATAACACAATTCCATTTCCATTTTACATCGAATCAAGTCTTAATTTTATTCACATCGGAAAAATCACTATAGTTACAATAAACGACGGTCTTGCTTTCTGATTTCTGAGTTCTGAATTTGCAATGCTTTCCTTTAGGTTGACAAACGTTGTTTTGATTCTTGTTTTAACTTTAGTTTTGCTCGTCTCTAAGCTTTCTCTAACTGACGGCTACTCTTAGTTTCCTCCCAACAGCATGGCGGCTCTAGTTCTATATTATTTGTGTGAATTTAGGTTGAGTGTTGAGTTGTATTTATAGAATTTCAGATTGATTTGAGCCGTCAGATGGTCATAGAGTGAATCCAGACCATACAGACCAAGAGAAGCCAATCAGACAGTGACAACTCAGCCCTGGTGACACAGCCAAGCTCAGAAATTCGACCAGAAACCGACTAGGCCCGCCAGGGCCAAACCAGGTCGACTGGGCAGGTCGACCCCCACGTCTGGTTACCCAGGTCGAACCCCAGGTCGACCCCCAGGTTGACCTGGTGCCTAGGAGGGAATTTTCCCGCCCAGTTTGGGTCTGTTTTTCGAATTTCGAACTGTTTAAATTTTAAATTGAATTCTGAAACTTCCGGAGGTCATAACTCCTTCCTATGGAGTCCGATTCACGCAAACTCGGAATCTATCTCAAGAAGAATTATGATACGAACGCAATGGCGTAACCTATTTCCCTTAATTCTTTCATTTAGAATTAATTATACTTTAATTTGTTAATTTACTGTTAACAGAAAATTTGGGGTGTTACAGTCTCCCCTCCTTAAAGGATTTCGC
This sequence comes from Allium sativum, assembly GCA_030737875.1. Taxonomy (NCBI): domain Eukaryota; kingdom Viridiplantae; phylum Streptophyta; class Magnoliopsida; order Asparagales; family Amaryllidaceae; genus Allium; species Allium sativum. Next base: position 722,370,614 of record CM060909.1, on the reverse strand, counting down.
CCCTGAAATCTTCATGTCTAGGAGAACGTAAATCCTAATATCCAATCGTCCATCTACTCAACCAACAAACACAGGCGTCCATTTTCCTTAAAAGACTTCTAATGCTTCATGATCATATGCATAGTGTGTGTGTACATGTTCTTATCTAGTGCAAAAATTAGGCGGTCTACTGATTCAGTTGACCTCCTTAATACGAATCATGTAAGTGCCATGAATCTATTATGTATGCAAAATTTTCCCTACTCATAATTCTACATGAGTGCGCAATCATTCATACAAATGCGACTTCCATATGACAACATATCAAGTTTCAACCACATACAAATATGAATACGTATATGCATATGCAGTATGAAGTGACTGAGCCGATCTAAAGCCTAGGTTGTGTGTTTATATGCATCCACGAGCAACCACTTCCAGCCATCAACCATAACATGTTTCAAATACATGTTTACATCCAAAGTAGTTTCTACCTAAGGATAAAGGATAATATCGAGGATATATACCTAAAAAGATAGATACAAGCACAACTTAAGGAAAAAGAGAGATCAAAGATGTACCCTCAAAAAGAAAAGGGTAAGCCGCACGTATTCTGTTCTCAGTTTCCCAAGTCGCGTCTTCCTCGGCGTCGCTCCACTGAACTTTGACAAGCTTGACTTCGCGGTTGCGTAGCTTATTGATTTCAGTTCCTACGGTTCGAGTTGGAACTCTCCTCATAGTTGCTTCGCGATCCACGTCGGCTTCTTCTAGAATGCTTGGCTCCACCATTGCCGTAGATTCATGTAGACATTTCCTGAGATGAGAAACGTGAAAGATGTTGTGAATTCCAGCCAACGTTTCAGGCAGCTCTACTCTATAAGCCATCTTCCCAATCTTCTCGATGATAGGGAATGGTCCTACAAATCTTGGTGCTAGCTTTCCTGCGGATCCAAAGTGAACGACGTTCCTTAAAGGAGATACCTTTAGGAAAACCCTGTCCCCAACCTCAAACTCAAGGTCGGTCCTTCTTTTGTCTGCGTAGGATTTTTGTCTATCTTGGGCAGTCTTCATTCTCCTTCGTATCAGGTCCACTTTTTCTGAAGTCTCTCTAATCATGTCTGGCCTAAGTATAAGCTTGTATGTAGAATCCCACCAACAAGTTGGTGATCGGCACGGTCTTCCATATAGAGCTTCGAAGGGCGCCATGCCGATAGTGGCTTGGTAGCTGTTGCTGTAGGCGAATTCCACTAAAGGAAGATGATCCTCCCATGTCCCTCCATAGTCAAGAACGCACAGTCTAAGAAGATCTTCTAATACTCTGTTCACCCTTTCCGTCTGACCATCGATTTGGGGGTGATAGGCCGTGCTCAAGCATAACTGTGTGCCTACAGCTTCTTGCAGACTCCGCCAAAATTCGCTCGTAAAGATGGGGTCTCTGTCACTCACTATGCTGGAGGGTATTCCATGGAGTCGAACTATTTCCTTGAGATAAAGAGAAGCTAGAGACGAGGCAGTTCTTCTACTGTTGATAGGTATAAAGTGGGCGCTTTTAGTAAGCCTGTCCACTATTACCCAAATGTTAGTATTGCCTCTTCTTGAACTAGGCAACCCACCAATGAAGTTCATTGAAATGCTATCCCACTTCCATTGCGGGACTTTTAGAGGATGAAGCAGTCCTCCAGGCTTCTTTTGTTCCGCCTTGACCTGTTGGCATGTCGTGAACTTAGAAACGAAATCTGCCACATCCTTCTTCATGCCTCTCCAATAGAAAACTCTGTTTACGTCCTTGTACATCTTGTCCCCACCTGGGTGTATTGTCATCTTGGAATGATGTGCTTCCTCGAGAATCATCTTCACTAAATCCCTTGCTTGTGGGACGCATAGTCTTCCATCTCGCCTTGGCCAACCCTTATCATCGATAGAGTACCTATCGAGGTGACCGGAAGTTTCACCCCTAATTAGTTTATCAATCACATCCACAAGCTGAGGGTCTTCACGTTGTGCGGCCCCTATTGAGTCTAAAAGAGTAGGTCGTACTTCTAGTGATGCCAATAAACCCAGTACAAAATCAGAGGAGGACCTAAAGTCAAAACTGGCTATATACTCCAAGCTTTGCCTTTCTACAAAGAGAGGGCTTAGGGTCAGCTTCTTTCTGCTCAATGCGTCTGCTACTACGTTGCCTTTGCCAGTAGTATAGGAAATCTCAAAATCATACGAGGCAAGGAACTCCATCCACCTTTGCTGCCTCAAGTTAAGATCTTTCTGTGAGAAAAGATATTTCAACGATTTATGGTCAGTATATAATTCGAACTTCTCACCTAGGAGATAATGGCGCCAAGACTTAAGCGCAAAGACGATGGCGGCCAACTCAATATCGTGGGTTGGGTAGTTCCTTTCATGAACTTTCAATTGTCTTCCACCATAAGCTACTACTACCTTCCCTTCTGCATCAGAACAGTGCCTAGCCCTATACCACAAGCATCTGTATATATTGTGAACATCTTTCTTCCATCCAGCAAAGTCAGAACTGGGGCTGTTGTGAGAGTTGGAAAGCAAACTCGCAATCCAAATCCCAAGAGAACGCCAGATTGTTCTTTGTTAGCCTTGTGAGTGGAGCTGAGATTTTCGTGAAATCCCTAATGAACTTTCGGTAAAAACCAGCTAGCCCAAGAAAGCTTCAGACTTCGGTTGCATTTCTTGGTGTCTTCCATTCTTGCACTGCCACCACCTTTGCGGGGTCCACAGCTAACCCCTCTTTGGACACTATATGTCCAAGAAATTTTACTTCTTCTCTCCAAAAGTGGCACTTGGAGAATTTGGCTTTTAGCTAATGAACTCGAAGGGTTTCCATGATCTCCTTCAGATGCTGAGCATGTTCTTCCTCATTCTTTGAGAAGATCAAAATATCGTCTACGAAGACCATCACGAACTTATTGAGGAATTCTCTGAACACCCTGCTCATTAGGTCTACGAAATAAGCGGGTGCATTTGTCAAGCCGAAAGGCATGACAAGCCACTCAAAGAAACCGTCCGGGGTTCTGAACGCCGTCTTATCAATGCTATCTTCGGCTACCTTTAGCTGATGGAACCCAGTAGTCAGATCAAGTTGGGAGAAGACCGATGCACCTACAAGCTGATCAAACAAATCGTCTATTCTGGGAAGCAGGTGTCTATTCTTTTTAGTCAGCTTGTTTAGCTCTCTATAGTCCACAAAAAGACGTAGTGACCCATCTGCTTTGGTGGCGAACACCACTGGAGCACCCCATTCCGAGATACTCCGCCTTATAAACACCTTCTCGAGAAGCTCCTTAACTTGCTTACTGAGCTCCTTTCTCTCCTTTGGAGCCATGTGACTAACAGGCAGAGCTACGGGCTTTGCATTATCAACAAGATATATGCGGAAATCTATTTCCCGCTTCGGAGGTAAGCCCTTTACCTCTTCAAAGACATCCGGATATTCACGGACTACTCTAACCGACTGCAAATTCTCAATAGAAGCATCAATCGACTCTAGATAACTATGCATAACAACATTCAAGGGATTACAAGAAATTTCTAGAGTGTTATCGAGTCGAGTTAAGAGTCTAACCACTCTTTTCTCACAATCAAGAATGGCACCATTACTGGATAACCAGCCCATGCCTAAGATCAGTCCATATCCTGAGAAGCCCAAAACAAAGGCGCTACATCTAAATTCAACACTTAGAATAGAAATTTTCAAATCCAAGCAAACCATCGATAAATAAGCCGAGCCCCCAATTGGATTTGAAACAACCAAGGGATCTTCTACCATACTAGTGTCTAGGTGCAGAGATTCTACTAAGGCAGATGAAATAAAGGAGACTGATGCACCAGAATCAAAGAGAGTGCGAACTGGATGGTCATAGAGATAAACTAAGTTTTCTACAGAAATATTTCTACCTCGTTCCTATGGAGGTGCCACCAGCGCGTGAACCTGTCCCCCTGAGGTGGATTCAGTCCTCTGTCCCTGCCCCCGCTTCTTTGGGCAGTCCTTAGCCAAGTGTCCAGTCTCTCCACAATGGAAACAACCACCATTCATCTTTTCCTTCTTCTTCATGCTGTCTTTCGCTATATGTCCAACAGTTCCACAGAAATTACACATCCTCTTTTTACGGGATTTGTTTTTCTTCCCGCCTTTCTTGAAGTCTGTCTTCTTAGCCTGTAAACCCTCTTTCTTTTCTTGAGCCACTTCCCCCTTTACATCTTTCTTGCCTTTATCTTCCTCATGTAGCAGCGCCATGTCCACCAAGCTTTCATAAGTCTCTCCCATGGGTATATGGGTCATTGCAAGGCTGTGTAGAGGCTCATTCAGACCTTTGACGAAGTGAAGGGCCTTCTTGTGTTGGGTGTTTACTAAATCCAGCCCAAATCTGACCAGCTAATTAAACTGATTGACATACTCCTTGATCGTCATACTTCCTTGTTTAAGAGTTAGGAACTTCTCCATTTGAGGATTCTTTCAGCTTGGGAGAAGAATTTCATCTCAAACCTCATCCTGAAATCTTCCCAAGTCTCCACTGGCCTCTCAGCATGGGTAACTTCCCACTAATAAGAAGCTTCATCTTTAAGAAACCATACTACTAGCTGTATCTTTTGCATGTCGTCAACTTCGAAGATGACGAACAAATCTTCGGTCTCCTCCAGCCAGTTCCTTGCTACCTCAAATGATTCAGTTCCATAAAAGTCCTTTCCACCCATAGCCTTGAAGTCTCTACACGTCTTAGCGAAAGTATTTCCACGAGGAGGAGGAGGAGGAACTGCTGCCACTGTGGGAGGAGGAATGTCTGCTGGGCCCGCGCCATTGGCTCTAGCCTCTAGGTACCTTCGGAACCAGCAGGGATCAGTACTCCTTCTGGAAGGATAAGATCTCCAGACATGCTGGAACAAAAAGGAAAGTATTCAAGACAAAAGGACAGAGAGATAGTGCATATGGCTTTGGGGAATTATGCCTTTTAAAAACAACGCTTTTCTTTAAAAAAAATGCTTCTTTAAACTTCTTTTTGAAAATAGTTTCAAAAACTTTTATCTAGTCTGGTAAATCTGTGCTCTAATACCAAGTGAAACACCCCACCTCCATTAAGGTCACTCACAAAGGGAATGCCTTAACTTTGGTGGAGGATTTAAGTAAAAGTCACAGATAAAACACAAGACAGATATAAACACATATATATAAGCAGCGGAAAACAAACAGACCTTTTATTTCATAAATACGTGTTCATACAAAACATTTCCATAACTCTCACACAATAACTTCCAAAACATTACATCACCATTTTCTGTCTTGGTTATTAAATAAAGAAGCATAAAACATAATTAAAACTGCATAAATCCCCATAGAATGTGTCCAATAGCCATAGCCAAGGAAAGAGAGTCCAAACCGCACATCAACTATCTTGAAGCTTGCAATGAGTCTGACTAAGCTGGGTTGTTTCCTCCCTGTGGACCTGGGGGGTAGGGGGAATTGAAGAAAAGAAGATGAAAGAAAATAGGATCAGACATAAAGCCTGGTAAGTCTAGTGACTCTTCAGTATGAGAATAAGAAAAAGGGCATGATAGGTATAAACTGGAAATAGAAAAGTATCATAAACTAAGGTAAAGCAGTTGTGAATCGAATATACTATCGCACCCCACACTAAATCTCTGCACCTACTTGCATTGTCTCAACTGGCACCCCATGATCGGGGTGAAGTGATCCCCTTTCTAAAGATCGGCTCCTACTCGCATAATCATATGTGTCATACGGCCCCCAAAGATTGTAGATACCTATGCTGGTCCCACCATGGGGTGTATCAAGTCCCATGGTGGCGGCCTGACCCAATCCTAGAATGCATAGGGTATACTACTGGTGCCCAATGCCCTGTTTGTCTGCTCCGAAGTGTGTGCACGCCCACACTCCGTTAGAACCCACACTGTTGCACCCACCGCCATCGCTTTTGACCGCTTACAATCGGCCCAGTAATTATGCCATACCCTGCCTAGTTTCAGGGTACCATGATACCTAATTGGGTTACTGCTGAAATGGGTCCCCGTTACTAGGGTTTTCTAGTCAAACATGTTAAGTGGTTAAGTGTCTGTATTTACCTAACCCCACCCATTAGTTTAATTAACATGTTGAATTGGTTAAATGTTTTAGTTAACTTAACCCTACCATCCTGACTTGTCTGTCCTTAGCTTTTTAAAGCACCGAACACTCACATTAGACAGGTATTGTTACGGTTACTGGATGTGCTGGTCGGTTCCGGGCAGGTTTACACCGTAACTCAGTCTAACCTCGGGTCCTTATTGGGCTCAATGCTTAACCACCCACATTGGATAGGTATTGTTGTAACTACTGGACAGCCGGGCGGGTCCGGGCAGGTTAACATCACAACTCAATCTAACCTCATGTTAAGCGTACTCGTATTTTCTAAATTTACATATTTGTCTTTATTACTTGTTATATGTAAATTCGTCAACAATTAAATGTTGTGGCCCACTTTCCATGTTCATCATTTTTGGTATAAGAATTTTACACCATTTAAATGCCACCAATCTTTGGCATGTGACAAACATGCCAATACATATATTTTTCACCAATTTATGTCAAGTTTCCTATAATTACCAATTTATCCCAACGTTACCCCGTCTAAATATTAGGCTAACAATCTTAGCCTAATTTTTCGTCCGCATAATTTTTAACATATAATATTAGACTAAAAACTTAGCCTAATTTAGCGTACACAAAATTGGCATAAAGAAATTCATAAACATAACATAGGTGTAAACTTGGCATTATCGACATAGTCAATATGAACATCATAGGTGTGAACTTGCAAAATAGTCAACATGAATATATATGTGAACTTGCATTGAAATAGGGATATAACTAAATAGGTGTCACATGAATTAGCATATGATTTAGACAGCATAAGCCTAAACATGTTTAGATCTAGGCATAACATCGACAAGAATATGACATGTCCATAAATTATGAATAATTTCATCGCATGTGTGAACTAGATCCAATCATGTTTACTACTATAACATGAAACATGTATTAAAATGAATCTTGGCATGGATCCAATCATGAACTTTGCAACTTTTGTATAAACATATGAGCATGTATATGAACTTAATCATTTAGGCATAGAGGTTCTAGCATAAAGTATATACATGAGATCTTAGCACATACCACCTATATAATCACATAAACATATAAGTGTAGATTACGACATGAACTATACAACTTGCATGTGATGTTGTTTTCATTCTAAATGTACAATAGGATCAGCATCAACTCAACTATACCACAAACGTCCCAATGCCATTCACAACATAATCATTTCAATACATAGATATGAATTAACATATACAATAGCACAATTCCATTTCCATTTTACATCGAATCAAGTCTTAATTTTATTCACATCGGAAAAATCACTATACTTACAACAAACGACGGTCTTGTTTTTTGATTTCTGAGTTCTGAATTTGCAATGCTTTCCTTTGGGTAGACAAACGTTGTTTTGATTCTTGTTTTAACTTTAGTTTTGCTCGTCTCTAAGCTTTCTCTAACTGATGGCTACTCTTAGTTTCCTCCCAGCAGCATGACGGCTCTAGTTCTATATTATTTGTGTGAATTTAGGTTGAGTGTTGAGTTGTATTTATAGAATTTCAGATTGATTTGAGCCGTCAGATGATCATAGAGTGAATCCAGAACATACACACCAAGAGAAGCCAATCAGACAGTGACAACTCAGCCCTAGTGACACAGCCAAGCTCAGAAATTCGACCAGAAACCGACCAGGCCAGCCAGGGCTAAACCAGGTCGACTGGGCAGGTCGACCTGTTGGTCGACCCTATGGTCGACCTGGTTACCTAGGTCGACCCCCAGGTCGACCTGGTGCCTGGGCGGGAATTTTCCCGTCTAGCCCAGTTTGGGTCTGTTTTTCGAATTTCGAACTGAATTCGAACTGTTTAATTTTAAATTGAATTCTGAAACTTCCGAAGGTCATAACTTCTTCCTACGAAGTCCGATTCACGCAAACTCGGACTCTATCTCAAAAAGAATTCCGAGACGAACGCAATGGCGTAACCCGTTTCCCTTAATTCTTTCATTTAGAATTAATTATACTTTAATTTGTTAATTTACTATTAACAGAAAATTTGGGGTGTTACATGGTGGGGCCATGGCCACCATGAAAACAAACCTTAGGAATATCTGTATATACAGGCTCTTAAAGACGGGCCTGTACAAATATGGAAAAGCTCCCGACCGAGTTGCATGTTTCTTGTATCGCCCTGCCACGGAACTCGGTGCGCATTAGAGGATGTATGGTTATGCATCGAGCTACAATTGACGATACGCAGTCTAGATACATGAATGTTGGCTTTGGGCGGTGTATCGTAGACTTGAGGGCATTACTCTAGTATGGAATCTGATTTGATCGAAGGTGGCAGTCTGTACACTTAAGTAGCATAATAATGATAGATATATGTGGAATGCAACATTGTTATATAGAGATACGTACGTCACTAAGGCGTAGGATGAGGGACTGCGTATATTTCGATGGTGTTACGGTAGAGACCGTGCGAGTGGGGTACCATGGGGTGTACCTTAATGTTGGTGGCAGCTACATATATACTATATTAGGTTAATCCACTGGGAAGTAAATGGGTATGACGTGTGTGTAAGCCTTGAGTGCTATTAACCCAAGTAACCTAATAAATAAGTGAATATGATTGAACGATATATGTAGGATTATCCAAAGCGTATAATTTAAATCCAGTCACCAGAACTTATGTTTTGCCCCCCTCCTCATAACAATTTCCCAGGTTAGATTTGTAGCAGAGACATTATAGCTTTGGATACTGGTTAGGCAGTATTATCAATACAGTAAGGCTATATTTGATTATATTATGCTTTATCCATTCCGCTGTGAGATATTTTCTGAGCTCTGACATGTTTATGTCTCTGTCTTTTCTACAGTATACTAGAGCAAACCAATTCCGAGTTTCGATAGATTGGAATTTTGGAAAAAAAATCGGTTTGTCGGAATTCGGGTTGTTAAACGATCCATACATCCAGAGGAATAACAACTCAGCCATGGCAACCAGAACGATCATTCACACATAGCAATAGCAACTCAGCCATTAGTACGACAAGCATTCAAAGATCCATGACTGACTCTGGCTATCACTGCCAACCTTTCCTTGGAACCCTCGTTATCGTATGACTGGCTAACAACTTGCCGTCAATTGTCAAGGACAACACACAACGCCTTGGTTCTAGCAAGACCTCACACGCTATAGACAACACATGTTTAGGCCTTACGCGACTAATAGGGAACTCGACCAACAATTAATCTTCAATTGTACCCCTGCTTTAAGTCAGCTAAAACCTATGACAACAGAAATTCCTCAGCCCTCTTATCTTTAGTCGTTATCAACCACGACTATTCAATAATTCAGAATGCTTTAGAGCAATTACTTCGTACGAACTCAATACATCCTTGAGTCATCCTTTTATATGAAATCAATACATCCTTGAGTCATTCCCACATTCGTTATTCTACACCAATCAACGAACACCTTCAACACTTCGAATACTTCCCCTTGAAGTCTCCTCGAAGTCACGATATCATTAGAAATGTCCAACTAGAAATTTCCACCAGAAATGCCAACCGGACTCATTTCGGACCAACCGAACCATTTTGGACCGACTAGGTCACTTGAGGCCGACCAGGAATATTTGGGACTGACCAGACCAATTTGAGACCGACCAGACCACTTGGGATCGACCAGAGCAACTTGAGGCCGACCAGAGCAACTTGAGACCGACCAGAGCAACTTGAAGCCGACCAGAACCCTTAGGGACCAACTAGAACCACTTAGAACTCAACAGAACCACTTAGGACTGACTAAAACAACTTGACACCGATCAGAACTATTTGAGACCGACCAGAACAACTTGAGGCCGACCCCAAACCTGCATTCTTCAATGCAACTCCAATTTCGACCAAAACTTTGCCAAAACAGTTCGTTCGACGGAACTAACTCATCCAATTCATCCAAAAGGATTACAAGCATGTTATGAAATCAACAATATCATCAATATGACAATTCTATCAATGATAATGTCAAATTCACCAAAATCACCTCAAATATGCATATGAACAAAACCATGGATCTAACTTGCACATTCATATGAAATATCATAGAAATTACCTATTAAACTTGCTAGATCAGATCATAGGATAATCTATATGAAAATGAACTTACCAATGCATAGATCTAAAGAAGAATGCTTGAATTTGATGAAAAATATGGTCAACTACTCACTTCATTGAATCCATGAAGAGATGTAATCCACGCACTAATTCTCCCAAACAAGCAAAAATCAATGGAATACGAATCTGGACATCAAGCACCTCGCACCAAACACCTTGATCCGATGAATCCTAGATTCAATTGATGTAGGCCTAGCCTCCAATGATGTAGATCTATGATTTCCCTCCTTGGATTTGGATTTTTAATGGTGGAAAGGTGTTAGAGGAAGGTGGAGCACAAGGCTACCAAATGAGAGAATGGGAAAGTAAACTTTTTCCCTCCTCTATCACCCCCTAGCCCACTAATGGGCCTTCCCAAATCAGCTCCACTAAGGCTCCAAAACCTGAACAGACAACTATTAAACATTAAAACAGTGATTCCTCCCAAACCGCTGAGCCAAATCTTTCACGTAACCACTCTACGGAAAGGCAATCATCAATTCCTTTCCAATGGCACAAGTCTCATCCTCTAATTCAACCCGAGTCAAAAGTTATTCCCTGTACAAGACTGGCAGGCGCAAAATGGTCACAAACAAAATCGGTAAAAATTATGGACATGTCTCACATCCTCATAAGCAACATATTAAAAGATGAGAATGATCCAACCCTCAGGGAACGAAATAAAAATATTTTATGATCTTCCGATACGTAAAATGCGGGCTATTACATTTTCCCCCCTTAAGAATTTAGCCCCCAAAATTCCAAACAAACATAAGCCCGCAGGAGATCTTCTAAAACTCGATTGACTCTCTCGGTCTGACCATCAGTTTGGGGATGATAAGCCGTACTCAAGCACAACTCGGTTCCCCAAGCCTCTTACAAACTCCTCTAAAGTCCGCTTGTGAACAACGGATCTCGATCACTCACTATACTCTTTAGGACACCACGGAATCGAACTATCCATTTCACATAAATCAGCTAGTTTCAATGTCGTCCTAGTCGACTTGACAAGAATGAATCTCGCACTTTTGGTCAAGCGATCTACAATGACCCAAATCCCTTAGTTTCCTATCCTGGTTCTAGGTAATCCATTGATAAAATCCATCGATATCTGCTCCCACTTCCATGTAGGAACCTCTAACGGCTGAAGCAAACCACTCAGCTTCTTATGTTCAACCTTCACCAACTGACAGTTCATACACTTGGAAATGAACTTTCCAATATCTCGCTTCATCCCCTCCCAATAATAGACTCGCTTCATGTCCTGATACATCTTATTACCACCGCGATGAATCGTCAACTTCGGGTGATGACATTCTCTCAGATCTCATCTCTCAATCTATCAATATCAGGAACAATTAATTGCCCTTACTTTCGAAGCCAACCTTCTCGATCGATTTCGAACTCTTTTTCCTTTGGTTCCAATCCCTGGATAAACTCGACAAGCTTCACATCTCGCTTTTGGCTCTCGCCAATCCTTTCGATATGAGTTGGTCTTATCGATAAGCTTGCCAACATTTCAGGTTCCAACTCGCATCATGGCCTAAAATCGAACCTTGCCAAATACTCGAGGCTCTTCCATTCTGAAAATATCACTCCAAACTTGCGTGTCTTCGACTCAACGCATCTGCAACTGCGTTACCTTTCAGGAGTATAGGCTATACCAAAATCATGTGATGCCAGAAACTCCAACCATCGTTGCTGCCAAAGATTCAAATCCTTTTGGGAGAAAAGATACTTTAACGACCTGTGGTCTATAAATAACTCGAACCGCACTCCCAATAGGTAATGTCTCATATCTTCAGTGCAAACACAATCGCTGCCAACTATTAATCATGAGTTGGGTAGTTCTTCTCATGCGGCTTTAGCTGTTGACTCGCGTAAGCCACCACCTTATCTTTTTGCATCAGTAATGCTCCAAGACCAGTACCACATGCATCAGTATACACCACCATCTCTTCATTCCTATTTGGAATGGCTAACACGGGAGCACTTGTTAGTCTCTCTTTCAGAATTCCGAACGCGTGTTCACACTTTGTATCCCATGTGAACATTTGGTTCTTCTTCGTCAATCCTATCAATGATGCAGCTATCTTGGAGAAATCCTTGATAAACCTTCCGTAATAACCAGCCAACCCAAGGAAACTTCTCACATCTGTCGCATTCTTAGGTCTATCCCAATCCTGGATTGCTGCCACTTTAGCGGGGTCAACTGCTATCCCACTACTGGAGACCACATGACCTAGGAATCTCACTTCACTCTTCTAGAAGTGACACTTTGAAAACTTAGCTCTCATCTTATATTTTCTTAAGATTTACAGCACGATCCTCAAGTGTGTCTTGTGCTCTTCCTTATTCCATGAATAGACCAAAATGTCATCCACGAACACCAGTACGAACTTATTCAGCTGATCTATGAATACCCTATTCATAAGATCCACAAAATACGCTGGCACGTTAGTCAACCCGAATAACATCACCAACCACTAAAGAACCTGAACGGTGTCCAAAAAGCAGTTCTTGGCACACTATCCTTAGCCACCCTCAACTGGTGAAATTCCGTTGCCAGATCCACATGAGAAAACAATTTGTCTTCATGAAGCTGACCGAACACGTCATCAATCCTTGGCAACGAATACTTGTTCTTCTTACTCACCTTATTTAGCTCACGGTAGTCTACACACAACCTTAACGAGCCATCTGCCTTAGCTGCAAACACGACTGGTGCACCCCATTCAGATACACTCATTCGAATGAATCCTTTTCCCAAAAGGTCACGAGCTTGGACCTCCAACTCTCGATGTTCCTTAGGCGCCATCCGCGTAAGAGACATGATGATTGGTCTAGCACCCTCGACCAAATCAATCCTAAACTCAATCTCACGATGCGGCGGCAACCCTTTGATCTTATCAAAGACATCCTCATACTCATTAGCGATAAGCACAGATGACAAGTCTTCTTGTGGAATCACAAGCAAACTTAGATAGCTAACGAAGACACCCTCTTCGCGCTTACACTTTATCAACATCTTTTTCCCTTCCACATCCCCGACTCTCACGTCTAGCTTCTCGCAATTCACCCTTGCTGCATACCTCTTGATCCAATCCATGCCCAAGATGATCCCAAACCCAGTGAAGTTAAGAACAAAGCAATCACGCACAAAAGAGAAACCATGACTTAACAATACTAGACCACGACACAACATGCAAAAACTGGATGAACCTCCAACTGGATTAGTCACGATCAATGGTCTATCACAAACCTCGGGTTTCAAACCCAAGTGACACACAAGCTCATTGCAAATGAATGAATGCGATGCTCCAGTACCAAACAAAACTCGAACTGAAACACCATGAACAGAAAGAGTACCTTGCACCACGACACCCTTTCCCTTCTCCTCTGCGGTAGGGGCTTTCGAAGAAGATGGCACTGCCCCTAAAGCATAAGCCTTAACAACTTGCTTCCCTTGAGCTGATTCTATACAATCTTTCTTCTCATGTCCAGGCCTCCCACGCTTAAAGCACTTCTTTTCAGCTTTAGGATTCTTGCATTTAGTAGCAAAATGGCCCTTCTGCCAACAATTGAAGCAAGTCATTTCTTGCTTCTGCTACTTCTGGCCATCCTTTCCTTTTTGTTGTTGTTGCTTTCTCTTCTTATTATTACCACCCTGTTATGGCTTCTGTTCTTCCTTAGCTGCAACAATAGACACTTCTTAGGAAACAGACTTTCATGCCTCAAAGCCTTCTCGACGACCTTCTCAAAGTTATCATCGAGGTGATCCACAAGCTTATTCCCAAGATATTCATCTAACCCCAAGACAAACTTCTCGTTCTTTTGATAAGGAGTATCCACATATGAACGAGCATACTTCGGCAAAGCCTCAAAGTCAGAAATATAGTCAAAAACTGGGCAACCATTCAGCTTAAGCTCCACGAATCTCTTAAACAGAACAGACTTCTGCACGGTGGAGATGAATTTTTCTTCAAACCTAGCTTGGAACAAATCCCATGAAATATCCTCTTCAGGAGTCTCAAGTGTGACAGAGTTCCACCAGTCCATTGCTCTGCCAACTAACTTCCTTGATGCAAGTTTCCTATTTGTTGCATCATCAATACCCATGTCCTTGAAGATTCAGATACAAGTATCCATCCACCTTTGAACCTCTTCAACTGGTTCAGTGCCTTTGAAATGTTTCCCTCCCAATGATGTAAAGTCTTTGCATAGCTTTGCAAATTCTACAGCTCTAGGCACTGTAACTTCAACATCAACTGTAGCTGCTACTGGAGCGGGTTTCCTTCGGAGGCATGCTTCAATCAAAGCTTCAAATATGGTCGGGTAATCAGGTGCCCCACCATTAATCTCTCCAGGCATAGCTTCTTCCATAGCAGAATGTCTCGTATAGCGTCGACTCATTCTAAATCTGCAAATTAGAATGATTAGCCACTTTCAAGAAAAACTGCTAAAGGAAGTACAAACACTACTACTATATATGTTAATAGTAAGCATCCAACTGAAATCTACAAATACATTTCTCATACATAATTATGTCTTAGAACTTTGGCCACAATCGTTAACCAGAGCTCTGATACCAAATGTGACGACTGCCTATAACCCCCATACTATACAAGAGGAATAATGCGCTGAAGGGTGTGCCAGGCAGCTGTGGGCATTCATCAAGGTATGATAAATAAGCGGAACTTGTCGTGAACTCACAACGCAAGGATAAAATATAATAGAACATATACAACAGGTAGTGATAGTGAAGCAGAAACACTAAACTTTCATGACAATTATAAAGTATTTCCCATACATGTGGATAACAACAATATTGTTTATACAGTTTTCCTCACTACAACACTCCGAAAAATAGAAAACAGTGGAAACTAATACTAGATAGTAGTAAAACTGGTATGTGAGCCTCCTGCTCGCCATCGATCAACATCGTCGTTCTCACTAAAGCATCATTTGTCACCTACTATCAGTCTTCCCATCCAAAACCGGATGAACAACCCAAGGTAATAAGAGGAAACATAAAACCTTGAGTCAGAGAACAGTCTTAGTGAGCGATAAAACAGCTAACAAACTTCATCAATAAAGTATATAGGAATTGGTAAATAAACAACTAACCTACCCAGCTCCAGAGAAGAACTTACACCTTCACTCCCCATAATACGATAGCGATAGCCTTTACGATCTACACATCCAAAAGGAATGACAATTCAGCCATGGCAACCAGAACGATCATTCACACATAGCAATAGCACCTCAACAATTATTACGACAAGCATTCAAACATCAATGACTGACTCTGGCTATCACCGCCAACGTTGCCTTGGAACACTCATTATCATATGACTGGCTAACAACTTGCCATCAATTATCAAGGATCATACACGACTCCCCGGTTCTAGCAAGTCCCCACACGTTATACACAACACATGTTTAGGCCATACACGACGCCCAGGGCACTCGACCTACAGTTGGTTTTCAATTGTGCCCCTGCTTTGAGTCAGCTAGAACCTACGACAACGGAAATTTCTCGGCCCTTTTATCTCTAGTCGTTATCAATCACGACTTTTCGTTAGCTCAAAACACTTTTGAGTAATTACTTCATACAAACTCAATACATCCTTGAGTCATCCTTTTATATGAACTTAATACATCCTTGAGTCATTCCCATATTCGTTGTTCTACACTAATCAACGAACACCGTCAACACTTCGAATACCCCCCCCCCTTGAAGTCTCCTCGAAGTTATGATATCATTAGAAATGTCCGACCAGAAATTTCCACTAGAAATTCCAACCAGAATCATTTCGGACCAACCGAATACATTTTGGACCGACCAGACCACTTGAGGCCAACCAGGAATATTTGGGACCGACCAGACCAATTTGAGACAGACCAGACCACTTGGGACCGACCAGAGCAACTAGAGCCGACCAGAGCAACTAAAGGTCGACCAGAACCATTTGGGACCGTCCAAAAACCACTTAGAACTCAACAAAAGCACTTAGGACTGACCAGAACAGCTTGAGGCTGACCCAAAACCTGCATTCTTCAATGCAACTCCAATTTCGACCAAAACTTCGCCAAAATGAATCATTCAACGAAACTAACTCATCCAATTCATCCAAAAGGATAACAAGCATGTTATGAAATCAACAATATCATCAATATGACAATTCTATCAATGATAGTGTCAAAATCCCCACAAATATGCATATGAACAAAACCATGGATCTAACTTACACATTCATAAGAAATATCATAGAAATTACCTATCTAAACTTGCTAGATCAGATCATAGGATAATCTATATGAAAATGAACTTACCAATGCATAGATTAAAGAAGAATACTTGAATTTGATGAAAAACATGATCAACTACTCATACACTTCATTGAATCCATGTGAGAGATGTAATCCACTCACTGATTCTCCCAAACAAGCAAAAATCAATGGAATACGAATCCGAACAGCAAGCACCTTGCACCAAACACCGTGATCCGATGAATCCTTGCATCAATTGATGTAGATCTAGCCCCCAATGGTGTAGATTAATGATTTCCCACCTTGGATTTGGATTTTTAATGGTGGAAAGGTGTTAGAGAACGATGGAGCACAAGGCCACCAAATGAGAGAATGGGAAAGTAAAAATTTTCCCTCCTCTCTCACCCCCTATTTATAGGATTCCACCAGCCCACTAATGGGCCTTCCCAAACAGCCCACTAAGGCTCCAAAACTTGAATAGCCAACTGTTAAACCTTAAAATAGCGATTCCTCCCAAACCACTGAGCCAAATCTTTAAGGTAACCACTCTATGGAAAGGCAATCATCAATTCCTTTCCAATGGCACAAGTCTCACCCTCTAGTTCGACCTGAGTCAAAAGTTATGCCCTGTACAAGACTGACAGCGGCAAAATAGTCACAAACAAAATTGGTAAAAATTAAGGACATGTCTCACATCCCCATAAGCAACATATTAAAATATGAGAATGATTCATCCCTCAGAGAAACGAAATAAAAATATTTTACGATCTTACGTAAAATGCGGGCTGTTACACAGAACCTCCTGAATTTCTCTAAGGGGGCCCGCGACTGTTCCTAACATCTACCTTTCAACAAAAAAGAAAAGAAATTAATTCCTGTTTCACTTTAATGCAAACAACACCGATACACACAACAGATGATAAGCAGAAGCGGTGAAACCATAATCCATTATTAGATCACGAGCATGTATTTTCTTGTTATCAATGAAACCTACAAATAGTCTTTACTTCACCATATATATATTTGTTGAATACTAATTTAGAAACAAAAAATAAATAAATAAATTATCAAGTTGAAATGCGAAATTTGTAAGGACTTGGGAAATTCTTAAAGAGGAAGAAATAATAGTTGATTTGCAAAAATTGATCAAAGTGATAAAATTTTAGGGAATAGGAAATAAAATTTAATTTTTTTTTTAATTTTGTTCTCTTACTGTTAGAATTACTTGAATACAATAATCGAGAGGGTACATCATTTTACTACGAAATACAGTTTCTAGACTTCTTTATTTTCTTTAGTTTTCTAATTTTCTAGACTAGTTCAAATTTCTTTATAGACAACTTATCTTTTCCTATAGACTAACATTTTTTCCACAAATAAATAAATTATAATTATCAACGTATTTTGGCTTTCCCAAGAACTAAGTTTATTTTCAACATTCCCCGTAAACTTGGTTTTGTGACTCCAAGTAAATAATCAATCTTTGTATTTTATTTGCTTCGATAGGAAAAATGATATTTTACAAACTTTCTTTTACATTTTCATCTTGTTACCCAATGTCTAGATCTTCATATTAATTCCATGACGTTTTGTTTTACATCTTCTGTTTTGTTTACCATGATCATCATAATAGACCTTTTCAAACTGTATTTGTTCCACCCGTCCACTTTTTTCTACTATCATAAATTTTAACTGGGTCATATATGTTATCTTTGAGTTCTTTCATTAATTAATCCATGCACTTTTTTATCCATCTAATTTCTTTCTATATGCCTTAGATTTAACATTTTCTTATTATTACTGAAAACATCAATTGAAAAATAATTTTAATTAAAGTAGAAACTGTACGTGCCTTGCTCACCTCTTCATTTTCAAGGTAAGAGAAAGCTTTTCGTTTTGAGTTCCCTTTTAACCGTTTCTATTTTTATTTCCTTCACATCCTCTATTTTTGTTTCTTTTAATTTTGGCTTATATTTCAAATCTCCTCCAATCTCTTAAATTTCTTATCTATGATTTCTGTCTCTTTAATATCCTTCTTTACTTTCATACTCTTCATCACCTTTATCATATATGTTGAATTTATCTTCTTTGTCTTTTTCATTCTCTTTCATATTTGATTCTTTGGCAGTCTCCTTTTGTTTGTCCTTGATTTCAGTAATATCTTTAACTCTTGTGATTCTATTTCTCTTTTCAATTACTTTATTGATATTTGTATGCTCGTTTTTCTTTATTTTCCTATTTTTTCCTCCAACTTTGATTTTTGTAGCTTTTGTGTAATGTCCTCTTCCATACCACTCTTTATTTTCTCTTCTTCTTTCTTCACTACATTCTCTCTTATTTTGTTGTTTTCCTTTTTATCTTTCTTATCAGTGAACGTATCTTCTTTGAAACATTTGATTACATCATCAACCATGATTTTGGTTTGAAAAGTCATATCTAATCGCTCTTCTTTTCCTTTTTTATTTATTTTTTCATCACAAGCTTGAGGCATTTTCATAAGTTCACTAGCATTCATGGTTTTTATATCCTTATAATCTTTAATTACTAAACTACTTAATATAACGATCGCCCCATACCTCCTGCAATTGAAGTATAGGAGAAGCGTGTTGTCTATCGTACCAGACAAATATGAGATGATCATCAAGTAAATTAAACCAAAACAGAACATGTCGTATACCTCATGGCATTGGATAATATAACAAAAAAATACTATAGGATATAGTAGTGAAACATAACAAACCAGGAAATCCAGCCTCCATAAAAATCTCAGAATATTAAGTACAAAATCCGGTAATTGAATATCTGAATACATCATGCCTCACTACATCCCTCATCATAGTATAAAAATGTCAATACAGCGGAAATCATCCAAATGGCTATATAGTAAGGATAGTAGTACGCCAGCCTCCTACTCATCACCGCACAACATCATCGTCACCAACATGTCACCTGCTTCTCAGTCTACTCATCAGCATCGTCGATCAGCATTCTAAGGTAATAAAAGGAGACATAAAACCTTAAGTTAGACAAAAGTCTAGTATGAATGATAAATATCTAACAACAACTACACATGATAATATGACAATAGACAGTTCAGAGCTCACCACATTTGTCCCTGCAACCAAAAAGTTAGCACATGATAATCATATTAAATATGCTACTCAAGTGCAAAAAAATAGATACGAGTCAGAATATGATTCCCAATATCTACTTCTCTTTAGTATCCTCTAGTGACAGACTACAAAGAGAAAATAGGAGAGAACACGCAAAGCAACCATAACATCCATAACAGGCAATAACTTACCTGTCACTGACTAATGCCTTAAATATGGTGATATCTAATGACTGACCATTGTCATTCATCAAGGCCGAATGAAAACACTAGTTCTAGTCGGACTACCATACGTCACACATATGATTGTCTTTCCAAGACAACTAGACCACTTCCCCAGCGATCTAAGGTGCTTGATCTCCAAGATCCCGATAGGTGTCTCCATAATACCCTTGTTTCGAGTCCGTTAGAATCCTTCGAACTACCAATGATTCCTTGGCACTTTCGATCACACAAGCCATCCACTACTCCATCTTTTATCCCAAGTCCCAATCAAGTTAGTCCATTATCTCACACCATCGTTTCTCTTTGAGCCATAAATCATTTTCGACTTCTACCACTCTCTCTTAAGTTCATAATCGAAGAACTAACACTATTTTGACGACAACTTCCACCTCTTGGATGCTACCAACAAATAGAGACAATCATCATGCTCTTGAAGACCATCGCTTCCTATAACCAAGTCCACTTGCACCCAACTCTCCGCTATGACGGATGGAATACTTCCCACTGGTCCATTTTCATAGCTTAACCCTTCCCCAAAGTATTCTTTGTCAGTTTATCGATGATTATTCGAGCGTTGATGCTTCAACCTATCCAATTCACTTTAAATTTTGCACATGACCCGCTATTAACACTACAAAGCCACACACCAAGTTTCCTCTCGAACAATCATGATGGATCAGTACCGATCCATTAGGCATGGATCAGTACGGTCCATGTACTAATAAATTTTCATCGAAAAAATTCAGTGTTGCATCCAGGGAACCTCCAAAGTTTCTCCACTAAGTTTCGTCTAAATTTGATCATACAGACCTCTTATTTTCTCTGTTCTTCGATTCACGATACACTATTCTAAGTGAACAAATCAAGCATAACATATAATTCAACCAAACGAACAGAAATTCATCCAATTTTAACCACTATTGGTCATTCAAACATATACAAACATGACTCATATCATAATAATTAAAAATCTAGCATAATTTGATGTTAAACATATATAAAATATGATGGATCAAGCGAATTACACAATATATATCAAATTAGATTATCCTACAGCGTCTAGATCTTAAATAAATATTTATGATCTAGTTTTAGGAGAAAATTAACATATAAGATGTAAAAGGATCCTAATTAACACATATAATCCTTAGTAACCACGCGAGAGATATCCATTGCTCACTAAAACCTAGATCCAATGCCATAAAGATGAAATCAAATCCGAGCAATGAAGGAAATTCTTGAGTTTGATGCACAACAACAAGATTCCAATCCTCTTTGATGTAGATCTTGCTCATGATGTGACTTAGAATAATTTAATGAAAAAAATTTAGAGTTTTAGGGATTAAAATGAACCGAAGGTTCACAAACTTTCACCCTAATGTGTAGAATGAGGAGAAGAACCCTACTTCTCTCCACAAACCTCGTATTATAATCTCAGGTCATTAACCTAAAGTGCTCACTAATTACCTCATTAGCTGCTAATTAGCATGCCCAGCAGATCCAAAAACTTAAAACAACTTCTCTTAAACCGCTGGGCCAAATCCATAGTGTGACAACTCTATGGAATGACAAACCACCATCTCGATCCTTTATGACCAATTTCAGCACCTAATTTAGTCCCTAGCAGAATCTATGGTCAAAACCGTAAGTCATAGGGGTAAAATGATCACAAAACCATTTGGTAAAAATCACAAACATGTATCACATCCCCATGAAAAACATATTAAAATATGATAATGATATGAACAATTAGGAATTAAATAGAATTATTTTGCGGTCCTCTAATACGTAAAATACGGGTCATTACATTCTTCCCTCCTCCTTTAGGAATTTTTCCCTTGTAATCCCAAGCAAACACGAGCAAACAAGGTATCCTGCATGCTTACCATCTACGAATAACCAAAATCTAACTTTCAATCTATCATTCAACAATCCATGCTACAAAAATCCTGTGCTAGCATGTGAATCTTTAACGGTACAAGACACAATGGCACAAGTATGATAAAATATATAGGACATATCACTTAAAAGAGTTCTGGATGGGTATTCCTCGTTCCCTCTTATGTTTTCCATATGCAATCGTCGTTATCCTCGTTCCATTACCTTGAGTTTCTTAATGATCTTCCTCCAAGATATTTTTGTTATTCCCAACAATGCGAAGTGACTTACGAGGTTTAGAAACTTCTGCCTTTACCTCTAAGTCTTTTATTTATTCTAGAGATACTATCAAGCTCATGTCATGCACGAAATTCCGTAGATATAACGCATGAAAACATTATGCACAAGCTCCATCCTCTTAGGTAGACCCACTATGTAAGCGAGCTTCCCGATACACTCTATATTCAAAAATGGTGCAGCGAATCCCGGAGCTAACTTTCCTTCCCTCCCAACTCGTACGACATTCCTTAGAGCTGAAAACTTAACAAATACCAAGTTTCCTACCGAGAATTCGATATCCTTTCTCCTCTTATCAGCATAACCCTTCTGGCGATCTTGGGCTTCTTTCATTCATTATTGAATTATTTCAATCTTATACATCGTTTCCTTTATCATTTCTGACCCAAGTACCAATTTTTCTCCAGTCTCTAACCAATAAGAAGGTGAATTACAAGGTTTACCGTACAAAGTCTCATCCTAAATAGTGTGGAGTTTTGAGTCCTCTTGAAGGCATAATATTGAGAATGCTCATTGAATGAGCAATTCAATAACAGATTTCGGATCTAATCAATATTGTTATACCGAGTATCTTATATGTAGATACAAAGTATTATTGCGATCCCATGCCTCATATGATGGCATAATAATACTCGACTGATGATTATTATTATAGGCAAACTCAACTAGATGAAGATGGTTTTCCCATGATCCTTTAAAATCCAATACACGGACTCTTAGAAGATCTTCCAATACTCGATTGACTCTCTCTATTTGAGTATCAGTTTGGAGATGATAAGCCGCACTTATATATAGCTCGATTCCCAATGCTTATTGTAAGTTCTTCAAGAATCCACTGGTAAACAAAGGATCTCGATCACTTACTGTACTCTTAGGTATTCCATGGAGTCGTACTATCCGTTTAATATACAACCTAGTCAACTTGGATAACGACCTAGTAGATTTGATAGGAATAAATCTCACTCTTTTGGTCAAGCATGTTCGGGACTTCAGAATGGATCGTTCAGGCAAAGCTAACACTAGGGGATGAGTAGTGTTTGTAAGAATTTAAACAAAACTAAAAACAAAAAAGAACTTATGGGATAAATCAAACACCACAAACATAGACATAGATTCAAACATAGAAGCAAAATAAACAAAAACAAAAGTACAGAAAAGGGATGTACACAACGGATTTTATAGTGGTTCGAATTACTCCTACGTCCAGTCCCACATAACGCTGGGTTGTGCAGAGTTTTCTTACTCTTTCAATAGTCAATTATACCCTCCTTGATTTCATGGCTCAACAAGGAAACACTGATTCCTACTTTCTTGATTTCACGGCTCACAAGAACACATCGACTCCTATTTCCTTGATTTCACGACCCACAAGGACACACCGACTCCTCTTTGACTCACAACAAGGTTTATTCAACCCAAACAATTACAAAACATCCCTATAACTCTTCAATAGCACTTGATTCAGAGAGTAGAGATTGTAGAGAGAAGAAGTTTGATCAATTTAGAAGTGAATTCAACAAAGTATAAGTGTAAAAACCGTAAAAATGAAGAAGAATAAGGATAGGATAAAAGAGGATGAAAATGGAGAAGAAGAGATGTTAGAAAATTCGGTATTAACCTCTTTTTATAGGGTATGAAGGGTTACAACGGTTCTGAAGCTTTTCAAATAGTGAAAAGACACTTCCCTTCAAATTTAGAAAAATAGCTGTTATATGTCGACATACATATTTTGCTATGTCGACATAACCATGTGTAAATTTCTTTTTCAAAGAAATTTTCAAGTATTTTGATATAAAATTAATTCTGGAAATTCTTGGACAAAATTCTAATGTTGTAAATCAATATTATATGATAGAAAAACATATGAAAATATATTTTTAAATTATAGAAATATATTTGCAAAATTATAAGGTTTTAAATTATATAGAATATAAATAAAATATATAAAAAAACTTAAGTTTGAAAATCAAAGAAGAATGAAAATAGAATTAAATAGAAAAACAAAATTGATAAGATTGAGGATAAAAAGAAAAACAAAAATAAAGAGGAATGAGGATAGAATTGAAAATCAGAATTTGAATTTGAATTTGAACCTATAGTGCTATTTAGAGTCTTACAAAATCTAGACTCTATAGATATATTATTCTTGAACTCTCGAACTCTTGAAATCTCGATTACTCATGAGTCTTGAATCTACTCTGAATTCTGAATCTTTAAAAGCACTTAAACTATACAGTCTTCAGTGTTAATTCCTATATACAAATCCTACATATGCGTGTGTGTATAAATATATATTCTAAATAAAGATGTCTGTATACATTTTATAATTAATGATAACTGAAATATGGTTGTTGTCATCAAAACTCCATTCTCCAACAATCTCCCCCTTTTTGATGATGACAACCTTAGTTTATAAAATATCGTACCTGTATACACCTGTTTGATGATGATCTTCTTATACTCCCCCTGTCTATAAGAATTCTATAAAACTATGCCTATATCTTATAATTTATCCCCCTTTGGCATTATAAAAAAGAAAGATTAAAGATAATTTCCCCAAGTTAAACAACTGTAGAATCTAAGTAATATTCCTAAAAATATTCCACCTAAATAACTATTTAGAATACTCCCCCTTAATTTAATAATCGTATATTTATGTTATAGAAGATTTAGAACCATATCAATCATAAACAACAATTTTATTTGTGTTACACAAACATGTGTACATATACATGGTTTATACATGTACCTATACGACATACCATAAGAACATAATAAAGCGAAATTTAGACAATCCTTAAACACTAAATTATTTGACAATGGGAGACTTGTGATTTGGACAATTTGGATAATGGAGACAGAATTCTCCATTCTTTTCAATCACATTCCCATTTTCATCAAATAGGACGTCTCCTACGCATCAACGTTATCATCTTCGTCCGCAAGAATTGGTGAGCCTCTTGATGTTCTTCCTCCTCCGTTATTTCTTCCTCTTTCGGTTTTTCCTCGAGTTCTTCTTCAGGTTTTCCTCTTCTTCCATTGGTTGATTATCATCATTGATGATAATCGGTTTAGTCTCACTATCCATTATAAACTTTAAGAGACTCCTCATTATTTTTCCTTGTTTATTTTGCTCTTGACTTATTCTAATTTAAAGCACTTGCATCTCAGCTACCATTAGCAGTAAAAACTCCATTTTCTCTTCAATTTTGATCACTCTAGAGAGCGTAGATCGTTGAAATGGACTCTCGGATGGTCCAGCGTATGAATCGAAGTTGGTCTGAGTATTGGATTAGTGGAAGCCATTTTAATTTTTAATTTAGAGTCTTACAGAGAAGAAGAATGAGAATGAAGAAGAAATGTCGAATTAAAGAGTTATATAGTTGGAATAACTAACTTTTGGCGGGAAATAATTTTAAGTTTTTTTAGTTATATGTCGACATACCAAAATATTAATGTTGATATAATGTTCTTGTAAATTTTATTATTTTAATTCCTTATTATATTTATATATATGTGTGTGTGTGTATATATTATTACTTTAATTATTCTAATTCACTTGATGAACATATACTTAATTCCCTCCTAAATTTAGTGATTGTTGCTTCATTTAATGGTTTGGTTAATATATCGGTTATTTGCTTATCTGTTTCTATAAATTCAAGTGGAATCTTTTCTTTACATACATTATCTCTTAGAAAATGATGTCACACATCAATATGTTTAGTTCTTGAATGATGAATAGGATTTTTAGATATATTTATAGCACTTGTATTATTGTAGTATATAGGTGATTTACTTATGTTTAAACCAAAATCATTTAAAGTTTGTTGCATATAAATTACTTGTGAACACGCCAAAGCAGCAGATCTATATTCTGTTTCAATTGTTGACAAAGATACGGTGTTTTGATTCTTACTAAACCAAGATACAAGGGAATGTCCTAAAAAATGACATGTTCCAATAGTGCTTTTCCTATCAGATTTACATCCAGCGTAGTCAGCGTCACAGTACGAAACTAGATTGAATGAATCATTTTTAGGATAAAATAATCCAAAATCTGATGTATGTTTTACATATCTCAAAATACATTTTATGGCTGCTAAATGAGTTTCCTTAGGTTATGATTGATATCTTGTACAGAAACATACATTATGCATTATATCTGGTCTACTGACAGTTATATATAATAATGATCCTATCATTCCTATATATAGTTTTTGAACAACGTCTTTTGATGTATCGTCCTTACTTAAAAGCAATATTAGTTGCCATAGGTGTTGGTCTACCATTTGTTGTTGTTAGATTGTGCTTATTAATTAAATCTGTTACATATTTTTATTGATTAATAAATATTCCATTCTTTAGTTATCGAATTTGTAAACCTAAAAAGAATGATAATTCTCCCATATGGCTCATTTCAAACTCTTTGGTCATAATATCTGAAAATTCTTTATTCATTTTTTAATTTATTGACCCAAAGATTATGTCATCAACATATGTTTGTACTAATTGTATATCTTTGTTATTTTTCTTAATAAACAGTGTATTATCTAATTTTCCTATTTCAAAGTTTGATTGTAATAAATAATTTCGTAATCTATCATACCAAGCTCTAGGAGCCTGTTTTAATCCATATAACACTTTCTTTAGTTTATATATGTGATTGGATAACTTCACTTCTTCAAATAGGGGTGGTTGCTCTACATATATGTCTTCTTTGACAAAACCATTTAGAAATGCACTTTTAACATCCATTTGATATAATTTGAAATTATTATAGTTTGCAAAGGCTAGTAAAATTGTAATAGCTTCTAGTCTTGCTATGGGAGCAAAAGTTTCATCGTAATCTATTCCTTCTTCTTGAGTATATCCTTGTGTTACTAGTCGTGCCTTATTTCTTACTACCTCACCGTGTTCATTCATTTTATTTTTATAGACCCATTTGGTTCCTATAATTGTTCTATCCTCTGGTCTAGGAACAAGTTCCCATACTTCATTCCTAGTAAATTGGTTCAATTCTTCTTGCATAGCAAGTATCCATGAATCATGGAAGAAGCTTCCTTTGGAATTTTGGATTCTATAGTTGATATAAATTCAGTATTACTCATATTATTTAGTTGATTACGGGTTCTAACAACAGACTCAATATCCCCTAAAATATTTTCTATGGGATGGTCTCTAAGTAATCTAATTCTTTTATTTGGTTGGTTATCTTCATTACTAGTTTCATTAACTTCATCCTCGCAATCGCCTTTATCATTTTGAGTTATACTTTTATAGTTTTCATCGAACGATACGTTTATTGTTTCTTCTATAATGTTGGTTCGAGTATTAAAAACTGTATAAGCCTTGCTTCTTTCAGAATATCCAATAAAAATTCCTTTATCTAATTTTGGATCAAATTTGTCCAAATTATCCTTTGTATTAAGTATAAAACATTAACTTTCAAATATTTTAAAATAAGATACTTTTGGTTTCTTATTATACAAAAGTTCGTAAGGAGTTCTATGAGTCAAAGGTCTAATTGAAATTCTATTTATAATATAACAAGCTGTTGCTACTGCCTCAGCCCAAAAATTCCTTGCTAAGTTACTATCGGATAACATAGTTCTTGAACATTCTTGTACGTTCTATTTGTACGTTCAACTACTCCGTTTTGTTGAGGAGTTCTTGGAATTGAAAATTTGTGGGTTATTCCCTTTTTGTTACAATATTTTTCAAAATTCTCATTTTCGAATTCTCCACTATGGTCGCTACATATTATTTTAATATTTAGTGATAATAAATTTTGAATCCTTTTAGAAAAGTTTTAAATTGATTAAAAGCATCCCTTTTATTTTTAAGAAAAAAAGTCTAAGTGTATCTAGAGAAGTCGTCAACTATTACAAATACATATATGTTATGATTTATTGATTGAGTTTGAGATAGACCAAATAAATCCATGTGTATTAACTCTAGTGGTTTTGAAGTATTGATTTCTTCTTTTGATTTAAATGAACTCTTCCTTAATTTTTTGAATTGACAAGCATTGCATAAGTTATTAACTTTGAATTTCATTTGGGGAAATCCTCTAACAGAATCTAATTTAGAAATTCTAAAAATATATTTGAAATTTATATGACCGAATCTCTTATGCAAAATCCAGGGATCACTTGTAGTGGCCATAAGACATAAATTATCATTGGAAATTTTCATACTTAATATATAAATATTTTTCTTTCTATCTCCTTCGAATATAACCTTTGAATTCCTACCTTCTACGAAACATTTATTCTTTTCAAATTTTATTTTATATCCTTTATCGCAAAGTTGACTTATACTTAGCAAATTATGTTTTAAATTCTTAACTAATAAAACATCAGAAATAGTAGGAGTTTCAGAATTACTGACATTGCCAATTCCAATGATGTATCCTTTAGAATTATCTCCGAAGTTTACCAATCCACCATCTTCATACTTCAGATTATTGAGTAGTTCATGATTTCCAGTCATATGTCTTAAACAACAACTATCCATTATCCATTTGTCCTTTTTCATTTCTACCAATTGCTTTCTAGAATTTGAATTTTCAATAGCCATGTAACACACCAGTTCAAGACTTGAATTTCCAATAGCCACCTTTTCAGAATTTGAATGGTCAATAGCCACTTCACCCATCTTTTCAACTTTTGAGTTTTCAAAAGTCATAGAACTCATCCTTTTATGTATTGACCAATATTTCAGTAGATCATATTCTTCTTTAACATTACTATATGCAGACTCTTTTTACATTGATGCAATGCATGAATTGACACTAGTATTATCGGAAATTCCAAAATTTGCCATTTACCAAATTTTCAAAAATCAGATTATGAACTTTTTGAAAGACCTTTCTCTGATACCAATTTTTAGGGACTGCGGAATGGATCGTTCAGGCAATGCAAACATTAGAGGGGGGTGAATAGTGTTTGTAAGAATCTAAATGAAACTAAAAAAAGAGAGAACTTATGGGATGAATCAAACACCACAAACACAGACAAAGATTCAGACATAGAAGCAAAATAAACAAAAACAAAAGTGCAAAAAAGGAAAGAACACACCAGATTTCAAACTCATTCGGAATACTCCTACGTCCAGTCTCACACAATGTTGGGTTGTGCAGAGTTTTATTACTCTTTCAACAGTCAATTACACCCTCCTTGATTTCACGGCTCAACAAGGTGACATCGATTCCTACTTTCTTGATTTCACGAATCACAAGAATACAATGACTCCTATTCCCTTGATTTCACAGCCCATAAGGACACATCGACTCCTCTTTGACTCACAACAAGGTTTATTCAACCCAATCAATTACAAAACAACCCTATAACTCTTCATAGCACTTGATTCTGAGAGTAGAGAGTGTAGAGAGAAGAAGTTTGATCAATTTAGAAGTGAATTCTGCAGAGTATAAGTTTAAAAACCATAAAAATGAAGAAGAATAAATATAGGATGAAAGAGGATGAAGATGGAGAAGAAGAGATGTTAGAAAATTCGGTTTTAACCTCTTTTTATAGGGTATGAAGAGTTGCAACGGTTCTGAAGCATTTCAAATAGTGAAAAAACACTTCCCTTCAAATTTAGAAAAACAATTGTTATATGTTGACATACATATTTTTCTATGTTGACATAGCCATATGTAAATTTCTTTTTCAAAGCATTTTTCAAGGATTTTAATACAAAATTAATTCCGGAAATTCTTGGATAAAATTCTAATGTTGTAAATCAATATTATATAATAGAAAAACATATGAAAATGTATTTTTAAATTATACAAATATATTTACAAAATTATAATGTTTTAAACTATATAAAATATAAATAAAGTATATAAAAAAATTGAAGTTTGAAAATCAAAGAAGAATGAAAACAGAATTGAATAGAAAAACAAAAACAGATAAGATTGAGGATAAAAAGAAAAACAAAAATAGAGAGGATTGAAGATAGAATTGAAAATCAGAATTTGAATTTGAACCTGGTGTGCTATTTGGAGTCTTACAAAATCTAGACTCTATAAATTTATTATTCTTGAACTCTTGAAATCTTGATTACTCATGAGTCTTGAATCTACTCTGAATTCTGAATATCTAAAAGCTCTTAAACTGTACAGTCTTAAGTATTAATTCCTATATACAAATCTTTCATATGTATGTATATATATATTTTAAATAAAGATGTTAGTATATATTTTATAATTAATGATAATTTAAATAAGGTTGTTGTCATCAAAACTTCATTCTCCAACAAAGCAGTCGACAATAACCCATATACCATTATGTCCTGCCCTAGTCCTCGGCAATCCATTAATAAAATTCATTGACATTTTCTCCTACTTCCATGTAGAAACTTCTAAATGCTTAGTAATCCACTCGGATTCTTTTACTTATTTTTAACTAATTAATAGTTCATACATTTTGTGATGAATCTCTCGACATCCCCTTTCATACTTTTCCAATAATAAACTCTCTGGATATCTCGATACATCTTGTTATTACATGGATGAATAATTACTCTAGGATGATGACATTCTGTCAAAACCTCATCTCTCAATCCATCTATGTCACGAAACACCAATCTTCCATCCTTGCAAAGCAACCATCTCAATCAACTTTGTAATTCTTCATTTCCTCAGACCCGACTCTCATTCCCTATCTCTGAGGAATCTCAATAAGATTAGCATTTCTCTTTTGGCTTTCAGCAATCTTTTTGATGAGGGTAGGCCTACTTGATAAGCTCGCTGATGTTTCAGTTTCTAACTCACAGTGAGGCCTGAAATAAAATCCATAAAAATGCTAAAGGTGAATCCATTTGGTAAATGTAGTTCCCAAACTTGCATGTCTTCAACTCGATGCATCAACCACTGCATTACCTTTCCCAGGAGTATCGGCAACACCAAAATCATATGATGCTAGAAACTCTAGCCACTGTTCTAGTCGAAGATTCAAATCCTTTCGGGAAAAAAGATATTTCAATAACTTATGAGCCCTGAACAAATAAAATCTAGCTCCAAACAAATAATGTCTCTACATCTTTAGAGCAAAAATTATCACGACTAACTCCAAAACATGAGTCGAGTAATTCCTTTCGTGTGGCTTCAGATGTCGACTCGCATAAGCCCTAACTTTATCTTCTGCATTAGCACTACTTATAGTCTAGTACCATATGCATTGGTATATAGAACCATCTTGTCGTTCCCTGTAACAACCCATAACTTTAGAGTATTTTTACAATTTATACTTAAAATAAATAAATTGAATAATAGGGGTTAAATTCAAATTTTGTTGATTATAATAGTAATGATTGTTTAAATTGGGTACAATTAGATTTTTGAATTTAGCCTTACTTTGAAATGTAGTAATTTGGGTTTTTTATAATTAAATGACTGAATAAAACTTAAGTTGTTTAATTTATAAATAAGAATCTCAAACTTAAATGGGTAAATGGTAAAATTTGGGATTTGATATTGAATAACTCATTTATTTGAAATTTGAAGTTCAAATTTAATTGGAAAAAAAATCAAATGTGAGAACCTGAAATGTATGAAATAAATTTATAGAATTGATTTAAATTTATAATTTGGTTTAAAACTTAAATTTAATGAATATTCAAATTTAATTAAACAGTTAATTGAATTTTTAATATTTTATTAATAAATTAACTGTGAAATTAACCGTTCTGGCGACTGTTTCGGAATTCGACGAAACTGGCGCCATCAGAACTGGAACGGTGGATTATGGCAGGATTCAAATTTGCGTTACAATCCGACTTACCGCTTGATCGTACGAGAGAAAGTGTGAAAGAGATCGATGTAAATGGATAATTGGGTGTTTGAATATTTGGGCCTTATAATTATATATAAATAAAATCCACCTTAACACCCATCAGCCCATTCTCTATTTCCACCTCCAATTCTCTCTCTAATGGCTGAAATCTAAATCCAAACCCTAGATCTAAATTTCAAAATTTAGTTGAAATAAAATCTCTCAAAACCCTAGAGTATTATATGTCAAAACGAAGATCTCGACGACACGAACTCGCGGGTAGTCTCAGATCTGACATGCAGCGCTTCGTGTGGTCGGAATTTGCGGTCAAAGTCTCAGATTTTCGAAATCCATGCATGCAATTTGGGCGTTTTTGATTGGCGATGTAATCGGAGATTCCGGGACCTGGGTATTGAAGAGGAGACTCGTATGAGTGTGCTGGAGGTGTTCGTTTGGATTATCATGGAGCAGGTCGCCGTAATTTCGTCATTAAAGGCGAAAAACGCCTCACCTTTGAACCAGCGCTGGCGGAGCTGAGGTACACCGGACGTGGTGGGACCACCATGGTCGGATGCGGTTCGGGGAAGGCTTCGATTTGCAGGTGGCCGTTCGTCGAACGGTGGCTGGAGTTGAGAGGATTTCGCGGTCAAAGAGGGGCGTACGGTTGGGTGTGGTGCGGGTTTACTGTAGCCGGGTGGATGGAGCGGGAAGAAGGTCCAAAAGGGGGCTGACGTGTCAATTGTGGAGTGGGTGAGAAGTTTATTTAATTAATATATATATCTATATTTCAAATGGAAAATCGCTCATATCTTTTTCATACGGACTCGGATTGACGAGCGGTTTGTTGCGTTGGAATCGTGACGGAATTGCGGACGTTTTAGCACTAACCTGGCTGCGTTTGGTGACTGTCAAATTTTGGCCCTTAGTTGGACGTTCGATCAACTATGGACGCAAAGGTGAGTGGTTTTCTCACTCACGAAATACTGAATTATTCCCATATTTATTGAATTAAATTATGAAATAAGTTTGGTTGCATGGTTGCGTTAGATTGTTGATGTGTTGTTTAAATTTGACATGCCAGTGTGTTAACATGCAATCTAAGTAAATGATTAGTTATTTAATTTAATTTAAATCTCTAGTTGAAATTCGAACCCTTGTTAATCCTGGAACAGAATGCTGATCAGTTGAATGAAATGATATGATGGATGTTTGGTTGAATTTTATTACTGAATTTATATTGTCACTGTTTATGCCCATATTCAGTATATCGTATTGCATGTTGGTTTTGACGATAAATCTCATTTGTACCCTTGATGTTGCGGGCATCTAATGAACCCGGGATTTATCGATAAAATGAATTAAGAACACAGAGTGAAATGATAAATCTCTGTGACCCTGATTTGGATTGAAATGATAGATCCATCCTTGAAATATCAAGAAATTAAATATTAAATCACTTGGCCATTGGATAGATAATTATATACAGACATCGGTTGGTTAAATGATTTCAATATTTGAAATTTTATTTGATAGGATTTCACACAAAAGAATGTGTCGATACTCGATTTTTAAATTCTTTTAAGATTCTGAACTGGGATAATGATAAAAAGGGTTGAAGGAATTTTTCAAACCAAAATAGAAATATCTAAATTGGGGTTTGAGTATGATTTGAAATCTCTTCAAATTAAGAGTTGGATTAGAAGGAAAAATTCTTATAGAAATTAAATGTTGGGAAAATTAGAAATCAAGAGTATCTGAGTTGTTTTAACCCAGTTGGAATATATATATATATATATATATATATATATATATATATCTCGGAACTCTTGAAATCAAGTAGTTGTTTTGAACGAGGTTGAAACGAGATAGGGAACTAAATGAACTCCGTTGAGACCGGAGGATAAATTCAAGTATTTGAAATTTGGAGGGAAGAAAGGTTTTGATTTGAGAAATTTATTTTAAATAATTTATGCATTGATTCTAAATAATTATTCTAGCTTTAAAAAAAACTATTAATTACTTTTACTTAATACTATTGTATTTAAATAATTTCCTTATAATTCATTTTTCAAAGGTTTCTAGTAAATCTTATTTTAAGTATATATATAATATTTAAATTACTAATTTATCTTAACTATTATATTCTATATATACATCTATATATATTTATTATATAAAAATTTATTATTATTATTATTATTATTGTTATTATTATTATATGAACATTTAGTTTACAAGTATTTTTTTGTCTCAATTTTAAATTCTTCCGAATGGAAATGCTTGAGTTTGAACTACTAGTTCAAATGGAGTTGAGATGAGAATCCGTGATAATTGGAAACCTTTGAGGTAAATTATATTCTATTTGGATATTTCGTTTTGGAAATATTATATGATTATAATATAATGGTATGGGATATATTCTAATTTAGAATAGAATCGGGTTGGTATGATTTATGATATTTTGATTTGAAACTATATTCTATTTTTGAATATAAATTTTGTTCGAAACAAAATACGATATTTTGATATGAAAGCGAACCTTTGAAATGTAAAAGAACCAACCGATGTGAAAGATGTAAGCGTTGGTTGTCAAAGAGACCGGAGTCGGCATAAGGCATACTCTCTGTCAGTGTCGATACCACTTTGACAACTATAAACGTTTTGACGTATCTGTGAACGTTCCGACGTATCCAGAATGAGATATGATGACTTGAAGGCAATTATTTAATCGAAGGAAGATGAGCGATTGCGAAATAGCCCTGACCTTCGGGTCAGAATTGAAATGACTAAAACAGGAGCTATACCGTGACTAACTGAGGTAGCACCTTTGATCGGACACACTTCTTCGATACTATTTCTATGACTATGATGATGATGAATTGGGCCCATTTATGACTTTGGGAGTGTGTTCCGAGGTGGGCGGTAGTGTCTGCTATGCGTTACCACCGGTCCGGGAGTGCAATTGGTAGAATCCTACCCTGGGCATTGCCTCGAGTGCCTTGTCATATATATCCTTATCGAGCCCATACGATTTTGATTTAGCATTGCCTTCTATAGAGTGCCCTCTGATAACACCAGTACGGTGAATTTACGGTACTGTATAGACTGTTGGTGCCTATAAACGGCGTAAGGGTAATATGGTAATCCCGCTTACGCTATTTTCAGTATTTATACTTTACGGAATAGACATTATAATAATAGCGTATTATTATATAGATATCAGTTTAACGGATCCTCGAGAGATGGAAAAATCCCGTAACACCTCTTGAGTTACTGCACCCATAATACTGATGTTATTTCGTATTTTGATTTGACTAATATGAGATGATTTAGTGCTGATCCGAGTGTTTGTTGTGTTTCCTTTTTTTGCAATACGCTTGGGTCAGCAGACGTTGCAGTTACTGAAGATGACTGTGCCTTGGAGATCGAAGACGAAGATTTGTATATATATATATTCATCATATATAGGTATTTCCGCTGCTTATTTTGTACATCTGTATGTATATGTAACTCTGATATTCATTTGAATGTTATAACCAATGTATACATTTCAACTGCTTTAACTGCTACTTATTTATTATATGTTGTCCTTCCGCTGTGAGATTCTGCGATTGGTTTTTCTCTTCTTCTTCTTTTTCTTCTTTTTCCCAATAACTACCTGCATTTGCGATTTGTTTGGGTTGACATGCGTGGTTTATTGTCGATTTGAACGGTCAAAAATATGGGTCATTACAGTTGGTATCAGAGCGATGGTTAGCGATAACCTTGGCTCTGTTGGGAATTAACTCATTAAAGATGGGGTTAGTAATGCCCTAGAATGAGTTTGAGTGATATGAGAGAGCGTATTTGTATTTTGATATAAAAATGGGTTTTATTGTGTTGGCTTGTTCTGTTGAATATTTATGGGTTCTGGTTGATATATGGGACGCCATCGTATCGATAGGAATTTATAAATAATCGAACAGGATGGATCGACATAATATGGTTTTCATTCATATTCTAAATATTTATATATCAAATATAATATTGGTTCAAGTATATGTGAAATCGTTTTAGTAGGTGGTAATTTTAAGCTATTACCTAATATGGTTGATTCGATAATAAATTTTATAAGGAAAATTCAAATGATCTATGAGAACAATTTGAAAATGAAATGATATCCAAAATAAAATTGGGTGAGAAAGATTGAGATTTAAATATAAATGAACTTGAAACTTGATCCTGGGGTATCTTTGGAAATAGTTGCCAAAGTTTTAAGTAATACTATATTTTAGGTATGATCGAAAAGAAATGGTTTTAAAGATTATTCAAAGTGGTATAATCCCTCCTTGGACCTTAGAAACGATGTCGGTAATGGGTGCACACATTATCGATGTTTATTCCGAAGAGTTTTAGTGGGGGACCACTCAATAGTTATTATAATTGGTTTGACAAAGAATTTTGGAGTTAAAACTCTATATGGTATAAATTTTATATAAAGGTATTGTGTATGTTATTTAAAAAAAAAATTAATTTGAATTAAACTAGAATTGAAATTTCTAGTTTCTTTGTTAATTTAAAGGGTTGGATTTAAAATTCCTTATATGGTGTGATTTTCAATAAATGGTATAAAACCTGAAATCAAGCATTTAAGTTCTTCTTAACTAATGATATTCATTTAGTACTAGATTAACTCTATTATTAGAAATTTTGATTTGAAATTTAAGGAATAGATTTAAATATTAAGGACAAAAGGAAAATACCATTTAAAACTCTTAAGTGAGAAATAAGGTTTAATAAAATCTAAGTTTACTCGATAGAAGGGCTGGGAAAATCAAAACTTAGTGTGAAACTAGGATTCGACTTAAGTCGACAAAATAAAATTTGGGTAACTCTGTTGAGTGAATAATCAGTAGTTGCTTATGGCTTGGGTAAAACTCATTTGAGATTACACATCGAAAGATAAATTTGAATATAGTTAATTAGAAGGAGTAGAAGGCAAATCAGTTGTCGAAAGGGATGAAATTTTATTTGGAAGGGAA
The DNA here is from genome assembly GCA_030737875.1 of Allium sativum. Taxonomy (NCBI): domain Eukaryota; kingdom Viridiplantae; phylum Streptophyta; class Magnoliopsida; order Asparagales; family Amaryllidaceae; genus Allium; species Allium sativum. Next base: position 722,333,776 of record CM060909.1, on the reverse strand, counting down.
ATCGAGTTAAGTAATTTGATTTAGAGAAATTTGATAATAATAATGGGTTGAGAGTGATATATATATATATATATATGAAACTTGAATTATGAGCTGTTCTTAACTAAATCCAGGACTTGACAGAATAATAAATAAATCGAGTTAACGGAATGACTTTAGTTTAAAAGGGAAATGGGAATAAGCGAAGGAGAAAATGATTAAAGGTATGAATCGAAGTGCCTCACAAATGAAATAAGATGAAGATGAAAATTTGCTTATTCAGGCTAATGTAACGATTGAAGGAATTTTAGTTTGGGAGTTTAGGCGTTGAAGGTGATATAAAATAAACAATCTGAGATGATGGATTCAATACAATGGAATCAACTTAGGGAAACTCCAACTTAAGTAAAAAGACACTTAAGAAATTTAGTTAAATTGATTAAGGTATGGAAGCGGAGTTAAAATCTATCTTGGAAATATGGAATAAGACATAAGAAAGGTTAGAAGATCAATTTAGAATTCGGCGCCTAGGAAAGAAATGAGTGATAAATTTTGGCAATTTGATTCATGTATATGAGTTAAGGATTTAATAAAATCAAGTTTTAATTAAAATTTAATGCTTGAGAAGAAACGAGTAATGTATCGAAAATGTAATGGAGTGAAATAAGCAATTGAATATGAATTCATTGCTTAGATAATGACGTAAATGTAAGGGATTCAATGATGAAAATGGAAGAGGTAATTGAAATAAAAACTTCATTTAATATAATTGAAATGAATATGAACATATTTAAGTATTGAAAGGGAAATCATATGATGAGTATAAGGGGAATAATTCATTTTGATGGTTAAGTTACTAATGGTCTTCAAAACCATTCCTCGAGTAAAGAGTGATAACTAGTGTAAAATGATAAAAATTCATAAAAGTTTTAGAATCCGGAAGTTGAAACTCCAATTATATAAGTCGACGTTCGTGCAAAATCTGAAGTGTTCGATAGGCTGTAGTAGAATAGCCATAACTTTTGAATGGATGATCAGAATTTAACGATTCCGGACTTTTTGAAAACCTTAGAAACTGAGTTAAAACTTTTGTTAATAGCGCCCGTTGAAATTCTCATGTTTATTATGCTGAAATTCAAGTTTTAGACATAGTTGTATGTGCAGGAAATTAAAAACTGAAGTATATATCAATATTGTTTTGACCATAACTTCCTAATGGAGCGTCGGATTTCGATGTGCGAGTACAATTCGGAAAGGCTAGAATCTGAACTAAAACTTTTCCTTAATATACTTGTTGAAATTTTCCTGTTTAAAGGGTTAAAAACTGGGTTGAACAATTCAGATCTGCATTTTTCAGTGTACGGGCTGAGATGTTCGCCTTCACTAAAATAGTCATAACTTTTGAGCGAATTGTCGAAATTCGACGAATCCGGACAATTCGGAAAGCCTGAAACAAATGCTACAACTTTTGCCTAGTATGTTTTAATCCTATTCCAACTTTTAAAGGGTGACAATCAATGATTTGTTCGCTGGTCTGCTATGAAAATCTTGGTTTTGCGGTTAAATTACTTTGTATATGTTGTGTAAGCTATATAAATTCGCCATATATTGTTATATATTTGATTCTTATGTATGTTTGAGTGTTTTAGTAGGTGCAAGGATTCGGAATTTCGCTCGGAGCTCGCGTGCGCTAAATACTAAAATTCTAAGGTAAATCAAAATGCAAATAAACGCTTAAAGAGGTAAGTATTTGGGGTTATATAAAGCTTGGTGGCTTTGTTTTTGTTTTCCCCTGGTTCAGGGATGCCTCATCGTTGATGAGATGTATATTTTGGATTGATGTATGTATCGAGATTTTTCCCGGGGCCCTCCGTACAGGGGAGATGCTGCCGAAATTTTTCGTGATTTCGGGAGTTAGAAAATTTATTAGGTTTTACAACTATATGCTTATTTATAAATACTAATTTCTTTAAGTATGGATTTGAATGTATGATTTGTTTAATACTTTATCTCGTTCTCTTTTCGAGGACGAAAAGATTTTAAGTGGGGGAGAATGTAACAACCCATAACTTTAGAGTATTTTTACAATTTATACTTAAAATAAATAAATTGAATAATAGCGGTTAAATTCAAATTTTGTTGATTATAATAGTAATGATTGTTTAAATTGGGTACAATTAGATTTTTGAATTTAGCCTTACTTTGAAATGTAGTAATTTGGGTTTTTTATAATTAAATGACTGAATAAAACTTAAGTTGTTTAATTTATAAATAAGAATCTCAAACTTAAATGGGTAAATGGTAAAATTTGGGATTTGATATTGAATAACTCATATATTTGAAATTTGCAGTTCAAATTTAATTGGAAAAAAAATCAAATGTGAGAACCTGAAATGTATGAAATAAATTTATAGAATTGATTTAAATTTATAATTTGGTTTAAAACTTGAATTTAATGAATATTCAAATTTAATTAAACAGTTAATTGAATTTTTAATATTTTATTAATAAATTAACTGTGAAATTAACCGTTCTGGCTATTGTCTCGGAATTCGACGAAACTGGCGCCATCAGAACCGGAACGGTGGATTATGGCAGGATTCAAATTTGCGTTACAATCCGACTTACCGCTTGATCGTACGAGAGAAAGTGTGAAAGAGATCGATGTAAATGGATAATTGGGTGTTTGAATATTTGGGCCTTATAATTATATATAAATAAAATCCACCTTAACACCCATCAGCCCATTCTCTATTTCCACCTCCAATTCTCTCTCTAATGGCTGAAATCTAAATCCAAACCCTAGATCTAAATTTCAAAATTTAGTTGAAATAAAATCTCTCAAAACCCTAGAGTATTATATGTCAAAACGAAGATCTCGACGACACGAACTCGCGGGTAGTCTCAGATCTGACATGCAGCGCTTCGTGTGGTCGGAATTTGCGGTCAAAGTCTCAGATTTTCGAAATCCATGCATGCAATTTGGGCGTTTTTGATTGGGGATGTAATCGGAGATTCCGGGACCTGGGTATTGAAGAGGAGACTCGTATGAGTGTGCTGGAGGTGTTCGTTTGGATTATCATGGAGCAGGTCGCCGGAATTTCGTCATTAAAGGCGAAAAACGCCTCACCTTTGAACCAGCGCTGGCGGAGCTGAGGTACACCGGACGTGGTGGGACCACCATGGTCGGATGCGGTTCGGGGAAGGCTTCGATTTGCAGGTGGCCGTTCGTCGAACGGTGGCTGGAGTTGAGAGGATTTCGCGGTCAAAGAGGGGCGTACGGTTGGGTGTGGTGCGGGTTTACTGTAGCCGGGTGGATGGAGCGGGAAGAAGGTCCAAAAGGGGGCTGACGTGTCAATTGTGGAGTGGGTGAGAAGTTTATTTAATTAATATATATATCTATATTTCAAATGGAAAATCGCTCATATCTTTTTCATACGGACTCGGATTGACGAGCGGTTTGTTGCATTGGAATCGTGACGGAATTGCGGACGTTTTAGCACTAACCTGGCTGCGTTTGGTGACTGTCAAATTTTGGCCCTTAGTTGGACGTTCGATCAACTATGGACGCAAAGGTGAGTGGTTTTCTCACTCACGAAATACTGAATTATTCCCATATTTATTGAATTAAATTATGAAATAAGTTTGGTTGCATGGTTGCGTTAGATTGTTGATGTGTTGTTTAAATTTGACATGCCAGTGTGTTAACATGCAATCTAAGTAAATGATTAGTTATTTAATTTAATTTAAATCTCTAGTTGAAATTCGAACCCTTGTTAATCCTGGAACAGAATGCTGATCAGTTGAATGAAATGATATGATGGATGTTTGGTTGAATTTTATTACTGAATTTATATTGTCACTGTTTATGCCCATATTCAGTATATCGTATTGCATGTTGGTTTTGACGATAAATCTCATTTGTACCCTTGATGTTGCGGGCATCTAATGAACCCGGGATTTATCGATAAAATGAATTAAGAACACAGAGTGAAATGATAAATCTCTGTGACCCTGATTTGGATTGAAATGATAGATCCATCCTTGAAATATCAAGAAATTAAATATTAAATCACTTGGCCATTGGATAGATAATTATATACAGACATCGGTTGGTTAAATGATTTCAATATTTGAAATTTTATTTGATAGGATTTCACACAAAAGAATGTGTCGATACTCGATTTTTAAATTCTTTTAAGATTCTGAACTGGGATAATGATAAAAAGGGTTGAAGGAATTTTTCAAACCAAAATAGAAATATCTAAATTGGGGTTTGAGTATGATTTGAAATCTCTTCAAATTAAGAGTTGGATTAGAAGGAAAAATTCTTATAGAAATTAAATGTTGGGAAAATTAGAAATCAAGAGTATCTGAGTTGTTTTAACCCAGTTGGAATATATATATATATATATATATATATATATCTCGGAACTCTTGAAATCAAGTAGTTGTTTTGAACGAGGTTGAAACGAGATAGGGAACTAAATGAACTCCGTTGAGACCGGAGGATAAATTCAAGTATTTGAAATTTGGAGGGAAGAAAGGTTTTGATTTGAGAAATTTATTTTAAATAATTTATGCATTGATTCTAAATAATTATTCTAGCTTTAAAAAAAACTATTAATTACTTTTACTTAATACTATTGTATTTAAATAATTTCCTTATAATTCATTTTTCAAAGGTTTCTAGTAAATCTTATTTTAAGTATATATATAATATTTAAATTACTAATTTATCTTAACTATTATATTCTATATATACATCTATATATATTTATTATATAAAAATTTATTATTATTATTATTATTGTTATTATTATTATATGAACATTTAGTTTACAAGTATTTTTTTGTCTCAATTTTAAATTCTTCCGAATGGAAATGCTTGAGTTTGAACTACTGGTTCAAATGGAGTTGAGATGAGAATCCGTGATAATTGGAAACCTTTGAGGTAAATTATATTCTATTTGGATATTTCGTTTTGGAAATATTATATGATTATAATATAATGGTATGGGATATATTCTAATTTAGAATAGAATCGGGTTGGTATGATTTATGATATTTTGATATGAAACTATATTCTATTTTTGAATATAAATTTTGTTCGAAACAAAATACGATATTTTGATATGAAAGCGAACCTTTGAAATGTAAAAGAACCAACCGATGTGAAAGATGTAAGCGTTGGTTGTCAAAGAGACCGGAGTCGGCATAAGGCATACTCTCTGTCAGTGTCGATACCACTTTGACAACTATAAACGTTTTGACGTATCTGTGAACGTTCCGACGTATCCAGAATGAGATATGATGACTTGAAGGCAATTATTTAATCGAAGGAAGATGAGCGATTGCGAAATAGCCCTGACCTTCGGGTTAGAATTGAAATGACTAAAACAGGAGCTATACCGTGACTAACTGAGGTAGCACCTTTGATCGGACACACTTCTTCGATACTATTTCTATGACTATGATGATGATGAATTGGGCCCATTTATGACTTTGGGAGTGTGTTCCGAGGTGGGCGGTAGTGTCTGCTATGCGTTACCACCGGTCCGGGAGTGCAATTGGTAGAATCCTACCCTGGGCATTGCCTCGAGTGCCTTGTCATATATATCCTTATCGAGCCCATACGATTTTGATTTAGCATTGCCTTCTATAGAGTGCCCTCTGATAACACCAGTACGGTGAATTTACGGTACTGTATAGACTGTTGATGCCTATAAACGGCGTAAGGGTAATATGGTAATCCCGCTTACGCTATTTTCAGTATTTATACTTTACGGAATAGACATTATAATAATAGCGTATTATTATATAGATATCAGTTTAACGGATCCTCGAGAGATGGAAAAATCCCGTAACACCTCTTGAGTTACTGCACCCATAATACTGATGTTATTTCGTATTTTGATTTGACTAATATGAGATGATTTAGTGCTGATCCGAGTGTTTGTTGTGTTTCCTTTTTTTGCAATACGCTCGGGTCAGCAGACGTTGCAGTTACTGAAGATGACTGTGCCTTGGAGATCGAAGACGAAGATTTGTATATATATATATTCATCATATATAGGTATTTCCGCTGCTTATTTTGTACATCTGTATGTATATGTAACTCTGATATTCATTTGAATGTTATAACCAATGTATACATTTCAACTGCTTTAACTGCTACTTATTTATTATATGTTGTCCTTCCGCTGTGAGATTCTGTGATTGGTTTTTCTCTTCTTCTTCTTTTTCTTCTTTTTCCCAATAACTACCTGCATTTGCGATTTGTTTGGGTTGACATGCGTGGTTTATTGTCGATTTGAACGGTCAAAAATATGGGTCGTTACATTCCCACTCAGAATAACCAATATAGGAGAACTCATCAATCTCTCTTTCCAGACCAAAAAAGCATGCTCATACTTTGCATCTCATATGAAGACCCTATTCTTCTTCCTTTGTCCAGTCAATGATGCATCTATCTTTGAAAAGTCCTTGATAAAATGTTGATAATATCCAGCAAAACTAAGAAAACTTCTAACATTATAGCGTTCTCAAATAGATCCCAATTCTGAATTGCTTCAACCTTAGAGGGATCCATTGTTATTCCCTATCCTAATATGATATGACCCAAGAATCTCACTTCCTCCTTCCATAAGTGAAACTTTGAAAACTTAGCTCTCAACTGATTCTTTCATAAGATTTCCAAAATAATTCTCAAGTGCATCTTGTGTTCTTCGTTGGTCTTGGAGTAAAACAATATATTATCCTCAAACACAAACACAAACTTATTCAATTAATCTCTGAAAATCCAATTCATAAAATCTAAAAAATATGCTGGCGCGTTAGTCAATCCAAATAGCATCACCAGACACTCATTAAATCTAGGTGTTATCCTAAAATCAATTTTTGACTCACTATCCTTTGCCACTCTCGGTTAGTGAAATCCTATCGCCAAATCCATTTAAGGAAAACGTGTTGGCTTATTGAAGCTGATAAAAGAAGTTGCCGATCCTCGGTAATGGATACTTGTTATTCTTGGTCCCCTTATTCAACTTATGGCAACCCACATAAAATCATAACAATCCATCAGCTTTGGTCACAAACACAGCTGGTGCACCCCACTAAGAAACGCTTCTTTGAATGAATTCCTTAATTGAAAGATCGTTCACTTGCACCACTCTCACTATTCCCTACGCAACATCCATATAAGAGGCATAACAATAGGTTTGGCTCCATCCACTAAATCAATTTGAAACTTAATTTCCCTTTGAGGTGGTGGTCCCTTAACCTCATAAAATACATTCGAAAACTTTCGAACGGTCGACACAGATGACAATCCATCTGTGGAGTTGGAAGGGAATATAAAAAGCTGATTAAGGCCCTGTCCTCTGGTAGACAACGTATCATAACCATTTTCCCTCTCACATTCCCGATTGTTATCTCGAGCTTCTCGCAATCCACTATAGTTACATATCTCTTGAGTCAATACAAACCACGAATAATCCCTAATCCAGCAAAATTCGAAACAAAGCAATCATACATAAAAGAGAAACCATGACTAAATCTAAATAGACCATGGAAAGGAATACAATGACTAGAAGATCATTCTACTGGGTTAGCCACAACTAATGGTCTATCAATAATCTCAGATTCTAAAGCTAACCTACATATAAGTTCATTACAGATAAAAGAATGCGATGTTCAATCATCAAACAAAATTCAAACTGAAACATTCTAACAGAAAACATACCTTGCACAATAAAAACATTTCCCCTTCTCTATTGCAGTCGGAGCTCTTAAAGAAGATGGCACAACACCCAATGCATATGCCTTCATAAGCTATTTACCCTTTGGTGGCTCTGGACAATTCTTCTCAAAATGCCCAGTCTTGTCATGGTTGAAACACTTCCTTTCCGCCTTAGGAGCCTTGCAATCCTTAAAATAATGGTGCTTCTCATGACCGTTAAAGAATGTGACCTCACCTTTAGGTTTCTTCTGGTCATTTTTCCCTTGCTGTTTTTTCTTCTTTTTGCATTCCATTTCTTCTTATTCCCTTCACCTTGTTGTGGCTTCGATCCTCCTTATTTTCGACAGTAGCTACGTCTTTCTTCAAAAACAAACCCTCATGCCTCAAAGCTTTCTCGACCAACTTCTTATATGGATCCTCAATATAGTCCACAAGTTTCTCCCCAAGATGCTCATTAAATCTCATAATAAACTTATTATTCTTTTGATAACGAGTCTCGATATAAGAACATGCATACTTATACAAAGCCTCAAACTCTTCTACATACTAAGCAATTAGTCTCCCACCTTACTTCATCTCAACGAACATCTTGAAGAGAATCAACTTATGTACCGTAGAAATGAACTTCTCCTCAAACTTAGTCATAAACTGATTCCAGGTAATATAGTCCTCTGGAGTCTCAAAAGTAATGTAGTTCCACCAATCCATCACTCAGCCATGAGCCTATCTTGATGCAAGCTTCCTCTTCATTGCATCGTCAATCCCCAAATCTCTGAAGATACGAACATAAGTTTCCAACCAATTCTGTAATTCAATTAAAGATTTTAGCCCTACAAACGGCTTGCCACCTAGAGAAGTATAGTACTTGCACAGCTTGGTAAAATCAACAACCCTAGGTACCTACATAGAAGCACCACCATCTATTGCTGCCTTTGAGGTGGGCATTCTTCTCATGATCGCAGCCATCATAGCCTCGAACATAGTGGGAAAATTGGGTGTAGCAATTGCATATCCTAATTGACTACCCTCGCCTGCCCCTCCAGCAGCAGGCTCTTCCCTTGTAGCATTCCTCGTATCTCGATGGCTCGTTCTTTATTTGAAATAAATACGATCAGTCCACATAAGAGAAAGGCCACAATGGTTCTGAAGTGCTTACTAAGCTACTATATTATATATCATATAGATAACATCTAATAAAATTACAAGTACGTCTCTTATACGGTTTTACGCTCTCGAACTTTAGGTAAAATCGATTAACCAAACCTCTAATACCAAGTATAACGACTGCCTCATTCCTCTTACTCAAAATTATAAGAGAAGAGCACTACATGTCGTGCCAGACCGATGTGGGATGATCATCAAGTTAAGTAAACTGAAACATAACCTATCGCATAACTCACAATGCATAGATAACATAATAATAAAATATACAACATGATATAGTAGTGAAGAATAACAAAATAGCAAATCTCATCTCTATAAAAATCTCAGAATATCGAGTACAGAGCTAGCTGAATATCTAAATACATCATGTCTCACAACATCCCTCATCAAAGTATATAAATGTCAATTTAGCGGAAATCGTCCAAATAAATATATAATAAGGATAGTAGTACGCCGGCCTCCTACTCGTCATTGCGCAACATCATCGTCACCAGCCGGTCGCCTACTACTCAATCCACTCATCAACATCGTCGATGAGCGTCCCAAGGTAATAAGAGGATACATAAAACCCTAAGTTAGACAAAAGTCTGGTACAAGTGATAAATATCTAACAGCAGGTACATAAAATAATACGATAATAGACAATTTAGGTCTCACTAGACTGGTCTATGCAAACAAAAAGTTAGCACACTATAATCACATTAAATATGCTACTCAAACACACAGAAATATATACGAGTCACAATAGGATTCCCAATCCCCACTTCTCTTTAGTATCTTACGGTGATACCCTATCCAGAGAAAATAGAAGGGAGCACACAAGCAACCATAGAATCCATAATAATCAATAACCTAGTTATTACCGACTAAAACCTCGAACATGTTGACATCGAATAACTAACTGTTTTCATCCATCAAGGGCTAATGGAAAATCCTGATTCTAGTCAGACTGTCATATGCCCAATGTACGTTTGTCTTCCTAAGACAACTAGGCTACTTCCCAAGCGATCCAAGTCACTTGATCTTCAAGATCCTGATAGATGTCCCTATGATAGCCCTATTTCGAGTCCGCTAGAATCCTTTGAACTATCAACAATTCCTTGGAACTTCTGATCTCATAAGCCATCCATGACTACATCTTTTAGCTTGAGTCCCACTCGAGTCGGTCAATTATCTTATAACGTCGTTTCTTTTGAGATGCCTATCATTTTCGACTTTGGCCGCTCTCGCCTAAGTTAACAATCGAAGAATCAAAACTACTTTGATAATAACTTCCACCCCATAAACGCTGCCAACAAACAAAGACCATGATCATGCTCCTGAAGACCATAGCTTCTTAAAGCAAAGACCCCTGGCCACCACCTTTCCACTAAGATGGATCGGTAGCGATAAATCCTCTATGGATTGTTATTGATCCATACACTTATCCAAATTGGCTAAGTGTCCGGATCCCCTCCTTTCTAGCCTCAAGTACTTCTCTCTGGTCCATTTTCATGGCCTTACTCCTCCCTAATGTCTTATATGTATGTCCATCGATGAGTATTCAAGCATTTGTGCTTCAACCTATCCAATTCACTTCAAAATTAGCACATGGCCGCTATTGACACTGCGAAGCCACATACCAAATTGTAGCTCCTCTTGACTAATCATGATGGATTAATATCAATCCATTGGGAATGGATAGATGTTATTTCATGTATCTATGTAATTTTCATTCGAAAATTTATGTATTGCATCTCGGCTAGCTCCAGATCTCCTCTATCAAGTTTCATCTAAATCAGATTATCCGGACCTCCGTTTTGCTCTATTGTTCAATTCTAAGTCCTACGTTGCATTATTCTAAATGAATAAATCAAGCATATCATATAATTCAACCAAAAAAAACAGTAATTAATCCAATTTCAACCACTATTGATCATTCAAACACAGACTAACATGATCCATATCATAATAAACACAAATCTAGCATATTTTAACATTAAACACATATAAAACATGATGGATCTAGCGAATCACACAATATATGATCTAATTAAATTATCCTAAGGTGTCTAGATTTGAAATAAACAAGTATGATCCGGTTTTAGGTGAAAAATAGCATATAGGATGTAAAGTAATCCTAATTAACTCATATAATATGTAATAACCATGTGAGAGACAAATAACCAGAGCTTAGATCTAATGCAATAAAATGAAACCAAATCTGGACAGTGAACAAAATCCTAGAGTTTGATGCAAAACGACAAGATCCAATCCTCTTTGATGTAGATCTTGCCTCAAGATGCGACTTAAAATGATTCGATGAAAGAAAATTATGATTTTAGGGATTAGGTTGAATCGTAAGTTCGTAGACGCTCAAGCTAATGTGTGGAACAAGAACCCTAATTCTCTCCCCAAACCCCCTATTTAAAATCTTATGTTATTAGACTAATGGCCTCACTAATCTTCCCATTGGAAGTTAATTAGTATGCCCAACCGAAACAAAAACTTAAAACAATGAATTCTCTTAAACCACTGGGCCAAATCCTTAATGTGGTCAGTTTATGGAATATCCAACCATTATCCCAATCTAATAAGACCAATTTCAGCACCTAATTTGGTCCCTAGCAAAAGTTATGCTAAAACATTAGGTCATAGGGGCAAAATGATTACATAACGATTCCGCAAAAATCATAGACATCTATCACATCTCCATGAACAACATATCAAAATATGAGAATAATACGACTACTAGGAAATTAAATAGAATTATTTTACAATCCTGGGTACCTAAAATATGGGTTGTTACACATAATCAAATTTTAATCTAACTATCGTTGAATTTTATTAACAACTCTGGAATCATTCATCTCTTCTCCACGTCTTTTGTTTTATTTACAATTGATAAAACTCAAGAAAATTATTCACAACTTTATTTAGATGATTTCATATGTAAAGATTCAAACTCACCTCGCTTGGTTTCAAATTATTTTTCTTCTATTTTTCCATTTCCTTAAACTGCTCTTCAAAATATTTCATGTTTCCTTACAAGTTTGTGTGTTAGCCACACTCTCGAGCGTATAATCATTCAAAGCTTGATATATGAAAGTAAAGACGTGTGATTCTACTTTTTTAAACTCTTTGAATTGTCCCTTTCAATTTGGGATATACTGCATATCGGCTGGTTCTTCATATCCATTTTCTATGATATCCCACGCATCTTCCTATTCTAGTAGCGCCTTCATATGAATGCTCCAAGTATCATAATTCTCTTCAAGAAAGAAACTTGAGCGAGTCCTTGTTATCAACTTTTCTATAATACCAATGTTAGGAAGTTTAAAGAAAAAGAAGTAATAGTTCATTTACAAAATTTGATAGAAATGGAATTTTACGAAGAAGGGAATAAATTTTAATTTTTTATGCAAACTTTTTCTTTATTTCTTCAATTTTCTTGCATACAATAAATAAGAAAGAACATCCGTTATATACTGAACTACAATTTCTAAATTTATTTAATTTTTTATTTTTCTGAAATTTTCCAAATTTCTTTTTGGAGAACCTTTTTTGCATTAGACTGAATATTTTCTTTCCCCGACTAAATAAAATACAATTGTCAACATAATCAACCTTTCCTGAAAAATAATGTTTATTTTCAATAAGAACTTTATATACGTAAACTAATCAAGATGGAAAAATATTTTCGAAAAAGAATTACTTGGTAAAATTGCTTAATTTAATTGCAAAATTTGCAATTGACTAATAACATAATGACAAGTTTTTCCACGTCTACAGTTGACCTTTAACCAAAAAGAAGCGGAACAATTTGTAGGTTTTCCATAAAATAGACTGTTAAAGTTTCATTGCCAATGCGATATGATATGATAAATAACTTCATATGTGATTGAGATTATAGTATGTTATTGGCCACATATATGGTTGTACCTATACTATTTTGCAAGCTCCTACACCAAGGTTAGTATAAACTTTAAAATTAGATGTGTTTGCTTTATATGCTTAAGAAGCATCAACGGTCGAGTCCGACACGGCCATAGTCACATTCTCAATCAAGACACATAATTTGTTGCAACAACCATCTCCAAAAGATTGTATTAATAATGCGATGAATGTTTCAAATGATGTTAAGTTATAAACTATGCATTCAAAGCCATTTGCGGAGGGCTTTGTATTAAAACTCTAGTGTGGTAAATCTACGAAGGTAATTTCACATTCTATTTCTTTGTTATGCATACAAAAATGTTGAATATGGGTAAGGAAATAATAAGCCAAATTATCTTTCTCTTGGATGAAAAAACAACCAATTTTTGATATAATTTATAGGAAACTCCAAGTATTAGTCCTCTTGAAAATGCCAGAAAGAGTTGGTCAAGGTTTTCCCAACTGGTGAGTTTCAACGATTAAAACAATGGCAGTTGTTGTCTGGCTCAGCTTAAGTCATAGGTGAGATAGAATATTGTCTAGCGCAACAACAAACCGATAGGCAGCAAAAAAATTCAAAATGTTGTTTATGATAATTGCCAGTAGTTAACTCTCCCTGTAACTCAAAGATACTAGCACTGCCTCAAACTCCAATTTTTTGGTTACTTGCTCGAGTTTCGACTGTTGATACTATCTTGAACACTCAAACTGGAAGCAGCCAACCCTAATTGTACTTTCCTGAAATCATTTAAGTGCAATCCAACTAATTTTAATAGGTATCATTCAGAAGATTTAATTGGATAAATTGAATAAGAATAATGTAATGGATGTTGAGATGACATTTACAATTTAAAATAATATGGTTCATACCCCCAATAAGTAATTAATCCTAGTGAAATTGGAGAAGGTTTATGGACAAGGCAAAGTAGAAATCACATAGCCCTATATATAAACACAGTCTTCCACCGTTTTATTCTTTCATTTTCATTTTTCAAAACTATAAACTAAAAGAATTAAGAGAGATCAACTATAAACCTAGCAAGGAAGAAGATAATAACTTAGAAAAAGCTAAGCAGAGTCAAGATTAGGTTCCAACATCAACAAATCTTAACTCTTTCGTCCAAAACTAAGATGAATAATGATTATATCCCTTGTAAGATTCAATTATGGAAAATACTTGAATTGTTGATATGTTTATATGATTGCTTTCATGATGATATGGATGTTATTATGTTTTTTGGATAAAACAATGTTCATTTATCCTTGTCTACACATGTTGGTTAGGTATTGAAAAAAAAACATAGTTTCACATCTCTATCTAAATTTGAAATTTTTAATATTATGTTCACAATTTTTTTTTGGATATGGGTTTTAAGTTCCATAAATTTCTAAGCACATAGAAATTTTATATAAATTTCGTAAGGTTAAATAAGTGTTAATTACAAAAATTAAATTATTAAAAATAATTAAATTATGATTTTCAATCTGAAATCGTTACATAACGTAGAGGTGTTACTACTGGTCTCTTACGAAATTTTGGGATGTTTCCCATGTTTTAATAATTTATTATGATTTTCATAAGTTGATTAGTCCTTGGACAAATTAAGGCAATTAATGCATTCTTAACATTTTAAATTAAAATATGATAAGTCTAAGTCTTTCTTAGTACAAACAACTAATGACATTTTGATATATATATATATATATATATATATATATATATGGTAGAATAGTTGAAATGTTTTACTAAAATTGGAAACAAATCTGTTTTTGTATTTTTCATGATCATGTATATCAACATAGTCAACAAGGTCTTATCAATTGCATCGATAAGGCTTATCGCTATCGAAGTTTTCCATAGGCTCTTGATACGTAAAATATTATGTCATATGGTACAGGAGGTATCTAGGCTTATCGCTTTCATCCTTATCGCTTATCAAAGTGGTCCTTTATGCCTATATCTTAATCTACTTTTTCAAAAGCTTGCCTCACCGCTAAGGCTTGTCGCCTTCGTACACAAGTGGTAAGCTTATCGCTATAGTGCATTGGTGATAGGATAATTTTAAGCTTAAGGCTTATTGAATATCTTGTCAATTACGTCGATAAGGCTTGTTTCCTAGCTTATCCGTTTTATCCTTGTCACCATTTATTTGTTCAACAAGGATTGATTCTAGCTTATTTTTTAAAATCTTTGAGGCTATTACCTCTACGACCCTTGGCATCATAATCTTTGTCAGCAAGTTAAGTTTTAAATTATTTTAAGTTTTTTTTTGAGGTTATCGCCTCTTTTTCTTATCGTCGTCAATTTGGTAGATAAGATATGTTTCGAACTTAGTTTTCTAAAGAGTTTTGAGGCTATCACCTTTATAGCTTGTCGCTCATCAACTATGTTAACAAGGATGGACTTTAAATTATTTCAATTCCATGGGTAGTAACTTGAGGACGTGATCAAAATACCTTTGACTATCAATTTGGTCACCTTTTTAAGTTGTATTGATGCTTTGTCAAAGAGTCGATATGAACAGAACCGACAAGCCTTGTCAAGTCGGTTGATCTATGTTTTATTGTTGGTGGTAAACCACATCTTTTTCTTATGTTATCGAACCAATCAACAAGGGTGTCCCCTTTTTTGTATTATGGTGTTTACCTATACTATCACTTATAAATTTATTAATAAGGATAGTGTTATTTGATTATATATGTTGTTACACATGATTAACACAAAATTGAAGACACAATGGCAATCTAATAATTACGTTTATACTGGGGATACTAATGTAAACGGAATACTGAGGTTACAAATATAATTAAATATTCTAAGGTTACAAGATTAAATATATTTGAGTGGTTCATAGTCAACCCACTGTAAAACTATGGCATATCTGGGATGGTTAATCCATATATGCTAATGGATTCGTGGTTATACTATAGATAAAACTATAAGAGTGGGTGGATAACTCATGTCCAACGGAATCTTACTTCATAAACTTCTATTCCTATACAACCAGAAGAGTGGTTAACCCAAATGGTCGGTGATGGATTGTGACGACTGACATACATCACTGGAGCTCATATAACCTAGTAACACATTATACATGCACCCGATCGATATAAAGAGATTGTATAGAGAAAGAAATAAGAGAAAATAATAGAAATAAGAAAGAAAATTAAAATAAGAAAAGAAGAGATACAAAATAGAATCACACGTAATCTAAACCTTTGATATGTCGTATATCTCAATGCGTCAAATAACATATGATTAATAACAACCACACGTATAAAATAGGTGAGATGGTAATAACTACATAAACCGTATAATTAGAGTATACAGACTCGTACAATTATATAGCAATGGAGTTTATACAAGAGATAATAAACTAAATTACAAATTGTCTCTAATAAGAATATATAACACTATCAAGTCCCCATAGTGTCACACAGCGGAATAAAGAACGATAATGCAAGTATAAATATGAGAGGACTTCACTTTCTGCTAATCCATATGTGTAGCTTTGGTAATGCTCATACGTTTTACCCGGCCTACTCATCACCATCATTGATGAGTACCCAAGGTAATAAGAGGAAACATAAACTTGGGTCAAACGACAGTCTAGTGTAAGTGATAAACAAATCTTAAAGTACTGTAAAAGTTGTGATAGCATATTGTACAAAGGGTATGGAGATCACACTTATCCTTCCCCTACATCCATAAGTTAGCACATAATAATAAAAATATGCTACTTTATGCTAAATATCGTGTAAGGAGGGTGTGATGGATGTGTAAGTACTAAATAGTGATAGACAAGTAAACAACCATAACATCTATTATCCATCCTTACATTCTCTCATTCAGTGCGTAAATCATATGGTACTTAATATTAAGATAGCCTAATCCATCGAAGAATCGATAGTTAAAATGCTGATAAACTCTACCAGACTATCGATCCGTCATAGTGTCGCTGACTGGAGACGATAACCCTACCCATGTAAATAGTCGACTGACTCTAGGGTACGGACAGATCAGCTCTAAGACGTCAACTGACTTTGATCCATCATTTTTCTCCTCCCTCAAGGGCCTACCAAAGTCTCGAATACCAATAATCACTTGGCACATGTCCTTTGCAGTAGTTACCATCTCAAGGCTATTCATAAGACTCTAACTTGAAGTCATCCTGTCAAACAATCAAATCACTGGCAGGTTAGAACATAGATAACCTTCGCATAATTATTACTACGTCAAAACATCACTAACTACAAGTGATAACTCATCCTCCTTCGATAGCCAGATCAATACGACCTAAGTCATCTTTTTTGCATCTAGGATTACATGCATCACAGAAGTCTTGCTTCCTATCATGTAATCACTGTCGTCGAATAATGAGTTATTGCATAAAAGCACTGAATCCTTGCCTCATGCTAAAGCAATCGATCAAAGATCCACTATATCAAAATCACTATGAACAAACCATCATGTTCTACTCCTTAAAGTCACACCATCATCTACTTCAAATTGTCTAAAGTGGCTAACAACAATAGTAGTCAATATAGACCACTCCAAAGTAGTCGATAATGACTACTCGAATAACGTATTTAACCAGATTGGAGTCGAATACTGTGGTGCGAGACCTGTTTGGTTTCTTGCAAAGAGTTCTTCGACAACTCAAATTTAGGTATTGAAATGAAGTAGGATTTTACTCCTACGAGACTACAAAGTTAGACCCAAAATATTAGAAATTTAGGGAATCAAAGCGATAAGAAATATCAACTAATTCAAGTCCAATCTTAGAGTCTATTAGCAATTAAATCCTACTTTATTTTAATACCAAAATCCTAGTCATCTAAGAACTCTTTTGTATAACCCAAACAGCTCTCGCACCATAGTAGTCGACTCTAACCTAGTTAAATACATTATCCGAGTAGTTGTTAATGATTACTATGGAGTGGTCGATATCGACTTCTATTGTTGTTGACCATCTTGCCAATTTGACACGGATTATGGTGCAACTTGGAGGAGCAGGACATGATGATTCATTTTATATTGGTTTCTATATTGTGGCTCTTCGACCATTAACTTTGACATGAGGCAAGGATGAATGATTCATTATTAGACGACGGTGATTCCATAATGGGAGGTGAGGCTGATACGATGGATGGTTTTCTCCTACATGTAGAAAAGATAACATTGGGGATCATTAATGTGATTGTCAAAGGAGGATGAGATATCACTTATAGTCAATGACATTATAATGTATTAATAGTTAGGTAGAGTTTGTCGATATTGAAACTTGCCAAAATTTGATCGACTAAGAAAGTAACATCAGACAAGAGACTAATAGATGGTCTAGAGGTGGTTTCTGGTGCGAAGGATGCATGCAAAGGGGTTATTGGTATTCGAGACTCTGGTGTGCCTTTAAGGGAGGAGCACAAGGATGGATCAGAGTGAGTCGATATTTTAAAGCTAATCTGCCCAGACTCTAGAGTAATTCGATACGGTTATCATCCCCATTCAGTGACGTTATGACGGGTTGATAGTCTAGTAGAGTTTGCTGAAGTTTTAACCTATCAGTGCTTTGATAAATTGTTAGACCAAAGTATTGAGTATCATGTACTCTATTTACTGAGTGAGTGAATGCAAGGATGGATGATGAATGTTATAGTTTTTTTCTTATTAATCACCATTTAGTACTTAGAGACCCATCACATCCTCTCTACATGATATTTAACATAAAGTAGCATACATGTATTGTTATATGCTAACTCTGTGGATGCAAGGGCAAGATAAGTATGATTATCCATACACTCTATGCCATATACTATTAGGATTTTTGTATTACTTTAAGATTTGTTTATTGCTCAGGTAAGGCTATCATCTGACGCAAGGTTTTATGTTTCCTCTTATTCCCTTAAGCGCTCATCACCGATACTGATGAGTAGGCTAGGTAGCAAGTATGAGCATTAACAGAGTTTCACGGATGGATTAGCAAAACCCGACATCTTCTAATATTTATGTTGTATGATTATTGTTTATTCCATTATGTGACACTGTGGATCCTCGACATATTATGTATTTTTATTAGAGAAAATTTACCAATTGAGTTTATTTATCTCTTATATAAACTCTATTGCTGTTCTATTATATTACATGAGCTTGCGTACTCTAATTATGTGGTTTATATAATTACTGATGTCTCGCTTGTTTTATATCTATGATTATTATTTTATGCTATTTGATGCACTATGGGCTACATGACAGAGCATAGGTTTATATTTTGTGTAATTGTGTTTCTTCCTTTCTCTTCTCCTTTTTTTCCTTTTCTTTCTCACTTCTCTTATTCTCTCCTACTTATTTCTCTTGACAACCATTTTATATCGATCGGTTGCTAGTACAGTGCATTATTAGATTATATGAGCATTGGTGTCATATAACAGTCATCATATGGATAACCCTATTATATATTATGGATGGGTAACCTTAAATTTACTAAGTAGGTAGCTTATAGGTAAGTTGGTAACTTGTAATTGTGATGTCTAATCATAAAAATATTAAGAAGATAGTCATAAGAATAAGAGATGGGTAGTCCATATTATGTTGCACGTCTAACCAATATAGGTGCATGAGCATGGGAATGATTATTATATATCATGATTTTAGTGAAGAAAAATCCGTTCTACTAAAGGGTGTGTTCTCACTATATATCTATTGGTTTCAGGGTCATATTTATTATTCATACAAGTTTGTTAACTAATCTGAGGTTTCTGTTTTCCCCTTAACCTGTTGGGTACTCATTTGAGCAAATTCAAGGTTAGGGTCTTTCATGTTTTTCTTCAACAAATAAGCTTCTGAAATGTACAGGAAGCAGTTAGCTATTGTGGGAGATTTTCACTATGTGTTTTATGTTTTGGATGTATGCAAAGACAAACTTGTTTATTGCTTGTAATTGACTTTGCTCAACCAAAAAGTCATCTTCATATGTTGCTCTTGAAGTTATATTTTGTAATATTATAATTCATTCTTCACATAAAATTTGCATAAGAGAAACGTAACGAATGATTATTTTAAAATTCTTCATATTCTCTTATGTTATTTTTCATTAACATACCTATTATCTATCATTGAAAGTTAATACTATAGATGACTATAACATTTATAGTGCTTAGCTTTTCTTTGGACCTTAAAGAATAGACTATTATAAATTTGGTATTAGAGGGTAGATGTATGTAAAATTAAAAAGTCGTCCTTAAAAGGATTTTCAAACTAATACCCAAAAATTAGAGTAATATACTAGGGTATGGGATAATAATATTATGATTGTATTTGTATTATATAAGTATGTATATTCCCCAATCTCTTAGACTATCCTTGGGTATCTTACAAAGGTTCCTGTGCAGACAAAGGAAGCAAGATATTGATAAAAGGAGTGGAACATCGAATCTAGGTGGCAGAGCCATGACGACAAATGGAAATGCTTATTGAGACACAATGGAATCAAGGTCGTCTGTAACACCCCACCTCCGCCAGGGTGGCTCTTGCAAGCACTCTGACTTTGGAGGGGCGTTTGAATCAGGTAAACATGCATAATGATATATCAAGGCAGAACAAGAACATATGTATATATGTAAACAGAGTAAATAACATAGATAAAACAGCGGAAGATTTCAAACCATTTCAAAACAAGTCTGGTACAACATAATGTCAACTTTCCAAATACACAAGTCTAGATAAAAACAACATTACTGAAAAATTGAAATACATAAGTACTATCCCCAAAATAAGTGATAATCATAGCTAGCTTCATGTCAAGACCGTACATGAGCTAAAATCCTACAAGCAAGCGATCAGAAATCCAAGCTAAGCTCCAATATTCCCACCCTGAGAACCTGGGGGGGGGGGAACGGAAGAAAAGAGGCGAAAGGAAAACAGGTCAGTCAAAAAGACTGAGTAAGCCCTACTACAATCAATGTAAACTGATAAAGTTAACTGGCATGATGAAAGCTGAGATGAACATATGGATAACTACATACTGGCATGATGATTAACTAACAAGGTAGATAAAGGTGTCATCGCATAATCAGGTTTAAGGTTTTGCACCACAGGTGTACTAGCAAACTAACATGACTTGAATATACAAGTATTGATCCCTTGGCCCAAGCTTTGGCCCAATAACATGAAATGACCCTAATACAAGGTCTAACCAAACGGTCTAGTCGATCGGCTCCCTATAAGCCTAACTCGTCACGTGTTGGTGTCAATGCGGCCCAAACATAATTGTAGTCAGACTGTGCCGGGTCTCCCGTCGGGTGTATCAAGCCCTAGGGTGGCAACCCCTGGACACCATAAACATGCGTGCACAGTCTCGATCTACTGGTACCCGTGCATGTTTTCCCTGGCTTCGGACTATGTGCACGACCATAAGTCCGCCCGGAACTACACCGGCGTACCACTCTGCCGTCGTTTTTGGTCACTTACCTCCAGTTCAGTAATCGTGCTCCCTCCCTAGCCTAGACACTAGGGCCTTAATGATACAAACTTGGGATTACTGCTGGAGTGGACCCCCATTGCTAGGATTTTTCTAGTGGATTAAGTACGGTTTAACCCTCTTGCTAATCATGGATTAACTTGGTTAAGTGTAACGATGAGTTCACGACTTAACCCCGATTAATCTACCAAGCCCAAATTGGTTAAGTATTAAGTGGACCATGACTTAACCCTAATCATGAGGCATTAATTAATTTAATGCGCCTTAACCTCTCACATTAGACTTTGTTGCGGTTACTAGTTAAGCCGGTCGGTTCCGGGTAGCTTTACACCACAACTTGGTCTAACCTCGGGTTCAAGGTACAACATGACCAACTTCTCACATTGGGTCCTATTGTTTGTAGCAACTAGTTAAGCCGGTTGGTTCCGGGTAGGTTTACGCTACAAACTCAACCCAACCTCGAGTTGGTTACACTTATATTTTCTAAGTGTCATGTCCATCATGTTTCCAAAACATGTTACAAGTTTTCAAGCATTTGGGTAGACCTAACTTAATAGGTAAATTCCCAAAGGGTAGACCTAACTTAATAGGTAAATTCCCAAGCTTATGTTTTTATGTCTTTTAAGTTTACCCAACCCCAAACGCAATCCCATCGCTTACATATCGCAATAGCGCATAAAGGATAGAAAGAGGGAACTTGGCATAATCATGACATAAAGGTGTTGAAACCACAAGTTTAACATGGTGGCATATGAAATGTACATATGTTCATATACTTGCATATTACATTTTAGGCCTCAAAAGCATGCATAAAACCAAACTTAGCATATTGGTGATACATGGTGATAAATGACATGTAGAAATGGCCATAAGTTTGCATTTAGCCTCACATGCAAGTTATCATAAGAGATATGATAACCTACATGTTGCCAAAATGCAACCTTTAGCATAAAGCTTGAAGCTTTAAGCTCATAAACCCAAGATAAGCTTGCATAACATGATAATATGAACAAAAGGATCAACCCAAACCTGCATAACATAACTTGCATATCATATGACAAACTTGCATATCGAACTTGCATAACATAACTTGCATATCATATGACAAACTTGCATAACATAACTTGATGAACTTGCATAACACATCATAGTAAACTTGCATAACACATCATAGTAAACTTGCATAACACATCATAGTAAACTTGCATATCATAATGATCAAACACAACTTGCATCATTCATTAACTTTAGAGTTTAAGTATGAAAGTAGAAAAGGGCTTACAATGCTTATGAAGACACAAAAATATGACAAAGCCCTTATGCAACCAATTAAACCCAAAATGCAAGCTTCAATAGAAAAACCCTTAAGCCAAAATGATCAAAACCCTTGCTTTATGATGAAAATATAGAAAACTTGACTTGAATGCAAGCTAATGATGCTCATACAAGCTTGAAAACACTTGTATGCATGGAAAATCTCATAGAAATTTATTTAGGAACTTTATGAAGAGAGTGGAGGCCATGAGAGGATTGATTTTGCCATAGTTTAGTTGTATGAATGAATAATGATGATTTAGGGTTAGGTTAGGGCCTTATTTATAGAGATTAGGACTAGTTTTAGCCTTAGGATTAAACCCTAGTTCCAATCTCAGCCCTTAAAACCGAATCTGGCCCCCAAACTCAACACAATCCCAAAATGGTGCACCAGGCAAAACTGCCCGGCTGGACCAAGTCGACAGCCAAGTCGACTTGGGTCCAACCAAGTCGACTCCCAAGTCGACAGGGCTGTCGACTTGGGTGCTCTGGCGGGAATTTTCCCGCCTGGCCCAAACTGGCCCAAATTTCCAAATTCAAACTTGAATTTGAAATCTGTTTTTACTTTGAATTTTTCTGAAAACTTCGTTGGGCCTTAATCGGGTCATACGGACTCCGATTTTCGAAAACTCAGACTCTATTTCGCGTATTTTTCCGAGACGAACGCAATGGCATAGCCCGTTTCCCTTGATTCATATTTATAAATTAAATTCTGCCTCGATTTACGTTATAACAGGTTATTGAAAATACGGGTTGTTACATTCTCCCCTCCTTAAAGGATTTCGTCCCCGAAATCTTCAAGTTAGGAAGAACGTATCCTACCATCCAACATCCATCTACTCAAAACATCATCCACGAGCAATCATTGTCCTTACAAGATTCTAAATGTTGTATGAACATATGCAAAGGTGTGTGTATATGTACTTATCTAATGCAAATATCATCAATGCAAATTATGTTAGTGAAATGAATCCATATGTATGCAATTCCTAACATAATGTATAACATCTATATGCGTGCACATAACATACATCCATATGCAACATCCATGTGATAACACAAAAATTTTCATCCATGAATAAGCGTAAACACTCATGCATATGCAATATGAGGAGTGTGTGAGCCGATCTAGTGCCTAACTGTATAATGCATCCACGAGTAACCACTTGCAACCACCAAGCATAACATGTTTCAAACACATGTTTCATCAAAAGGGTTTCTACCTAAGGTTCTCATGGCAAGATTAACATGATAAACTAGATAATCAAGACAAACATGGATAGCAAAAGATATGCTACAAAGAGATCGGGAAGATAAGCAGGATATACTCCTCTTGGATTACAAGAAATCCCTTCCTAACCCTGACATGTATTACTAGCCAATAAGTCGTACCTCCCGACAAAATAGGACCGAGAATGGGACCGAGAGGATATACATAAAAAGATAACATGCGAGTAAGTTCCACAGGAAAACAAGGATCAAGGATATGCTCTTAAAAAGAGATATGATGCGCGTATCTAGCCTTCAGTCTTCTAAGCCACATTTCCTTGAGCTTAACTCCACTGTGCTTTGACCGTCTTTTTCTTACTCTTCTATCATTCTTGGCTTAAACATAACTATGACCTCATGGTTTCCTGCAAGCTCTCCAAAATTCACTAGTGAATCCTGGATCTCGTTTACTTACTATAAAGTATTCCACGCAGCAGAACTTTTCTTGAAAATACCAATCCACGTTGCCAATTGCTCTTACTAACGTGATTTTCTATAACTCATGCTTGAACAAAATGAACCATCCGCCTGTGAATGATAGGCCGTACTTAGATTCAGTTGCTTGCCCATGACTTCCCGTAGACTATCCCAAAACTGGTTAGTGAAGATTGAGTCATGGTTACTAACTATCCTTTAGGGAACCTCGTGCAACCGCTTTGTTTCTTGAAAGTAAACTGTCGCTAGTTATGATGCAGTCCTTTCGCTCTTTACCGGAGTGAAATGAGCGCTCTTCGTTTAACTCATGATAATCGACACAAGGTCGAAGAGAACCATCTGCCTTGGTAGTAAATACTACAGGCGCTCCCCATTCAGATATACTTCATCTAATGAAGTTCTTCTCAAGCAACTCCTTGACTTGCTTCCTAAACTCTCATCTTGCGGGACCATGTGCCTAACCGGCCACGAAACTATCTTAGCATTATCAACCAGATAAATGCGGAAAATCTATCTCTCGTTTAGGGGTAACCCCCTTCACTTCACCCAAGATATCAGGATATTCTCGGACCACCCTCACCGATTGCAAACTATCGATAGACGAGTTGAGGGATTCAAGATAACACAACATGACGGGACACATAAGGTTACTAGAAATTTTTAGGGTATTACCGAGGCGAGTCATGAGCCTCACAACCCTATGCTCAAAAATCAAGGATGGCTCCAAAACTGGACAACCCATCCATGTCCAAAATCAACCCATACCCCATGAAACCGAGAATATAAGCATCACGCGAGAACTCTATACTCAAGATAGAGATTTTCAAATTCACGTAGATAATAGACAAATGGGCGGAACCCCCAATTGGATTTGAAACACACACGGGATCATTAACTAGACTGGTAATTAGGTGCAAACCTTCAACTAAACCAGGTGAAATAAACTATGCGATGCACCTGAATCAAACAAAGTACGAACAGGAAAATCAAAAATGTAAACAAGACTTTCAATAGAAATACTACCTCGAACGAGAACTGGAGCGGTATTCAGAGCATGAACTTGCCCTCCTGAAGGTCCAGCACGCTGAGTCTGACCCTGGCCTTGCCCTTACTTCTTCGGGCAATCCCTAGTGAAGTGTCCCATTTCTCCACAGTTAAAGCAAGTGCCCTTCCTTTTTCTGCAATCCTTGTTTAGATGAGTCGAGCTTCCACAAGTAAAGCACCTCTTTTCCTTCTTATCTTTAGACTTCTCCTCCTTCTTGTCACTCCTATTCTCTTCATTGAGTAGGGCCATATTCACCAAACTCTCGAAAGTTGCCCCCAAAGGTATATGAGACATGGCTAAACCATGTAATGGCTTGTTTAATCCTAGAGCAAAGTATTGGGCCTTCTTCTGAGCTGTGTTAACCAAGTCTAAACCGAACCGAGCAAGTCGGTTAAACTTATCCACGGATTCCCCAATGGTCATGTCCCCTTGCTTTAGTGATAGGAACCTTAGTCCAAACTTTCCCCGAAAGTCATCCCAAGTCTCAATTGGCTTAGTAGCGGTTGTGACCACCCACCAACGTGCAGCTTCTTCCTTTAGCAACCACACTGCCAATAAAACCTTCCTACGGTCATCTATATCAAAGAAGGCAAAAAGATCTTCGGTTTCTTTCAACCAATTCCTGGCCTCTACGAAAGTCTCGGTTCCAATGAAATTCTTGCAACCCATCGCCCTAAAGTCTTTGCAAATCTCCGCGAAATCCTTTTGTGGATGCTGAGGGGGAGGAGGAAGAGGAACCTCAGCGACAGGAGGAGGAGGAACATTAACTACCGGAGGAGGAGGAGGAACATTAACTACCGGAGGAGGAGGAGGAACATCTGCGGGGCCGGCTTCGGTCGCCCTAGCCTCCAAAAGTCTCTTATACCAAACAGGTACGTGTACTCCCTCCGGAATAGCAAAGTTATCGGCCATACTGAAAATGAAGAAAAAGATAGATTCAGAATGGAGAAAGACGAAGGAATTTTGCTAATGGCTTCTTTGGGGAATAGCCTTTAAAATAAACTAGACTTTTCTTTGGAAAATACTTTATACTTGATTTTGAAAATAGTTTTTCAAAAGTTTTCTAAAAACCTTTATGTTCCTTCTCGTAAACCATATGCTCTGATACCAAATGTAACACCCCACCTCTGCTAGGGTGGCTCTTGCAAGCTCTCTGACTTTGGAGGGGCGTTTGAATCAGGTAAACATGCATAATGATATATCAAGGCAGAATAAGAACATATGTATATATGTAAACAGAGTAAATAACATAGATAAAACAGCGGAAGATTTCAAACCATTTCAAAACAAGTCTGGTACAACATAATGTCAACTTTCCAAATACACAAGTCTAGATAAAAACAACATTACTGAAAAACTGAAATACATAAGTACTATCCCCAAAATAAGTGATAACCATAGCTAGCTTCATGTCAAGACCGTACATGAGCTAAAATCCCACAAGCAAGCGATCAGAAATCCAAGCTAAGCTCCAATATTCCCACCCTGAGAACCGGGGGGGGGGGAACGGAAGAAAAGAGGCGAAAGGAAAACAGGTCAGTCAAAAAGACTGAGTAAGCCCTACTACAATCAATGTAAACTGATAAAGTTAACTGGCATGATGAAAGCTGAGATGAACATATGGATAACTACATACTGGCATGATGATTAACTAACAAGGTAGATAAAGGTGTCATCGCATAATCAGGTTTAAGGTTTTGCACCACAGGTGTACTAGCAAACTAACATGACTTGAATATACAAGTATTGATCCCTTGGCCCAAGCTTTGGCCCAATAACATGAAATGACCCTAATACAAGGTCTAACCAAACGGTCTAGTCGATCGGCTCCCTATAAGCCTAACTCGTCACGTGTTGGTGTCAATGCGGCCCAAACATAATTGTAGTCAGACTGTGCCGGGTCTCCCGTCGGGTGTATCAAGCCCTAGGGTGGCAACCCCTGGACACCATAAACATGCGTGCACAGTCTCGATCTACTGGTACCCGTGCATGTTTTCCCTGGCTTCGGACTATGTGCACGACCATAAGTCCGCCCGGAACTACACCGGCGTACCACTCTGCCGTCGTTTTTGGTCACTTACCTCCAGTTCAGTAATCGTGCTCCCTCCCTAGCCTAGACACTAGGGCCTTAATGATACAAACTTGGGATTACTGCTGGAGTGGACCCCCATTGCTAGGATTTTTCTAGTGGATTAAGTACGGTTTAACCCTCTTGCTAATCATGGATTAACTTGGTTAAGTGTAACGATGAGTTCACGACTTAACCCCGATTAATCTACCAAGCCCAAATTGGTTAAGTATTAAGTGGACCATGACTTAACCCTAATCATGAGGCATTAATTAATTTAATGCGCCTTAACCTCTCACATTAGACTTTGTTGCGGTTACTAGTTAAGCCGGTCGGTTCCGGGTAGCTTTACACCACAACTTGGTCTAACCTCGGGTTCAAGGTACAACATGACCAACTTCTCACATTGGGTCCTATTGTTTGTAGCAACTAGTTAAGCCGGTTGGTTCCGGGTAGGTTTACGCTACAAACTCAACCCAACCTCGAGTTGGTTACACTTATATTTTCTAAGTGTCATGTCCATCATGTTTCCAAAACATGTTACAAGTTTTCAAGCATTTGGGTAGACCTAACTTAATAGGTAAATTCCCAAAGGGTAGACCTAACTTAATAGGTAAATTCCCAAGCTTATGTTTTTATGTCTTTTAAGTTTACCCAACCCCAAACGCAATCCCATCGCTTACATATCGCAATAGCGCATAAAGGATAGAAAGAGGGAACTTGGCATAATCATGACATAAAGGTGTTGAAACCACAAGTTTAACATGGTGGCATATGAAATGTACATATGTTCATATACTTGCATATTACATTTTAGGCCTCAAAAGCATGCATAAAACCAAACTTAGCATATTGGTGATACATGGTGATAAATGACATGTAGAAATGGCCATAAGTTTGCATTTAGCCTCACATGCAAGTTATCATAAGAGATATGATAACCTACATGTTGCCAAAATGCAACCTTTAGCATAAAGCTTGAAGCTTTAAGCTCATAAACCCAAGATAAGCTTGCATAACATGATAATATGAACAAAAGGATCAACCCAAACCTGCATAACATAACTTGCATATCATATGACAAACTTGCATATCGAACTTGCATAACATAACTTGCATATCATATGACAAACTTGCATAACATAACTTGATGAACTTGCATAACACATCATAGTAAACTTGCATAACACATCATAGTAAACTTGCATAACACATCATAGTAAACTTGCATATCATAATGATCAAACACAACTTGCATCATTCATTAACTTTAGAGTTTAAGTATGAAAGTAGAAAAGGGCTTACAATGCTTATGAAGACACAAAAATATGACAAAGCCCTTATGCAACCAATTAAACCCAAAATGCAAGCTTCAATAGAAAAACCCTTAAGCCAAAATGATCAAAACCCTTGCTTTATGATGAAAATATAGAAAACTTGACTTGAATGCAAGCTAATGATGCTCATACAAGCTTGAAAACACTTGTATGCATGGAAAATCTCATAGAAATTTATTTAGGAACTTTATGAAGAGAGTGGAGGCCATGAGAGGATTGATTTTGCCATAGTTTAGTTGTATGAATGAATAATGATGATTTAGGGTTAGGTTAGGGCCTTATTTATAGAGATTAGGACTAGTTTTAGCCTTAGGATTAAACCCTAGTTCCAATCTCAGCCCTTAAAACCGAATCTGGCCCCCAAACTCAACACAATCCCAAAATGGTGCACCAGGCAAAACTGCCCGGCTGGACCAAGTCGACAGCCAAGTCGACTTGGGTCCAACCAAGTCGACTCCCAAGTCGACAGGGCTGTCGACTTGGGTGCTCTGGCGGG
Source organism: Allium sativum (assembly GCA_030737875.1). Taxonomy (NCBI): domain Eukaryota; kingdom Viridiplantae; phylum Streptophyta; class Magnoliopsida; order Asparagales; family Amaryllidaceae; genus Allium; species Allium sativum. The sequence goes on along the minus strand of CM060909.1, from coordinate 722,304,536 downwards.
AATTTTCCCGCCTGGCCCAAACTGGCCCAAATTTCCAAATTCAAACTTGAATTTGAAATCTGTTTTTACTTTGAATTTTTCTGAAAACTTCGTTGGGCCTTAATCGGGTCATACGGACTCCGATTTTCGAAAACTCAGACTCTATTTCGCGTATTTTTCCGAGACGAACACAATGGCATAGCCCGTTTCCCTTGATTCAGATTTATAAATTAAATTCTGCCTCGATTTACGTTATAACAGGTTATTTAAAATACGGGTTGTTACATCGTCAAGCTAATATGAATGTAGTTGCTACAACCTCATTGATAGATATGAAATTTGTACCAGTTCTTTGTCAACTCGATGCAAGTTAGAGCTACAGCTAGGTTTGTAGAAGAAAATGCTACTAATGCTGAAGAAGCTAATCTTGTGGCACTAGCAGATTGCAACTATCCTAAATGAGTTAGGATTTTGTCAATCTTAGGGAAAGCCTTTTCTTGGAACTGAGGATGCTATCGAGGTGGAGAATTGGCTATTGTGATATAAGAGAATTTTTAATGGATTTGGGCTTGGTAGATGAGCAAAAGAAAAGATTAGCTTTAAGGCAGTTACAAGGGGTGACATTACACTGGTAAAATGGAATTACTGTAAGAAAACAAGAGGAAAAGATCATTTACGCAGAGCTTCAAGCAACATTTGAAGATAAGTATCTGTCTGAGGTGGCCAAGTCAATATTGTTTATGAAGTTTGTTGAGCTTATGTAAGGTGATACATTAGTGATTGAAAATGCCAACAAGTCGGAGAAATTATTTGATATGCTCATGGCACCATTGACACCATGGTCAATAGAAATGATGAGTTTATTTGGGAGTTGAAGCCGAAGATTGCTAAGTTAATATGCCATATTTGATGGATCCTTGCTATATTATTGTTACAATCGACCTCTGAAATGAAGAGTTTCTAGCTCTGCATGGTGGTGGGAACCCACTTGATATTCAGAGTTCTTAGGTGAGAAGAGGAAATTCTTCATAGGAAAAAGTGCTCAAAAAGAAGGGAACCCCAAGAATAACAAAGATGAACTTTTTTACCACGAGTTTGGTAAGAAGGATCATTATGCTAATGAATGTCGGTTGGACGAAGTTAAAGAAGATGCTGGAAAGCTACATGTGAGGTGCCATAACTGCAACCAAATAGGGCATTATCAAAGTAGGTATTCAAAGACATCCAAGGGGAAGTTCTTGCTTTAAAATCAACTTCATTTAGACTCAATGCTCCTAAAAAATAAAAATTTATGACAGAAGGTATGCTTTTGATTTATAGCATACCTGTTAGAATATTGTCAGATTATGTGCATTACATTCGTATCTCCAAATGTTTGATAGATAAGTTGTCATTAGATCCATCATACCACTTTACTTACTTTAGGGTAGATAATCCTATAAGTGGTTAAGCAAATCTAGGGATGAGATGTGATAACTTAGACTTTCATTTGTTCGGTTAAACCTCTGCCTGAAGTTTATATGCACTTGATTTTGTGGGCTTTGGAATTATGTTGGAAATGGACTAGTTAAACCTGTTGAACCATTATGATGCTAGGATATTTTGCCAAGATAAGAAAATATCAATGAAACACCCTAATTGTAGTACTCGAACTATATACTCGAATGAGAGTGTGAATTTGTAGTTTTTTGCTCTGTGGGGTGCATTAGAACTAGAAGTCGAAGTAAGTCAAGTTATTGTTTTTAAGGAGTTCGTAGATGTTTTCAAGCCAGTTACGGGTTCATCATCGAAGAAAGCTATAAAACTTAGAGTGGATCTTCTATGTAGAGCTGAACCAATTAGTAGATCACCTAGCCTGATGACTTCTTCAGAGATGAAGAAATTGAAGTTGAAACTCATGGAATGTGAAGGAAAGATTTTTATCCATCGAAGCAATTCTTCATGCGGAGCAACTATGATATTTGTGAAAAAACCAGATGGATATTTAGGCTATGTGTTGATTATTGGAAACTTAGTGAGAAAACGGTACAGCATAAGTATTCTTTGCCAGGAATAAATGATCCGTTCAATTGGATAAGTGTAGTCAAGTTGTTTTCACAGCTAGATTTGACTACTAGATTTCATTAACTACAGGTAGTAAAAGATAGTATTTTGTTATGGCGTTTTGGATAAGATATAGACCATATGAATGGATGGTCATGCCATTTGGATTGATGAATGTGCTTGCTTTATTTGTGGATTTGCTGAACAAAATATTCGAAAAACATCGGTTAGGTTTGTGTTAATCTTTGTTGGTGATATATTAGTGTATTCCGAGAATATGAAGGATCATGAGATTCAACTTCGGATTACGCTTGACACTTTGAGGTGGCATCAGCTAAAGGCCAAGTTTTCTTACTGCACTTTTGTTGGAGAATTGAAGTTTTGATGACAACAACCTTATTTCAATATTAATTGATTATAAAATATAAGTTAACATCTCTATCTAAAATATATATACACATATATGCAGAATTTGTTTATAGTAATTAATACTGAAGACTGTATAGTTTTTAGAGTTTACAAGATTTAAGAAATTCAGAATTCAAAGATGATTCAGGACTCATGAGTAAACAAGAAATCAAGAGTTCAAGAGTTTAAGATAAATATAGTAGTAGAGTCTAGTTTATGTAAGAGTCTGAATAGCACTCCAGGTCCAAATTCGAATTCAAATTCCATTTTCCAAATTCTGATTTTCAAATTTCAAATTCTATTCATATTTTAATTAAGTTTTCCTATTTTACTTTTGATTTTAAATTTGAATTTTAAGGAATATAAGTTCATATATATATATATATATATGTTTACAGTTATATACTTTTATACTTAAATATTTATATAGTTTTAAACTTTATAATTTTATAAATATGTTCATATAATTTATACTTGTGATTTTATATTATTTTCTACTTTATAATACTTATTTATATCACTATGTTTTTAATTCAAGAATTTCCATAATTATATATATATATATATATTAAAGCACTTGAAATCTTATAAATATGGGCTGATTTTGAATTTTTTTTCATCATTCTTCTTCTCCATCTTCAACCCTTTTCATTTCTCCATTATTATTTCATATTTTTATGATTTCTACACTTATACTCTACCGATTTCAATTCTAATTATATAAAACTTCTTCTCTTCTCATTCTCCACTCATTACTTTTTGAATCGAAGTGCTATTAAAGAGTTATAGGGTTGTTGTAATCATTTGGGATTATTTTGGGGTAGTCTGGAAATGGTGTGTTCCTTATAGCTGTGAAATCAGGGAAGGAAACGGTATTAACCTTGTAGCCGGGGAAATCAAGGGTGGTGGAAACGGTGGTAACCTTGTAGCCGTGAAATCAAAGGTATTGTACTTGGATATTGGTATAGTAATAAAACTTTGCGTAATCCAGCGTTGCGTGGGATTGAATGTAAGAGTAATGCAAACCAGTATAAAATCCAATGAGTTCTTTCCTTTTCTGCATTTTTTTTGTGTGTGTTTGTGTTTGATTCTGGTCTGTGATCATCTCTGTGGTGTGTTATTCATATAGTAGATCATATTAGTTTTAGATTTTCTCAAATTCCTTGAAAACACTATTCACCCCTTCTAGTGCTAGTTTTGCCTTAACGATCCATTCTACATACCTTGACAATTGTTATTGGAACAAGGTCTTTCAAAAAGTTCATAATCTGATTTTTGAAAATATTTAAAATGGCAAACAACACTGGTAATAATAGTTCTTTTGTAAAGGGTTAGTCCAATGTTAGACCTCCACTGTTTAATGGTAGTAATTATTCATATTGGGCATGCAAAATGAAAATATATTTACAATCAGTAGGACTAGACACATGGAATATCACATAAATTGAATAAGTAGAACCCACAAATAAATTTGCACAATGGAATAATGAACAAAAAACTGCTGCATAAAGCAATTCTGAAGCCATGAATTTGTTGTTTTGTTCATTAGATAGGAATGAATTTAATAGAGTGTCGGTTTGTAAATCTGCTTATGAAATTTGGAGAACTTTACAAGTTACTCATGAAGGAACTAGTAATGTTAAACAAACAATAATATCAATGTTAGTCAATCAATTTGAGTTATTCAAAATGAAAGAGAATGAATCTATCTACGATGTATTGCAGATTTCAAGAGATAATACATTCATTAATAGCACTTGGAAAAACTTATTCTGAAGAAGATCAAGTGAGAAAAGTATTGAGCTCATTGACTTTAGAATGGGATATGAAAACATTGGCAATTGAAGAAGCCCATAATGTCAGTGAAATGAGGATTAAGGAGTTAATTGGAAATATGATATTTTTGAAGTCCAATTACAGAAAAGAAAGGAAAACAAGCTAATTGAAAAGAAATCCATAGCATTTAAAGCAACAACAAATGATTCTGACTCAAGCAGTGAAGACGACGAGAGACACCTTAATGACAAGACATTTCAGACAATTTTCGAGATATAGAAAGAAAAATAATTTTCAAAGTAATAACGAAGGAAGTTTAGGAAGAAATGATGGTCGATGATATAACTGCAATTGTAACGGCCCGAAAATCCGTACTATCTGAGTTGACTTAAACAACACACGTCCAACTCTAACACAGAATTACAATTCATTAGGGTTAAAGAATATGAATAGATAGAAGATGGAACAAAAGAAAACATCAGAATCTCATAGCGGAACAAATAAAATATATTATATAACATAAACTTTGAAATACAAAATTTTGTATCACATATACATACCATCATCAGAGTATAATACAACATCACAATGGAAATAACTTAAATAACTAACGGTGAAGCCTCCTGTTTCAAGCTCCTCCAAGTGTATCTGTAAAAGCCTGAAACACTTGACTGTCCGTACAAATTTGGGCATCCAAGAGTTTAGGTAAAAACAAACAAAATAAACTCTGGGTCAGTCATGGGACTAGTGTGAGTAAACTCCAACCATATTGTTTAACTTTGAAAAATCCTTTAAAAGAAAGGGTAATAGTAAGATCATTCCACACATAAACACGGACAGTTTTTACCTTACTATAACCAAACCATTTTTGATATCAAAATCCAATGATATTATAATAATGTCTAATCAAATAAATAACCAAATAGTTGAACGCTTGCATCTCATGCTCTACATATATATTATAAAATCAAAAACCGTAGGGCGCTTATTGGAGATTGGATTCCAACTATGACAAGGTATGGGACCACCTCCCGATCAGTGTACTCTAGAGGGGATACATTGGGGTTCAACATGAACATCTTGCAACCTGGCCACACATGACTACCCACTCATTTAGCTTGAGGGTAGCGAATATATTGTCACCTATGGTTGTCGGCCGTCCAACCGTAATCCGTAAGATACAGAATAAAAAAGAAGATCAAACGATTGAATTTTCTCTAGATCGGTGACAAATATACCCTGCTTGGGAATGACCCAACTAGCCAGGTTGCCTGCCCGATTTTTATCATTTCCCGGTTGTGAGGCTTGAGGCTACATTTACTTTTTAGAACATCTGGTCACTATTCACTTTGAATGCCACATCGTCAAACCCGTCAAATCATTAGTTAATCTTTCCAAGAATATTACGGGTATAAAATCTAAGAGAAACGAATTCCTCCGCCACCAGACGTAATACCTTGAAAAGATCGTCTTATGTGATCTGTTAGGAATACTCTATCAGATATTCGTCCATACAAGTTGTCTTGGGAATGGACAAACAAAATAGCCCTTGCAATTTACTCCATCTTCGATTAAATCTTCAAATAATCTAATTTGCAATGCTTATGCCTATACGGAGTAGTTTTTGGATATTAAATCCAACCGGTCTCTCCGTATTGGCAACGATGGTAAAATAAATAAATCTTTGATAGCCGATGATTTAACTATCAAAGGAAAACAAACATCCATCAAACAATCACTGGCCTTTTTCTAATATTTAACTTATAAGTTCGTTTCCTTATTGAATTCCATATATCGATTTTTGATTATCGAAACTTCTGAAAAATATTCTAACTTCTTAAATTTTCGGAAATTTTTGCCATCACCTCCTTTGTACGACTCAATCGGTACAACTACAAAACGCTCTCTAGACCCTTCGCATTCAAAAAGAAAAATCAAAAAGCCAAGTGGCTTGCCCAAAAGGCTAATAAAACTTTATATGGAAATTGAAACACGTACCTTTTTGTTGGGCACTCAGTATATAATCTTCATTATCTTCATCCCATACCTATTTAAAATATCCGCGACCATTTCCAATACATTTTAATTAATTCATCTCTTTTTACATAACTCGCATTCCATTCAATAATTAAATTTCTAATTAGCTTCTTGGTTTCATTTACCTTTAATTTAAACATATCTCGTCCGATTATATTTGTATTCGCTTATATACAAATCAAATTCAAAATCCTTGCTCGCTTCCCAATTTTAATTGACATTTCATATCTGGATTCCCAATTTCAATTTTCAAATTTCAAATCGAGGTTTACTTAACAAATGTTAAGTTCGATCAAAAACCATATTAACTAATTTCTTTCGAAATTAGTTAACATCATTTGATAATTTAAAATCTGGGTTTTTATTTCAAAAATCGATCCATTTACTTGACTTGAGTTCATATTTATTTTATAACTCCAATTTGGATTTTTCTAACGGAAATTCGGACTTTTATTCATTCAGAATCCTTTTATTCTATTTAATAAACCATTATGGTTTAAAATGATTAGGGCACTGCTTTTCTGAAATTTTGATTTTGATATAACTCAAAATCTATAAAACGAAATCCAGATTTTTCACTTTCATTTGAAAACTATCATTTAATCGATCTGGGTGTTTCTTGTTTCATTGAATTCCGAGTTATATTGAGTTCTATATACTCAACTGAAGTTCGAAACGCCAAATTACGAAGTACCGCACTATGGCGAGTTCGTTTCAATTAAAATTAAATTATAAATATTCACTTCGTTTATAAAATAAATTTCAACTCCAGTTTCAATATTTAAAAATAATTCAAGCTCGTTATCCAAATTTAATCTTAATAATTCAGGTTATCCAAACTTGTCGATTATTTCATTTCCCATTCGTAACTCCATTATGAAGTTATTCAAAACTCGAATTTCTATATTAAATCCAATTCACACGAAATTAGATTATTTATAAAATATCGATATCATCTAATTCCAATTATAAATTCCTTTGATGCAAATAATAAATAATCCAACATCCCTTACCATTACAAACTGATATTATCTCTTGATAATAGTGAAGTCGTTCAAGTTGGGGTATTTTATTTTCCACTCAGACTTTGATCGACAACGTTCTTACCTTGAGACGGATAAGAGTTTGTAATATAAAAAAACTGTCATTACTGATCATAAAAGTTTCCTCTTTTATCTCATTTAAAATATGATTTTTAAATGAAATTTCTTATATTTTGGAAAAATCCATTTCCGATTTATCCAATGAGAATCTATTATTTATAAACATGGTTTATAAACCAACTTCCTTATTTTATATCTTGAAACAAACTTTCAAGTTAAACTCCATTTGAAACTAACTTCCAAATTATCCAACGATAATAAATATCGTTTGTAAAGTAACTTCCTTAGTTATGATTTAAACAAGTTTTCCATTTGCAATTTCATTTGAAATCAAAATTCTACTCTACAGAAAGTAAATTTCCCTTTTTATTTTACATTTGAAGATATTTTATAATTTAACTTATAAATGTATAAACATAGAATTTATTTCATATTTAATTTATATTATAGCTTCTAATTAATACAAGTTCAATATTCCTTCAAAAAAATAGTTTATTTATTTATTCGACATAGTCGAATTCGAAATCATAAATCCTTATGGATTTATTTAGATTCAGTTTACATTCCAAACATCGAAATAAATTTCATCGTTTCTCTTTTTGAAACGATTCCAAAATATAAATCTCTTTTTAAATTCATATTTGAATTTAGATTTGGAAATTATCCACTGAAAATTTCCCTTCTTTATTTATAAACATCGTTTATAAATTTCACTTCTAGTTTTAAATTTTGAAACCAGTTTCTATTTCAATTTTTTTTTGAAATCCAATTTACACTTTGGAAAATAAATTTTCCTTTTTAATTCATACTTGAATTCAAAAATTCAAATTACCCAATACTAGTTATTTCCTTTATTTATAATTATCTTTTGTAAATCTCACTTCTTGTTTTTAAATATTAAAACCAGTTTCTATTTCAAATCTTATTGGAATCCAATTCCCTCTTCGGATAATAAATTTCCCCCTTTTTAAATTCATACTTGAATTAAAAATTTAACATTAACAAATGATAATATTTGTTCCTATTTATAAACGTCGTTTATAATTTCAATTACTTGTTTTATTTCAGAAATCTAACTTGTTCGAAATTCAATTTCTATTTCAAAATAATAAAAATTTCCTTTTTATAATTAAAAAACCCTTCTAAGATATTTTTAAATATAAATACCTAGTCCAGTGATATTCAAACATTCAAAAACACACAATTTCCAATCAAAGATTTCAAACACATTATATATGATAATATATATGGAAACAAACAATTATAAATTTTAAGGAATCCAGTTGGATCCCTCCAACCTGTTTTCCTGCATCCACAAATATTAGACAACATAAATAATACCAACCCTGCTTCAAGGCAGTATATCACGGTATAGAAAGTCATCCACTCATATATCGTGGGGCGATAGGGTCATCCGCTAGTGATACTATGGGCATCCGCTAATGGTACTACAGGAAATCCAATATATAAATAATAGTTACAACCACCAAGCCTAAATAACTAACATATATAATACCCAAGACTGATAAAAAATTTACAAATGCAACCAAGCAGCCAACAATTTATTTTTAATGATAAAAATAAATTTTTAAGTGAAATTTACTCCCCTTGATTTTCTATTGTCGAATATCCCACTAAACGTTGTATCTTCGCGGTAACGAATCAACTTGAATAAATTGTTTTATACTTACGATTATTCATTTATTTTAACGATTAAGTGTTTTACTAATTTAAATTAGCTGCTAAAATAAATGAATGAATTATTGTATGTATTTAAGTTTCTAAAGACGGATACCTTATTCCTTAGCTCATCTCGACAAAGCAACTTGTCGTTCAACTCCTCAAAGGTTATCCCTAAACAATTCCAAAATTGCATTAGCCTCTAAAAACTGTGATCAGCCCGCTATGGCATTTCATCGAACATCACGTTGACAACTTCTATTTTCCCTTTTTAACCATTTCCGGCGACATTAAGAGCATCAAATCCCATTATGTTATTATCTACTCCATTGCTTAATGTAACAACCCGAAAATCTGGGCCAGTTTAAAATTTTTATTTTGGCAATTTTAGCGAATTTTGAACATTTAAAATGAATTATTTTAAATAATATCGACGAGAAATTTATTTTAAATAAATTTCAATCGTATATAGTTATATAGATCGACGTTAGAATATAAATAATTATTTATAATTATAAAAGGAATTGAAAATGGCGCGGTAGTTCGATAATTCGATTTCTAACTTCAATTGAATGTACCAGGTGCAAAACAATCCGGATTTTAGTGAAACCAAAAACATTAGGATCTAATTGTGAATATCTTTCCAACGAATCCGACAAATTGAAATTTCATAGCGGGAATCAAAAGATATGTCCAGTTGAAAATTCTGAATAGTCGCTATGGAATTCAGGCCCTTAAAAATGGGAATTTTGCAAACGACCTCGGATTTCGACGAAACCACTTTTGTTGGGTCCGTGATGTCAATTTATTGCTAAATTCCAAATTTCATAATTTTTCGAATCAATATGTGAGCGTGGCAAAGGAAAACACGTTTGACCAGTTTCAGTTGATTTTAATCGACTGGAAAATGGCCATTTTTCAAACGATCTCAGAATTTGACGAAACTAGTTTTGTTAGGACCGTATCGTCAATACGAAGCTAGAAAATATTTTTCTACAATTTATAAAGTTCGTATGTGACCCCGGTAAATTGAAATGCGCGTTCAAATTCAATATATAGAGTTATATGTTGATTTTGACGAAAACTGATCGAAACGATCGAATCAGCTTGCGGTACATATCCCATTGTGTTCGGAATGGGGGTAAAACGCTATGGGCGACAGGCGGTGGGCCTCGTTTAGAGGTCGTATGTAAAAGTCAACTTTTAGAATTAAATAATTAAATAAAAAAAATCCTTCTCTCCTCCCCTTAATTTCCTCTGGCCCCCCCATTCGATTTTCCCAAATCTGAAAAAAAAAAAAGGAGAGCACGATGGAATCGCGACCCCCCTGGCGGCGCCACCACTCGCCGTGGCCTCCCCCCCCCCCCCGCCCCGCGCTCCAGCGCCTTCACCACAGGCCCCCTTCTCCGATCCACCGCAAATGGCGAAAGGCGCCATCGCTTCCTCCATCGACCCCCCCCCCAGTTCTGCTGCAACCCTAAACACCCGTCGCCCCTTTCCTCCAGTCGCCCTCCCTCCATGAACGCGCCACCTCCGACCGTTTTACCCCGCCGTCGGTCAGCCCTACTTCCCCCCCTCCACCTACTAATTCCGGCGCCACCATCCTTGTGAGTTTTTCTTTTATTATTTTATTTTTATTTATTTATTTTCAGTCTTATTAATTTATGTGTATGATTAAAATCTGAAATTTATATGTATGTGTATGGCAAAAGATTAGATTTTTAAACAAGCAAGATTGGATTTTTTTAATAGTAGAAAGAAGGAAAAATTCGATTTTTAATTTATAGAAAATATAAAAATATGATTTTTATATTATATAGATAATAAAAACTCGATCTATATTATGTAGGAGAAATAAAAATATAATTTTTATTATGTAGAAGAAGTAAAAATATAATTTTTATATAGGTAAGATAGTAAAAATATCATCTTTATAAACATAGTAGAATAAAAATCTGATTTTTATTATATATATGTTGAAAGAAAGAAGTGATTTTAATCTTTATATTTGAAAGGGCGAGATCTATATAGCAGCGAAGTAAAAATTCGATTTTTATATATTGAATAGCGAAGTAAAAATTCGATTTTTATATATTGAATAGCGAAGTAAAAATTCGATTTTTATATATTGAATAGCGAAGTAAAAATTCGATTTTTATATATTGAATAGCGAAGTAAAAATTCAATTTTTATATATTGAACAGCGAAGTGAAAATGTGATTTTTTATATATGTAGAGAATACGGGCAACAAAGACAACAAAAAGGCGATGATTTCTATAAATGAAGAGTCGTGGTATTGGATAGCTATTGGTGAGAATTTCTCACCTTTCAATTTCATTTTCTAGTTATATATATATATATATATATATATATATATATATATATATATATACTAGGATGCAGACGGTGCTTAGTAGCACCCGACACAATCGTCCACAGACCATGGACTTGTTTGGTTGGCTGTGTAGTTGGTTAGATTATTTGGTTTGAATTGAATTGTTTGGTGAAATGAAATTGATTTGATTGATGTGTGAATGGCGTGGGCCTTCACTAGACCTGGGATAAGGCTAGGCCTCGTCCCGTTTCTAGTATCGTGCCGTTATGCCGCCGAAATTTTCTAAAATATGTTAGAAAAATAAAAATATCATTTTTATTGTGTAAATGAACTGAATAGAAATTCATGTGTTGAAATAAAATATTTTATCGTTAAAAATATAATTTTTATAGTGGAAGTGAATAAAATAAGATATTCATTTACAAACCGGACGGTTTGTTTATGTACACCTATTTGAAGGACATTGATTGGGACGATAAATTTTACACATCGCCCAACTGCACAAATAAAACATGTGTATGTTGATTTGAAACCCCACATGGGTGTTGGGATGAAATTTGAAGTTCACTCATCCTGATTGATTAAATATGTCGATCGATTGATTGACAGGCTGTTATAAGCGTTAGATATCTATATTTGATGCTTATACGGTGTAGTGCACTTTGGTTGATGGTTGATTATTTTTCAATGCTATTATATACATGTGATGTATGAAAATCCATATAATTAACATTATATGGTGATTGTTTGGGCCTCATTCCAATTTGAAAAATAAAGAATATTATAAAATAAAGGTTCATGTGTTAACAGTACTCATCCGTTGAGATTAGTCATGTGTTAAACGGAATATTTTAATAATAAAAATATTTGAAGTAGATATATTTGAAATACAAATATTTGAAGTAGAAATATTTGAAATAGAAATATTTGAAATAGAAATATTTGAAATAGAAATATTTGAAGTAGAAATATTTGAGGTAGAAATATTTGAGAACGAAATATTTGAAATAGAATATTTGAAAATAGAAATATAAGAAGCCGTGTTGATTAGATTGACGCCATTTTGACGTGAACGATATTTATATCGATTTTATTCATTTTAAAATGAATATTGAAAAACGATTTCGAAATGAATTGAATATAAAACGATTTCGAAATGAATTGAATATGAAACGATTTCGAAATGAATTGAATATAAAACGATTTCGAAATGAATTGAATATAAAACGATTTCGAAATGAATTGAATATGAAACGATTTCGGAATGAATTGAATATAAAACGATTTCGGAATGAATTGAATATGAAACGATTTCGAAATGAATTGAATATGAAACGATTTCGAAATGAATTGAATATGAAACGATTTCGAAATGAATTGAATATGAAACGATTTCGAAATGAATTGAATATAAAACGATTTCGAAATGAATTGAATATAAAACGATTTCGAAATGAATTGAATATGAAACGATTTCGAAATGAATTGAATATGAAACGATTTCGAAATGAATTGAATATATAACGATTTCGAAATGAATTGAATATAAAACGATTTCGAAATGAATTGAATATGAAACGATTTCGAAATGAATTGAATATAAAACGATTTCGAATTGAATTGAATAGAAAACAAATTTGATTTCAATTGAATATATAACGAATTGAATTCGAATTGAATATATAACGGATTTGATTTCAATTGAATATACAACGAATTTGATTCAAATAGATAACGAATTGAATTTGATTCAAATAGAAAACGAATTAAATTGAATTGAATAGAAAACCAATTTGAATAGAAAACCAATTTGAATTGAATTGAATAGAAAACCAATTTGAATTGAATTGAATAGAAAACCAATTTGAATTGAATTGAATAGAAAACCAATTTGAATTGAATTGAATAGAAAACCAATTTGAATTGAATTGAATAGAAAACCAATTTGAATTGAATTGAATAGAAAACCAATTTGAACTGAATGGAATAGAAAACCAATTTGAATTGAATCGAATAGAAAACCAATTTGAATTTGAATTGAATTGAAAACGAATTGAAATGAATTCAAATTGAATTGAAATTTGAATTGAATAAAAATGAATTTTAAAACGAATCTATAAGGAAAAATTCAATTTTGATTTGAATTGAAATGGAAGTTGAAATTGTTTTTGAAACAAAATTAAAACTATTTATATAATTCGTTTTAAATAGAAATCGACGAAATATATATTATATATTATATATATATAATATAACGGCCTGAATAGAACACGTCGCGCCGCGGCAGTTTGTAAGAACCCGTAACTTCCCCGCGAAGGAAAGCACGGATAGAATTGAGGACAAGACAAAATAGAATGCATACAGAAGAACATTTCATTGTTATTACAACAATTCCATCAGATACAAGAATATACAGAGTATAAATGAATAAATTACATTCGACAAATATCAGAGATTTAAATTACATTTAAATACATCGCAGCGAAAAATATACAAAACACAACTGAAAGTGATACACGGATACAGAGCTTTCCGAGCATCGTTCCAGCTGTTAATCAGGACCCTGTGAATATAAATCTGCAAAACCAAAACTACTAGCTGCCCGTGTGGAAAATAGGGGCACCCAGAGTTTAGGTTAAAACAATAAACTCCAGGTCAGTCATGTGACTGGTGTGAGAACTAAAACAGTTATTAATCTTGGTTTTAAAGTTAGGTAAATCAAGGGACCACGCCGTATAACACGGAACGGGTTTCCTCCCAAGAATACTAGTGCATAAAACAAACAGCGCAATGCTAAATAAAGAAAAATGAAGCTGTTATAAGACCCAGGTCCCATCACACAATGCAACGCAAGCCGGAGGATAGGGTTTTTACCTTATAACAGCCAAAGCATGCTTGGTACGTTTACAACACATTATTTGATACTATTATAAATGTATAGTGTCAAAACAATTTCACATCATAAATATCAATCATAGGCGGCATTAATGACCCATACCACTATGTCGCCATACTAGGTTCTACAAATAAAACCGCACTATCACGTATTGGAAATTGGATTTCCGTCATGAGCCGAGGCAAGGGGCAAGCTCCTCTCCGCGTTCGAGACACTCTAGCAAATGCCTCAGGACCCCACTCTGATCCTTTGGAACCTCCAAGGCCGGTCCTCTCTTACTTTTGAGGATTAGTTATTCCTGAACACACGCTTCCCGGTCCTTACAGACCTATATCCGAGGCGCCTCATATCCAACAACCACACAGGTGAAAAGTATATAAATGTCAGGGCTGGTAGGTCACTGACACCACCCTAGCTAGAAAGAAACGCCGTGCACTCCTTGGGTCCGTATCCCGTTTTTGACTCATACCGAGGTGTGAGGCTCGCGAATTCACGTTATACACAAAGCTATGCCACACAGGCCATGCTTTGATCATCAACCACAAGACTTTGCTTTTCAAAAGAAGCCCTGATCAATTGCCACTTACGCATGCCACACTGGCAATTCACTCCATGCGACTGATGTCCATCGATATACAACCTCTGAGCTCGTACGTCTCAGAGAAGGGCGTTAAGCAAGAGAATAAATTCTCCGCCGCCAAACAGATGTATATTTAATAGAGATCAATTAACACAGAATAAAATCCAATGTCAGACACACAATCCATTTACAAGTTCGTTCTGGGTCTGAACGAAACCGGAGGCACTTTCCTCGCATATCCATCCATCTCCAAGTACGTCTGGACGATCACCGACTGTTTCCCTCATCTTGGGTGTACAGCCCAATCAAGATCATCAGTAATCACCCAAACGATGTGAAGACTTCCGGTCTTCAACCACCGTCTTCATCTTCGACATCTCGTCGAATTGGTTATTCAGAATGGGTATAACCCGGCCTTTCTGAATAACCCACGTATATAATAAACAAATGTTACATAAACACAACAAACGCCTCACTCCAATTCAGAATATTCTTTTATTCACAAAATCACATTCTTAGGGAAAGGTTCCCATTAATTTTATCAAAGATAAATTCTTCTAAATTTATTCTTTAATCTTCCTTTGGATATCATCTCAAACTAGTCGGGATTAACGAACCACACCGAAGTAATTATTTATTTTATTTCCCAATCCCAACCTATATATCCCATGGAGAAAACTGGTAATACTCCACAACTAACACCACGGTGTTATCAGTAAAATTAATTACCATTTCACGTTCAAATCTAATTAAAGATTTAACTATCGCTTTGGAGCAAAACTGGTGGTACTCCATTCTCGATCACCTTTCAGATTTGATAATTTAAATTATCAATTCACATTTTAATCTAATTAAAGATTCATTAAAACTCCACTTAGTTTTAATCTTTCAAAAATCGACATCTTGCCTTTTACTGGGGTAAAGAACCAATGTCTTCTAAAACACGATTCACGACAAACCCAAATCACATTTGATATTAAATACAAGGCTCTGAATAGAAAATATATCGGCTTATATTCAATATCAAATTCTGAAACCAACATATATCGTATTGGCAATAACGATATAAAATATATCTTTCAAATTCCCATAACAATATCTGTATAGTCACGAAATCCAACATCGAAATATCCCGAAGATAATTTCGATTCAACTCCAGTCCAATCCACGTATTGGGAATATTGATTATTTTCAAAATCACTTTCAAATTCAATTTATTTATTTCAAAAATAAATTGAATTTAATTCCAGTTCAAAACTAGTTCATTTCGATAAAAATCTATTTTTATCCTTTCAAATGTGGAATTTTCCAGCCCAATTTTTCCCAAATCATATATTATGATTTTACACAAATTATAGATATTTTTAATAATTTTATCAAGGCCCGTACAGTCGATTTCCATCAACGGCTATCGAACTGCACTTACAGCGACCTTTTTCGAATTTGATTTGGACATAATTCCAAATCCAACCGTTAGATTTCAAATTTCTAATATTCATTGGGAAGCTCTTTTCGATACGAACCCAACGGTTCCGGTTTTAGGAGAATCCGACGGTCGGATCTCCCGCAACGTCAATTCGAAGTCAATGGTCGAAATTCACGAACTGCCGCGGCGCGGCGCGTTCTATTCAAGCCATTATATAATATATATTTCGTCGATTTCTATTTAAAACGAATTTTATAAATCGTTTTAAAATCGTTTTAAAATCGTTTCGAAAGCAATTTCAACTTTCTTTTCAATTCAAATCAAAATTGAATTCTTCTTTATAAATTCGTTTTAAAATTCTTTTCTATTCAATTCAAATTTTAATTCAATTTGAATTCATTTCAATTCACTTTCAATTCAATTTGAATTCGTTTTCAATTCAATTCATTTCGAAATCGTTTTCAATTCAATTCATTTCGAAATCGTTTTCAATTCAATTCATTTCGAAATCGTTTTCAATTCAATTCATTTCGAAATCATTTTCAATTCAATTCATTTCGAAATCGTTTTCAATTCAATTCATTTCGAAATCGTTTTCAATTCAATTCATTTCGAAATCGTTTTAAAATATTTAATTTCGAAATCACTTTTCAATATTCATTATACAACGAATAAAATCGATATAAATATCGTTCACGTTAAAATGGCGCAAAACTAATCAACACGGCTTTATATTTTTCACAACTTCTTTATTTTATTCAACAAATGAATATTTATCCCATTCAACACATGAATCTATATCTTTTTTTCAACCCACGACTAATCTCAACACATGAGTACTGTCAACACGTCACTATTTTTGTTAAGTAAAATATTTTATAAAACTATGGTATCTATCGTTTGATTTTAATTAGACTCCACCGTAAAGTAGATTCTAATCGTAAATATGATAAAGATGTAATTTTTATTATTTAAAATATTTCACTCAACACATGAACCTCGTCAACACATGACTATTTTTATATTCAACACATGAATTTTCTTTTATAATATTCATTATTTTCCCGATTGGAATGAGGCCCAATCAATCACCATATAACGTTAATTATATGGATTCCATACAACACATGTATATAATAGCATTGAAAAATAATCAACCATCAACCAAAGTGCACTACACAACTGCATAAGCATCAAATATAAATAATCGACGCTTACACAGTCTGTCGACCAATCGATCGACAATAATTAAATAATTGGGATTAGTGTACACCAATTATCATCCCAACACCCGTGTGGGGTTTCAAATCAACAAACACACATTTTTGTTTGTGCAGTTGGGCGATGTGTAAAATTTATCAACCCAATCAATATCAGTCAAATCAGTTTAAATAAACAAATCGGTTGATTTGTTTTTAAATATCTATTTATTCACTTTCACGTTAAAAATTATAATTTTTTTTCTAACATATTTTAGAAAATTTCGGCGGCATAACGGCACGATACTAGAAACGGGACGAGGCCTAGCCTTATCCCCGGTCTAGTGAAGGCCCACGCCATTCACTCATCAATCTAATCAATTTCAATTCACCCAATAATTCAATTCAAATCAAATAATCTACCCAACTACACAACCAAACAATTTAACAAACAAGCCATCCATGGTCTGTGGATGAGGGTGTCGGGTGCTACTAAGCACCGTCTACATCCTAGTGTATATATATAACTAGAAAAAAAAAAGAGAATTTAGAGTGAGAAGTTCTCACCGAAAGCTATCCAATCATCTTGACTCTTCATTTATAGAAATCTTCATCTTTCATGCCTTTTTATCATCTTCGTTGCCCGTAGTCACTACATATATAAAAATCACATTTTCACTTCGATGTTCAATATATAAAAATCATATTTTTATTTCGCCGTTCAATATATAAAAATCGACTTTTTATTACTATGTTAGATAGATAAAAATTATATTTTTATCACGCTATTTTCCATATAAAGATTTCGCCTTTATAAAAACATAGACTTCGCCTTTTCAAATTTAAAGATTTCATCTTTGTAAAATCTCATCTTTATTCTTCTACACATATAAAGATGATATTTTTAATATTCCTATCATGTAAAAATTATATTTTTAACTCTCTACCCAACCAAAAATCATATTTGTACATCTTCTACTTAATAAAGATTATATTTTTAATACTTTAAAAATATAAAAATCATATTTTTAATACTTTAAAAATATAAAAATCATATTTTTATTTCACTACTTTTCTCAAAATATCGTCTTTCCTATTTTTAAAAATCATGTCTTTCGCCTTTTTACATATAAAGATCTTTACAGTTTTAAAAATAAATAAAAAAATCAGTTTTAAAAATAAATCTTTACAGTTTTAAAAATAAATAAAAAATCAGTTTTAAAAATAAATCTTTACAGTTTTAAAAATAAATAAAAAAATCAGTTTTAAAAATAAATCTTTACAGTTTTAAAAATAAATAAAAAAATCAGTTTTAAAAATAAATCTTTACAGTTTTAAAAACAAATAAATAAAAATCAGTTTTAAACTTACAGAGGGGGGGGGGGCAGTTGCGCGTCGGAGCTCCTGTAGGAGGGCAGGGCGACTGAAGGAGGAGAGGAGGAGGTCGGGGGAGAAGAAGATGGAGGCGGCGGTGGTTGGGGCCCCACCTGGCGGCGTCGGTTGTTTTCACGAGGGGGGGTTTCGAACAGCATCGCGAGCGGGGGGGGGGGGGGGGGGGAACTTCGGTCGGCGGTGGTTCTGGCGATGGAGCGATGGGGCGGGCGGAGGTCTGGAAGGGGAGGGCGATGGCGATTTCGATCTGCTTTTTTTTTTTTTCCTTCTGTTTCTGAAATGAATCGGGGGGGGGGAGGGGGGGTATAAAGGAAAGCATTTTAATTTTATTATTTTATTTAATTATTTTAATTTCTAAAAAGGTTGACTTTTACATACGACCTCTAAACGAGGCCCACCGCCTGTCGTCCATAGCGTTTTACCCCCATTCCGAGCACAATGGGATATGTATCGCATGCTGATTTGATCGTTTCGATCAATTTCCTTTGAATTTAAATTTAAATCATTTTATTGAATTTTAAACGTACATTTCAAATTACCCGGGTCCCATATTAACTTTAAAAATTCTGGAAAAATATTTTCTAGCTTCGTATTGACGATACGGTCCTAACAAAACTAGTTTCGTCGAATTCTGAGACCGTATGAAAAATGGCCAATTTCCAGTCGATTAAAATCAACTGAAACTGGTCAAACGCGTTTTCCTTTGCCACGCTCACATATTGATTCGAAAAATTATGAAATTTGGAATCTAGCAATAATTTGGCATCACGGACCCAACAAAACTGGTTTCGTCGAAATCCGAGGTCGTTTGCAAAATGTCCATTTTTAAGGGCCTGAATTCCATAGCGACTATTCAGAATTTTCAACTGGACATATCTTTTGATTCCCGCTATGAAATTTTGATCTTTCGGATTCGTTGGAAAGATATTATCAAATAGATCCTAATGTTTTTGGTTTCACTAAAATCCGGATTGTTTTGCACCCGGTACATTCAATTGAAGTTTGAAATCAAATTATCGAACTACCGCGCCATTTTCAATTCTATTTATAATTATAAATAAATATTTATATTCTAACGACTACGTATATAATATATACATCGAATTATATTCAAACTAAATTTTCTCGTCGATATATTTAAAATAATCTATTTTAAATATTCAAAATTCGCTAAAATAGCCAAAATAAAAATTTTAAACTGGCTCAGATTTTCGGGTTATTACAATCTCTCCCACTTAAAACTTTTCGTCCCCGAAAAGGAACAAAGTCGAAAGTGGTTTGATCAATCAACTCTACGTTCGATCTGGCTTGCATTCTCCAACTTTTTAGTTTCTGAGAATTTTCAAAATTTCAAAAATTTGGCTAACACCCTAAATTTTCGAAAAATTTCGCCATAACCTCCCCTGCACCGGGAGCATCGGGGAATTTCAAATAGCTTCCCCGGTCCTTCAGATCTCAAAAAGAAAAAGAAAAAGCCAAGCGGCTAGCCAATGGGCTCACAAAATCAACATCACCCAAACAAAACAGGAAATTATGTAGTAAACATGTACCTATTTGTCAGGCAAACAAATTTTATTCTTCGCTCTAGCCTCCTTGCTATGACCTGTTCCATGTAAATATATGTATATGCAAGCAAATGCGACCAATTTTCAATATAGTTCAAAATTTGGTTCAATTAGGCATAATGGTTCAAAACTATCAAACAAATAAACAAACAACTCAAACATCAATCAATTAGTGGATTAACGTTTCAAATTCATAATTTTGATACATATACAAAAATCATGTTTTTGATGCCAATTCACAACAAAGTGTTCTAGCTATATAAGTTTTGGTTCTCACACCAGTCTAATGGAAGTATATAGAAATCACACCTTCGAAACACGAATATAAATACTGATGATGTGGCTACATCACCAGAATTATCCCCGGGTGTCTAGAATGTGACTCTATATCTATCCAATATATTAAAATTTCGACTATACGTTCATGACGCGTATACGCGAAATCTATATATACTCGATTGTCCATATTCAAAATAAATAAATATTCAAATACGTATAAAACGATTTAAATTTCAAAACAAAATTGTTTTCATTTGAAAAAAAATATACTCTTCACACTCGTTCTAGGATACTACTGATCCTATCTCTAACGAGTCATTCTAATTGGATATTACTAACCCAATATCTGATGAATTCTTTCGTATGGTTCTAATGTGTCTTGTTCTCGAGCTCTGTAAACCAAAGCTCTGATACCACTGTAAGAACCCGTAACTTCCCCGCGAAGGAAAGCACGGATAGAATTGAGGACAAGACAAAATAGAACGCATACAGAAGAACATTTCATTGTTATTACAACAATTCCATCAGATACAAGAATATACAGAGTATAAATGAATAAATTACATTCGACAAATATCAGAGATTTAAATTACATTTAAATACATCGCAGCGAAAAATATACAAAACACAACTGAAAGTGATACACGGATACAGAGCTTTCCGAGCATCGTTCCAGCTGTTAATCAGGACCCTGTGAATATAAATCTGCAAAACCAAAACTACTAGCTGCCCGTGTGGAAAATAGGGGCACCCAGAGTTTAGGTTAAAACAATAAACTCCAGGTCAGTCATGTGACTGGTGTGAGAACTAAAACAGTTATTAGTCTTGGTTTTAAAGTTAGGTAAATCAAGGGACCACGCCGTATAACACGGAACGGGTTTCCTCCCAAGAATACCAGTGCATAAAACAAACAGCGCAATGCTAAATAAAGAAAAATGAAGCTGTTATAAGACCCAGGTCCCATCACACAATGCAACGCAAGCCGGAGGATAGGGTTTTTACCTTATAACAGCCAAAGCATGCTTGGTACGTTTACAACACATTATTTGATACTATTATAAGTGTATAGTGTCAAAACAATTTCACATCATAAATATCAATCATAGGCGGCATTAATGACCCATACCACTATGTCGCCATACTAGGTTCTACAAATAAAACCGCACTATCACGTATTGGAAATTGGATTTCCGTCATGAGCCGAGGCAAGGGGCAAGCTCCTCTCCGCGTTCGAGACACTCTAGCAAATGCCTCAGGACCCCACTCTGATCCTTTGGAACCTCCAAGGCCGGTCCTCTCTTACTTTTGAGGATTAGTTATTCCTGAACACACGCTTCCCGGTCCTTACAGACCTATATCCGAGGCGCCTCATATCCAACAACCACACAGGTGAAAAGTATATAAATGTCAGGGCTGGTAGGTCACTGACACCACCCTAGCTAGAAAGAAACGTCGTGCACTCCTTGGGTCCGTATCCCGTTTTTGACTCATACCGAGGTGTGAGGCTCGCGAATTCACGTTATACACAAAGCTATGCCACACAGGCCGTGCTTTGATCATCAACCACAAGACTTTGCTTTTCAACAGAAGCCCTGATCAATTGCCACTTACGCATGCCACACTGGCAATTCACTCCATGCGACTGATGTCCATCGATATACAACCTCTGAGCTCGTACGTCTCAGAGAAGGGCGTTAAGCAAGAGAATAAATTCTCCGCCGCCAAACAGATGTATATTTAATAGAGATCAATTAACACAGAATAAAATCCAATGTCAGACACACAATCCATTTACAAGTTCGTTCTGGGTCTGAACGAAACCGGAGGCACTTTCCTCGCATATCCATCCATCTCCAAGTACGTCTGGACGATCACCGACTGTTTCCCTCATCTTGGGTGTACAGCCCAATCAAGATCATCAGTAATCACCCAAACGATGTGAAGACTTCCGGTCTTCAACCACCGTCTTCATCTTCGACATCTCGTCGAATTGGTTATTCAGAATGGGTATAACCCGGCCTTTCTGAATAACCCACGTATATAATAAACAAATGTTACACAAACACAACAAACGCCTCACTCCAATTCAGAATATTCTTTTATTCACAAAATCACATTCTTAGGGAAAGGTTCCCATTAATTTTATCAAAGATAAATTCTTCTAAATTTATTCTTTAATCTTCCTTTGGATATCATCTCAAACTAGTCGGGATTAACGAACCACACCGAAGTAATTATTTATTTTATTTCCCAATCCCAACCTATATATCCCATGGAGAAAACTGGTAATACTCCACAACTAACACCACGGTGTTATCGGTAAAATTAATTACCATTTCACGTTCAAATCTAATTAAAGATTTAACTATCGCTTTGGAGCAAAACTGGTGGTACTCCATTCTCGATCACCTTTCAGATTTGATAATTTAAATTATCAATTCACATTTTAATCTAATTAAAGATTCATTAAAACTCCACTTAGTTTTAATCTTTCAAAAATCGACATCTTGCCTTTAACTGGGGTAAAGAACCAATGTCTTCTAAAACACGATTCACGACAAACCCAAATCACATTTGATATTAAATACAAGGCTCTGAATAGAAAATATATCGGCTTATATTCCATATCAAATTCTGAAACCAACATATATCGTATTGGCAATAACGATATAAAATATATCTTTCAAATTCCCATAACAATATCTGTATAGTCACGAAATCCAACATCGAAATATCCCGAAGATAATTTCGATTCAACTCCAGTCCAATCCACGTATTGGGAATATTGATTATTTTCAAAATCACTTTCAAATTCAATTTATTTATTTCAAAAATAAATTGAATTTAATTCCAGTTCAAAACTATTTCATTTCGATAAAAATCTATTTTTATCCTTTCAAATGTGGAATTTTCCAGCCCAATTTTTCCCAAATCATATATTATGATTTTACACAAATTATAGATATTTTTAATAATTTTATCAAGGCCCGTACAGTCGATTTCCATCAACGGCTATCGAACTGCACTTACAGCGACCTTTTTCGAATTTGATTTGGACATAATTCCAAATCCAACCGTTAGATTTCAAATTTCTAATATTCATTGGGAAGCTCTTTTCGATACGAACCCAACGGTTCCGGTTTTAGGAGAATCCGACGGTCGGATCTCCCGCAACGTCAATTCGAAGTCAATGGTCGAAATTCACGAACTGCCGCGGCGCGGCGCGTTCTATTCAAGCCATTATATAATATATATTTCGTCGATTTCTATTTAAAACGAATTTTATAAATCGTTTTAAAATCGTTTCGAAAGCAATTTCAACTTTCTTTTCAATTCAAATCAAAATTGAATTCTTCTTTATAAATTCGTTTTAAAATTCATTTCTATTCAATTCAAATTTTAATTCAATTTGAATTCATTTCAATTCACTTTCAATTCAATTTGAATTCGTTTTCAATTCAATTCATTTCGAAATCGTTTTCAATTCAATTCATTTCGAAATCGTTTTCAATTCAATTCATTTCGAAATCGTTTTCAATTCAATTCATTTCGAAATCGTTTTCAATTCAATTCATTTCGAAATCGTTTTAAAATATTTAATTTCGAAATCCCTTTTCAATATTCATTATACAACGAATAAAATCGATATAAATATCGTTCACGTTAAAATGGCGCAAAACTAATCAACACGGCTTTATATTTTTCACAACTTCTTTATTTTATTCAACAAATGAATATTTATCCCATTCAACACATGAATCTATATCTTTTTTTCAACCCACGACTAATCTCAACACATGAGTACTGTCAACACATCACTATTTTTGTTAAGTAAAATATTTTATAAAACTATGGTATCTATCGTTTGATTTTAATTAGACTCCACCGTAAAGTAGATTCTAATCGTAAATATGATAAAGATGTAATTTTTATTATTTAAAATATTTCACTCAACACATGAACCTCGTCAACACATGACTATTTTTATATTCAACACATGAATTTTCTTTTATAATATTCATTATTTTCCCGATTGGAATGAGGCCCAATCAATCACCATATAACGTTAATTATATGGATTCCATACAACACATGTATATAATAGCATTGAAAAATAATCAACCATCAACCAAAGTGCACTACACAACTGCATAAGCATCAAATATAAATAATCGACGCTTACACAGTCTGTCGACCAATCGATCGACAATAATTAAATAATTGGGATTAGTGTACACCAAATATCATCCCAACACCCGTGTGGGGTTTCAAATCAACAAACACACATTTTTGTTTGTGCAGTTGGGCGATGTGTAAAATTTATCAACCCAATCAATATCAGTCAAATCAGTTTAAATAAACAAATCGGTTGATTTGTTTATAAATATCTATTTATTCACTTTCACGTTAAAAATTATATTTTTATTTTTCTAACATATTTTAGAAAATTTCGGCGGCATAACGGCACGATACTAGAAACGGGACGAGGCCTAGCCTTATCCCCGGTCTAGTGAAGGCCCACGCCATTCACTCATCAATCTAATCAATTTCAATTCACCCAATAATTCAATTCAAATCAAATAATCTACCCAACTACACAACCAAACAATTTAACAAACAAGCCATCCATGGTCTGTGGATGACGGGTGTCGGGTGCTACTAAGCACCGTCTACATCCTAGTATATATATATATATATAACTAGAAAAAAAATAGAATTTAGAGTGAGAAGTTCTCACCGAAAGCTATCCAATCATCTTGACTCTTCATTTATAGAAATCTTCATCTTTCACGCCTTTTTATCATCTTCGTTGCCCGTAGTCACTACATATATAAAAATCACATTTTCACTTCGATGTTCAATATATAAAAATCATATTTTTATTTCGCCGTTCAATGTATAAAAATCGACTTTTTATTACTATGTTAGATAGATAAAAATTATATTTTTATCACGCTATTTTCCATATAAAGATTTCGCCTTTATAAAAACATAGACTTCGCCTTTTCAAATTTAAAGATTTCATCTTTATAAAATCTCATCTTTATTCTTCTACACATATAAAGATGATATTTTTAATATTCCTATCATGTAAAAAGTATATTTTTAACTCTCTACCCAACCAAAAATCATATTTGTACATCTTCTACTTAATAAAGATTATATGTTTAATACTTTAAAAATATAAAAATCATATTTTTAATACTTTAAAAATATAAAAATCATATTTTTATTTCACTACTTTTCTCAAAATATCGTCTTTCCTATTTTTAAAAATCATGTCTTTTGCCTTTTTACATATAAAGATCTTTACAGTTTTAAAAATAAATAAAAAAATCAGTTTTAAAAATAAATCTTTACAGTTTTAAAAATAAATAAAAAATCAGTTTTAAAAATAAATCTTTACAGTTTTAAAAATAAATAAAAAAATCAGTTTTAAAAATAAATCTTTACAGTTTTAAAAATAAATAAAAAAATCAGTTTTAAAAATAAATCTTTACAGTTTTAAAAATAAATAAATAAAAATCAGTTTTAAACTTACAGGGGGGGGGGGCAGTTGCGCGTCGGAGCTCCTGTAGGAGGGCAGGGCGACTGAAGGAGGAGAGGAGGAGGTCGGGGGAGAAGAAGATGGAGGCGGCGGTGGTTGGGGCCCCACCTGGCGGCGTCGGTTGTTTTCACGAGGGGGGGTTTCGAACAGCATCGTGAGCGAGGGGGGGGGGAACTTCGGTCGGCGGTGGTTCTGGCGATGGAGCGATGGGGCGGGCGGAGGTCTGGAAGGGGAGGGCGATGGCGATTTCGATCTGCTTCTTTTTTTTTTCCTTTTCCTTCTGTTTCTGAAATGAATCGGGGGGGGGGGGGGGTATAAAGGAAAGCATTTTAATTTTATTATTTTATTTAATTATTTTAATTTCTAAAAAGGTTGACTTTTACATACGACCTCTAAACGAGGCCCACCGCCTGTCGTCCATAGCGTTTTACCCCCATTCCGAGCACAATGGGATATGTATCGCATGCTGATTTGATCGTTTCGATCAGTTTCCTTTGAATTTACATTTAAATCATTTTATTGAATTTTAAACGTACATTTCAAATTACCCGGGTCCCATATTAACTTTAAAAATTCTGGAAAAATATTTTCTAGCTTCGTATTGACGATACGGTCCTAACAAAACTAGTTTCGTCGAATTCTGAGACCGTATGAAAAATGGCCAATTTCCAGTCGATTAAAATCAACTGAAACTGGTCAAACGCATTTTCCTTTGCCACGCTCACATATTGATTCGAAAAATTATGAAATTTGGAATCTAGCAATAATTTGGCATCACGGACCCAACAAAACTGGTTTCGTCGAAATCCGAGGTCGTTTGCAAAATGTCCATTTTTAAGGGCCTGAATTCCATAGCGACTATTCAGAATTTTCAACTGGACATATCTTTTGATTCCCGCTATGAAATTTTGATCTTTCGGATTCGTTGGAAAGATATTATCAAATAGATCCTAATGTTTTTGGTTTCACTAAAATCCGGATTGTTTTGCACCCGGTACATTCAATTGAAGTTTGAAATCAAATTATCGAACTACCGCGCCATTTTCAATTCTATTTATAATTATAAATAAATATTTATATTCTAACGACTACGTATATAATATATACATCGAATTATATTCAAACTAAATTTTCTCGTCGATATATTTAAAATAATCTATTTTAAATATTCAAAATTCGCTAAAATAGCCAAAATAAAAATTTTAAACTGGCCCAGATTTTCGGGTTATTACACAGTTCGTAAATTTCGACCATTTATTTCAAACGAACATTACGGGAGATCCGACTGACGGATTCTCCTAAAACCGGAACCATTGGGTTCGTATCGAAAAGAGCTTTCTAACGAATATTAGAAATTTGAAATCTAACGGTTGGATTTGGAGTTATGTCCAAATCAAATTCGAAAAAGGTCGCTGTAAGTGCAGTTCCATGGCCGTTGATGGAAATCGACTATACGGGCCTTGATAAAATTATTAAAAATATCAATAATTTGTGTAAAATCATAAGAAATGATTTAGGAAAAATTGGGATGAAAAACCCCATATTTGGAAAGATAAAAATAGATTTTTATCGAAATGAATTAGTTTTGAACTAAAATTAAAACCTATTTATTTTTAAATAAATAAAATGGAACTGAATTAGAATTGATTCGTGGGTTTATCGTGAACAGTGTTTTAAATAACACTAGTTCTTTAACCCGATAATAAATAGGATATGATTTGGGTTTATCGTGAACTGTGTTTTAAATGACACTAGTTCTTTAACCCAGTAAAAGGGGTTTTAATGAATCTGAAATTAGATTGAAACGTGAATTGATAATCTAAATTATCAAATTTGGCAAATAAGCGAGAATGGAGTATCACCAGTTTTGCTCCAAAGCGATAGTTAAATCTTTAATTAGATTTGAACGTGAAATGGTAATTAATTTTACCGATAACACTGTGGTGTTAGATATGGAGTATTACCAGTTTTGCTTCATGGGATGAATAGGTTGGGATTGGGAAATAAAATAAATAATTACTTCGGTGTGGTTCGCTAATCTCGACTAGTTTGGAAAACCATAATTTGGTTTGAAATGACATCCAAAGGAAGATTAAAGGATAAATCTTAAAGAATTTATCTTGGATAAAATTGATGGGAATCCTTCCCTAAGAATTGAAATTTAGAAACTAGCTGAAGGTTAGTTAAGAAGATGGTTTCCTGGATATTGATCTGATGTTGGTTTCAGCCTTCGGGGTTAATATTTGGGGAATTGCTCTCTTACTGATTTACGGTTAGTAACTAATGAATTGGAATGAGGCGTATGTTGTGTTTGTGTAACATTTATTTTTAATATACGCGGGTTGTTCGGAAAGGTCGGGTTTATTCCCATTCTGAATAACCGATTCGACGATATGTCGAAGATGAAGACGGTGGTTGAAGACCGGAAGTCTTCACATTGTTGGGATAATTACCGACGATCTTGATTGGGCTGTACACCCAAGAGGATGGAAATAGTTGGTGGTTGTCCAGACATACTTGGAGATGGATGGATATGCGAGGAAAGTGCCTCTGGTTTCGTTCAGACCTAGAACGGACTTGTAAATGGATGGTGTGTCTGACATTGTATTCCTTTATATTGTATTCGTTGATCTCTGCTAAATATATATCTGTTTGGCGGCGGGGAATTTATTTTCTTGCTTAACGCCCTTCTCTGAGACATACAAGCTCAGAGGTTATATATTAGCAGAAATCAGTGGTACGATATGGATTGATAGTGTGGCATGCTGAGATGCAGTGATCCAGACTTTTGTTGAAAAGCAAAGTTTGGTGGATGATGATCAAAGCGCAGCTTTAATATAGCATGGCTTTGTGTATAGCGTTGATTCGCGAGCCTCACACCCCGGTATGGTGGTAAACTGGTGGTTTGATCAGTATGCTTTTTAGAGGATGGACACCTTAGTGGTGTCGTGGATTCGGTTGACCGAGATGAGCTTAGTGCTCAGGGATATATAGAGTAGGCGGTGTTTTCTCTCGCTGGGACGTAAGCCGCGGTGGTACTCTGGTCCCAAATGTGCGGATGTGCAGACGGTGTTCTCTCTTGTTGGGACGTAAGCCGTGGGGAATTGCATTACGCGATCGATCTTTCAAATCAGGAGCCACCATGATGGAAATCCAATTTTCGATACGTGTATTTCGGTTTTATTTGTAGAGCCTAGTATGGCGACATAGTGGGATGGGGCGCTTATGCCGTCTATGATTGATACTTATGATTTGAAGATATTTTATACAATATGCACTTATTAAAGTATCAAATGATTTGTTTTAAATGTATCAAGCATTCTTGGCTATTATAAGGTAAAAACCCTATCCTCCGGCTTGCGTTGCATTGTGTGATGGGACCTGGGTCTTATAATAGCTTCATTTTTCTTTATTTAGCATTACGCTGTTGTTTTATGCACTGGTGTTCTTGGGAGGAAACCCGTTCCGTGTTATACGGCGTGGTCCCTTGATTTACCTAACTTTAAAAATAAAGATCAATAACTGTTTTAGTTCTCACACCAGTCACATGACTGACCTGGAGTTTATTGTTTTAACCTAAACTCTGGGTGCCCCTATTTTCGACACGGGCATCTAGTAGTATTGGTTTTGCAGATTTATATTCATAGGATCCTGGTTTACAGCTGGAACGATATCCGGAAAGCTTTGTATCTGTATATCTCCTTCTATTTGTGTATTGTATTATTTTCCGCTGCTATGTAATTTATTGTAATCTCTGATATTTCTGTGTAATATTTATTCATTTATACTCTGTATATTCTTGTATTCCGATGCACTGTTGTAATAGCAATGAAATGTTCTTCCGTCTGTGTTCTGATTTGTCTTGTCCTCACAGTAATTCGTTCTTTCTCATCTCTTCGGAGACCTGGGAAGTTTCGGGTCGCTTCATTTGGTATCAGAGCTTTGGTTTACAGAGCTCGAGAACAAGACACATTAGAACCATACGAAAGAATTCATCAAATATTGGATTAGTAGTATCCAATTAGAATGACTCGTTAGAGATAGGATCAGTAGTATCCCAGAACGGGTGTGAAGAGTATTTTTTAAATGGAAACAATTTTGTTTTGAAAATTTAAATCGTTTTAAACGTATTTGAATATTTATTTATTTTGAATATGGACAATCGAGTATATAAAGATTTCGCGTATACGCGTCATGAACGTATATTCGAAGTTTTAATATACTGGATAGATATAGAATCATACTCTAGTGGCCCGAAGGTGATTCTGATGGTTGAGTACTCGTCGTCAGAATTTATGTTCGAGTGACGAAGGTATGATATCTATATATTTCCATTAGACTGGTGTGAGAACCAAAACTTATATACATAGATTTATTTGTTGTGAATTGACATCAACACATGATTTTCTGTATATGTATCAAAATTATGAATTTGAAACTCTAATTCACTAATTGATTGATGTTTGTGTTGTTTGTTTATTTGTTTGATAATTTTGAACCATTATGCCTAATTGAATCAAATATGAATTGTATTGAAAATTGGTCAAATTTGCTTGCATATACATGTACTTACATTGAACAGGTCATAGCAAGGAGGCTAGAGCAGAGAATAAAATTTGTTTGCCCGACAAATAGGTACATATTTACTATAATTTACTGTTTTGTTTGGGTGATGATGATTTTATGAGCCTATTGGCTAGCCGCTTGGCTTTTTCTTTTTCTTTTTGAGATCAGAAGGCCTATATGGCAATTTCGGGATTTTCCCGTGGCTCCCGGTGCAGGGGAGGTTATGGCGAAATTTTTCGAAAATTGAGGGTGTTAGCCAAATTTTTGAAGAATTTGAAAATTCTCAGAAACTAAAAAGCTGGGGAATGAAATCCAGATCGAACGTGGAGTTGATTAATCAAACTACTTTCGACTTTGTTCCTTTTCGGGGACGAAAAGTTTTAAGTGGGGGAGATTGTAACAACCCGAAAATCTGGGCCAGTTTAAAATTTTTATTTTGGCAATTTTAGCGAATTTTGAACATTTAAAATGAATTATTTTAAATAATATCGACGAGAAATTTATTTTGAATAAAATTCAATCGTATATAGTTATATAGATCGACGTTAGAATATAAATAATTATTTATAATTATAAAAGGAATTGAAAATGGCGCGGTAGTTCGATAATTCGATTTCTAACTTCAATTGAATGTACCAGGTGCAAAACAATCCGGATTTTAGTGAAACCAAAAACATTAGGATCTAATTGTGAATATCTTTCCAACGAATCCAACAAATTGAAATTTCATAGCGGGAATCAAAAGATATGTCCAGTTGAAAATTCTGAATAGTCGCTATTGAATTCAGGCCCTTAAAAATAGGAATTTTGCAAATGACCTCGGATTTCGACGAAACAACTTTTGTTGGGTCCGTGATGTCAATTTATTGCTAAATTCTAAATTTCATAATTTTTCGAATCAATATGCGAGCGTGGCAAAGGAAAACGCGTTTGACCAGTTTCAGTTGATTTTAATCGACTGGAAAATGGCCATTTTTCAAACGGTCTCAGAATTTGACGAAACTAGTTTTGTTAGGACCGTATCGTCAATACGAAGCTAGAAAATATTTTTCTACAATTTATAAAGTTCGTATGTGACCCCGGTAAGTTGAAATGCGCGTTCAAATTCAATATATAGAGTTATATGTTGATTTTGACGAAAACTGATCGAAACGATCGAATCAGCTTGCGGTACATATCCCATTGTGTTCGGAATGGGGGTAAAACGCTATGGGCGACAGGCGGTGGGCCTCGTTTAGAGGTCGTATGTAAAAGTCAACTTTTAGAATTAAATAATAAAAATCCTTCTCTCCTCCATTTAATTTCCTCTGCCCCCCCATTCGATTTTCCCAAATCAGAAAAAAAAGAAGAGCACGATGGAATCGCGACCCCCCCCCCCCCCCGGGCGGCGCCACCACTCGCCGTGGCCTCCCCCCCTGCCCCGCGCTCCAGCGCCTTCACCACAGGCCCCCTTCTCCGATCCACCGCAAATGGCGAAAGGCGCCATCGCTTCCTCCATCGACCCCCCCAGTTCCGCCGCAACCCTAAACACCCGTCGCCCCTTTCCTCCAATCGCCCTCCCTCCATGAACGCGCCACCTCCGACCGTTTTACCCCGCCGTCAGTCAGCCCTACTTCCCCCTCCCCCTCCACCTACTAATTCCGACGCCACCATCCTTGTGAGTTTTTCTTTTATTATTTTATTTTTATTTATTTATTTTCAGTCTTATTAATTTATGTGTATGATTAAAATCTGAAATTTATATGTATGTGTATGGCAAAAGATTAGATTTTTAAACAAGCAAGATTGGATTTTTTTAATAGTAGAAAGAAGGAAAAATTCGATTTTTAATTTATAGAAAATATCAAAATATGATTTTTATATTATATAGATAATAAAAACTCGATCTATATTATGTAGGAGAAATAAAAATATAATTTTTATTATGTAGAAGAAGTAAAAATATTATTTTTATATAGGTAAGATAGTAAAAATATCATCTTTATATACATAGCAGAATAAAAATCTGATTTTTATTATATATATGTTGAAAGAAAGAAGTGATTTTTATAATGATATATTTGAAAAGGCGAAATCTTTATATTTGAAAGGGTGAGATCTATATAGCAGCGAAGTAAAAATTCGATTTTTATATATTGAATAGCGAAGTAAAAATTCGATTTTTATATATTGAATAGCGAAGTAAAAATTCGATTTTTATATATTGAATAGCGAAGTAAAAATTCGATTTTTATATATTGAATAGCGAAGTAAAAATTCGATTTTTATATATTGAATAGCGAAGTGAAAATGTGATTTTTTATATATGTAGAGAATACGGGCAACGAAGACAATAAAAAGGCGATGATTTCTATAAATGAAGAGTCGTGGTATTGGATAGCTATTGGTGAGAATTTCTCACCTTTCAATTTCATTTTCTAGTTATATATATATACTAGGATGCAGACGGTGCTTAGTAGCACCCAACACAATCGTCCACAGACCATGGACTTGTTTGGTTGGCTGTGTAGTTGGTTAGATTATTTGGTTTGAATTGAATTGTTTGGTGAAATGAAATTGATTTGATTGATGTGTGAATGGCGTGGGCCTTCACTAGACCGGGGATAAGGCTAGGCCTCGTCCCGTTTCTAGTATCGTGCCGTTATGCCGCCGAAATTTTCTAAAATATGTTAGAAAAATAAAAATATCATTTTTATTGTGTAAATGAACTGAATAGAAATTCATGTGTTGAAATAAAATATTTTATCATTAAAAATATAATTTTTAACGTGAAAGTGAATAAAATAAGATATTCATTTACAAACCGGACGGTTTGTTTATGTACACCTATTTGAAGGTCATTGATTGGGACGATAAATTTTACACATCGCCCAACTGCACAAATAAAATATGTGTATGTTGATTTGAAACCCCATACGGGTGTTGGGATGAAATTTGAAGTTCACTCATCCTGATTGATTAAATATGTCGATCGATTGATTGACAGGCTGTTATAAGCGTTAGATATCTATATTTGATGCTTATACGGTGTAGTGCACTTTGGTTGATGGTTGATTATTTTTCAATGCTATTATATACGTGTGATGTATGAAAATCCATATAATTAACATTATATGGTGATTGTTTGGGCCTCATTCCAATTTGAAAAATAAAGAATATTATAAAATAAAGGTTCATGTGTTGACAGTACTCATCCGTTGAGATTAGTCATGTGTTGACCGGAATATTTTAATAATAAAAATATTTGAAGTAGAAATATTTGAAATAGAAATATTTGAAGTAGAAATATTTGAAATAGAAATATTTGAAGTAGAAATATTTGAAATAGAAATATTTGAAATAGAAATATTTGAAGTAGAAATATTTGAGGTAGAAATATTTGAAACAGAAATATTTGAAATAAAATATTTGAAAATAGAAATATATGAAGCCGTGTTGATTAGATTGACGCCATTTTGACGTGAACGATATTTATATCGATTTTATTCATTTTAAAATGAATATTGAAAAACGATTTCGAAATGAATTGAATATAAAACGATTTCGAAATGAATTGAATATAAAACGATTTCGAAATGAATTGAATATGAAACGATTTCGAAATGAATTGAATATAAAACGATTTCGAAATGAATTGAATATGAAACGATTTCGAAATGAATTGAATATAAAACGATTTCGAAATGAATTGAATATGAAACGATTTCGAAATGAATTGAATATGAAACGATTTCGAAATGAATTGAATATAAAACGATTTCAAAATGAATTGAATATGAAACGATTTCGAAATGAATTGAATATAAAACGATTACGAAATGAATTAAATATTAAACGATTTCGAAATGAATTGAATATAAAACGATTTCGAAATGAATTGAATATGAAACGATTTCGAAATTAATTGAATATGAAACGATTTCGAAATGAATTGAATATAAAACGATTTCGAAATGAATTGAATATGAAACGATTTCGAAATGAATTGAATATAAAACGATTTCGAATTGAATTGAATAGAAAACAAATTTGATTTCAATTGAATATATAACGAATTGAATTCGAATTGAATATATAACAGATTTGATTTCAATTGAATATACAACGAATTTGATTCAAATAGATAACGAATTGAATTTGATTCAAATAGAAAACGAATTGAATTGAATTGAATAGAAAACCAATTTGAATAGAAAACCAATTTGAATTGAATTGAATAGAAAACCAATTTGAATTGAATTGAATAGAAAACCAATTTGAATTGAATTGAATAGAAAACCAATTTGAATTGAATTGAATAGAAAACCAATTTGAACTGAATGGAATAGAAAACCAATTTGAATTGAATCGAATAGAAAACCAATTTGAATTTGAATTGAATTGAAAACGAATTGAAATGAATTCAAATTGAATTGAAATTTGAATTGAATAAAAATGAATTTTAAAACGAATTTATAAGGAAAAATTCAATTTTGATTTGAATTGAAATGGAAGTTGAAATTGTTTTTGAAACGAAATTAAAACTATTTATATAATTCATTTTAAATAGAAATCGACGAAATATATATTATATATATTATATATATAATATAACGGCCTGAATAGAACGCGCCGTGCCGCGGCAGTTCGTAAATTTCGACCATTTATTTCAAACGAACATTACGGGAGATCCGACCGACGGATTCTCCTAAAACCGGAACCATTGGGTTCGTATCGAAAAGAGCTTTCTAACGAATATTAGAAATTTGAAATCTAACGGTTGGATTTGGAGTTATGTCCAAATCAAATTCGAAAAAGGTCGCTGTAAGTGCAGTTCGATGGCCGTTGATGGAAATCAACTGTACGGGCCTTGATAAAATTATTAAAAATATCAATAATTTGTGTAAAATCATAAGAAATGATTTGGGAAAAATTGGGATGAAAAACCCCATATTTGAAAAGATAAAAATAGATTTTTATCGAAATGAATTAGTTTTGAACTAAAATTAAAACCTATTTATTTTTAAATAAATAAAATGGAACTGAATTAGAATTGATTCGTGGGTTTATCGTGAACAGTGTTTTAAATAACATTAGTTCTTTAACCCGATAATAAATAGGATATGATTTGGGTTTATCGTGAACTGTGTTTTAAATGACACTAGTTCTTTAACCCAGTAAAAGGGGTTTTGATGATTCTGAAATTAGATTGAAACGTGAATTGATAATCTAAATTATCAAATTTGGCAAATAAGCGAGAATGGAGTATCACCAGTTTTGCTCCAAAGCGATAGTTAAATCTTTAATTAGATTTGAACATGAAATGGTAATTAATTTTACCGATAACACCGTGGTGTTAGATATGGAGTATTACCAGTTTTGCTTCATGGGATGAATAGGTTGGGATTGGGAAATAAAATAAATAATTACTTCGGTGTGGTTCGCTAATCTCGACTAGTTTGGAAAACCATAATTTGGTTTGAAATGACATCCAAAGGAAGATTAAAGGATAAATCTTAAAGAATTTATCTTGGATAAAATTGATGGGAACCCTTCCCTAAGAATTGAAATTTAGTAACTAGCTGAAGGTTAGTTAAGAAGAATGGTTTCCTGATATTGATCTGATGTTGGTTTCGGCCTTCGGGGTTAATATTTGGGGAATTGCTCTCTTACTGATTTACGGTTAGTAAATAATGAATTGGAATGAGGCGTATGTTGTGTTTGTGTAACATTTATTTTTAATATACGCGAGTTGTTCGGAAAGGCCGGGTTTATTCCCATTCTGAATAACCGATTCGACGATATGTCGAAGATGAAGACGGTGGTTGAAGATCAGAAGTCTTCACATCGTTGGGATAATTACTGACGATCCTGATTGGGCTGTACACCCAAGAGGATGGAAATAGTTGGTGGTCGTCCAGACGTACTTGGAGATGGATGGATATGCGAGGAAAGTGCCTCCGGTTTCGTTCAGACCTAGAACGGACTTGTAAATGGATGGTGTGTCTGACATTGTATTCCTTTATATTGTATTCGCTGATCTCTGCTAAATATATATCTGTTTGGCGGCTGGGAATTTATTCTCTTGCTTAACGCCCTTCTCTGAGACATACGAGCTCAGAGGTTATATATTGGCAGAAATCAGTGGTACGATATGGATTGATAGTGTGGCATGCTGAGATGCAGTGATCCAGACTTTTGTTGAAAAGCAAAGTTTGGTGGATGATGATCAAAGCGCGGCTTTAATATAGCATGGCTTTGTGTATAGCATTGATTCGCGAGCCTCACACCCCGGTATGGTGGTAAACTGGTGGTTTGATCAGTATGCTTTTTAGAGGATGGGCACCTTAGTGGTGTCGTGGATTCGGTCGACCGAGATGAGCTTAGTGCTCAAGGATATATAGAGTAGGCGGTGTTTTCTCTCGCTGGGACGTAAGCCGCGGTGGTACTCTGGTCCTAAATGTGCGGATGTGCAGACGGTGTTTTCTCTTGTTGGGACGTAAGCCGTGGGGAATTGCATTACGCGATCGATCTTTCGAATCAGGAGCCACCATGATGGAAATCCAATTTTCGATACGTGTATTTCGGTTTTATTTGTAGAGCCTAGTATGGCGACATAGTGGGATGGGGCGCTTATGCCGTCTATGATTGATACTTATGATTTGAAGATATTTTATACAATATGCACTTATAAAAGTATCAAATGATTTGTTTTAAACGTATCAAGCATTCTTGGCTATTATAAGGTAAAAACCCTATCCTCTGGCTTGCGTTGCATTGTGTGATGGGACCTGGGTCTTATAATAGCTTCATTTTTCTTTATTTAGCATTGCGCTGTTGTTTTATGCACTGGTGTTCTTGAGAGGAAACCCGTTCCGTGTTATACGGCGTAGTCCCTTGATTTACCTAACTTTAAAAATAAAGATCAATAACTGTTTTAGTTCTCACACCAGTCACATGACTGACCTGGAGTTTATTGTTTTAACCTAAACTCTGGGTGCCCCTATTTTCGACACGAGCAGCTAGTAGTTTTGGTTTTGCAGATTTATATTCATAGGATCCTGGTTTACAGCTGGAACAATATCTGAAAAGCTTTGTATCCGTATATCTCCTTCTAGTTGTGTATTGTATTATTTTCCGCTGCTATGTAATTTATTGTAATCTCTGATATTTCTGTGTAATATTTATTCATTTATACTCTGTATATTCTTGTATTCCGATGCACTGTTGTAATAGCAATGAAATGTTCTTCCATCTGCGTTCTGATTTGTCTTGTCCTCACAGTAATTCGTTCTTTCTCATCTCTTCGGAGACCGGGGATGTTTCGGGTCGCTTCACTTAACCCAAATAATCATTGACACGAACCCAACTTCTAACCTGCAATTTATAGTTTCTGGTTTCAACTTTAACGCACAGTTTTACTTCACCTACTAGCAAATCCAAATTCAAGTTTGAAAACCACTATCGTCGTCACCATCCAATACATAGTCGCACCAAGTTTACCTCATACTCTTCCCAAAGGTTGCAGCGACTTCCTCCTAGTCACCCAAGTTTCATATCGCACCACTTCAGTTTTAATCGAACTCCATTCCCCACCCAAAATCACATCAGCCTTCATCTCCGCAAGCTTCCCCAAAACTAGCCTTCGTTGGCTGATTGTCCACTAGAAGCCACGTCGTAAATCGCGACTTCCCCAAAATCCTATTGCCGCAACTCCTCCCATCACTCGTTCAACAGTCTGAAATTGCACCCCTCATTGACGGAAATCCCTCAACAATCCAAATTTGATTCCATGCTAGCTTGTTTCGATGAACCCAGGTCCCAGAAAAGGTGGCGCACCCTCCAACTCCTACGCCTTGCTCCATCCTTATCCTTGTGCCATCGCGACTCGCGATTCCCTCTTTCCCTTTTTTATTTGTGGTGAATTGGTTTCGTTTTGATTACTTAGAAAGGAATGAAAAGGGAATAAATTGCTTTCGAGTTTTGATTTGTTGAGGAAATGGGAAGGGAAGGGTCATGATATATATATATACACACACACATGTGGTAGGGAGGCACGAAGTACATACTAATAATTCACGGTTGGCTTGATTACGGAGGAAGGGAACCATTTCTTCAGCTTGAGGTATTCTGCGTTGGAAGGAGAAAAATAAGTCAGCTGGTAGGTGTAATTTGTTTAATTATATTTTTATTTTAATTAAAATATCTAACGGTCCTTTAATTTAAAACCCCGAACTGCTATTTCAACGTAACGACCGACGTTTTCATATTATGGCGTTATTCTAAAATTCTCCGAACTGATTCTGAAATTTAGTTTGGATGTACATAAGAGATAATGATTTAAATTGACGATAAAATATAAATCTATTTCAAACACTTAAATTCATTGAAAATAAATAATTGTTATCATTTCTAATTCAATATAGAATTTATATTAACCGATTGAATTGTTTTGATTTAGTTTTTAACTCTACATTTAGTTATTGTCATTTGTCGTATACGGTTATTCAATATATTCAAAATTAAATCGTATACTAATTATTAAAGCTATAAATTCTCTATATGAATCCATTTATTATTTCAATTAAATATTTAAAATAAATTTAAATGTTTATCATAAAACAACAGAAAAATCCGGGACGTTACAACAATAAACCATGCCATATGAAGAGAATATGTCCATATCCAGATAAATCAATTCAACAAACAAACAATAGAAATTCATCAAAGAAGAGAAAGAGAGCATATGCAACAACTTTAGATGATTAA
This sequence comes from Allium sativum, assembly GCA_030737875.1. Classification (NCBI taxonomy): domain Eukaryota; kingdom Viridiplantae; phylum Streptophyta; class Magnoliopsida; order Asparagales; family Amaryllidaceae; genus Allium; species Allium sativum. The sequence continues at coordinate 722,264,975 of CM060909.1, read as the reverse complement.
GGCTCATCGTCAAGTGATGAAGAGACAAAAACCGAAAATTCAAACTTGTGCTTCGCAACAATTCAGAGTTCAAAAAATATCTTAGAAAAGGAACTAAAACCGAGTACACCTTAATTAATTTTTAATTTTTTTTGGTTTAATGGATGTTTTGGTTGCTTTTGAAATTTAAATTTTAAAATTCAAACTTGAAATTTAAAATTTGAATTTTGAATTCAAAATTGAAATTTGAATTTTGAAATTCAAAATAATAATAATAATAATAAAATAATAATTAATAGAATAATAAAATAAATTTTGAATGTTTGCTGGGATTAGTATTATTTCAAGAAATAATCAAACCTGAAATACAAATCGATAATTTAAAACCATAAGTCATGAATACCATATGTCCCTTGAAATTGAACATATATGTCAACATACATATATCTACGTGTCGACATGTCAGCCTAAGAATTGAAATTCAAATTTTGAATTTCAAAGGTTTAAACTTTCAAACTTCCCTCCATCTTTTCATCTACTCCTTAGGTATGAAAAGGTCTCATTGATTTCTGAAAAGTTGTGACTATTCAATTCATATCCATTCAATTTCTATTTGTACATTTACTATCTCTACCTTTGATTCACAATTCAAACTATATTCTTCATATCTATACTCTTCAAAACAAAAAAATTCAATGGCTTCCTCAAGTTCATCTTAGAAATTGAAACTAACTAAAATCATCAAAGGTTATCTCCACAATGATAAAGAGGCAATCAAAACCAGTGTTGACTATTTAGCAAATGCAAAAGTCAATACGTGTGCTTTCGCCGTCTTTGGAGACTTTCCATCCTATGATCTTATCTCTCTCTTCAATCATACTGAAGTGTTAAGCTTAATTGACTCCTGGGATAACGATGAAGTGCGTTACCTTAAGCTTCTCCAAATGTTCTATGCGAATCTTAATCGAGGATTTTTCAAAGGCAACGAAGATCAAATTTGGAGTAGCGTAAAAGGCACTCAAATTGTTCTAGATTGTGATTCTAGATTGTGAAATCTTGGGCAACTTCTTAAATTATAGAAGCATGGGCTCGGATTTTTCGGATTTCAAAATCGATGAAACCAATTTAGAAACTTATCATGACATATTTGAAAGTGATGCTAACACAGAATTCAAAAATAGCTTTTTCCGCCCAAAAACAAGAATCGTAAACCTTCTTCTTCATCATACCATCACTCCTCATTCCGGAAATTTCAACAACCCAACGATCTCAAGGTCCAAAAAGCACTCTTTGCAATTATAATTGGTTATGACATCAATTGGGCCAACATGATCTCAAAAGAATTCAAGCCCATAGAAACATCATCAGGAGAAAATGTAACGCCCCACGTCCATTAATGTAACTCTCAAAGGGAATGCATTAATTTTCATGGAGTATTATTGGTGTATAGAACGGAATATAACAAGACAGATATGGTACTTGAAAATTTTAAAACAACTTTTATTGCAGCGGAGAAATGGCTTGGTTACAACAACATCAAAAACCAACAATAAAACCAAGTACACTTAATATCCATCTTGACAAATTGTTTTCTGAGTACATGAAGTAAAAAAGCATAACCCCAACATAAATAGCCATAAAAGAGATAAGTTGAACTTTACGTTCAGCAATCGAAGCACTTCCAAAAGAGAGAAAGAGATCCAAATCAAGCTCCACTAGCACTAGTCCCACCCTGAGAACCTGCGCACGGGGTGGAGGGGGAGGGGAAGGGGGAAGGAAGAAAAGAGGCGAAAACAAAGGGGGTCAGACATAAAGTCTGGCGAGTCCAATAACTTTAACAATATAATTATTAAAGTAATTAGGATAAGGAATAAATTGGTAAAACAAGGAATGACTGTGAAACAAATGGGCATGACAAAACCAACAAGAGAAATGTTAATTGTGTTCCTAATCACTATAGGATAACTACTATACTGCACCAATATTAGTCACCCTAAAAGTTGATCCCGCCTACTGAACAAAATATTAATAATGGTAGTTTCGTGTGCCCCTAGCTGTCTTCATAGGTGTTGCATGCTCCTATCTCCACTAATTGTACCCACTATTCTTCTCATTCTAATTACAACATTTATTCATAATATGGTAATTGTACTCCTCGCTATCTTCATAGGTGCCGCCTGCTCCTATCTCTGCTAGTCGTACCCACTACCTTCCCCATTCGATCGGCTCCCTAACTCGTAGATGCCCATGCTGGTCCCACAGTGGGGTGTATCACTCCCTAAAGTGACAACCCGATACCACTAAAGATGCACAGCTTATACCTACACGATGCAACAGCGCCTTACGTACCAGCACGGGCCCACGCACACACATGACCCCGTTGGACTTGCGTTGCCACCGCTAACCCGTATTAACCTCTTACAATCAAACCCAGTAAGCGTGTCCCGTCCTCGATCTAGATCGAGCTCACTTAGATACTAAATGGGTTACTGGTTGAAAAGGTCCCCACACTTGACACAAGCTTTCCACCTATGCTTGATCCTCACTAGGATTTCCCACTTAACCCCCTCTTATTCATGTCTTCTTGCATGTTTCAACTTGGTTAAGTGTTTATAATTATATTACACATGTCACCCATGTTACCCACTTATCAAATCAACATGTGTTATTGGTTAAGTTTGTCTTAACCCTATCCGCTTATCAGATCAATATATATTATTGGTTAAGCTGGTCTTAACCCTATCCACTTATATATTATTGGTTAGGTTGGTCTTAACCCTATCCACTTATATATTATTGGTTAAGTTGGTCTTAATCCTATCCACTTATTAGTTCAATATATTATTGGTTAAGTTTGTCTTAACCCTATCCACTTATCAGATTAATATATTTATTGGTCAAGCTGGTCTTAACCCTATCCACTTATATATTATTGGTTAAGCTGGTCTTAACCCAACCTACTTATCAGATTATTGGTTAAGCTGGTCTTAACCCTATCCACTTATCATGTTTTATGTATCATACATATATATATCATATAACATGTTTTACTTAATTTATGATTAAGTACTTCTTAGTTCACAGATACATTAGTTAAGAGAACAACTCCCTAAGGATCAACCCCGAAGACTGAAATAAACATCAGATTGGTACTCGGAGAATTACTCAACCAAACTTTTGTTTGTCATTCATATTCTTCTTTGATCAGCATTAATTAATTATTAATGCACAGACCTCTCACATTAAATCGATTGCTTGTGGCCGCTGTATATGTCGGGCGGTTCCAGGCAGACTTCCACCACAAGCCAGACTTAACCTCGTGTTTAAGCATCTTTTAATTATGCCTACGACCTCTCACATTAGACTGCCGTTTGCGGTTGTTGGATGTGCCGGGAGGGTCCGGGCAGTCTTATACCGCAAACGAGTCTAACCTCGTGTCTTAGGCATTTATTACGCATTCAATTTATGCCTTTGACCTCTCATATTAGACTATCGTTTTTGGTTGCTGGATGTGCCGGGCGGGTCCGGGCAGCCTTATATCACAAACGAGTCTAACCTCATGTCTTAGGCATTTATTATTACATATTATTATTCAACCCCAATTTGAATTAATAACCCTATTTCAGATTGTCAATAACTTCCAATTTTAATCCATGTCAATAATTGTCACTTAAATTATGTCCATAATTTTCAGGTATATAAAATATACCAATTAATGTCTCAAATGAATTATATGCCTTTAAAGCAATTTTATGCCAATTCACAATTTGTATAATTAATATTTTCCCATTGTCCCCACGTTGTTCGTACATTTAATATGAAATACGTTAGACTCGCAAATAGTCTAACTCTTAAAAAGAAAAGAAACATCACAACTTGCATAACACATAAAATATATCTAACTTGCGAATAAGAATTATAACATAAGTTTGCATAGCCAGTAACTTGCATAGGCAATGGACATACTACCATGGATCTAAATATAGATCTAAACATGAAATTGTGAACTTGCATATATGAATATGGGTTTTACCTAAACTTGCATATGTGAATATGATTTTCACCTAAACTTGCATATGTGGATATAGTTTTCACCAAAACTTGCATATGGATCCTACAAATTTGTATATGAATTTAAACATGTAAACTAATATCACATGTTTTACATATAAACTAGCATATGTATATAATTGATTCACATATCATCTTGTGTATAATTCGCATTCAGACTTGCATAAGATTCACATACAAACTAGCATATGTAAAAACAGACTTGCATAAGATTCACATACAAACTAGCATATGTAAAAACGGACTTGCGTAAGATTCACATACAAACTAGCATATGATTTATGTCTGAAACTTGCATATAAACTGATGTCATAAAATGAATCAAGTTAAACAGGTATGATTGGACATATGAAATAGATCTACCAACATAAGTTAACAAAACTATCATATGTTCACCAACAAACGATAACGAAGTTAAGCAATGTCACATGATTCAGCAGACATGTTCTCATAATCCCAATTATAACTCATCATAATTAATTTATTAATTATTTTGTGAAAGAAATTGTACTCACAAAGATGGATTAGAGAAGAGAATAATTCGTTCGTCGTTTGTATTAGAATTCTGACTTGCAATTCCTAAGCTTTAAGAAGAACTATTCTAGCAGCAGCATGGAGGCCAAGAGATTAATTTAGTTTAGGTTTAGAGCTTGAGTCTATGCGTGCTTATATAGAAGTTTAAATCAATATAAGTCGTTAGATCATCCTAGGAGCAATCACAACTGTCCAGACTAGATAGAGTTATCCAGAATTGCCATCTATGCCCTAGTGACTCAGCAACAGGTCAGAGAAGACTAAGCAACAAGTCAAAATCGTCACAGTTCAGATCTTCCCGAGGGGTAGGTCGACCCCCAGGTCGACCTGTATAGGGGAGGTCGACCCCCTGGTCGAACCCCTGGTCGACCTTACCTGGGGCGGGAAAAATCCCTCCCAGCCCGCTTCCTTGTTTGAATTTAAATTTTGAATTCAATTCTGAACTGTTTTTAATTTATATAAATTCCTAAAACTTCTGAAGGCCATAACTTCCTCATACGAAGTCCGATTTACGAAAACTTGGACTCTATTCCATGCAGAATTTCGAGACGAACGCAATGGCCTAACCCATTTCATTTAATACTTCTCCTAAAAATTAAGTGTTCTTAAAAATTTTTAATTTTAATATTTTAAATTACGGGGTGTTACATTCTCCCCTCCTTAAAGGATTTCGCCCCCAAAATCTCCAATTTAAGGAGAATGTATATCATAACATCCAATCATCCATCCACTCAACCATCAAACACAGGCATCCATTGTCCTTACAAGATTTGCTAATGCCGTGTGTATATGTTCCTTATTCAATGCAAAATCAGGCGGTCCACTGATTCAGTTGACCTCCTTAATGCAATCATGATAGTGCCATGTGTCCATTATGCATGCAAAAGAATCCTAACGATACATATTACTTCTACATGTATGCACAACCATTCATCAAAATGCAGCATCCATATTATAACACAACCATTATACACCCATTAATTTAAATATGCACACATATTTATATGCAACATGAAAGTGATTTAGCCGATCTAGTGCCTAATGTGTGTGTACATGCATCCACGAGCATCCACTAGCAACCACTTGCATCCACTTGCATCCACCAAACATAACATGTCTCAAATACATGTTTACATCCATTGGTTTCTACCTAAGGATAAATAATAGGACCGAGGAGATATACTTAAAAGATAGATATAAGCATGAATAAACTTATGGAAAAAGATATCAAGGAGGTACCCTCAAAAAGAAAAGGGTAGGCTGCGCGTATTTTTTCTCTCTCAGTTTCCCAAGTCGCGTCTTCCTCAACGTCGCTCCATTGAACTTTAACAAGCTTGACTTCACGGTTGCGTAGCTTTTTGACTTCCGTACTCAAGGATGCATGTAGGGGCTCGTCTAATCGGGGCATCTCACTCCACTTTCACTTCTTTAAGCTTGCTCGGCTCTACTACTTCCGCGATATCTTGTAAACACTTCCGCAAATGCGAAACGTGAAACACGTCATGAACACCACTAAGCTCGTTGCCTCTTCTCATGTCCCTCCAAAATTTAGGATACATAACCTCAAAACATCTTCAAGGATTCTATTCACCCATTTCTGTTCGTCCATAATAAGCGATACTCGTACTTGCTGCCTTTTGCATATCACCTTTTCCTCTTGCATTGAAAACTGCTCCAACCCCTATCCCGCAAGCACCGGTATACACTGTGAATGACTTACTTCCATATGGCAAAACTAAAACTGGAGTTGTCGTCAAAACCCTCTTCAAACGTTGGAAAGCATCGTCACAGTCAACATCTCAAGCAAAAGTCAAGTTCTTCTTCATTAACCGAGTAAGTGGGGCTGATAACTTCGTGAAGTTCTTAATGAACTTCCTATAGTATCCCGCCAGTCCTAGAAAGCTTCTTACTCCTGTCGCGTTTCTAGGGACCTTCCAACCTTGGGTTGCCACCACCTTTGCGGGATCCACAGCTATCCCTTCCTTAGAGACCAAATGTCCTAAGAACCTCACTTCTTTCCTCCAAAAATGACATTTGGAGAACTTAGCTTTGAGTTGATGCACTCGTAGGGTCTCTAAGAATTCCTTAAGATTAGGGCATGCTCTTATACGCTTCTAGAGAAAATAAAGATATCATCCACAAAGACTACCACAAACTTGTTTAGAAACTCCATAAACACCCTACTCATTAAGTCAATGAAGTATGCAGGTGCATTCGTCAAACCAAAAGGCATGACGAGCCACTCGAAGAAACCGTCTGGAGTTCTAAATGTAGTCTTATCTATGCTGTCTTCAGCCACCCTTACCTGATGAAATCCTGTAGCCAAATCCAGTTGCAAGAAAACAGAAGCACCAACCAACTGATCGAATAAATCATCTATCCTCGGCAATGGGTGTCTGTTCTTCTTTTTGAGCTTATTCAGCTCCCTATAGTCCACGCACAATCTAAGTGAACCATCAGCCTTTGTAGCAAAAACAACCGGAGCATCCCATTTCGAAATGCTTCTTCTTATGAACCCCTTCTCAAGCAACTCCTTTGCTCGCTTACTGAGTTCTCTTCTCTCTCTCGGAGCCATGTGGCGCACTGGTAATGCAACTGGCTTTGCATTATCTACAAGGTATATACGAAAGTCTATCTTGCGCCTCGGGGGTAAACCCTGAATTTCATCGAAGACGTCACCATATTCACGGACCACACAAACAAATTCCAAATCATCGTTGGACGCGTCAAGAGATTCTAGGTAGCTAAGCATCACCGAACCTCTAAGGTCACAAGAAATATCAAGGGTCTTTCCACAAAGAGTCAACAATCTAACTACCCTTCTTTCACAGTCTAGGATGGCACCGTACCTGGCTAGCCAATCCATGCCTAGAACCAAGCCGTAGCCCATGAAGCCAAGAATGAAGGTGTTGCATGGAAACCTAACGCCCAAGATAGACACTCTCAAATCCCGACAAATCATCGAAAGATGTGCCGAACCACCAATAGGATTTGAGATGACTATGGGAACCGTAACTAGACTAGTATTTAGGTGCAGTGTTTTAACTAACAAAGCAGATAAAAACGAGTGTGAAGCGCCAGAATTCAAACAAGGTTCGAACAGGATGATCAAAAAGAAAAACCAAACTTCCAACCAAGATATTTCTACTCTATCAGGTATGCTAGCCGTGAGGGAACACGTCTGCCTTTCAGAAGATCCTGTACTTTGTCCTTACCTTTGCCTTTTTGCTTCTTTGGACGATCCTAATAAGATGTCATGTTTCTTCGTAACGACAACAACCAGTCTTCTTCTTCTTTCTAACGTCTTTATTTAAGTAGTCGGGTATTTCACAAGTGTGGCCCTTTCTTTTCTCTTGGCCCCTTGTTATCCTTACCGCCTTTCTTTGGATCTACTTTCTTATCGTATGTCCTATCCATGTCTCTGCTGCACATTCTCCATTCGTGACCACCTACCAAATGAGGCTTCGTCCTTCATTGATCAAGTAGCTAATTGAACCTTCCTCCCATCGTCTATCTTAAAGGTACCAACAATTCCTCCACTTCCTTCTAAATTTGACAAACGTCCTAGTCCCATGAAGCGGTTTTCCGCCCATCATACGGAAGTCCTTACATATCTTAGAAAAAACGTCTATACGTGGAGGAAGAAATTCAAGAAGGAAAGAGGAAGAGATTTAAAACGGAGAATCAAAGGAAAGATATATGGCTCTTAGGAGTTATGTTTTTCAAAATAAACTTTTATCTTAAAAATACTCTTCTTAAAACATATTTTTGAAAGTATTTCTTTATAAAATGCTTTTGAAAAACAGTTTTTCAAAATCTCTTATCTGTTCTGGTAACCTTCAGCTCTGATACCTAGTGTAACGCCCCACGTCCATTAACGCCACTCTCAAAGGGAATGCATTAATTTTCATGGAGTATTATTGGTGTATAGAACGGAATATAACAAGACAGATATGGTACGTGAAATTTTTAAAACAACTTTTATTACAGCGGAGAAGTGGTTTGGTTACAACAACATGAAAAACCAACAATAAAACCAAGTACACTTAATTTCCATCTTGACAAATTGTTTTCTGAGTACATAAAGTAAAAAAGCATAACCCCAACATAAGTAGCCATAAAAGAGATAAGATGAAGTTTACTTTCAGCAATCCAAGCACTTCCAAAAGAGAGAGAAAGAGATCCAAATCAAGGTCCACTAGCACTAGTCCCACCCTGAGAACCTGGCGGGATGGAAGAAAAGAGGAAAAAACAAAGGGGGTCAGACATAAAGTCTGGCGAGTCCAATAACTTTAACAATATAATTATTAAAGTAATTAGGATAAGGCATAAACTGGTAAAACAAGGAATGACTGTGAAACAAATGGGCATGACAAAACCAACAAGAGAAATGTTAATTGCGTTCCTAATCACTATAGGATAATTACTATACTACACCAATACTAGTCACCCTAAAAGTTGATCCCCCCTACTGAACAAAATAATAATGATGGTTGTTTCGTGTACCCCTAGCTGACTTCATAGGTGCCGCCTGCTCCTATCTCCACTAGTTGTACGCACTACCCTCCCCATTCGAATTACAACATTTATTCATAATATGGTAGTTGTACTCCTAGCTATCTTCATAGGTGCCGCTTGCTCCTATCTCCGCTAGTTGTACCCACTACCTTCCCCATTCGATCGGCTCCCTAACTCGTAGATACCCGTGCTAGTCCCACAGTGGGGTGTATCACTTCCCAAAGTGGCAACCTGATACCACTAAAGATGCATGACTTATACCTACACGATGCAACAACGTCTTGCCTACCAGCCCGGGCCCACGCACGCACATGACCCCGTTGGACTTGCGTTGCCACCGCTAACCCGTTTTGACCTCTTACAATCAAACCCAATAAGAGTGTCCCGTCCTCGATCTAGATCGAGCTCACTTAGATACTAAATGGGTTACTGGTTGAAAAGGGTCCCCACACTTGACACATGCTTTCCACCTATGCTTGGTCCCCACTAGGATTTCCCACTTAACCCCCTCTTATTCATGTCTTCTTACATGTTTCAACTTGGTTAAGTGTTTATAATTATATCCCACATGTCACCCATGTTACCCACTTATCAAATCAATATGTTTATTGGTTAAGTTTGTCTTAACCCTATCCGCTTATCAGATCAATATATATTATTGGTTAAGCTGGTCTTAACCCTATCCACTTATATATAATTGGTTAAGTTGGTCTTAACCCTATTGGTTAAGTTGGTCTTAACCCTATCCACTTATCAGGTCAATACATATTATTGATTAAGTTTGTCTTAACCCTATCCACTTATCAGATTAATATATTTATTGGTTAAGCTGGTCTTAACCCTATCCACTTATATATTATTGGTTAAGCTGATCTTAACCTACCTACTTGTCAGATTATTGGTTAAGATGGTCTTAACCCTATCCACTTATCATGTTTTATGTATCATATGTGAGTGTGTGTGTATATATATATATATCATATAACATGTTTTACTTAATTTATGATTAAGTACTTCCTAGTTCGCAGATACATGGGTTAAGAGAACAACTCCCTAAGGATCAAACCCGAAGACCAAAATCAACATCAGATTGGTACTCAGAGAATTACTCAACTCAACCAAACTTCTGTTTGTTATTCATATTCGTCTTTGATCAGAATTAATATTAATGCACAGACCTCTCACATTAAGTCGGTAACTTGTGGCCGCTTTATATACCGGGAGATTCCGGGCAGACTTCCACCACAAGCCAGACTTAACCTCGTGTCTAAGCATCTTTTAATTAAGCCTACGACCTCTCACATTAGACTGCCATTTGCGGTTGCTGGATGTGCCAGGCAGGTCCGGGCAGTCTTATACCATAAACGAGTCTAATCTCGTGTCTTAGGCATTTATTACGCATTCAATTTACGCCTTTGACCTCTCAGATTAGACTACCGTTTGTGGTTTCTGGATGTGCCGGGTGGGTCCGAGCAGTCTTATACCACAAACGAGTCTAACCTCGTGCCTTAGGCATTTATTAATACACATTATTATTCAACCCCAATTTGAATTAATTTCCCTATTTCAGATTGTCAATAACTTCCAATTTTAATCCATGTCCATAATTGTCACTTAAATTATGTCCATAATTTTCAGATATAGAAATTATACTAATTAATGTCTCAAATTAATTATATGCCTCCAAAGCCATTTTATGCCAATTCACAATTTGTATAATTAATATTTTCCCATTGTCCCCACGCTGTTCGTACGTTTAATATGAAATACATTAGACTCGCAAATAGTCTAACTCATAAAAAGAAAAGAAACATCACAACTTCCATAACACATAAAATAGATCTAACTTGCGAATAAGAATTATATCATAAGTTTGCATAGCCAATAACTTGTATAGGCAATGGACATATAGAACATAAATTTGCATAAACTACCATGGATCTAAATATAGATCTAAACATGAAATTGTGAACTTGCATATATGAATATGGGTTTTACCTAAACTTGCAAATGTGAATATGATTTTCACCTAAACTTGCATATGCGAATATAGTTTTCACCTAAACTTGCATATGGATTCCTACAAACTTGCATATGAATTTAAACATGTAAACTGATATCACATGTTTTACATATAAACTAGCATATGTATATACTTGATTCACATATAAACTTGTGTATAATTCGCATTCAGACTTGCATAAGATTCACATATAAACTAGCTTATGTAAAAACATACTTGCATAAGATTCACATACAAAATAGAATATGTAAAAATAGACTTGCATAAGATTCACATACAAACTAGCATATGATTTACATCCCAAACTTGCATATATACTGATGTCATAAAATGAACCAAGTTAAACATATGTGATTGGACATATGAAATCGATCTACCAACATAAGTTAACAAAACTGTTATATGTTCACCAACAAACGATAACAAAGTTAAGCAACGTCACATGATTCAGCAGACATGTTCTCATAATCCCAATTATAACTCATCATAAATAATTTATTAATTATTTTGTAAAAGAAATTGTACTCGCAAAGACGGGTTAGAGAAGAGAATAATTCGTTCGTCATTTGTATTAGAATTCTGACTTGCAATTTCTAAGCTTTAAGAAGAAGAACTATTCTACTGGCAGCATGGAGGCCAAGAGATTAATTCAGTTTTGGTTTAGAGCTTGAGTCTATGCGTGCTTATATAGAAGTCTAAATCAGTATAAGCCGTTAGATCATCCTAGGAGCAATCACAACCGGCCAGACTAGATAGAGATATCCAGAATTGCCAGCTATGCCCTAGTGACTCAACAACAGGTCAGAGAAGACTCAACAACAAGTCAGAATCGTCACAGTTCAGATCTGCCTGAGGGTTAGGTCGACCCCCAGGTCGACCTGTATAGGGGAGGTCGACCCCCTGGTCGACCTGGCCTGGGGCGGGAAAAGTCCCGCCTAGCCTGCTTCCTTGTTTGAATTTGAATTTTGAATTTAATTCTGAACTATTTTTAATTTATATAAATTCCTGAAACTTCTGAAGGCCATAAATTCCTCATATGAAGTCCGATTTACGAAAGCTTGGAATCTATTCCAAGTAGAATTTCGAGACGAATGCAATGGTGTAACCCATTTCCCTTAATTCTTCTCATAAAAATTAAGTGTTCTTAAAAAATTTTAATTTTATTATTTAAAATTACGGGGTGTTATTGAAAACACTCTTTACAATGAAGTTTATCTCAATCTTATTTTCAAATATTTTGGAGTTGATCTTCACAGAGAAGAATTTGTGCCAAGAAAGGTGTTTGACTCCACAAACATACATCTTATGCAAATTTCACTCACTTTCAAGCCTTATGAGACATTCGAAGACAAACAAGCTCGTATGCAACAAGAACAAGTGCCTGTGGAAATTGAAGAAGAAGAAGAAGAAACTTCTTTAGAAAGTATTGAGTGTCCAATCAACACTAGAAACATTTCCAGAGAGATGATTGTTCAAAATCAAGTGAAGACGGTCAAAAATAAAAGAAGCTCAAAAAGAGTTTTTCCAGAATGACCAAGTTCATGAGCAAGATAGGAAGAAAACTTGGAATTTAATCTTCCTCCTCATCATCCGCTGAAAATTAGTCTATCTAGTTTAAGTTACCTTTAATATTTGCTTGTATTTGCTTTCGAATCTCGTATTTAGTGTGTCGTAATTAGTTGGATGTATTTGCTTTCTTAAGAAGTAATAAATGGGGTTTTATTTATGTCAAATTATCTTTAGGATATTGTAAAATCTTTAGAATTAAATATAATATAAAATAAAAACATAAGATTCAAAATTTTAAATTTTTTTATTAAGTATGTCGACATACATAGTTGACTATGTTGACACATAATTGCTGGTTTTTCGAAAAATTTAAAATTAAATAACTAATTCATGTCCATTCAAATCCAACAAATTCCAGACCCTATTTAAGCCTACTTCTTCCAGAAAAAATCATTATATTATTTCTCCTTCTTCTCTATTCAATTGTTATCGAAACTATGGCAAATCCAATTCGTAACTTAAGTGAAAATTTTAAAGAGACATTGAATTCCTTCAAGCACGGCCTTTTCATAGTACTATGAAATCAGCATCATCTAGAATTAATTCAGAATAGAATGGTTGAATATCAAGAGAAACATTTTGACGTAATTCATTGGTCAATCTCTTGTCATTTCATAAATGAAAACAATGAAGCACCAATCGTAAATGAAGAAGACTGGAAGGAAATCAAGAAGAACCCAATTACTACGCAAGATGAATGGGTAGAAGTCCCAAGAAAAGTTTGATTGTTTGGTATGATTTGATTGGTTTGATTTGGACTGCTTGATTTAAAACCTGTATATATAAATATTAAAACATATGTAAATTATTACTTGGGTTGTGTGCTTGAATAGATTTGAAAATATAACTTAAACATATATAATTATGATATTTGGATTGGTTTGTTTATATACTTAGTATTGATTATTGTAAAATCATGAATTTAGGGGGAGCATTTTATGATTATAGGATATATATATGTTTAGGACTCAAGGGAAATGCTTTACTTTAGTATTGGAGTTATTTAGATAGTTATAGGATTTAGGGGGAGTACATTAGAATTTCTTTTTGATAATTCCAAAGTGGGAGAAATTATAAAATATAGACTTAGTTTAAGTAGAAAATATAGGATTTATATTGACAGTGGGAGTATTAGAAGGATCAACATCAACTAGTATGAACATGTATGAATATTTTATAAACTAAGGTTGTCATCATAACAAAAGGGAAATTGTTGGAGAATGGAGTTTTGATGACAACAACCTTATTTCAATATTAATTGATTAAAAATATATACTAACATCTCTATCTAGAATATTTATACACATATATGCATAATTCGTTTAGAGGAATTAATATTGAAGAATGTACAGTTTTTAGAGTTTTAGAGATTCAAGAAATTCAGAATTCAGAGAAGATTCAAGACTTATGAGTAATCAAGCAATCAAGAGTTCAAGATATATATAGTATTAGAGTCTAGTTTATGTAAGACTCAAATTAGCACTTCAGGTTCAAATTCAAATTCAAATTCAAATTCAAATTCTGATTTTCAAATTTCAAATTATATTTTCAAATTCTATTCAAATTTTATTAAAGTTTTTCTATTTTACTTTTTATTTTAAACTTGAGTTTTAAAGATTATAAGTTCATATATATTTATAGCTATATACTTATATAATTTTATAAATATGTTCGTATAATTTATATTTATGATTTCATATGATTTTTTACTTTATAATACTTATTTATATCACTATGTTTTAATTCAATAATTTCCAGAATTATATATATATATTAAAAAACTTGAAAAATACTCAAATTTCAAATTTTGAACTAAACATATGTCGACATACATATGTGACTATGTCGACGTATAATTGTCATATTTTCAGTTTTGAAAGGAAGTGTTTTTCACCATTTGTAATGTTCCAGAAGCATTGCAACCTTTAAAATTTTATAAATATGGGCTGAATTCGAATTTTTTTCATCACTCTTTTTCTTCATCTTCATCACTTTTCACTCCTATATTATTATTTCATATTTTTACGATTTCTACACTTGTACTCTACCGATTTCAATTCTAATTACATAAAACTTCTTCTCTTCTCATTACTCTCTGAATCGAAGTGCTATTGATGAGTTATAGGGTTATTGTAATCATTTGGTTTTTTTGGGATAGTCTGGAAATGGTGGGTTCCTTGTAGCAGCGAAATCAAGGAAGGAAACAGTTTTAAACTTGTTTCCTGGGAAATCAACGGCGGTGGAAACGGTGCTAACCTTGTGGCCGTGAAATCAAGGGTGTTGTACTTGGATATTGATATAGTAATAAAACTCTATGCAATCTAGCATTGTTTAGGACTGGACGTAGGATTTATCCGAACCGGGATAAAATCCGGTGTGTTCTTTCATTTTTTGCATTTTATTTCTGTGTTTGTGTTTGATTTTGTATCTGTGATCATCTCCGTGGTGTGTTATTCATATAGTAGATCATATTAGTTTTAGATTTTCTTAACTTCCTTGAAATCACTATCCATCCCCCCTCTAGTGTTAGTTTGCCTTAATGATCCATTCCGCATTCCCTAACAACTTAGGGAGAAGGAAATGAAGTCTCTCAATCATGTAGTTTCACGTGGAGGTTTGTCTATGGATCTAGTAAGATTGAGGATATCAATTGTTAGAATAAGACAAAAAGCATTACTGGGATAGAAGTTTTCTTGGACTGGCTGGTTGTTATCAAAGATTCATTAAGGATTTCACGTAGATAGGGTTGCCACTTACCAGACTGGCCAGGACAGATGCTATCTATTTGGTCAAGGATGCAAATTTTTTTTTCTATTGATTAGAAAAAAATATATCAAATTTAATTATCATTAGAAAGAAAAGCACAAAACATACAATCGTAGTATGCGTGCGAGTATGAGTGTAACAACCTAGGATTTTTCTAAGTTTAAATTAAATTTCTATAATATAATTTGGGTTTTTTAAACATAAGTTGAAAATTTTAAATACTAATATTGATTTGATAATCTTTTACCTTTGTTATGTTTATCAATATGAGTTTAAAAAGGATTTTTTTTTTTAAAAATATGATTGATTTATAAATTTATAAATTTTGATAAATATCTTATTTCATAAATAGGATTTGTTAAAAGAAAACTCAATTTTAGGATATGTTTTATAAGATTTTATAGGTAATGATATTATTTAATTTTGATAATATATCGATTTGGTAAGATATGAATTTATAAATATTTAAATATTTATTTTGTTTAATATTGAATAAGATATACATATACATATTTTTATGTAATATAAATTTGGTGACATATGATGTTATATTTTAAATTTAAGTAATGTATCATTTTGATCATATATATATATATATATTAAATATATTTTGGATTTATATGTTGTAATCATAGTAATTAAAATAATTTCAATATCTATATATATTTAAACCAATATTCGTCTTGCAAAATAGTTCATCGTTAGTCAAGCTGTCTCAACCGTTTGAAATTCAGTTGATAGAAATGATCAGAATTAGAATATAAATTATAAATAAATAGACGATTTAAATAATCGTTCAGTTCTGAATGCGCGGTCCTAAACATTTTATAGAATTTTACTATAATTTTTAATTTGAAAATAAGCACATATTTTTCTAACATATTTTAGGGAAACGGTGGTCCTTTTGGATACTTTACTAAATCGACCAAGCAGATTATTTTATCCTTGTTTGAGATCTGTACATATCGTTGTATATGATTGTAATTCACTCCGTTGTCATTCGTAGTAAATAAATAAGTATGTGTCGAACCATTGTTGCCTACGCTTACGTTTCCTTCTATGGTGTCTAAGCTAATAAGACTCCAATTCGTAACAATCACGTACCAGGATATTTGTATTTTCCCATTTATTGGTGTGCAGCACGTGTAAAACGGGTTTATGTATTGGGAATGTTTGGCTTGAAACCAACACCACGTGTTAAGCTTCAACGCACTCATTTTTCCACGCACCCATTTTCTTTCATCATACCCATTCCATTACTTCCCCAAGCTTCTTCTTCCTCACGCAAGGCTCCCCCTCTTTCCACCACACTCCTCTCTCACGCACCATGTTTTGTCCCTTGTAGCACTTCATGTTTTAGTTCCTTTCAGTTCAAACTACCCCATTTTCGTATGAAAAAAAACAAAATATATACGAACTTCCCTACATGTTCTTTCTGCATTTCATATCCCCTTTTTAACTGTCAACTCAACCACCTGGGTGCCTACTCACCATCGACGACCGCCATCACCCATCTCCGCCACTCCAGACCCCGTCTCTCCTATCCTTCAAAGCCGCAACCCTTTTTCCCTAGTCTGCACCTCCGCCCAACAGTCCCTCCGCCTTCGCTTCTCTCTTCTCCCCTTAATGCAGCATCGTCATCCTCCTTAAACCTATAGCACATGCCTGTCTCCAACTTGCTCCCCCTCCTCTAAAAAAACACAACTGTCGAAACTTTTTCCCCATGCATGTGAGCCCGCCTCTTTATATTAAAAAATCCAGTTGGCTTCACACAATTAAGACAACACGTAAAGAAGAAGTTTTGGCAAATGTTGGGTAGATTTTGGGTTAATGTTCAAATTTGTGTGTGTGGTGATTAATGTTGGAAGGGATCAGTTGCGAAGTTTCATGTCTTCTATTAGAAACTATTGTGATGGTTTTGGTGGTTTCGAAGCAGTCTCAATAATGAGGTTCAAGGCTGGAACTTTTTCCAGAAGCGGAATGATGGGAGCAACAGATTATTTAATTAATATAGTTGAGTCGGAAGTTCATCGATGAAGATATTTGGAGAGCTATTGGTGAGAACTTCTAATTTAATTTATTATTTATATAAATTAGTAGTGATTGGATAATTATAATTAGTGAGATTAATAATTAGTTAATGAAAATTGGTTGGATATGGAAGCTTGTGTGCAATGTTTGAATGAATGTTCTCTAAGTCAGAAAACACAGTGAACACTGATAAACGTTATTTACCGTAATGCTTGTGCATAGTTGAAATAGTTTTAATTACTATGATTATAATAAATAAAATTCGGGCATGATCATCTGATTCATATTGTTGATTTATCTAGTTAGTTATGGCTGCATGGAATCAGAGACACACACCACAGTTATGAAATATATGGGTAGTCGATTTGAATCTCCATCCTATATAAATAACGATTTTATTGTTTAAATATTTAATAATAATTGATATTTAGCTTTAAATTTGGGTTGCAAAACTGTTTGGGAATTTAAATAAACATGAATGATTTTGTTAAAGACAAAACATTTTTCGAAGTATCAGCAATAATTTATAATAAAGAATTAGGTTTTGAATTTTGGATTGAAAATGTTTTGAACCATGTACTGGTTTTTCATAAATGTATTATTGGCTGTCGATAAGAGATTTAATGAATTTTGGTAAAAATGTAATTTAACTCGAAATGATGATTTAGAAATAATGTTAGTTGGAATAAAATTTGGAATACAAATAATATTATTAAGTTTTCAAACTTAAAATCGAGATGGAACTTTGGTAAATGTTTTTTTATTATGAGTTATTAACGTTTAATCAAGTTTGAAGTCAAGTTCGAAGAAATAGTTTGAGTTCTGAAACAAGGATTAGTATTTATTAAAAACATTTGGTTTTATTATTTGTATAACGAATAGCGGTAAATTTTAAAACCTTTGAATAAGAGTTGGAAACAATGATTATTGTTATTAAGTTCAATTTAATCTGGAAAGGAGACTCAAAATTCAGAATATGGTTTTAAAATTTAAATTATGAAAAATTAAGTTTATTTTGGACAGAATTTAGACTATTTATGTTTAAATCGTTATATAGCTTGAATCAAACGCGTCGCGTGATGTGACGACAAAGAATTTCGCTCGGTCCGAACCAGTCGCTAAACCGACTCAGACCGTTCGAAACGCCCTATCGTTTGAGAACACGACAAAACAGAACGCATACAGAAGAACGTTTCATTGTATATTACAACAATGCATCAGATTACAAGAATATACAGAGTATAAATGAATATTACACAGAAATATCAGAGATTTAAATTACATTTAAATACATAGCAGCGGAAAATAATACAATACACAACTAGAAGAGATATACGGATACAAAGCTTTCCGGATATCGTTCCAGCTGTAAACCAGGATCCTGTGAATATAAATCTGCAAAACCGAAACTACTAGCTGCCCGTGTCAAAATAAGGGCACCCAGAGTTTAGGTTAAAACAATAAACTCCAGGTCAGTCATGTGACTGGTGTGAGAACTAAAACAGTTATTAATCTTTATTTTAAAAGTTAGGTAAATCAAGGGACCACGCCGTATAACACGGAACGGGTTTTCTCCCAAGAATACCAGTGCATAAAACAAACAGCGCAATGCTAAATAAAGAAAGATGAAGCTGTTATAAGACCCAGGTCCTATCACACAATGCAACGCAAGCCGGGGGATAGGGTTTTCCCTTATAACAGCCAAAGAATGCTTGATACGTTTAAAACAAATCATTTGATACTATAATAAGTGCATAGTGCATAAAACAACTTCAAATCATAAGTATCAATCATAGGCGGCATGGGTACCATATATCATGTCGCCATATATAGGTTTACAAATAAAACCGCAAAGTCACGTATTTGGAAATTGGATTTCCTTCTATGAACCGAGGCAAAAGATAGTCCTCAACCGATTCGAGACTGTCTAGCCCGAGCCTCAGGAACAGCCGCAACTGCCCCTTGGATCGTCAGGGCCGGTCCACACGGAGTGGATTATTATGCCTGAACAATACGTCTCCCCACCCTATGGGGTGTAAGTCTGGTCCGTCAGCCGACCAGAATGCATTCGGCCGAAACCGATATAACCGAGGCGCCTCGCAACAACCACAACCACATAAGTCAAACTCGTCAGGGCGTGTAAAACCACTGACGCCACTTCTAGCTAGAAAGAAACGCATGCCCTCCCTGAGGTCCGTCTCCCGTTTTTGGTTCATACCGGGTGTGAAACACGCGAGGTAAACGTTACACAAAGCTACGCCACAAAGGCCGTGCTTTGATCATCACCACAAGACTTTGCTTTTCAACAGAAGCCTCGATCATTTGCATCTTAGCATGCCACACAGGCAAGCCATCCTATGCAACCGATATCAGTCACACAGAATGAAATCCGATGTCAGACACACAGTCCATTTACAAGTCCGTTCTGGGTCTGAACGAAACCGGAGGCACCTAGTACCCCGCATATCCATCGATCTCCAAGTACGTCTGGACGATCACTAACTGTTTCCATCTTCTTGGGTGTACAGCCCAATCAAGATCATCAGTTATCACCCAAACGACGTGAAGACTTCCGGTCTTCGACCATCGTCTTCATCTTCGACTTATCGTCGTATCAGTTATTCAGAATGGGATAAACCCGGTCTTTCCGAATAACTCGCGTATATATTATAAAAGTGTTACACAAACACAACATACGCCTCATTCCAATTCATTAGTCACTAACCGTAAATTAATCAAGAGAATAATTCCCCAAATATTAACCCCGAAGGCCGAAACCAACATCAGATCAATATCCAGAAAACCATTCTGCTTGGCTAACCGCCAGTTAGTTTCTAAATTTCACATTCAAATCTAATTAAAGATTTAACTATCGCCTGGAGCAAAACTGGTGATACTCCATTCTCGATCTTTTCAATCTAATTAAAGATTCATTAAAACTCCACTTAGTTTTAATCTGTGACTGGGTTAAAGAATCAGTGTCATTTAAAACACGGTTCACGATAAACCCAAAGTCACATCCCATTAATTATCGGGTTAAAGAACAAGTGTTATTTAAAACACTGTTCACGATAAACCCAAAAATCAATATCAATTCAATTCCAATTAAATATCATTTAATTGGTACACTTCATTAAATCTAAATAAAAAGATTTAATCTTTTCTCAACTGGGTTCAAGAACAGTGTTAGTGAAGACACCATTCACGACAAACCCAAATCACATTCGATATTCAATACAAGGCTCTGAATAGAAACTATATCGGCCTATATTCAATATCAAATTCTACGATTAACAAATGTCGTATTGGAAATAACGATATACATATATATCTTTCAAATTTCCATAACAACACCTGTAATATCACGAATTCCAACATCGAAATATTCCGAAGACAATTTCGATTCAAATCCACTCCAATGCAATCATTGGAAATTTTGGTTATTTTCAAAACCATTTCAAATTCAATTTATTTATTTAAAAATAAATAGAATTATAATTCTAGTTCAAAACTAGTTCATTTCGATAAAAATCTATTTTTATCTTTTCAAATATGGAGTTTTTCATCCCAAACTTTCACAAATCATTTCTTATGATTTTACACAAATTATTACTATTTTTAATAATTTTATCAAGGCCCGTACGGTCGATTTCCATTAACGGCCATCGAACTGCACTTACAGCGACCTTTTTCGAATTTGATTTGGACGTATCTCCAAATCCAACCGTTAGATTTCAAATTTCTAACATTCATTAGAAAGCTCTTTTCGATACGAACCCAACGGTTCCGGTTTTAGGAGAATCCGACGGTCGGATCTCCCGTAATGTCCGTTTGAAACAAATGATCGAAATTCGCGAACTGCCGCAGCGCGGCGCGTTCTATTCAGGCCATTATATTATATATATAATATATATAATATATATTTCGTCGATTACTATTTAAAACGAATTATATAAATGGTTTTAAATTCGTTTCAAAAGCAATTTCAACTTCCTTTTCAATTCAAATCAAAATTGAATTCTTCTTTATAAATTCGTTTCAAAATTCATTTCTATTCAATTCAAATTTCAATTCAATTTGAATTCATTTCAATTCGCTTTCAATTCCATTTGAATTCGTTTTCAATTCAATTCATTTCGAAATCGTTTTAAAATTCAATTCATTTCGAAATCGTTTTCAATTCAATTCATTTCGAAATCGTTTTCAATTCAATTCATTTCGAAATCGTTTTCAATTCAATTCATTTCGAAATCGTTTTCAATTCAATTTATTTCGAAATCGCTTTCAATTCAATTTGAATTCGTTTTCAATTCATTTCGAAATCGTTTTCAATTCAATTTATTTCGAAATCGTTTTCAATTCAATTCATTTCGAAATCGTTTTCAATTCAATTTATTTCGAAATCGTTTTCAATTCAATTCATTTCGAAATCGTTTTCAATTCAATTTATTTCGAAATCGTTTTCAATTCAATTCATTTCGAAATCGTTTTCAATTCAATTCATTTCGAAATCGTTTTCAATTCAATTCATTTCGAAATCGTTTTCAATTCAATTCATTTCGAAATCGTTTTCAATTCAATTCATTTCGAAATCGTTTTCAATTCAATTCATTTCGAAATCGTTTTCAATTCAATTCATTTCGAAATCGTTTTCAATTCAATTCATTTCGAAATCGTTTTCAATTCAATTCATTTCGAAATCGTTTTCAATTCAATTCATTTCAAAATATTCGATTTCGAAATCACGTTTCAATATTCATTTTAAAATGAATAAAATCGATATAAATATCGTTCACGTCAAAATGGCGTCAATCTAATCCTCACGGCTTCACATATTTCTATTTTCAAATATTCTATTTCAAATATTTCTATTTCAAATATTTCTATTTCAAATATTTCTATTTCAAATATTTCTATTTCAAATATTTCTATTTCAAATATTTCTATTTCAAATATTTCTATTTTTCTCGAAACTGGAATGAGGCCCAATCAATTACCATATAATGTTAATTATATGGATTTTCTACAACACATGTATATATCAACAACGATGAATAATCAACCATCAACCAAAGTGCACTACACTGTATAAGCATCAAATATAGACATTTAACGCTTATAGCAGCTTGTCAATCAATCGATCGACATATTTAATAAATCAGGATGAGTGAACTTCAAATTTCATCCTAACACCCGTGTGGGGTTTCAAACAATCAAACACATATTTTATTTGTGCAGTTAGGCGATGTGTAAAATTTATCGACCCAATCAACGTCATTCAAATAGGTGTACATAAACAAACCGTCTGGTTTGTAAATGAATATTTATTTATTCACATTCACGTTAAAAATTATATTTTTAACGATAACACATTTTATTTTAACATATGAATTTATATTCAGTTCATTCGTTAAATAAAATGCTAATTTTATTTTTCTAACTTATTTTAGAAAATTTCGGCGGCATAACGGCACGATACTAGAAACGGGACAAGGCCTAGCCTTATCCCCGGTCTAGTGAAGGCCCACGCCATTCACACATCAATCAAATCAATTCGTTATGCAAACCACAAACTTTGGAGTAAGGGTCTAACCTAGCCTTACTCCTTCGCCTTATAACGGCGCACGTCTAATCCTAACCAATTTATCGATTCGATTTTTCACACCACAAACCACATTCAAACCAATATCACAATCAATCACCAAACAGTCAAACAAACAAGTCCATGGTCTGTGGACGGGTGTCGGGTGCTACTAAGCACCGTCTGCATCCTAGTATATATATAACTAGAAAAATAAATTGAAAGGTGAGAAATTCTCACATATAGCTATCCTAGCTCCACAGCACTTCATTGATAGAAATCTTCATTGTTTTCGCATCTTCTTCAGCTTCGTCGCCTGTAGCCACTACATATGTAAAAATCGAATTTTTACTTCGCTATTCAATATATAAAAATCGAATTTTTATTTCAAAGTTCAATATATAAAAATCGAATTTTCAGTTCAAAGTTCAATATATAAAAATCGAATTTTTAGTTCGAAGTTCAATATATAAAAATCGAATTTTTATTTCAAAGTTCAATATATAAAAATCGAATTTTTATTTCGAAGTTCAATATATAAAAATCGAATTTTTATTTCAAAGTTCAATATATAAAAATCGAATTTTCAGTTCAAAGTTCAATATATAAAAATCGAATTTTTAGTTCAAAGTTCAATATATAAAAATCGAATTTTTAGTTCGAAGTTCAATATATAAAAATCGAATTTTTATTTCAAAGTTCAATATATAAAAATCGAATTTTCAGTTCAAAGTTCAATATATAAAAATCGAATTTTTATTTCGAAGTTCAATATATAAAAATCGAATTTTTATTTCAAAGTTCAATACATAAAAATCGAATTTTCAGTTCAAAGTTCAATATATAAAAATCGAATTTTTAGTTCAAAGTTCAATATATAAAAATCGAATTTTCAGTTCAAAGTTCAATATATAAAAATCGAATTTTTAGTTCAAAGTTCAATATATAAAAATCGAATTTTTAGTTCGAAGTTCAATATATAAAAATCGAATTTTTATTTCAAAGTTCAATATATAAAAATCGAATTTTTATTTCGAAGTTCAATATATAAAAATCGAATTTTTATTTCAAAGTTCAATATATAAAAATCGAATTTTTATTTCAAAGTTCAATACATAAAAATCGAATTTTTTTTTCAAAGTTCAATACATAAAAATCGAATTTTTATTTCAAAGTTCAATACATAAAAATCGAATTTTTATTTCAAAGTTCAATATATAAAAATCGAATTTTTATTTCGCTATTCAATATATAAAAATCGAATTTTTATATATTGAACTTTGAAATAAAAATTCGATTTTTATGTATTGAACTTTGAAATAAAAATTCGATTTTTATGTATTGAACTTTGAAAAAAAAATTCGATTTTTATGTATTGAACTTTGAAATAAAAATTCGATTTTTATATATTGAACTTTGAAATAAAAATTCGATTTTTATATATTGAACTTCGAAATAAAAATTCGATTTTTATATATTGAACTTTGAAATAAAAATTCGATTTTTATATATTGAACTTCGAACTAAAAATTCGATTTTTATATATTGAACTTTGAACTAAAAATTCGATTTTTATATATTGAACTTTGAACTGAAAATTCGATTTTTATATATTGAACTTTGAACTAAAAATTCGATTTTTATATATTGAACTTTGAACTGAAAATTCGATTTTTATGTATTGAACTTTGAAATAAAAATTCGATTTTTATATATTGAACTTCGAAATAAAAATTCGATTTTTATATATTGAACTTTGAACTGAAAATTCGATTTTTATATATTGAACTTTGAAATAAAAATTCGATTTTTATATATTGAACTTCGAACTAAAAATTCGATTTTTATATATTGAACTTTGAACTAAAAATTCGATTTTTATATATTGAACTTTGAACTGAAAATTCGATTTTTATATATTGAACTTTGAAATAAAAATTCGATTTTTATATATTGAACTTCGAAATAAAAATTCGATTTTTATATATTGAACTTTGAAATAAAAATTCGATTTTTATATATTGAACTTCGAACTAAAAATTCGATTTTTATATATTGAACTTTGAACTGAAAATTCGATTTTTATATATTGAACTTTGAAATAAAAATTCGATTTTTATATATTGAATAGCGAAGTAAAAATTCGATTTTTACATATGTAGTGGCTACAGGCGACGAAGCTGAAGAAGATGCGAAAACAATGAAGATTTCTATCAATGAAGTGCTGTGGAGCTAGGATAGCTATATGTGAGAATTTCTCACCTTTCAATTTATTTTTCTAGTTATATATATACTAGGATGCAGACGGTGCTTAGTAGCACCCGACACCCGTCCACAGACCATGGACTTGTTTGTTTGACTGTTTGGTGATTGATTGTGATATTGGTTTGAATGTGGTTTGTGGTGTGAAAAATCGAATCGATAAATTGGTTAGGATTAGACGTGCGCCGTTATAAGGCGAAGGAGTAAGGCTAGGTTAGACCCTTACTCCAAAGTTTGTGGTTTGCATAACGAATTGATTTGATTGATGTGTGAATGGCGTGGGCCTTCACTAGACCGGGGATAAGGCTAGGCCTTGTCCCGTTTCTAGTATCGTGCCGTTATGCCGCCGAAATTTTCTAAAATAAGTTAGAAAAATAAAATTAGCATTTTATTTAACGAATGAACTGAATATAAATTCATATGTTAAAATAAAATGTGTTATCGTTAAAAATATAATTTTTAACGTGAATGTGAATAAATAAATATTCATTTACAAACCAGACGGTTTGTTTATGTACACCTATTTGAATGACGTTGATTGGGTCGATAAATTTTACACATCGCCTAACTGCACAAATAAAATATGTGTTTGATTGTTTGAAACCCCACACGGGTGTTAGGATGAAATTTGAAGTTCACTCATCCTGATTTATTAAATATGTCGATCGATTGATTGACAAGCTGCTATAAGCGTTAAATGTCTATATTTGATGCTTATACAGTGTAGTGCACTTTGGTTGATGGTTGATTATTCATCGTTGTTGATATATACATGTGTTGTAGAAAATCCATATAATTAACATTATATGGTAATTGATTGGGCCTCATTCCAGTTTCGAGAAAAATAGAAATATTTGAAATAGAAATATTTGAAATAGAAATATTTGAAATAGAAATATTTGAAATAGAAATATTTGAAATAGAAATATTTGAAATAGAAATATTTGAAATAGAATATTTGAAAATAGAAATATGTGAAGCCGTGAGGATTAGATTGACGCCATTTTGACGTGAACGATATTTATATCGATTTTATTCATTTTAAAATGAATATTGAAACGTGATTTCGAAATCGAATATTTTGAAATGAATTGAATTGAAAACGATTTCGAAATGAATTGAATTGAAAACGATTTCGAAATGAATTGAATTGAAAACGATTTCGAAATGAATTGAATTGAAAACGATTTCGAAATGAATTGAATTGAAAACGATTTCGAAATGAATTGAATTGAAAACGATTTCGAAATGAATTGAATTGAAAACGATTTCGAAATGAATTGAATTGAAAACGATTTCGAAATGAATTGAATTGAAAACGATTTCGAAATGAATTGAATTGAAAACGATTTCGAAATAAATTGAATTGAAAACGATTTCGAAATGAATTGAATTGAAAACGATTTCGAAATAAATTGAATTGAAAACGATTTCGAAATGAATTGAATTGAAAACGATTTCGAAATAAATTGAATTGAAAACGATTTCGAAATGAATTGAAAACGAATTCAAATTGAATTGAAAGCGATTTCGAAATAAATTGAATTGAAAACGATTTCGAAATGAATTGAATTGAAAACGATTTCGAAATGAATTGAATTGAAAACGATTTCGAAATGAATTGAATTGAAAACGATTTCGAAATGAATTGAATTTTAAAACGATTTCGAAATGAATTGAATTGAAAACGAATTCAAATGGAATTGAAAGCGAATTGAAATGAATTCAAATTGAATTGAAATTTGAATTGAATAGAAATGAATTTTGAAACGAATTTATAAAGAAGAATTCAATTTTGATTTGAATTGAAAAGGAAGTTGAAATTGCTTTTGAAACGAATTTAAAACCATTTATATAATTCGTTTTAAATAGTAATCGACGAAATATATATTATATATATTATATATATAATATAATGGCCTGAATAGAACGCGCCGCGCTGCGGCAGTTCGCGAATTTCGATCATTTGTTTCAAACGGACATTACGGGAGATCCGACCGTCGGATTCTCCTAAAACCGGAACCGTTGGGTTCGTATCGAAAAGAGCTTTCTAATGAATGTTAGAAATTTGAAATCTAACGGTTGGATTTGGAGATACGTCCAAATCAAATTCGAAAAAGGTCGCTGTAAGTGCAGTTCGATGGCCGTTAATGGAAATCGACCGTACGGGCCTTGATAAAATTATTAAAAATAGTAATAATTTGTGTAAAATCATAAGAAATGATTTGTGAAAGTTTGGGATGAAAAACTCCATATTTGAAAAGATAAAAATAGATTTTTATCGAAATGAACTAGTTTTGAACTAGAATTATAATTCTATTTATTTTTAAATAAATAAATTGAATTTGAAATGGTTTTGAAAATAACCAAAATTTCCAATGATTGCATTGGAGTGGATTTGAATCGAAATTGTCTTCGGAATATTTCGATGTTGGAATTCGTGATATTACAGGTGTTGTTATGGAAATTTGAAAGATATATATGTATATCGTTATTTCCAATACGACATTTGTTAATCGTAGAATTTGATATTGAATATAGGCCGATATAGTTTCTATTCAGAGCCTTGTATTGAATATCGAATGTGATTTGGGTTTGTCGTGAATGGTGTCTTCACTAACACTGTTCTTGAACCCAGTTGAGAAAAGATTAAATCTTTTTATTTAGATTTAATGAAGTGTACCAATTAAATGATATTTAATTGGAATTGAATTGATATTGATTTTTGGGTTTATCGTGAACAGTGTTTTAAATAACACTTGTTCTTTAACCCGATAATTAATGGGATGTGACTTTGGGTTTATCGTGAACCGTGTTTTAAATGACACTGATTCTTTAACCCAGTCACAGATTAAAACTAAGTGGAGTTTTAATGAATCTTTAATTAGATTGAAAAGATCGAGAATGGAGTATCACCAGTTTTGCTCCAGGCGATAGTTAAATCTTTAATTAGATTTGAATGTGAAATTTAGAAACTAACTGGCGGTTAGCCAAGCAGAATGGTTTTCTGGATATTGATCTGATGTTGGTTTCGGCCTTCGGGGTTAATATTTGGGGAATTATTCTCTTGATTAATTTACGGTTAGTGACTAATGAATTGGAATGAGGCGTATGTTGTGTTTGTGTAACACTTTTATAATATATACGCGAGTTATTCGGAAAGACCGGGTTTATCCCATTCTGAATAACTGATACGACGATAAGTCGAAGATGAAGACGATGGTCGAAGACCGGAAGTCTTCACGTCGTTTGGGTGATAACTGATGATCTTGATTGGGCTGTACACCCAAGAAGATGGAAACAGTTAGTGATCGTCCAGACGTACTTGGAGATCGATGGATATGCGGGGTACTAGGTGCCTCCGGTTTCGTTCAGACCCAGAACGGACTTGTAAATGGACTGTGTGTCTGACATCGGATTTCATTCTGTGTGACTGATATCGGTTGCATAGGATGGCTTGCCTGTGTGGCATGCTAAGATGCAAATGATCGAGGCTTCTGTTGAAAAGCAAAGTCTTGTGGTGATGATCAAAGCACGGCCTTTGTGGCGTAGCTTTGTGTAACGTTTACCTCGCGTGTTTCACACCCGGTATGAACCAAAAACGGGAGACGGACCTCAGGGAGGGCATGCGTTTCTTTCTAGCTAGAAGTGGCGTCAGTGGTTTTACACGCCCTGACGAGTTTGACTTATGTGGTTGTGGTTGTTGCGAGGCGCCTCGGTTATATCGGTTTCGGCCGAATGCATTCTGGTCGGCTGACGGACCAGACTTACACCCCATAGGGTGGGGAGACGTATTGTTCAGGCATAATAATCCACTCCGTGTGGACCGGCCCTGACGATCCAAGGGGCAGTTGCGGCTGTTCCTGAGGCTCGGGCTAGACAGTCTCGAATCGGTTGAGGACTATCTTTTGCCTCGGTTCATAGAAGGAAATCCAATTTCCAAATACGTGACTTTGCGGTTTTATTTGTAAACCTATATATGGCGACATGATATATGGTACCCATGCCGCCTATGATTGATACTTATGATTTGAAGTTGTTTTATGCACTATGCACTTATTATAGTATCAAATGATTTGTTTTAAACGTATCAAGCATTCTTTGGCTGTTATAAGGGAAAACCCTATCCCCCGGCTTGCGTTGCATTGTGTGATAGGACCTGGGTCTTATAACAGCTTCATCTTTCTTTATTTAGCATTGCGCTGTTTGTTTTATGCACTGGTATTCTTGGGAGAAAACCCGTTCCGTGTTATACGGCGTGGTCCCTTGATTTACCTAACTTTTAAAATAAAGATTAATAACTGTTTTAGTTCTCACACCAGTCACATGACTGACCTGGAGTTTATTGTTTTAACCTAAACTCTGGGTGCCCTTATTTTGACACGGGCAGCTAGTAGTTTCGGTTTTGCAGATTTATATTCACAGGATCCTGGTTTACAGCTGGAACGATATCCGGAAAGCTTTGTATCCGTATATCTCTTCTAGTTGTGTATTGTATTATTTTCCGCTGCTATGTATTTAAATGTAATTTAAATCTCTGATATTTCTGTGTAATATTCATTTATACTCTGTATATTCTTGTAATCTGATGCATTGTTGTAATATACAATGAAACGTTCTTCTGTATGCGTTCTGTTTTGTCGTGTTCTCAAACGATAGGGCGTTTCGAACGGTCTGAGTCGGTTTAGCGACTGGTTCGGACCGAGCGAAATTCTTTGCCGTCACATTTGGTATCAGAGCTTTGGTTTACAAAGCTCAGAGAACAAGGCACATTAGAACCATACGAAAGAATTCATCAGATATTGGATTAGCAATATCCAATGGAATGACTCGTTAGAGATAGGATCAGTAGTATCCTAGAACGGGTGTGAAGAGTATATTTTTCAAATGAAATGTTCTTCTGTATGCGTTCTGCTGTGGTTTGTTCTCGAACTATCCGACGCTTTCCTTTACGGGGAGGTTGCGGGTCGTCACACGTGATGGTTCATCGATATCGATTTTAATTTTCAAATGACTATAACTTGAGCATTTTAAGTCAGATTGACAGGAAACAAGAAACGTAAATTTTTTATTAGTGATAGTTTTTAAATTAAAAAAAAAGAAATTTTCAACTTTTAACATGTGGTTTTCAAATTATGTTTAAATCAAAATTTGAAAAGATCGTTATACGTGCAGTTCAGCGACCGTAATGTGAAATCAAATAAAACAGGTTTATAATAATTAGTAAAAATTTGAGTAATCATATTTTATTTTTTAAGGGTATTTTGAGTGGAAATATTCAAATTTCAAATGATTTTGAATCAATTTGTTTTAAATGACTATTTTACAACATTTTGGAAGCGTTATTAAATGCTAATTATAACATTTCTTGGAATAATTTGGTTTTGCTATTATAAACCATAAGCTTTTATCGAAAAAGAGTCTACCTAATATTTGGAAAGATTTAACATGATTGAATTCTTTGCATGAGATTTATTTTAAATTTATCGTTTCAATAATAAGTTTGGAAGCTTAAATTTTAAAAGGAAAGGAATTGGATAGTAGTGGTCTTGGAATATTCGATATGAGAATTCCAACGATAGGCGAATATTATTTGTGAGATTATAAATTGTTATGGCAGTATGATAGTCATTGACTTTTGTAAATTAATATATGTCGATTCCACTCTATTTGAAATATCAATTGTTGAATTTGATGAATGGAATATCAAAACTAACTAAGATTTGGTAATTTTGAAAATTTATGGAAATAATATCAACGAATAAAAGGATTATGTTATTGGAATATAAGGCTGGAATGAAAATTGAATTTCACAAAAGGATTAAGGCGATAACAGGGTTTTATGAAATTTGAATGAATCCAACTTTGTTTGCAAATAAATTGACAATGATTTGGAAGGAGATTTGAATCGTAAACTTGTATAAACCATAGCTATTTTTTAAGAATGCACTTATTACTTGGAAAGATCGAGATCGAATATTTTGAAAACCATTCCAAGTAATAATACGGTATTATAAGAAATTGAAGACTTAAAAATCGATAAGTGAAGACTGAAAATCTTCGAATTTTTTAGACTTGCCGATGTCTAAATTGGGCCAATCACCCAATACGTGGTTATAAGTGGCATGAGATCTTAACATATTTGAAGATTTTCTGATTGTTGTTCCATTCAGACCTAGCACAGACTAGTACGGATTGTGTGTCTGACATTGAAATTAACTACGTAGCACTGATTCTGTTTATATATATATATATATTGGATTTATGGTAATAAATTATTCTCGTCTCTAAGACATACGAACTTAGAGGATATGTACTGATAGAAATCAGTGACATGTGATGAATTGTCAATGTGGCATACTCGAGTTATGAAACGAGCTAGTGATGATCAAAGCATGGCTTACTGAAGCGTGGCCTTGTGTATATCATGATATCGATGAACCTCACACCTCGTATTGATGATAAATAGGCGGTTAGGTTGTATACATAATCTCTAGTGAAAATCGAAAGCTGCGGCGGTTGATTTACCTCAAAACCTGAGGAAATAAAGTATATACGGTGTCTGATGTCTGGATGTAAAACGGGATATATACTTTTGTGCTATGTATTCGGTGTCCGTTGTCTGGATGTTAACTGGGAGATACTTAGCTTCGTGTTCTCGATTGATCTTTCGTGTCAGGAACCATGATGTTGGAAACCTAATAACCTATACGAGTTGTTCGATTTGTTTGTAAACTATGTATGTGGGCATAGTTACTATGCTTGCTAAGATTAATATATTTATTTATGAAATGGTTTCAACACTATGCACTGATTATAGTATTAAAAGAGGATTTTCGCATATAAACGCATTTTTGGTTATCACAAGACAAAACTCGCCTATCTGGTGTGCATTTGCATTACGGGATGTGGGACGAGCTTATGATAGCTTTAATTTCCAAAGTCATAACGAGTTTCGATGCATGGGAATTCACATGGAGTAAACCCGTTCTGCGTTAGCGGCGTGGTCCGGTGAATTTTCCCAACTTTAAAATAAACCTGTAATAATAACTGTTTTGAGTACTCACAACAATCCCACGACTGACCTGGAGTTTATTATTCCCAATTAAACTATGGGTGCGTATAAATTTAGTACGAGCAGCTAGTAGTTTAGTTTGCAAGTTTAGTCTTCTAAGTTGGATTCAGATTTGGAGATAGAGTTGCATTGGTTTTACTTCTTCCGCTATGAGTTATTCGCTTCCGCTGAGTTTGTATTATACTCTGACTCATTGTAACTCTGATATAATGTAACGAACTAGGATTTTCGACTCCGAAAATCAACATAAAACCCATGTTAATTATTCAGGTATCGAACATTCCAGATCATTAATAGAAAGAAGTTAGAGGGTGAGAATAGATAAGATAGAAAACTTGAATAGAAGAAGAAAAAAACACCACATACAAAAATCAGAGTAATACGAATCTCACAGCGGATCGATTAAAATGTAATATACAACATAACTTTGGAAATATAACTTGTAACAATATATACATACCATTATCACACAACATCACAGCGGAACTAAACTATATATCTATAGCGCTGAAGCCTCCTGCTCCAAGCTCCTCCAAAGTATATCTGTAAAATCCTAATCACTTGACTGCCTGTACAAATTTAGGCACCCAGGAGTTTAGGGAAAACAAAACAAAATAAAATCTGGTTTAGTCATGGGACTGGTGTGAGTAAACTCAAATCATTTGGTTTGGCTTTTCAAAATCCTTTTCAAAAGAAAAGATAATCGTAAGACCGATCCATACATAAACACGGACGGTTTTTACCTTACGATAACCCAGAACAGTTTTGGAAATCAATACTTCTCTGATATTATAATAATGCCTAACCACAAGTAATTAACAATCTAGCAGAACGCTTACATCTCACGTTCCACATATATAGTATACAAACAAAATCGCAGACTCTTACTGGAGATTGTATCCGATTATGACAAGGTATGGGACCACATGCCGATAGTGTATCTCTAGAGGCGAATACACTGGGTTCAACAAGAACATCTTACAACATGGCCCACACATGACCAACCACTCATTTCGCTTGAGTGTATCGACTGTATATCACCAACGGTTGGGAGCTACCCACCGTTTCCCGAAAAGGGACAGCATCGATAATAGTTAAAAGAATGAAATGGATTTTCTCTAAATAGGTGATATACACCCTAATGGGAGAGACCCACTTAGCCATGCTGCCTGCCCAATTTCTGTCATTTCCCGGTTGATGAGGCTAGAGATCAAAACGTATCTTTTGGAATATCTGACCACAATTCACTTTGAATGCCACATCGTCATACCCATCAAATCACAAATTGATTTCCCCAAAAATACCATGGGAATAAAGCTAAGAGAAACGAATTCCTCCGCCACCAAACGTAAGTACGTTTGAAGATATCAACTTACGCGATCCGTTATATATACTCTGTCAGACATTCGTCCATTCACGTTTGTCCTGGGACTAAACAAACCGAAGGCACTATTCTGTAAACAGGATAGCCCTTGCATAACTCCATCTTCAATTTGTCACATTTGATCGCAACGCTAACGTCCATACAGAGTCATTTTCAGATAATGAATCTGATCCCGGTCTCTCCGTATTGACGATGGAAAAATGGTCAAAAACTTCGATAGTCGGTGGTTTAACTATCAAAGGAAAATAGGTGTACAACCAACGATCTTATTTCCAGACAGAAATTTGATCGATCAATCATCATTCAACATTTATCTCTTTTAATTAAATTAATCATTAATTTATTCATTTCCCATTTCTATATAATCAACGTTTCTTATTTCCTAAATTTAGGAAATATACGTCATCAAATCATCGGGAAACATTTCCATCTCTGTTTCACGTCTCACTGTCATTCCAGTATTCTTTCTCATCAACATTTCATTTTCTGTGATTATAAAATATCTCTGATTATATTTGGAAAATGTTTCCAAAATTTATTCATTTGATTTAAATAGATGTTTAAATAAAACATCACTAAGCCAATTTAAACCATTACACTCATTAACTAAATTCACTTAATCCATCTTCACTATCGAACCTTACCCATCCCTTAGTTAAAAATGAAGTCAATCAACTTGGGGTATAATTACCTCTCATACCTTAATTGAACAACATTTCTAACCTCGAAATAGACAAAGTTCACCCTTTTAAATCTTTGAAACAACGTCCTTACGTAACTCAGATTCTATTTATGAATCCACTTCTTTTACCAAATCATTTGATTATAACGATGGCGTTATAATCCCATGCTTTCGAAATAACTTAAATAAAATTCTTATTTCTTATTTTGAATAAATAACAAATAACTAATTGAATAATAAATAAATCTTGATTTAAAGACGAAAAGTAAATAGTACTTTCCCTAATTCGATATAATCGAATTCAACGTATAATTCTCTTTTTCGAATAATCTCTATCCGATAACTCCTTTTCGAATAGACTATATTCGATAACTCTTTCTTCGCATAACTATATTCGATAATATCCGTTCGAACGATTTACATTCGATCAACTTTCTACGAATGATTTACATTCGATAAATCTTCTTTCGAATAAACTATATTCGATTGACTCCTTTAATTGTATTCAAATAAACTATTTCGAATAACTCCTTTGATTTAACTTATTTGGATTAACTCGGTTTGATTAACTCATTTTGACTAATTCAACTCGATTAACTTAACTTGATTAACTTACTTATTAAATTCAACTCATTCAACTCCTATCTAATAACTAATATTTGATTAACTTATATTCGAATATCTATGTCTGGTTTAACTTTATTTCGAATAGCTAATATTCGATTTAACTCCATTCGCTTGACTCTAGATCGCATCGATCGCAATGGTTACGCCTATTCCCTCAAGAAACATCCGACCGCCGTAGGCTATCTACAGCCCTGCGAATTACGCTAGCAGTCGTACGAAATGGCAACACATCCTAAATAACAATGTTTGACTAACTCTATCTCAATTAACTATTTCGATCAACTCTAATTGAATAACTAATATTCAATAAATCCTAATTCGATTAACTATATTCCGTTAACTCTAATTCGATCTCTAATCGATTTTCTCTAACTTATTAACTCTAGCAGATTAACTCTAACTGATTAACTCCTTTGATTAACTTTAGGTTTATTCAGTTTCAATTATCGATGTTGAAATCGATTCTTACTTCTCTATATAAGTCATGACTTATATATTCTATTTATCCAATGATAAACATTTCATTCAATTTATAGAATATTATTTATAAATTTATCTTCTCAATCTATCTGTTAGAATAGATTCTATTTAAAATGATTGCTTTAAATCCATATCATGTTGTACCCGTGTGCGAAGCACGGGTCTTAACCTTTCAAATGTAAAATTCTCCTTTTATACAATTCTAGTCACTTTTTAAGTATTTCCTTTTATAATCTATTTATTTACAAAATAAATCCCTTTTTAATAATTCTATTTATTCTATAAAATATTTTCTTTTTATAAAATCTATTGATTTTCTAAGTAATCCCTTTTATAATCTAACCATTCCCTTTTCTATTTATTTTACAAATATTTCCTCTTTCTATTCTATTTATTTTTCAAATAAATACCCCTTTTCAATTCTATTTGTAAATAGTTTACAAATATTTCTCTTTCAATTCTATTTGTAAATGTTTTACAAATATTCCCCTTCAATCCTATCTATTTGATTAACAAGTAAATATTCCTTTTTAATCTATTTATTTTCTAAATAAATAGTTTTCTTTTTATAAAATCTTTTAATTTTATAAATATTTCTTTTTCAATATAACATTGAAAATTTCCTTTTTCTAACATTCCAGTATTCCCTATGGTATTTAACGTAC
Source organism: Allium sativum (assembly GCA_030737875.1). Taxonomy (NCBI): domain Eukaryota; kingdom Viridiplantae; phylum Streptophyta; class Magnoliopsida; order Asparagales; family Amaryllidaceae; genus Allium; species Allium sativum. The sequence goes on along the minus strand of CM060909.1, from coordinate 722,228,728 downwards.
CATATAACAATGATCGGTATCATTCCAACATATAAAATCAACAACAGATTTCATATCACATCATATCATACAATATATAAAAAAAACAGTAAAATAAATGTTGAGGAACCCAGTTGGGTCCCCCCGACCTGTTTCCCTGCATCCACAAATGTTAAACAACAAAATTAACATCAATTTAATCCTACAATGAAATATTCTGCTAACAGAAACGATATTTGATTAATGATTTATATCTATATCGTTATCTATATTTTCAATCAATTGACTAGCAGTTCAACCAAACAGCCAACACATAGCAAACAACCATCATTTATAAATTCTAAAAATATTTTATAAAAATATAAACTGAGCAGAGTTAGTGAGATTACTCACCTTTCGCGTTAACCATTAAATAACGTTTTGCGTCTGTTGATTCAAATCAGACAATTTATTTCGCCATAAATTGTAACGAGATCGAATCCACTCCCAGTCAGTTCCAGCGCGTAGACGTCGTCCATACGATCCCAACGTGACTAGCGATTCGAATTTCTAACACTGTATGGCCAAGATATGGATTATACAAGTTTATACAAAAAAAATTAAAATAAAAACATGGGTTTAAAATAAAAGTGGGCCTTAACTCTTTTCCTTATGCGGCCCAACACCAATTTAAAGGCCCTCCACCATATACCCTATCTTCATCTTCACTGCCGTGTAACCTTCCTGCTCCAGACAACTTCGAACAACATTTCCCATTTCTTCCATCCGATCCCTCTCCTCCATTCCTCACTAAATCAACGAACCACCTTCACCATTAACCCTCTCTTCATCTCCTCTTTACCATCATACCCACGACATCCTACTCGACGTCCTCGTCCAAAATCCCATTTGAAACCTGATACTCACGCACCCAATAACCATCGACAAGAAGTTTCGCCGAATACCCCAAAAATCCCTACACAAGTGCTATTTTCCAATCCGAACTCAGATATCCACTCTATTTTGCAAATCGGTTGCTTAATCAAAAGCAATTCGCAACCCTAGCCTTCATGGTGAACAGCAGGACGTTGAAAAAACCCATCGCAACTAATGATACTTAACTAGGATTGTAGAGAAACCTCTCAACATCACAAATACCTAAGTAATATAATTTATAGCATTTGATTTTGATTTCCATGATTTTTTTCAATGTCACGATTTTGTGAAATGAAGAAAAAAAGAGTGTCGCATCCCATTGACCAGAAGGAAATTTTCTTTAGGGTTAGGAGAATGTTACGATTATTTATAGAGTAGTTATATTATTTTTTTATTCGAGTTTTATATTATTATTTATGCTATCGCTGCTTATATTTGTCCTCTAAAATTCCTGTGATCACATACGATACCCAAAAATCACGAAACTGGACATGCAGCTACAGTTCGACATTGCGGACCCAATGAAACTGGTTTCGTCGAACTCCGACTTTGTTTGCTCACATAGCGTATTTTTAACCATCAGAATATCGACTGTTTTTCACATTAAAATCCCATACGACCACATACTGACTTCAATAATGACGGAAATTGAAATCTAACAATAATTTAACATTGCAAATCCAACAAAATTAGTTTCATCGTAAACAAAGGTCGTTTGCAAAACTGGCTATTTTTAAAGCTCTGAATAACCCTTTTAAATATATAAATATATTAAAAACAATTAAATTTAATATTTAAAAATAAATATTATCGTATATATTCACAATAGAATACCATACAGCTCCAATTGGATTTATAACTCGATATTTCAAAATTCCCAGTTATATCGATATTCGATGTATATATTAAATCCTTTTATAATATAAATATATATTTAAAATTTTCAAAAGAATTCCATAGCGACTTTTCTAAAATTTGATTTGGACATAAATCAAAATCTACACGACGAAATCTCGATTTTTCTCTTCCACTAGAAAAATATTCTTCACCAGCTCCTAGCGTTTCTTATTTAACAGAAATCCAGCTTTAAACGAATCCTGTACCTCCAGTTGAAGTTCAAATCGCCAAATAACGAACTACCGCGCCATTTCAAGCTCGATTTCAATTATAATATAATTATACGTTCAAACTGCCGTTCAAATAATATATTCGTTATTCTAATTCCATTCTAAACTGAATTAAATATCACAGATGATCCAATTCACACCATTTTGTGAATTCCACTATTTCTGACTATTTCAGAAATTATATATATTATTATATTATTTATTTTAATTAAATATTCAATATTATTTAATTCTGGTCATTTTAAATAAGCAAACCACTATTTAAATAATTAAATAAATTATTTATACACCGTAAAAATACGGGTCGTTACATTTTTCCCACCTTAAAATATTTTCGTCCTCGACATTGCTAAGGTAGAGAAGAAACCCTATTGACTAGTACAAATTTATTTGTTTACTTACCAACTTTAATTTCAACCGAACCAATTTAATTTCAATTAAAATATTAATTAATTCTTACTAACGAAAATTTTCTAAAATCCTGAAAATTTTCTAACACCCGAAATTTTCGAAAAATTTCGCCAGCACCTCCTTTGTACCGATCAATAGTTCAAACTTCAATTCGTCTCTCTAGTCCCTCTCCAATCCAAAAGAAAATAAAACAGCCAAGCGGCTTGCCAAATCGGCCCGTAAATCATCAAATCCTTAAAAATAAACGTGTACCTTTTTGTCGGGCATATCATTAAATCCTTGCACTTGCTTCTACTCAATACCTGCTGATCACATATCCATCTATACCAATCAATTTCCAATCAATTTCAATCAATCAAATCTCAACACAACTATTCGCTTATATCCAAGCCAAATACCATTTCAAGCCAAAGTTTCATTTTTGATTCCAAATTCCTAACTCACCAATCCAATATCATTTCAGATTCTATCTCACAATTCAAAATCTGATTTTACTTCATATTTTATATTTCAATTAAATTTACAGTTAATTGGTTTCAATTCAATTCATATTTGCTTTCACAAATTTCTTTAATTTGTTTTTAATTCATACCATCTTCCTGGGGATTTTAAACAGTTTAGCTCTTTCAAAAATTAAATATTCCTTTTCAGGATTCAAACAACTAGTTTTCTCAAAACAATTCAACGCAAAATCATTGGTAGTAATTCGTCACTTACAACTTGAAAATGAACACTGATGATGTGGCCAGGATCATCAGAGTTATTTTCCAGTGATCGAAGTGAGTTCAATACTATATCACTTTTCAAAATCATATTTAGACATTTCCATTTTGAAATTCATTTCAAAATACCATTACAATGCTTTAAAACAATTTAAAATCTCCCAGGATTTTAAAATTCTAATATAATTAATCCAAATTCATTTATAAACATTTTTCCAATATTTAGGAATTTTAATTCCAATTCTGATTTTAAATTTAGATTTAATTCATTCGATTACATATATTACACTTATATGAATTCTAACTGGTCATATTTAACCATTTCACCTTTTATAATCTCATTTGATTATAATAACAACAAACACATCCAACATACTATAATAATTCAAATATAAATATTTTCTTTATATCAAAATATACTTTGGGTAAAATTATTTCATTTACCCTTTTTTTTAAAACATACTATGTTGGTTTGTCGTATTCAAGCATTTAGAAACTCCTCTCGATACAGTGGATCAAACTGATCGACCAGAACTTATAAACAGCTTAGCTAATAAATCTCCACAATATAAAACAATTTTTATATCAAATAACAAATACGTTCACTAGTATATATACACTCAACTCAATCTAGGGTATTACTAACCCCATCTCTACTGAGTCACGCCACAGAGCCAAGGTAATCACTTAACCTCCAGCTCTGATACCACTGTAATGAACTGGGATTTTCGACTTCGAAAATCAACATAAAACCCATGTTAATTATTCAGGTATCGAACATTTCAGATCATTAATAGAAAGAAGTTAGAGGGTGAGAATAGATAAGATAGAAATTTTGAATAGAAGAAGAAGAAAAAAACACCACAGACCAAAATCAGAGTAATACGAATCTCACAACGGAGCGATTAAAATGTAATATACAACATAACTTTGGAAATATAACTTGTAACAGTATATACATACCATTATCACACAACATCACAGCGGAACTAAACTATATATCTATAGTGCTGAAGCCTCCTGCTCAAAGATCCTCCAAAGTATACCTGTAAAATCCTAATTACTTGACTACCCGTACAAATTTGGGCACCCAAGAGTTTAGGGAAAACAAAACAAAATAAACTCTGGGTCTGTCATGGGACTAGTGTGACTAAACTCAAATCATCTGGTTTAACTTTTCAAAATCCTTTTCAAAAGAAAAGATAATCGTAAGACCGATCCATACAAAAACACGGACGGTTTTTACCTTACGATAACCCAAAATAGTTTTGGAAATCAATACTTCTCTGATATTATAATAATGTCTAATCACATGTAATTAACAATCTAGCAGAACGCTTGCATCTCACGTTACACATATATAGTATACAAAAAAAATCGCATGCTCTTATTGGAGATTGGATTCTGACTATGACAAGGTATGGGACCACCTGCCGATAGTGTATCTCTAGAGGCGAATACACTGGGTTCAACAAGAACATCTTGCAACCCGGCCAACACATGACCGACCACTCATTTCGCTTGAGTGTATCGAATGTAAATCACCAACGGTTGGGAGCTACCCATCATTTCCCGAAAAGGGACAGCATCAATAATAGTTAAAAGAATGAAATGGATTTTCTCTAGATATGTGATATACATCTAATGGGAGCGACCCACTTAGCCATGCTGCCTGCCCGATTTATGTCATTTCCCGGTTGATAAGGCTTGAGGTCAAAATGTATCTTTTGGAATATCTGACCACAATTCACTTTGAATGCCACATCGTCATACCCATCAAATCACAAATTGATTTCCCCAAAAATACCATGGGTATAAAGCTAAGAGAAACGAATTCCTCCGCCACCAAACGTAAGTACGTTTGAAGAGATCAACTTACGCGATCCATTAGATATACTCTGTTAGACATTCGTCCATTCACGTTTGTCTTGGGACTGAACAAACCGAAGGCAATATTCTGTAAACAGGATAGCCCTTGCACAACTCCGTCTTCTATTTGTTATATTTGATCACAACGCTAACGTCCAACAGAGTGGTTTTCAGATAATGAATCTGATCCTGGTCTCTCCGTATTGACGATGGCAAAATGGTCAAAAACTTCGATAGTCGGTGGTTTAACTATCAAAAGAAAATATGTGTACAACCAACGATCTTATTTCCAGATAGAAATTCGATTGATCAATCATCATTCAACATTTATCTCTTTTAATTAAATTAATAATTAATTTATTCATTTCCCATTTCTATATACTCAACGTTTCTTATTTCCTAAATTTAGGAAATATACATCATCAAATCATCGGAAAACATTTCCATCTCTGTTTCACGTCTCACTGTCATTCCGGTATTCTTTCTCATCAACATTTCATTTTCTGTGATTAGAAAATATCTCTGATTATATTTGGAAAATGTTTCCAAAATTTATTCATTTTATTTAAATAGATGTTTAAAAAAAACATCACTAATCCAATTTAAACCATTACGCTCATTAACTAAATTCACTTAATCCATCTTCACTATCGAACCTTACCCATCCCTTAGTTAAAAATAAAGTCAATCAAGTTGGGGTATAATTACCTCTCATACCTTAACTGAACAACATTTCTAACCTCGAAATAAACAAATTTCACCCTTTTAAATCTTTGAAACAACTTCCTTACGTAACTCAGATTCTATTTATGAATCCACTTCTTTTACCAAATCATTTGATTATAACAATGGTGTTATAATCCCATGCTTTCGAAATAACTTAAATAAAATTCTTATTTCTTATTTTGAGTAAATAACAAATAACTAATTGAATAATAAATAAATCTTGATTTAAAGACGGAAAGTAAATAGTACTTTCCCTAATTCGATATAATCGAATTCAACGTATAATTCTCTTTTTCGAATAATCTCTATTCAATAACTCCTTTTCGAATAGACTATATTCGATAACTCTTTCTTCGCATAACTATATTTGATAATCTCTCTTCGAATGATTTACATTCGATCAACTTTCTACGAATGATTTACATTCGATAAATCTTCTTTCGAATAAACTATATTCGATTGACTCCTTTAATTGTATTCAAATAAACTATTTCGAATAACTCCTTTGATTTAACTCATTTGGATTAACTCATTTTGACTAACTCAACTTGATTAACTTAATTATTTAACTCAACTCATTTAACTCCTATCTAATAACTAATATTTGATTAACTTATATTCGAATAACTATGTCTGTTTTAACTTTATTTCGAATAGCTAATATTCGATTTAACTCCATTCACTTGACTCTAGATCGCAGCGATCACGATGGTTACGCCTGGTTCCCTCAAGAAACATCCGACCGTCGTAGGCTATCTGCAGCCCTGCGATACGAAATGGCAACACATCCTAAATAACTATGTTTGACTAACTCTATCTCAAATAACTATTTCGATCAACTCTAATTGAATAACTAATATTCAATAAATCCTAATTCGATTAACTATGTTTAGTTAACCCTAATTCGATCTCTAATCGATTTTCTCTAACTGATTAACTCAAACTGATTAACTCCTTTGATTAACTCTTCGTTTATTCAGTTTCAATTATTGATGTTGAAATCGATTCTTACTTCACTATATAAGTCCTGACTTATATATTCTATTTATCCAATGATAAACATTTCATTCAATTTATAAAATATTATTTATAAATTTATCTTCTCAATCTATCGGTCAGAATAGATTTTATTTAAAATCATCTCTTTAAATCCATATCATGTTGTACCCGTGTGTGAAGCACGGGTGTGACGGCCTGCCCCGCACCAGCCGACATTTCCTCCGAAAGTGCGCTGTACACATGTCCGACTAGCACAGAACGGTCGCCAAAGAAAGGAAAGAAGAGAATGAACTAATCGAAAACCTGTAGATTGTCTCACAGCGGATGGAACAAAAAATATAATAATAATATAATCTTGACATAAAACAGACGAGACAGTGCATAAGTTGAAAACTAAACCAACATAGCAGCGGAAATCCAAATACAGCTTATGATCCAACATCATTATTACAACTTTAAACAGTCTCTAAAGCGAAAGAAAGCTAAAGTAGAGGATGCACTACTAATGCCCAAGCAGTTATCTTCAACAACACAGGGAGAATATCTATATGTATCATACGTGAAAGCCTCCTGCTCGTCTCCGGATTAGCTACTCGTGCATACCCAGCTAACCTGTCTCTAATCTGCTCGTGAGAGCACCCAGAGTAATAAGAAGAGACATAAAACTTTGGGTCAGACAAAAGTTTGGTATGAGCGATAAGCAGCTAAACAGAACAATAACAGGTATACTAAACCATACCTGAACCTGGACCTGCAACCAAAGAGTTAGCACTACATACCGTACAATACTCTAAGGTGCCACCGAACAGATGGTGTAAAGATAACAGGGGTGGGGTGTGCATGTCATAATGATGGCAAACAAATCAACCATAGTAATCATCATCACATCTCTCACTCAGTGCGTAAAGCATACGATGTCCACCACTGTCAATCACTAGACCCATCGAAGTAGTGACGGAGTTCGACTTGTATAAGTACTGCTTCTACCAAGCTTACCACATGGAGTCATGACCAAATCTTTACAAATGACCCCACTTCATTGGTCTACAGCTCTTTACTCGTACCTAGGCCACTAGGGCCCTGAATCCGTTCACGTACTTCCTACACATAGTGATCCAAAGTTACGGACATCGACAACCCCTTAGCACACGTCCTGTAGAAAAGCCCAACTCATGAAGTCAACTCATTGGTTCCGAACTGGATCCCAAGTACAAACTTCCATTTTGACCACCTTTGCATCTGGGGTTTCTAGTCGTCACCGGATCGGTTCTGTTCCTCCCTTTACTTTGCTTCGGATCGTACTCCCATCAGGTTCGGATCGTGCTCCCCCAGTTCAGTTCGTGGTCCACGGCTCATGTCCAAGCTCCACAGTTCGGATCGGAATGCCTCATCACCTCGGATCGGGTCAAGTTCCTCTAGTTCTTCCATGGCACATCGGTTCGGGTCGGGTAACATGGTTCGGATCGTCGGCTCTCCAGGTAAGCGGATTGGTCCGGAGATTAATGCTCCCATCGGTTCGGTTTGGAGAAGACTACACGGGTCGGGTCGGAGAAGATGCTCCACTAGCAGTTCGTGGAGAAGGGCTTCACAACAGTTCGGTTCGGCCTCCCATTTGATCCGATCCGGTTTGGGTACTTTTCTGCGCCTTTCCTGCAACTTCCAGCGACTGTTTATATGCCACACGACGGCGTTTTAGACCAGTCTAACACTTCTAGACAATCACATATCATACCGTACGGCCATAGAAACATGTATAATCAATCATAAACAACAAAACAATAATCATAGCATGTAAAATGGATCAAACATACCCAAAACCCATAATTTCCCCTTAAACATATTCAACAACAACTAATGATAGGATTAGTAAAACTTAACCAAATTAGCCAAATTTTCTAACAGACGTCTAAAACAATATTTTATAATTTTTGAATATTTTTCCAGATTTTTATGACGCATAATTTTGCTAATTATCACTAATCACCCCTTAATCCCCTAAATTCCAGGATTAGCAAAATTAGTCCAAATTAATCCAAATTCATATTAGAGGCATAAAATAATATCATGGAATTTTACAAATTTTTCTAGATTTTTCTGAGTTATAATTTCACTAATCTTCGCTAATTACCCTAATTAGCTGTAATTAGTGAAAAACAATGCAAATCACTCACCTTTGCCACAATTAAACTTTAGATCTGAAATAATCTACTGCATGGGTCGAATTCCAATGCCTAGCAGCAGCTCCAACCCAGATTTGGTGCTATTTCACCTTGATTTGATGTTGCTAAGCTTAATCCTTGATTAGAAAGTGATTTGGAGGTGTTTTAGAGATTGGACGCCATTGTTAGGTTGAAGAGAGGGTTTGTGGCGGCTGGAAAATGAGTGAAAAACTGAAATCCTAACCCTAGAAGCCCTCAAATACCTCTCATCCCGAAATCCCCCATTGGGCCTGGCTGTTAATCACCCGGTTAAGCCCAATTAAACTGTTTTTCACTATCTGAAAGTTGTTTCAGCCATATCTCCCAAACGGTAAGTCCGTTTGGCTAATGTGACCACTCTACGGAATTGTAAACCATCATCCGGAGCCAATGGAAATGGTTTCAGGTCAAAACTCCTTTCCAATCAAATGTTATGGCCAAAACAGTATCGGCTAGGGGCAAAATGGTCATTTAAAAATCGGCAAAAATCATGAACATGGGAAATGACCCCAATAGTCGTCTCCCAAAGTTACATGACCATACGACTTCGTATGTGAAAGAAATAAATATTCTACGATCCTATGATGCGTAGAATGCGGGTCGTTACACTCTCCCCCCTTAAGAAATTTCGTCCCCAAATTTCCTTAATCCAAAACATACAAAGGATCCTGCATGCCTACCAGCCACAAACAACAATCAAAATGCAAAACAAACAAACAAGCCTATCCTAACATGCGGAAAACTAAACCGAAAATGAAATCTTACCAGGCGAAGAGTTCTGGATACGTCTTCCTAATACTCTCCTCTGTCTCCCAAGTACAGTCATTCTCATTCTCGCCCCACTGAAATTTGACTAGATTCACCGTTTTCCTTCGAAGTTGCTTTGTATCGTTCCCAACAATACGCATAGGCTTGCGGTTCCTAACCGCCTCGGGTTCAACTTCGATATCATCCAACTGATCAGGTGAAATAGTCACATCTAGGTCGTGCACGAACTTCCTTAACTGGGAAACATGAAATACATTGTGAACTCCTGCCATCTTCTCTGGTAATTCAACTTTGTATGCCAAATTCCCAATTTGATCAAGAACTGGGAATGGATCAACAAATCTTCGTGCTAACTTGCCTCTCCTGCCAAATCATATCACGCTCTTCAACGGAGAAATCTTGATAAACACCAAGTCGCCAATGGAGAACTTTAATTCTCTTCTCCTTTTATCAGCATAACTCTTCTGCCTATCTTGGGCAGCCTTCATTCGCTGTTGGATAACCTTAATCTGGTCTGAAGTTTCTCTTATCACATCGGGTCCAAGCACAAACTTCTCACCAGTTTCTACCCAACATGACAGTGAGTTGCACGGTCTTCCGTACAAAGCTTCAAACGGAGCCATACCAATACTGGATTGATAACTATTATTATATCCAAACTCTACTAGATGCAAATGTTCATCCCATGATCCACCAAAATACAATATGCAAGCTCTCAAGAGATCTTCTAACACTCGATTCACCCTCTCTGTCTGTCCGTCGGTTTGAGGATTATACGCGGTACTGAGATGTAGTTCTGATCCTAACGCCTCTTATAAGCTCCTCCAAAATCCACTAGTGAACAACGGATCTCGGTCACTCACAATGCCTTTGGGTATTCCATGAAATCTCACTACCCACTTTATATACAGTTCCGCTAACTTAGCTGCCGTCCTGTTTGACTTGACGGGTATAAACCTTGCACTCTTAGTTAATCGGTCCACAATCACCCAAATGCTATCATGGCCCGATTTAGTCCTTGGTAACCCATCAATGAAATCCATTGACACTTGTTCCCATTTCCATTCTGGAATTTCTAATGGTTGCAACAACCCACTAGGCTTATTTTGCTCAGCTTTAACTAGCTGGCAATTCATGCATTTGGATATAAACTTCCCAATGTCTCTTTTCATCCCTTCCCAGTAGTAGGTCTGCTTCATGTCTTGGTACATCTTGTTACCACCGGTGTGTATAGTCAGTTTTGAGTGATGATATTCTCTAAGCACTTCATCTCTCAATCCATTGACATTGGGTACAACTAATCTTCCATTCTTTCTAAGCCATCCATCTTGATCAAGCCCATACTTGTTCATCTCTTCGTCGACTCCCATCTCTAACTTTGAGATGATTTTCAATAGGTTAGAATCGTCCCTCAGACTGGAACAAACCCACTCAATCAAGGTGGGTCTGATCATCAAACTTGCTAACATTTCTGGATCCAATTCGCACTTTGGTCTGAATCATACCCAGCGATGTACACAAGTTGCTTCCATTTTAGAAACATAGCCCCTAAACTGGCATGTCTCCTACTCAACGCATCAGCTACTGCATTGCCCTTTACTGGTGTGTATGCAATATCGAAATCATAGGAAGCTAAAAATTCTAACCACCTTTGTTGTCGGAGATTTAGATCCTTTTGAGAGAAAAGATATTTTAACGATTTACGATCGGTAAACAACTCGAATCTTTCCCCCAAGAGATAATGTCTCCACATCTTTAGCGCGAACACGATCGCTGCTAATTCCAAATCATGGGTAGGGTATCTTTTCTCATGCGGTTTCAGTTGCCGACTCGCATAAGCTACAACCCTACCTCCTTGCATCAATACAGCACCCAGTCCGGTACCACATGCATCCGTATATACTGTCATTTCTTTATTCCCCTTAGGAATGACTAACACTAGTGCACATGTCAACATTTCCTTTAGGTTCTTGAATGCATTCTCGCACCTTTCGTCCCAGACGAAGGCTTGATTCTTCTTGGTCAACTGAGTCAACGGTGCTGCTATCTTGGAGAAGTCTTGGATAAACTTACGATAATATCCAACTAATCCCAAGACACTTCTTATGTCCGTTGCATTCTTGCGCATAGACCAATCTTGTACCGTAGCCACCTTCGCAGGGTCCACGGCAATACCATTCTCTGAAACATCATGGCCCAAGAATCTCACTTCCCTCCTCCAGAAGTGACACTTAGAGAATTTTGCTTTCAACTGGTGTTTTCTCAACACCTCCATCACTATCCTCAAATGTTCCTTGTGTTCTTCCTCTGTCCTCGAATAGACCAAAATATCATCCATGAACACAAGGACAAACTTATTCAACTGATCTCTGAATACCCTATTCATCTGATCCACAAAGTATGTTGGGGCATTGGTCAGCCCGAATGGCATGACCAACCACTCATAAAATCCAGACGGCGTCCGAAATGTCGTTTTAGCTATACTATCGGCTTCCACTCTAAGCTGATTAAAACCTGTCGCGAGATCCAACTGAGAGAATACTCTCGCGTCACTCAACTAATCAAACAAATCATCTATCCGCAGTAGAGGATACTTATTCTTCCTCGTCACTTTATTCAATTCGCGGTAGTCTACACACAAACGAAGGGAACCATCAGCCTTGGTAGCAAACACAACTGGTGCTCCCCATTCAGAAACACTCCTTCTGATAAATCCTTTCTTCAAAAGATCATTGACTTGCACCCCAAGCTCTCGCTGCTCCCTTGGTGGCATACGACGAAGTGGCATCACTATAGGTCTGGCATCTTTCACTAAATCAATACGGAACTCAATCTCTCGGTGTGGTGGAAGCCCGGTCATTTCCTCGAAGACGTCCGGATACTGGCCAACCACGGGCAACCCTGACAACTCACTATGCGGGATGTCGAGGGAATTTAGAAAACTAGCCATTACCCCATCACCGGGTAGACCACCAAACACTACCTTCCGCCATCATCAGCTCTAGCTGTCAACAAAAAGCCCTCACAGTCTACCATCACCCCGTATCTTTGGAGCCAATCGACTCCCAAAATAATGCCAAACCTAGTAAAGCCCAAAACAAAGCAATCACAACCAAACATGTATCCATGACTCGATAAGACCACATTATCACAAATCATGCTAAGGTTAGTTGAACCACCAATCGGGTTCGTCACTACTAAAGGCCTATCGACAATCTCGGGCTCCAATCCCAATCTATCTACCAAGTCACTAGATATGAAAGAACTGAAAGCCCCGGTATCAAACAAAACTCTTATAGGAACATCATAAACAGAAAGCATACCTTGAATAACGACATTCTTTCCCTTCTCCGCCGCAGTTGGGGCATTCGATGAAGAAGGAATAGCATTAAGGGCATATGCTTTCACCATTTGCTTTTCTTTAGGGGGTTGCGGACACTTTTCCTTGTGATGTCCCACTTGGCCACAGTTGAAGCACTTCCTATCCGCTGGCCTGGCCCGACACTCTTTGGCATAGTGGCCCTTCTTACCATAGCTGAAGCACTTAACATCTTGCTTATTCTTTTTCTTCTGGCCATCCTTGGTCTAATTCTGATTTCTCTTATTCTGAGAACCATTCTTGCCTCCACCGCTTTCTTGCGGCTTTGGCTCCTCTGCAGATGCGACCTCAGTTTTTGACTTAGGGTAAAGACTCTCCGACCTCAATGCTTTCCCCACAATCGATTCAAATGTCTCATCGATATGGTTAACAAGCCTTTCCCCCAAGTATCCATCCAAACCAGTTATGAACTTCTCGTTCTTCTTCTCGGCAGTGTCAATAAGAGATAACCCATATTTCGAAAAGTGTCGAATTCGGTAATATACTATGAGACAGCTCTACCGTTCTGCTTGAGTTCCAAGAATTTCTTAAACAGCACTGACTTCTGAGCAGCTAGAATGAACTTATCGCTAAAGCGAGCCTTAAACCGATCCCAAGTAATCTGATCCACGGGAGTAGCTGCCTTTATAGCATTCCACCAATTCATTGCCCGCCCTTGCAGCTGACGGGATGCTAGCCTTCTCTTCATCGCATCCTCGATACCCAAATCTTCGAAGATACGCTCGCAGCTATCCAACCAATTCTGAACATCTGTAGCTGACTCCGTCCCGTGGAACGACTTCCCACCAAGACTCGTATAATCCTTATTCAGCTTGGCGAAATCGGCCCTAGGCGCCTGCAGTATTGGACCACCACCATTATCAACATTGGGAGCTGCCCTCTGAACATCTCTAAGCATCTCTCTCATGAGGTCAGTAAACATCGTCCTCATGTCAGCAACATTCCTATTATTGGCTCCTCTACCGGCACCTCTTGCGTATCGGCTCATCGTTCAATCTGTAAAGAGAAAACGATTAACCATCCTCTTTGTGGTGTCAATGCAGTGCGACTTCATCCTTAGCTATACTAATAGTATATATATAGCTTTTAAAACCAAAATAATCACAAATACGCGCTCTCATATACATATTATCTCTCCCTGGTGCCTTTCCCTAGGTTAACTACGCAATCTAGAGCTCTGATACCAAGTGTGACGGCCCGCCCCGCACCAGCCGGCATTTCCTCCGAAAGTGCGCTGTACACATGCCCGACTAGCACGGAATGGTCGCCAAAGAAAGGAAAGAAGAGAATGAACTAATCGAAAACCTGTAGAATGTCTCACAGCGCATGGAACAAAAAATATAATAATAATATAATCTTGACATAAAACAGGTGAGACAGTGCATAAGCTGAAAACTAACCAACATAGCAGCGAAAATCCAAATAAAGCTCATGATCCAACATCATTATTACAACTTTAAACTGTCTCTAAAGCGAAAGAAAGCTAAAGTAGAAGATGCACTACTAATGCCCAAGCAGTGATCTTCAATAACACAGGGAGAATATCTATATGTATCATACGTGGAAGCCTCCTGCTCGTCTCCGGATCAGCTACTCGTGCATACCCAGCTAACATGTCTCTAGTCTGCTCGTGAGAGCACCCAAAGTAATAAGAAGAGACATAAAACTCTAGGTCAGACAAAAGTTTGGTATGAGCGATAAGCAGCTAAACAGAACAATAACAGGTATACTAAACCATACCTGAACCTGGACCTGCAACCAAAGAGTTAGCACTACATACCGTACAACACTCTAAGGTGCCACTGAACAGATGGCGTAAAGATAACGGGGGAGGGGTGTGCATGTAATAATGATGGCAAAAAATTCAACCATAGTAATCATCCTCACATCTCTCACTCAGTGCGTAAAGCATACGATGTCCACCACTGTCAATCGCTAGATCCATCAAAGTAGTGACGGAGTTCGACTTGTACAACTACTGCTACTACCAAGCTTACCACATGGAGTCATGACCAAATCTTTACAAATGAGCCCACTTCATTGGTCTATAGCTCTTTCGTCGTACCTAGGCCATCGTGGCCCTGCATCCGTTCACGTACTTCCTACACATAGTGATCCAAAGTTACGGACATCGACAACCCCTTAGCACACGTCCCGCAGCAAAGCCCAACTCATGAAGTCAACTCGTTGGTTCCCAACTGGATCATAAGTACAAACTTCCATTTGGACCACCTTTGCATCTCGGGTTTCTAGTCGTCACCGGATCGGTTCGGTTCCTCCCTTTACTTTTCTTTGGATCGTACTCCCATCAGGTTCGGATCGTGCTCCCCCAGTTCAGTTCGTGGTCCACGCCTCATGTCCAAGCTCCACAGTTCGGATCGGAATGCCTCATCACCTCGGATCGGGTCGAGTTCCTCTAGTTCTTCCATGGCACATCGGTTCGGGTCGGGTAACATGGTTCGGATCGTGGGCTCTCCAGGTAAGCGGATCAATCTGGAGATTAATGCTCCCATCGGTTCGGTTCAGAGAAGACTACATGGGTCGGGTCGGAGAAGATGCTCCACTAGCGGTTCGTGGGGAAGGGCTTCACAACGGTTCAGTTCGGTCTCCCATCCGATCTGATCCAATTTGGGTACTTTTCTGCACTTTTCCTGCAACTTCCACCGACTTTTTATACGCCACTCGACGGCGTTTTTGATCAATCTAACACTTCTAGACAATCACAAATCATACCATACAGTCATAGCAACATGTACAATCAATCATAAACAGCAAAACAGCAATCATAGCATATAAAATGGATCAAACATACCCAAAACCCATATTTTCCCCTTAAACATGTTCAACAATAACTAATGATAGGATTAGTAAAACTTAACCAAATTAGCCAAACTTTCTAACAGAGGTCTAAAACAATATTTTAGAATTTTTTAATATTTTTCCAGATTTTTATGATCCATAATTCCGCTAATTATCACTAATCACCCCTTAATCCCCTAAATTCTGGGATTAGCAAAATTAGTCCAAATTAATCCAAATTCATATCAGAGGCATAAAATAGTACTCTGGAATTTTACAAATTTTTCTAGATTTTTCTGAGTTATAATTTCGCTAATCTTCGCTAATTACCCTAATTAGCCGTAATTTGTGAAAAACAATGAAAATCCCTCACCTTAGCCACAATTAAACTTTAGATCTGAAATAATCTACTGTATGGGTCGAATTCCAATGCCTAGCAGCAGCTCCAACTCAGATTTGGTGCTATTTCTCCTTGATTTGATGTTGCTAAGCTTAATCCTTGATTAGAAAGTGATTTGGAGGTGTTTTAGAGGTTGGGGGCCATTGTTCGCTTGAAGAGAGGGTTTGTGGCGGCTGGAAAATGAGTGAAAAACTGAAATCCTAACCCTAGAAGCCCTTAAATACCTCTAATCCCGAAATCCCCCATTGGGCCTAGCTGTTAATCACCTGGTTAAGCCCAATTAAGCTGTTTTTCACTATCTGAAAGTTGTTTTAGCCATATCTCCCAAACGGTAAATCCGTTTGGCTAATGTGACCACTCTACGGAATTGTAAACCATCATCCGGAGCCAATGGAAGAGGTTTTAGGTCAAAACTCCTTCCCAATCAAAAGTTATGGCCAAAACAGTATCGGCTTGATGCAAAACGGTCATTTAAAAATCGGCAAAAATCATGAACATGGGAAATATCCCCAATAGTCGTCTCCCAAAGTTACATGACCATACGACTTCTTATGTGAAAGAAATAAATATTCTACGATCTATGATGCGTAGAATGCGGGTTGTTACAACGGGTCTAAACCTTTCAAATGTAAAATTCTCCTTTTATACAATTCTAGTCACTTTTCAAGTATTTCCTTTTATAATCTATTTATTTACAAAATAAACCCCTTTTTAATAATTCTATTTATTCTATAGAATATTTTCTTTTTATAAAATCTATTGATTTTCTAAGTAATCCCTTTTATAATCTAACCATTCCCTTTTCTATTTATTTTACAAATATTTCTTCTTTCTATTCTATTTATTTTTCAAATAAATATCCCTTTTCAATTCTATTTGTAAATAGTTTACAAATATTTCGCTTTCAATTCTATTTGTAAATGTTTTACAAATATTCCCCTTCAATCCTATCTATTTGATTAACAAATAAATATTCCTTTTTAATCTATTTATTTTCTAAATAAATAGTTTTCTTTTTATAAAATCTTTTAATTTTATAAATATTTCTTTTTCAATATAACATTGAAAATTTTCCTTTTTCTAACATTCCAGTATTCTCTATGGTATTTAACGTACCATATAACAATGATCGGTATCATTCCAACATATAAAATCAACAACAGATTTCATATCACATCATATAACACAATATATGAAAAAACAGTAAAATAAATGTTGAGGAACCCAGTTGGGTCCCCCCGACCTATTTCCGTGCATCCACAGATGTTAAACAATAAAATTAACATCAATTTCATCCTATTATGAAATATTCTGCTAATAGAATCAATATTTGATTAACGATTTATATCTATATCGTTATCTATATTTTCAATCAACTGACTAGCAGTTCAACCAAACAGCCAACACATAGCAAGCAACCATCATTTATAAATTCTAAAAATATTTTATAAAAATATAAACTGAGCAGAGTTAGTGAGATTACTCACCTTTCGCATTAACCGTTAAATAGCGATTTGCGTCTGTTGATTCAGATCAGACAATTTATTTTGCCATAAATTGTAACAAGCTCGAATCCACTCCCAGTCAGTTTCAGCGCGTAGCCGTCGTCCATACGATCCCAACGTGACCGACGGTTCGAATTTCTGACATAGTATGGCCAAGATATGGATTATACAAGTTTATACAAAAAACATTTAAATAAAAACATGGATTTAAAATAAAAGTGGGCCTTAACTCTTTTCCTTTTGCGGCCCAACACCAATTTAAAGGCCCTCCACCATATACCCTCTCTTCATCTTCATTGCCTCCTCCATTCCTCACAAAATCAACGAACCGCCTTCACCATTAACCCTCTCTTCATCTCCTCTTTACCATCATACCCACGACACCCTACTCGACATCCTCGTCCAAAATCCCATTCGAAACCTGATACTCACGCACCCAGTAACCATCGACAAGAAGTTTCGCCGAATACCCCAAAAATCCCTGTGCAAGTGCTATTTTCCAATCCTAACTCAGATATCCACTCTATTTTGCAAATCGGTTGCTTAATCAAAAGCAAACCGCAACCCTAGTCTTCACGGTGAACAGTAGGACGTTGAAAAAACCCATCGCAACCGATGATACTTAACTAGGATTGTAGAGAAACCTCTCAGCATCAGAAATACCTAAGTATTATAATTTATAGCGTTTGATTTTGATTTCCATGATTTTTTCAATGTCACGATTTTGTGAAATGAAAAAAAAAGAGCAGCACATCCCATTGACCAAAAGGAAATTTTCTTTAGGGTTAGGAGAATGTTAAGATTATTTATAGGGTAGTTATATTATTTTTTTTATTCGATTTTTATATTATTATTTGTGCTACCGCTCCTTATATTTGTCCTCTAAAATTCCTGTGATCACATACGATACCCAAAAATCACGAAAATGGACATTCAGCTACAGTTCGACATTGCGGACCCAATGAAACTATTTTCGTCGAGTCCCGACTTTGTTTGCTCACGCAGCGTATTTTTATCCATTAGAATATCGACTGTTTTTCACATTAAAATCCCGTACGACACATACTGACTTCAAAAACCACGGAAATTGAAATCTAACAATAATTTAACATTGCAGATCCAACAAAATTTGTTTCGTTGAAAACAAAGGTTGTTTGCAAAACTGGCTATTTTTAAAGCTCAAATAACCCTTTTAAATATATAAATATATTTAAAAACAATTAAATTTAATATTTAAAAATAAATATTATCGTATATATTCACAATAGAATACCATACAACTACAATTGGATTTATAATTCGATATTTCAAAATTCCCAGTTATATCGATATTCGATTTATATATTAGATCCTTTTATAATATAAATATATATTTAAAATTTTCAAAAGAATTCCATAGCGACTTTTCTAAAATTTGATTTGGACATAAATCAAAATCTACACGACGAAATCTCGATTTTTCTCTTCCACTAGAAAAATATACTTCACCAGCTTCTAGCGTTTCTTGTTTCACAGAAATCCAGCTTTAAATGAATCCTGTACCTCCAGTTGAAGTTCAAATCGCCAAATAACGAATTGCCGCGCCATTTCAAGCTCGGTTATAATTATAATATAATTATACGTTTAAACTGCCGTTCAAATAATATATTCGTTATTCAAATTCAATTCTAAACTGAATTAAATATCACAGATGATCCAATTCACACCATTTTGTGAATTCCACTATTTATGACTATTTCATAAATTAAATATATTTTTATATTATTTATTTTAATTAAATATTCAATATTATTTAATTCTGGTCGTTTTAATTAACCAAACCATTGTTCAAATAATTAAATAAATTATTTGTACACCGTAAAAATGCGGGTCGTTACATGTAAATTTTGGAAATTGAAATAAAAAGTTCTATTATTTGTGTTCAAATATGTTAGTACCCATAACCATCCGTCTGTATGAACGGTTTAAGTTAGTTTAATTACCAGCGAGAATCGGGCAAAAAGGCGGGTCGTTACAGTTGGTATCAGAGCTTTGGTTTATACAAAGCTACGAGTTACGACATATTTGAACAAAGATATGACTCATCAGAGTCATAATATCTCATTAGAGATAGGTTTAGAAAAGCCCTAGAATGAGAATCTAGAGTATTATGTCTGCGAGCGTGTATTTTGAAAATATAAATTA
The DNA here is from genome assembly GCA_030737875.1 of Allium sativum. Classification (NCBI taxonomy): domain Eukaryota; kingdom Viridiplantae; phylum Streptophyta; class Magnoliopsida; order Asparagales; family Amaryllidaceae; genus Allium; species Allium sativum. The sequence goes on along the minus strand of CM060909.1, from coordinate 722,208,747 downwards.
TTTTAAAACTAAGTAAATTGTTTTAAAAAGTGTAATTATTTTGAACATAATTTATGATAAGAGTTTTGAGTATTTTATTGACATCAAAATTGGAATGCCAAGTACGCACTGATTTTGAATATACGTCTGTCCAGCATATATACAAAGTCCAATATATACTAGATAGATATAGAATCACACTGTAGTCACTTGAAAATAAATTCTGGGATAATCGCGACATCATTGATATTTATTTTCGAGTTTCAAAAGTGGGAAATCTGTATGATTCCAGTTTAAACGTCAAGAAATACTTAAAACCGTTTAGATCAGTGTTTGGATAAATTTTAATAAAACATGTTGATAAATAAATATGAACTGTAATAGATAAGCAAAATTAAATAAAATTACATCTTTGTGAATTACTTGTGAAATATAAATTGAATAGAAATGAATATTTTAAAGTATGATGTTATCCCCCCGCTGGTCGTTGTGTTTTGTTTTCCTTAGCTCGTCGCCATCTTTTATGCGTCATTACCTATTTTTTATGTTCATAACGGTCCATACCTCTGAACCTTCCTTTTTCCTTGCATCGACCAATCTTCGAACAAGTTGGAGTAATAACTTAGTTTTGGATTTAAAAATATGTACTTTGAATTTGTATTAAATACAAATGAATTTCAAAAATGTTGAATTTATCCAATATGCTACTTTTGCAAGATACTTTGAAATCTATTTTCATAAAAACTTGATATGGTCTATAAATTGAAATGGTTTGTAAAACTTATGGTTTGGGAATTTTTAAAAGCTTCAATTTGTATGGTATTTGATTTAAATTATATCGTATTGTAAATGGAGTAAATTTAGACTTCAACTCTTGAATGAAATTGATTTGTCTAATTAATTGGAATGTGAAATTAGTTTGTAAAGTGATTTAAACGAAGGAATTTCGATGACTTGAAATCCCAATATTTTGAAATTTTTAGAAAACAACAAATATATGTAACTTAAAAGTATGTGTAAAATTATTGTTGCGAAACAATTTATAACTTTGGGATTTGAAGCAAAACGATTTATTACTAAGATTCGAGTAACCCATGATTAAAGAAAAGCATGACGTAGGTGTAAACCCTTGATTGATGATCTTCTCTTGGGTCTGCAGTGACATCATTTATTTATATCTATACATGTAGTTCGTGCCTAGTGGACTTATCATTTGGAAGAAACCTCTCGACTTGGGACATAAATGTTTTATGTCATTTATCGTAAAATATTTGAAATCTTCGAAATGATTTTGGTTTTAAAATCCCGAAGCGAGTACGATTCCATATGAAAAGGATATATAGGATTTCGAATGTTTTGGATATAAAACTAGGATTTTAAGTCAAAGAAATTTCCTCTACTTGGTTTCCAAATTTGCAAGTAAGTCTTAAAAATCATATTATTTATTTTGTTTTATACCAATAGGATTTTTAACAACTTCTCCTTTTCGAGGACGAAAAGCCTTGAGGGGGTGAATGTAACAACCCAGGATTTTTCTAAGTTTAAATTAAGTTTCTATAATATCATTTGGGTTTTGTAAATATAAGTTGAAAATTTTAGATACAAATATTGATTTGATAATCTTTTACCTTTGTTTTGTTTATTAATATAAGTTTAAAATGGAAATTTATTTTAAAAAAAATATGATTGATTTGTAAATTTTTAGATTTTGATAAATATCTTATTTTATAAATAGGATTTGGTAAAAGAAAACTCATTTTTAGAATATGTTTTATAAGATTTTGTAGGTAATGATATTATTTAATTTTGATAATATATTGATTTGGTAAGATATGAATTTATAAACATTTAAAATTTTATTTTGTTTAATATGGAATAAGATATACATGTACATATTTTTATGTAATATAAATTTGATGATATATGATGTTATATGACTTATTTTAAAGATATAAAAACTTTATTTTAAATTGACGTAATGTATCATTTTGATCATATGTATATATTAAAATATATTTTGGATTTATAAGTTGTAATCATAATTTATTATAATAATTTTGATATATATGTATATATAAACCAATGTTCGTCTTGCAAAATAGTTCGTCATTGGTTGAGCTGTCTCAACGATTGAAATTCAATTGATAGAAACGATCAGAATTAGAATATAAATTATAATTAAATAACCGATTTAAATAATCGTTCAGTTTTAAATGCGCAAGCAGTTTGTTTTATCCTTGTTTGAGATCTGTACATATCATTGTATATTATTGTATTTCACTCCGTTGTCGTTCGTAGTAAATAGATAATTACGTACTTGAACTATTGTTGCCTACGATTGCATTTCTTTCTATGGGGTTTAAGCTAATAAGGCTCCAATTCGTAACAATCACGTACCAGGATATTTGTATTTTCCCTTTTATTGGTGTGTAGCACGTGTTAAAAGGTTTTATGAATTGGGGACATTTTCTTGAAAATATCACCACGTGTTAAGCTCCAGTGCACACATTTTTCCATGCACCCATTTTCTTACATCGTCCATTTCTTCCGCAAGCTCCTTCTTCCTCACGTAAGGCTCTCACTCTTTCCCCCACACTCCTTTCTCAAGCACCATGTTTTATCCCTTGTAGCAGTTCACGTTTTAGTTCCTCTCAGTTCAAACTACCCCATTTTCGTATGAAAAAATATATATACAAACTCCCCTACTGGTTTTTGCCGCATTTCCTTTCCCCTTCTTAACTATCAGCTCCACCACCTATGTGCCTGCTCACCATCGACGGCCGCCATCATCCATCTCTGTAATCCAGACCGCATCTCTCCTTTCCTTCAAAGTTGCATCCCTTTTTCCCTAGTCTGCACCTTCGCCCAGCAGTCCTTCTTCTTCGCTTACCTTTTCTCCCCTTAACGCGGCACCGTCAACCTCCTTAAACCTGCATCACCCACCCGTCCACCTTGCTCTCCCTCCTCCTAAAAAAAACATAGCGGCCGAAATTTTATCCCCACACCTGTGAGTCCGCCTCTTTACAAAAAAGGAAAAACAAACCCAGTTGGCTTCCCATAATTATGACAGCGCGTAAAGAAGAAGTTTTGGCAAATGTTGGGTAGATTTTGGGTTAGTGTTCAGATTTGTATGTATGATGATTAATGTTGGAAGGGATCAGTGGCGAAGTTTCGTGTTTGCTATTAGAAACTATTGTGATGGTTTTGGTGGTTTCGAAGCAGTCTCAATGATGGAGTTCAAGGCTGGAACTTTTTCCAGAAGCGAGAACGATGGTGAGAAACAGATTATTTAATTAATATAGTTGAGACGGAAGTTCATCGATGAAGATATTTGGAGAGCTATTGGTGAGAACTTTTAATTTATTTAAATTAATATCAATTGTATAATTATAATTAGTGAAATTAATTATATTTAGTTAATGGAAATTGGTTGGGTTTGGATGTTTGTTTGCAATGTTTAAAATGAATGTTCTTGTAGTTAGAAAACACACTGAACACTGATAAGTGTTATTTGCTGTAACACTTTTGCACAGTTGAAATGGTTTCAATTACTGTGATTATAATAAATAAAATTCGGGCATGATCATCTGATTCATACTATTGATTTATCTGGTTAATTATGGTTTCATGGAATCACACACATAGCGGTTATGAAGTATATGGGTAGTCGATTTGAATCTCCATCCTATGTAAATAACGATTTTATTATTTAAATATTTAATAATTATCGAAATTTAGCTTTAAATTTAGGTTGCAAAATTGTTTGGGAATTTAAATATGCATGAATGGTTTCGTTAACGACAAAACGATTTTGGAAGTATCAGTAATAATTTACATTAAAGATTTAGATTTTGAAATTTGGATTGAAAATGTTTTGAACCATGTACTAGTTTTGTGCAAATGTTTTATTGGCTTATAACGAATTTTGGTAAAAATGTTATTTAATGTGAAATGATGATTTGGAAATAAAGTTAGTTGGAAATAAATTTGGAATACAAATAGTATTATTAAGTTTTCAAATTTAAAATCGAGATGGAACTTTGGTAGATTTTTTTTATTATGAGTTATTAACATTGAATCAAGTTAGAAGTTAAGTTCGAAGAAATGGTTTGAGTTATGAATCAAGGACTGGTCTCTATTAAAAACATTTGGTTTTATTATTTATATAGTGAATAGCGGTAAATTTGAAATTTTTGAATAAGAGTTGGAAAAAATGATTATTGTTATCAAGTTCGATTTAATCTGGAAAGTAGACTCGAAATTCGGAATATGGTTTTAAAATTTAAATTATGAAAGTTTAAGTTTATTTTCGAAAGAATTTAGACGATTTATTTTTAAATCGTTATATAGCTTGAATCAAACGCGTCGCGTAGCGACAGTTCATCAATATCAATTTTAACTTTCAAGTGACTACAACTTGAGCGTTTTAAAACGGATTGGCTGGAAACAAGAAACGCCAAAATTCTATTAGTGATAGTTTTTGAATAAAAAGGAATTTTTCAACTTTTAACGTATGGTTTTCAGGTTATGTTTAAATCAAAATTTGAAAAGATTGTTATACATGCAGTTCAGCGACCGTAACGTGAAATCGAATAAAACGGGGTTATAGTAATTAATAAAAATTTGATTTTCTTTTATTAATCATATTTTATTATCTAAGGGTATTTTGTGTGGAAATATTTGAATTTCAAATGATTTTGAATCAATTTGTTTTAAATGACTATTTTACAACATTTTGGAAGCGTTGTTAAATGCTAATTATAACATTTCTTGGAATAATTAGGTTTTGCAATTATAAACCATAAGCTTTTATCGAAAAAATGTCTACCTAATATTTGGAAGGATTTAACAAGATTGAATTCTTTGCATGAGATTTATTTAAAATTTATTGTTTCAATAATAACTTTGGAAGCCTAAATTTTAAAAGGAAAGGAATTGGATAGTAGTGGTCTTCGAATATTCGATATGGGAATTCCATCATTAGGAAAATATTATTTGTGAGATTATAAATTGTTATGGCAGTATGATAGTCACCAAATTCTGAAATTAATATAAGTCGATTCCACTCTATTTGAAATATCAATTGTTGAATTTGGTGAATGGAATCTTAAACCTAATTAAGATTTGGTAATTTTGAAAACTTATGAAAATAATATCAATGAATAAAAGGATTATATTATTGGAATATAAGACTGGAATGAAAATTGAATTTCACGAAGGGATTAAGGCGATAACAGGATTTTATGAAATTTGAATGAAACCAACTTTGTTTGCAAATAAATTAACAACGATTTGGAAGGAGAATTGAATCGCAAACTTGTATAATCCATACCTATTGTTTTAAGAATGCGCTTATTACTTGGAAAGACTAGGATCAAATATTTCGAAAACCATTCCAAGTAATAATACGACGTTGTAAGAAATTGAAGACTTGAAAATCGATAAGTGAAGACTGAAAATCTTCGAATTGTTTAGATTTATTGCTGATGTCTCAATTGGGTCGATCACCCAATACGAGGTTATAAGTGGCATGTGATCTGAACATATTTGGAGATTTTCGGATTATTGTTCCGTTCAGACCAAGAACGGACTTGTATGGATTGTGTGTCCAACATTGAAATTTACTGCGCAGCACTGATTCTATTTATATATATCGAATTTGTGGCAATAAATTATTCTCGTCTCTGAGACATACGAACTTAGAGGATATGTACTGACAGAAATCAGTGACATGTCGTGAATAGTCAATGTGGCATACTCGAATTATGAAACTAGCTAGTGATGATCAAAGCATGATGTATTGAAGCGTAGCTTTGTGTATATAATGACATCGACGAACCTCACATCTCGGATTGATGGTAAACTAGCGGTTAGGTTGTATACATAATCTCTAGTGAAAATCGAAAGTTGTCGCAGTAGATTTACCTCAAAACTTGAGGAAATAAAGTATATACGGTATCCGATGTCTAAATGAAAACCGGGATATATACTTTTGTGCTATGTATTCGGTGGCTATTGTCCGGATGTTAACCGGGAGATACTTTGCTTCATGTCCTCGATTGATCTTTCGTGATAGGAACCATCATGTTGGAAACCCAATAACCAATACGAGCTGTTCGATTTATTTGTAAACTATGTATGTGGGAATAATTACTATGCTCGCTAAGATTAATATATTTTTTGTGAAATAATTTCAACACTACGCACTGATTACAGTATTAAAAGAGGATTTTCATGTATAAACGCATTTTTGGTTATCATAAGAAAAAACTCGCCCATCTGGTGTGCATTTGCATTGTATGATGTGGGGCGAGCTTATGATAGCTTCATTTTCCAAAGTCATAATGAGTTTCCATGCACAAGAATTCACATGGAGTAAACCCGTTCCGCGTTAGCGGCATGGTCTTAAACCTGTAATAATAATTGTTTTGAGTTCTCACGCCAATCTCGGGACCGACTTGGAGTTTATTGTTCCCACCTAAACTTTGGGTGCCCATAAATTTTTCATGGACAGCTAGTAGTTTAGTTTGCAGGTTTAGTCTTCTGAGATGGATTCAGATTCAAGGATAGAGTTGCGTTGGTTTTACTTCTTTCACTGTAGTTATTCGCTTCCGTTGAGTTTGTATTATACTCTGATTCGTTGTAACCCTGATGTAAAATTTTAGAAATTGAAATAAAAAGTTATGTTATTTGTGTTCAAATATGTTAATACCCATAACCATCCGTCTTTGTGAACGATTTAAGTTGGTTTAATTACTGGTGAGTATCGGGAAAAAAGGCGGGACGTTACAATGAGTCAATTTGCAGGGAAATTTTTAATTTTTAATATTACTTAATCAAATTAATCCAAGTTTTGAGATTGTGTTAACTAACGGAAAAAAATTAGCAAAAACAAAAAAAGAAGTTGAGAGTTAACAATAAGATTGCAGAGCAACTTAGAGGCAAATTCAATGTCATGATCACTCAAATTAACATAGAATGATTTTATGATCTTTTTTTTTTTTCCTTTTTTGTATAATTAGTGGATGTGTATATCATTTGCATAGCCTAATTGTGTTATTATCTAACACAACTTAAACCATCAAATTATAATAAACCATCCAACTCACTTACATATTTTCATGAAAATGACAAGAAAAATTGAAAATAAAATTTACTTTTAGCATACTTTATTTACTATTCAGTTAGTACCATAGAGTATCAAATTTGGATTTTAGTGTCATCTTAATCACCATATGTTAGTTCACGAATTTTTTGATTCATGATAATAAAACAGAGAAGATCAAGAAGAAGAGATATGCAAGTTCACAAGTGTATGATTATTCATTTAATTGTGTCTTGGATGTGTTATAGTATGTTAAAATCTATCCTCAAATATTGTATACTAACATGAAGATACATGAAGATCGTATATATACACAAATGCATACAAGTGCAAACTGTGCTTCCAAGCACAGACCAGTTGACTGGTCATAAATCCACCAGTCGACTGGTAGGTGCTATTTGGCACAGTTTTGTGCGCTTATGCACATTTGTGTACACGATCATCTTCACTAGTTGACTGGTCATTTTTAACCAGCCAACTGATGTTTACCAATTGTCATTTCCAGCGAACAGGCACTTTTTTATATTTAAACGTTCAATCAAAATTCAAGAAAAATCGATGCTTCTTTTGATTGAAACTCTTCACAAATGATTACTACTCTTCATGTTCTATTTAAACACTACAATATCACTTTACAAATGACCAATTCTCATTCTAATTTTTGATTTTATTCTCTTTATACTATGTGCATTTAAAAGCTCTCAAAACTATTCGCATTGCTTTGAATCGTAGATTCTACTTTCATACCACTTGATTCAAAAGCAATCTACTTCCTTAAAATCTTCACTTTCACTCCATACATTTGAGGATAAGATTATAAGAAAGGTATACTCAAACCATGATTGATCTGTGTTACTTAAAGCACATATATAGTCAAAGCTTCTGTTGTATTTGTGAAGTCCTATTCCGCTGCTCAAGCATGAAATCTCATTCGATTGCTCGGGTGTGTGTAACATGTTCCTCCGTGTGAAGTGAGGGTATTGCTTAGTGAAATTCCAGAAGGAGTCTGAGACTTGACGTAGGATGGTGCTCCGAACCAGTATAAAAATTCCTAATGTCGTTTATTTTTATTTACTGCATTTACATATTGCTTATCAGTGATTTCTTTATATTTAAATCATTAAATTTTTTCTTGAATAATTATAACAAGTGTAGAATATCACAATGTTAACACTTCCACATATACGCAAAATTCCATATTACTTGAACCTACTCACATTGTCATTTCAGTTGGTATCAGAGCGGGACATCTTATAACCGTAAAACAGTTATTTTATATCTTGATAATAAGGAAAATAACATGAACACTAACACCAGCACAAAAACAAGCTTCATAAAAGGTCAATTTACTGCATAACCTCCACTTTTTAATAGCATGAAGTACAATTATTGGGCTACACATATGAGAATTTATATGCAAGCAAATGGTTTCGATTTTTAGAATATTACCCAAAAAGAATGTACACCTCCTACTACTAATAATTCTGAGTGGTCAAGCAATGAAAAAGCAGAAGCTACTGCTAATGCTAAAGCTATGAATATGTTGCATTGTGCCATGGATAGAAATGAGTTTAACTGAATTTGTATGTGTAATACTGCATATCAAATTTGACGAACACTTAAGGTAACACACGAAGGAACTAGAAAGGTTAAACAAAGCAATATATCCATGCTTAAAAATCAATTTCAGAATTTTAAGATGAATGAAAATGAATCTATAAATGATATGTACTCTAGATTTCAAAATATTTATCATTCATTGTTGGGCTTACGAGAAAAATACTTAATTTTGATATAGTTTCAAAAATCCTAAACTCTTTAACGGAAGATTGGAAAAGAAAGGTCTTGGCTATTGAAGAAGCTAACGATCTTTCAGCTATGAAACCTAAAGCGTTAATAGGAAATCTAATGTCGTATGAAGTTAAATTGCAGGCAAAAAGAGTTCATGCCCAGGATAAAAAGAACTTAGCTTTCCATGCTGAATAAGATGAATCAGACTTAAATGAAGAAGAACTAGATTTCATTGCCAAAAATTTCGGAAATTTTCTGAAATACAAGGAAGGATTCAAGAACAATGGAAAGAAAAATTTCAAAAAAACCAACAAAGCCTCCCCATCAGCAGTTGAATGCTAACATTATCAAAAAGGTTGTCCAACACAAAAAAAGAGCATCAGCAAAAACAAGAAGGAAAAATCTAAAAGACGAGCCTTTTCAGTATCTTGGATACTTATAACACCCCGTAATTTTAACAACACTAAAGAGGACAAATTAAAGAATAATTAATTTAAAATTCATAATTAAGGGAAAATGGACTAAGACATTGCGCTCATCTTGAAATTCTGGTCAAGATAGACATTTGGTTTGCGTAAAACGAAACTATATGAAGAAGTTACGAAGGTTTGAAGATTGTATATGCACAAGAGAATTATATATATATATTTGGTCAAAGAATTCAAAAATTAGGTCTAGAAGTTCAAAATCGTTCAAATTACGAAAAACTAGGTGAGTAGGAAAAATCTCGCCCAGGCGAATCGACCCCTCAAGGGGGGTGTCGACCCCAGGGTCGACCCCCCTAGGGTAGACATGGCAGTTAGGGTTTGGGGGTTGTTGGCTATAAATATGGCTCCATTTCTTTGTATTCTACACTAAAAATAATGGAGGACTAGATGCTTTTGGTGTCCAGACTGAATCAAACCATTTCCTTCTTCTGCAATCAAGTTATTCAAGTGTAGGTCTGTGATTCAACCTTTGTTATTCTCCTTCTATCTTTCTAGATCCAAATATGAGTTTAAGTTACTTTTAGATTTAAATAATTAAAAAGTAAAACATGATATGAATGTAATTTGGATCTATGCCTATGACTGCTTGAATCATATCAGATCTGTAATAACTTGTGAATCCATGATATTCTGACAAAATTATGACTTGGATCTTAACCTTTACCATGTCAGATCTACCTTTGACTATAGATCTAATTCACTATTTAGATCATCTTGTACCTATCATGTTGTGGTTAAATTGGATCAGTTACTAGTTGGACATGTAAATTATTGTTTAGATCTTATCATGCCTATTATGACATCCCCATTATGTTAGAATCAGTTCTATTATCTCATGTTCACCAGATCTGTTCTTATATGCCCATCTTATCAATATGCCACTATATGTTTATGCCAATTTTGTTAGTATAATCATTTTTGTCATCTTCCCTTCAACTTTCCCTTTATATTTTATATAGCTTGGCTACTTTCGAGCCCAGGCATGCCATTGAAATATGCGAACGTGTTAAACGGGGAACGAGAGGGGAAATCTTGAAATTGGGCATAACTCGTAATTGGGAATTTGGCAAAACTTAAATAATGTTTATGAATATGAATTTAGAGCATATAATTCATTATCAACAAAATTGGGGAAAAAGGGGCATGAAAACCTATAATGACATAGGTAAAATTGGCTAATAATGAAATGCCTAGGATTTCAGTAATTAGAAAACTATAACTTCGCCTAGACACGAGGTTAGATTACACTTATGGTAGAAGTCTTCCCAGAACCTCCCGGCATAGCCAGTGACCACAAGTGGTGAATCTAATGTGGGGGGTCTAGGTGCACAAATACGAGGCGTGTTGAGACATGAGGTTAAGCCCGACTTGTGGAAGAAGTCTACCCAAAACCGACCGGCATATCTAGTATCCACAAGTGGTAAGCTTAATGTGAGGGGTCCATCACATTATAAATATAAATGGACATGGTAATGAATTGGAATACTTAACCTAGTTGAATCCATAGCGATTGTATGAACATAAACTTGAATAGGGGTTAAGTAGACTTGTTGACAATATTGAGTGGGTTAAGTAAATCTGGGTTGGGTGGGAAATATTTATATATAGGCCCACAAACTTAACCTACTGGGTTATGTAATTAAAGACATAGTTAGGTAAGAATAACCTGTGGAAATGATGGGTTATGTAATTAAAGACACCGTTCGGTAAACATAACCTGTGAAAATCGTAGCGGGGATACAAGACAAGGGGGAGCTTGTATCATCTTGTGTTAGGGACCCATTTTAGTCAGTAACCCATGGAACAGTATCAGACGAGTACTACGTCCTAGGTTGGAGTGGGGACATGCTTACTGGGCTGATTGTAAGAGATCCAAACGTGGAGGATGGTGGGGGCAGCGCAAACTGACCGGGATATGTGCATGCATGTCCGGGCAGAAGGGGATAAGACAACCGTGACACCAGTAGATATGGTTGTGCACATCAATGAAGGGTTGCCACTTTAGGAAGTGATACCTCCTACTGTGTGGCGGACACAGGGTATCTACAAAGTAGGGAGCCGAACGATTAGGGAAGTAGTTAGGGGTACATCCAGACGTATGCCTAAGTCTACCGTCTTACAGTTGTTGGGATCATCTCATTCTGGTTATACTAGTATCGGTGCAGAGAATCAGAGTAATCATTAGGTCAGCGCATACACTCTATCATGTGTACCTTGTCACACCTTCCTTTTGTGATATTATCTCTCTTATCCACTTTACATGCATGTCATGATAATTTTACTTATTTACTTGCTAAAAGTAACTGGACTCACCAGACTTTATGTCTGACCCTTTTTGTTTCCTCTTCTTTCTTTCGTTTCCCCCCAGGTTCTCAAGGAAGGAATACTCAAGCTTGATTAGGATTCTACTATAATTTTGTTGTAGCTCCTTAGATGTATTACTCAAGTTCCTATCTTTGTTACTATGACTATGTTTTTATTTGGGGATTTTGCATCTTTTATGTTGTAGTCTGATATTTAAGTTCAAGACAAAAGTTTTATGATGTACTGGTTTTATGTAATTCAGACATATGATGTTTTTGAACCATGATACTTTATGAATAATAAAGTTTGTTTTTATTCCGCTGCTATGTTATATCTTTCTTGTAATATTTCTGTTTTTGCTTACCTATAATGCTTCACGAAACTTAATGCATTCTCTTAATGAGTGATAATAACGGACGTGGGGTGTCACAATACTCGAATTCTTCATCTTCTGAAAGTGATAGCGAACAAGCTAACATGTGATTCATGGCGAAAGAAACCGAGGTTAATGATTTTAATTTTGAAGATATGATAGAAATAAATACGGAGTTATTAGAATCTAGAAATAATTTCAAAAGAAAGTTTAAACAAGCCAATAAAGATAAAAAAGGCAGAATTTGAAAGAGATTCGCTGAAAGGTGAAAAAGAGATATTAGAAGATGAAATTATAAAACTTCAAATTTCTATCTAATGCGAATTCTCAACTTTCCTTATTGAGTTAAAAAATTGAAACTCAAAAAGAAAAGAATAATCTGCTTTCTTCCAAGTACATGAGTTAAATACTAGGATTAAAATAACAGAATTAGATAATTCTAACCTAAAAATTAAATTAGATGACATTACTAAAAATGTCACTAATATTAATAAAAGAACGGAGAATTTATCTAAAATTATTACAAATTCTCAGCCTATAATAGAAAGAAATGACTGGGATATGTGCCAAAAGCTGATAATTATAAGAAATCCAATAAAAAGAAATCTATACCTAGCAAACTAGTAACATCTGCAATAAAGAAAAGGGTTACTAAGGCTGTTAATATATGGGTTCCTAAAACAAATAATTATTGATTAGGAATAAGTATATTAAAACATTCTTAGAAACTATCCATAATAATAAGGATTATATTTTTAAAAGGGACACTGAAACCTCTTAGGTTTGGTTTCCTAAGAACTAACTCTTAGGACCCTAACGGAGGTAGTGGGTACCAACATCATCACATATTTTTTGCAGTCCCACCTAAGAAGAGAGGAAAATGAATACTCGATAGTGGTTGCTCAAAACATATGACAGGAGACAAAGAGATGCTAATGAATATTATGTACTCAAAAGGAGAAACTGTAACATTTGGAGAAAACTCCAAAGTCTATATCATCAGCAAAGGCGATGTGAGAAATTACGATACATCTAATTTACCTCTTATTACAGACGTTTTATAGTTAAAAACTTGAAACATAATCTGCTAAGTATTAGTCAGTTATGTGAAAAGGGTTTCAAAATATCATTTTCTGAAAATTAATGTTGTATTTCAGAAAAAAAAATCAAAATCTTATTTTAGAAGGAAATAGAGATAAAAATATTTTTATTTTAAATATGAAAATAAATAATTATCTAAATATGTGTTTATTAGCCAAAGAAAATGATCCTTGGTTGTGGCATAAAAAATTTTAGTCATATAAATTTTGAAACTATCAATAAGATCTCGAAAAATGAAATCGTAACTTACCAAAGTTGAAATTTAAAACAAAAAATTTATGTGATGCAAGCCAACTTGGAAAATTGACAAAATCATCTTTTAAATTTAAAAGGTCGTTTCAACTTTACAACCATAAGAACTACTGCATACGGACTTATTCAGGCCAACACAAATTTAGTCTTTAAATCACAGTAGATACGTGTTTGTAATAGTTGATGATTTCTCTAGGTATACTTGGATAATATTTTTGAAAAATAAAAGGATACTTTTGATCAATTTAAAATGTTTGTTAAATAAATTCAAAATTTAAAAGATTTGAAAATTAAAAATATAAGAAGTGATCAAGGAGGAGAATTCGAAAATGAAAATTTTGATCAATACTATAAAAGAAAGTAATTTTTCATAATTTCTCGTTTCCTAGAACTCCACAACAAAATGGAGCTGTAGAATGGAAAAATCGAACATTACAAGTGTGTGCTAGAACGCTGTTGAATAGAAGCACGTTACCAAAACATTTCTGGGCTGAAGCAGTTGCAACATCCTGTTATGTTTTGAACCATGTTTCTATTTGACATCTTACGAAAAATATTCCATATGAACTTTTTAACGGTAGAAAATCATATATTTCATATTTTCAAGTTTTCAATTCAAAATGTTTTGTTTCAAATACTAAAGATCGACTTGGGAAATTCGATTTGAATCTGAGGAAGATATATTTCTAGAGAAGATGAAAACATTGTTCATAGTTCTAACGAAGATGAAAACGTTATTTATAATAATAATAATAAAGTAAGGCCTCCACCAAAAATATTATGACATCATCCACCTCAAAATATTATTGGTGAAATAAATTCAAATGTAAAAACTAGAATTCAACTAAAGTTAGTGAGTCACGAAGCTTTCTTATCTAATATAGAACCTAAAAATCCAAAAGAAGCATCTTCTGCTGAAAATTGGAATATTGCTATGCAAGTAGAGCAAAATCAGTTTGAATGCAATGAAGTTTGGGAATTAGTTCCGAGACCGAGTGATCAAGCTGTTATAGGTACAAAATGAGTTTATAAAAATGAAGCTGACGAGTTAGGAAATATAACAAGAAATAAAGCTAGACTTGTTGCTCAAAGATATAATCAGGAAGAAGGAATAGACTATGAAGAAATGTTTGCTTCGGTCGCTAGATTAGAAGCAATTCATATCTTATTAGCCTATGCATGTTATCACAATTTTATTAACAAATCGCGAGTATCTCGGTTTAGCAAGAAACAAAATTGTGTTTCACATTCAACTTGTGAAGCTGAATATATATCAGCAGCATTGGCTTATGCTCAAGTAATATACATGCAACAAACAGTTAAAAATTTTAACGCAAATTTAACTAGTTCAACTATTTATTGTGATAATACAAGTGCAATAAATTTATCTAAAAATCCGGTAAATCATTCACGAACTAAGATATTAGATATCACTTCTTACGTGATAATATTGAAAAAGAAACAATGAACTTGGAATTTGTAAACTCTGAAAATCAAATAGCCGATATTTTCACTAAACCGTGTCTCGAAAACTCGTTTGTCAAACTTAGAAGAGAACTTAGAATGTTTCTTTTAAAGATTTATAAAATATTTTAGTTTCTAGTGTAAAAATATTTTTTTCCACATCGACTGAGACTTGAACCCTGGTGCGCTCCCTGGTAACTGCATAGCCTTTCTATTGGGCTACATGGTGTTTCTTATCTAACGCTAACTCTATAATAATGTTATATTTTATTTCCTGGAAAACTCTATTATTAAACTTCTTAACAAACTAGCTATTAAAACATACGTTTTGCAATTAAACTTCTTAACATCCAATCAGTTTTGACTCCTAACTTTAAGGAAATGTTGCTATAAATCGACTCAACTTTGTTTTTGCAAACAAAACTTTTATATAACTCAAAGTTCAAAAACTCTCTTAAAATTCTAAGCCAAGAAATCATGTCAAATGAAAATTCAAACCGTCTAAACAACTCCAGTCCAAAACAATCATCATCATCAGTGCAAATCATTTATCCTAATCTAGAAAAACAACTGGAATATCACACCGACTACACTCTGGAATCTAAGAAATTGAGACGTACTTTATCCATCTCACCATCTACAAGAGATAAGATAGACGATATCCATACTATCAATAATATGTGCTAGATCTTCTGCGAGAATTATAATTTGAACAAAAAGTAACAGTGGGATGCTTAAATTTCTTAGAACAAATGGCGTTGCGTATTTGCAGAAAGAAAAATATACATGAACCGAAACATTATCTGTTATACTCTACTCCGTAGTGTCCAACTTCTTCATGGAGTCCTAGTAAAAATACTCCAAGATGACCACCTTATAGCCCAAACTCATGGGATAAAAATTATATGGCCAATGAGGAATCCAAGAAGGAATCTCCAAAAAAGTCTACTTTGTCCGATTTCGAATAAATATTGTTCTAATTTCATCCGATTGCGAACAAATGTTGTTATAGTTTCTCGTTGTTTTTTGTTTTCAATAACGATGCTGCATTGTGTAACAGTGCATTAAGAGTTGTTCGTCTTTTGAAATTTGTATTCATGAATAATATACATATTTCTTTGATCTCAATTATATAGTATGTTACAGACCAAATCCTAAATAAATACATTGTACAAATATATATAAAACTTTAAAAAGCTGATTGAATAAGTATATAAATATATACACAAATATATATATATATATATATAGTCTCTAGAAAATTTCTTGGCACAGGCATCAGTCGATTGGAGCTATTATAACCAGTCAACTAGTACAGCCGAGGTCCAAAAATTGTATTTTGGTCATGCCTTTTTAATTTCCCCCATCCACCTATTCAGCCTCATTTCCAAACTTCCTCCTTTTCAAACACAAAATCTTATATTTCCAGCAACAACAAAAAAATCAATTTTTATCTCCAAAACCTATCAAAAATGTCTCCTCCTACTAAGAAATCAAAACAAGCTTCATCCTCTTCTTACAAACTGATAGATTCATACATTGTGAAGTGGCTTTATAATGATACCATTGTTGAAAGATGGCGTAAGGTGAAGAAAACAAGATTCGTTGAAGGTACATTTGTCCAATTTCCCAATTTTAATTCCTATAGGCTATAAGGGTTAGCACAAAGAAGTAGACTTGAATCTCTACTCGACTACGAGAAGAACAAGTTGAAAATAAATAACGTTATGGTGAAACTATTCCTTGATAAACTAAACTTTGATCATTAATCCCTTGAAATCCCCAACAATTATGCATGGAATTTGGTATGCAAAAAAGAGGTGTTGTTTTCTCTTAAACGAATGGGTCATATTTTGGAATCACCAATCGATGGTATTGGTCTTGAAGAATTGAATTGTGTAATTCATGCTTGTGATGAGGTAAGTCATTTTTTTATCGATGATGATTCAGACGGAAGAAAAGCTATGGGTTTACGTCCAAGTGCTCAATTACTTCGTCAAGCTATAACACATACTAATCTACCGAGAACAAGCACATTTGATCTAGTTTACGCAGAAATTTTTTGACCATTGTATATGATTTATGATGATCTACAAATTTAATGCGCGAAATTGATCTTGGATGAGCTTTTGGGTTTTAATCAAGGAATCATGAGGCATATTTTCTATGGAGAATATATTATGAGTTGCTTGCCGATTATGAAATTCTTTAGTCCGATTTGAAAATAATGGATATGAAGGTTCAAAATAGCAAAAATATTAAAATGAAGATGCTACCTCCAACATCTCTTATCATTATAACTTTTGAGGAATGGAAACAAAAGGATAGGTATCATGAAACTCAAGTTCAATCTATTCGACCAAGTCCCGAAGATGTTCGACTTACGAATCTCAAACGATTCAAGATCCACTGATATAGTTTCCCGGAATCAACTACTACTTGAAGCTTGTTTCAAAAGAATGGACAAAAAGGTAGACAATTTTTTTAACAAGATTAAGTCATTCCTTGGAAATATATAGGAAGTTATCTCTCATTCTACCTCTACATCTGCTTCAGCCTAAGATCTGGGAAAAAGGCTAGCGCCAACATTCACATAGCCACTTCTGAAAGCACATATTCAGACACTGTTTAAGAAGTGAGATGGTAGTAAGTTTACCATATTTTCTATGAATATTATGAGACTTGTACTAAATAGTCTATTATGCTTCTAAACTTATTTTATTTTGGCTTATTAACATCTATTATGCAGATATGAACTCTGAGTGTATGCTATTTATCTTGTTGCTACTTATTTTTTAATCGATGAAAAAGGGGAAGAGGTAAGTACGCTAATAAGTTGTTGTAGGAAATAGCAACAAACTCAGGAGGAGAGAGCTCATATATATTGTTACTACCAAATTCAACACCGAAACCTACTTTCAGTGAAGGGTTATCGGGCCGCAACCAGCTCAATGGAATGATCTGAAAGCATGAAACCGACAACAAGCTACTAATACAGTTAAGACCGAAAGCATCAAAGTGGCAATTGGGTCGATAAGCTACTGGCACCAAAATAAGGAACAAAAGCTTGGTACCAATACGAAATGTAACAGCGACCTGCCTTTTGGCAAGGCCGTCAACCCATGGACCCATCAAAGGATCGTTCAGGGCCCGAGCATGGGCTTGGACAAACCGGACATTCATGGCTCGAAGCTCCTTGGCTCAAGGGCTCTTGGATCGAAATATTTTAGCTTGAAATACCTAGGTTAGATGGTCTAGAGATCAAATTACAATACAACAATGACTTCGTCATGAGATCTATTTAATAGCCTACTTACTTGGTCCAACTACCTATTCTAAATTCTATAAACTCGGATCTAGCTACGTTTATGCTGCCACATATTAGAGGGAACTTCTCCACGTAATCAAGAATCAGCTCCATTATCTGCTATTCACATGGATCAACCGACATATGGCATCTAAAATTATTGAAGCCTAATGCCTATACATACACCAAGTAATACAACAAAGAGGGGATCTTCATCGGCTCAGATTAGAGCCTAACTCTTTGGCCCATGCATGACTCAACCATGGCTGCCAACCACTTTCATAATGAAATACTTGCTATATTCCTCAAAAACGATTATGTAATAGAGATCCTGACGATCTCATTCATTGTATCTCCGACTTTATGATACTATTATGAGATTATAAAGTAGAGTAGGCTCGTTAACGCCGAACCACTATAAAAATGATGTTGTCTTGTTTTTTCTTGCTTTTTCTGATATTTCTTCATACATCATTCTCAAATCTGACTTTTTGTCGTTGATGACTACTTTTTGGCGTCAACAACACTAAAGTCCATCAACCCAGTTTCGAAAGCATAACACGTGAAGTTGGAGAAAGCAAAGAAGAACAAGAGCCAGAAGCTTATGACCGGAGACCCAAAACCAAGAGAGAATTTTATATTGTCCAGAACATGATAGAAAGCACCAAGCTAGGCAAAAGGAGACGGGCACTAATTAACTTAGTGTCGATATAGAAGGAGAAGATGTTAGAGCCACAAGAAATCAGAACATAAGGGAAACGTTCCGAAAGGTAGCTATTGGAGCCAGAGCTTGTCAACCCCTGAAAGATAGCTTTAAAAGCCATAAGTAGATGTACAGTGAGCATTCTTCCGCAAGAACGAAGTAAGTTCCAAAAGCTCATCGGAAGCAAGTTGAAGCATATAAGTGGAAGAGTTATCCACACTAATTTTCTTAGTATCGATGCCAAAAGAGGTAAAGGTTCTGAAGTCCTAAGAAACGAAAGCACAAGAATAATGCTACGAAAACTGACAGCCGAAACTAGGGCTTGTTGTTAAGAACTGAAATTTGTTCTAAAATCTATCCATACCATTGGACTTGGTATCGATACATGTGAGAGGCAACATCAAAGTTAAGCTCCTAAAGCCGAAACTGGTACCCCGAATGCAAGGTCTACCCGATAACAATGTTGAAAAAGAAGAAAGGCGGCCAAAACTGAGACAACCAGAGCCGAAAGGTTTAAAGCGGCCGACACTATGCTTTCGCATCCGAAAAGAGCATCTGTTGTGCCGATGAAAAAAGAGGACCTGATTTGTCTATAAATAAGACCCTAGGGGTCACATTTTAGGGGACTTTTCTCATTCCCTAATCTTGTACTCATTTCTTAAAGAGTAAACCCTAATTTCTAAATCAATTTGGGGATTTCCTTTGTAAATGCTTATGTACTCAAATCAGTGAGTAATAAAGAGTAAATCAACACTTAGCATAATTTCTATGATTTACCTGTATGTTGCTTTCATTTGCTTCATAATGCTTTCTCCACAACAAAGGCTTCATTCTCGAACCTTACCCTTATGCCGAGACTTCCGAAATACCTTTCTATAAGCCGTTTAGCTTCCTAACTTGTGTTGCGCTTAGGGAACCCTTATCCCAAGGTAATTGTTGGTTGTTGAGTCTTGTAAGTGTGATACTCACCCCTTGAGGGAAGAGTAACTAATCTTAGAGCTTAAAACCGTGATATCTAGGAAACAATGAACTAACCCAAGCTTGTGGGAACTAAATAATCGCATTTCATCTTTAGTTCCATTTTCTTAGACCTATCTCTGGTGTTTACGAAAATATCATTGACATTTGGCGCTAGAAGGAGGGCTTGAACCTCCGACCTTGTGGTTAAGGGCCATATTTCTAACTGAGTTGTTCCGTCCTGGTTTAGACTAATCTTTAAAGAAGCAAGAACAATGAGCAGAGGATCCCACCAAGAGTCTTCCAGATCTAAAATGGTTATGCCAGATACTTATGACCCGAGAGTGATGGAAGAACAAAGGCTTAGATTGGAAGCCCTACAAGTTGAAAGTGGCAGAAAGGAAGTAGAACCTTATAACCCTGACCGTTGGGAATAAACCCCTTCCACATAGGACCAACCCCAATTTTCGCTCTAAGAAACTCCGCGTCAATATAAGATAACCTATTCATTTACATGAAGGAATCCATTCGTGCACAAGCTAAGGGAATTATATTTGGACAGAGAATGGTGGGGAAGCCCAAACAATCTATGTCAAGGAGGTCTAAGAAGGGTATACTTGAACCTCATAATACAACCAAAAGGAAGCTTGAGGTTAAGGAAAAACCAATAAAGTTGAGTAACAAAAGGATTAAGTTCCAACAACAAAAGGGGATCTTTGAGTCAAGATTGCCAAGAGAATGCAAACTTACAACATTCATTGAGAATATCTACTTCTTAACCAAACATGAATTCAACTATTGGCCATCACAAAAGAAGAAGCATTAAAATGAAGCCTAACCCTATTGTTATTATCATATGATGAACGGGCATGAAACCAATCATTGCAGAATCTTAGAGGGAATGATCATCAATTTCTTTAGATAAGGGAAAATGTACAATTACGTTAACAAAACATAGTCAACTATAGCAATGGATTTTTTAAGGAAAGAGTGCCTACATAACAAAGGGTATGGAGACCTCCTAAAGCATTGGAATAACCCGGAATGGGTCGAACAAATAAATGGACAAAAACTCTTGTCATTGCCAAGATGGTCTGGGCAAGGTACAGCTCGAAGGGGGGGGTGTGTAAGCATTTCTCCGCGCCCAAATCAGAAAGAGCCAGGTTAAAGAATCAAAAGCGTAAGCCTCTGATCCACACCAAAAATAGTCAGGACGGAGCATTAATTAGCATGCCCTACCTCTGATATGAAATAAGCACGTCCTACCTCTGATCGCAGAATATCATGTTCTACCTCTGCTTATGTTCCTCGTATCCTGCAGAAGGGAACGAAAAACCCTTATCGCCACCTACGATGGCCAAGGTAAGGCATCCCTTGGAAGGGGTGGAGTTTAAGCCTCTATCACCGCCTACGATGGCCAGGGTAGAGCGTGAAAAGAGTAAGCCTTAAAATTGCATCTACAATGGAACGGTTCAAGCATCTAAGACCTTATCACCGCCTATGATGGCTAGGGTAAGGCGTCTCTTGGAGGCAGGTCAGGTAAGTCCTTGGGCCTTGCCTAAGAATAAGCTAGCCAAGCGCATTGAACGCACAAGCCCTAAGATTGGCCAACAAAGCACGTGCATCCTATGCTTTGACAAATGAAAGCCCAGAGAGTGGCTAACAAGGAACGTACATCCTCTACTTAGCAAACCAAACCTGATATGAGGGGTAACACTTCTGTCAATACCAGATGTGGATATCTAGTCTTCCATCAAATATCTGAATCTGGGTTGGTTCGGGGCTTCTGTTAATACCAGATGTGGATATCTGGTCTTTTATCAAATACCTGAATCTGGGTTGGTTTGGGACTTCTATTAATACAAATGTGGATATTTAGTCTTCTATCAAAATACATGAATCTGGGTTGGTTCGAGACTTCTATTAACACCAGGTGTGGATATCTGGTCATCCGTCAAATACCCAAATCTAGGTTTGGTGTGGGGCTTCTACTGATTACCGGAAGAAGGATTCTGGTCTTCTACCAAATACCCAAATTTGTGTTGATTTGGAACATCTATTAATAGCTAGAATTGGGTTTCTGATCTATTAACAAAATGCTTGAATCTTAGTCGATTTGGGACTTCTAATTACTTACCAGAAGGAGAGTATGGGCTTCTCTTATTAGTACCTAGTTTGGGTCACAAGATTACAATTATCAAGAAAGGATCTGTTGTTAATACTTAGACTGGTACCTAGAGTCTATTACTTGGAAGCCTTCAAACGAAGATAGTGGCCTTCCATATTGCCCAGGGAGATTTCCTTAACCCATATGCATGAATTTCTTGCTCGTTATTCAAATAAAATATGTAGTGCAAATAATCACACTATTTTATTACATGTGAACACAACAACGGTTATGCTTCCCTTAACGGGAATGTTCTTAAAAGGGGTTTTTGTTGAATAAGATCACTATTCACCAAAGCATGAAATATGAATAAATCTCTTATCCAATTATGCATCCTCTTATAGTATGATGGCAACACATATACTATCTCACGAGGAATGAGCAAATTACCATATATATATATATATGTATATATATATATATCCTATGAGGCTAACAACAGACAATGTGTGTTAAGTTTGTGCAGAACAGTGCAAAAGGACTATGGAAAGAAAAAATTCCCATCAAGGGAAGGGATCACATATCAGGTGACATCCATATGATCTATAAACTATCTACAAAACCATTTTACAAGTTACTACGAACATATTACCACTGTGTTAAGCGTTTAACAATCATGACACACAAACCCCGTATCACAATTATCAAATAAAGGAGTCTCGCAAGAGCTAGGCCCTTTAATCTGAGTCAAGATTCTTTAGAGTATATTCCAAGGATGCATAACTTCCTTTTGTTTTCGCCAGTTCAACTTCCACTTCATCAATTTAACAAAGTAATTTGCTTATTTCTTCATCCGAATTAGTAGAGGGATTAACCCTTGATTGCCTTTGCAGCTCGAGGATAGATTTATCTCTCTCTTTAAGTTGACTCTCTAAAATGGAGACTTATCATTCAAATTCCTATTAGCTATCTTTTTGAGATAGTAGGTCCATTTTTGCCCCGAAGTAATAGCTTCCTTGAAAATGTCCTTTTGTTCTACAATTACTTGTGGTTCATCCCTAAATTGAGAGGTGGAAGTTTAGAACTGATTCCCTTACTCACGAATATGATAAAATACAATAATATGCAAAATCTAGCTATCGAAAAATGGCACTAATAACATCGTGCACTTTAAAGAAAAATACTACATGAATTTTACCCATACAAATCCTGAACTATTCTAGTAATACACATCTCCACAAATAACAATAGAATTACTCATTAATACACCTGTCGTTTGTATTATACATCAATACAACATGCTTGATCATAAGTCTTATAAGAACTATATCATGACTATCACCCTAAAGGTTAAAAGAAAGTCAAAATTATTTCACACAAGTACGTCTAAGCTTTCATACAAAGTTATATTCCCCAGGTTTATGAGACAGACTCGTTGAAATCCCTCCGTTTAATCTAAAAACAATGAACGGGAAGCATTTCTTGAAATTACATCTTTGTGGGAGAAAGGTTCTGTCACAAGGAAAATAATAAATGATGCAAAATCAAGAAGGAAGAAAGAACTTCAAAAGAGAAAGTCATACCTTTGAGGCGGGAATGTCAGATTGAACAGGAAGTTCCTTCTCTTTTGGGTCAGAAGAACCACCCTTCCTAGTAGAAAACTTGGTCGAGTCCTGACCATATGGGGTGCCTAAAGGATCAAAGTTGGCTCACTTAGAATTATGCGTGACTCTAGTAGTAGAAGGTGGGTTACCTCCATCTTTATCGGACCCATCTCGTCGACCTCCATCATTGCTTGCATCATCATCAACACCATTTATACCTAAGTATTCATCTTCATCATCGAAATCATCAGGAAAGTCCTCGATGTATAAAAGGCCTTCAAGCTTAGGCTTGTCTTTCTTTGGCACTTTAGATCCCCATTTAACCAACTTAATCCTTTCCATGACTTTACTCCGAATCGAAGGATGGGCAAAACAAAACTCAATCCTTGGAAACATTTTGAAATTACCGGATAATGCAAGAAAAAGTGTGTCTTCGTAATACTCCATAACAATCTTCGAAAGATGATCTTTCAAAAACTAAGATATCCTGCTTCTGGCCTCGTGAATTATTCGCCTCGCATTGAAAAGCTTGTCATATATTGTCTTCAACTCATCATCATGATTGGCTACCATCACTACCTGCTTATTCTCAAGAATAGAAACTTGGTTGGATAGACTTCCTTTATCCTGCCTTTCATTTTCGAAAGAGGCCCTTAATCTCTCGCATTCACCATCCTTTGTGCCTTCGCTTGGAATAAGGTATAAACTTTAGTTTTCAAGGCAGTGTTCTCCCCCCTAAGTGAGATAATCTCAGTAGAAGATGAAGGAGCCATTCCCCTAGACAATAGGCAGCTTATGATCTCCTAAGAAGAGTAAAAAGGGACATATTAACCTTTACATAAAAATAACAGAATGAAAGACGAATCAAGAAGGATAAATTCATATCAAAAGCTGTTCCTTAACAAGTTGTCGATAGAAATTCTCTAAGTCCAAAGGCATGAAGGGCAGCGAAATGCTAGCAACTTTGGTAGAGCAGAGAGCAGGATTGACAAATTTATCAAAATCTAAAGACGACGAAGGCGGACTGGGAAAACTAACATGCTGAGAAGATGAAGATGGAAGTAAATTATGTTCACTCGCATGAAATGTACTTGGAAGTTCAGACATCAAAGAATCACTTGCGAGTTTGTCTCTAGGAAATGCTTTAGTGAAGAACTGATATCAAGAACAGCCCCAGCACCGGGAACAGTGGGACTGGTTGTCAGCACTTTAGTTGTAATGGTAATATCATTAGAAGAATGAGCGGAAGTGTCATACTTTTTCCTTTTAGCCGATGGCTCAACTATAAGTCCTGCAAATCTTTTTATAGGGACAACATCAAACTGACCAAAAGCATCCAGTGTGGAGATATTTTCAAAGCAGGAGTTTCTGATCAGAAATATCCATATCAGAAATGCAAGAATAAGAAAGCTAAAACATAAAATGTGAAACCATGCTAGAAAAGAAAAACAGTCCTACACAAAGTACCTTGGAATATGGGAGATGATGAATTAAACTTGTCAGAGCCTAAGGATAAGCTCTTAGTGCCAGAAAAGTGAATGGCCAGTTGTCCCAAAATCTTCTACCCTGGAGAAAGAAGGCTATATTGGCGAAGCCTATTCACTATAAGCAAGGATGATTGACTAACCTCTCAAATGCCTTGAAAATGGTTTCAGCAGCTTGAACCTCCTCGTCCGACAAAGTTATGTTCCTAGAAGAAGGATCTAAGCAGAAGCAAAGGTCAACAAAAGCATGGGAATGACATAACCATTCTCTAAAGACAATAAACTCATAAAGGTCAGCAAAGTTTACAAATATACTGAGAGGGCACATGACGTAAAAGAACTGGTCTTCCCAAGACTTAGACTTATTAATACTATCACTTATCAGCTTTCTCATGGGGTTCGCATGCAAGATAGATGACTCAGCACTTTTGAAGAATCGTAACAATTGAAAAATGAGACTAGGGCTAAGGGAAGCCTGGCCTGACCCAAGTGCCAGAATTTCAAGACATAAGAGTAGAGTATAAGTGTTTGGTGAGAGCTGTATAGGAGCAAACCCCAGACCACGCAAGAGTCTGAATATGAAAGGTGGGAAATGAAAGAAGCCCCATTGCCAAATATGAATTGTGGAGTATGCAGAGTATCCCTTTAGGGATTTTGGATGGTGTCTCGGGCACTAATTGAAATGGCATCTACGCCAGATATCCCAACGCTGTCAAGGATGGTTTTAACTTCTTGAGAAGCAGTAAGAGACTACTTCAGGGTAAACTCCCTCTTATCCCGCGGGGTACTAGAACCCTTGGACTTTGACTTATCAGTGCTCTTTTTACCAGACATAATGTTGCCAGGTGATATCATTCCATAACATACATATCAGTACCACATTTTTTTACATAAACATGCACATAGTACCCATAAGTGGGTTAACAACATAAAAACTTGTTAACCTTAGATGTTTGGACCATGAAACACCACACTAGTCAAAAGAGTTAATTTTAACGAGATTCATATGTAACACCCTGTATTTTTAACAACACTAAAAGAGGATAAATTAAATAATAATTAATTTAATATTGGGAATTAAGGGAAATAGATTGCGTCATTGCGTCCATCTCGAAATTCTGGTCAAGATAGACATTTGGTTTGCGCAAAATGGACACCATATGAAGAAGATATGAGAGTTTAAAGTTTGTATACGACCAAAAGAAAAATATATGTACATATGAGTCAGAACCTTATCCAAAATCATTCAAAAATTGAAAAAGAAAAGTGGTGGCAGTTTTCCCGCTCTAGGGGGTCGACCCCCTAGAGGGGTGTCGACACCGGGGTCAACCCCCCTTAAGGGGTGTTGACATACCTAGCGCTGAGGTGGAAGATGATTTTAGGGTGTTGGCAGCTATATATACGGGTCCATTTCTCTTGTTTTCTTCACTGAAAATCAATGGAGGCCAAATGCTGTCAGTACCTTGATTGAATAGGATTTTTTTCTTCTTCTTATGCAATTAAAAGATTAGAGATTCAAGATCCATTCTTCTTTTATTTTCTAATCCAAACACTATGAGTTCCTAGTTGCTCTTAGATTTAAATATTTAAAACTAAACGTGATATGACTATAGTTTGGATTTGTTCATATGTCTAAATTATACCAGATCCATTGTAAATTGTAAATATATGACATTTTGAATTGGTTTGGATTTGAATCCCAATCGTTATCTTAGCAGATCCATTGTAACTTCTATGACATTCTATGATGTGGATCTTGACTTATTTGTGTTAGATCTATTTTTTAACTATTGGATCTGAATTATGTGGACATCTAAATTATTAATCAGATCTAGTTTATCATCTTGTGCCTATCATACTAGATCTACCTTTTTAATCTAATTTGCTAGTGGTTAATTTGTCATGTAACAATTGTGGATCTTAAATTATTATCATGCTAGATCTACCTTTTTAGATCTAATTCGCTTGTGGTTAATTTATCATGTCATACTATATCTACCTTTATAGATCTAATTCGCTTGTGGTTAATTTATCATGTCATGCTAGATCTTTTTTGATCTAATTCACTTGTGGTTAATTTATTATGTCATGTTAGATCTACCTTTATATATCTAATTCATTTGTGGTTAATTTACCATGTCATGCTAGATCTAACTTTATAGATATAATTCGCTTGTCGTTAATTTATCATGCCACATTTAAGGATCTTAAACTTTACCTATCATGTGGTGATTGATTTAGATCTATCATTAATTGGAAATATGAATCCTTATTTATTCATGCCTATTATGACATACTTGGTATGTTAGATCTAGTTTTATTATCACATGCTCACCAGATCTATTTTTTATTTGTTTACCTTATCACTATGCTAATTACATGTTTATGTCACTTTTGTTAAAACAATCACTATTGTCATCTTTTCCTTTTATTGTTTATGGCTAGGCTACTTTCTAGCCTAGACATGACGCCAAATATATGCGAATGCATTAGTTAGCGAACAGGGGAAAACATTAGAATTGGCATAGCTTGAACGAAAAGTATGAATTTGGACATATAATCCATTATGAATATAATTGGGTAAATAGGCATGAACATCTACAAAGTCATAGGTATAATTAATTGGTTAATAATTAAAATGCCTAGGATTACAGTAATTATAAAACTGTAATGGCACTTATGACACGAGGTTAGATTGCATTTGTGATGGAAGTCTTCCCGGACCCGACCGACATATCTAGCAACTGCAAATGTTGAATCTAATTTAAGGGTTCTAAGTGCACAAATACAAGACAGGATAAGACACGAGATTAGGCCCAATTTGTGGAAGAAGTCTGCCTAGACCTGACCAGTATATCCAACATCCACAAGTTGTAGGCCTAATGTGGGGGGTCTAGCCAACTATAACCATAAATGGACTTGGTAATGAATTGGAATACTTAACCTAGATGAATCCATAGGGATTGTATAAACATGTTAACTTGAACAGGGGTTAAGTAAACTTGGTTGAAACAGTGGGCGGGTTAAGAAAATTTTGTGGCGGTGGGTAATATTTATATATATAGGCCCACAAACTTAACATATTTTATACTTTGGGGTTGTGCAACTTTGTTAAGTAAACTTGCTTGGATCAGTGAGGGTAATGTAAATCTTATGGCGGTGGGGTAATATTTACATATGTAGGCTCGATAAGTTAACCTGTTTTACATGTTGGACTGTTAGGCATGACTAGTCGAAATCCTAGTAGTGGGGATGCAAGCTTAAGGGGTGCTTGTATCATCTTTTGTGTGGTACTCGTTTCGGTCAGTAGCCCATCTAAGTATCAGACGAGTACTCCGAACTAGGTTGGAGTAGGGGCACACTTACTAGGATGATTGTAAGAGATTCAAAATGAAGGGGCGGTGTCAACAATGCAGGAAACCAACGGAGTCATCTGGTGCATGGGTCCGGCTTGCCATGGAAATTAAGACGTTGTGACATCAGTAGATTTGGTTGTGCACATCTTGAAAATGAAGGGTTGCCACTTTAGGAAGTGATACATCCTACTATGGGGCCAGCACAGGGTATCTACGAAGTAGGGAGCTGATCGATTAGGGTAGTAGTTAGGGTACATCTAGACTCTAGTAAATTAAGGAGTCCGTTATTGGGGCTGCATGTGGATTGTATGGGGTTAAAACCTCTCACCAGAAGTATGCCTAAGTCTACCATTTCATACAAGTTTGGGATCATCTCATTCTGGATATACTAGTAGTAGTGCAGAGTAATCATTAGAAGCTTATACACCCTATCCTCTTCACCATATCATACTTGCCTTTTTTGTAGTTATCTCTCTCTTATCCATTTTATATGACTCGCCAGAGTTTATGTCTGACCCTTTTTGTTTCCTCTTCTTTCTTCCGTTCCCCCTCCCGTCAGGTTCTCAGGGAGGGAACACTTAGGCTTGATAGTGATTTTGCTTACTTTTGTTGGAGCTGTTGAGATGTATGGCTCAAGCTCCTATCCTTTTTGCTATGGCTTTATTTATTTATTTTTGGGGAAATTTTATTTCTTTTATGTACTTTGATATTTTTGAAGCACAAGACAGTAGATTTTATATTGTAATGGACTTTTGTATTTTGGACATGTGATGTTTTGGACCACATATCTTATGATAAATAAAGTTTTTATTCTGCTGTTATTTTATATGTCTGTCTTGTAATATTTTTGTTTAGTTTACTATAACGCTTCACGAAACTTAATGCATTCCCATTGTGCATGACATTAACGGACGTGGGGTGTCACATTTGGTACCAGAGCTGGAGTTTACCAGATTAGATAAAAAAAATTGAAAGCTATTTTCAAAAAATGTTTTTATAGAAAGCATTTTCAAAAAGAAAAGTATGTTTTGAAAAACATTCCCCAAAAAAGCGATAAGTAATATCTTTCAGTCCCTTGTATGAATCAATTTCTTTTTCTTTTTCAGCGTATCTGGAGAACCTACTATCCCAGAGGGCGTTACGATACCCGGCTGGTTCCGTAGGTATCTGGAGGACATGGCACCTGCCGAAGGCCAAGGAAACGTTCCTCCCCCAGCTGCACCCGTTGTTCCTCCTCCTCCGTGTGCAGACAACTTTTCCACGATCTGCAAAGATTTTCGTGTTATGGGAGGAGAGCCATTCCATGGAACCGAGACATTCGTAGAGGCAAGGAACTGGCTCAAGGAGACTGAGGACTTGTTTGTAATCTTCGAAGTGGAAGATCAAATGAAGATTTAAATTGCTGCTTGGCTACAGAAGGATGAAGCTTCATTCTGGTGGGAAGTAACCCAAGCAGGGCATCCGGTGGAAACTTAAGATGACTTTAGATAGAGTTTGAAATGAAGTTTCTTTCTCAAGCTGAGAAAAGCATGCAGATGGAGAGGTTCTTGGTGCTCAAACAAGGAGACATGACTGTTAAAGAATATGAACAAATTCAACTAGCTAGTTAGATTCAGTATGGAACTAATAGACACTCCACATAAGAAGGCCTTGCAGTTTGTTAAAGGACTAAATGAACCCCTTCATGGGTTAGCTATGTCCCATATTCCAATGGGAATTACTTTTGAAAGACTCGTTGATATGGCATTAATGCATGAGGAAGATAAAGCTGAAAAGAAAGAAGCTAAGTTTGAGGAGACACAAAAGAAGGGAGGAAAGAACGACAAAGCTCGAGACAAGAGGAAATGTTTTAATTATGGACACATGGGTCATGTGAGCACCACGTGAGCAAAGATTGCAGAAGAAGGAAGAATGCTTGTTTCCATTGTGGAGAGGTCGGGCATCTTATAAGGGATTGCCCGAAGAAACAGGGACATGGTCAAAGGGAAGGAGCTTCTGGAGGGCAAGTGCATGCCCTCGCGATCGGTGCTCCAGATCGAGGTAGGAAAGTTTCTGTGGAAGGTTTGATTTCTCTTTCCCATCATCCTATAAGAACTCTTTTTGATTCTAGCACTTCACATTCATTTATATCTAGTTATGTGGTTGAATATCTGCACTTAAACACTAGTATGGTAGTGGATCCTGTTGTTGTCTCAAATCGTATTGGTGGTTTGGCTCATTTATCCATGATTTGTCGGGGTTTGAGAATATCTATATTGGGCGTCGAATTTGAGTGCGACGCGTATGTGCTTGGTTTTATGGGCTATGATTTGATTTTAGGGATAGGTTGGCTAGCCATGTACGGTGCCATTCTCGATTGTGAGGGGAGGGTCGTTAGACTTTTGACTTTCCATAGGAGGACCCTCAAGATTTCTTGTGACCCAAAAGGGTCTGTCATGCTTAGTTTCCTAGAATCTCTTGATTCATCTATCGATGATCTACGGTCTGTAGTGGTAGTCCGTGAGTATCCATATGTTTTTGAGGAGGTTTGTAGTTTATCCCCAATCCGCGAGATTGATTTTTGTATATAATTGGTAGACAATGCAAAGCCAGTTGCATGACCCGTGCGCCACATGGCTCCACGAGAAAGGAGGAAGCTTAGCAAGAAAGTAGGAGAGCTGCTTGAGAAAGGGTTTATTAGGCGAAGCATATCTGAATGGGGTGCTCCGGTGGTATTCGCAACTAAAGCGTACAGCTCGCTTCGCATATGTGCAGATATTTATGATGTTTTTCCTCATTTCTTATTTATCGAAGTGTCTACATGATACAACAGAGATTGTTGAGCCAAACATGCATGAGGAAGTAGAGGTAGAACGGGAGGCGACAATTAGACAAGTTCCTACCTGTATACTTGGATCAAAGGTTAAGAAACTGCACAACAGAGAGGTTAGGTTAATAAAGGTGCAACGGGGAGAAGACAACGAGGATGCGACTTGGGAGACTGAAGACAAAGATCATGCTTCATACCCTTTCCTTTTTGGGAATATGCTCTTAACTTCTTCTTTTTTTTCCAAAGATTTTATTCACACTTGTTTCTATCATTCGTTTGTATCCTATCGATCGAATTTTCGACCTTTAGGTAAGGAACCCATGGATGTAAACATGTGTTTGAGACATGTTATGTTTGATGGATGCAAGTGTTTTCTAATGGTTGCTTGTGGATGCATATACACATACATTAGGCACTAGATCGGCTCAATCACTCTATTTTCTTTTCATTTATGGATGGAAATGAATGTATTAGCATATAGATGTTGCATTTGGATGAATGAGTGTGAACACATATACAACTCACATGTTATAATAGGATTATTTGTATACATGTTGGATACATGGCACTAACATACATTGCATTAAGGAGGTCAACTGAATCAGTAGACCGCCTGATCTTTGCATTAGTATTGGGATATATACACACACCTTTTCATATATTTATATGAGAATTAGAAGTCTTTAAGGACAATGGATGCCAGTGATTGATGGATGAGTAGATGAATGATGGATGGTAGGATATGCATTCTTCTTAACTTGGAGATTTCGAGGATGAACTCCTTTGAGTAGGGGGGAATGTAACACCCCGTATTTTTAACAACACTAAAAGAGGATAAATTATATAATAATAAATTTAATAGTCAAAATTAAGGGAAACAGACTGCACCATTGCGTCCGTCTCAAAATTCTGGTCAAGATAGACATTTGGTTTGCGTAAAACGGACACTGTATGAAGAAGATATGAGAGTTTAAAGTTTGTATACGCGTAGAAGAAAAATATATATACATGAGTCAGAACCTTATCCAAAATCGTTGAAAAATTGGAAAAATAAAGTGGCGGTAGTTTTCCCGCTCTAAGGGGTCGACCTCTCTAGAGGGGTGTCGACATCGGGGTCGACCCCTTTAAGGGGTATCGACACCAGGGTCGACCACACTACATGGGTGTAAACACCCCTAGGGCTGAGGTGGTAGACGATTTTAGGGGGCTGGCAGCTATACATATGGGTCCATTTCCCTTGTTTTCTTCACTGGAAATCAATGGAGGTCAAATGCTATCAGTACCTAGATTAAATAGGATTCTTTTCTTCTTCTTCTACAATTAAAAGATTAGAGATTCAAGATCCGTTCTTCTTCTATTTTCTAACCCAAAAAATATGAGTTCCTAGTTGCTTTTAGATTTAAATATTTAAAAGTAAACGTGATATGACTATGTTTGGATTTGTTCACATGACTAAATTATACCACATCCATTGTAAATTGTGAACATATGACATTTTGAACTGGTTAAGATTTGGATCCCAATCCTTATCTTACCAGATCTATTTTAACTTCTATGACATTCTATGATGTGGATCTTGACCTTATTTGTGTTAGATCTATTTTTTAACTATTTTATCTGAATTACGTGGACATCAAAATTATTAATCGGATCTAGATTATCATCTTGTGCCTATCATGCTAGATCTACCTTTTTAGATCTAATTCGGTTGTGGTTAATTTGTTATGTCACGATTGTGGATCTTAAATTATTATCATGCTAGATCTGCCTTTTTAGATCTAATTCATTTGTGGTTAATTTATCATGTCACACTAGATCTACCTTTATAGATCTAATTCGCTTGTGGTTAATTTATCATGTCATGATAAATCTTTTTAGATATAATTCGCTTGTGGTTAATTTATCATGTCATGCTCGATCTACCTTTATAGATCTAATTCGTTTGTGGTTAATTTATCATGTCATGCTAGATCTACCTTTATAGATCTAATTCGCTTGTGGTTAATTTGTCATGTCACGTTTGTGGATCTTAAAATTTACCTATCATGCAGTGATTAATTTATATCTATTACTAATTGGAAATATGAATCCTTATTTATTCATGCCTATTATGACATCCTTGGTATGTTAGATCTAGTTTTATTATCACATGCTCACCAGATCTATTTTTTATATGTCCACCTTATCACTATGCCAATTACATGTTTATGTCACTTTTGTTAAAATAATTACTATTGTCACCTTTCGCTTTTATGGTTTATGGCTATGCTACTTTCTAGCCTAGATATGACGCCAAATATATGTGAATGCGTTAGTTAGGGAATGAGGGAAAACATTAGAATTGGCTTAACTTGAATGACAAGTATGAATTTGAACATATAATCCATTATGAATATAATTGGGCAAATGGGCATGAACACCTATAAAGACATAGGTATAATTAATTAGTTAATAATTAAAATGCCTAGGATTATAGTAATTAGAAAACTGTAATGGCACTTATGACACGAGGCTAGATTGCATTTGTGGTGGAAGTCTGCCCGGACCCGACCGGCATATGCAGCAACCGCAAATGTTGAATCTAATGTGTGGAGTCTAAGTGCATAAATACGAGACAGGCTAGGACACGAGGTTAGGCCCAACTTGTGGAAGAAGTCTACCCGGACCTGACCGACATATCCAGCATCCACAAGTTATAGGCCTAATGTGGGAGATCAAGCCCATTATAATCAAAAATGGACTTAGTAACGAATTGGAATAATTAACCTAGATGAATCCATAGGGATTGTATGAACATGTTAACTTGTACAGGGGTTAAGTAAACTTGGTTGAAACAGTGGGTGGGTTAAGAAAATCTTGTGGCGGTGGGTAATATTTATATATATAGGCCCACAAACTTAACCTATTTATACTTTGGGGTTATGCAACTTTGTTAAGTAAACTTGCTTGGATCGGTGAAAGTTAAGTATATCTTGTGGCGGTGGGGTAATATTTACATAGATAGGCCCGACAACTTAACCTATTTTACATGTTGGACTGTTAGGCAAGACCAGTTGAAATCCTAGTAATGGGGACGCAAGCCTAGGGGGAGCTTGATCATCTTGTGTATGGGACCTGTTTCAGTCAGTAACCCATCTAGGTATCAAACGAGTACTCCGAACTAGGTCAGAGTAGGGGCTCGTTTACTGGGCTGATTGTAAGAGATCCAAGCGAAGGGGCGGTGTCAATAGCGCAGGAAACCAATGGAGTCATGTGCGTGCATGGGTCCGGCTTGCCATGGGAATTAAGACGTTGTAACATCAGTAGATATGGTTGTGCACATCTTAAAAATGAAGGATTGCCACTTTCGGAAGTGATACATCCTACTGTGGGGCCAGCACAGGGTATCTACAGAGTAGGGAGCCGATCGGTTAGGGTAGTAGTTAGGGTACATCTAGACTCTGGTAAGTTTAGGAGTCCGTTATTGGGGCTTCCTGTGGATTGTATGAGGTTAAAACCTCTCACCAGAAGTACGCCTAAGTCTTCCATTTCATACATGTTGGGGATCATCTCATTCTGGATATACTAGTAGTAGTGCAGAGTAATCATTAGAAGCGTATACACCCTATCATGTTCACCTTGTCATACTTGCCTTTTTTGTAGTTCTCTCTCTCTCTTATCCACTTTATATGTCCATCATGTTACTTTTATTTATTTACATGCTAAAAGTAACTGGACTCACCAGACTTTATGTCTGACCCTTTTTGTTTCCTCTTCTTTCTTCCGTTCCCTCCCCCTCCCCTCAGGTTCTCAAGGCGGGAACACTCAGGCTTGATCGTGATTCTGCTTACTTTTGCTGGAGTTGCCGAGATGTATGGTTCAAGCTCCTATCCTTGTTGTTATGGCTATATTTTGTTTTTGGGGAATTTTATTTCTTTTATGTACTATGATTTTTATGAAGTACAAGATAGTAGCTTTTATGTTGTAATGGGATTTTGTATTATGGACATGTGATGTTTTGGACACGGTATCTTATGATAAATAAAGTTTTTATTCTTCTGTTATTCTACATGTCTGTCTTGTAATATTTCTGTTCTGTTCACTATAACGCTTCACGAAACTTAATGCATTCCTTTTGTGAGTGACATTAACGGACGTGGGGTGTCACATTATGCATATAAGCGCACACCACATACACTTACAATCAATTAAGTCTTTGGTGATGACCAAACTAACTGCCTCGAAACCAAAAATCAAAGAGCAAAAGGTAAGTGTCGAGGGAATCATAATATCAATGGTACTTGATATCGGTTTAACCATAACCAAAAGATTGAGTGTCATCATCGAAGTCCTAACTGGCTCAAGGTCCGGTACAAGTGAAACCAAAATCAAAATGCTTCAACATTGAACTCCCAATCTTTTTGACACTAAAACCGAAAGGAAATAAAAAACTTTCAGCAACACCTTCGTACTGAACTGATACCCAATGGGTTGAAAGTCAAGTAAATACAAATATCAGTGTCAACAAAATTGGAACCAAAATAAGTCTACGACAATGGGGGTTGAATTCACTTGCACCAGAAGCATAACATCTTTCTTTGTAATAGAAAATTTACCTTTCGTATGTCAATTTTGTATTTTAAACCTCAAAAGTGTATTAGGGAAATGGAGGACATAAATTATTCGCCATTAATCATCATTTAAGCCATACTCATCATTTAAACTCATTTTTAATGCATAAAATATTGATTGATTTCCTAATCAGGTTAAGGGCATGATTTCGATTTCTACTTTAAATCAAAATAGAAATACTTACAGAGAATCAAATTTGAAATTCTAAAAAAAGCTTGTAAAAATCTTGAGGAACAATGATTTTTCTCATACTATGTAATTTGTAGTAAATGAATAAAGAAGAAGAAAAATAAGTATTTATGCAAAATAATTCTCAAAATCGTTTTCACACAAACAAGATCAAATCAACGACTCAGATTAAAGTATACCAAGAGGCGGGAAGCAAAAGTACAAAGGGAAAAGAAGAGTTTGACTTGAAAAGTTGAAATTATCCCTTCACAAGAGGGGAGGCAAATGTTACTACCAAATTCAACATCGAAACCTGCTGTCGGTGAAGGGATATCGAGCTGCAAAACTCAAAGGAATGATCCGGAAGCATGAAACTGACAACAAGCTACTGATACAGTTAAGACTGAAAGGATCAAAGTGGCAATTGGGTCGATAAGCTATCGGCACCGATATAAGGAAGAAAAGCTTGGTACCGATACAAAAGGTAACAACGACAAGGCAGTACCAACACTAAAGGCCATCATCCCAGTTCCGAAAGCATAGCACGTGACGCTGGAGACAAGCAAAGAAGGGAAGAGCTGGAAGCCTATAATCCGAGACCCAAAATAAGGAGAGAATTTTATATTGTCCAAAACTTGGTAGGAAGTAGCAAGCCAAGCAAAAGGAGACGAAAGGGCTATCGTCACTAATTAACTTAGTGTCGATATAGAAGAAGGAAAATATGTTAGAGCTCCAAGAAATAGGAATACAAGGGAAACATTCCAAAAGGTAGTTATTGGAGTCAAAGGTTGTCAACCCCCGAAAGACAACTTCGAAAGTGATGTACAGAGAGCATGCTTCCGCAAGACCGAAGCCAGTTACTAAGGCTCACCAAAAGCAAGCCAAAGCTTATAAGAGGATGAGTTATCCACACTAATTTGCTTAGTGTCGATACCTAAATAGGTGAAGGTCCTGAAGTCCTAAGAAACGAAAGCACAAGAATAATGCTATGAAAACTCATGTCTGAAACTAAGGCTTGTTGTTAAGAACTGAAAATTGTTCCAAAAGCTATCCATACCAATGGACTTAGTATCAATACATGTGAGAAGCAACATCAAAGTTAGGCTCCTAAAGCCAAACCAGTAACCGAAAGCAAGGTCAGATCCGATAGCAATGTTGAAAAGGAAGAAAGGAGGTCGAAACCGAGACAATCGGAACTGAAAGGTGTAAAGTGACCGATGCCATCCCGCCGCATCCAAAAAGAGCATCTGCTGAGTCGATGACAAAAGGGGGGCCAATCTGTCTACAAATAAAACCCAGGGTCACATTTTACGGGAATTTTCTCATTCTCCAGTCTCGCACTCATTTTTTAAAGTGTAAACCCTAATTTGTAAATCAACTTGGGGATTTCCTTTATAAACACTTATGTACTCAAATCAGTGAGAAATAAAGAGTGACTCGACACTTAGCACAATTTCTATTATTTACCCTTCTATGGCTTCATAATGCTTTCTCCACGACAAAGGCTTCATTCTCGAACCTTACCATTATGCCGAGATTAGCAAAATATCCTTCTACAAGCTGTTTAGCTTCCTAACTTGTGTTGCGCTTAGGGAACCCTTATCCCAGGGTGGCTATTGATTGTTAAGTCTCGTAAGTGTGATAGTTGGCCCTTGAGGGAAGAGTAACTAATCTTCAGGCTCAGAACCTTGATATTTAAGAAACGGTGAAATAACCCAAGCTTGTGGGAACTAAGTAATCACATTTTATTCTTATGTCCATTTCCTTTGACCTATCTTCGGTGTTGACGAAAAAAATCGTTAACATATATCACGTATTTAAACGGAGGAATATACCCTTTGATGCTATCTACATGAGTTTGTCATCAATCAAAAAAGGGGGAGAATGTTAGTTCATGAGTTTTTTGATTCATGACAAGATAAGAGAGAAGATCAAGAAGAAGTGATATGCAAGTTCACAAGTGTATGATTATTTATTTAATTGTGTCTTGGATGTGTTATAGCATATTAAAATCTATCCTAAAATATTACTATACACCAATACGAAGAAACACAAAGACCGTGTATATACACAAATTCACACAAGTGCAAACGTGCTTTAGAGCACTTACCAATCGATTGGTTATAAATCCATTAGTCGACTAATAGGTGTTGTTTGGCACATTTTGGCATAGTTTAGCACTTGTGCACATTGTGTACACGGTCTTCTTCATAAGTTGACTGAACATTTTTAACCAATCGACTGATATTTACCATCTATTACTTCATGCGAAGAAACACTTCTTTTCATGAAAAGGTTCAATCCAAATTCAGGATAAATGGATGCATCTTTTGATTGAAACTCTTCACAAATGATTGATACTCTCCACATACTATTTAAACACTACAATATCACTTTCCAAATGATCGATACTCATTCTAATTTTTGATTCTATTCTCTTTATGCTCTATGCATATAAAAGCTCTCAAAAGTATTCTCACTGTTTTGAATAGTTGATTCTACTTTCATACTATTTGATTCAAAAGCAATCTACTTCCTTGAAATCTTCACTTTCACTCCATATATTTGAGGATAAGATTATAGGAAGGGTATACTCAAACCATGATTGATCTGTGTTACTTAGAACATATATATAGTTAAAGCTTCAATTGTGTTTGTGAAGTCCTGTTCCGCTGCTCAGGCAAGAAATCCCATTTGGCTGCTCGAGTGTGTGTAACATGTTCCTTCGGGTGAAGTGAGGGTATTACATAGTGAAATTACAAAAGGAGCCTGAGACTGGACATAGGACGGTGCTCTGAACCAATATAAAAATTCCTGGTGTCGTTTATTTTTACTTACTGCATTTTCATATTGCTTATATGTGATTTCTTTATATTTAGATCATTAAATTTTTACTTGCATAACTATAACAAAGTATATAATATCACATTACTAACACTTCCGCATATACAGGAAATTCCATATTACTCGATCCTACTCTCATTGTCTTTTCACCATAATCATATTTTAATGAAGAGGTAATTTGTTTTTATATTTTATTAAGTATGGATTATTTAGTTTAAACAACATAGAATATCAAACTCAATATTAAACAATAAATGTACATAAGCATTCACCTTCCCAATAAGCACAAAAAGAGATCATAAATTAAACTGCCACTTTTGTTAATGATTCATAGGAGCTTTATTACCTCTAAATTGAAAGGCTTTTGCTACTCACAATTGAATACATGTTAATATAAGTAGATTTGAACATAAAAGGAGAGAAAGAAAATGAATATGGAATAAAAACAACTAACTAACTTGCATAAAAGAAACTAAACTATTTTCATAAGAAGAAGAAAAAAGCTTAGAAGAGAACATAAGCATAAAAAGAACATGAATGATAATAATAGGAAATAAAAGACATGAAAATAAGAAACAAGGCTTAGGAAGCCTTTAAAAGGAAACTAAACTTTTCTATCAACTTTGATTTGTTACAACTTGCATGTAAGAAGAATATGATTTATATAAAACATAAGAGGGTATTTGCACATGCCTAAAACTCTAATTCATATTTAGCGAGTTACCCAAAATGCCTTTAAGCTAGTATGTCCTTCAAGTAATAATTAGCCTTAACAAATCCTC
The DNA here is from genome assembly GCA_030737875.1 of Allium sativum. Lineage (NCBI taxonomy): Eukaryota > Viridiplantae > Streptophyta > Magnoliopsida > Asparagales > Amaryllidaceae > Allium > Allium sativum. The sequence goes on along the minus strand of CM060909.1, from coordinate 722,169,158 downwards.
TACTAGCTTTGCTTTTGATTTGTTTAATTATTAAGTAGTTGGTAGGTGGACTTCTCCACATTGTATGAATTGATTTATCTCTCCATGTTATTGCCTTTGAGCTCTTATGTATGCATATCTTTATGTAGCCTCTTCCATTTGCACTCATTTTCCTACAAAACAAAATAAAAATATGCAGGTAATTATCTTCAAATTAATTCATATACAAAACGAGCATATCGCCCTTATGAAGGTAAGTGAATAATGACTTGAAAATATTTTAAAATTTTTTTTAATACATGTAAAATCACCCAAGTATGATATTAATTATTTAAAATAAGGATAAATATGTAAGTAAAAATATGAATTTTTATGTTGACATCAGATACCCCTACACTTATCTTTTTATTCATCCTTGAATAAACTAAACTAAGTTAAATCCACTTTTTAGGAAGTATGATTGCACTGAGTGCATGCAACAAACAATTAAACTCCTGGGGGTCCATAGTAAGATGAATGTTCTCTCATGAGGATTTTCAGTGTGTACTATCCTCGAAATCCATATGCAAAATGCGAAAATTCCAAATGCGAGGTATTCACAAAGATATGAATGCAAATTTTATTTACAAAACAAAAATTTATTTTTAAATTGGCAAGAAATAGTAAAGTACAAGTTCGGGTCACCATCGAGGAAATTCATTTTTTATAAGTCAAAATATTAAACAGAAATTAAGTTTCCATTACTATTTGACTCTAGTTTGGTGAGTTGTTTAGGTTGATTATAGTACAAATATGAAATAAATTCTTTATTTTATTGTCAAAGTTTGCGTAGTGATATCTTTATTTCTTTTATAACCAATCAAATCAGTAGAATTAAGATGGTGCCTGAGTTTCAATTGCTTACTCTCTCTTTTATCATTAATTTACAAAAATTAACAACATTGACATTATATATACGCATAGCTCAGATAAACCAAGGAAACTATCATGCACTTTCTAACCCTGCATAACCACAAGGACTTTTAAATGAGAGTAGAAAAATACTTAGACGTTTATCCTTCTCTAATATGAGTTTCATCCATGCATGACTGTGATAACTTTTAAATGAGAACGTGAGCACACATATTGCAATAAATTGACTTTCCCATACCATTTGAGTTGACTAATTACAACTCAAGTCCAACCAAAATTGCACAGATAAACAGAGAGTTAATAGAGAGAAATTGAAGGGTCAGATAAGAAAAAAAAGAAATATTAGAATAGAAGAAATAAGAAGAAGAAACATACCAGAATCAAAGCTCACATCGTAGTGGAACAAAATATAATATAGAAATAAATCTTTATTGAGAGCTTAAAAATAAAACTTACAATCATCAGAGTACAACAACACATCTGGACAATTATATAACATGTCCTCATATACAATCATACAGCAGAAAAATATTGTATAATATCGTACATCTGAACCTATTCAGCTCATCTTCTGAAGTTCGTAGCATCCAAATATAAACCTGTAAAACCCGATTTAAACCGAGCATTACAAACGCTGGATTAGTCTGGTGAGCCAGAGTGAGAAAAACACATTAAGTTTAAAGGTATCACACAACTTGATTTTAAAGTCAAAATCCTTTCGAAAGAAAAGGATAATCATAAGACTAAAGCCACACATAAATATGGGCGGTTTTTACATTACAATAACCCAAAACGTTTTTTTAGAACCATATATTTTCTAATATTATAACAATGTCTGAATACAAATAAATAACAATCTAGCAGATCGTTTGCATCTCACTCTCTATGTATATAGTATACAATCAAAACCGCGGGCACTTATTGGAGAATGGATTTCCATGGCAAGGTATAGGCAACCACCTTTCCGACAATGTACCTCCGGAGATGAATACATTGGGGGGTCAACATGAACACATCTTGCAACCCAGGCTAAACATGATCGGCACCTCTCGCCTGAGAGTATCGAATATATCATCACCACGGTTGGGGGCCAACCAACCGCCGAAAGCATACAAAAATAAAAGTAAAAGGGACGACCGAAGGCATTAAATTTCTCTAGATCAGGTAATGATATACCTTAATGGGTGCGACCCACGTATTCATGCGATCTACCCAACTTTATACCATTTCTCAGTTGATGAGGTTTGAGGTTAAGCTTATCCTTTAGAACATCACAACTCCATTCACTTTGAATGTCACATCGTCAGATCTGCCATATATCACTAATTGACGTCCACAAAAACACCCTAGTTGTTCAGCTAAGAGAATGACCATTCTTTGCCACCAACTATGGCACAATTGAACAAATCAACGTACGTGGTCCCTTTGGAAATGCACTGTCAGACATCCGTCCATACATGTCATCCAGGAATAGGATGAACAAAAGGCACCCTCCTAGGTATCACCCGATAGATCAATAACGAGTAGTCTTTGCAATCCGTAGATTCCAATCATGACAGAATCACTGTCGAAATATCTCTGGCTGCTAAACCAAAGAAATTCAGCAGGTAGTTCTTCCACTCAAGAAGGTCAACATTATTCAATTGCTCCATCTTTAATGATCATCTTCTACATATTCGCTAGTTCGGAATGGTTTTTGAATATAAATTCGATCTTGGTCTTTCTGTATCAACAATCATAAGGGTCAGATTTGATAGTCGGTTATTTAACTATTAAATAAACAATCATGAGAATAAAATGAGTTCACTGATTCAGTACTGGCATTACTTGGCCTCTTTAATTAAAAATAATTAACGAAGGTTAATTTAAAAATCTTAAACCTTTAAATATTACAAAAATAGCTTTTTGTTTCTTATTTAACATAAGATTATTCTCAAAACTATTTTTTTAATACTTAGGAAAATACCCTATAATCATAACCAATTTTCTATTCTGCTATCATTTCCAAAATATTGGCTACATCATTACTCGTTATTTGTAATTGGGAAAAAAATTCAACTTATCGTTCGTAAAATAATGTTAGGAAACCTATTTGTTCCATTACTTGAAGCAATAAACAACTCTTATTCTTTTAGAATAAATCTTTCCAAAACTCCACTTTTCATTTCTTTACCTCGAAAATACCATTATAGTTTCACGCAATCTCCTTTTATTTCTTTACTTTGAAAATATCATTATATATATACACTTATATATTCTCATATCTTTCCATTTCCATTACTTTTGAAATCTCATTATATATTCTCAAATCTTGCAATTAACGTTGCGTTATTATTTCTCATATGGAAATAATAAATTATTCCTAACATCTTTCCTATTACAACTAATATCATCCTCAAATAATTTTGAAGTCGATCAAGTTGGGGTATTTATTTACCTCTCAGACCTTAATCAACAACGTTCTTATCTTAAGATAGGTATGAGTTGTAAACCAAAAACCCATATTCATTCTAATATCAAACAAATCTCATTAAACTATTTTATTTAAATATGGTTTATAAAACTTTCTTACTTTTGCAAATATCTCTTTTTTAATATAACTTATTATTACTTAATATGTTGATTAAGTAATTTCTTAATAAAACCACTTTTTAACCTTAACTTCTTTCAAAGAATTCATCTTATAATTCAAATTATTATTACCAAATATCATTATTAAATCTTTTACTAAATTCAATTACAAATCTCTTTTTATTCTTTTTTTTAGAAAGTCTCATTTAGATTCCAATCATTTCTCTCAGTTCCATTATTTAAAAAACGTTAATTTAAAATTAATGCTTTAACTTCTCATCTTTTTTTATAAACCTTGTTTATAAAACTCAAGTTTAATATAAAACCCCTTTTTATCTTTATTTCCTTTCTAACTTCAAATGTTAAGCAACCATTTAATTTGAGCTAACGTACTCGCTTAAAATTCCTTTTATAACTTCATTATAAAAACTTGGGTTTTAATATTGTTAACCCTCCTATTGGTAAAAGAAGTATCGGGTCAAATCGAAGCCCAAACACGCAACCAATCGGGTTAGACAGATCGCATTCCAAGAAGCCCCGCATAAGCTCAGCCCGAAGTAGCCATATATCGGGCCAATCAAGTCGATATATCACCCCGGAAGACTCGTGTAACAACCCGGAAAATCAGAACCAATTTAAAATTTTTATTTTGGCAATTTTAATGAATTTTGAACATTTAAAATGAATCATTTTAAATAATAACGACGAAAAAATTATTTTGAATAGAATTAGAACGTATATATTTATTTGAATCGACGTTAGAATATAAATATTTATTTTAATTACAAAAGGAATCGAAAAAGGCGCGGTAGTTTGAAAATTTGATTTCAAATTTCAATTTAATGTACAGGATTCAAAATAAATTGGATTTTAGCAAAACCAAAAATATTAGAATCTATTTGAAAATATCTTTCCAACGAATCCGAAAAATCCAAATTTCATAGTGGGTATAAAAAGTTATGTCCAGTTGAAAATACAAAATAGTCGCTATGGAATTTTAGCCCTTAAAAATGGAAATTTTGCAAACAACCTCCGTTTTCGACGAAACCACTTTTATTGGATCCTGGATGTTAAATTATTGCTAGATTCCAAAATTCACAATTTTTGGGATTAATATGTGAGCGTGGCAAAGTAAAACGTGTTTTAACAGTTTAAGTCAATTTGGATCGACCAGAAAATGGCCATTTTTCAAACGGTCTCCAAATTCAATGAAATTAGTTTTGTCAGGACCGTATCATCAAAACATTGTTAGAAATAATTTTTCGGGAATTTTTAGAGTTAGTATGTGGCCCCGGTAAATTGAAATGTGCGTTTAAAATTCAATATAATGATTTAAATGTTAATTTAAATAAAACTGATCGAAACGATCGAATTAGCTTACAATACATATCTCATTGTGTTTGGAATGGGGATAATTAGCTAGGGACGACAGTCGGTGAGTTCTATTTGAAGTTCAAAATAGAAAGTTCTTTTTAGAAATTAAAATAATAAATTATATTTATATAAGGCCCCTCACCTTTGTTTCTCTCTCCCCCTCATTTCCCTTCCCCGTCGGTTCTGAGAAAAAGAAGAAAAAAAAATATAAAACCCCAAATCGAACGAGCCTAACCCTAGCTCGCCGCCACCGCTTGCGTCGCACCCTCCCCTAGCCACTCCGCCTTCGACGAGCACCTCTCCTTCCTCCAGCCGGCGAGCGAACTCCTCCCCCATTGAGCACGAAGGCCACCAACCCCACTTCCAATCAATGCGCCATACCACGACACCCTGGCGCGAGCACCAGTCCCCCTCCACCGCGCCTTCGCGCCTCAGCCTCCCTCCAACCCTCCGTTAATGTCCAGCCCCCTCCTCCTTCGAGGTTACTGTTGGATCTAGAATAACCCTAGAGGGGGGGTGAATAGGGTTTTTCACAGTTTTTAACTGAATTGAAAACTTAACAAGGTATATAATAATAAACTGATCACAGAAAATAGCAGAAACTGAAATGCAGAAAATAAATCACACACAGATATACCCAGCTTCGGCAAAACCCTGCCTACTGCTGCATTTCTAAGGTTTCTACTAGGTGATAGAACAGTTCCCGCATACAAGACCATGTACACTTGTGACTCTCGCTCCTATTCTAACCCTATGCTCAAAACCGTAGACTGATCGATATCCCCTCGATCAGATTTCCCTGTTTACGACGTTGTAACCAGTAACCCAGAATTTTACAGACTCTGAAACTGACAGTCAACACCCTGACTGTTTTACCTAGACTTTACAGATCTAGTCAACTGCTCGTTTGATTTTTACAACACGAATTAAAAAACAAATGCAAAACAAAAAAAAAAATTTAAACCCTTAAGGAATTAAAAACAAAGGGGTCATCCCTTAAAAAAAATATGGTCGGCCCATTTCTTTATTTGTTAAAGCCCGATCCTTTGCTTTCTCTCTTTCTGGAATTGTAAATGGCGGCCGATGGAAAATGACTAGGGTTTTCTTCTTTCTTCTCAAATCGATCGGTTGCTTGATGAAGTTGCGTGTCCCTTTAACTTCGAGTGGCTTGAATCTTCGACTGGATATTCTCTGATTTGGTGGATGGATTTGGGATTCTCTTTCTCTCAATCGATACCCTTCTGGAAACTGTGAGTGAATTTGAATATTTTGATTCTCCGTTTCTTGAATTTAACCGTGTTTTGTTTCCTTCGCATGCCAGTGATGAAACTGTGTGTGTAGTATATATATAGGGTAAACGAAAACCCTAAAAATAACTCTGATTTTGTGAGATGACTTGTCTGGTTGATTGCGGTTTTTCCCTTTTTGGATTTTGTAATTCTCGGCTTAAAAGAAATTGCGTGATTTCTGGACATGATTTAGAGTTTTGATTCCTTAGCACTAGCATAATTTCTGCACTTTGAATAACTCCTTTGCGTGAAGATTTCCTCTTTTAATTCCTTAAATGAAATTGAAAATTGTTGCCTTGATCTCCTTGCGCAGATTATGCTGCCTGATTGAATCAAAACAGGAAATAATGAATTTCTGAATTGAAAAATGATTTTGGAAAAATTGCCTTAATTCCTTAGATCATTTATGCCCTTCTGTTGTCTTAAGCAAGTCGAATTACCCCTTTTAATTCAAGCATGATTTCTGGAAAAAAAAACATAATTGATTTCTTGCCCTTTGTTTACTCATTTCTGGAAACATCAGAAGTATGCCAAATATGCTCGTGTGATTGCTCAATGAACTCGAAAGGCATTATAAACTATTCAAAAATATTGTTCACCGATTTGATTTCTTTGCCATAAACATGCTGAAATGTTCTTGCTATGAGTCAGGTCGATCTATTCTTTTTATAAAGAATTGACTTTCTTGCATGTCCAAACTTGATTTACACTTGAATGTATTCATGCCGATTTTAAGTCCTGAAATTCTTAAAACTGCTTTCAGTCGATAACACAGCACTGAGATTTCTTGAGATAGTAGAAATGCAGACTTTATTTCCAAAAAAAATGCTCCATTTTTGACCTTGCTGCATTGTTCACTTGTGTGCACTGTGTAAACAGAACACCATCTATCTTGCCAACACCACCATTCAGTTTTGTTTATCATGACTTGTTGTTCCTCTTTGCTATATTCATGCTATTTATAAGCCTGGTCTGATCCACTCTCTGAAATGCATATATTTGTGTTGTTGTCCTTGAATATGCATTGACTTGGTTCACCATGTTTGAGCTAGTTGTGTTGAACCAGTCCAGTAGCCGTTCTGTCTTGAAGACACTTTGAATTGAGCCATTTAATTTGTTGTATTTCTGAAATTTTTTGAACCCTATTGCTTTCATACATGTTTGTTTCATTTCTGCCTTGCTTTTACTGCATCACTTTTCACACATGCTTGTTTGCACCATTAATATGTAGCTGCTTTGCCTCTTGTCATTCTTTGAAACTGTCTTGATCACTGTCTTGATAACTGTATAGCTGCACATGTTTGCTGCCATGATCACTCTTTTATATGAATGCTGATCTGTCTTGTCTTGGCTGTTTTACTCAATATCATTGGTGTTGTGTTGCTTTACCACCTTGACATTGATGTAGTTGAGCAGCGGCTCGACTATAACTGAACTGTTTTGAATGCTCGACCATGTATTCTCGACCACTTTGCTACACACACACATGTATTTGTTATTGCCATGTAACTTGTACTTTGCCCTTTTTTTTTTTTTTGATTTGAACTTTGCTCGGCCATTTGGGTGCTAAAGCATCAGTCTTGATTATTTTTGCTGTTTGAATTTTTTGTTGATGCACATTTTGATTTTCATCTCTCCTTTTGATTTTGTCCTGTCTTGTGTCAAATTTGACAATTGTGTATATATGTGCAACTGTGATACACATCAGCAAACTGACTGTACTGTGTTGGGGCTGGTCAGAATCAGCTGTTTTTAATGCTGGTTCTGATCAGCAAACCAGTATGGTTATGTTGAGGCTGATCAGTGGGTACTGAAAAAATATCAGATCAAGTCATGAAAGATGATGAGAAACACACCAGAAATCTGAGGCAAATAAATTTTTAAAATAAAAATTATATCTGCAAGAATATGAAATTATTTTTTTTCTAGATACTGTGTGTGTGTTTCTGTATATGACAGGTATGAAGACTGGACTGACGGACAACAGTGAGCTGGACTGACAGTGAAGACTGTGAAGACAGAAGACAAAAGGCAGTTTTGTCAGCTTTTAACTGGAAATGAAAATGTAACTGAGTGAATGTATATTGAGTGTGAGTGTTGTAAAGGAAGAAGTACTCAATGTATGAAGATTGTACTGATATGAAAAGTAACAGTGGAGTGTACAACTAGTGAAGATATAAATTTGTACTGTTTAAATGTTGAAATAAAATATTATATTTAAATAAAATACTGTGTTAATATTTGAATGTCTGTACAGTAGTATTTCACTTAAATATAAATATTATATTCTTGTTTGAGGTGAATATAAAACAGTACAGTGACAAACACATTTAAGATAATATATACTTGTTTGTTATCATCAAACAAAAATCATATAATTGTGTATACAACACCGTTATATACAACAATCTCCCCCTTTTGATGATGACAAACAAATAAAAGATTTTGTATATAATAAATGTGTTTGACAGTGAATATTGAACAGTGAATATTGAACTCCCCCTATTTATTTGCTCCCCCTTCAACAGATAACTCCCCCTATAACTGTGCATGAGTCAAATGTATGAATAATAATGAATTTTCAAAATTAAAAATATTTATCAAATATTCACTCATAAATCAAAATCTAAACCCATTCTCCCCCTTTTGTTATCATCAAAAGGATACAGAGTTTAAAATACAGATGAAAATTGACTAAAAATATAATTTCAGCTGAAGAAGAAGAACGGTCATCATAATTTTCAATCAGTCAAACAAAAATCATAATATTCTAAGAACAGGTGGCACATTTCACATTTTAGAGAATGACGGATATACGATGAATTTTATATAAAATGGAGAGAGTTTTAAAACAATTCTTTTTTCAAAGGATTTTTATGAAAATAAAGCACAAAAACAGTGATGGATTTGGACTATAGTTAATAATTCAATTTAAGTGACAAAATCGAATAATCTCAAATCCCAGTAGCTATCAATCAACAAAACATAATACGTCATAAAATTTCAACATATTTCACAGATTAGAAAGTGGATTGATAGGCTGGTTATTATACACCAAGGAGAATTTCACATAAAAATTTATTTATTGCAAATTATTTTCTTTTCTTTTTCTTTTGATTTAAGAGCACCCTGACCATGCATAACCAGAGCTTGGATTTTTAAATGAGGTCAGTCGCAGCTTAAATTATAAGTTGTCTCATAACCATACATGACCAGAGCTTGGATTTTTAAATGAGGTTAGAGACACACTTATGTATTAATTAAATATTTATCGTTTTCAGCTTTAAATAGAAAAATTCCTCGGTATATACAACCAATATGAATGATAGAAATGTGGTAGGTATAGAAATGGAATGTGAAATGTATTTCTAAATTAATAATATTATGAAATATGACAAACTGTACCGGGATAATTGAAATTTTTTTCAAATATCACTAATTCTGAATAAATAGTATAGTTCCAATTCTATCACAAATTTCCACTGTTTATTAAAAAAAAGATTTTTTTTTTATTTATTTAAAAATATTAACTCTCCACACAAAAAAAATTATCATGGATGGCAGAATGATGATAGATAATGAGTATGGTCGTGAAATAATTGCCAGTTCAAAGATATTATAATAAATATTCATCCATCATGAAAATCTAAATAAAATCTCCTCTTGTTGTGAAATATACTGTAGTCACAATTCATCACAATTTCAAAATCTGATAATAATTTTGATGAATTACAAATACTGTTTGATTCGGATATTGATTTCAATTTCTTAATGAATAATCAATAAATAATTTTAAAATTGAAAAACAATTACAAGAGGAATATGCTGATCTATACATGACAAGAGGGAAAATATATATATATATATATACAGCAAAAAAAATATGCAGCCCTTTTAAACTGATACCACATGGTGTCTCTACAAAGTGAAAAATCAGAACAGATGGATGAGACAAATATAAGGCGCTTCTGATACCAAATGTTCTCGCTTTCTCGAGGATTTTAATGACACCCCGGTGGCAAACAATGGTACCTCAATCAACAGAAAATACTTAATTACAAAGCAAGCAACTCAAGCACACAAATTTCATTTATCAGACCACGATAAACCTTTGATACCAAATCAAGCAGTCCTCAAAAATATTTACAATTCAATTTCTTATAATCAGTGCAGCATGATTCCAAAACAAACATTTTTCAAAAACAGTATCAGAGCAGCACAGAGAAATCAGTATCACAACAGACTTGTCGAGATGTTGGTCACATAAGGTGGTTCATGATCCAAGATTTGCAAATATACTCTATTTTAAATCATTTGAAGAAATGTAAAAGTATTAGGATTTAATGAATCAATCACACCAGGTTATATTTCAGATTCAAGATATGTGTGAGATCCAATAAATCAATAATTTCAAATGATTTTAAACAAACATATATTCAAATCAAATAATCATGAAATAACAATGATTTTCAAAGACCATTTTAAAAAATTCAAGAATTTCTCAAAACTATTTCTGACAAGCCCAAGAGAAACACCAGATCATTTACATCAAATCTGAGAGGTATTCATGATACAAGAGATTAAAAAATAATTTATTTGAAATCACTTGAATCAATGTTAAGTTTGAGATACAATGAATCAGTCACACAAGGTTGATTATTTCAAATTTTAAGAGGTGTGTGATATTCAAAATATCTAGAATTTCGGATGATTTCAAACAAACATATTTCAATATAATGATCATGAATAAAGATGAATTCCAAGATGTATCACTGATACAAGCCAATCTGAAAATCAATGAAATTATCACAACTGATAAATAACAGAGTGCTGTAATGAGTATAATATTTTGAGCTTTTCTAAAATGAATTAGAATAAACTCAGATCAGCAAAGGTGTGTGAAATTTCATTAAATATTCAGATCTTAAAAAAATTCAAAATAACAGTGTTCAAGGTATACTATGGAAGCTTTAGCACTGTTAGGAATTCAGAAAAGAAATAAAACTTCAAAACAATTGCAGATATTTACAAACTTAAATTCAAGTTCTGGAAATGAATATAAACATGTGAGTTTTACCCAAATAGAGTAAATTTCCAAACAAATATGAATACTGCAACTGGAAGTTTCAGAAGCACAGAAAAGAAAAAACAACGAGATATGGCAGTGACAAATCAAATAAAAACAAACAGAAAAAAATAACATAGAAAGGGGTAGAAGAAAGAAAAATAAAAAATATTTACAAAGATGAGTTTAGAAATCATACCTGATTCACAGAAGACGTTGTGGATCTCTAACTCATCAAGCTTTGGCTAGGGAACTTTGAATGATACAGACAGGTGAAACAACTTGAATATCAATCTCCTTTGCATAGCAGTTCCTCAGCCACTTCTGGTACCTAACCGTTTATTGGATCGAGTGGTCTAACAAGGTTAGTAAAACCACTCATAGTTGTATGTCGAACCTTCGGTACCCAAACTTGTTTGTATAACAATCCTTCTGAATTTACTTTCATACCCTTAGGAACCCAAATCAGTTTAGTTTTTCCAAGATTGGCTTTATTTATTTTTTGGGTCCATGATTGTTCAACAGAATTGTTATAAAACAAAATTTCATTTTGTCTATGTTTCACAAATCCTTTGAAATTTTCAGAGTTAGAACTTTCAAAACAAACATTTCTAAAGTGATTTGAGGGATTTTTAAAACCATTTGTATTCTGCTTTTCAAAATCATTCATTTTCCCAAATCCAAGTCCATTTTTATTTCCAGACGGAAATTGATTTCTCAACAACATATTCAACGATTTTTCTCCATTTGAAAATTTAACCAATGTTGATTCAAGTTGTTGAAGTTTAAATTTGAGATCATCATTTTCTTTCATTAAATCCGAACAATGATTTTTAGTGATCTTACAATTTTCAGAATCAACTTTCAAAACCAAATTTTCAGTTTCAAGCAATTTGATTTTGGCTTGGGACTCAGAAATCTCAGCTTCAAAAAGTTTTTGTTTTTCCAATTCAAGTTTTTCAACATTCTTGAATTTTTCAATTTCAGATTCAAGCTCTTTCACAATCAAATCCGTTTTCACCAAATTTTCCTTTTCAAAAATTTCATGTTCTAAATTAATCTTATCCAACTCCTTCTGCAAAGCGTTATTTTTATGAGTCAACTCATCTTCGAGATTTTTCAAAAACAAAATTTTATTTTCGAGCTTTCCAGAATATTCATCAAGTTGAGCTAAATCAGTTTTCACAACCATACAGTTTTTGCAGTCAGAGTTTTCAAATTTTAATTTCAACAAATTGTTATTGTGGGTCAACTCAGAATTTTCAGATTTCAAAGACTTGTTTTTTCGTTTGAGACGATCAACAGTTCTTGTTAAATTATTACAAAGAGATACCAGATCGTCATATGATAAGTCCCCATTGTCTGAATCCACATGAATAGTTCCAGTTAAGCACATATCTGAATTTGAGTTGGCAGTTGAGGGTTTTGAGGAGTTGTCAGAATTTCCATACCGCGCGTTGAGAGTTTTTCAAATGTCCTGCGCAGTTAAACAATGAGAGATAAAGTCAAGCTGATTATTATCAAGATAAGAATATAAAATATGCATAGCTTGAGCATTTAAAACCTTATTCGTCTTATTTGACATATCTTCCATATTTTCAATAATATTCCAATAATCAAGATTAACAGATTTTAAATATGATTCGAAATTTGATTTCCAAATTGAAAAATCTGTTCCCTTAAAAATAATTGGAATATTACTGGACTGACTCTCATAAGACTGACAACTAGGATCCATGTTTCTAGGGTTAATGAAATAACCTGCTCTGATACCACTTGTTGGATCTAGAATAACCCTAGAGGGGGGGTGAATAGGGTTTTTCACAGTTTTTAACTGAATTGAAAACTTAACAAGGTATATAATAATAAACTGATCACAGAAAATAGCAGAAACTGAAATGCAGAAAATAAATCACACACAGATATACCCAGCTTCGGCAAAACCCTGCCTACTGCTGCATTTCTAAGGTTTCTACTAGGTGATAGAACAGTTCCCGCATACAAGACCATGTACACTTGTGACTCTCGCTCCTATTCTAACCCTATGCTCAAAACCGTAGACTGGTCGATATCCCCTCGATCAGATTTCCCTGTTTACGACGTTGTAACCAGTAACCCAGAATTTTACAGACTCTGAAACTGACAGTCAACACCCTGACTGTTTTACCTAGACTTTACAGATCTAGTCAACTGCTCGTTTGATTTTTACAACACGAATTAAAAAACAAATGCAAAACAAAAAAAAAAATTTAAACCCTTAAGGAATTAAAAACAAAGGGGTCATCCCTTAAAAAAAATATGGCCGGCCCATTTCTTTATTTGTTAAAGCCCGATCCTTTGCTTTCTCTCTTTCTGGAATTGTAAATGGCGGCCGATGGAAAATGACTAGGGTTTTCTTCTTTCTTCTCAAATCGATCGGTTGCTTGATGAAGTTGCGTGTCCCTTTAACTTCGAGTGGCTTGAATCTTCGACTGGATATTCTCTGATTTGGTGGATGGATTTGGGATTCTCTTTCTCTCAATCGATACCCTTCTGGAAACTGTGAGTGAATTTGAATATTTTGATTCTCCGTTTCTTGAATTTAACCGTGTTTTGTTTCCTTCGCATGCCAGTGATGAAACTATGTGTGTAGTATATATAGGGTAAACGAAAACCCTAAAAATAACTCTGATTTTGTGAGATGACTTGTCTGGTTGATTGCGGTTTTTCCCTTTTTGGATTTTGTAATTCTCGGCTTAAAAGAAATTGCGTGATTTCTGGACATGATTTAGAGTTTTGATTCCTTAGCACTAGCATAATTTCTGCACTTTGAATAACTCCTTTGCGTGAAGATTTCCTCTTTTAATTCCTTAAATGAAATTGAAAATTGTTGCCTTGATCTCCTTGCGCAGATTATGCTGCCTGATTGAATCAAAACAGGAAATAATGAATTTCTGAATTGAAAAATGATTTTGGAAAAATTGCCTTAATTCCTTAGATCATTTATGCCCTTCTGCTGTCTTAAGCAAGTCGAATTACCCCTTTTAATTCAAGCATGATTTCTGGAAAAAAAAAACATAATTGATTTCTTGCCCTTTGTTTACTCATTTCTGGAAACATCAGAAGTATGCCAAATATGCTCGTGTGATTGCTCAATGAACTCGAAAGGCATTATAAACTATTCAAAAATATTGTTCACCGATTTGATTTCTTTGCCATAAACATGCTGAAATGTTCTTGCTATGAGTCAGGTCGATCTATTCTTTTTATAAAGAATTGACTTTCTTGCATGTCCAAACTTGATTTACACTTGAATGTATTCATGCCGATTTTAAGTCCTGAAATTCTTAAAACTGCTTTCAGTCGATAACACAACACTGAGATTTCTTGAGATAGTAGAAATGCAGACTTTATTTCCAAAAAAAAATGCTCCATTTTTGACCTTGCTGCATTGTTCACTTGTGTGCACTGTGTAAACAGAACACCATCTATCTTGCCAACACCACCATTCAGTTTTGTTTATCATGACTTGTTGTTCCTCTTTGCTATATTCATGCTATTTATAAGCCTGGTCTGATCCACTCTCTGAAATGCATATATTTGTGTTGTTGTCCTTGAATATGCATTGACTTGGTTCACCATGTTTGAGCTAGTTGTGTTGAACCAGTCCAGTAGCCGTTCTGTCTTGAAGACACTTTGAATTGAGCCATTTAATTTGTTGTATTTCTGAAATTTTTTGAACCCTATTGCTTTCATACATGTTTGTTTCATTTCTGCCTTGCTTTTACTGCATCACTTTTCACACATGCTTGTTTGCACCTTTAATATGTAGCTGCTTTGCCTCTTGTCATTCTTTGAAACTGTCTTGATCACTGTCTTGATAACTGTATAGCTGCACATGTTTGCTGCCATGATCACTCTTTTATATGAATGCTGATCTGTCTTGTCTTGGCTGTTTTACTCAATATCATTGGTGTTGTGTTGCTTTACCACCTTGACATTGATGTAGTTGAGCAGCGGCTCGACTATAACTGAACTGTTTTGAATGCTCGACCATGTATTCTCGACCACTTTGCTACACACACACATGTATTTGTTATTGCCATGTAACTTGTACTTTGCCCTTTTTTTTTTTTTTTTTTTTTTTGGATTTGAACTTTGCTCAGCCATTTGGGTGCTAAAGCATCAGTCTTGATTATTTTTGCTGTTTGAATTTTTTGTTGATGCACATTTTGATTTTCATCTCTCCTTTTGATTTTGTCCTGTCTTGTGTCAAATTTGACAATTGTGTATATATGTGCAACTGTGATACACATCAGCAAACTGACTGTACTGTGTTGGGGCTGGTCAGAATCAGCTGTTTTTAATGTTGGTTCTGATCAGCAAACCAGTATGGTTATGTTGAGGCTGATCAGTGGGTACAGAAAAAATATCAGATCAAGTCATGAAAGATGATGAGAAACACACCAGAAATCTGAGGCAAATAAATTTTTAAAATAAAAATTATATCTGCAAGAATATGAAATTATTTTTTTTCTAGATACTGTGTGTGTGTTTCTGTATATGACAGGTATGAAGACTGGACTGACGGACAACAGTGAGCTGGACTGACAGTGAAGACTGTGAAGACAGAAGACAAAAGGCAGTTTTGTCAGCTTTTAACTGGAAATGAAAATGTAACTGAGTGAATGTATATTGAGTGTGAGTGTTGTAAAGGAAGAAGTACTCAATGTATGAAGATTGTACTGATATGAAAAGTAACAGTGGAGTGTACAACTAGTGAAGATATAAATTTGTACTGTTTAAATGTTGAAATAAAATATTATATTTAAATAAAATACTGTGTTAATATTTGAATGTCTGTACAGTAGTATTTCACTTAAATATAAATATTATATTCTTGTTTGAGGTGAATATAAAACAGTACAGTGACAAACACATTTAAGATAATATATACTTGTTTGTTATCATCAAACAAAAATCATATAATTGTGTATACAACACCGTTATATACAACAGTTACAGCGGCGCAAGGAAGATGACGAAGGGAGCAATTTGAGGTTCACGATTACAGGATTGAACGAGCGGGAGCAAGGGTTTTCAAAGGCGATATTTTCTGATTTGCAAAGGTAATTAAGAAGTAATTGTTTTTAATGTAAATAGCATTTAGGAAAAAAATGTGTTATCTTTTTTTTAATGAAATAGCGTGTATAAAAATATGATTTTTATATTATAGAGATAATAAAAATATGATTTTTAATATATAAACATCATATTAAAAATGTGAATTTTACTATGAACAGCGTGAAGAAGATTGCGTTGGAATTTTGAATAGAATCCAAACCATCGTCCATTAAAGAATGGAGGAGTGGATCCCAAAGGTGAGAACTTCTCACTTTAATTTTATTTTCTAATTAAAATATATACTAGGATGCAGACGGTGCTTAGCAGCACCCGACACCCATCGTCCATAGACCATGGACGACTTGTTTGTTTGTTTGATTGTGTTGTGAAAATTGTTTGCGATGCGAAATGAAATGAATAAAATATTCATGTGTTAAATAAATATTTTATAGTTAAAAATATAATTTTTAACGTGTATATGAATAAAATAAATATTCATTAACAAATCGGATGATTTGTTTATGTGCACACATTTGACTGATATTGATTGGGACGATAAATTTTACACATCGCCCAGCTATACAAATAAAATTCATTATTTGTTGATTGAAACTCCACACGGGTATTGGGATGATACATGACATACACTAGTCCCAATAATTAGTTGTATGTCAATCGATTGGTTGACAGGCTGTATAAGCATTAAATATTTATATTTAATGCTTATGCAGTGTAGAATGTACTCTGGATGATGGTTGACTGTGTTTGGTTGTTGTTGTGTACATGTGTTGTATGAAATCCATATAAAAAAATAATATGGTAATTGACTGTGTTTGATTCCAGTTCAGAAAGAATGAATATTTTAAAATAACGAATATTTTAAAATAATAAATATTTTAAAATAATATTCAGTAAAGGATCAAAATCTGATTTTGATGTCCGATTTGGGATGGACACGAAAATATATTTACATATATAAATCCGTGTTGATTAGATTAACGCCATTTTGATGTGATTGATATTTATATCGATTTTATTCATTTTTATTATGAATTTCGGAAAGGAATTGATTCCAAAATCTACTGTTTTGAAAATACTATCATTTATATATTGATGATATGGAATATTCAATTTTGATTTGAAATTGAATATGAAGTTGAAATCGTTTTGAAAACGAATTTAAAACGATTTATAAAATACATTTTAAATGAAAATCGATGAAATATTATATATATATATATATATATTATATAATGGCCTGAATAGAACGCGTCGCACATTGGCAGTTCGTGAGTTTCAACCATTGACTTTGAATGGGCATTACGAAAGATCTGACCGTCGGATTCTCCTAAAATCGGAACTGTTGGATTCGCATCAAAAAGAGCTTTTCAAATAATATTAGAAATTTGAAATCTAATGGTTGGATTTGGAATTATGTCCTTTGATTTGTCTCTCTTCTCCTTTGATTCGTCCTCTTTTCCTCCCCTCCCAAATCGTCTTCCTCCTCCTCCTCCTGTCTCCATCAATATTGTAAATAATGCTTCCTCTGCTGGGGTTGCACCATCCTTGAAATCGTTTCCAGATCCAATTTTAGATCCATTCTCTAATTTCCATTCTTCAAGTGGATCTAAAGCAAATCCTGTGAATTCTGTTATGGGAATTTTATCAAATACCTTACCTTCTCATCAAAGATCTGATAAAGGGAAATCCATTATCATTGATTCCTTCTTTCAAGGCTCCAAATCTCAGGCTGCTCCTGTTATCCTTAATGGATCTGGTTGTTCTTCAAGCTCTGGTATGAACTTTTCGTCAAACACTTCCAGTACTTCTTCATTTCATATTAAGCAAGACTATCTTTCTCTTTTTAATTCCCTACCAAAGAATGCTGGGTCGTATAAACCTATTCAGTTTGATGTATCTAGAAATGGTCAGCCTAATCCTCTTCCAGATCAAGTTAAATTGGAAGGGATGAGGTATTGGGAAAATTACTTGGTTGGTTTTTTCTTAGATGGTACTCTCTCATATATTACTGCTGTTAATTCTCTGATGAAGGTGTGGAAATTGAAAGGGGATGTTAGTATTAAATCTGATGGTATGTTTTTCTATTTCAAATTTGCAAATGATCAGGAAAGAGATAGGGTATTGAGATCGGATCCAATCTTCATCAAAGGTAGAATGTTTATTATAAATGAATGGGATCCATCAATTGGGAATTCACAAGCTCAAATTAAAAAGGTACCTATCTGGATTCACTTACACAGAATTCCACTTCTTCTATGGACATTAATGGGTGTTAACTGGTTATCATGTCATGTGGGTCGACTTATTTGTTTTGATGTCAGTACTGAGAAACTCCAGAGAATTAGATACGCAAAGGCTTTAGTTGAAATCACTCCGGAGTTTGAATTACCAAATAGTATAGTGGTACCTGGGTTAGGAGAGAGTTGCCAGCCTGTTCAAGTAATATATGACTGGAGACCAATGATTTGTACCCATTGCAAAATATTTGGGCATGAAACAAGGAATTGTGAGTTAATGGCAAAGGAGAATGTTGGAGCTGATACTTTGAATGAGGTTGGAAAATTTCAAACAAGGGAAAAGTTTGTACCTCCTGTTGTGCAAAGGAAAACAGTGACAACAAAGGATAATCAGGGATGGAATAAGTTTGTGAATAGAAAGAAAACAATGTGGATGAGGAAATAAAATGGTAAGATCACTGATAATGCAAATAAGGATAGTGGGAATGTTGTGGATGAAGTTGATAGGGCGATGGAGAATGTTGAGGAAATAGTTGGAGATGTAGTTTCAAACTTAAATGAGGAGTTGAATAATGATGAAGAAATGGATTGTAATATGGTTTTGCAAAGTAGAAATAATCAAAATGCAATAATTGCTGATGTAAATGGGAATCTCTCTATTCAAAATATGGAGGATAGAAATCAGAATTTTGATGGTTTACTACAGGAAGCAGTTGCAAAGGAATTTCATGTGAATAATCCTTTCTCGATTCTTAATGATCAATACGATGATCATGTTGATTCTCAAACTCCTATTGGTAACTCAATGTTATCTCCATCTTCCACTCTGGCTCCTTGTAATCAAGCTACCATATCCTCTCCTCATCTCAATACAATGTCATGTTCTTCTTCTTTTAGCTCTCAATCTCCCTCTAATCCTTCTTTCAGCTTCAATGTGCACTCAACTTCTCCTTATTCTCACTTAACCCTTCCTCCTCATATCAATCTTCCACCATCTGCTATTGGTTCAGCTGAACAAATCTCCTCTTCTTCTCAAACAGTGACTCCCTCTTTTGGGAGTAAGAAGAAAACAAAAAAGAAAAAGAAAACTGTTCTGAAGGAAAATATTCCACCTGATGATGATCTTGATAGTGGTAAAGAATTCAATCCTGAAGAAATTTTACCTTCCACTAGTTCAAAAATAATTTCATCTAGACATACAAGGAGTCATCCAAGTGCTTTGGTTGATCCTATTGTGTTTAAATGATTAGTCCAATCTGTTTTTGGAATATTCGAGGGGCTAATCTACCCTCAAAACAAGATGAAATAAAATCTTTGATAAAAGATAATAAAATCTAGTTGATTTGTATTTCTGAAACAAAACTGGATATGATGTCAACTGATAAGGCAACTAATTATATAGCTCCTTCATGTCTTATGATCACAATTTATCTTCTGCCTCTTTTGGTAGATTACTAACTATATGGCATTCTGCTTTCTTTAAGCTTTCAAAAATATCCGATTCTGGTCAACATATTCACTATCAATGTATCTATATTCCCGCAAATTTCACCTTCTTACTAACTTCTATCTATGCTCATAACTCTCTTTCTCCTCGTTCATCTTTCCTTGATTCTATTCATCTTTTAAATCCTTCTAATATTCCATGGCTTTTAGGAGGAGATTTTAATTGCATGTTTAGCTGCAATCAAAAATTAGGAGGCTATTCTCTGGCACTAAAAGATATTGCTTCTCTTAATCAAATGATCATTAAATCATCCCTTTTTCCTGTTCAAAGTTATGGATTAATTTTCACATGGACTAATAGTGCTCGTACAGGTCCAGCCACCTTTTGCAAACTTGATCATATTTTTGCAAACAGTTCCTTTTTTGATACTTGGCCTCATTCATACTATCAAATTTCTTCTCCAATTCTTTCTAATCACTGTCCTTTATTATTTCATTTGGGGACTGATGACTCCACTGACTAGGGTATTAAATCTTTTAATTTTTTTTAATTTTTGGTGTAACCATCCAGAGTTTTCTAGTCTTATTTTGCAGGTATGAAATGAAAGCTCTCATAGGAATCCAATGATAAACCTTCTTAGCAAGATGAAATTATTAAAATCTAGGCTCAGATTTTGGTCTTCCATGACTTTTGGGAAAGGTGCTCGGAAATCTGATGAAATTAGAGTGGAGTTGGCCAAAACTCAGCAGGAAATTCAGGAAAAGCCTTATGATGTTCTATTAAAACAGCAGGAAATGGAAATAAAGAAGCAACTCCAGTGTTTTTTAGATGTGGAAATGAGTTCTGTAAGACAGCAAGCATTCACTAGACGTGAACTAGAGGGTGACAGAAATACAAGGTATTATCATAACTTTATCAAGGTTCATAAAGCAAGGAATTCTATTTTCATGATTAAGGATTCTATGGTGCTGTTCAGAACACTGTTGATAGGGTCAATATTGCTTTTATTGATTATTTCTCTTCTATTTTGGCTAACCCTAATCCTCATAAGGTCAATATCAATCCCTTCTACTCTATCTCTTTGCCTACTATCACTCATTTGCAATTTGAGAGTTTAATTAAATTGGTGACAAGAGATGAAATTAAGGATGCTATCTATAATTTGTATCCAAATAGCTGTGGTGGACCAGATGGGTTTAATGCTTATTTTGTTCAGAAAAGTTGGGGCTTAGTTTGTGAGGATACTACACAAGCCATTCTGCATTTTTTTGTATCTAATCAAATTCCAACAAGCTGGTGTGCTACCTCGATTGCACTTGTTCCAAAAGTGGATAATCCAGACTCAGTGATAGAATTTAGACCTATCTCCTGCTGCACTATTTTTTACAAAATCATTTCAAAAGTTCTTGCCAATAGAATTCAGACTATGCTTCCTTCAGTCATTTCAAAAAATCAATCTGCATTTATTTAGGGAAGATCTATTTCTGATAATATATTATTAACTCAAGAGTTGTTATATGGGTATAATAGGAAAGGAATCTCTCCTCGATGCATGTTGAAGCTGGATATCAGAAAGGCTTTTGATTCTATTGCATGGCATTCTATTTTAGCAGTTCCTGCCAGAATGAATTTTCCAACTCCTTCTATTGCATGGATCTATTCTTGTATCTCCTCTACAAGATACTCTATTGATAGAGTTGGAAATCTGCATGGCTATTTTAAAGGCACTCAGGGGGTTAGGCAAGGAGATCCACTGTCAGCTTATCTTTTTATCACTGTGATGGAGCTATTGAACTCATTGTTAATTGAAAAGGTTAAAAGTAAAAAGTTGGAGCTTCATCTAAAGTGTAAGAATCCTATGATCATTCACCTACTTTTTGCTGATGATTTAGTATTATTTACTAAACCTACTAAAAGTAATATCCAATGTATCATAGATTCCTTACACTCTTTTTACTTGTTAACTGGTTTGCAAATTAATCTCAATAAATCTCATATCCTTATTATTGGTCTTTCAAGTACAAGGAGGAATGAGTTAATAGTTAAATCTGGACTTAGGGAAATGCCCCCACAACATTACATATTTGGGTCTTCCTTTAATTAGTTCTTGTATTACAAAGAATGACTGTCTTCCACTTTTTGAAAAGATTGTGAAAAAACTGCAGCAATGGCCAACTTGTAGCTTATCGCAGGCTGGTAGGTTGACAATAATACAATCAGTTGTAATGTCTTTAACTACTTATTGGACCAGACATTATGTATTGCCATCTAAACTGATTAGTATGATTATTGGACGAATTAACAAATTTCTATGGCATGGTGATATTTTCTCAAGAAAAATGATTCCTATCTCATTTTTTAAACTGTTTGATGACAAGTTGCATGGGGGTCTAAGAATAACAAATTTACCACTTTGGAATAAAGCAGCAATTTCCTTTTACTATGAAAAGATTTATACTAGTGGAAATTGCTTATGGTCTCAATGGGTTAATGCTAATTTGATTGGCAAAAAGCATTTTTGGACTATGGACATTCCACAAAACTGCAGTTGGAGTTGGAGGAATTTGCTCAAGTTAAGAAGCACCTTCCTGCCTATGGTTCAGTGCAACTACAAACATATTATAGGGCTGTCATTTTGGTTTGATCCATGGGCAAGGTCAGGTTTAATTTTAAGCTCTATTGTTGATTATAATTTGAGAGTTTTGTCTAGTATTTTTGAGAAAGCATGTGTTGAGGATTTTATTCATGATGGACACTTGATACTCCCTTATTCTAGTTCATCGTTTTTGAGAGCTTTGTGGAGAGATCTTTCAGAGAATTTCAAGGTGTATGGTGAGTCTGCCTTCTCATGGAGTAACAAACATTTCTCTATTTAGCATGTTTATTCTCTACTTCAAGGTGATAAGCAAGTATTTCCATGGGCCAAGTGGATTTGGTCTATAAACAGTTCAGCTAAAGAGAATTTATTACTCTGGAAAATCATGGCAAATGCAATAAATACAAAGGATAAATTGATGAGGATTGGGGTGGTAAATGATGATATTTGTTTGTTATGCAATTCGGCTGTGGAATCAAATGTTCATCTTTTCTTCGAATGCAGTTTTGCCTTTCAGATTTGGGTGATATTAATGGCCATTGGTGGCTACCATAGGCCGTCGAGTATCAGTCGAATTGCATGGTTCAACTTGTTCAAAGGTACAAGGTGGAAAACAAAGAAATCAATGATGCTTTTGATCATATTAAAGAAATTTGCTTACGCAATATGGTTAGAGATAAACAATAGGGTATTTGGACAAGGAAGATTGAATGCTGATCAGGTTTTCAGTGTTGTTCATGGCAAAATTCTGAAGAAACTATCAAGTACCATCATGAAATGAAGTTGGTATTGGAGTCTTCGTTTATGCTGAAGGAATTGTTATATGAGCTAAGTGAGTTTACAAAGGATATGTTTGTGTTGACTACTGACAGTCCTGAGTTTTTTCTATTTTGCTTTGTAATATGTTAGTGGTTTTTTTTTCTCAGTCCTGTTAGATAGTTTTGTGTATTTCCAATTGTTATAACTATTATAGTGTTGTAAATTTTGTTATAGTGAATAAAAGTTTACTGTTGCCTTTCAAAAAAAACAAAAAATTCAAACAATTCATTATATTTAACATGTTTATTTTATAAACGTGACCAACAAGATAAGTTACCTCACTTGGGTCTAATCGTTAAATTAACAATTTGGTGTTTCACTGAAATTAAACGATGTTTAATTTCAACGATTCAATCAGCATATGAATATATAATTAACAAACAATCGACCATTAGCAACCATAGCACACGCCTATCTAGTTAAAGCGCTTAGCGGATCCAATGCGGTAGAGGTCCAAATAGCCGTGGTGGGAATAAAGCGAGGTGATATAGCGGATGACTCTAAAACAGCCCATGTAACTCGTTCGTAATATTTGTACGAATGTAAATACGATAATTAAATAAAAAACTAGCACTCAATTTAACTATAATTAGTGCATTTGTAATTTTAAACAAAAACATGTGCAAATATCTATAAATAAACGTAAACTGTTGTTTAACTTAATTAAATGTTATAAAATACAGGGTATATATGTTTCTAAAAATATATATATTACAATATTCAACTAAAAAACCTAACTTATAATTTTTATAATGCATATATGTCATTTTTTAGGTCATTTCTTTCATTAAAGATATAGCGGGAATAACGTAATATAGCAGAAACAACTGGATATATCAAAAGTAGAGGAATATTGCGGGGTTTAAAGCGAAGAGGCTATATCAGAGGTTATTTGAGAATACCATAGCGGTGGTGATCCGCTGGGATATAGCGGGGTCATAGCAGGGCATTAACTGCACAGGCACACACAAATTAAATCTAACTTATATAAAATATAAGTGGGATAAACTATGTGAGTTTAACTCACCTTGCTCTGATTCATTGAAGTGGTTATCTAGGTTAAATTAAACGGTCATTTAATTTAACTATAAATCTCTCTTGTCTCCATTTCTGTCCAGAACAGTTCTAGAATGTAGATCTCCTTACCATGATTCCAATGCAATTTATTTAGTTAAATTATGTTCATATGTGCAATAGATATAAATAATATAACGTATGATTTTTAATTAACATAATTGACTCTCAATTAATTTAAAGTTTATAATTATTTACATTAAATTCATAGCTGTCTATTTACTTGGATCCGGGTGCTTCATCTCTGCTAATTATTCTGCACGGAAAAGTTACCACGCATGAGTTATGTACATATTAGCAATACGTTTCTAATTTAGACAATAATTCTTTAATTACTAAATAAATTAGTTAATTATTTTTTCTCTAATATTAAACGTAGGCTGATTACTTCAATGTATGGTCTTCATTCCTATTACTCATAGTTATCCCATATTCAAAGATTATAAAAATACAAGTTACATAATATAATTTACAAAAATTAATTACTTAAAAAAAATTGAGGCCAATTATTGTTAAAATTGGTAAACTAGGCCCAACTTCCTTTATTCCCTGGTCCAGCACAAATCGCTTTTGCAAAACCTTCCATCTTCGTTCTAGTATGCTTTGTCACGCACGATAATAGTTCGACGGTGCGCCTTCATGCTTCAATCGGAGATCGATCTGAACCCTCACCGGCGTGCCTCCTAATGCTGCACCTATTCCCTTAGGTCGACCTCATGATGTCGACTGCAGCTCCCTTTAGCTCCTTTCGACAGTCGCGCCTTCATGACGGTCTTCTGACCCCTGCGTTGAGCCAACCCAGATCATGACCGGTCAACCTGGAGAGCTCACTGAGAGGAAGAGCTTTAATTTGGGGAGATTTCGAATTGATTTATGGATTGAAATATTTTGGAGGAAGAATGATTGAAGTTTTCGTCCATTCGTTGAGGTAGATGGCGGTTTAATCATGCGTTCACCACATAGAGTACAATTGACCTTCTACGACTTGGTCTGGTGTAGTACCTTGACCAACTCCAGGTCCAATAGAAGTAAGCCCTACGACCAATCTAGAAGTAGGGGTAGCTATCTTATTTTAAGAAAATGCAAGGCCTGCATTGGCCTGATCTTAGATATTTCTTTGAATTGTAGTTGATAAAAATGAAAAACTAGGGTATTTGGGGTGATGTAGGTATATATATGTGAAGATAATATTATTATATTATTTATCGAACCTTTGTCTTGAAGTAATGCATTAAAATACTAACGAACAATCTCCGTTTCCGATGAAAATTGTAATCTTAGCATAATAAAATATTCCAGACACGATGGGATAGGTTTCGTCGAACTCTGAGGTCATTTGTAAAAAATCCCTTTGTAATTCACAGATGAAAAACCACGCGTTTAAATTTCCCACGATCATAAAATAAATCCAATCAACTTGAAATTTTGAAACCCAACTTGTTCTTTTTCTAATGGATCCAATGAAATTTATTTCATTAAAATCGGAGTTCGTTTAGCCGGTCATTTATTCCTCCAAATTTAACCATGTCTAAATTGGCCAAAATAATATAAACGATTAAATAAATATCTAGGTGTTTATCATTGCCATGATCAAACGGTAAGTTCGATTGACACGAAAATGCAAATCTTATAATAATGAATTAATATGAATCCAACGACACAAATTTCATCGCATTCTGAGACTATTTCCGGTACGTTATTTTTTTTAGTACGCCAAACGATGCTAACTTGGACACCAAAATACCCGATGTCCAAAAATAACAACTACCTACCTATCAAATCGATACGAATTCAATGGAACTTGTCTCGTAGCTTAATTCGATTGTTTGCTCAAGTTATACACAAAAATCCACGTATTAATTTAATTTAATTTAATTACGCGCTATAGAAAATGACTGGCTGTTTATGGCTGTCGTTGTCACATACGATATCGGTTTGCCACGAAATTTGATATCGTACAATAATTCAAGATTACGGTTCTAATAAAACTAAATTCATCGAAAATCGAGACCATTTGCAAAATTGCTTTTTTTAAGGCTTATAATAATATCGATAAAATGTTATTAAATTCCAAAATAATCCAATTAAATAACAATAAATTATTATTATCATATTTATCAAATGAAATATGTATATGTATATACACAGCTTCCAATATAAATAGTATGGCTATTAAAACTCAACATTACAATTTATGAGTTAAACGATATCCAATTTATATAAAATCCTATTTAATTTATTAAATAAACATTATACTTTAATAACGATTTCCATAGCAACTATTTTAAAATTTGAATTGGACATAACTAACAAATTATAACATGAAATCTCGATTTTTCTCTTTCATTAAAAAATTATTATCGACAAGAGTCAAACGTTTCTTATTTCACATAATTCCGAAATAAAACAGATTATGTATACTCAATTGAAGTTCAAAACTCAATATTGCGAACTACCGCGCCATTTCGAGCTCGATTTATAATTATATAAAAATTAACGTTCAACTTCATTTTAAATAAACGAATTCAATATTAAAATCCATTAATATTCCAAATAAATATCTAAAGCAGATTTAAATATTCAAATTCAAATGACCGAATTACACATATAGAGACTAAAGCTATTTACCCATCCATAACCGCGAAGAAATGAGAGTGAATACATAATCACGATGACTCCAAGTGTTTATTATTTTTCAAAAGTTTATATACATACACCTAACTCAGATAAACCGATGCCAGATGTAACGTCCGTGCACTGCATTGTGGGCTCATGTGAGAAGAGTATATAGTGTGATGCATACACACAAGTGAAATGCGTATGCATGACTCTAGATTATTAAAAATATATACATTATTTATTTATTTTGAAAGAGAGAGAGAGCGCTTTGAAAAATTACCCTAGCATAAGATAATACTAAAAATTTAAAGTGTTAACTCGTTTACCTTTAGTCAACCACTTTTTTAAACAATGACTAAAATTTAGAATGCAATCCACAATTATCACATATGAATATCTCTTTATGATAGTTACACAAAAATTTCGTGTAATTTCGACCTGACTTTTTATTATTTATTAGGACAAGTAATTTTCTAGAAATTATTAACCAAATTACTTAACTTGTATATTACAATATCAAAGGTACTCAAAAAGTAAACTAATATGCAAAATATTTTTTGAATTTTGGTTTTTTTTTTGATAAAAAGGAAAGCAAAAGATAATTTTCAAGAAAAAAGTGTAAAAAGAAAATAAGCATGATGAATTCCCTTACACTTTAATTGAATCGTGTACTCAAAGTCAATGAATACATGATATAATGAGTGCGAAAGATATATATATATATATATATATATATATATATATATATATATATATACACACATGTGTGTGTGTGTGTAGCGAAGAGTGTTAAAATTCCTTACTAGATGTGGTATGGCTCATGAAGAATCATGAGCTCCTTCTCTTGGTTACTTGAAAATTTCTAGTAAGGTTTTAAGTAATGACCATTGGCTATGGAAATCGATCAATCCCTTGGGTTTTCTATTTCGATGGCACCATATGGACAAACAGTAAGCATCAAGTATGGTCCGGTCCATCTCGATTTTAATTTTATGTGGCTTAAATGAAGTTGAGAGTTATACAAAAGAACTTTTTGGTTTGGTAAAACGTATTTCTTAGGACTGACTTGTCATGAAAATTTTTGGTTTTTCCCACGTAAATTTTTGAGTTTTCATACACATCATTCCTATATTGATCTATTTCATTAAGTTGCAATTTTCGGTTTTTGCCAGCTTTTTCAAGATTGAAAGTCAAGTTCTTTATTACCCACAATACTTTATGTTCAATTTCAATTGTCAAAATGCTTTACCTTAACTAATAGTAACGGAGACATCCCAAAATTAGTTTTAAAAGTAATAAGCCAAGCCTAAACTACATCCATTAATTTCTATGACTAATCCTTTTGGTTTTATTAATAGCTTTATCCATATTTTGTTTTATTTGTCGATTTGAAACTTCAACTTGATGACATGTTTGAGAATGTTAAGGAGTGGATAACTTGTGGGTTATTGAGCATCTCTTCATTAAATTTTCAAAGGATCAACTACAGAAGTGTATTCCATTATCACTTATTAATGTACGAGGCATGCCAAACCTTGAAAAGATATTTTATTTAAGAAACTTCATGATAATTTTATCATACATGAAATGGTTTCGACCCATTTTGAAACGTAATCAACAGTAAGAAGAATATACAATTTCCGAAGGAGTTAGAAAATGAGCCAATAATATTGATTCTCCAAACATTAAAGATTCGATCATATGGACATGAATCATAGGCATCATGTTACATCAAGAGATTTTATCAATCATTTAGCAACAATCGCACGTCTAACAAAATTCGAACACATCTTTGAGAAGATTAATCCAATAAAATCCTTGTTAAAGTACATTTTTAGCGATTTTCCTAGGAACAAAATGTTTATCGCACACATGATTATGATAAAACAAAATAACACTTCTAATTTCACTATCTATGACGCATGTAGGTCTTCCTAATATAATTACTTCACTTGAGATAGAAATTCGTACTTATCCTGTTTGGACCAAAATAAAGATGTTTGTTTAGTGGCTAAGTAGTTTACTATGTCGACGAACCAAGAAATGATTGCAATAGGAAGGAGTTGTTCACCGGGAAAGTTTACGGTAATATGTAGAGATGGTACTGCATTTGGAAGACGAGACAAGTGATCATCTATGACATTATCGGTTACTTTTTTATCTCTTATTGTAGGAATAAATCCTTAGAGTAAAATGATCCAACGAATCAAACGAGATTTAGCATCCTTTTTAGAAAAAAGGTATCTAAGAGCCGAGTGGTCTACGTAAACAGTGATCTGTGAGTCAATCAAAAAAGGTGGAAAATTTTCAAGTGCAAAAGCTACATCTAGAAACTCTTTTTCAGTAGTTGTGTAGTTAATTTGAGCATCTTTTAGAGTCATACTAGCGTACTAGTTAACATGAAGGATTTTTTTGATGCATTGCCCGAGGATAGGAAAAACTGTAGAGTTCGAAGCATCACACATTATTTCGAAAAAAATATTTCAACCGGGTGAGCAATTGATTGGGGCTGAGATGGGTACCTTTCTGTGATTTTAAAAAGAAGTGACACAATCAAAGTTAAAATCAAAAAAGAAACGTCCTTTTCTGAACGAGTATTCAATGGATAAGCAATTTTGCTAAAATCTTTTACAAAGTGTCGATAGAAACTAGCATGACCATGGAAGATTCAAATATATTTAACACATTTATAAATGGGTATTGTTTGAAATAACATCGATTTTGGCTTTATCTACTTTAATGCTGTTATTTTGAAATGACGTGTCTAAGGACTACGCAGTTTTTAACAACAAATGGTATTTTTCCTAATTCAAAGTCAAGTATTTTTCTTTGCACCGGTTTAGAACTAACTCAAGATAGTGTAAACAACCGAAAAAAGAGTCGCCAAAGATAAAAAAATTGTCCAAACTTCTTGAAATTGTTCAATCATATCAGATAAATTACCAACCGTGCATCGCTAAAAAGTTGCAGGGGCATTACAAAGTCTTAATGGCATGCATCAATAAGCAAAGGACCATATGGACATGTGAAACTTGATTTCTCCTCCTTAAGAGTGATTTGAATTTGGTTATAGCCGGATAACCATCTAGAAAGCAGTAAAATTTGTGTCTGGCTAAACGTTCAAGCATTTGGACAATGAAAGGGAGAGGAAAATGATCTTTATGTGTTTCATCGTTCAGTATTTAATAATCAATGCAAACACTCCAATCCGCTTGAGCATGAGATGGAACAAGCTCATTTTGTTGTTTGTGAGAATTACAAGTCCAGGTATTTTAGGCACGACATAAATGGGGCTGACTAATAAGCTATTGGATATAGGAGCGATTATACTGTTATCAAGATGCTTAAGGATTTCCTCTCGCACTGCATCTTTATTGCACATCACGAGGGGTTTGGATTCGACGATTAAGTGAATGTGATTTTGGGCAATAACATGGCTAATTTCCTTAATGCTAGGAATTGACCGGCCAATCGCATCCTTGTTTTTTGAAAGAGTTGAAAGAAAGGAATTTTCTTGGTCAAGATATAAATCAGTTGAATTGATGAATGGATAAGATTTATCATCACCTAAGTAAGCGTACTTTAGGTGAGATGGAGGGGGTTTGCGCTCTAACTTAGGGGGTGCTCATTCAAAGAAATCATTTGAGTTTAGGACTCAATCATAAGAGATTTGAAAGAAGTATGCGCTCGATCTCATTTGGCGTATCATGAAACAATTGCTCGTACTCGGCCTCGTGCTCATCGTGAAGGTCGACCATTTCATCATTAAAGTTATCATGAATGGCACTAACTTTCAATATTTGATCATTTGGTTCGTTCGACTGATTTTTTTAGAATGAAAATATTAAGATCTAAAGTCATGTTGTCAAAAGAGATATTCATCGAACCATTTCAACAATTGAATAAGGAATTTGATGTGGCTAAGAAAGCTTGTCCTAAAATCAATGGAATTTGACTTGTATGATTATTTAGTGGTTGTGTTCTGATGAAGTCAATTGGGAATATGGATTGCTCGCCTCGAATAAGCATATCCTAGATTTCTCTAAAGGTTTTTTTATCGAATTACCAGCGAATTAAAGCATGACTTTCGTTAGTTGAGATCATCTAAGTCAAATTGTTCATAGATCGAATATGGATCAAATTTACACTCGCACCTAAGTCTATCAAACATTTAGTTGATTGTCTTGTCTCTTATTGTGCACGAGATTTTGAGACACTTTAGATCTTCATATTTTAGTGGAGCCGATTAAGACAATGCTTCACTTAAACTGGCTTCTAAGAGGACCTTTTAAGGTACTTTATTGTGCCACTTTTTGAGTGCACAGGTCCTTCAGGAACTTAGCGTAAGTTGGGATTTTTTGAAAAAATGCCTATGAGAGGAATGTTCACTTTGACTTGCTTGAATATTCTGAAATTTTTTCCGTTTGATCAGGATTTTTCTTAAGTTTAAGTCGATGTTCTTAGAGCTCGAAACTCAATAGGTCTATCTACTTGAGTTGGAAAAAAATTAGATTCATGATTAGACTCTGCATTTTAATCGGAATCATTTGTAATTTTTGATGTAACGAGAGGAATTGGAGTTTCAGAAGAAGCATCCAGTATGTCATTAGAATTGACAATTTGGTTGTTGATTTGCTTATTGGATTTCAAAATGGTTATTGTGTTATTTTGGTTAACTTTGTAATCCTAAACAACATAAGGTTGGCTCGTGCTAGAGTTTTGACTGAGTTTGAAATTGGCTGACTCAAGATTGATCCTCTTTTTTGTTCACTCACAGAAGTGACTAATTGACTCATTTACATTTCGAGTTTCGCGGTCAATCGACTCATGTTTCGCATGTATGAAGCTCTAAGTTTTCCAAACTGTTGTTTGATTGAAGATTTTGAGTTGCAACCTTTAATAAGAGAGGTCAATCGTTTGTCATCTTGGCAAATAAAAGATTGTTGGGCTTGGCTTTGAGAAGGTGGCGTAAAGCATTTAAATTGATTTATTTGAAAAGGAGGATTAAAAGGATTGTTTGGAAATCCTTGAAAAGAAGGTCGAAACAAATTTGAATTGGAATTGTTTTAGTTCCAAGCGGAGATAGGATGATTTCTCTAGCCGAGATTATATATTGGAAAGAATGGGTCATTCCTAACTTTGTAAAAAGTGTTTACTTTTCTAACAAGAGCTGGCACTGATCGAAGATATAATTAGGATCATTACATTTGTTAAAGAAGGTTTGAGAAGCACAGTTCATTTGATTTGTTGAAAGAACGTTATCTAATTTATTTATCATCACATCAATTTTAACTTCTATAGCTAGAGATGATCCTACATAATGGGTTGAGTAGATTAATTTCTCGTTAGATCATTCCCATTGGATCGATTTTTCAGCTAATTTTTCATGAAATGGCCAAGCAACATCGTGATGTTGTGCAAGCAAAATTTCCTTGGCACATGGAATCAAAAGTGGTTCGTCAATGATTTTCAAGATCATCATAAATAACTTGGAAAAGATTGCATTTTTTTAAAATTATGATATGGACATTTGACTGGAAGTTCCTTACATCTTTCGAAGTATTTACCAAAAGATTCACACTCAAACTGATGAAATTTTACAATTTCTTTTCAAATTTTGATTGGTTTTCAAGATGGGATTTTTTTATTTTTTACAAAAAAAAGACTCTCACAAATTCATCCCCAGTTCTAATTGAATTTGAAGGCAAGCTGTATAACCATTTTGGCAGAAGCGATAAGTTGGAATGAAATTAACCTAAGTACGTATAACTGTTGAAGTTTAATGTTTACACAACCTTGTTCAAATTTCAATAAAAAAATGTAAAGATCATCAGTTTCAAAACTACCAAATTTTGAAAGTGTATTATTGTGACTCGAAAGAATTTCAAAATGATTTTGCGTTGGAGCGAGCAAAGTAATGCAAGAAGAGACAAAAACTTGATAAGGAAAAATTCAGTCCATGAGAGTACGTAGAGGATTTTCATTAGTTATTTGAGAAGGCAGACCTGTTCGAATTAAATGATGTGTCCAAGTGTTACAAGTCTAAATATTCGTGCACAAGAGAGAAAAGATTGAGAAGTGAAAAACAAAAAATACAGATCCAAATTGAAGTGAATTCGTTTATTAAAAGCAGGGATTTTTTTTTTAATGATTTATTTTGTAGAAGAGAAAACAGAATTATATGCTTAAAAGGATATCTCAGTTTTTAGCAAAGACAACAGTTTTTTGAAAAAGAACATAGGTTTAAAAGAAAGATGATTTTATTGTTTAGTTTTTAAGCTTTGAATATATATATATATATATATATATATATATATATATATATATATATATATATATATATATATATATATATATATATGCGACTAAATGAATGCAATAGCTTAATTATGAGCTTTCTATCCTTATTAGTTCCTAAATAATATATTTATCAAGACACTATGATTTAAATTAACAAAACTATTTCTAATTAGGTGATCGACAAGGGTTACTAATGCACCACAAATCACCATAGCAGTACAACTGAAGGTTTGAGTACCTTCAGTGAAACAATCACTATAATATCGGTGAAACAATTAAGATACTTTTTGTAAAATAAATCAAGTTATCAAAACATGAACTTGCGTTAAATGAGCTCGTGATACCCTTGAGTCCAACGTATCTTCATTAACTAGTCAATTTCTGTTATGAAATAATGTTTTTTGGACCAAGAAAGGGTTGTGAGCTTCCATCTTATGCGAATTTGAGTATTACCCTTAAAGAATAAAAAAAAAATTGAAATGAATGCAAAACAGAATTAAATGTGAACTAATAATGCAACTATGAATGAAATATTATTTGAATTTTTTAATGCAATATGCAAGCGATCAACAATACAATAAAAGTAAAACAGGAAACAGAACAAAGTACCATAGCGTGTAGAATTTATTAGCAATTTATTTTAACGGCGATTTTTTATTATTTTAGCATGCAGGGCGGCGTTATTTTTAGCAAGTGATCCTTCTGGATTTTTACCCTTTTTTTTTAAATGAGTATGAATTTTCTCTTAAAAAATGTGTAAACAATAATCATTTTTTCCTTTCAAAATTCGTTTGTCAAAACGAGAACAAGCAAAAATATTTGTTATAAACAAAAGAAAAAAATAAATGGAACTAAGAAAGAAAAAAGAAAATCACGTGCAAGTCGTTAACTTCACAAAAGAAAGTAAGAGACCAATTATTTTATAAACAAAAACTTTCTTTCCTTCTTTTTTAAAGAAAAACACAAAAGCACAAAAGGAAACAAAAAAATTAAATCAGCTCAGTCCGTCTACATACATAGGCCCAAGCCCACAAGTTCACAATCTGCTTTCCAAAACCTTGGTAATCAAACCTTCCCTGCTGAAACAAAATAATTGAAACCCAAAAATAATTCCAACAGCGGAAATGCAAAACGGGGCAAAGGAAAGAAAAATAATGGAAATTTTGAAGTTGCTCCTGTTCTAGGGCGATGGCTTTCAAATGACGAGTTCGATTTGCAGTTGAAATGAAGGATTCGCGGCAATGGTTCAACTGGAGTGTGTGGTTACCTATCTGCAAAAGGTGGTTCGTGTGATTGGGGATTGGAGGCGAGCGATAGAGAGACCAGTGCTTTGATTTGAAGTTGAAGATTGGCAGAGATGTTTCAGGTCTGCGATTTGAAGATTGGAAGTGGGCGATTTGAAGTCGTGGCAGGGATGGTATCTTGGTAAACTATTTGTAATGGAGTTTGGTATTGGAATCAGGTTGTGAAAGTAATGCAGGATGTAGAAGTGGCGGTGCTTGTGGAGTTGAATGATTTCAGTCCAGGATTGGGGATGATGTTGTTGGAGGGAATTGGGTACTTGTGTGGAAGAGGGGAGGATGTAGCCTGATGGTGAAGGGTCTAAGTGGAGGTAGTGGTAACTGCGGTCGCTATTGGGGTGTGTGTGTGTTGGGGTGGGGGGTAGTCATTTGATTGATGGCAAGGTGGTCTGAAACTGGTTGGCAGTTGAACGATGAAGGTTGCAGTTGTGTACAGAGGGGTGATTGACAATTTTGTTGGCCGGTATATGATTTGTGCTCGCTGCTGAAGGTGGTGCAGTGGATATACAGACAGAAAGGTTCAGAGGTTGTGAAGCTGTGACGATATGCGCGCTTGTGCATGTTAGTGAGATATTTGTGAAATGGAGAAGTGTAGGTTGAGTTTGATTTTGTGCAGGAGGGGTGAATGTGAGTTTTAATTCCAGTTCAGTTTGGTTATGTGGATGTTTGGTTGTAGTTGAAGGGTGGGAGGGGGTTGTAGTGAGGCTTGTGAGTTGGTAGTGAGGGGGAGGAACCTTGAAAATGTATGGAATAGAAATCACTGTAAACTAGAAACCATAGTAAACTGAAAATATTGAAATAGAAATGTATATTCTTTTCTGCGAATGCTATCTGTAGTGGAAAATGTAGTGTAATGAAATCTTAACAAAAATGCAAATAAAAGAAGAAAAACTGTTCAAATGAAATGTAACACTGGTATTTTTTGGAAAATGTAAAGTGAACAAATTAAGATAAACACAAGTGTAGTACCAAACTGAAATAGAAATCTGTGTGTTGCAAGAGCATGGAATCAAATGAAAAACACAATGCACAAGCACAACACAAAACTGAAATTCTCAACAGAGGATTTTTTTTTTTTCCTCTTTCAATGTGTTGAAACTGAAAAGCAAAACGGCAACGCACGAACAAACTAAAATGAAAAGAAACACACACAACACAAACTAAACTAAGACAATGCCAAAAAAAAAAAAAAAAAAAAAAAAAAAAGGGAAGAAGAAGAAGGAGAAAATACAAATAAATAAATGCACAACACAACTTTAGCTAGTGAAAAACACACAAAAATGAGAAAAACAAGTCAACAAAACACAAAATGATTGCAATTTTTTAAAATAAAACAAAGCAAAGGTAAAATTAACTTGAAGAGTAAACTTAAAATTAAATAGCTATTCCCTGAAGATGACTCTAAAATTTTGATTTTTAACAGTATTTTCTATCACTAAGAGACAAATTCACTCCAATGATCACACAAATCAAAATAGAATAATTGTATGATTTTTTTCAATCTTTTGTGTAATTAGTGGATGTATTTATCATAAGCATGGTCTAATTGTGTTAATAAATAATACAACTTAAACCATCTAACTATAATACATTCTCTAATCTACTTAGATACCTTCACGAAAATGACAAGAAAAAATCAAAATAAAATTTATTTTAATCATGCTTTATTTACTATTAAGTTAGCAACATAGAGTATCAAATTTGGATTTTAATCTCAACTTAATTACTGTAATGATATATTGATGAAGAAGTAATTTGTGTTTATATTTGATTAAGCATATCCTATTTAGTTTGAACAATATTGGCTATCAAACTCAATATTAAACAACAAATGTACATAAACATTCAACTTTCCATTCAACATAAAAGGAAACCATAAATTGGATCATTTATGTTAACAGTGTTAATGATTCATTGGAGCTTCAATACGTCTAAATTGAAGGGATTTAACTGCACATAACTAAATACATGTTAACACAAGTTGATTTCAATATAAAAAAAGAAGGAAATGGGTATGTAATAAAAACAAAGGACAGTTTAGCTCAGTTCCAGTTTAGGTTTCAAAATAAATAAAAACACTCCCTATTTTAAAACTTTATAGTTTACGTTCCTATTTTTTGAAAACCACAAAAATAAACAACAAAAACAATGCAAAAATTTGATAATCTTCAAAATTTAATTCAACACATAATTATCATCATATTCAAGCAAAAAAAAACTACAAAAAATAAAACAAAAAATATTCATGTTCCAGTGGATTTCATAAATTTTCATAAATTGCAGGCAACGCAGCAAATATTCCTAAAAATTACAGCTTTTCATGCATTTTTTGCTGATTTACTTTGAAATTTAAAATTCAAAATCTACACTTATTTAAATATCGAAGTATTGCAAAAAAAATCATCATTTTTTTATTCATTTTTTGCATACAACCGAAAAATGTTTCATTTTCACGAAAATTGCAGTAAAAGAAGCCATTATTTGCAATAATTGTTGACATTTCGTCAATTTTTTCCCGTAGTAATACACATATACAATACACTGTAAGGTAATTGCTGATATATTAGCAATTATTCTATATAATTGTAGACATTGCTATAACTTTTTTTTCATTTTTATTACCAGCAATACACTGTGAATAATTGCTGAAATGTCAGCAATTTTTCACAAAAAGTGTTGAATTTCATTTTTTTTTCTTTTTTGCAGAATTTTTCTTAAAGTTTTTACATTTTTTTAATGTAGCAACGCTAAAAAATTGAAAGATAGGTTGTTGCAGTAAAGAGAGACTCACTTTACTTATAAACTTAGGGAGGGAGCCGAATTGAATAAATTTGAAAATAGGGATGTCTCTTTGATTTCCACTAAAAACAACCAACTAAACTACTTGCATAAGAAGAAAGAATGCATAGAAGAGAACATAAGCATTAAAAAGAATATGAAGGAAAATAATATGAAATAAAAGACATTAAAATAAGAGATAAGGATTAGGAAGCCATTAACAAGAAACCGAGCTTTATTCTCAACTTTGATTTGTTATAACTTGCATGTAAGAAGATAATGATTTACATGAAACATAAGAGGGTATTTACTTTTGCCTAAAACCCTAATTCATATTTAGCGTGCAACCCAAAATGCTTTTGAGATAGTGTAGCTGTGACGACCGTCCATAACTGCTGCACTTAACAGGGGAAATAATGCGCTGAAAGATGTGTCAGGCAGTTATGGATGATCATCAGGATAGAATAACACACAAGAAACCAATCGTATAACTCACAACGTAAGGAGAAAATATTATAGATCATATACAACACGCATCAATAGTGAAACATCATTGAACAAAATCTCATACTTTCATATCATCATGAAAATAATATCCATACATCACTGGATTACATCATCAAAATCTATAGAAGAACCCTCACTACAAGTTCACTCAGAGTAGCATAAATCAAACATAACAGTGGAAACAAAGAGTATGTATAGTAGGAAACTAATACGTAAGCCTCCTCCAGCTTGTCGTCACCCAGCAACATCGCCCTCATTAAGATCTAATACATGTTACCTGCTACTCAGTCTGCCCATTCACAACGCGAATGAATAACCAAGATAATAAGAGGAAACATAAAATCTTGACTTAGACAACAGTCTTGATGAGCGATAAAACAATTATCTAACATCATCAATAAAGTATACGAGAAGTAGGCAGATCAATCATCTAATCTACCAACATCAACAAAGAAGAAACCCAAACCTGTCTCCTCCACATTTGACAGTGATAGCCTCCCAACCAGACAAAAAGAAACAAACAGTACATCCATAGCAACCAGTTATCCAGTGTAGACCGTCCTAATCGAGTTCGACATTTCCCAAGCATAAGCATTGAAGGCCTAAACCAACATCAGACAAGCACCCAATAAATATCTCCCTCGACATCGAACAATCTACATAAGATGATATAAGCAAAACAATTAACATCCATGACTATGGCTATCACCGCCTATCTTGCCTTGAAATCATCATTAATAGTATGACTGGTCCAACTTGCCATCCGTCAAGGGCTAATGGTAACCCGGGTTCTAGCAAAACTCCATATGCCATCGTGACTCGTATCTAGGTATTTCAATGATACCCAAGGCACTCGACCAGATAAATTCTAATCTTTTTGGCGTTCCCATTATACCCCTCATTTGAATCCGCTTGAACCTCCGACTAACGATAATCCCTCAGCCTTCAATATCTATAGTCATCCAACTTAATGACTATCCATAAGCTCAAGGGACTTCTCGAACAACCATTATCCACAAACTCAACATCTTTGAGCCGTCCTCACATTTGTTGCATTTTATCGATCAACGAACACTTCACGGCTTTGAATATTCCACCTTGAATAATCCTTGAAGCTACGCCCACTATCGAACCAAATCTAAACATCGTTTAGTTCAATCTTTGATGAACCGTTCACTTTTCTTTACCTCGACCACAAACCGATCCATTGTCCTCCCTATGGATCGCACACCACGTTCAACGACCCGAACCACTGGTCAAGTTCATATAGCTCAAATACTAGACATCGACCCATGCAAGCGATCCATACTTGAGTCAACCGACCTGACCCTCATGCCGATGACCCTCGACCCATCAACACTTAGCCAATCCACTTTTAATACATAAGACTCGATCCATCAAATATTGGTGACCGACCCAAAAATTCTCTTGGCCCACGATCCTCGTTCGGATCGCATGCTCGACCAACCGCCGACTAATGACCCATGTTATTTTTTCCAAACTATAGTTGATCCATCCTCGAGCCATGCGACCTGACTCCATTGTCACTTAACCAACCCATCAAGCAACGACCCTCGTTTCGAATGACCTGACTTCACCAAGCAAGCCAACCGACCCATGCTATTCCCAATACAATCTCCACCGAACCATGTCATATCTTTTGTTTTCAACCGACCTGATCCCCAGTTCGATGGATCCACCAACCAGGTAAGCAACTCGAACGATCCATCAAAGGAACCGACTCAGGACTTGCCGCGTTATCACCGACCCGACCCGTCCAAGTGCGACTTGATCCATGCTTCTTGTGCAACAAGCCACAATCCATCAAATACATCAAAAGATCCTTGCTATAACGACTTAAAATCGATCAACATACGTCTGTTCCATCATACTATGATCTAAATCACCTGATCCCAAACAACCATTTTATAACACAATCAAGCGATCATCAATGAGCACTAACACAACAAATAATCATCAACAAACATACGAAATTCACCAAATCATGATTGAACAATAAACAAATCGATAAATGATCTACACATGCATAAAATAAGATTAACATATGAATTCACCGTTATAATCTTACTAGATTAGATCCTATGGTGATTCGAATTGAATATATACTTACCTCTATCAAATCTACGTGAAAATGACTCAAAATGATGTAATTAAGGTCAAACAAACCCATATACTCGATTAAATCCGTGTGAGATTTGCTTATCACTCATCAAATCCATAAAATAGTTTGAAATCGATGAATCTCTAATCCAGAGAGCGAAGAACGGTCCTCAAATCAACTAATTTGTTGCGATCTACTCTTCCTCAATGTTGATCTTCAATCTTCTAATGTAGATCTATGAATTGAAATGAAGTGGAGAGTTATTTGATGGAGAAGGGAGAATCACAAATTCCAACCAAATAGAGAAATGAAGAAACTAAACAATTCTCCTTCCCTCTACCCTCATATTTATAGCAAACAACCCCTAGCCTTAATGGGCCTCACTAATCGGCCCACTAATGACTAACTAGTCTGTCCAGAAAATGTGTAGCACTAAAACAGTGATTCCTCCCAAATCACTGAACTAAATCTTTATTGTGATCACTGTACGAAATTGGAAACATCATTTCCTTTCTAATGAAATCAATCCCAGCACCTAATTCAATCCCAGTAAATAGATATGCCCTATACAAAACTGATCGAGGAAAAGGATCACAAATAAAATTGTTAAAAATTATGGACATATCTCACATACCCATAAAGAACCTATCAAAATATGAGAATGATTTGACCCTTGGAGAGTTAAATAAAAATACTTTACAATCTCTGATACATAAAATGTGGGTCGTTACATTCTTCCCCCCTTTAGGAATTTTGACCCCGAAATCCCAAGCAACCAGAAATAATTCTACATGCCTATCATCCATGAGCAACCAATTACCATCCGAACTAGCATCCAACAAGCCTTGCATCCATAGCCTTAACCTAGTACATGAAATTCTGATAAATAATACAAGCTACAATAGTGTAAGTATGACACGATGTTAATGGGTCATACCAACGACGATTTCTGGATGGATCGTCTTCATTCTCTCTTCCGTTTCCCACGTACAATCATCATCATCCTCACTCCATTGCACCTTGACTAGCTTAACTGTCTTCCTCCTAAGTTGTTTCGTGTCATCCCCCCACAACGCAAAGCAGCCTACGAGGTCTCGTAACAATGGACTCAACTTCTAGGTCTTTATAATGATCCGGAGATACCACCACATTCGAATCATACACACACTTTCGTAGAAATGACACATGGAAAACATTGTGCACACTCTACATCATTTCGGGTAAATCCAGTCTATACGTGAGCTTTCCAATTCGCTTAATTATCGGAAATGGTCCAATGAGCCTTGGAGATAACTTTCCTTTACTTCTGAACCGAACAACATGCTTCAACGGTGAAATTTTCAACGGTGAAATTTTCACGAAAACCATGTCACCAACGTTGAATTCCAAATCCTTTCGACGTTTGTCAACATAACTCTTCTGGCGATCTTGGACTGCCTTCATTTGTTGCTAAACGATCTCAATACAATCTAAAGTCTCCCTTATCATCTCAGGCCCAAGTATTAGCTTATCTCTGGTCTCTAACCAACATGCCGAAGAATTACACGGTCTACTATGCAACGCCTCGTATGGTGCCACCCCAATGCTCGATTGGTAACTGTTGTTGTATGCAAACTCAACTAGATGTAGATGGTCTTCCCACGATCCTCCAAAGTCTAATACACAAGCTCTAAGGAGATCTTCCAATACTCGATTCACTCGCTCGGTTTGACCATTAGTCTGGGGATGATAAGCCGTACTCAAACATAGCTCGGTTCTCAAATTCTTTTGCAAACTTTTCAAAATTCCACTTGTGAACAATGGATCTCGATCACTTACTATGATCTTCAGGATACCATGGAATTGAACTATCCATTTAATGTATAACTCATCCAACTTTG
This sequence comes from Allium sativum, assembly GCA_030737875.1. Classification (NCBI taxonomy): domain Eukaryota; kingdom Viridiplantae; phylum Streptophyta; class Magnoliopsida; order Asparagales; family Amaryllidaceae; genus Allium; species Allium sativum. The sequence continues at coordinate 722,127,164 of CM060909.1, read as the reverse complement.
ACGTTGTCCTAGTCGACCTGACAGGAATAAACCTTGCACTTTTGGTCAAGCGATCCACTATGACCCAAATGCCTTCATTTCCTGTCCTAGTTCTAGGTAGTCCATCGATAAAATCCATCAATATTTGCTCCCACTTCCACGTAGGAACTTTTAATGGCTGAAGCAATACACTCGGATTCTTTTTTTCTGCCTTCACCAACTGACAATTCATACATTCGGAAACAAACATTCCATATTCCCGCTTCATCCCTTCCCAGTAGTAAACTCGCTTCATGTCCCGATACATCTTACTACCACCAGGATGAATTGCCAACAACGAGTGATGACATTCCCTCATAACCTCATCTCTCAATCCATCAATATGAGGAACAATGAGTCATCCTTTCTTCTGAAGCCAACCATCTTGATCGACCTCGAAATCCTTATCTTATGGTTCCAACTTTTGGATGATCTCGACATGCTTTCCATCATGCTTTTGATGAGAGTTGGTTTATCGATAAGCTTGCCAACATTCATGCTCTATTTCATACCTAGGCCTGAAATCAAACCATGTCAAGTACTCGAGGTGCTTCCATTCCGAAAACATTGCTCCCAAACCTGCATGTCTTCTACTTAACGCATCTGATACTACATTACCTTAACTAGGAGTATAGGAAATACCAAAATCATAAGATGCCAGAAACTCTAACCACTGCTGCTGCTGAAAATTCAAATCCTTTTGGGAGAAAAGATACTTCAACGACTTGTGATCCGTAAATAGCTCGAATCGAACTCCCAGCAGTTAATGTCTCCACATCTTTAGAGCAAACACAATCGCTGCTAACTCCAAATCATGCGTCGGATAATTCCTTTCATGTGCCTTGAGTTGTCCACACGCATAGGCCACAACTCTATCTTTGTACATCAGCACTGCTCCAAGTCCAGTACCACATGCATCAGTATATACTACCATATCCTTATTCCCACTTGGAATTGTCAAAATAAGAGCACTCGTTAGTCTCTCTTTCAGGATTCCAAAAGCTTTCTCCCACTTCGCATCCCATGTGAACACTTGATTCTTCATCGTCAATCCTGCTAACAGTGCAGCTGTCTTGGAGAAATCCATGATAAACCGATGATAATATCCCGTAGACCCAAGGAAACTCCTAACATCCGTCGCATTCTTAGGTTTATCCCAGGCCTGGATTACTGCCACCTTAGCGAGATCCACCTCTATTCCATTTTTAGAAACAACATGGCCTAAGAACCTCACTTCGTTCTTCCAGAAGTGTCACTTCGTAAACTTAGCCCTCAGCTGATGCTTTCGCAAGATTTCCAAAACAACTCGCAAGTGCGTCTTATTCTCTCCCTCATTTTGGGCGTAAACCAGGATATCATCCATGAACACAAGCACAAACTTGTTCAACTGATCTCTGAAGACCATATTAATAAGATCCACGAAATACACTTGTGCATTGATCAATCCAAGTGGCATCAACAGCCACTCAAAGAAACTAGATGGTGTCCTAAAAGCTGTCGTCAGCACACTATCCTTTGCCACTCTCAACTGTTGAAATCTCATTGCCAAATCCATGTGAGAAAACACATTGGCTTCGTGAAGCTCATCAAATAAGTCGTCTATCCTCGGCAATGGATACTTGTTCTTCTTGGTCACCTTATTCAGTTCATGATAATCCACACACAATCTCAAAGATCAATCAACCTTGGTTGCAAACACAATTGGTGTTTCCCATTCGGAAATGCTTCGCCGAATGAATCCTTTTCCCAAAAGGTCACGTATTTGCACCTTTAAATCTCGTTGTTCTCTAGGCACCATCCAACAAAGGGACATAACGATAGGTCTAGCATGTTCGACCAATCGATTATGAACTCAATCTCACGATGTATCGGCAAACCGTTGACCTCTTCAAAAACATCATCAAACTCACTAGCAATTGGCACCAACGACTAGTCTTCCCGTGGAATCACAAGCGAATATAAAAAGCTTACAAAGACCCCGTCTTCTGGCTCACATCGAATCTCAACTATTCGCCCTTCCATATTCTCGACTATTACCTCGAGCTTATCGCAATCCACTTCAGCCACATACCTCTTGAGCCAGTCCATACCCAAAATGATCCCAAAACCAGTGAAGTTCAAAATAGAGCAATCACACACAAAGGAGCAACCATGACTCGACAACACTAGACCATGACAAATCATAGACAAACTATATGAACCCCTTACTGGATTAGTCACAACCAATGGTCTATCACAAATCTTGGGTCCCGAACCCAAGCGACACACAAGTTCATTGCAAATAAATGAATGCAATGCCTAATATTAAACAACACTCAAACTGAAGCACCTTTGATAGAAAGATTACCTTGAACAACCATACTCTTCCCTTTCTACTCCGTCGTAGGAGTCCTCAAAGAAGATGGCACAACTTCCAAAGCATACGCCTTCACAATCTGCTTACCCTTAGCCGATTCTGGATAATCCTTCTTGTTATGCCCATACTTGCCACAGTTAAAGCACTTCCTTTCAGCTTTCAGATTCTTCCAATCCTTGGAAAAATGGCCTTCTACTGGCAGTTGTAGCAAGTCACTTCTCTTTTTAGCTTCTTCTGACCATCTTTTCCTTCTGCTATTGATGCTTCCTCTTTTTGTTATTACCACTCGATCTGCTGTAGTTTTGGTTCCTCTTTAGATGCAACAACACTCTCTTCCTTAGGAAACAAACTTTTGTGTCTTAAAGCTTTCTCAACGATCTTCTCATAACTATCATCCAAATGATCAACCAGATGATTCCCAAGGTATATATCCAAGCTCTTGACAAACTTCTTGTTCTTCTGATTAGGAGTCTCAATGTACGAACGAGCATACTTGGACAAAGCTTCAAAATCAAAAACATACTCCAACACCGGTCGACCATTTTGCTTTAGCTTAACAAACCTCTTGAACAGAACAGACTTCTAGACGGTAGAAATGAACTTTGTCTCGAAGTTGACTTGGAACTGATCCCATGTGATCTCATCTTCTGGAGTCTCTAGAGTGACAGAGTTTCACCAATCCATAGCTCTTCCTTATAGTTGTCTTAATGCAAGCTTCCTCTTATTCGCATCATCAATGCCCAAGTCTCCAAATATCCAAACGCAAGTATCAAGCCACCCTTGAATCTCTACAGTCATCTCTGTCCCTTTGAATGACTTCCCTCCTAAAGTAGTGAAATCCTTGCATAGCTTCACGAAGTCCACAAGGCTAGGAGCTTGCACCTGAACCCCAACATCTACCGCGAACTGTCTATGGAGTGGGTACCCTCCTCATGATCGCTGCCACCATGGCCTCGAACATAGCTGGGTAATATGGTATACCGCCATCTCTACCTCCAGAAATACTCTCATCCCTAGCAGTATGTCTCGATGTTCGACGACTCATTCTAAATATGAAATATAGAATGATTAGTCCACACATGAGAATAACTACAATTGAGTTCAAGCGCTGCTATACTATACACTATAATATAGTAATCATCCCTTAGCAAAGTACAAAAACGTCTTTACGCCCACAAACTTTGGATAAAATTGCTTAGCCAAAGCTTTAATACCAAATGTGATGACTGTCCATAAATTCTGCACTTAACAAGCGAAATAATGCGCTGAAAGATGTGTCAAGAAGTTGTGGATGATCATCCGGGTAAAATAACACACAGGAAACATGTCGTATAACTCTCAGCACTGGGATAAAATATAATAGAATATATACAACAGGCAATAATAGTGAAGCATCATTGAACATAATTTAAAACTTTCATATCATCATGAAAATAATATCCATACATCACTGGATTACATCATCAGAATCTGTACAAGAAGCCTCACTACAAGTTCATTTAGAGTAGCATACAGCAAACATAACAGCGGAAACAACAAGTATGTATAGTAGGAAACTAATACGTAAGCCTTCAGCTCGTCGTTGCTCAGCAGCATCGCCCTCATCAAGATCTAATACCTGTTACCTTCTACTCAGTCTGCACATTCACAACGCGAATGAACAACCCAAGGTAATAAGAGGAAACTTAAAACCTTGAGTTAGACAACAGTCTTAATGAGCAATAAAACAACTATCAAACATCATCAATAAAGTATATGAGATGTAGACAGATCAATCATCTAATCTACCAACATCAACAGAGAAGAAACTCAAACCCGTCTCCTCTACATCTGACAGTGATATACTCCCAACCATACAGAAAGAAACAAATACTACATCCATAACAACCAGTTATCCAGCATAGACCATTCTAGTCGAGTTTGATATTTCCCAAGCACAAGCCCCAAAGGCCTAAACCAACAACAAACAAGCACCCAAGAGATATCTCCATCGATGTCGAACAATCAACAAGAGATGATACAAGAAAAATAATCAACATTCACGACTCTGGTTATCACCACCTATCTTGCCTTGAAACCATCGTTAATATATGATTGGCCCAACTTGCCATCTTTCAAGGGCTAATGGTAACCCCGATTCTAGCAAAACTCCATACGCCATCGTGACTCGCATCTAAGCCTTTCACTGATACCTAGGGTAAATGACCAGACAAATTCTAGTCTTTTGGGCATCCCCATTATACCCCTACTTCGAGTCTGCTAGAACCTTTGACCATCAATAATCCCTCATCCTTCAATATCTCTAGCCATCCAACTTGATGATTATCCATAAGATCAAGCGACTTATCAAGCAACCATTATCAACGAAGTCAACATCTTTGAGTCATCCTCGCATTCGTTGCATTTTATCAATCAACGAACACTTCATGGCGCTTCGAACATTCTGGCTTGAATTATCCACGAAGCTACGCCCACTATCGAACCAAAACCAAACATCGTTAATTCAATCTTTGATGGACCGTTCTCTTTTCTTTACCTGGATCACAAACCGATCGATCGTCCTCCCCATGGATCGCACACCACGTTCAACGACCTGACCCACTGGTCAAGTTCATATGGCTCAAATGCTAGACATCGACCCATGCAGTCGATCCTTACTTGAGTCAACCGACCTGACCCTCAGGCCGACGACCCTCGACCCATCAACACTTAGTTGATCCATATTTAATACTTAAGACCCGATCCATCAAATGTTGGTGACCGACCCAACGATTCTCTTGGCCCTCGATCCTCATTCGGATCGCATGCTCGACCAACCACCGACTAACGACCCATGTTATTTTTCCTAAACTCTGGTTGATCCATCCTCGAGCCATGCGACCTGACCCTATCGTTACTTACCGACCCATGGAGCAACGACCCTCATTCCCAACGATCTGACTTCACCAAGCAAGTCGGCCAATCATTAATAAGCACTAATACAACAAATAATCATCAGCAAACATATGAAATTCACCAAATCATGATTAAACAATAAACGAATCGATAAATGGATCTAAACTTTCATAAATATAAGACTAACATGTGAATACACCATTATAATCTTACTAGATTAGATCCTATGGTGATTCGAATTGAATATATACTTACCTCCATTAGATTTATGTGAAAATAACTCAAAATGATGTAATTAAGATCAAGCAAACCCCAAATACCCAATTGAATCCATGTAAGAGATGCTTATCACTCACCAAATCCATAAATAGATTGAAATCAATGAATCTCTAATCCAGACAGCAAAGAACAGCGAAGAACGGTCCTCAAATCAACTAGTTTGATGTGATTTACTCTTCCTCGATGTTGACCTTCAATCTTCTAATATAGTTCTATGAATTGAAATGAAGTAGAGAGGTATTTGATGGAGTAAAGAGAATCACAAACTCCAACCGAATAGAGAAATGAAGGAACTAAACAATTCTCCTTGCCTCTACCCTCCTATTTATAGCCAATAGCCTAGCCTTAATGGGCCTCACTAATTGGCCCACTATGACTAATTAGTCTGTCCAGAAAATGTGTAACACTAAAACAACGATTTCTCTCAAACCACTGAACCAAATATTTAATGTAACAACTCTACGGAATTGGAAACATCATTTTCTTTCCAATGAAATCAATCCTAGCACCTGATTCGATCCCAGTCAAAAGTTATCCCCTATGCAAAACTGACAATGGCAAAATGGTCAAAATAAAATTGATAAAAATTATAAACATGTCTCACATCCCCATAAACAACCTATGAAAATATGAGAATGATCCAACCCTTGGAAAATTAAATAAAAATATTCTATGATTCTTTGATACGTAAAATGCGGGTCGTTACAGTAGCCTTCAAGTAACCATTATCCTTTAACTAATCCTCCACTAATTTTGCTTTTGCTTTTAATTTATTTAAAAGTTAAGTTTGGGTAGGCTGGCTCCTTCATGTTGTATGAATTTGATTTATTTCTTCATGCTTTTCGCCTTGAGGTCTCATGTATGCATGTCTCCATGCAGCCGCTTCCATTTGCACTCATTTTCCAACAGCACAAAATAAAAATATTCAAGTAAATTCTCTCTAAATTAATTCATACATAAAATACTTGTATCGTCCTTGTCAATATGAGCAAATAATGACTTGAAAATATTTTTAAATTTTGGTTTAAGATATGTAAAAACCACTCAATATGACATGTAATTATTTAAAGCAAGAAAACATATATGAGTAAAAATATGTATTCTTACGTGCACATTAGTCGAGTATATGTGAGAAATCATTTCATAATTCGAAGTGTTTGTTGAATAATGCACATGTTTTGATACTACTGAATGTCATTTAGGATTTGATAATCCACACTGATGCTTATGGAACTGGATTAGGATCTATTCATTTACAGAAAGGTAAAATGATTGCATATGCTTCTATACATCCTACACCACATAAGGTTAGATATCCAACTCATAATTTGGAGTTAGCGGATGTTGCCTTTGCTTTGAAGATTTGGAGACAATACATCTTACGAGAGAGATTTGAATTTTTTACGGTTAAAAATTTTTTGTGGTATTTATTCTCTTAAAAAGAGCTGAATATGAAACAGAGTGATGGCTGGAATTTTGGCAATTTATGATTTTGGCCTTAAGTATACAGCTGGAAAAGGAAATCAATAAGATTGTTGATGACCTTAGCAGGAAAACATTGAAATATGTTGTTAGCTATGTTAACGGGGCGGAAAGACTTTAAAGCATTGACTACTTGTGATGTACAAATTAGATCGACAACGAGTTCGAGTTAAGGCAAGTTACGGTATCATGTTTGGAAATTTGATAAGTTTTGATTGAAAAGATTAGTTCTACGCATGCTGAAGATCCTCTATTTTCTAAAAGAATAAGAAGAATCCAAATTGGGGTAGAGGTTGATGATTTGAAAGATATCAGTCTTGATAATAGTAGATAGTTAAAGAAGAAGGGAAGATTGTATGTCCCAATAATTGGTGATCTAAGGAAAGAAGTTCCTAGAAAGTGTTATAAATTTAAGTTCACGATTCATCTTGGAGGTATAAAGATGTATCAAGACATCAAGAGAAGTCTCTTTTTGGAAAGAATGAAAGTAGATGTATATTTATTAGTGAAACAGTGTATTAAACTATCAACAAGTAAACATCAAACATAAGCCTTGTGGATTGCTTCAGCTATTGGATATTCCAGTTTGGGAGTGAGATTCTACCACAGACCTTATTGACGGGTTGCGCGGTCGTGAAGAGGGAATGAGAGTATTTGGATCATAGTGGATAAACTAGTTAAAAGCGTCCAGTCTATTCCCGTTAAATCAACCAAGATGTCACCCTTATTAGTAAAATTATTCGTGACGAGTGTAGTTAAACTTTATGGATTCCTAATAGCATATTTAGTGATAAGGATTCGATATTCACTAGCGAGTTCGGAAAGAGTCTACAGAAGGTTTTGGGAACCGAGCTCAATATGAGTACAACTTATCACCCACAGACGGATGGGTATACAAAGAGAGTCAATGTTTGACGATCTCAAAACCCGTACGACGGTGTTAAGGATAATCATTGGAATTTAACTCATTAATCATCATTAGCAGAGTACAAATAATAGCATAAACAATAAATAGAATAATTTCACATAGATATGACAGCGGAATCATAACATGTAACAACATCAGAGTAGCACAGTGTAGGATATAACTTAGTGCATAAAAAAGGAATGATCAGTCAACATCACCATAAGCGGAATATATACATATAGTGAGACATAATAAAGATATCAGTCTACATCGCCCGAGGCGGTACATATACATAAGATAATACATGCTGGAAGTAAATCAGTCTACATCACCATAGGCGGAATCGTATATATAAGATAAGGATAGCGGAAAGTCAATAGCCAAAATACAAGTAAATCTAATCCTTGCCATCAAGCCAAAAGCGCACTCCGTACTGCAGTGCTTAGCCAAAATAACCTGTCATCTGTCAACTAGGCTGCCCGTGTGGAAATAAGGGCACCCGAGTTTGCAAAGTGAAACAAACAACGAGTCAGTCATGGGTCTGGTATGAGAAATCTACTTAACTGGTTAAACAATAGTAATATGGCAAATCATAGGACCACGCCACTTTCGCGGAACGGGTTTACTCCAGTGATTGCCAGTGCATTCAAAACAAGGTAAATTCTTTAAAAGAACGCAATGCTTTTAAAAAGAATGAAGCCGTTATAAGACTCAAGTCCCATCACACAATGCAACGCAAACCAGAGGATAGAGTTTTACCTTATAATGGCCAAAATATGCTTAATACGTGCAAAGCAAATTCACTTGATATTATTACTAGTGCATATATGTTTCAAAAACGAATATCATCATAAATATCAATCATAGGCGGCATAGCTACCATATACTATGTCGTCATACTAGTTCTACAATCAAATCCGTTATCTCGTATTGGAAATTGGATTTCCGTCATGATTCGAGGCAAGGGGCAAGCTCCTCTCCGCTTCGAGACACTCTAGCAAATGCCTCAGGACTACACACTCTGGGTAACCCTTGGATCTTCAGGGACGGTCCTCTCTTACATTTGAGGATTGGTAATTCCTGAACTCACGTTTCCCGATCCTTTCAGACCTAAAATCGAGGCGCCTCATTCCAACATCCACATAGGTAAAAATAATATAAATGTCATCCAGTTTAAGCACTGCCACTACCGTTAGCCAGTTTAAGTCCCTATCCCGTTTTTAACTCATACTGAGGTGTAAGGCTCGCCAATCCACGCTATACATAAAGCCAGGTCATGTAGGCCGTACTTTGATCATTGACCACAAGACATTGCTTTGCAAAAAAAGCCTTGATCACTGCATCTTGGCATGCCACACAGGCAATCCACTCCATACGACTGATTTCTATCGATATATAACCTCTGAGCTCGTACGTCTCAGAGAAGGGCGTAAAGCAAGAGAATAAATTCTCCGCCGCCAAACAGATATATATTTAACAGAGATCAATCAGTACAGAACAAAATCCAATGTCAGACACACAGTCCATTTACAAGTCCGTTCTGGGTCTGAACGAAACCGAAGGCACCATATTCCTCGCATATCCGTACGATCAACACATACGTCCAGACGGCCACTACTTCCGTCCCTTCAAGGTAGCTGCTCCAATCAGGAACCTCAGCAGCGCCCATCCATACGATACGAAGATCGTCGGTCTTGAAGCGTCTTCGTATTTTCAACTTCGAATCGTTCGATCAATTATTTGAAATGAGGGTTAGCTCGGCCTTTCCAAATAATTCACGTATATTTAGAATTCAAATCAATTCTTTCCATGGTTAAATTATTCGACACTCACATTTCAGTTCTTTAGTATAATTTTCATGTCAAACACATTCAACCATCAAATATAAAGCGAACCAAGTAAAATTGGTTTATTTCCATCCCGTGCTGCTTATAATATCTAATAACGATTTTTCGCCATTTTTATTTATTTAAAATGGCAATATTTAATTAAACGATGTTTCAGGTCGTGTCGTGGCACTGGCGCTGTTTTTCCCCAAATTTGTTTTACACATATCGGGAAATCTAACCGTTGGATTTCTGCAAAGTTTATATCACTGGGAAGATATCTCCAAAACGAACCCAACGGTTCCAGTTTCGTGAAAATCCGACGGCCGGATCTTCCGCACCAGTCGTTTGAAGTTACGGTTTCAAAATATGAACTGCACGGCCTCGATTCGTTCTAATTTTATTTATATTTTTATATATAAAAATATAGTTCCTTCTGCGATTTCAATATCGTTTTCACTTCAAATATTTCACTAACGCCTTTATATTTTGAAAAAATAAGCCAAAACCTCCTTTGTATAGGAAGGGGTTTGGAAATTTATTGGGCTGTATTAGGTACCCAATAAATCCTAATAAGAACATACATATTTATAGTGATATATTCCGGTGTCCACAGGGGAGTCTGTATAGATCATAACTCCAGAGAATAAATTCCCGTCACCCTATAAATGGTTTTTGTGCCTTAATGACCAGAGAGACGTGTTTATTGTAATCTCCAGACCCGTGTGGGGTTTTTATCAATCTGGCAATTTACCGTTACAATTTATATAGTTCAGATCAGTCATTAGTTCAACCTGTAATATATAGTCATCGCCATACAAGCCTCTCGCTCGTATGGTAAATCTTCAACCTCGTCACACAAGCTCCAAATGCTTATGTGGAATATGATGAAGTATGCCTATCGTCAAGAAGTATGCCATGTAGTTCAAAATTAATTGTTACTATCCTATGGCGATGTTTATTATTACACACAGAATAACCAGCACTCCGCATCCAATGGCATTCACAGCAGTCGATATAAAAATAAAATTGCGCAACCAACTCATTAAGGCTTACCTATTTGTCGGGCACACAAATAATTTCTTTACTCAATAGCTAATCCATTTTCTCTGTTCAACACATGTATATATATATGTAGAACAAAGCTAATAATAATATTTCTAGCGAACAAATATTTATTTCAACACGTTTGTATTTTTAGCACTTCATATTCACAATAAAAATGTAATTTTTATTGTTAAATCAATTTATTTAAAACACGAATACCATTCAACACATGAATTTCTATTCAACGAATGAATTTCTATTCAACACATGAATGTTCTCTATAGTTTGTATATATAATAAAAATGTGATTTTTATTGTTAAAGCTATTTATTTAAAACACGAACACCATTCAACACATGAATTTCTATTCAACGAATGAATTTCTGTTCAACACATGAATGTTTTCTATAGTTTGTATATCTAATAAAATGTGATTTTTATTGTTAAAGCTATTTATTTAAAACACGAATACCATTCAACACATGAATTTCTATTCAACGAATGAATTTCTATTCAACACATGAATGTTTTATATAGTTTGTGTATCTAATAAAAATGTGATTTTTATTGCTAAAGCTATTTATTTAAAACACGAATACCATTCAACACATGAATTTCTATTCAACACATGAATTCGGTTTCAACATATGAAATTAATTTCAACAAATGAAAATTATTCTAACACATGGATATTTTTGAAAATTTCGGCAGCATAACGGCAGGGTAGTTAAAACCGGGACCGTCCCTAGTATGGCTCCTCGCTCTACCTTAAAAACTCGTGGTTTTTGACAATGGGGATTTCATGCATCTAGTTCGTACGCAGGCGGCATGTTTTATTTTCATTTCCATAATCCTATTCTAATTTGTTTCAACCACAAGAGGGTATTTTTCAACCACAAAGGTATTTTTCAACCACAAATGTATTATTCAACCACAATCCAACAATATCAACCACAAACAATTATTTTCAACCATTTGTCATACCACATATTTTCACGCCAATCACAAGCAATAAATATCGTCCAAGGTTTGTGGACGAGGGGAGTATAAATATATATATATATTATATTTCACTTACATTTCAACACAATTCAAAGCATATATGTTTCATACAATGCTTGTATAATTTATACATCGCTCATATAACTTATACAACACATGTACATGAGGTATACAATGCGTATATAATTTACACTTCGCTTATATAATTTATACAACACGATTTCATTCACACACTTGAATTTAGATTTCTCACATTGGTTTTCGAGGTGCTAAAAATTGTATATAGCTCAGAAAAATCCGCGGTCTCCTCTAGATGGTAGAGAGCCTCCTTGCGGTCATGATGTTTCCTGTTTCATCGAATTTCGTCAACACACGATGAAGATATGATTTTTCAAAGTTTACAACACTTAAAAGTGTTATTTTCAATTTAGAAAATTCAAATCCGTTTACCTTCTGTAAACCTTCGAAACTAGGGTTGAAAATATCCTTCAATCCGTGTAGCGATACCAAAATCAGATGGCACCACGTTGTAGAGGGGAGAGTGGCGCTCAGATCGGTGGCAGAAAAGTCGAGCTCGGTGGTTAGAATCGGCGGTGGCGGCGGCTTCCAAGCGGCAACTTCAGGAGGCCGATGCTCCTCCAATACTGAACGATAACGGGTGTTCTTGGTATGGATTTAAAGAGGGGAGTGAGAGCTTCAATATGCTGCAAAGAGAGGGGGTCTGATTCTTCTTGGATTGATCGGAAAATGGGAGGGAAGATCAGAGCTTTTTCTGTCGTGCGTGGGGGGGTTAATCGGCGGTTGACTGGTCAAAACGGAAGTGAGAGAGAAAGAGAGTGATTGGCCCATTATATTTTATTTTTAATTTATTTTAAATTCAAAAATATCCTTTTGTCTATACGAATACCAATTTCAACCCAACGACTGTCACCCCTAGCTAAATACCCCTATCCTGGACACAATGGGATATGTTTCGTAGGCCAATTCGATTGTTACAGTCAGTTATTTTTCAAATTAAAGTATAAAACATTCAATATCCAATTTGAACGTACATTTCAATTTGCCAGGGCCACAAACTGATTCGAAAAATTCCAGAAAAATAAATCTAGCTATTTTTTGACGCTACGGTCCCAACAAAACTAGTTTCGTCGAATTCTGAGATCGTTTGAAAAATAGTCATTTTCTGGTCGATCCAATTTAACAGAAATTGACCAATCACATTTTCTTTTGCCACGCTCACATGCTAGGTTCAAAAATTATGAAATTTGAAACCTAGCAATAGCAACAAAAGTGGTTTCGTCGAATTCTAAGGTCATTTGCAAAATGTCTATTTTCAAGGGCTATATATTCTTTGTAGCGACCTTTCTGAAAATTCATTTGGCGATAACTTTTGATTCCCGCTACGAAACTTCGATTTTTTAGATTCGTTAGAAAGGTATTCATAAATAGATTTAAATATTTTTGGTTTCACTAAAATCCGTTATATTTTACACCCGGTACAGTCAGTCAAATTTTGAATTCAAATTTTCAAACTGTCTCACTATTTCCAATACAATATTTTACTGAAATATTCTATTTCGATTGTTTAAATTCTTTGAAAATAACCAATTAAAAAATTTTAAATTGGCTCGCAATTTCCAGGTTGTTACATAATGAGATACTTGAGGATTTGGTAAGAGATAATATTCAAGATTTTTGGTAACTCATGGAGGACCATTTGCATCTAGTTGAGTTTTACTGTAATAATAGCTATCAAGTTAGTACAGAGATAGCACCATTTGAGGAATTACATCTAATGTCATGCGGTTCACCATCTTTTTGGTTAGAGACGAGAGATAGATTAGTCCTAAATCTAAATTTGGTAAAAGAAGTTGCAAACAAGATTGAGTTGATTTGAGGCCAGATAAAGGAAGCTCGGTCGAGGCAGAAGAGTTACTCAGAAAAGAGGCATAAGGATCTTGAGCTCTTTGTTGGAGACCTTGTTTTCCTTAAGTTCACTAATGAAGGTTGTTCTAGGGTTTGGAAAGTTTGGGAAACTAGTTCGAGTTTTGCTAAACCATTTCCAACCATAGAAAGGATTGAGAAGCTCGCATATCAAGTAGAGTTACCGAAGGCAACCATAATGTTTTCCTTGTTTCACATATTTGTAAGCATGTGCATGATTTAGAAGCTGCTATAGATCCAAGGGTTTTGGAAGATTTAGTGGTTGAATTAGATCTGACTGCTTGAGACAACCGACTTGATTTATAGCTAGAGATGAGAAGAAGCTAAGCAACAAAATAGTCAAATTATTGAAATTCCAGTGGAGTAATAACATAAAGGATTATACTTAGGAGACCTGGGAAAGGTCTAGGAATACTTATCCTGAATTGCCTCATGGTTTATTCTACATTTTTGATATACTCATGATATGCGGGTTAGACTAGTATGGGTAACATTGCTTGTATGACTGCTATGCTTGTTTTTGTCCTTGACTGAATTTCAAGGACGAAATTCTTTTAAATAGAGGAGGATGTGATACCCCTAATTTTAGTAGACATTATTCAAGAGATATAATTTGCTAAATTAATTAAGAATAACGTAGCTACATATTGAGATGAAATTTATGATTAAAAATAAGGCGAATTTTCCCTAGTAACTAATTAATATAAGTGAAATTGGAAAATTTTATGGAAGAGGAAAACTGGAAAACACATAGCCTTGTATATAAACATAATTTTCTCCTTTCATTTTCATTTCTCGAAACTCTAAACTAAAAGTGTTAAGGGAGGCCGACTATAAACCTAGCAAGAGAGAAGAAGATAACTTAGGAAAAGCTAAAAGGAATGGAGCATAGTATTCACGGTCAACTAATCTCACCTCTTTCGTCCAACATTGAGGTAAATAATTATTTTATCCCTTATTATATAAGTTATGGCCATTACCCGAAGTATAGATATTTACATGATTTCTTTCAGGAATAATTGTTTGCTTGTTTGCATATGTTGTGTTAGGTTTTGGATAAAAACTCAAAAGTTTTTCATCTCCATTTTTGGAGAATGGAGTTTGGATGACAGCAACCTTATTTCAATATTAATTCATTATAAATATATACTAACACTTTTATCTAGAATATATATATATACAGGATTTATATACAGGAATTATTGTTAAAGACTGTACAGTTTAAACATATTAGAGATTCAGAATTCAGAGACGGTTCAAGACTCATGAGTATCAAGATTTCAAGAGTTCCAGATAAATATAGTAATAGAGTCTAGATTATGTAAGACTCTAAATAGCACTTCAGGTTCAAATTCAAATTATTATTTTCAATTTCTGATTTCAAATTCTATCTTTTCTCTCTATCTCTTAATTTTATTCTCTTTATTTTATTTTTGATTTCAAACTCAAGTTTTATAAGTTTTATATGTTTATACTTTTATATTTTATATTTATATAGTTTCAACCCTATAATTTTATAAATATGTTTATATAATTTATATTACATTTTCATATGATTTTCTACTTTATAATATTCATTTATAACACTATGTTTTAATTCAAGAATTTCCAAAAATATGTATATACACACACACACACATATATATATATATATATCAAAACACTTGAAAATGCTCAAAATTTAGTTTTACATACATATATATCGACATACATTTATGCCCATGTCGACATATAATTGTCATTTTTTTTTTCTAAATTGAAAGGAAGTGTCTTTTCACTATTTGTGATGGTTTAGAAACGTCGCAACCTTTCAAATGTTATAAATGGAGGCTGATTTCGAATTTTATTATCATTCTTCTTCTCCTTTCATTACACCATTATTATTCTTTTTTATGATTTCTACACTTATACTGTCGAATTCAATTTTGTTTTCATTAAACTTCTTCTCTTGACACTCTCTACTCATTACTCTCTGAATCAAGTGTTTTTCAAAAGTTATAGGGCTGTTTATAATTGTTTGGGTTGTGTAAGTAATCGGTGGTATCCCTTGTAGCTGTAAAATCAAGGATGAATAATTGGTGGTATCCGTTGTAGCCGTGAAATCAAGGACGGATAATCGGTGGTACCCCATGTAGCCGTGAAATCAAGGAGGTTGTACTTGATTGTTGATATAGTAATAAAACTTTGTGCAATCCAGCGTTGTGCGGGATTGGATGTAGGATCAATCCGAACCAGTATAAAATCCGGTGTGTTCTTTCCTTTTCTACACTTTATTTTTTTTTATGTTTGTGTTTGATTTTGTATCTATGATTGTTTCTATGGTGTTTGATTCATATAGTAGTTCATGTAAGTTATAGATTTTATTTAAATTCTCAAAAACACTATTCACTCCCCTCTAGTGTTCATTTTGCTTTAATGATCCATTCCGCAGTCCCTAACATCTATTAGATACAAAATTTTAATATAATGTTTATAACATGTTTTTGGAGATGGATTTAAAGTTTCATAAATTTTTAAGCACTTAGGAATTTTATTTGAGTTTCCTAAAGTTGAATAACGAAATTTAATTATTAAGAATAATTTAATTATGATTTTAAATTTGGAATCTTTGCACATGGTAGAGGGGTTACTTTCGGTCTCCTGTGAAAATTTAGGATTTTCTGTACATTTTAATAATTTATTGTGATTTTCCTCATATGGCCAAACTTAGGGTAACTAACACATTAATTAAGGTAATTAATGTATTCTTAACGTTTTAAAAGTTAAAACCTGAAAAGTTTTTGTTTTTCTCAATAGATACTTATAACCAATGAAGTTCTAATATATATGGTGGACCAGCTTAAAAGATTTACTAAAATAAAAAACAAGTTAGTTTTTATTATTATTTATGAATAAGTATATTGACCTAGTCGATTAGATCTTATCGACCGCGTGGATAGGCTTTTCACCATCAATGTTATCGGTGGGATCTTAGTATGTGGAACATCATGTCATATGGTACGTGATGTATTTGAGCTAATCACTTTCGTCCTTAACACTTATCAAATAGGTCCTTACCGCATGTTTCTTAACCTATGTTTTCAAAAGCTTTCATCTTCACTTAGTCTTGTCGCCTCCATACACAAATGATAAGCTTATCGCTATACTGTCTGGGCATTAAGACAATTTTAAGCTTGAGGCTTATCGCCTCTATATCTTGTCGACTATGTCGACAATGCATGTTTCCTAATTTGTTTTCAAAGAATCTGAGGCTTATCATCTCTATCCTTATTCCTTATCATCATCGATATGATCGACAAGGGCTCATTTCAACTTTTTTTATAACAGCTTTGAGGCATCGCCTCTAAAACCCTTAGTATCGTCTTTGGTTTCGACAAGCTACATTTTAACTGGTTCTCGAAATTATTTCGAGGTTACCACTTCTTATCCTTATCGACCTCTTTTCCTTATCGCCATTGATTAAGTTGAAAAGGTAAATTTTGGGCCTAGTTTTCTATTGAGTTTTGAGGCTATCACCTTTATGGCTTGCCACTCATCATTTGTGTCGACAAGGATGGATTTAAATTATTTTAATTCCATGAATGGTTAACATATAGACAGAATCGAAAGATCTTTGACCATTGATCTAGTCACCGTTTTAATTGGTATCGACACTTTGTTAAAAAGCCAACATGGACTGGGTTGACAAGCCTTGTCTAGCCTGTTGATCTTTATATTATTGTCGGTGGTAAACCACATTTTTTGCTTGTGCTATCAAAACAACTGAAAAAGGTGCCACATGTTCAAGATTATAACGGTTAACCATATTATCAAATGTTATTAGTAGGGATATCACTGGTTGATTATATATGTTGTTGCACTTGGTTAACAAAAATTGAAGACACCAATGGAATTTTAATAGTCGAGTTAACATAGGGTATACTGATTGGAAGGGAATATTGGGGTTACTAGTCTAATTAAATATTCTTAGGTTACAAGATTAAAAATATTTAAGAGTTCATAGTCATCCACTGGTAAAACTATGGAATGTGTGTGATAGTTAATCAAAATATTCAATTGGGTTATTTGTCATCATTCATTTAAAACTATGGGATGTGTGGATAGCTCATGTCCAATGGAAGGTTACTCCATACACTTTTGTTTTTATATAACAAAGAGTGTGATTAACCTAAATGGTCGAGGATGGGTAACCCTATTATATATTATGGGACAGGCATTAAAGATTTATTAAAAAGGTGTGTAACTTGTAAATACGATGTCTAATCATAAAACCACTAAGGCAACCGGTCAGTAGAACATGGATGGTTAACCCATATTGTGTTGCACTTTTGAACATTGTAACAACCCGCAAATTCTGAACCAATTTAAAAATTTTATTTTAGAAATTTTAATAGTTAAAATAATTTATTTTAAATAATAACGATAAAAATTTATTTAAATCGAAGTTAGAATGAATAATTTTATTTTAATTATAAAAGGAGTTAGAAATAGCGCGGTAGTTTGAAAAGTCAAACTTGAACTTTGACTGACTATACCGGATTCAAAATTTAAGGGATTTTAGTGAAACTAAAAATATTAGAATCTATTTAAAAATATCTTTCCAACAATTCCGAAAAATAGAAATTTCATAGCGGGAATCAAAAGTTATGCCCAGTTTAAAATTTAGAATAGCCGCGGTAGAATATATTTTTTAATATTAAAAATAACCATTTTTCAAACAACCTCCGTTTTTGATGAAACCACTTTTGTTGGAACCGGAATTTCAAATTATTGCTAGGTTTCAATTTTCATAATTTTTAGAATCAATATGTGCGCATGACAAAAGAAAACGTGTTTCGTCAATTACAGTCAAATTCGATCGACCAGAAAATGACCATTTTTCAAACGGTCTCGGAATTCGATGAAATTAGTCTTGTTAGAACCGTATTGTCAAAACATAGCAAAAAATAATTTTTCTGGAATTTTTAGATGTTGTATGTGGCCCCGGTGAATTTAAATGTAAGATTGAATTAATTAAATAAATGATTTAAATATTAAATTAAATAAAACAAGCTATAGATGATCAAACGGGCTGACGTGACCTAGCCCATCGCGTCCGAAACATGAGTATTTGCCTAGGGGCATCCTTTGTTGGGCTGAAATCGGAGCTGAAAAGGACTAACAGGCTTTAATTAAGAAATTAAGTAATTTAATTATTATTTTATTATATAAATAACCACAAAACAACAAACCCTAATCCCCTAATGTCTACAGCCACCGCCATGTTCTATGAATGGCCAGAAAGCAACGAAATGAATCCCTAATTTCTTTTTCAAAACTCTAAACATTAAATCGAAGAGCTCCTCAAGCTCCTTTTAATCAACGGTAATGATCTGGAATAATGACACGGTTTGCTCAAAATTCAGGTTCAAACTCATGACCTTTGGGTTCGATTTCTGGCATCAGGGTACGTGCGAGCTGCGCGTGGTGTTCGGCGCAGGAGGAGCTTGGC
Organism: Allium sativum; assembly: GCA_030737875.1. Taxonomy (NCBI): domain Eukaryota; kingdom Viridiplantae; phylum Streptophyta; class Magnoliopsida; order Asparagales; family Amaryllidaceae; genus Allium; species Allium sativum. The sequence continues at coordinate 722,107,917 of CM060909.1, read as the reverse complement.
ATGGCTGATGATGTGGTGGCGTCTGAGTTTGCTCCGGTGGCTTCTAGGAGGGTGCGCAGGTGGTCAACAAGTTTGATGATGGGTTCCTGTAGAACGTAGAAGGAGGAGTAGATTGGAACGGTCTGATTTCTTAAGGAAGGGTAAAGGAAATTAAATAAACTAATTATTTATTAATTAACTAATGTATTCGAATGTTTAAAATACTATAACTTTGTCATATCAGAACGGAATTAAACGAAACGAAGTTCGTTGGACTCGCGTTGACGAGATCTACTGCCTCGAACTGACCAGATCTGAAATAGAGCAGATCAAATTTTGGAAAAATTTCAGATTTGATCAGAATTAAAACCGTCGGTGAGATTTCAATTTTTAATAATTAATTAACATTTAATTATTTTCTTGTTATTTGAAATCTATGTATGAATGTATAAAATCAGATCTGTATTTTTCTATTCGTTGATTGTGATGAATTATAATGTTCATGTTTTGTTAAATTAGATTGGAAAACATTCTTTGGTTAGAAATGATAATTAGATTGGAAAACATTCTTTGGTTAGAAATGATGATTAGATTAAAAATAACATTCTTTGTTAGAAACATGCTATGATAATAAACATAGCCTTTTTGTTAGAAGTATGTTATGATAATATAAGAAAATAACAATTTCGTTTTAAATGTTACTCTATTATAAAATGTTGCGTTAGAGGATAAAATAACATTTTTGTATGAAATGTTTGATTAGAATAAAATAACATTTTTGTTTAAAATGTTAGAATAGGATTAAAGGACATACATTTTTATGTAATATTGTTTTCAATAAAAAGAATAGTTATAAAAGATTATAATTTATTTTCGATTAGTTACAAAGATTAGAATTGGAATAAAAAAATTCATTTTTATTTTTCAATTAGTTATAATGAAATATAGTTGAGATTTAAAAGTAACATTTTTATTATTATTTTATATGCAATAAAAAGTGTAGGTTAAAAAGGATTACATAAAATGACAATTTTTGTCAGAACATGTCGATTGAAATAAAAATAACATTTTGATCAAAACATGTCAATTGAAATAAAGATAACATTTGGACAAATGTGTCAGTGAAATAAAAGATTATATTTTTATTTTAAATTTGTCACAATAAAAAAAATATAAGTAAAAAGACTGTATTTTTAATGTAGTTAGTTTCAATAATAAATTCAAACATTGAAACATTATTTTGATTATTTTTGTTGAATTGGTTTAGATTGTCAATTCAACATTGAAACATTATTTTGAACATTTTTGTTGAATTGCATTAGATTGGCCATTCAACATAAAAACATTATTTTGATCATTTTATTGAATTGAATTAGATTGTCAATTCAACATAAAAACGTTAATTGGATTATTTTATTTAATTGAAACAGAATTGCCAATTCAATGTAAAACATTACTTTAACATTTTTATTTAATTAAAATAGAATTGTCAATTCCACAGAAGACATTATTTCACCATTTTTATTCAATTGAAATAGAATTGTAAATTTAATGTAAAATATTATTTTGTCATTTTATTAGGTTTAATAGAATGATCAATACAATTGTGAACATGTCATTGAATTGAGATAGAAATAGAAATATAAATATAAATATAAATATAAATATAAATATAAATATAAATATATATATATATATTGGAAAATAAAGATGGTTCTTTTATTTGCATCCTTTTATGCAAATATACATAAAAAACATAATTGATCTTTTATTTGCATCCTTTTACGCAAATATACATAGAAAACATAATTGATCTTTTATTTGCATCCTTTTATGCAAATATACATAGAAAACATAATTGATCTTTTATTTGCATCCTTTTATGCAAATATACATAGGAAATATAATTGATCTTTTATTTGCATTCGTTTATGCAAATATAACCAGGAATATAAAATATACTTTTATTTGCATTCTTTTACGCAAATATACATAGAAATATAGACTGTTCTTTTATTTGCATTCTTTTATGCAAATATATATTGAAATATAAAATATTCTTTTATTTGCATTCTCTAACGCAATTATGCATTGAAATAAGTGAAACTATATTTTTGTTTGCAATTTTAGATGCAAACAAACATTAGAGTTAAAATTACATCTTCGCAATTATAAATGCAAATAAAAACACTAGAATGAATATTACATTTTTATTTTGTATATTGGATAGAAATAAAATTATGATTTAAAAGGTTACATTCTTGTTTTGTAAATTTAGCTGCAAACAAAGCATAAAAAAGGATTATATTTTTATTTGTGTATTTAGATGCAAATAAACATCGCAGTTAAAAGATTATATTTATTTTATTTGCATATTTAGATGCAAATAAGCCATAGTATTTAAAAGTCGAATTTTATTTGCATTCTTTGATGCAAATAAACACCGTATTTAAAAGTCAAATTTTCATTTGCATTCTTTGATGCAAATAAATCATCGTATTAAGAGCTGAAATTGTATTTGCGTTCTTTGGTGTAAACAAACTATGAAATTAAAAGTTGCATATTTATTTGCAATCCTTGATGCAAATAAAATATTAAATTAGAAGTTGCATTTTTATTTGCAATTTTAGATGAGAATAAAACCTTGAATTAGAAGTCGCATTTTATTTGCATTCTTTGATGCAAATAAAACATGAAACTAAAAGTTGTATTTAAGTCTGCATTCTTTGATGCAAATAAACTATAAGTTAAAATATTACACTTTCATTACAATTTACATTAGTTGAAACAAAATAATTACTTTTGTCAATTTACACTAGTTGAAACAAAATTATTCACTTTTGTTAATTTATATTAGTTGAATCAAGCATTCATTTTGTCGAATTATATTGGTTGAAACCAAAAAGGACATTTTTGTCAAATAAGAATTAAACACAAATAGCATTTTGATAAAATAGAATTGTTGGCAAATGAATGCATCACTCTTCTTATACATTTATATGTAAATATATAAAAATCATTTTTATGTGCAAACTTACGTTGGAGTTTATATTCAAATATAAGAATTATCTTCTTGGTCAAACCATATCTTAGAATTTGTAAGTGAGTTAAAGTGACATTTCCATATGTTAATGCATACATTAGAATTTGTATGCATTTTGAAAATAAACATTTTATGTGTTAGTTTATACATTGAAACATATACAAATGAGATTATTTCTTTTACGTTAAGAATAATTACATACAAATTATGTATAATGAAAATTATCCTTTTATTTGTCATCCACAATAATGTCATATAAATAAATTACATTCTACTAAATATTAGAAATGTATAAGGAAATTACGCGAGTCAAATATATTTTATTTTGTCATTAGGAATAAAATATCATGTTTTGTCCATCATTATCAACATGTTGGTAGTATTAAAATTGGTTAAATTCATTAACCAATTATTTATTTATATGTACTGTTGTTGGTTGAAAACCCCACACTGGTATTGGGATGATAATTGATTTACACTAGTCCCAATATTTATTTGTATGTCAATCGATAGATTGACAGGCTGTGATGAGCGTTATTATTTCATTTTAATGCTCACATAGTTGAGAATTTCACTCTGGATGTTGAATGGTTTGATGATTATTTATTATTATTGTCATTTACATACGATGTATGAAATCCATATAACCAAGGTTACATGGTAAATGATTGAATCGCTTTCCGATTCAGAGTATCCTTCATATAAAGAATATTTTTAAACAAAGAATTTCTTGTAAAGAAAGAATGAATCTTTCAACTAAGATTATTGGTATTTCAATTTATATTTATTTATTGGAAAATTATTTTTGGGTTTATCATGAATAATGTTTTCAAATGACATTGATTCTTTAACCCAGTTAAAAATAAGATTTATTTCTTAAATTGGATTAATTGTAAAGTAGTGATTTTTGATATTAAAACTGAATTCGAATATTAATAAATCGTTGAAAATAAGATTTAAGAATAAATCTGAAAGATTTATCTTTGATGAAATTAATGGGAACCTTTCCCTAATAATATGAATATTTTTTTAAAGAATATTCTGAATTGGAAAGAGGCGTTGGATGTATCCTTATAACACTTGATTTTTAATTATAAAAATACGCGAGTTATTCGGAAACACCGGGTTTAACCCATTCTGAATAATTACTACGACGATTAAAAGTCAAAGATTTTGATGACGATGGATGAAGACCGGCGATGTTCACATCAAATGGACGACTACTGATGCCTGGCATTGGGTCGCTCCCAGTAAAGGGTTAAAGTGGTAGTTTGCCGGACGTATTTGTTGATCGTCCGGATACGCGAGCACCTAGGTGACTCCAGTTTTGTTCAGACCCAGAACGGACTTGTAAATGGATGTGTGTCTGACATTGGATTTCATTCCATGTAAATGGGTTTCTATTTAATATATATTTGTTGGTGGCGGAAAATTTATTCTCTTGCTTAACACCCATCTTTGAGACGCACGAGCTCAGAGGTTATATATTGGTAGTTATCGATCGCATGGTATGGACTGTCAATGTAGCATGCCAAGATGCAATTGATTAAGGCTTTTGTTGAAAGCAGAGCCTTGTGGATGATGATCGAAGCATAGCCTATTTAGGCATAGCTTTATGTATTTCGTTACCTCGCGAGCCTCACACCCCGGTATGAGTCAGAAACGGAGCAAGGGAACGCAGGGAGTGCACACGTTTCTTTCTAGCTAGAAGTGGTGTTTGGTTTAACACGGACCCACATTTTACGTACGTGGTTGATGGATTGAGGCGCCTCGGATTTTTATTGGCCACAATGGCCAATTTATAGGTCCAATAGGATCGGGAAGCGTGTGTTCCGGAATTGCCAATCCAACCCATTGCACTATTGGGGGACCGACCCTGTAGGATCCAAGGGTTCGCCAGCATCCGAAATCTGAGACATTGATAGAGTGTCTCGAATCGGTAAGAAGATCGTTCCTAGCCTTGACTATTGATGGAAACGCAATTTCCAATACGACACCGTGCGATTTTGAATGTAGAACTAGTATGGCGACATAGTATATGGTAGCTATGCCATCTATGATTAATACATTATGATTGAAAGGTTTTTAAAACATATATACACTAGTAATAATATCAAATCCGTTTTTATCGTATCAAGCATTTTTGACCATTATAAGGTAAAACTCTATCCTCCGGCTTGCGTTGCATTGTGTGATGGGACCTGAGTCTTATAATGGTTTCATTTTTCTAAAAAGCATTGCGTTGGTTTAACGATTTACTTTATTTGTGCACTGGCAATTCAACGGAGTAAACCTGTTTCGCGTTAGCGGCGTGGTCTTGTGATTAGCCTCCTTATTAGTTAAGTAAAGATTTCTCACACCAGTCCCATGACTGACCCGTAGTTTGTTTCACTTTGCAAAATCGGGTGCCTTCTTTTCCACACGGGCAGTCGAGTAGCTTATTTTGCAGATATATTGAGCAGGTTCTGGATCGAAGCTTAGAGCTGTGTCCAGAGCATTGGTAGCCTTCCGCTGTGATTAGTATATTTGATCCGCTGCATTGTATTACATTTATTGTAATTTATCTTCCGCTGTATTTTATTCAATGTACTCTGATATTCTGTACTCTGATGTAACATTATTATGATGTAATAAAAGTCAGTTGTTATTTGTTCTGATGTGTTGTATTCCCAAAGTTAACGTATTCGGGTTTTGAACGGTCTTGGTCGATTTAGCGGTCGATCAGGTCAGGCGAAATCTGGGCCGTTACAAACATATTTATCATTAGTATTATTATTCTAGCCATTGTGAGTGCTGCAACACAGGAATGGTTATTATGTATCATGATATTAGCGAGAGGGAAACACGTTTCGCTGAGTGGCGGGGTCTCACTAGATAACTACTGGTTTCTGGGTAGTAGTTGTAACACCCGACATTTTAAATTAAATAATAAAATTCGTAAAATTTTATGAATTTTTTCATGGAACGAGCAACATTGCATTCACAGTGATTATCTGATCAGTTTAGACCTATGGTTTTCATAAAATGGGCTTAAAACGAAGAAGATATCATTAAATGAAGTTTCAGAACAAACATGAAGAAGAAAAAAGGGAACACAAATAAAAATAAGAATTTCCAATGTTTTAGTTTTGTGAAAAAAAAAGCAGTGTTGCTCCGTGGTTGAGCACTTGCCTCCCAAGTTGTAGCTTGCAAGTTCGAAACACACCAACATCATGTTTTTAAATCTTAAGAAGGCAAACCAAAAAGATGCATGTTCTAAGAGAAAAGTATATGTGCATGTACATGTAAGGAAAAATTCTTATTGAAGTCAAAAGGAAGAGTCGAGGCAGAAGCTTCTTGTGGAGTGGCTATCTTTCAAAAAAAAAATATTAGTATCATGACCAATTTCCAAAATCGAAAGGTAAGAGTAAAAAGCCAAAATCCTTCAAATAAGCCACTTGTGATATTTAAACGTTCAGCGCTACCAACGGATGGTTCCGATATTTTTCGAATGTATTTCCGGATCTGGAAATGGCACTGACAACAATTTTAGGTGGAACTGATTTATTTCTCCATAAAGCATATCTTTTCACCAACTCCAATATATTTGTCAAAATTCTATTAATTTATAAAAAAATATTCTTTACAAATTTTTCCAGTATTTTGTACTACAAAAAATGAAAAATATTTGGACGTATTATCATATATGTTAATACTAGAATTAACACATAATCTTCCCTAAAGTATACACCATTAGAAAGTTCATAACATATTCATTCAAGCATAACAATTCATGAAATCTAAAACCCCTCTCCATGATCATTCAGCACGGATCATACAAAATATTCGTATTATTTGGAGATTTCCGTCTAAGGGTTTCAACCTTTAACTTATACAATTTCATGTATAATAACATCTTACGAAACAAACTTGTATCAAAAAACTAAACATGGGTATTCACAACAAGCATATAACCTTAAGAATAACGTTAAATCAACATGAATAATAAACAAAATTCTCGGATATACCAAGATAACCGAAACAGTATGGGTAAAGTATATTATTCACCTTGATTGGATAAAGGTGACTAGATTTGTTGATGCAACGTTCAAGCTCTAAGTTTTAGTTTCTTTTTTTCCTTCTGCTTCTCCTAACTTTAATGGCAAGCCTTTTTTTGGTTTTCTGATAGTCTTCTTTTAGGTTTTAGAATGAATATTATGAAAAAAATGTTGGATAATATGATATATATATACACACACATACACACACACACATGTGTGTGTGTGTGTGTGTGCGCTCGCGTGTGCACGCGTGTGTGTGGTAGGGGAAGGGGAATTCGAAGTTCCAACTTTGCCTCATCTGTCTTCCTTCCATATGCACTTTTTATTTAGTTTATTTGTTTCAAAGGCCAACTTTCTAATTAATTTATTAAGCCCAAATCTCATTTACTCATTCATCACATAATTTCAATTTAATTCTTCAATTACATTCTTGAATAATGTTTTACTAAAATTAGGGTTGTTACACTCGTTTGGCCATAAATCCAGTTGATTGTGCCCATAGGCCGATATTTTAGAGGGTGCCTTCTTATAGCCTTAAAATTAAGAAGTATAATTGAATTAATAGCTCTACAAGAGAATACAGATATTCCAACGGCTCACAGTTGTTAGCGGCCATTTGAAGCCATTGGAATAATGTTAATGAAGTTTAACGGTTTCAACGGATCCAACGGAGCATTTCCAACGGCTATTCCAATGGCTTCAAATGGTGAGAAGCCATTGGAAACCATTTCAAACCAATGACCCATAAGTAGTTGGAAACCGTTTGTAGCCAATGATAAAACCGAGTGAGTTTTTTTTATAACAGCAAGTCTATTACCTTCTGGCTACCCCATTTCCAATCTATTACATTTCAATCCAATTCCAATTAGTTTCACACATGTGTAACACATATATACTAATAACAATATAAAAAACCTACAAAAATCAATATAAAAAAATAAAGCATCCAAACGTCTCAAAAACCAACTCATCAATGTCACATGTGTACAAGCCAAATACGAACCATCAAGATATATTTGAAGTATCGTCCTCACCACTCTGTACCAATATATACAACACCAAAACAAAATCCTCAGCATCTTCAAGTCAAACATAGAAAAAAACCATATGAAGCTCAGGACTTTAATAGTACTTTAACTTGGTTGTTGTCTAGTTCATAGCATGCTCTGGGTTTTTTACTGTCATTGGACTTCATATGAAGCTCACAACGACAACATATTTCCTCTATATCACGTCTGGATTTCAGATTGTCCTTAGTCTTGCCCTTCACATTCAAAATTGCATTAAACATATTATCAAATGCGTCTTTCTCGTTATGCATCACGTCAATGTTATAACAAATTAAGAGATTTTTCCAATTAGGCAATTCCTAGAATATACTTTGTTTGCACCAATTATGAACTATCGATTTACCTTGAATTACAGTTTGTTTTCCGATTTTGCGTATCTTTGGATGATCTTTTACTAATTCATATATATCCTCGCTTGACCAAACCATTGATGGTCGTAGAGTCTCATGTCTATTAGCCGTGAATTTTTTTTCTCTTAATATGAAAAAAACATCGATGACAATCAAACCATGAATTTTTTTTCCATGTAATAATGAAATTTCTCATGTTTCTTTCATGCAATAAGAACAAGCAAAATGACCGGCCATGCTCCAATACGAAAGCATTGCATATGCAGGAAAATCACTAATATTTCATAGTAAAGAGCGAACATCCGGAAAAAAATCTTTTCTGATACGCCGTATGTTACAACTCCTTCATACCCTAATTTTTTCAACTTTCGATTAACGGTTGTAAGTAGATATCATTGCCCTATGTCGGATCATCAGGGCTAGGAAAGACAATTGTGAGAAACATATATGGAGTTTTCATACACATCCACAAGGATAGATTGTAAGGTGTGATTATTATAGGCTAAGATGAATATTTAGAATCAAACTGAGGAAACGGTGAGAAGTCATCTGTACATAAACCTAGTCTAACGTTGCGGCTCTCCGTTGCAAAGTTGGGATATTACTTCTCAAAATACTTTCATGCTTCTTAGTCGGATGGGTGTGTCAGTGTACCTTTTGAGGTGTTCTCACATTGTGCTTTCTCATATGATGTGATGTTACAGATGATGCAAATAACCGTTTAAGTCTATGTATGATGGGTAAATAATGCATACACTTGTACAGAACTTCTTTTCCCTTCTTTTTCCATGGTTTGTATTTTTCTTGATTACATATTTTGCAATTTCTATGATAGGTGTCTTCTTTCCAATACAACATGCAACCATTTGAACATGTATCTATTTTACGATACGACAAACTGAAAGATGACACAAGTTTTTCACTTCATAATAATTTTCACACATTAAATTATTGGATGACATATGGCATTTAGTAACTTGAACAACAACCGTAAATCCAGCTTCTGTAAGATAGTATTTTGATTTCATTGCAATGTATTCTGCACTTACCGATAATTGAGTGCCTCTTTTACATCCATTCCGAAGGTTTTTTTTAGCATGATCCAATAAATCTTATAGTTTTTTAGCTTCAACATTTGGTTCCTCTTCGGTGTTAACATCGTCTATATCAGTTTCAATAGTAGGGAACATTAATCGTGCAACATCTTCGACCATATTTTCTATGAGATTCGTACTAACTTCATCACTAATGGTCTCCACCGACTGTTCTTGATTATTAGGGGCAACAATTTCTCCATGACGATCCAACAACAAATAATTGGATATGAAACCGTATTGGCGCAAACGTTAACCATATTCGGTATTAAATAGTTCAAAATTTGTACCTTTATATGGACAACAAATTCTTTACCGTTTCCAATATTAATGAAAGCAAAATTAGATGAACATTTTACCCTATTTTGAAAATGTTCACTTATTGCACCACTAATTTACCTTCTTTGATACATTATGCTTCGATTAATGAAGTAATTAACCATTTTTCTTTCATAAAAACCTATGATGAAGTAAATTTTATATTTTATTTACTAATTTAGTAAACATGTACTAAATTTTATATATTTTTTACAAACTTTATTTTAAATAAATGTTTATTGGTTCATTGACACTTATGTGTCTTCTTTGATGGAAAGCCATCCTACTTCCCATTACAAACACAATAGTAATTACATTTTATAAATCATATCATTTAAAACGATTTCACAAAATTTCGATAGCATTTCTCCTGTGTTCCTTGTATCGTACACAAATGCATGTACACAAGGAACGTAAAGGAAATGCCATTTAAATTTTTTGAACCATTTAAGGTGATATGACATACGAAATATAACTAATTTATAGTTTTTGAAACTTATCCAATACAGGGACAAATCCGACAAATGATGTATCAGATGAATAGAGATGTTCGTTTTGTAGAAAAAACGAATATCCATATAACGATCATATACAACACTTGTCAGACGGGGCCAAATAATATCTAAGGGTTTAAATATTTGTGTACATTAAATTTAAATATATAATTTGTTTATATTTTACCATTTTATTACATATTTACTAAATTATATAGTTTTACAATTTACTGAATTCTATGTATGACAATTCCTATCAAAATCATTTATACACTAAATCAATTCGCGTGTTCGCGCCATAAGCACAAAACTCATGTTCGCACAAATTATCCAAAACTAAGATCACTCCTAACTTAATATAAACTTCGTGTTTTCATAAATTATATTATTTGCAAACTCTATCACACATGTACGTACGTTCAATACTAACCTAATCAACATAAACTAACATAATATAATAAATTAGAAAAAATTCAATTGGTAATAATTTGATCATTATGGTGATAATAATAGCAATTAGGGGGTAACATGATGTAATGTACATAAACTAATAAGTAGGAATCAATCACAATTTAAATTAAACCTTAAAAAAAAACCTAAAAATTAGGTGTAGGAAAATTACCGATTTGGATGGCTAGGAGGGTGGAGAGGGCTGGAGTTTTTGTAGATGGCGTCGGAGGTGGTTGGATTGGTGGCAGCGGGTTTGAAGGTGGAGGAATGATGAATTGGAGGAGAAAACGTTTGGGGAAGATAATGAGCTTTAGGTCGCGGGTTCTAGAAAAAATGCAGGAAATTTTCAATGGCTTCCAATGGCGGTAAACGGCTATTATTCCATCGGTTTCCAATGACTCCAGATGACTTGTTAAAAATTCAACGAGCCGTTGGCGGTGACTGTTGGAAACCGGGCGTTAGAATACACTGTAGTTCTATTAGTGTAGTGATTAAATGTCGCACGCATAAAAAACTGAATGTATGTAACTCGAACCAGTATAAAATCCGATGTATACTTTTCTTTTTTACTTTGTTAAATTTACTTTACTTATTATTTTACTCTGTGATGATTTTGTGATTATTTAATACATACTCATAAGCATAATTTAAAAATATATATCAAAAATAGACCTATAAGTCTAAGTAAATACTATTTTACCTCCCCTTCCCCCTCCACTGTTAATTCAGCCTTAATATCTTATTTTGCATCACTCTCACCCTAACTCTGTCATTGTGAGCTCAATAGAAGCATTGCAATAGAATTCCACTGGAGAATGGGCGCATGCTATTGTCAAGAGAGCGTTAGGTCTGGAAAATATGATTTAATAAGTAAGAAATCAATAAAAACAATATAAGTAAGTCATTTCATATTTGTAGAGAATCCACCTTCAAGATGCACTGGGAAATGTGTGTAATTGTTATGCAAAAATTGCTCTAATACCAAACTGTTGGGGTTTTGTGCACAGTGGAAGTTTGACAAAACGCCAAAAAAAATAGGATCTTTATCACCCAATCACTTAGAATTTGACTGAAAATAACAACATAATAAATCAGAAATAATAGCAGTACAAAAATATTTCATCCAACCACCCTCTTTATTGATTCACCAAAAACAAATTTTGTTTACACTCAATGGATTACAACCAAAAATAAAAAAATACAATGAATCAATAACCTTACTGATATAGGCAAAGAATATCTAGATGACTACAAATATTGTTGGAGTAGAAGAGCGATGAAGAACGACGACAAACCCTTGGACAATCTGGAGGCACCAACTGCGTCTTTCAGCAGTAAACAGGAATAACTACCCTCAGCCAAATTCCTACATCTTCCTCTCCAGGGCGCAAGCTCATGGAGGCACATAACCTCACCAGATATTCTCACATGGTTTCTTCTCCTTTGTTAATTGTCACAATCTAACCAAGAAGGCTGCATATATATAGGAGAATATAAAGCCTAGACAAATATCCAAGTTGCCCCTTCGAGATATCTCCAAAATATAGTCATTCATTTCTTTCCTTCTATGATCAAATCAATCAATTAACCAATAAATCAATAAATCAATTAGTCAATTAATTAATCAATCCAATCAATCAATCATTTAGTTGATTACATCCTCTTCATAAAATATTTGAATCAAAAAATTCAACACTCCACCTTGATTCAAATATCACATATCTCCAACAATTCACAAACAAGTCAACCTAGCTCTTTCAACAACACCTACTCTCAATTAATACCAACCTCGATTTCAAGGTAACAAGATATACCCCAATCGATTTTGAAAGGACTACGACCATACCTCAATTACAAACACAACCCACCGCCTGCAAAAATGCATCCATCATCTGAGCTACACCATGCAAAAACCAACGGTCTAAAAAATGCTTGCAATACTACAAGATCTTCATCTTCTTTGTGGATTTCAAAACTCGACATCCTTCTTCCATTTGACATGATCTCTTCATCTCCGGGATCCCTCAAGCATCATCAACACCTACACCCTTGTCGATACCATGATCCTCCATCTTAGGACCATAAGCGGTGACCACGTTAACCTCTCCACCTTGCTGTGGACTAGGTTCTTCAACCGTCACCCTCCTTCTTCCTGCTTCCCTCATCCATATCAAAGGGCTTATTCATATATCCATCAGGTGGACCATTGAGGCATGGAACATCCACCATTATAGGCTTCCAAATCCCCTCAATATCTACCATAAAAAATAGTCATTCATGAAAGCAACATCATCTCCGACATCTATAATGTTCAATCCAAAATCACTCCAAGCTATGCGATAAACTGAGCTCTGATACCAAACTGTTATGCAAAAATTGCTCTGATACCAAACTGTTCGGGTTTTGTGCACAGCGGAAGTTTGACAAAACGCCAAAAAAAATAGGATCTTTATTACCCAGTCACTTGAGGATGACTTTAATTGAAAATAATAACATAACAAATCGGAAATAATAGCAGCACATAAATATTCCACCCAACCACCCTTTTTATTTATTCACCAAAAACAAATTTTGTTTACACTCAATGGATTACAACAAAAAATAAACTAAACAAAATGAGTCAATAACCTTATTGAGATAGACAAAGAATATCTAGATAACTACAAATATTGTTGGAGTAGAAGAGCGATGAAGAACGACGACAAACCCTTGGACAATCTGGAGGCACCAACTACGTTTTTCAGCAGTAAATAGGAACAACTACACTCAGCCGAAATTCCTACATCTTCATCTCCATGGCGCAAGCCTATGGAGGCACATAACCTCACTAGATATTCTCACATGGTTTCTTCTTCTTTGTTAATTGTCACAATCTAACCAAGAAGACTACATATATATAAGAGAACATAAAACCTAGACAAATATTCAAGTTGCCCCTTCAAGATATCTCCAAAATATAACTATTCATTTCTTTCCTTATATGATCAATTAATCAATTAACCAATAAATTAATCAATCAATTAATTAATCAACCAATTAGTCAATTAATTAATTAATCCAATCATTTAATTGATTACATCCTCTTCATAAAATATTTGAATCAAAAAATTTAATAGTAATGTCCTAGGTGATTCATTGGTAATTGCCCTATGAATCTTGTAGGGATTATGTTGAACTAAAATTTTGAAGTTTGGTTTTCATGTAACGAATGAGCACCAGTAGAGTGTTGGACTATAAATTCTTAATTTTCTGTTAGCATAATTAGTTAGCTTTGTGCTAAGTTGTTAATACGTACTTGAAAAATCTTAAATTTGTTTACATTTGAAATTGGAATATAAAAATGTATGCGATACATGAAAAACAAATATGGATGTGGATATGATCGCATCGTTATTAGATAATTATTTATTTTGTGTATCAAATAATCATCGCTTACTGTTTCATCTAGGTAAAATAATTATCATGTACATAAAAATCAATATTTAGCGCTTCATTTTTTTTTCTGACATATTCATTATTTAAAATTTTAACATTAAAATGAATTAGTAATAAATCATAGTTTTCTATTTATTTATTTAGATTTATTACTTGTGAGTTGGTCACATAATATTTAATAAGCATCCGATATCCATGTGTATCTTTGAGTATGAATATTTGATATATAAAATTTAATTTGAATACGGATACAAATAAAATAATGTTACGTATCTGGTCATGTACATGGATTTGTGGTGTTAGGCCGAAACTAGATGTACAAAAGTTGCATTTAGCAATGTTCGTAATGTAGTAGAAATTAAGGATGAACCGACTGATGGAGACCTAATTAAGTGTACTCACATCAATACAAGTTTGTTGACACCATTTTAACGTGTGTCACTATGACGTCATTAGTGGTGTATAGCTGAGATTGCACCCTGAATTTCTCCTATTAAATCTCAGCAACACACCACTAACACAGTTAGTGGTGTCATGATGACACACGTTAAATAGTGTAAACAAACTAACTCTCTGCTACTGCTGCCTATCATTATCTCACTGATTCATTCGGTCACCATGAAGCTTCATCGATCACGCTGCATTTATGTTTTGGGCTTGTTGGCCGATGCGGTATGGACAAACCCTAATGCATCGTCTTTGTGTCAACTTCAAATTAATTGTGCCTTCTGCCCATGTTTCCACCTGCCTTTCTCATCCTTCCACTCAACTCAAGAATGGCCTTCATTTAGTTCTCCAGAAAACATGGAGGGAGATATACGCCAAAAATCACATCACAAACTAGCTCGTATTTCTCCAACTATGCATGGAAGAACAAACTACATTGGAATTGATTTCTTAAGTCGTCTTTTTTTACCATTAGAAAGTTAAAACTAGCTGGTTTAGACTTTCAAATTTTCGAAAGAGTAACTTAGTTAAGTTTACCCCAACGATATTCTATAGCTGTGTTCTCGTTGTTTTTGCTTGTACTATAATAAAAGATATAATTAAAACAAGGAGAGAACTGGACAACTTTCTGAAAGTTGCGTACACTTCTCAACCACAGTCACACATGCATTTTGTTAGAGATCATGGGCACCGGAGCTTGTGAATCTTTGCTTGCAATCTAAATATGTAAACATGCACTTTGGACTACCAAATATGCATATGACCTATTATTCAGTCTCTTCTACGTTTTCATTCTTCAACAGCACTGGATGTAACTGTTAAATGTAATATAAAATGTGTGCAGAATAGGTCTTTAATTAAGGTCTTAAAACAAAAGATAAGCCGCCCATTAATTTGCAGCATGGTCAAAAGACTTCAAAAGTTATAGTGTATGAAGATTTTGTTACCCAACTCAACAAACTTGGATTTTAAACATTATAGAAAAGTGTGTGTAAATTTATACGAAGCTACAGGTTGGTGCACCAACCAGCAATATGGTCGAGTCAAATTTTATGATATAACGTGCTGATGTCATGAACCAGACTTAAACCTTTGTTATATATTTTTGTTCCACTGTTTTACATTCTTGGACCGGATGTTCATCTACCCGGCCCACCCGTATCCGTCTGTAAACATTTACAGGTTGTGGGGAAGGACCATGGCTGACTTTGTTTGGCAGTATCGATATGGGATTTGGAATTTGACCCACATTGCAGGTTGGAGAACAGTTGAACGTTTAGTCATAAGTTTGATGGTCTCTCGGCTTCTTCTGCATGGAATTAAATGTACGACCCAGACATGCAACTTTAGAGTTGATTTTATGTCAACATAGCTGCCCAAAAAGGTATAACTTTGACCAACAAATACCCCATGAAGACTTGAGGGATATTGAAGCTAGGTCAATGATTATTGTCGTTAATGGATTAGATGACCAGTCGTCTTCAAACGAGATTAATCATACACGTCGGATCGTAACAAAACAACATTAATATTTGGGGACTTAACTTAGAAGAATTGTTGAATGCACTTCGAATTTGACTACCGTTCTCTTTATTTTTTTGCTTATGGTCTTTTATTACCAAGTCATTCCCTTTTATATTAATATAATCATACAATGTTGGAAAAACTGACGGTTTGATTACAAACTTAAAAGAAAAAAATATTGTACTTTTAAATTAATTGACTAGGATACAATTCATTTACGAATATGCTGATTTTTTTTTCATTTGTTACATTTTTTAAATTATATATCTAGATCAATCAAGGAATATTATAGTAAAAATGTAACATCCCACATCCGTTAGTGTCACTCACAAAGAGAATGCACTAAGTTCTGTGGAGCATTTAGGGTAAAAGATGCAGATAAATTACAAGACAGACAGAAATTAAACAGCGGTAAATAAAACTTTACTTTATTGATAAGATAGTTTGTATAATTAATCCAATATTATGTTAATTATACTACAACATCCCAAATCCATTTATAATAAAATCAGAACAACATACGATTATGAACTAGCATCGTTACAATTAAAGTACGATTCCATTTTCATTCTACACAAATCAAGTCTCAATTTTTATTCATATCGGAATAGTACTCTACTTACAACATATGACGAATCTTGTATTCAGGATTCTGAATTCTGAATTTGGTGATGCTATCCTTTGAGGTTGACGTTGTTTTGATTTATTTGTTGTAGTTTTTAGCTTTGAATCAACTCTTAATCGTCTCTAAATTTGACGGCTACTCCTAGTCTCTCTTCAGCAGCATGGCGGCTCCTTTTTTTTCTCTTTATTTTTTTGTCTGAATTAGGTTGTGAGAGCTATGTTGTTTATATAGAGTTGCAAGTTAATTTGAGTCGTCGATGAAGCCAAGGTTAATACAAGCCGTCCGTTCTAAAGAGAAGCCAATTATGTTCACAATTTAAGGGCTGTAAATTACTCCTATTTCAAATTATGTCATAATTACTTTCTTAATGTACATTATCAACATTTATTATTAAATTTGTATGCACATTAGATACATCCCCCCTTTACACATTTATTATTAAATTTGTATGCACATTAGATATATCTCCCCTTTACACATTTATTATTATTTTTGAATTAGCAACTTTAGTGTTAACAGTAATACGGGGTGTTACATTCTCCCCTCCTTAAAGGATTTCGTTCTCGAAATCTTCAAGTCTAGGAGAATGCATATCCTACCATCTAATCGTCCATCTACTCAGCCATCAAACACAGACATCCATTGTCCTTAAAGGCTTCTAATGTTTTTATGTTCATATGCATAGTGTGTGTATATGTTCTTATCTAATGCAAAATCAGATGATCTACTGATTCAGTTGACCTCCTTTATGCAAATCATGTCAGTGCCATGCGTCCAATATGTATGCAAATCCTAATGATACATGTTATTTCTATATGAGTGCACAACCATTCACTCAAATGCAACATCCATATAATAACACATTAAGTTCAATTCATAAACAAATACATATATGTAAATGAAATATGAAGGCGTTTGAGCTGATCTAGTGCCTAATACGTGTGTATATGCATTCACGAGCAACCACTAGCAACCATTCGCAACCATCAACCATAACATGTTTCAAATACATGTTTACATCCAAAAGGGTTTCTATCTAAGGATCGATGATACGTCCTAGAGGATATACCTTAAAAGCTAGAAATTAGTATGCATAGAATTCCTAAAAAAAGGAATCAAGGATGTACCCTTAAGAAAAAGGGTATGAGGCGCGTATGTCTTATCTTCAATCTCCCGTATCACGTCTTCTTGAGCTTTACTCAACTGTACCTTAACAGATTCAACTTCACGATTGCGAATTTTCTTGACCTCCATTTCCAAAATAAATAAATGTCAACCATGATACTGAGTGTATATACTAGGATGATCAGAGGTCTCTCCTCTTAGCTTATCCATCATGCCATAACTATGAGGGTCAAAAGGTCACTACGTACTTTTTACCTCTCTTAAGGTTAGTCCTTCTCTATATAGAGCGTCTGCCACAACTATTCATCTCTCAAGCAAACCATCCTAGTCGAACTCGACATCCCTCAAGTACAAGCCCCAAAGGCCTAAACCAATATCAGATAGGCACCCGAGGAATGTCTCATCCGAATTTGGACGATCTACGTGAGATGATCTAAGCAAAAACAACCAAACACTTGAGCACTAGTTGGGATCTTTTACTATACAAGTACTAAGGTGCAGAGACTCAACTATGGAAGCAAATATGAAAAAATGCGAAGTGCTAAAACCAAAAGAAAGAGTACAAACAGAAAAGCTAGACTCTTCCAACAGTTGTTTACTACCTTTCTCCTATGTACGCTTAGTGGTGAAAGCATGTACTTGCCCTTCTGAAAATCTTGTCCTTTGTTCTTAATTATATGCCCTATTCTGCCATATTAAAGATACTTCCTTTTGTCTTAGGTTTTATAATCCCTTCCTCCTTCGTGAGCCAAGTCTACATCCATGAATTCCTCATCCTTGGGTTGTGCTCCTTAGCCAAACTCTTCATCCTCTTTCATGTGTAATCATGTTGAAAAATCTCTCGAAAGCTGCCTCCATCGTACAGAAAACCCTACTAAGCTTGAAAGAAAACTAGCCGCAGGTGAAACTACTACGGTTATAGATGGAAGTCGGGCACTACTTCGCCCTTTGATGAGGTTACCTTCCAAAAAGCCAGGAGCCCCAGAGACTCAAGAAAGAAGGGGACAAGAATTCAAACAGAGAATCAGAAGATAGTGCGTATGGCTTTTGGGGAATATGCCTTTAAAACAAAACTTTTCTTTTGAAAATGCTTCTTTTAAAACTATTTAAAAATAATAATTGTTTCCAAATCTTTTATCTGATCCGTTAACCTTTGGCTCTGATACCACGTGTAACACCCCACATCCGTTAGTGTCACTCACAAAGGGAATGCACTAAGTTCTGTGGAGCATTTAGGGTAAAAGATGCAGATAAATTACAAGACAGACAGAAATTAAACAGCGGAAAATAAAACTTTACTTTATTGATAAGATAGTTTGTACAATTAATCCAATATCATGTTAATTATACTACAACATCCTAAATCCATTTATAATAAAATCAGAACAGCATACGATTATGAACTAGCATCGTTACAATTAAAGTACGATTCCATTTTCATTCTACACAAATCAAATCTCATTTTATATTCATATCGGAATAGTACTCTACTTACAACGTATGACGAATCTTGTATTCAGGATTCTGAATTCTGAATTTGGTGATGCTATCCTTTGAGGTTGACGTTGTTTTGATTTATTTGTTGTTGTTTTTAGCTTTGAATCAACTCTTAATCGTCTCTAAATTTGACGCTACTCCTAGTCTCTCTTCAGCAGCATGACGGCTCCTTTTTTTCTCTTTTTTTGTGTGAATTAGGTTGTGAGAGCTATGTTGTTTATATAGAGTTGCAAGATAATTTGAACCGTCGATGAAGCCAAGGTTAATACAAGCCATCCGTTCTAAAGAGAAGCCAATTATGTTCACAATTTAAGGGCTGTAAATTACTCCTATTTCAAATTATGTCATAATTACTTTCTTAATGTACATTATCAACATTTATTATTAAATTTGTATGCACATTAGATACATCCCCCCTTTACACATTTATTATTAAATTTGTATGCACATTATATACATCTCCCCTTTACACATTTATTATTATTTTTGAATTAGCAACTTTAGTGTTAACAGAAATACGGGGTGTTACAAAAAAAGAACAACATTTTTTTTTAAAAAAAATCAACTGGTTTTTAAAGTTTTTCTTCAACTGTTTTTCTAGTTGTAATAAACATATTTTCCACACTTTTGTACGAAAAATATTTTTAACAATTGTTTATTTTAGCCAATTGACCAATTATAATATCACATTTGTAGTAAAAATGACTTTAACAACTCTTTGTTTTAGCCAGTTGTAAACGAGATATATAACTAAAATTTAATTATGATTAATAATTTCCATGATTCGTTTATCGATCACATTTTCCAGTTTGTGTTAAACTATTTTCCTTGGTAAACAAAATCTGAGGATTATACAAAAAAGTAAAAGAAATATTCAATAAATTATTTAAATTACGATATACAAGTTTATACTTTTCCATTCCAAAAAATGGCGCACCTTTCTCTTTTTCCCTGAGCGACGTAGATCTTTCCTTCCTTTCGCCTCCATTCTAATCCACCTCTTATCTCGCCGCCTTTCTTCCATCACCTTAGATGGCCAAGAACAAAGAATCAATGCCTCTTCTCTAATCTACATTGACAACCGAATCTAGAAGTCGCTCAGAATCACTCCAATCCTTATCTGACTCGGATGTAGACCCTGAAATCGCTGCTCATGCAACTCCACCTTTCCCCGTTTATAAAATACCAGATTCACATCCCTTGAATGCATTGATGGCTGAAGTTAACGTAACTGCCAGATCCTCCTTGTCTTCGCAAAGTAAGGGTAAGTCCCCTTTATCTTCTATGCTGGCACAACTTCTTCTGCTTGGCCTATGCCAAGCGAGAGTTTTACATTTGGTGAGAAAGTTACTCCGCAGGTAACAGGGGCAGATAATGCTAATTCGGGTCTGAACTTGTTTATAAATGCTTGCGATTTGGGTATTGGTAGTAACAAAGGTGGAGGTGCGGTGCTTGAGGATGTTGTTTTGCTAGGCAATCGATCCCATTGCATTGTGATCTCTAAAAACCAACAATACCCACCACCTGTTCAAAAAAAATTCCTACTCATATGCGTTTAATGCCTCCTAATGTAACTACTAATGCAAAGTCAGCGTGGACATCTCTGTTCGGGGCCCTCCCCAAGATTGTTGGAGATTACACATGTAACAAACCGGAAAATCAGAACCAATTTAAAATTTTATTTTGGCTATTTCAATGAATTTTGAATAGTTAAAATAATTTATTTTAAATAATAATGATTTAAAATTTATTCAAATCGAAGTTAGGACGAATATATTTATTTTAATTTTAAAAGGAATTAGAAATAGCACGACAGCATGAAATTTTGAATCTAAACTTTGACTGAATGTACAGGATTCCAAATGAATCAGATTTTAGTGAAACCAAAAATATTTAAATCTATTTAAAAATATCTTTCCAACGAATCTGAAAAATCGAAATTTCATAGCGGGAATAAAAGTTATGGCCAATTGAATATTCAGAATAGTCGCTATGAAATTTAATATAATTTATAGCCCGTATAAAGGGCCATTATACAAACGACCTTCGTTCTCGACGAAACTATTTTTTTCAGATTCGGAATGTCAAATTATTGATAAGTTTAATTTTCCACAATTTTTGGAGTTAATATGTGAGCGTGGAATATTAAATTGCGTTTGATAATTTTTGTTGAATTTAATCGACCGTTAAAAATGCTGTTTTTCAAACGGTCTCCAAATTCGACGAAACTAATTTTTTTAGGACTGTATCATCAAAACATAGCTAGATTTATTTTTCGAGAATTTTCGGAGTCCATATGTGGCCTCGGTAAATTCAAATATACGATCGAATTAAATACATAAATGATTTAAATTTTAAATTGAAAAAAATGACTGAAAACAATCGATAGGGCTGACGGGATCTAGCCTATTGTGTCCGGAATAGGGGCAACTGGGTATGAACAACTTTTATCGGGTTGAATTTGGAGTTGTTGTGGAGTAATGGGCTTAAACGGATAATTTTAAAGGATTTAATATTATAATATTATAAATAACCTACTTTGAACCCTAATCCACTCTGCAGTATAGCCACCATCTTCTTTCGTTCATGGCCTAAAAGCTTCAAACCTTCCCTCCTCTGATTCTCTTAATCCTCTCACCGAAATCCCTCACTCCAGTTAAAGCTTTCGAAGAGAATTCTTCACTCTCCACATCCATACGGGTAACAACACCCATCGTTGAGAAACAGACGAGTTCCAAACCCTAGAAAGCCATCCGTTCGAACCGCCGCCGCCTCCCCTAGAGTTAATCGTGCCTCACGGCGGTGGGGGCCACCAGGCGCGCCTCCTCTTCCTCTCTGACGTAGTATACCCCGATTGCCTTCCAGCCTCACGGATTCGATGAAAGACTGAAACCTAGTATTGAACAATAAACAAAAATGTCGATCGTGGTTATTTGGGGAAGAAAGAGGGTATTTCTTTTTTTTTTAATTTTTAATTAACTTATTTTAAATTGTTATCTACCTAAATTAAATCATAACTAATGCACACGAACTCAAAATTGAACGATTTCAGATCTATTACGATCGTGAGTCTGAGATCTACACTTCTGGACTAATTAGAACTGATTCGAAGCAGATCAAATTTTGGACAAATTTCAGATCTAAATCATTCAGAATTAAACTGACTATGAGAATTCTATTTTATTTCTTTTTCTTAAATAATTAGAAATAATCCTGATTGTATTATCACCAATCCATAGTTAATTTCTATTTGTTATGATTCTTGACTTGATCTGTGATGGATGTGGTATGTAGATCTATTCATTTGGTGATATTGTTTTATGATAAAATTGTTAAAAACTTATAGATCATTTTGTTATAATAAAATGAGTGAAACAAAAATATATAATTTTGCTTTCGATAAAATTGTCAAATTAGAATCATTAGACAAAATTCATCATTTTGTTAATTGGAATAGTGGAACGAAGAATTATCATTTTTGGTTTATTAGAATAGTTGAATTAACAGAATTATCAATTTGTTAATTGGACAAAACTTATCATTATTGTCAAATTAGAACCATTGGACAAAAATTACCATTTTTGTCAAAATTAAAATATTTGAATTGGAATTGTCATTTTTGTTTAAATAAAATTTGTCAAAAACAAAAATGAACATTTTTAGTTTAAATAAAATTGTTAAAATACAAAAAAATGAACATTTTGGTTGAGATAAAATAATCAAAACAAAAATGACATTTCTGTAAAGCAGATTTGTGTCAGAGCACAAATTGCATTTTTTTCCACCCAAAAATGAAAGAACCTTTATTTGTCATTTTGTTGAATTAGGATTTTCAACAAAAATAAAATATCAATTTTTTTATCATTTTGTCGGACTAGAGTTTTCAACAAAAATGAAATATTAATTTCTATCATTTTGTTGAATTAGAATAGAAAATTGAAAAATGTTCATATACATTAAAATTTCACATTTCTAATGTAATGTAAGAAAATAGAAAAATACTCATTTTTGTCAAATAGTTTAGTTGGATAAAAAAAGAATAGTCCTTTTTGTCAAAATAGTTTTGAAACAAAAATGAGACATTTTTTTTTCATTAAAAAGGATTAAACAAAAAAAATTATTTTTGCTCATTAAACAAAAATGAGACATTTTCGTTCATTAAACAAGATTAAACAAAAATATACATTTTTGTTCATTAAACAAAAATGAGACATTTTCATTCATTAAAAAGGATTAAACAAAAATATACATTTTTGTTCATTAAACAAAAATGAGACATTTTTGTTCATTAAAAAGAATTAAACAAAAATATGCATTTTTGTTCAGTAAACAAAAATGAGACATTTTTGATCATTAAAAAGGATTAAACAAAATATACATTTTTGTTCATTAAACAAAAATGAGACGTTTTTGTTAAATAAAAAGGATTAAACAAAAATATACATTTTTGTTCATTAAAAAAAATGAGACATTTTTGTTCATTAAAAAGGATTAAACAATATTGAGACATTTTTGTTCATTAAAAAGGATTAAACAAAAATATACATTTTTGCAAATTAAAGAGGATGAAACATTTATAACTAAAAAGGTTGGAAACAAAAATATACATTTTTGTTAATTAATATATAAATATTTTGTTAAATAACATTAGAATTTATATGCAAAATAAAAATATCATTTTATTGTAAATGCATATATTAGAATTTATATGCAAAATAAAAATACCATTTTATTGTAAATGCATATAGTAGAATTTATATGCAAAATGAAAATATCATTTTATTGTAAATGAATATATTAGAATTATATGTAGAATGAAAATACCATTTTATTGTAAATGCATATATTAGAATTTATATGCAAAATGAAAATACCATTTTATTGTAAATTCATATATTAGAATTTATATGCAAAATGAAAATATCATTTTATTAACAATGCATATATTAGAATCTATGTGCAAAGTTAAAATAACATTTTTATTAACAATGCATATATTAGAATTTATATGCAAAGTTAAAATGACATTTAACTAACAATGCATATATTAGAATCTATGTGCAAAGTTAAAATAACATTTTATTGACAATGCATATACTAGAATATATATGCAAAGTCAAGGAATCATTTGTATTGACAACACATACATTAGAATTTGTATGAATTATTTTATTTTTAAAAACATACACTGAAAATTTTGTACAAATAAAATATTCTTTTTTATTGGTTAAAAATAAAAATAGAAATACAAGTAAAAATTAGTTTTTATTTGTCATTGGCTTAATTGTCAGGTAAGTAAAATATATTTTATTTGACATTGAAACATGTAGAAATGGTTATGCAAATTTAAACGTCATTTTAATTGGTGTGTTAAACGCGTTAGTGGAATAGTCGAATGGTTTATATTTATATATAATTATTTATATAAATTAAAATTAAAATTAAACGAATCGCGCACGGTAGTTCGCATTTCGGAATCTTAACTTTAAACGATTATACCGAAAGATCCGATCGTCGGATTTTCCCAAAACTGAAACCGTTAGGCCGCTTTGGGAAGATCTTTTCAACGATATAAATTTTGTTAAAAATCCAACAGTTAGATTTCGAGAAAAGTGTAAATCAAATTTTGATTAAAACAGCGCCAGGGCCGCCTATTGACCCGAAGCGTCGTTGAATTAAATTTAGCTCTTTTATACAAATAAAAAAATAGCGATAAATCGTTATTAAATTCTATTAACGATATGAAATGGTTTTAAATTATATATGCGAGAATCATTTGAAAAGACCAAGTTCAATCTCATTTCAAATGATTATACGACGATTTAAATCAAAGATATTGAAGACGACGATTGAAGACTGACGATCTTCACATTGAATGGATAACTACTGATGCCCGACATTGGTTAGCTCCGAGTAAAGGGTTAAAGTGGTAGTTTTCTAGACGTACCTGTTGATTGTCCGGATAAGCGAGCACCTCTTTTCTGTATTGGATATACGGGACTAGGAATAGGGTGACTCCGGTTTCGTTCAAACCCAGAATGGACTTGTAAATGGGTGTGTGTCTGACATTGGATTTCATTCCATGTAAATTGATTTTTATTTAATATATATCTGATTGGTGGCGGAGAATTTATTCTCTTTCTTAACACCCTTCTCTGAGAGGCACGAGCTCAAAGTTTATATATTAGTAGCTCTCGATCGCATGGCGTGGATTGTCAATGTGGCATGCCAAGATGCAATTGATCGAGGCTTTTGTTGAAAAGCAGAGCCTTGTGGTTGATGATTGAAGCATAGCTATTTCGGCATAGCATTGTGTATAGCGTTATCTCGCGAGCCTCACACCCCGATGAGAGTCAAAAACCGGACAAGGGAACGCAGGGAGTGCACACGTTTCTTTCCAGCTAGAAGTGGTACCAGGGTATTGCAAGCCCTGACATTATACTTACGTGGTTGATGGATTATGAGGTACTTAGGTTACATTAGTCGATAGTGTCCAATTTATAGGTTCAATAGGACCGGGGAGCGTGTGTTCAGGCATAACTAATCCACTAAAATATTTGTGGACCGGCCCTGCAGGGTCCAAGGGTTCGCCAGCGTCTGAAACCTGAGACATTGCTAGAGTGTCTCAAATTGGTAAGGAGATCGTCCCTAGCCTTGACTCATGACGGAAATCCAATTTCCAATACGACATTACGTTTTTGATTGTAAACCTATATATGGCGACATAATATATGACAGCTATGCCGTCTAGGATTGATACATTTACTTTGAAGTATTTTAAAACTAATTAGACACTAATAATAGTATTAAAATATTATTTTCTACGTATTAAGCATGTTTGATCATTATAAGGTAAAACTTTATCCTCCGGTTTGCGTTGCATTGTGTGATGGGACTTGAGTCTTATAATGATTTCATTTTTCTAAAAAGCATTGCGTTGTTTTGAATAAAATTTATTTAACTTATGCACTTGCAATCCAATGGAGTAAACTCGTTCCGTGTTAGCGGCATGGTCCTGCGATTATCCATATTGTTAGATAAGTTAGGAAAGATTTCTCATACCAGTCCCACGACTGACTCGTAGTTTGTTTCACTTTGCAAATTCGGGTGCCCTCTTTTCACGCGGGCAGCCAAGTGACAGGTTCAGGTATTATGGATACATTCTGGATTGGAGCATGCTTAAGGAAAGAAGATGAGGGACATTTTTATCTTTTTTTTATGCTTTCAGACATTTAGACATCCTCTATTTTTGATGTACTTGATGGAGCTTAGACTTATTTCTATTTGCTGAGACTTTCTATTTGCTAGGTGTATCATGTAATTATTCTACTCTGATGTCTTTGATGTTGTGGTGTTGATGACATTCCTATTTCCGCTGTAATGGTTTATGTGTTATGATGTTATCTGAGATCTTCTATTGTTGTAATTATGTTACATTTGATTATCCTTGCTTTTGTACTACGGAAGTTTGGTGTCGTCACAGTTGGTATCAGAGCTAAAGGTTAACCTTAGCTTCGAAGTATAACATATTTAAAACAATTCGTCTAGATAGAATCAACGGTGTTCTAAGGCGAGTAGCTCATTAGAGATAAGATTAGTAATATCCTAGAATGAGCACAGAAGAATAACACATATTAATCTGTCATTACATCATTATCATCTTTCCATATGTCTCTACTTTTAACCTTTCCTTTAAAATTATCATTTCTGTTAGTCTGACTCTTTCCTTGTTGGTACAGAACTAACCAGAAAATGAGCACTAGAGCGAGAGCTAGAGCCCGAGGCAGAGGTGGGGCCTGAGGATCAGTAAGAGATGAGACTCCCACTACTCAAAGGCAGCTCACTCCCAAGGCTGTGACACCACCACCTCCACCCCCACAGCCTTTTGGCTTGGACAAGGAAACCAAGAAGTTCAGAAATTTAGGAGGCGTGCCATTCATCGGACGAGAGATAGTAATAGCGGTATAGGCATAGCTAAAAAACTGCGAGAAAATATTTGGAGGCCTGGAATTAGAAGACCACCGCAAGCGCTTTTTGGCATCATGGTTATTAAAAGATGAGGTTGAAAATTGGTGGGATACTGTCATAATTGGCGATAAACAGGCTGACATGTCTTGGGCCAAATTCAAGGAACTCTTCAACGAGAAGTTTATTCCTCCGCAAGAAGTAGAGTGTCTCCATGATCAATTTTCCAGCTTGCAGCAAGGAGATATGACTGTTTTAGAATATGTGCGGAAGTTTGAAGAACTCTCACGCTATGCTCCAGAATTAATTCGGGACCCAGTCCAAAAGAACAAAAGATTCATAAATGGCCTCTCCAGGAAATATCTGAACAGAGTCACAACACAAAATAAGCTCCCATTTGATGAGGTGATCGAGATGGCTTGCTGCTATGAGGACAATGACAGAAATTCACAGCAAGATAGGGAGAAGAATCAGAATAATAACAAAAGAAAGCAATTTGACAAGAAACCAGAGGTGAGCAGCTCTTCAGCCGCCCAGCCCCAAGGAAATAAAAGAGACAAATCCAAGGTGAGATGCTTCAATTGTCAGAAGATGGGGCACTTTGACTACGAATGCCGGGCTCCAAAGAAACCGAGGAGAAATGAGTCAGGACCCAGCTAGAATTCTTGTGGCACCAGGAACCGTTTTAATTGCCATAAGCCAAGGCATCTTATCAAGAATTGTCCATTGCTAAAGAAAACTGAGGCGGCTCATGTCTACGATGGAGCGGCTGCACCAGCTTCTTCCGAGGGAGCAGGTAAATCCGATGTTTTATGTAACGACAACGGATTTTGCCCGACCTTAATCGATCGCAAAATCGACCAAGACCGTTCAAAATCCGCATACGTTAACTTTGGGAATACAACAACATCAGAACAATAACAGCAAACTTTTATTACATCATGGTAATATAACATCAGAGTACAGAATATATCAGAGCACATCGGAATAAAATTTCAGCAGAAGATAAATTACAATATATTTAATACATTACAGCGGAAACAATAAAATAGATACAATGGAAGACTTCCAATGTTCTGTACACAGCTTTAAGATTCAATCCAGGATCCTGCTAAAGAGATAAACCTGTAGACAACTGCTCGACTGCCCGTGTGGAAAGAGGGCACCCGAGTTTGCAAAAAGGTGGAAACAAACAACGGGTCAGTCGTGGGACTGGTGTGAGAATTCTTAACTAATTTAACTAATAGTAATAAGGCAAATCCATGGACCACGCCACTAATGCGGAACGGGTTTTATTCCAATGGATTGCCGTGCATAGATTAAAGTGAATCGTCAAAACAACGCAATGCTTTTTAGAAAAATGAAACCATCATAAGACCCAGTTCCCATCACACAATGCAACGCAAACCGGAGGATAGGGTTTTACCTTATAATGGTCAAAAGATGCTTAATACGATAAAAACGATATTATTATTAGTGTATATATATTTCAAAAACTTTTCAAAGTAAATGTATCAATCCTAGGAAGCATAGGTACCATATGCTATGCCTCCATATTAGTAATACAATCAAAACCGCATGGGGCGTATTGGATTTTGGTTTCCATCATGAGTCAAGGCTAGGGAGGAGCTCCTTACCGATTCGAGACACTCTAGCTAATGTCTCAGGGTTCCCCGCAGTTAACCCTTGGATCCTGCAGGGCCGGTCCACACATACAGCTTCGTGGATTGGCAATTCCTGAACACACGTTTCCCGGTCCTATAGGACCTATCCGAGGCGTCTCATTCCATCATCCACATAAGTAAAATATCAGGGCTGGTAGGTCACTGACACCACTCTAGCTAGAAAGAAACGTGCTGCTCTCCCTGCGTTCCCTTCTCCCGTTTTAGACTCCGCCGGTGTGTGAGGCTCGCGAAGTCACGATATACACAAAGCTATGCCTAAATAGACTATGCTTTGATCATCTACCACAAGGCCTGCTTTTCAACAAAGCCTTGATCAATTGCATCTTAGCATGCCACATTGTCAGACCCTACCATATCGTTGATCATCTACCAATATATATATAACCTCTAAGCTCATACGTCTTAGAGAAGGGTGTTAAGTGAAGAATAAATTCTTCACCACCAAACAGAAATATATAATCAGTAGCGTTCAACATATACAGTAGAAAAGAATACAATGTCAGACACACAATCCATTTACAAGTCCGCTCTGGGTCTGAGCGAAACAACGTGTCCGTCGATTTCCAAATACGTTTGGACAATCATTACCAAATACCTTGCCTTGGGGTGTACAGTCCCAATTCAAGATACCAGTCATCATCATCCCAACGATGTGAAAACCTTCGGTCTTCTACCACCGTCTTCATCTTCGACTCTTGGTCGTCGTGATGCTTATTCAGAATGGGTTAAACCCGGTCTTTCTGAATATCTCGCGTAATTTGTGATTAAAAATCAAATATTGGAAAATCACACATTACGCCGCATTCCAACCCCGAATATTCTTTTAAATAGAATACTCATATTAAAAGGTTCTCATAAATTTTATCAAGGATAAACTATGAAAATAAATTTTAAATCTTTCTTAAAAGATTTATTAAAACTCCAATTTTTAATTTGATATCAAAAGTCATTATTACAAGGTTATTTATTTTAAGAAATAAATCTTGTCTTAAACGGGTTAAAGAACTAGTGTCCTTTAAAACACAGTTCACGATAAACCCGCAAATCAATTTTCAAATTATGGAACTCCACAGAAATCAAATCAATACATAATCGCTATAAATTTCTGTATCGGACTAACAGTATAAATGGGATAGTGGCAAAGCCTCTTAAATTCCATATATAATATCGGTCTTCTATTACAGAAGCCTATTTCGATTATTACCAATCGAATTTCCACTTAATTCCAATTTTATATATTACATTGGAAAACTTGATTTTTAGAAAATGCCCTTTTTAAAATCTATAAACTAGATTTATAAATTACAAATAATAATTTCAATGTAAATTGGATTAAAGGACAAATGTCATTTAAAAACATCGTCCACGATAAATCCACTTCACATCTCAATTTATTTCATATCACTAAATATAATTTCAAAATCTAATAATCTTAATTAAAAGATATCTCTTTAAATGTTAATTCATTATAAAGAAAACATATTTTTAAAATAATTATTTTAAAATATTCTTTATATAAAAAGATTTTTAATGTACAAATATTCTTCTTAAAAGAACACCTGAATCGGAGTGCGACTCAATCATTCACCATATAATTTGGATTATATGGACTTCACACGCATCATATATATTTCAATAACAATATATTCATCAAGTCATCCATTTACGTCCAGTGTGTAAATTTCACTGTGTAAGCGTTAAAATTAAATAATAATGCTTAACGCAGCCTGTCGATCTAACGATAGACATACTATTTAACATTGGGATTTGTGTCATTCAAATATCATCCCAATACCCATGTGGGGTTTTCAGCCAACACACTTCATATAGATATACAAATAAATGATTGGTTAATGGATTTAACCAATTTAAATTATGCTAACAATTGATGATTATGAGCAGGTTATTTAATCCCAATGTTGAAATAAAATATAACTTTCTTGAGATATAAATTTATATGGCATTCCCTTTATTTCTTATATCGTAAAATTTCTCTTTCTTTACTACACTGAAAATTATAATCAACATTATAATGTAAAATTTCTATCTTTCAGTTACATTGCAAAATTTTCTTTTTATTTACATTATAAATGTAATTAATAATACAGTGAAAAATTTTAACTTTTTAAATTACACTAAAAATGTAATTTTCATAACCGTTCCAATCTTTATCCTATAAATTTATATTAAAAAGATAAATTTGATTCTATGACTAACTCTCCTTCCTAATTACATTAAAATGTAATTTTTCCATATGATGCAAGTTTTCACGTCTTTTAATTACATAGAAATGTAATTTTATATATCATGCGAATTCTCAAATTCTAATTACATATAAAAATGTAAATTTTATTCTACGATGTAAATCTCATCCCAAATTACATATAAAAAAAATGTAATTTTTAATTTTCCTCGCAAATCCCTATTTCTAATTTCATATAAAAATGAAATCTTTAATTTACAATGCCAGTCCTCTTTTCTAATTATATATAAAATGTAATTTTTATTTTAATGTGAATCTTACCTCTTTGTTACATTATAAAAATGTAATTTTTACTTTACATTATAGATTCAAGTCCCAATTACATAAAGAAATGTAATTGTTATAATACAATACAAATTCATATTCTAATTTCATTGAAAAATGTAATCTTTATCATACCGTTATAACTCATATATAAATTACATAGAAAAATGTCATTTTTTTATTTTACCGTTCTAATTCACATCTAAATTATATAGAAAGATGAAAATTTTCTCATGCGGCACAAAATCAATTTAAATTACATAGAAAAATGTTATTTTTATCAAGCGATGGAAATTCATATCTTAATTACATAGGAAAAATGTAGTTCCTATCATACGACATAAATTCATATTTAAATTACATCTAAAAATGTAATTTTTATCCTACAGTGTAAATTTCTTATTTTAGTTACATGTAAAAATGTAATTTTCATTCTACCGTTATCATTCATTTCTAAATTACATAGAAAAAGGTAAGTTTTGTCATACGGTGTAACTTCATATATAAATTACATATAAAAATGTAACTTTTGTCATGCAAAGTAAATTCACATTTAAATTACGTATAAAAATATAATTTTATTCATACGGTGTGAATTCATTCATAAATACATATAAAAATGTTAATTATTTCATGTGATGAAAATTCATTCATAAATTGTGTATAAAAATGTTGTTTATTTCATGCTGTGGAAATTCATTCATAAATTCCATAATAAAATATATTTTATTTCATACAATGTAAAAACACCTTCTTTTTATGTACAATGCAAAAATATCATCTTTTTATATTTATAATATATTAACTTTACTATTTTACAATGTAAAATTATGATCTTTTCTATTTTACAATGTAAAAATATTAACTTTACTATTTTACAATGTAAAAATATCAACTTTACTATTTTACAATGTAAAAATATTATCTTTTCTATTTTACAAAGTAAAAATATCAACTTTACTATTTTACAATGTAAAAATATTATCTTCTTTATTTTACAAAGTAAAAATATCAACTTTACTATTTTACAATGTAAAAATATTATCTTCTTTATTTTAAAATATAAAAAGATCGTCTCTTTATTTTCGTCGTCAAAATTTCATCTTTTTGTTTTCAATATAAAAAGATTGTCTTCTTATCTATCAACATAAAATTTCCGTCTTCTAATTTTCAATATAAAAAGATGATCTTTTTATTAATCATCCTAAAATTGTCATCTTTAATTTTCTGTCCAACGTTTTCATATCCAATTCCATTACAAACGATAAATATCACATCATCAATTCAGATCTAGCGCTTCAAACTCAGATCTAATATCACATCATCTAAACACAAATCGAATTCACAACATAGAATAACATCCATCGCATAACGATTCATTTTCACCATTCAACATTAAACAACAAAAGAATAATAATTAAATTAATTAATATTAAATTAAAAATAAATTCTCACCTAGGCCGGATCTGAAATGAATTGTCAACCTTGATCAGATCTTGTGTTTGAATTCAAAACGATTTCGGATCTGAAATGATTCCAATTCAAATTCATATGAAAAATCAAAATTCAGCCTTTAACAACTGACACAGTAACGGAAATAAGCGTGACAAAATTTGAAATAATTATACCTTAATTTTCAGAATTGTTCAAATCTTCACATGAGGATTTCGGGAGCTGTAATCGACGGTTTTACGAACGGTTTGCGGGAGGTTGGAGAGCTACGAGAGGGCTATCTTCACCGGGAAGATGGGAGGGTGCGGCTGCAAGGAGGAGGCGCGGCGGGGGTCCGTTCAGCGCGGGTTGGGGCTCGAAATTCAAGAGCTACGAGGCGCGGTTTGATGTGAGACTTGTCGGAGAAGGAAGAGGAAGAGAAGAGCTTCAAAAAGTTGTACTACGGCATGATCTAATTCTTAGTGGATTGGGAGAGAAGGAGGAGAGAAGTTGAGAAAAAGGAGGCGGCTATGGGTTTAATTCGACATGTTCTATCGGGGAAGAAAACACGTACCTCTTATTTATATAATTAATTAATTAATTAGCCCGTTAAAGTCCGTTTTGGTCCGAACTCCGATTCAGGCCCAACGATTCCGGATCCATCTAACTATGTCCTGCAGGCCCAAAAGGTCATCTCAGCCTTCATTTTTCAGATTTAAAATTATTCTTTTATTTTAATATTTTGACGTATTCAAAAATCCACCGGAGCTACATACGGACTCCGAAAAATCCAAAAAATATATTTTTGGCTATGTTTTAACGATACGAATCCAACAAAATTATTTTCGTCGAATTCTGAGGCTGTTTGAAAAATGGCTATTTTTAAGGCGTTTAAATTTAACTGAAATAGTCAAAACACATTTTCTTTCGCCACACTCACATTTTAATTCGAAAAATTCTGAAAATTGAAACCTAGCAATAATTTGACATTCCGGTTCCAACAAAATTGGTTTCGTCGGAAACAGAGGTCATTTGAAAAATGACTATTTTTAAGGCCAATATATTTAATATTAAAATACATTTTTAAACAAATAAATCCCGAGACTCAAAATATATAAGTGTTTACTGTTTTTCAATGTAGAAACATCAATCTGAACTCAATGGAAGTGGTTTCGAGTTCAAATTCCTTTATATGCAAAAAGTAGCATTTTTGACCAATGCAAATTACCTAGCGGCCTTTCTAAATTTTAATTTGGGCATAACTTTTGATTCCTGCTATGAAATTTCAATTTTTCGGATTCATTGGAAAGATATTTTTAAATAGATTCCAATATTTTTGGTTTCACTAAAGCCCTTAAATTTTGCATCCTGTATGGTCAGTCAAAGTTCAAGTTTGACTTTTCAAACTACTGCGTTATTTCTAACTCTTTTGTTAATTAAAATTAAATTATTCATTCTAACTTCGATTTAGATCAATTTTCAATAAATTATTTTAAATATCGAAAACTCATTAAAATAAATTTTAAATTGGCCCCAAAAATCAGGGTTGTTACATTTTAGGAGATACTCTTAATATTAAGAACATTCCTATTACAGTATTGTTTGACACTGTTGCATCGCGAAGTTTCATTTCTAGTGACACAATTAAAAAGCTAAAACTAAAACAAGAAAACTTAAAGAATTGATTAGAGCCCATAGTCCGATAGGAGGTTCACTTATTCTCGATCAGTACTGTAGAGTGCATGTTTCCTATTCCTATTTCCAGGTCCCTTTTAATTTGATTGTCATGAATTTCTCCGGGTATGATATCATACTTGGAATGGATTGGCTAACAAAGTATGAGGCTGAGGTACTATGCACTGAAAGAACAGTCAAAATTAAAACCAAATTCCGAGATATTATTGCTATACCATGCCACGGCTCAGCCATAAATAGGAAAGAATTCTGGTCTTTTCTAGAAGTTACTCCTGCTTCTATTGAGGATATTCCTGCTGTCAGAGATTATGCGGATGTGTTTGAAGAAGTTGATGGCTTACCTCCACGTAGAGAAATCGACTTCAGGATTGACTTGGTTCCGAATGCAAGATCCGTTGTGCACCCTATTCGAAGAATGACGCTGAAAGAAAAAGTGGAGCTAAGCAATCAAACTAAACAGCTTTTCTGGAAGGGTCTGATCAGTCCTAGCTTCTCAAATTGGGGTGCAGCAATGGTGTTTGTCCTAATGTCAGACGGTACTCTCAGGCTATGTGTAGACTACCGTGACCTCAATAAGAAAACGTTGAAAAATAAATATCCATTACCACGTATTGATGATCTGTTGGACCACTTGAATGGAGCGCAAGTATTCTCTAGGATGGACCTAGCTACAGGTTTCCACCAATTGCGCATTGCCGAAGAATGTGTTCCTTTGACAGCTTTCAGAGGACCGGACTTATTTTATGAATGGCTAGTAATGCCCTTCGGCTTATGTAACGCTCCAGCCT
This sequence comes from Allium sativum, assembly GCA_030737875.1. Classification (NCBI taxonomy): domain Eukaryota; kingdom Viridiplantae; phylum Streptophyta; class Magnoliopsida; order Asparagales; family Amaryllidaceae; genus Allium; species Allium sativum. Next base: position 722,072,335 of record CM060909.1, on the reverse strand, counting down.
ACTTTGTCGATTTGATGAATAGAGTATTTCAGGATGTTTTGAATAAATTGGTGCTGGTTTTGATCAATGATATCTTAATCTTTTCTATGTCCACCGCTGAGCATGAAAAGCATCAGAAACAAGTTTTGGAAATCCTGAGAAAGAATATGTTGAAAGTCAAATTCTCTAAATGTATATTCTGGAAAGAAGTGGTGAAATTCCTCAGCCATGTTGTATCAAATAAAGGCATTTCAGTAGACCCAGGAAAGATCTCAGCCATCCAAGATTAGAAGCAGCCTAGCACTCCTACAGAAGTCAGAAGTTTATTAGGATTGGCTGGCTATTATCGGAAATTCACTAAAGATTTTTTGAAATTATCTTGTCCATTGACGAAGCTGACTAAGAAGCATTCAAAGTTCATTTGGACACCCGAATGTGAGGCAGCTTTCCAAGAGCTGAAATTGAGGTTGACTACTGCTCCCGTGTTGACCATTATTGATGGCAACCAAGATTTGAAAGTCTATACTCATGATTCTATTGAAGGTTATTCCTTTTATCTAAACAAACATGTCAGAGATGACATTTTTAATGAAAAATCTTATTTTAACATGTTATCCTTTTTATTTATTTAAGGTATTGGTGCGGTGTTAATGCAAAGGGGCAAAGTAATTTCTTATGCTAGCCGTCAGTTGAAACCTGTAACATCCCGTATTTTCTGCGAACATAAGAGTAACAAATCAAAGAATAATTAAATTGTAACAAAATTATTAAGGGAAATGGTGCCATTGCATTCGTCTCGAAATTCTGCTTGGAATAGAGTCCAAGTTTGCGTAAATCAGACTTCGTATGAAGAAGATACGACCTTCAGAAGTTTTAGTAAAAATCAGCCCGGAATTCAAAATTCAGATTCGAAATTCAAAAACAGACACCCGGGCTGGGCGGGAAAATTCCCGTCCAGGGCCCAGGTCGACACTAAGGTCGACCTAGGGGTCGACCTGGCTAAACAGGTCGACACTAGGGTCGACCTCCCCCCTTTCCTAGATCTGTAGACAGATCCATTTTTCTGCACCTGGACGCCTTTCTGACCGGATTCATGAGATCTAAACCATTTAAACACCCCCAAGCCCAGCTTTCTCCCCAAACAATTTCATTCTGCCTATACTCTGCCTCTATTCTAAATTAAAAAAAAGGGCGTCGTTACTCTACTAGAATCAAAACTAGAACTAGTGCATCTTCTTCCAATCTGAATAGAGTTAAAAGAGAATCAAATCTAATCGATAGTCTACGCCAAAGGAGCGCTATTCAGTGTCAGAATACAGATCCCTGAAATCAAGATTTACCTTTTTAATTGTGAGTACAGTTATTTTCAGATATAAACTTTTATTAAGATTTGGCATGATTATAAATCTGAATTTGAGGTTATGCATATTCTTATCTGTCAAATCTGTTTTTCTGTGACAATTCTGTATCTCTTTTTTCTTTCTGTTCTATAGCCAGGCTAGTACGAGCCTGTGCCAAATCTCATAAGAAATTAATGCATGAACGCTAATTTTGGGACAAATAATGAATATTGCATAATTGGACATGATTGATCTGTGACTGATTTGAGAAAGGAACATAGGTTGTAAATTAAGATCTAGAATCAGTGCATACTATGCATAATAGACTGTGATTTGGAAGAAGAATTATTATATGATAGCATATGACTTGGGATTTGGAATATAATGCATATTATAATGCAAGATCTGATTTTGAGGACTTAATACACGATTAAAATTTAAGATTTAGATTTTGGGGCAAATTTTATCTCACGGTCTATGACTTGAAAAGAGAAAAAAAAGATATGTGTGACTTAGGCGTAAAGATCTATATTAAAATAGGTTAACTATTAATGTGAATGCGCCTAAATATGGATTTTTGGATATTTGGCATCATAGGCTATAATTTGGCATAATTCATATTGTTTGGGACTTTTTAGAGAATATTCTATACTGTGCAAAGTTTAATTAAAATTTGGGGCATATGTCATATTATGAATTATGACCATGATTTAGGCATGTAAATTTAGGCAAGATATGAAAATAGAACTTTAAGAAATATTTAATCCGTTAAATCTGCTGAATTGCCCAATCTGTCAATCTGTTATCTGCTAAATCTGTTGAATTGCCTAATCTGCTAAATCTGTTATCTGCTTAATTTGTTGAATTGTCTAATCTGTTAAATCCGTTATCTTCTTAATCTGTTGAATTGCCTAATCTGTTAAACCAGTTATCTGCTTAATCTGTTGAATTGCCTAATCTGCTAAATCTGTTGAATTGCCTAATCTGCTAAAATTGTTATCTGCTAAATCGGTTGAATTGCTTAATCTGTTTAAAGCTGAATAATTATAAATTGGAGGCTCGATCTAAAATTGAGAAAAACATGTTAATAGAACTTCGGATAATCTATCGTAACTTGTTAAGAAGTTAAATCTGCAAAATAGACATAATTAGTCTGATATTTTCTGTAAAGTGGCTATGACAAGAGGTTAGACTCCGTTTGTGGTAGAAGCCTGCCCGGAACCAATCGGCTTAATCAGCGATCGCAAACTGTCAATCTAATGTGAGAGGTCGTAGGCATAACTAAAATATGCTTAGACATGAGGTTAGGTCTGGCTTGTGGCAGAAGTCTGCCCGGAACCGCCCGGCATATCCAGCGGCCACAAGCTACCGACCTAATGTGAAATGTATGTGCATTAATAATTAATTAACGCAAATCTAAGATAAATATGATACCTAAAACGTGTTGGGTGGATACGGTTAAAACAATTGGTCTGATGAATCTAATAAACCCGTTTCGTAAATCTGTAGGCCCAATACAAAGTTAGGTAAAAACTATTTGTAAGCCTGTTAATCTGTATATCTGATCCGTTAGTCTGAGAACTTGTTAATCTGTATATCTGATCCGTTATTCTGAAAATTTGTTAACTTGATTGTCTTTTCTGTGAACAAGCAACCTGAACTCTGTCTGAAATCTGAAAACAAGTTAATCCGAAATCTATTAGTCTGAGGACACAAGGTTAGGAGGCGAAATACTTGTGTCATCTGTTGTTTGGGACCCATATTAGTCAGTAACACTTTCTGATATCAAAACTTTGACCCCACGCTATTTAAGGGTCCGGGCATGCTTACTGAACTAATTATAAGCGGTTCATTCTGATAATGGCGAGGGGTGTTGATGGTGCGTTCTAACCGGGTCATGTGCGTGTCCGGTCTGCTCTGAGGATGTAAGACACCGTGACATCTGTAAATAGGTTTGTGCCAATAGGTTGCCACTTATAGGGAGTGATACACCCTACTATGGGGCTGACACAGGGTATTTATGTATTAGGGAGCCATTCGCTTAGGGTAGGACTTAGGGTACACTTAGTTCTGTTTGTTTCTGTTGGTACCGTCTGTTTCTGTTGGGTGGCAACACCTGCCTGTTTCTGCGTGGTACCGTCTGTTGGGGTGGTAAAGGCCCATTACTAGTGTACACCTAATTCTTACATTCTGTTTCCGTAAGGTTTATTCTGTTTCCGTCTCTGATTTCCGTTTCCGATTCTGTTTCCATACCTTTTGTCTATTGGGGTGGTAAAGGCCTATTAGTTGTGTGGTAAAGGCCCATTATTAGTATTCTGCTTCTGTACCTTCTGTTTGTTCGGCTGGTAAAGGCCCATTACTAGCATTCTATTTTTTGTAGAGATTATTCCGTTTCTGTTCAGTTTAGACATTAGGGTAACACCTAATCCAGTTATACTAGTATTAGTGCAGAGAAGTGGAGACTAAGTAAGAAGCTTAGCTTAGTCTATATCATTTTGTTAACCTGCTATTCCTGTTACGGTTATCTCTCATCCAGTTTTATTTACATGTCATGATATTATTATCTGTTTATATGCTGAAAGTCACTGGACTCACCAGACTTATGTCTGACCTAGTTTGTTTCGCCTCTTTTCTTTCCGTTCTCCCCCCCCCCCCCGGATTTTTAGGGTAGAGACATAGGAGCTTGATTCAGATTCTCTTTGCTTGAAGTATTTTAAGTATTGCTTGGCTTTGACTCTATCTTTCCATTGCAATTTATACTGAGGATTATGATTTTAAAAACTATGCATTCTGAAGGCTTTTGTACAAGACCGATATTTTGTACTTGAATTCTGATATTGCGATTTGGAAAGATGTAACCAAACTTGTTTCTGTTTCTGTTGTAATAAAGTTATAAAATTTTCAAGTACAACTTTACCAGTCTTGTAAATTACTGTTCTGTCTACTAAAACGCTCCATCAAAGTTAAGGCATTCCCTTTATGAGTGACCTTAACGGAGGTGGGGTGTTACACTTAGTATCAGAGCTGAAGGTTGCCAGATTTGATAAAAAGTTTTGAAAACTATTTTCAAAAAGGTTTAAAAAGGAAGTATTTTCAAACGTGGAGTTTATTTTGAAAAACATAATTCCCAAAGCCATAGCCTATCTTTCTATCCTTTGTTTTGAATCTTTCCTTTCGTTTTAGCATGTCTGGGGATCTTAACCTTTCGGAGGGCGTACCGATACCTGGCTGGTTCAGGAGGTACCTAGAAGCTAGGGCTAATGATGCGGGCCCAACAAACGTCCCTCCTCCCCCAGCTGTAGCGGTTCCTCCTCCTCCTCCTCCGCGCGTGAATACTTTGCCGAAGATATGTGGAGACTTTCGAGCCATGGGTGGAAAGAACTTTAATGGAACTGAATCCTTTGTGGAGGCAAGGAACTGGCTCAAAGAAACGGAGGATTTGTTCATTATCTTCGAGGTGGACGATAGGCAGAAGATACAACTGGCGGTATGGTTGCTTAAGGACGAAGCTTCTTTTTGGTGGGAGGTCACAAATGGAGAACGTTCGATAGAGAGATGGATGGATTTCAGGCATAGGTTCGAGATGAAATTTCTCTCACGAGCGGAAGAGAGTCTATACGTAGAGAGGTTCTTGGCATTGAAGTAGGGGAATTCATCAGTGAGAGAGTACGTCAACAAGTTTAATCAGTTTTCAAGATTCGGCTTAGATTTGGTAAATACACCGCATAAGAAGGAACTAAGGTTTGCTAAAGGTTTGAATGAGCCGCTACATGGATTGGCAATGTCCCACATTCCTATGGGGGCTACCTTCGAGAAATTAGTTGACATGGCATTGATACATGAAGAGGAAACCAAAAGCGAGAAGAAAGTAGAAAAGCTTGAAGGACCACAGAACAAGAAAGCGGGGCCCAAAAAGGAAACACAAAAAAAGGATGAGAAGTCTGAAGACAAGAAGGAGAAGAAGTGCTTTACTTGTGGAAGCTCGACCCATCTGAACAAGGATTGCAGAAAGAGGAAGGGCACTTGCTTCTACTGTGGAGAAATGGGGCACTTCACTAGGGACTGCCCGAAGAAACGAGGACAAGGGCAGAGGGCAGGACCAACTTCTGAAGGACAGGCAAATACCCTCGAGGCTCGTAGATAGGATAGAAATAGGAAAACTTTCTGTAGAAGGTTTAATTTCCTTATCTGATTGTGGAGTTAAAACTCTTTCTGATTTTGGCATTTTGATTCTGTAATTGAAACTCTGCACTTTAATACTGGTCTTGTTTCTGATCCCGCTGTAGACTCAAACCCATAAGGGTTATGACCCATCTGTTTGTGATAATTTGGGGTTTGAGGATATCTGTGTTGGGCATTAGGTTGACTATGATGCATACATTCTGGGTTTTATCATGCTTTGTTTCCTAAGAATCATTTGGTAATCTGATCTGTATCAGTAGTCTATAGGTATCTGAATATTTCTGAAAAGGAGAGGGTTTTTTACTCAAAGTGTGAAGTAGATTTCCAGTTGGACATTTGTTTAATGGGAGTGATTCACCGAGTGTCAATCTAATGTTGATTTCGGTCCACGGGGTTGATACTTAGGGGGTTATTCTCCTAAATCGATGTCTAATAGGAACAAAGCATTTGTTTTAGTCGTACTTGCTTCTATCACTCAGTTGTATCCTATCGATCTAGTCTTCGACCTTTATGTAGAAACTAATGGGTGTAAACATGTGTTTGATACATGTTATGTTTGATGGTTAAAAGTGGATGCAAGTGGTTGCTAGTGGTTGCTCGTGGATGCATATGCACACACTAGGCACTAGATCGGCTAAAAAACACTCTCATACTGCATATGGATGTGTGTGCATTTTTAAAATTTTTATGGATGCAAAATGGTTGACTCAGCACATGGATGTTGCATATGAATGAACGGTTGTGCACTCATATAGAAATGATATGTATCAAATTGGAAAATTGCATACATGTTGGACTCATGGCACTGACATAACTCGCATTAAGGAGGTCAACTGAATCAGTGGACCGCCTGATCTTTGCATTAGATAAGGAACATATACACACACTTTTGCATATGTTCATACAACATTAGAAGCTTTCTAAGGACAATGGATGCTTATGGATGATGGTTGAGTAGATGGGTGATTGGATGGTAGGACACATTCTTCCTAGCATGAAGATTTCGGGGACGAGATCATTTAAGGAGGGGAGAATGTAACACCCCATATTTTCTGTGAACATAAGAGTAAAAAATAAGAGAATAATTAAATTGTAACAAAATAATTAAGAGAAACAGGTTGCGCATTGCGTTCGTCTCGAAATTCTGCTTGGAATAGAGTCCAAGTTTGCGTAAATCGGACTCCGTATGAAGAAGATATGGCCTTCAGAATTTTCAGTAAAAATCAGCTGGGAATTCAAAATTCAGATTCGAAATTCAAAAACAGACACCCGAGCTGGGCGGGAAATTTCCCGCCCAGGGCCCAGGTCGACACTAGGGTCGACCTGGGGTTCAACCTGGCTAAACAGGTCGACACTAGGGTCGACCTCCCCCCTTTACCAGATCTGTAGACAGATCCATTTTTCTGCACCTGGACGCCTTTCTGACCGGATTCATGAGGTCTAACCTATTTAAACACCCCAAACCCAGCTTTCTCCCCACACAATTTCATTCTTCCTATACTCTGCCTCTCTTCTAAATAAAAAAATAAAATGCCGTCGCAACTCTGCTAGAATCAAAACTAGAACTAGTGCATCTTCTTCCAATCTGAATAGAGTTAAAAGAGTATCAAATCTAATCGATAGTCTACGTCAAAGGAGCGCTATTCAGTGTTAGAATACAGATCCCTGAAATCAACATTTACCTTTTTAATTGTGAGTACAGTTATTTTCAGATATAAACTTTTATTATGATCTTGGTATGATTATAAATCTAAATCTGAGGTTATGCATATTCTTATCTGTCAGATCTGTTTTTCTGTGACTATTCTGTATCTCCTTTTTCTTTCTGTTCTATAGCCAGGCTACTACGTGCCTACGCCAAATCTCATAAGAGATTAACACATGAACGCTAATTTTGGGACAAATAATGAATATTGCATAATTGGACATGACTGATTTGTGACTGATTTGAGAAAGGAACAGAGGTTGTAAATTAAGATCTAGAATCAGTGCAAACTATGCATAATAGACTGTGATTTGGAAGAAGAATTATTATATGATAGCATATGACTTGGGATTTGGAATATAATGCATATTATAATGCAAGATCTGATTTTGAGGACTTAATACATGATTTAAATTTAAGATCTAGATTTTGGGGCATATTTTATATCACGATCTATGACTTGAAAAGAGAAAAAAAGATATATGTGACATAGTCGTAAAGATCTATATTAAAATAGGTTAACTATTAATTTAAATGCTCCTAAATATGGATTTTTGGATATTTGGCATCATAGGCTATAATTTGGCATAATTCATATTGTTTGGGACTTTTTAGAGAAAATTCTGTACTATGCAAAGTTTAATTAAAATTAAGGGCATATGTCGTATTATGAATTATGACCATGATTTAGGCATGTAAATTTAGGCAAGATATGTAAATAGAACTTTAAGAAATATTTAATCCGTTAAATCTGCTGAATTGCCCAATCTGTTATCTGCTAAATCTGTTGAATTGCCTAATCTGCTAAATCTGTTATCTGCTTAATTTTTTGAATTGCCTAATCTATTAAATCTATTATCTGCTTAATCTATTGAATTGCCTACTCTGTTAAACCTGTTATCTGCTTAATCTGTTGAATTACCTAATCTGCTAAATCTGCTGAATTGCATAATCTGCTAAAATTGTTATCTGCTAAATCTGTTGAATTGCTTAATCTGTTTAAAGATGAATAATTATAAATTGGAGGCTCGATCTAAAATTGAGCAAAAGATGTTAATAGACATAATTAGTCTGATATTTTCTGTAAAGTGGCTATGACACGAGGTTAGACTCCGTTTGCGATAGAAGCCTGTCCGAAACCAACCGGCTTAATCAGTGACCGCAAACTGTCAGTCTAATGTGAGAGGTCGTAGGCATAACTAAAATATGCTTAGACACGAGGTTAGGTCTGGCTTGTGGCAGAAGTCTGCCCAGAACCGCCCGGCATATCTAGCGGCCACAAGCTACCGACCTAATGTGAGAGGCCTGTGCATTAATAACTAATTAATGCAAATCCAAGATAAATATGATACCTAAAACGTGTTGGGTGGATAGGGTTAAAAAATTGGTCTGATGAATCCAATAAACTCGTTTCGTAAATCTGTAGGCCCAATACAAAGTTAGGTAAAACAATCTGTAAGCCTGTTAATCTGTATATCTGATCCATTAGTCTGAGAACTTGTTAATCTGTATATCTGATCCGTTAGTCTGAAAACTTGTTAACTTGATTGTTTGATATGTGAACTAGTAACCTGAACTCTGTTTGAAATCTGTAAACAAGTTAATCTGAATTCTGTTAGTCTGGGGACACAAGGTTAGGAGCGGAAATACTTGTGTCATCTATTGTTTGGGACCCATATTAGTCAGTAACCCTTTCTGGTATCAAAACTTTGACCCCACGCTATGTAAGGGTCCGGGCACACTTACTGAACAATTATAAGCGGTTCATTCTGATAATGGCGAGGGGTGTTGATGGTGCGTTCCAACCGGGTCATGTGCATGTCCGGTCTGCTCTGAAGATGTAAGACACCGTGACATCTGTAAATATGTCTGTGCCAATAGGTTTCCACTTTAGGGAGTGATACACCCTACTATGGGGCCGACACAGGGTATTTATGTATTAGGGAGCCGATCGCTTGGGGGTAGGACTTAGGGTACACTTAGTTTTGTCTGTTTCTATTGGTACCGTCTGTTTCTGTTGGTTGGCAACACCTATCTGTTTCTGCGTGGTACCGTCTGTTGGGGTGGTAAAGGACCATTACTAGTGTACACCTAATTCTTACATTCTTTTTCCATAAGGTTTATTCTGTTTTCGTCTCTGATTTCCGTTTCCGATTCTGTTTCCGTACCTTCTGTCTGTTGGGGGTGGTAAAGGCCCATTATTACTATTCTGCTTCTGTACCTTCTGTCTGTATGGGTGGTAAAGGCCCATTACTAGCATTCTGTTTTCTTTAGAGAATATTCTGTTTCTGTTTCTATTCAGTTTAGACATTAGGGCAATACCTAATCCAGTTATACTAGTATTAGTACAGAGAAGTGAAGACTAAGTAAGAAGCTTAGCTTAGTATATATCATTCTGTTAACCTGCTTTTCCTGTTACGGTTATCTCTCATCCAGTTTTATTTACATGTCATGATACTATTATCTGTTTATATGCTGAAAGTCACTGGACTCACCAGACTTATGTTTGACTTAGTTTGTTTCGCCTCTTTTCTTTCCGTTCCCCCACCAGGTTTTTAGGATGGAGACGTAGGAGCTTGATTCAAATTCTCTCTGCTTGAAATATTTGAAGTATTGCTTGGCTTTGGTTCTATCTCTCCATGGCAGTTTATACTGGGGAATATGATTTTAAAAATTATGCATTCTGAATACTTTTGTACAAGACCGATATTTTGTACTTGAATTCTGATATTGTGATTTGGAAAGATGTAACCATACTTATTTCTATTTCTGTTGTAATAAAGTTATAAAATTTTCAAGTACTACTTTATCTGTCTTGTAAATTTCTGTTTTGTCTACTAAAACGCTACATCAAAGTTAAGGCATTCCCTTTATGAGTGACCTTAATGGAGGTGGGGTGTTACAAAACCACATGAGAAAAGATACCCCACTCATGGTCTTGAGTTGATGGCCATCGTATTTGCTTTAAAGATATGGCGGCACAATCTCTTCGGTGAGAAATTCAAACTGTATACTGATCACAAATCCTTGAAGTATCTATTCACCCAAAGACATTTGAATTTGAGGCAGCAACGTTGGTTATAATTTCTTGCGGCATATGATCTGGATATCCAATATACTCCGGGGAAATCCAATGTTGTAGCCGATGCGCTCAACAGGAAGAATGTGGCCAGCACCAATCTTATCATCGCCAATCTCATTATTACACGTTCCTTGATTGATAAGATCTCTGCTCTTCAGAATAATGATGAATTTATTCATAGAATTAGCAAAAGATTTAGGGAAGGCGAACCCACGAGTTTCCAGAATGACGACAAAGGGGTTCTGAGACTGTTAGGCTGAATTTGTGTTCCGGACCTCCCTGAGCTCAGAAAAGAAGTAATGGATGAATGTCACAAGTCTAATCTTAGTATTCATCCAGGGGTGAGCAAGATGTACCATGACCTCAAACGCACATTTTGGTGGAGTTCTACGAAGAGAGACATTTCTATATATGTTGCTAGATGCCCCACCTGCCAACAAGTCAAAAGCGATCAACAGAAGCTCACAGAATTATTGCAACCGCTAGAGGTTCCAAGTTGGAAGTGGGACCAAATTTCTATGGACTTTATTGATGGCTTGCACCGAACTAGAAAAGGGAATGACAGTATATGGGTGATTGTAGATCGTTTCACGAAGACTGCCCATTTTATCCCTATCAGATCTAGTATAACAGCTCGAAGTCTGGTGCGGCTTTATTTCAGAGAGATTGTCAGACTACATGGAGTTCCCAGTAGCATCGTTAGTGATCGCGATCCGATATTTGCTAGCAAATTCTGCTAAGCATTCCAAGAAGAGCTTGGGGCCAAGTTGAATATGAGCACCTCTTATCATCCTCAGACAGATGGCCAGACTGAGAGGGTGAACCACATATTAGAAGACTTGTTATGAGCATGCGTTCTTGATTTTGGCGGGTCATGGGAAGATCACTTGCACTTGGTTGAGTTCTCTTATAATAACAGTTACCAAGCAAGCCTGCAGATGTCGCCATTTGAGGCATTATATGGCAGGCCATGTAGATCTCCCGCATGTTGGGTGGAACTAGGCAATCGATTAGTATTGGGTACCGACATGATTCATGAAGCAGCAGATAAGATTGATTTCATCAAGAAGTGATTACTGGCTGCTCAAAGCCGACAGAAAAGCTATGCAGACTCACGAAGAAGGGATTTAGAATTCTCTGTTGGTGATCATGTGTACTTTAGGGTTTCCCCACTGAGAGGAGTAATTCGTTTTGGGAAGATTGGGAAGTTGGGGCCGAGATTCATTGGTCCATTTCCTTTTCTCGAAAGAATTGGAACTCTCGCTTATAGGGTGTAGTTGTCGGACTGGTTGTCAGGGGTGCATGATGTATTCCATGTGTCTCAACTTCAGAAGCATGTACATGATCCAGACTTGGTTGTGGAGGAAGTAGAACAACAAGATTTGGAGATTACCCCAAGCTTAGCAGTAAGGAGGGAGACAGTGAAAATTGTTGGCAAAGAGACCCGAGTTCTAAGGAACAAGAGGATCCACTTAGTCAAAGTGCCGTGGAGCGGGAATCCTAGAGACTGTACATGGGAGACTGAGGATAACATCAAACAGGCTTACCCCAAGTGCAGAGTGGACATCTCCAAGTAACTCTTGTGTTGAGGTACATTTACAATATGTCACATTTTCCGTTTTGTTTCCAAGTTTACTATTGTTTCCTTTTCGGGGACGAAAAACTTTTATGGGGGGGGGGGGGGGGGGGAGATTGTAACAACCCGAAAAATCAGGACCAATTTAAATTTTTTATTTTGGCAATTTCAATGAATTTTGAATAGTTAAAATAATTTATTTTAAATAATAACTATTTAAAATTTATTTAAATCGAAGTTAGGACGAATATATTTATTTTAATTTTAAAAGGAATTAGAAATAACACGGCAGTTTGAAATTTTGAATCTGAACTTTGACTGAATGTATAGGATTCCAAATGAATTGGATTTTAGTGAAACCAAAATATTTAAATCTGTTTAAAAATATCTTTCCAACGAATTCGAAAAATCAAAATTTCATAGCGGGAATGCAAAGTTATGGCCAATTGAATATTCAGAATAGCTACTATGAAATTCAATATAATTTATAGCCCGTATAAAGGGCCATTATACAAATGACCTCCGTTCTCGACGAAACTATTTTTGTCAGATCCGGAATGTCAAATTATTGCTAAGTTTAATTTTTCATAATTTTTGGAATTAATATTTGAGCGTGGAAAATTAAACTGCGTTTGATAATTTCTGTTGAATTTAATCGATCATTAAAAAATCTATTTTTCAACCGGTGCCCAAATTCAATGAATTTAAATTTTTTAGGACCGTATCGTCAAAACATAGCGAGATTTAATTTTCGGAGTCCGTATGTGGCCCCGGTAAATTTAATTGCACGATCGAATTAAACAAATAAATGATTTAAATTTTAAATTTAAGAAAAATGACTGAAAACAATCGACTATGCTGATGGGACCTAACCCATTGTGTCCGGAATGAAGGCAATTGGGTGGGAACGACTTTTGTCGGGATGAATTTTGAGATGTTATAGATTAATGGGCTTAAACGGATAATTAAAGGACTTAATATTATAATATTATAAATAACCTATTATAGACCCTAATCCACTCTATAGTATAGCCGCCATCTTCTTTTGTTCATGGCCTAAAAGCTTCAAACCTTCCCTCCTCTGATTCTCTCAATCCTCTCACTGAAATCCCTACTCTAGTTGAAGCTTTCAAAGAGAATTCTTCACTCTCCAAATCCATATGGGTAACATCACCCATCGTTGAGAAACCGTCGAGTTCCAAACCCGAGAAGGCCGGTCGTTTGAACCGTCACCACCTCCCCTAGGGCTGATACGCCTCATGGCGGTGGCCCCCTAGTCGTGCCTCCTCCTCCTCTCTGATGTGGTATACCGCGATTTCCTTCTAGCCTCACGGATTCGACGAAAGACTGAAACCTAGTTTGAACAATAAACAAAAACGTCGGCCGTGGTTATTTGGGGAAGAAAGAGGGTATTTATTTTTTTATTTTTTTATTAATTTATTTTAAATTGTTATCTACCTAAATTAAATCATAACTAATGCATACGAACTCGGAATTGAACGATTTCAGATCCGTAGGGATCTTGAGTCCAAGATCTACACTTCTGGACTGATTAAAACTGATTCAGAGTAGACCAAATTTTGGAAAAATTTCAGATCTGAATCATTCAGAATTAAACCGACTGTGAGAATTCTATTTTATTTCTTTTTCTTAAATAATTAGAAATAATCCATATGGTGTTATCACCAATCCATAGTTAATTTCTATTTGTTATGATTCGTGACTTGATCTGTGATGGATGTGGTATGTAGATCTGTTCATTTGGTGATATTGTGTTATGATAAAATTGTTAAAAACTTACAGATCATTTTGTTGTAATAAAATGAGTGAAACAAAAATATATAATTTTTGTTAGACAAAATTGTCAAATTAGAATCATTGGACAAAATTCATCATTTTGTTAGTTGGAATAGTGGAACCAAGAATTATCATTTTTGGTTTATTAGAATAGTTGAATTAAAAGAATTATCATTTTATTAATTATACAAAACTTATCATTATTGTCAAATTAGAACCATTGGATTTTTTTTTTATCATTTTTGTCAAAATTAGAATAGTTGAATTGGAATTGTAATTTTTGTTTAAATAAAATTTGTCAAAAACAAAAATGGACATTTTTGGTTTAAATAAAATTGTTAAAATATTTAAAAAAATGAACATTTTGGTTGAGATAAAATAATCAAAACCAAAATGACATTTCTGTTAAGTAGATTTGTGTCAGAGCACAAATTACATTTTGTCCACCCAAAAATTAAAGAACGTTTATTTGTCATTTTGTTGAATTAGAATTTTCAACAAAAATAAAATATCAAATTTTGTCATTTTGTTGAATTAGAATTTTCAACAAAAATGAAATATCAATTTTTTTTTATCATTTTGTCGGACTAGAGTTTTCAACAAAAATGAAATATCAATTTCTATCATTTTGTTGAATTAGAATAGAAAATTGAAAAATGTTCATATACATTAAAATTTCACATTTCTAATGTAATGTAAGAAAATAGAAAAATATTCATTTTTGTCAAATTGTTTTGTTGGATCAAAAAAAATTCCTTTTTATCAAAATAGTTTTGAAACAAAAATAAGACATTTTTGTTCATTTAAGTGGATTAAACAAAAATACACATTTTTGTTCATTAAACAAAAATGAGACAATTTTGTTCATTAAAAAGGATTAAACAAAAATATACATTTTTGTTTATTAAACAAAAATGAGACATTTTCGTTCGTTAAAAAGGATTAAACAAAAATATACATTTTTGTTCATTAAACAAAAATGAGACATTTTTATTCATTAAAAAGGATTAGACATTTTTATTCAATAAAAAGGATTAAACAAAAATATACATTTTTGTTCATTAAACAAAAATGAGACATTTTTGTTCATTGAACAAAAATAAGACATTTTTGTTCATTAAAAAGGATTAAACAAAAATGAGAAATTTGTGTTCATTAAAAAGGATTAAACAAAAATATACATTTTTGTTCATTAAAGAGATGAAACATTTTTAACTAAAAAGTTTGGAAAAAAATATACATTTTTGTTAATTAAAATATACGTTTTTGTTTAATAACATTAGAATTTATATGCAAAATGAAAATATCATTTTATCGTAAATGCATATATTAGAATTTATATGCAAAATGAAAATATCATTTTATTGTAAATGCATATATTTGAATTTATATGCAAAATGAAAATACCATTTTATTGTAAATGCATATATTAGAATTATATGTAAAATGAAAATATCATTTTATTGTAAATGCATATATTAGAATTTGTATGCAAAATGAAAATACCATTTTATTGTCAATGCATATATTAGAATTTATATGCAAAATGAAAACACCATTTTATTGTAATTGCATATATTAGAATTTATATGCAAAATAAAAATACCATTTTATTGTAAATGCATATATTAGAATTTATATGAAAAATGAAAATATCATTTTATTAAAAATGCATATATTAGAATCTATGCGCAAAGTTAAAATAACATTTTTGTTGACAATGCATATATTAGAACTTATATGCAAAGTTAAAATGACATTTAATTAACAATGCATATATTAGAATCTATGTGCAACGTTAAAATAACATTTTATTGACAATGCATAGACTAGAATCTATATGCAAAGTCAAGGAATCATTTGTATTGACAACACGTACATTAGAACTTGTATGAATTATTTTATTTGTAAAAACATACACTGAAAACTTTGTACAAATAAAATATTCCTTTTTATTGGTTTAAGTTAAAAATAGAAATACAAATAAAAATTAGTTTTTATTTGTCATTGGCTTAATTGTCAGGTAAATAAAATATATTTTATTTGACATTGAAACATGTAGAAATGGTTATGCAAATTAAAACGTCCTTTTAATTGGCGTATTAAACGCGTTAGTGGAATCGTCGAACGGTTTATATTTATACATAATTATTTATGTAAATATAAATTAAAATTAAACGAATCGCGCGTGGTAGTTTGCGTTTGGAATCGTAACTTTAAATGATTATACCAAAAATTCCGACCGTTGGATTTTCCCAAAACTAGAACCGTTAGGACCGCTTTGGGAAGATCTTTTCAACGATGTAAATTTTGTTAAAATCCAACGGTTAGATTTTGAGAAAATGTCAATCAAATTTTGATTAAAATAGCGCCAGGGCCAACGTCGTTGAATTAAATTTAGCTATTTTTATACAAATAAAAAATAGCAATAAATCATTATTAAATACTATTAACGATATGAAATGGTTTTAAATTATATATATGCGAGAATCATTTGAAAAGACCGAGTTCAATCTCATTTCAAATGATTATACGACGATTTAAATCAAAGATATTGAAGGCGGCGATTGAAGACCGGCGATCTTCACATCAATTGGATAACTATTGATGCCCCACATTGGTTAGCTCCCAGTAAAGGCTTAAAGTGGTAGTTTTCTAGACGTACTTGTTGATTGTCCGGATAAGCGAGCACCTCTCTTCCGTATTGGACATACGGGACTAGGAATAGGGTGACTCCGGTTTCGTTCTAACCCAGAACGAACTTGTAAATGGTGTCTAACATTGGATTTCACTCCATGTGAATTGATTTCTATTAATATATATCTGATTGGTGGCAGAGAATTTATTCTCTTGCTTGACACCCTTCTCTGAGACGCACGAGCTCAGAGGTTATATATTAGTAGTTCTCGATCGCATGGCGTGGATAGTCAATGTGGGATGCCAAGATGCAATTGATCAAGGCTTTTGTTGAAAAGAAGAGCCTTGTGGTTGATGATCAAAGCATAGCCTATTTCGGCATAGCTTTGTGTATAGCGTTACCTCGAGAGCCTCACACTCCGATGAGAGTAAAAAAACGGGACAAGGGAACGCAGTGAGTGCACACGTTTCTTTCTAGCTAGAAGTGGTATCAAGGTTTTGTAAGCCCTGACATTATACTTATGTGGTTGATGGATTATGAGGTACCTCGGTTACATTGTTCAGTAGTGACCAATTTATTGGTTCAATAGGACCGGGAAGCATGTGTTCAGGCATAACTAATCCACTAAAGTATTTGTGGACCGACCCTGCAGGATCCAAGGGTTCGCCAGCGTTCGAATCCTGAGGCATTGCTAGAGTGTCTCGAATCGGTAAGGAGATCTTCCCTAGCCTTGACTCATGACGGAAATCCAATTTCCAATACGACATTACGGTTTTGATTGTAAACCTATATATGGCGACATAATATATGGTTGCTATGCCGTCTAGGATTGATACATTTACTTTGAAGTATTTTAAAACTGATTAGACACTAATAATAATATTAAAATATTATTTTCTATGTATAAAACATGTTTGATCATTATAAGGTAAAACTCTATCCTCCAGTTTTCGTTGCATTGTGAGATGGGACTTGAGTCTTATAATGATTTCATTTTTCTAAAAAGCATTGCGTTGTTTTGAATAAAATTTATTTAACTTATGCACTCGCGTTCTAATGGAGTAAACCCGTTCCGCATTAGTGGCTTGTCCTGCAATTAGCCATATTGTAAGATAAGTTAGGAAAGATTTCTCATACTAGTCTCACGACTGACTCGTAGTTTGTTTCACTTTGCAAACTCGGGTGCCCTCTTTTCACACGGGCAGCTAAGTAACAGGTTCGGGTATTATGGATACATTCTGGATTGGAGCATGATTAAGGAAAGAAGATGAGGGACATTTTTACCTTTTTGTTTATGCTTTAAGACATTTAGACATCCTCTATTTTTAATGTACATGATGGAGTTTAGACTTATTTCTATTTGGTGAGACTTTCTATTTGCTAAGTGTATCCTGTAACTGTGCTACTATGATGTCTTTGATGTTGTGGTGTTGATAACATTCCTATTTCTGCTGTAGTGATTTATGTGTTATAATGTTATCTGAGATCTGCTATTGTTGTAATTATGTTATATTCCAATGATTATCCATGATTTCGTACTACGGAAGTTTGGGGTCGTCACAACACACCAATTGACTTCGTAATTCCCGATGATGACCATGGTTCGGTTCCACCTTTGGAAATATTCCAGGAAGCAACGTCATTTTGGAAATGTCATCTTGTTAGATTTCTCTTGGACTCTAAACCTCCTGGTGTAGACTTGAACACTGATTGTCATTCGGCTTGGAGAATACGGGATGCTATGAGATTAACTTTTGTAGATGGCCTCTACTACATGAAATTTTCGCTTCATGAGGAACAACTTCATGTCTTGAAGGGTCCGCCAGCAATAATCGATGGAAAACCGTTTATTGTAACAACGTGGAGCACTTCAATTGATAGGGTAAAAGTGCAAGTATTGTCAATTCCAGTCTGGACCTAATTCACACGTGTTCCCTCAGTTCTACAACCTCTTGTTGGCATAAACTGGCTAGCCTGACATACTGGTAAATTGAAATGCTTTGATGCTAACACACAAGCCAAAAGGAACCTTGTGTACTCCCGTGCCTTGATTGAGATTGTGACACCCCATGTCCGTTAATGTCACTCTTTATCAGAATGCATTAAGTTTTGTGAAGCGTTATAAGTAAACAGAAACAGAAATATTACAAGACAAATATAAAATAATAGCGAAATTAAGTCTTTATTAAATAGAAAAGCTTCGCGGTTCAAAATCAATTACATAATAAGTCTGGAATATTGAAAACATAAAACTTCTGCCCTGTACAAAAATCATCATCAGAGTACAATAATACATAAAAAAGAGCGTAATCCCAAAAACATAGCCATAGTAAAGCAAATACGAAATCGAGAAATAAATCTAAGCAGCTTCAAGTAGAAGGAAAGAAGAATCCTGATCAAGCTTGAGTATTCTCACCCTGAGAACCGTGTGTATGGGGAGGGGGAGAAGAGAAAGAAGAGGAAACAAAATGGGTCAGACATAAAGTCTAGCGAGTCCAGTTACTTTTAGCATATAAATAAGTAAAAGCATTAAGATAGGCATATAAGTTGGAGAGGGATAACAGTGTCATAAGGCAGGTATAACAAGGTAAACATGATAAACAGAACAGAACATGCCTTGCACTTCTATAATACTTTCTCTCTCTCTCTCTCTCTCTCTACACCAATACTATTATTACAAGAACAAGATGGTAGACTTAGGTGTACTTCTAGTGAGAGGTTTTACCCCATACAATAACAGGTAGCCTAAAAAGAATTGATACGTGTTAACCCCCAACGACAATAACGGGTTCAAAAACAAGCAAGACTAGATGTACCCTGATTACTACCACCAATCGATCGGCTTTCTAACTTGTAGATACCCTGTTCTAGCCCTACAGTAGGATGTATCACTTTCTAAAGTGGCAACCATTTGTTTATAAGATGTGCACAAACCATATCTACAGGTGTCACAACGTCTTAACCTCGCTGGACCGGATCCATGCATGCACATGACCCCGTCGGAATGCGCCACCCACACCATCCCTCAAGTGACCTCTTATAATCAGTTCAGTAAGCGTGCCCAAACCCCGACCTAGTTCGGGGTTCCCCGTTTGATACCAAGATAGGTTACTGACTGAACAGGTCCCACGCGACAGATGATACAAGCTTCCTCTAGGCTTGCATCCCCACTACTAGAATTTCAAAAGGCTACGCCTACTAGTTCAACAAGATTGCATAACCCCATAGGTTTGTCGGGTTCATATGTATAACCCGTCCCTACATATTTAACAAGATTAACTTAGCCCTCCAACCGTTTCAAGCAAGTTTACTTAACCCCTACTCAAGTTAACAGGTTCATGTAATCCTTATGGATTCAAATAGGTTAAGTATTACAAGTTCATCACCATCCATTCATTTATGGTTATAATGCGCCAGACCTCCCACATTAAGTATACCACTTGTGGATGTTGGATATGCTGGTTGGGTCCAGGAAGACTTCTTCCACAGGTCGGACTTGACCTCGTGTATTAGCACCGTTACATGTACGTTTATGCACTTAGACCCCTCACATTAGATTCACCAGTTGCGGACGTTGGATATGCCGGGCGGTTCCGGGCAGGCTTCTACCATAAGTGTAATCTAACCTCGTGCCTAAGTGTGGTTATAGTTTCTAATTACTGTGAAACTAGGCATTTTCATTACTAATCAATTATCATGTTCATTATGCCCCAAATTAAGGTTTAGATCAAGATGTAGATTATGCTCCCAAATCCCATGTCTTGGCTCAGAATACAAATTATGCCCAAATTTCTCAATCATGTTTACAGTATGAATTATGCCTAAATTTATCATTCCCAATCGTTCCCAAATTCGTGCGTTCACGTATTTCAGCGATAGGCCTAGGCTCAAAGGTAGCCTGGCTATAAAAACAAAAAGGAAAAAAAAAGGGATAGGAGAGAACAAGAATGGGCATAGTAAATAAAAATGGCATATGATAACATAATTAGGCAAACTAACATAATAGGCATAAGGTGACATGATTAAGCAAACTAACATAATAGGCATAAGGTTTCATATTAGGCAAACTGACAGAATAGGGATTTTATGAATAGGCATATGAGATCTAAGCAGTAATTTAGGTATACAATTAATGGCAGATCTGTTGTGATTCAGATTTCTAACAGTCATAGTCTTAGATCCAAACTTATAAACATGCCAAGATTACATTTTAGGTGTTTATATCTAAAGGAAACATAAACTCACTATGATTGGATTTAAAGAACAGAAGATTAATCATAGATGATGTAACACAGATCTCTGAATACGTATAAGTTGTTGTTGAAGAAGAATAGGCTAGATCAAACTAAGTTAGGGCAACACCTCGTTGTCTCCATGATTTTTGGTGATAAAAACAATTAGAATGTGGTCTTATTTATAACCTAGGGTCAACGAATCTAGTTAAGAAAGGAGTCTACATCCAGGAACTGAATTCTTCCCATATCTGGGTAGGGGGGTCGACATGGGTGTCGAGAACCATGTTGTGGTGTCGACCCATGGGTCGACACCCATAGGGTGGGGTCGACCCCTAACAGGCTAATTTCCCCACTTTTCTCCGCCTCTGATTTTCGAAATGTTTTGAACATTTTTCTTGGCTTTGCATACATATAATTCTCTTGTGCATGTAAACACTTCTTGGCTTAATAACTTCTTCATACTATGTCCGTTTTACGCAATCTTGGTGTCAATCTTAAGCAGAATTCCGAGACGAACGTAATGGTGAAGTCCGTTTTACTGAATTTCCAATATATAATTAAGTGTTCTTAAATTTATCATTACGGTGTTGTTAGAATTACCGGTTGTTACATTCCCCCCTACTTAAAGGATTTCGTCCCCGAAATCTTTAATTCAAGAAGAATACATATCCTAACATCCATTTCCATCTACCCATCCACCAATCGCAGGCATCCATTGTAACACCCCATTATTTTATAACATTAAAATTCAAAAATTAAAGTATACTTAATTTTTAGAAGAAGAATTAAGTGAAATGGATTGTGCTACTATGTTAATCTCAAAATTTTGGGTCAAGATAGACAGTTGGTTTGCATAAAACAGATAACTTATGAAGAAGTTATTAAGCCTTGAAGTTTATATGCATATGAGAGAAATATATATATATATATATGTATATATATATATATATATATGTATATAAATAAATATTCAAAAAAATTCAAAATAGCGAATCGGGAGGGGGAATAGCCGAACCACACCATTTTTGGAGTCGACCCAATCCTGGCGGGGTCGACTAGGGGTCGATCCAGGGTGTTTGGCTATCAACCCATGTCCCGATTCGCCCTAAGGGCTGATGTGGCATCTGAGTGGTCCTGATGGTTCTGGTTATCCTAGGTTAATCCGATGGCTCTTATTAAATTAAACTTCTATAAAAACACTCCTAAACCCCTAACCCTAATCACATTAATTCATAACAAGAGCCGCCATGCCGTCAATGGAGAACCTAAAGTAGCCACCATACACTTTCAACCCAAAAGCAAGATAGAAGCTTGAATCAAAATCAAATCTAAATAACGATTAGTCTACATCAAAGGCAAGCAATTCAGTTTCAGAATACAGATCCCAGAAAGACAAGACTATTCTTTTTAATTGTGAGTATGATAGCTTTCACAAAATAATTAATTTAATTATGATAAGATATAATTGGGATTATGAGAATATGATTTTGAATCATGTGATGTAAATTATATGTATGTTTGTGGTGTTGAATCATATGTTAGTCTTATGCAAGTTGGATCATATGTTAGTTCTTATGTGAATCTTATGCAAGTTGAATCATAGATCTTATGCAAGTTTGTGATGATTGGATCATATATTCATGTATGAATCTTATGCAAGTTTGGGTTGTTAAAATATATGTGAGACATGTATATGCATATGCTAGTTTATGTGACATTAACCTTTATGTCTAGATCCATATGCAAGTTACATCTTTATGTTTAGACCCATATGCAAGTTTACATCTTTATGTTTAGATCTATATGCAAGTTTACATCTTTAGGTTTAGATCTATATGAAAGTTCACATCTTTATATTTAGATCCATATGCAAGTTCACACCTTTATGTTTGGATCTATAGCAGTACATAAGTTATGCAAGTTTATGTCCATTACCTATGCTAGTTTTGTATCATATGCTAGTTTGAATGAAATTCATATGTAAGTTATTGGCTATGTAAACTTATGTCATAATCCTTAGATCTATTTTATGTGTTATGTGATGTTGTTTTTCTTTTTATAATATTTGCGAGTCTAACATATGTCATATGAAAACGTACAAATAGCGTGGGGATGATGGGATAATATTGAATATACATAAATTATGAATTGGCATAAAATGGTCTTAAAAGACATATAATTAATTTGAGACATTAATTGGCTTAATTGGTATTTATGGGCATAATTTTAAGAGATGATTATGGACATAAATAAATTTGGAATTTATTGACAAATTTGAATAGGGATATTAATCCAATTTGGGGTTAAATAAAGATATGTAATAATTAACCGCCTAAGACACGAGGTTTGGCGCTTTTGTGGTGTAAGACTGTCCGGACCCGCCCGGCAAATCCAGCAACCACAAATGCCAGTATAATGTGAGAGGTCAAAGGCACGGATTAAATGCGTAACAATTGTAAAGACATGAGGTTAGGCTCGTTTGCGGTATAAGACTGCCCTGACCCGCCCGGCAAATCCAGCAACCGCAAATGTCAGCTTAATGTGGGAGGTCTATACAAGGTTACGGTTCTAATGAATTAGGTAACACTTAACCAGATAAACATGTAGTGGGACATGGGGGGTTAAGTGGGTGCCTTGGGTGGCATGTGAAATTAAGTGGGTGCCTTAGGTGGCATGTGAAATACGATTAGATGCACTTAACCAAGATTGAAACATGTAAGAAGACATGAATAAGAATGAGGTTAAGTGGGGAAACCTCAGTGGGGACCAAGCATAGGTGGAAGGCTTGTGTCAAGCATGAGGGCCCTTTTCAAACCAGTAACCCATTAAGTATCTTTGTGAGCTCGACCCAAGTCGAGGACGGGACACGCTCACCGGATTTGATTGTAAGAGGTCAAAACATGTTAGCGGTGGCAACGCAAGTCCAACAAGGTCGTGTGCATGCGTGGGCCCAGGCCGGTAGGTAAGACGTTGTTGCATCGTGTAGATATAAGCCGTGCATCTTTGGTGGTATCGGGTTGCCACTTTGGGGAGTGATACACCCCACTGTAGGACCAGCACGGGTATCTACGAGTTAGGGAGCCGATCGAATGGGGGTAGTGGGTACAACTAGTGGAGATAGGGGCAGACGGCACCTATGAAGGCAGCTAGGGGTACACGAAACTACCATTATCATTATTAAGTTCTGTAGGCGGGTTCAACTTTTAGGGTGACTAGTGGTGGTGCAGTATAGTAATTATCCTATAGTGATTAGGAACGAGATTAACACCAGACTATTCCTCTTATTTGCTTTGTCATTCCCACTTGTTTCATGGTCATATCTTATCTTACCAGTTTATGCCTTATCCTTGTTAATTTAATAATCATATTGTTAAAGTTATTATACTCGCCATACTTTATGTCTGACCCCCTTGTTTTCGCCTCTTTTCTACCTTTCCCCCCAAGGTTCTCAAGGTGGGACTAGTACTAGTGGAGCTTGATCTCGGATCTTTGTCTCTCTCTTTTGGAAGTACTTGGATTGCTGAAAGTAAAGTTCAGCTCATCTCTTTTATGGCTACTTGTGTTGGGGTTTATGATTTTTATTTTATGTACTCTGAAACGATTTATCAAGATGGATATTAAGTGTACTTGATTTATGAAGTTGTTGTAATCAAACTATTTCTCCGCTGCAATAAAAGTAGTTTTAAAATTTCCAAGTACTATTATTTATATCTGTCTTGTTATATTATGTTCTATACACTAAATACGCTCCATGGAAGTTAATGCATTCCCTTTGTGAGTGACATTAATGGCCTTGGGGTGTTACACGTGGTATCAGAGCCGAAGATTACCAGACTAGATATGAATTTTGAAAAATTATTTTTCAAAAAGCATTTTATAAATAAATACTTTCAAAAGTATGTTTTATGGAAAGTATTTTCAAGAGAAAAGTTTGGTTTAAATACATAACCCCCCCAAGAGCCATATATCTTTCTTTCGAATTCTCCGTTTTGAATCTCTTCATTTTCTTTTCAGCATATCTGAATTTCCCGAGATACTCGAGGGGATACCGATACCAGGATGGTTTAGAAAGTATCTGGAAGCTAGGGCCAATGTCGCAGGCCCAACAAATGCTCCTCCTCCTCCCCCTTCTCCTCCTCCTCCCCGTGTTGATACTTTTGCAAAGATACGCAACGATTTTAGGGCAATGGGCGGGAAACCTTTTCACGGATTCGAGACGTTTGTTGAAGCTCGAAATTGGCTTAAAGCGGTGGAAGAACAATAATGGAAAAGGAAAGAAGAAGTGCTTTAATTGTGGGACACCAGGCTATCTGAGCAAAGACTATAGGAAAAAGAAGAAGACTGGCTATTTCCACTGTGAAGAGGCAGGTCATCTAGTTAAGGACTGCACCAAGCCTTGTACCGCATGCATCAGTGTACACTGTGAACACCTTGTTCCCATCAGGCAAAGTCAAGACTGGGGCTGTTGTCAGAGCCCTCTCCAGTGGCTGAAAAGCGTCGTCACAATCTATATCCCAAGAAGATGTCAGACGAGAAAATGTCAAATTCTTCTTCGTCGGTCTGGTGAGTGGGGGTGATATTTTTGCGAAGTCCTTAATGAACTTCCTATAATAGCTCGCTAAGCCAAGAAAACTCCTTACCTCCGTTGCATTCTTTGGGATCTGCTAATCATGAATTGCAACTACCTTCGCGGGATCTACTTCTGTCCCATCTTTAGAGACCACATGCCCTAAAAATATCACTTCTTTTCTCCAAAAACGACATTCGAATTTTTTTGCCTTAAGCTGGTGCACACAGATAGTTTTCAAAACCTCCCGTAAATGTCGGGCATGCTCTTCCTCGCTCTTCAAGAATATCAAGATGTCATCAACAAAGACCAAAACAAACTTATTTAGAAACTCTCAAAAAACCCTACTCATTAGATCAACAAAATAGGCGGGTGCATTCGTCAACCCAAAAGGCATAATGAGACACTCGAAGAAACCATCTGGAGTTCTAAAAGCGGTCTTGTCTATACGCCACCCTCAACTGATGAAACCCCATGGCTAAGTCTAATTGAGAGAAAACAGATGCACCAACAAGCTGGTCAAACAGATCATCTATCCTCGGAATTGGGTGCCTGTTCTTCTTAGTGAGTTTATTCAACACTCTATAATCTACACATAAGCAAAGAGAACCATCCGCTTTAGTGGAGAATACCACTGGAGCACCCCATTCAGATTTCTTTGCCTAATAAACCCTTTTCTTAAGTAGCTCCCCTTTTTTCTTACTGAGCTCTTTCCTTTCTCTTGAAGCCATATGGGGCACATGCAATGCAACTGGCTTTGCATTGTCCATCAAGTATACATGGAAATCAATCTCACGCCTCAGAGGTAAGCCTCGAACCTCCTCAAAAACAACAGGATACTAAAGACTACTGGTATAGATCATCGATAGATGCATCAAGCAACTCTAGGAAACTAAGCATGATAGACCCTTTATGGTCACAAGAAATCTCGAGGGTCCACCCATGGCAAGTCAAAAGTCTAACGACTCTCCACTCACAATCCAGAATGGCACCATACATGGCTAGCCAATCCATTCCTAGAATCAAACCATAGCCCATGAAATCAAGAGCTTATTCATCGCATTCAAACTCGACGCGTAACACAGATATTATCAAACCTGACAAGTCATAGATAGATGAGCCGTACCCCCAATGGGGTTTGAGACAACAACGAGATCCAAAACCATACTAGTACTAAGGTGCAGAGACTCAACCACAGAATCAGATATAAAAAAATGTATAGCACCAAAATCAAAAAGAGTCCTAACTGGATGATTGGAAAGAGAAATCAAACCTTCAACGGAAACTTTCCTACCTCATTCTGGCATGTCGTCCACGAGAGCATGCACTTGTCCTCTAGAAGATCCTACCCTTTGACCCTATCCTTGCTTCTTCGGGCAATCCTTAACAAGATGTCCAACTTCTCTACAATGAAAACAAGCATTCTTTCTTTTCATGCAATCCTTGATCACATGACCCTCGTGTCCGTAATGATGACATTTCCTCTTATCTCGAGCTTTGTCGTTCTTACCGCCTTCTTTTGTTGCTGCTGCACACTTTCTTGTTTTGTGTTTCCTTAACCTTAGTCTCTTTCTTTTCCCTCTTATCTTCCTCATGCATTAATGCCATATCAACGAGTTCGTAAAAAGTTGCTCCTATCGGAATATGAGACATAGCCAACTCATGGAGGGGTTCATTCAATCCTTTAGCAAACCTCAAAGCATTTTTGTGCAGGATATTCACTAGCTTCAAACCAAACCTCGCCAATTGGTTAAAGTTATTAACATACTCTATCACAGACATGGCTCCTTGCTTAAGTGCCAAAAACCTTTCTATTTGCATGCTTTGCTCAGTTTGAGAAAGAAACTTCATTTCGAATCTCTGCCAGAAATCATCCCAAGTCTCCACCGGATGCCCTACTCGTGTTACGTCCCAATAGAATGAAGCTTCCTCTTTCAGCAGCCAAATGGCTAACTAAATCTTCCTATGATCGTCAACTTTGAAAATTCCAAGTACTCCGTCTCTTTAGACCAATTCCTTGCCTCTATGAAAGTTCAGTTCCTTGGAATGGCTTTTCGCCCATAGCAGAGAAATCTTTATATATCTTAGAGAAATTATCAACATGCAGAGGGGAAGGAGGAGGAACAACGGCTACAGCTAGGGGAGCGGCGTCAGCTTGGCACTCAGCAGGTGTCGTAGCCTCTAGATACCTACGAAACCAAGCCGATATCTGTATGCCCTCTGGAATATTAGGCTCCCCAAACATGCTGAAAAGAAAAGGAAAAAAGGATTCAAACAGAGAATCAAAAGTTATGGCTTTAGGGAATATGTTTTCCAAATAGACTTTTCTTTTGAAAATGCTTTCTTTTAAAACCTTTTCGAAAAATCTTTTATCTGATCCAGTAACCTGCAGCTCTGATACCAAATGTGACACCCCACGTCCGTTATTGTCACTCTTAATCAGAATGCATTAAGTTTCATGAAGCGTTATAGATAAACAGAAATAGAAACATTACAAGACAGATATAAAATAACAGCAGAATTAAGACTTTATTAAATAGAAAAGCTTCGTGGTTAAAACCCAGTTACATAGTAAGTCTTGAATACTGAAAATATAAAACTTCATCCATGTACAAAATCATCATCAGTGTACAATAATGCATAAAATGAGCATAATCACCAAAACATAGCCCTAGTAGAGAAAATATGAAATCCAGCAATACATCTAAGTAACTGCAAGCAGAAGGAAAAAGAATCCTGATCAAGCTTGAGTATTCCCACCCTAAGAACCATGCAAGGGGGGATGGAAGAGAAAGAAGAGGAAACAAAATGGGTCAGACATAAAGTCTGGCGAGTCCAGTTACTTTTGGCATACAAATAAGCAAAAACATTATGACAGCATATAAGTTGAAGAGAGATAACAGTGTCATAAGGCAGGTATAACAAGGTAAACAGGATAAATAGAACAGAACATGTGTTGCGCTTCTAAGTACTTCTCTCTCTCTCTCTCTCTCTGCACCAATACTAATATCACAAGAACAAGATAATCCCAACAAGTACAAGATGGTGAACTTAGGTGTACTTCTAATGATAGGTTTCACCCCATACAATAACAGGCAGCTCAAAAAGAACTGACAGATGTTAACCCCTAATGACAATAACGGGCTCCTAAACAAGCAAGATTAGATGTACTCTGATTACTAAACCCCAATCGATCGGCTCCCTAACTCGTAGATACCTTGTGTTGGCCCCATAGTAAGATGCATCGCTTCCTATAGTGATAACACTTTGTTTACAAGATGTGCACAATCCATATCTGCAGGTGTCATGGCGTCTTAACCTCACTGGACCGGACCCATGCACGCACATGACCCCGTCGGAAGGCGCCGCCCACACTGTCCCTCAAGTGATATTTTATAATCAGCTCAGTGAGCGTGCCCAGACCCCGACCTCGTTCGGGGTTCCACGTTTGATACCAAGATGGGTTACTGACTGAACGAGTCCCACACGATAGATGATACAAGCTTCCCCCTAGGCTTGCATCCCCACTACTAGGATTTCAATAGGTGATGCCTACTAGTTCAACAAGATTACAAAACCCCACAGGCTAAGTTTGTCGTGTTCATACGTATAACCCATCCCCACATATTTAACAAGATTAACTTAACCCTCCCACCGTTTCAAGCAAGTTTACTTAACCCTTACTCAAGTTAACATGTTCATGTAATCCTTATGGATTCAAATAGGTTAAGTATTACAAGTTCATCACCATTCATTTATGGTTATAATGCGCTAGACCTCCCACATTAAGTCTTCCACTTGTGGATGTTGGATATGCCAGTTGGGTCTGGGCATGCTTCTTCTCAAGTCGGACTTAACCTTGTGTCTCAGCACCATTACGTGTACGTTTACGGACTTAGACCCCTCTTGTGGACGCTGGATATGCCGGGCGGTTCCCGGCAGGCTTCTACCACAATTGTAATCTAACCTCGTGTCTAAGCGCGGTTATAGTTTCTAGTTACTATAAATCTAGATATTTTCATTACTAACCAAATATCATGTTCATTATTCCCCAAATTAAGGTTTAGATCAAGATGTAGATTATGCCCCCAAATCCTAAGTTTTGGCTCAAAATACAAATTATGCTCAAATTTCACAATCATGTTTACAATATGAATTATGCCCAAATTTATTATTCCCAATCGTTCCCTAATTCATGCGTTCGCGTATTTCAGTGATAGGCCTAGGCTCGAAGGTAGCCTGGCTATAAAAACAAAAAGGAAAAAAAGGGAGAGGAGGGAACAAGAATAGGCATAGTAAATAAAACTGGCATATGATGACATAATTAGGCAAACTAACATAATAGGCATAAGGTGACATGATTAGCCAAACTGACAGAGTAGACGTAAGGTGTCATGATTAGGCAAACTGATAGAATAAGGATATTATGAATAGGCATATGAGATCTAAGCAGAAATTCAGGTATATAATTAATGGAAAATCTTTTGTGATTCAGATTTCTAGCAGGTATTGTCTTAGACCCAAACTTATAAACATGTCAAGATTACATTTTAGGGTTTTATATCTAAAAGCAACATAAACTCACTGTGATTGGATCTAAAGAACAGAAGATTAATCGTAGATGATGTAGCACAGATCTCTGAATACGTATAACTTGTTGTTAAAGAGGAATAGGCAAGATCAAATTGAGTTGGGGCAGCACCTCTTTGTCTCCATTGTTTTTGGTTAATTAAAACAATGAAATTGAGGTCTTTTTTATAGCCTAGGGTCAACGACTCTAGTCAAGAAATGAGTCTATGTATAGGAACTGAATTCTGCCTAGATCTGGGGAAGGGGTGGGAGGGTCGAGATGGTGTCGACACCCCTGTTGTGGTGTCGACCCATGGCTAGGGATCGACCCCTAACGGGCCGATTTCCCCCCACTTTTCCTAGCCTCTGATTTTTGAAATGTTTTGATTTACTCTGAATTCTGATTTTGGTTTGTTTATATATAATTCTCTTATGCGTATACAAACTTCTAGGCTTAATAACTTCTTTATATGATGTCTGTTTTACGCAATCTTGGTGTCAATCTTAAGCAGAATTCCGAGACCAACGCAATGGCGCAGTCCATTTACTTAATTCCCAATATTTAATTAAGTATTCTTAAATTTATCATTACAGTGTTGTTAGAATTACAGGGTGTTACAGAGATCACCCCAGACAAGCCCTTAGCATCACATATCAAAGTTTGTATAGAAGAACATGAATATTTTTTTGATGTTAAATATTAATGGAAACTTGACATTTGCACGACATGCAAGGCCTTTGGCCATACAGTGGATAAGTGTGGTTCCTTAGTAGGTTCCTTAACTTTGCCTAAAATACCACTTCCTTGTCCTCCAGTTAGGTTATGGGTTGCCAAGGCTAGGACGGAAATTCCTATTTCTGACCCTCCTTCGGATGGTACGAATGGTGTACCTTCGAATGTTGATACTCCTAATTCTATCTTACCTGATGTACCTCCTGACCCTAATATTTCTTGGGATGGGGGGAGCATGCTTGGGTCCACGCCCCCTCTAGCATGCATTATGATATTAATCATTATTACTTCACATACGTTAACAATGTGGGTGATCGTCATCATAATTTCTGCAGGCCTATTGGTACGGATTTGAAAATGTAGGATGTGAGTGAGAGTGTTGTGATCTAGGATACTTTGCAGGACTTAGCATTGGATGGAAACATGATTTTTCGCCCATCATCATCAATCTATGTGGAAGATTTGGCTCATAGCTTTGTGGTCTGTGAACGGAACATGACACCTTATACAGGGACCATTGAGGAGGACAATTCTGATTATGATGAGGTATAACTAACCTTGTATTATCCGTTAGTTCGCAAACTATGTTTTAATCATGGCTATTTTGTTATCTAGATAGTGACTGGTCACTATAACCAGATTGTTATTCTGTGCATGTGCAGAGTACCAGCAATTATTGTTTATAATAAAAAGTGTTATAGATCGCCATAAAAATCTGAGGATGATTCTTTTACCGCCTATAAATAATTAAAAGATGGTTAAATCTTTATTAAATCATATTAATAATTATTATTCTGGAATTTTGGAAGAAATCGATATTTTCTTTAGCTTAAATCCTCAAATCGAGAAATTAAATTATCATACTGTTTCACATTCTTCTTTCCCTTCTTCCCTCATAGGCATGCTAGAAAGTAGAAGATTCTAACAGGTTTGAAATGAATTTGTGGATCGCTTCGGTTATTACTTAAATCGAATTCAACAAAGACATTTATACCATTATAAAAATCTTCTTTTGTTGAACCTCTCTGTCCTCTTCTTTGGTACATCCGTCTCCTATAATTAATAAAATAATCAATCATTTTTCCTATTTGAGAAATTTAGTCACAAGTTCAAACACTAATATTTATTTTTAAGAATACAAATTCAAAAAATCTTATTTTCATCATTGTACAATGCATGTATATATAGTACCTGAAAATAAGTAACAATTTCATAAATTTCTAAATATTTTCCAAATATTGCACATTTTTTAAAACCCAACTTTTTTACATGGTCAGGCATCCTACTTCCCGTAAAAAACACACTATGCATTTACGTTTTGTGTATTACTTTGTCTTAAACGAGTCAAAAAAATATCGATTTTGTTTCCTGCATTGTACACAAATGCATGTACGTAGGAAACTAAAAGAAAAGTTAAATGGAAATTTTGTGAATCGTTTGAAATGAAGTAGTATACAAAATGTAAATGCTTGCTGCGTTTATAACTTGTCCAATACAAGGAAAAATCCAACAACATTGTACCAGATGAATATAAACGGTCATTTTTTGACAAAAACGAATATTTATATAAAGATCATGTACAACAGCTGTCGGACGAGGCCGAAAACACTCTATGGGATATTAGCAAATTAGATGTGCGCATTTTACAAGAAAAATATAGTTTTACTACAACACAAAAATATTCTAATTTATCACATTTGTTCGATGTACCAATCAACTTAAAGCTAATTTACCGTTACTGTCGTTTTAGTAAACTCAGTTGAATTTAGACTCATATTTTTTGTGTGCATAAGTCAAAACGTGCACAATGTACTATTCCTAGCTCGTGCATTTTGTTTTTCCTATACCAACTAACACAATATACAATAATACACATACACAACGGTGCACATATACAAAAATAACCATAATTATACAGCGACCAAAACCACACTAGGGGCATATGCACAGATAACCAAATATTGCACATAAAATTTCCAGTTTCACTATATCACATGAAATATGCACATAATAGGATGCTATAACCCAATACAACACTATTGGAACCAGTTATCATTAATAGATAACTCTAATTTTCTAATTTAAGCAAATATAGTTTTAGGTAAAAACTTAATTTTTATGCAGAAAAGAGATGATATCTACTCGCTCTAGACGTCTAAATTGAACCCGGGGAGGTTCCTATGCGAGGAAATGGGTGTTTGAAGGTTAAAAACTCGGATTTGGGGGTGATAGGGTTTTAAACCCGTATGTTGTAGAAAAAGGAGGAAGAAAAATTTGGGGAAGAAAGAGTTCGGTTGTTTCTATATCTTGATAATTTCGGATGCCTTCCGACGATCGCCGATGGCCCATTGAAAGCCATTGGAAATTAGCTGATGCGAAATGTCGCCCCCCATCGGAATTAGCAATGTTTCCAGTGGTGATTTATCTAAGAAAAATCATTATTTAACCTCTGAGTGTTCCTATTAATCATGAATAATACATTATCAAACATTTGGAAAGCATTAAATACAATAATCTCAATGGATACATCGATTTCTGTCTCTATGCATCTTGATTAGGAATATTTAAAATGATATACTTCTATTCATTGTCGCAAATTACTTATAATGACAACACTTTGTTACTACTAGCACGAAATACACAATTTATAGATTTTTTATTATACATATATATAGCTAAAATAATTAATATAACACATTATATCAAGTATACTATAAAAATTAGATACTTCCGATTTTAAACTAGATTGGTCATTGTGTTATATATATATATATATATATATATATATATATATGGAAAGAGTTCGTTTTAATACGAAACTGAGTGGATATATGATATGAAATTATGGTTTTAGCACGACATTGAGGAGATCTGAGGCTTTTTCTTGCACGATCTCTTCTAAGCTTTTTGCCTTGGTTTTTGTCGATACTTCGGACTCCGCGTCATGCGATGTGTTGAGTTGAGCGTGTTTTGTGTACTTTTGGGAACCGGGTCAGAAAATCGGTTAACAATAATAAATTTTAAGGGTAATGTATGCCAGTGGCTGATGACTGAGTTAATGGGTGTAGATAATGGTTGATAATATTCATAACATTGTTCTAGCCTTGGCGATTTCAGGGACGAAATCCTTTCAAGTGGCGAGAATGTAACACCTCAAATTTTAATAAACGATAATTATAAGAAGAAGACTAATAAATAAATTTTAATAAATGATATATTTAGAACTGGATAAATTGGACTTCACCATTGCATACGTTATGAAATTCTAATTCAGATAGACTTTTAGTTTGCGTAAATCGGAATCAATATGAATAAGATATGACCAATCAAAGTTTAAAGTAAAATTAAATAAATTACTTAATAAATTCAGAATGGTGTAACGGTAAATGGGCGACCCAGGCGCTGTATGGGTCGACCACTGTGTTAACCCTTCGGTCGACCCACATAGGTGGTGGGATGACCCACTTCGAGCCAGACACGAACCTATATCTGGCCAAATATGCATGTTTCTAGATTATTCTTTTTGCTGACTCATCCTGAGGTGTTTTCTTGGGTTCGAATTAAAACCCTAATATCCTATGGCCAACTATCCTATCACACCTACAAATAGACTACCAACCCTTACTCTTTCCTTACACTGATTGTTCTTTATCTTCTTCCTCCACTTTGTTATGCTTTGGAAATAAATAAAAATTGGGGAAATTTTAGAGTGCTATCAAAATATGGATCTGAAAAAATATTCTTCTTATACTTCTTTTTCAAAGGCCTTTTTCTGGATGTGCAACAATTCTCTGTGAGTTCTGTGTTGTTTTTAGATTAGCAATCTAAAAAAAAAAGGATTAAGACAATAAAATGGATTGGATCTGAAAATTTGACCATTGCAGTATTTACAAGTTTATCTTTTACATGTTATTGATCATTTTATGTATTCTATTTACAGTCATACAATGCCTATTTCTCATTTTCTTTTGTTTTTCGCTGAGCCTAGGCTATGAGAGCCTAGGACTTTACCGTTTAATTTGTGTAAAATTGGGATAGAATAAAGGAATGTTAAAATGAGGATTTTTGGGTATATTGAAAATTGGTTAATATTGCACTCAAATCATTAAATGTGATTGGGGATAAACTTATGAAATTGAACAGGTTGTACTTAATTATATATCAAGTAACATGTTAACAGAAAACACGCGGGTTGGGATGAGATATACTTAATTAAACATTAAGTAACTTAAAACTGTAAAACACCCGAATAGTGGTATATTTAACTTCATTCAACTTGACTTGACTTTACATGGGAAAGCGTTATAGATTACATTTGTTAATTACAACCTATAAATATAACAAATAGTTATATTGGGATTATTAAATGAACTTAAGTGTGCTAAGTTAAACTTGTCTGATTAATAAGCTAATCTTGAAAGGGGTCCATTCTAATAGGATATAAGGGGCTCAGGGAAACCTAATTACTACTTGCTTGGAACCCGTATAAATCGGTATCCTCTTGTTATCATCTAAGTTTCGAACTAGTTAGAGACTGGGGAATGCTTTAATAATGCTTGATTGTAAGAGGTACAAAATTTGGAGGTGTGTACGGGAGCGTTCTAGTGGAACCATGAGCGTGGATTATTCTGAACATGAAAGATAAGACGTTGTAATGCTTGTGGATAAGGCTGCATCTTTTTAGTTGATAGATTCGAGACTAATATCCCTGAATGTCATTATTGGCATAGGTTATTCATACCTTATTTAGGAAGCCTGTCAGTGATTAGAAATTAGGTAAAACCTAATCTTGATATCCTTATAGTTGGTGCTGAAATTCTTGGGGTGTGAATGAGAAGCTTATCTTGTTTCTGTATTTTCTACTTTGCCGTATTTTCATGTCTATCACTATTCATCTGTCTGAATACTTCTTTACCTTATGCTTATACTAAAAATCACTGGAACTTGCCAGAATAATGTTTTTCCTAGTTTATTTTCCTACTCTTCCTTTCCCCCGGGTTTTCACAATGGAGGATCACAGAGTGACCGTGATCTTTTGATTCAGCTTGTACTTGGACCCTTTCTTAATTCCTGTATTGCTTCAATTCCTGTTCTATGACTATTGTTATGACTCATGAGGGATATGATTTTTGTGGTTTTGCACTTGTACTCTGATGTCTTTGTTGAGTCAAGAAATTCATGGAGTTTTGATTTCTGACGAACAGATAAGCCACGATCCATAAAAAGAAGAATTCATCGGTTTGACAAAGCACAAGAGCTATATATGGTATTTATACTTTAGAGGATGATTATTTGTTGTCTTAGTAGTGTTATTCATGTTAAAATCTATCCTTAAATAATCACATACCTCAAAAGTTTAAATATATATATGCAAATATATTTGTGTATACATTTATTGTGCTTACTGGGTGAAACCGGTCGACCGGTTCATTTTCTGGCGGTCGACCGTCTCTGCCCAGTTTACACAATAAACATGCACACACATATATATATATATAACATATATATATATATATTCAAATTCCTGTCTACCAGTCCATTTTGACCTGTCGACCGTTTTTGAACAGAAGCAACTTTTCATAAAGACCTTCCATTTCTTCAAGAGTTGCTTCTCTTCCTTTTCACCAATGATCATGACTTTTGATTATAACTCTTTACAAAGGGTTATAACTGTTTATACTTTATATAAACATCACGAGATCATCATTCCAATCTACCAATTCTTTATATCTAATCTTTATACTATTGTTTTCATTCTTGAACTCTCAGAGTACTCAAATGCTCGTATTCTTCATACTATCGTTTTTGAATCCTAGAATTTATATATTATTCTTTTGATTCAAATACGATATCATTTTCCAAAATCTTCATAAACACAAATACTATTTGAGGATAAGATTATAGGAAGGTTGTATAAGAATTGACAAATTCGTGTTATTGAGAACACATATTGTCAACTACAAGTATATTCATCTATGTTGAAGTCCTCCATGTTGTAAGACGCAAGTGTTGAAGTCCTGTGTGTGATTAGGAAAGTGTTGAAGTCCTCGTGTTGTTAGAGGCGTGAAATCCCGTTCTGCTGCTCGGGTGTCATATACCTGTTCCTCCGGGTGAATGAGGTGATTGATTAGTGAAAATCCAGATAGAAGTCTGGGACTGGACGTAGGACGGTTCTTCGAACCAGTATAAAAATCTCTATTGTGATTTTTCTATTTTTTACTGCATTTACTATTATACTATTCTGTGATTAGCTATTACTTTATACTTGAATATTATTCGTCATGTTACACGATCCGTGCATGTATTATACTTAGCAAGTACACGAACTTTCATTTGGTATCAGAGCAAGGTTATCTTATAACTGTAACACAGTTATTTGATATATTCTTGTAGTATGGCAATTAACACAAGTACTAGCATTCAAAACACCACTTACACGGAAGGTCAATCGACACAAAGACCTCCATTCTTCAATGGTCTCAACTATAGCTATTGGGCAACACGTATGGCATTCTTTATGCAATTAAATAGCCATGATGCTTGAAATGCTACTCAATAGGAAATAGTAAATCCAACAACTGATTATTCAGAATGGGCATCGGCTGAGAAAACGGTAGCAGCTGTAAATGCAAAAGCAATAAATATGTTGTTTTGTGCATTAGATCAAAATGAATATAACTGTGTTAGTATCTGTACCACCGCATATCAAATTTGGCAAATGCTGAAAATCACCATGAAGGTACTTACAAGGTTAAACAAGCCAAAATAGCCATGTTAAAAAATCAGTTCCAAAATTTCAAAATGAAGCCGAATGAAACAATCAATGATATGTATTCCGGTTTCAAACTATTCATCATGCATTTATTGGATTAGGACAAACATATTCTGATTTTGATGTTGTTTTTGACAATCCTACATTCTCTGACTAGCGAATGGGAAGGAAAAATATTAGCAATTGAAGAAGCAAATGAGCTTTCCGTTATATAGCCAGATGAATTGATAGGAAAACTAATGTCCTATGAAGCTAATTTGCAGGCTGGAAAGGAACAGAAAGAAGAAAAGAAAATTGTAGCATTTCATGCTGAAAAAAATGAAGATGAATTAGATTCTGAAAATGAAGAACTAACATTCACTGCAAAAGGTTTCAAAAAATTCTTGAAACAACGAAAAGCCAGTCGATATAATAAAAAGAAGACTGGATCAAATAGACCATCATCATCAACTGTAGAATGTTTTAACTGCCATAAAAAGGGGCACATGCACAAAGATTGTCCGGAACAAAAGAAGAAATCAGAAAATGAAAAGTTCAAATAAAAGAAGGAGAAATCAAAGAAACGAGCTTTCTCAGTCACACGGGATGTTTCAGACTCGTCTTCATCAGAAAGTGAAAGTGACACAGAAGATGAACAAGCAAATGTTTGTTTCATGGCAACAGAAGATGAGGTACAAATTCCTACATTTGAAGAAGTTCTTGATATTAATGCCGAATTGATAATTAAATTTAAAGATATGAAATGACAATGCAAAGAAGCCAAAGCATATTTAAGTAGAGCAGTGTTTGAACGAGATATGTTAAAAGACGAGAAGAAAATATTAGAAGAGGAACTTGAAAAAGCTCAAGAATCATCATCTAATATTGATTCTCAATTATCTCTTTTAAGTCAAGAAATTGAAACTCAAAAAGAGAAAAATGATGCTCTCACTACTGAAAATCATGAGCTTAAGGCAAAAGTCAAAATTCTAGACCTAGAAAAAAACTTATTTACAAATCAAGTTAGATTACATTACTCAAAATGTTTCTAACTTCAATAAAGGTGGAAAAAATTTGACAAAAATCATTGAAAATTCACAATCTGCTTCAAATAAATAAGGTTTGGGATATAAGAAACAAGAAACCAAAAAATATCTCAAAAAGAGAGTTGTTGAAAATAAAGCTAAAAAGAATCTTAGTTTATTATATTCCAAAACAAAACCAGTTGTGAAATTTCAAAAGAGAAATGTCAAGACTATCAAGATATGGGTTCCTAAAAAAAACAATTTGATTAGGAACAAATATATTCAACATTTCATGAATATTGCGCATCATAATTCAAATTATTTATA
Source organism: Allium sativum (assembly GCA_030737875.1). Lineage (NCBI taxonomy): Eukaryota > Viridiplantae > Streptophyta > Magnoliopsida > Asparagales > Amaryllidaceae > Allium > Allium sativum. The sequence goes on along the minus strand of CM060909.1, from coordinate 722,033,829 downwards.
TAAAGGGGATACCGGACCCGTATGGGTTTGGACTCCAAGACCTAACTTTAAGGACCCTATAAAAAGGTGGGTACCATGGACTTAATCTTATTTTTTACAGGTCCCACTTAAGAAAAGAGGAAAGTGGATATTGGACAGTGGTTGATCAAAGCACATGACTAGAGACAAGAGCTTATTGACAAATATTACATACTTAGATGGTGGCTCCATCACTTTTGGAGATAATTCAAAAGGCTATATCATTGGCAAAGGCGATGTGAGCAATTGCGGAAGAACTAAATCAGTTCGAGCGCAATGATGTCTGGGAACTTGTTCCAAGACCAACTGATCATTCAGTTATTGGTACTAAATGGGTAGACGCTTTGACAAACTTAAGTCCTTCTTCGAGTCTTTATGGGAAGCAATTTCATGTGATGCATCATCCTCTTCTACTCTAGCTCAAGATCCCAGTAAACGCCCGACTAATACTTCTTTTAATTGGACATCTTTAGAGGAGGGTACTAGTTTGAGAACTAGTCATGGGCGTGGACATAGGAAAAAATCAAATTGAAGAAGAAGAAGAAATTGATGAAACGGAGTCGGAATAGGTTTTCTTAGTTTATCCTTTTATCGTTTTCTTACGTACCCAGAACTTATTTTGCTTTTAGACATTATTCGGCACTTGTACATAAATAGTGCCATAGTTTAATTCGTACTTGACTTGTGTATTTCTTATTTTATGACTCTTGATAACTGTTGTTTTTTAGTAGATGTTATGTTGCTTCTAACTCTCTCTAGTGTCATTTACCTTTTATTATCAACTCCTTTTTGTTGATGATAAAGGGGGAGAAAATGGTGCTAACATGGAATATGCAGGAAAATATAGTTTTTTACAGGCACATATACAGAGGGAGATCGTATACAGAGGGAGATTCAGAAGTATGTTTTCACTAATCAAAAAGGGGGAGAATGTTGAGTCAAGAAATTCACGGAGTTTTGATTTCTGATGAACAAGTAAGCCACGATCGACAAAAAGAAGAATTCATCGGTTTGACAAAGCACGAGAGCTATATACGTTATTTATATTTTAGAGGATGATTATTTGTTGTCTTAGTAGTGTTATTCATGTTAAAATACATCTTCAAATAATCACATACCTCAAAAGTTTAAATATATATGCAAATATATTTGTGTATACATTTATTGTGCTTACTGGGTGAAACCGGTCGACTGGTTCATTTTCTGGCGGTCGACCATTTCTGCCCACTTTGCACAATAAACATGCACACATATATATAAAGTATATATATTCAAATTCCTGTTTACCTGTTCATTTTGACCTGTCGACCGTTTTTGAACAGAAGCAACTTTTCATAAAGACACTTCTATTTCTTCAAGAGTTGCTTCTCTTCCTTTTCACCAATGATCATGACTTTTGATTATAACTCTTTACAAAGGGTTACAACTGTTTATACTCTATATAAACAACACGAGATCATCATTTCAATCTACAATTTTTTTCTATCTAATCTCTATACTATTGATTTCATTCTTGAACTCTTAAAGTACTCAAATGCTCATATTCTTCATAGTATCATTTTTGGATCCTAGAATTTATATATTATTCTTTTGATTCAAATACAATATCATCTTCCAAATTCTTCATAAACATAAATACTATTTGAGGATAAGATTATAGGAAGGTTGTACAAGAATTGACAAATTCGTGTTATTGAGAACACATATTTTCAACTACAAGTACATTCATCTGTGTTGAAGTCCTCCGTGTTGTAATAGGCAAGTGTTGAAGTCCTGAGTGTGATCAGGTAAGTGTTTAAGTCATCATGTTGTTAGAGGCGTGAAATCCCGTTCTGCTGCTCGAGTGTTGTATACATGTTCCTCCGGGTGAAGTGAGGTGATTGATTAGTGAAAATCCAGATAGAAGTCTAGGACTGGACGTAGGACGGTGCTCCGAACCAGTATAAAAGTCTCTGGTATGATTTTTCTATTTTTTACTGCATTTACTATTATGCTGTTCTGTGATTAGCTATTACTTTATACTTTAATATTGTTCGTCATATTACACGATCCGTGTGTGTATTATACTTAGCAAGTACACGAACTTTCAATCTTTCTTTCCACAAGGCAGATGTTTTATGAATATGAATCTATGGTACTTTAAACTGTAATGCTGTGATTGGTTTAATAATAAATGTTTTAAAGAAGTTTTCTGCTGTGTTTTACATTCTTTCTTGTGAATTTTATTCTCTGCATTTTTTACTTTATACCTATAGCACTTTATAAAACTAAATGCATCCTCATATGGGTGACATTAAGGGATGTGTGGTGTCACATTTGATATCAGAGTCTAAGGTTTCAAGATTAGAGAAAAGTTTTTGAAAAGTGTTTTCAAAGCAAAGAGTTTTCAAGTAAAATCTATTTTTTTAAAAATATATCCCCTTAAGTCTATAATATTATTCCTTTGATCTCTTTTTAAATCCTTGTCTCTTCGCTTTTCAGCATGTCTTGGGCTCCCAATTTCCTCGAGGGCATTCCCATTCATACATGGTTCTATAGATATGTAGAAGCTACGGCATCGACCGAAGTGCAAAGAAATGCCACATCCCCTATTGCAGCCGATATAGTTCCATACAATCTAGTAGTTAACTTCTCCGAGCTCTAAGGATTTTTGTGCAATGGGAGGCAAGCCATTTCATGAAACGGAGAGTTATGTAGAGGCTTGCAATTGGCTTAGGGAGATGTAGCATGTGTTTGAGTTGTTGGAGTTGGATGAAAATAGAAGGATTCAGTTGGCTGCTTGGCAACTGAAAAAGGAAGAATCATATTGGTGGGAGGTAACTCAGGCATGGTAGATGGTGGCAACATGGAATGAGTTCAGAGATAGATTCGGAGTGAAGTTCCTGTGACAATCTGAAGAAGGAATGCAACTGGAGAAGTTCTTAAGTCTGAAGCAAGAAAGTATGACGGTGAAGGAGTGTGTGAATAGATTTAATGAATTGGCAAGGTTTGGCTTGGATCTAGTCAATACTCCTCACAAGAAGGCTTTGAGATTTGCGAGACGGCTGAACCAACCCCTCCAAGGACTATCGCTGACACATAATCCTATGGGAGCTATATTTGAGAGGTTATTGGTTATAGATTTGATGCATGAGGATGGGAAAATAGACAAGAAAGAGGAAAAGGATGAAGAGGCTAAGCCCAATACTGGAAAGAAAAAGTGGTGGCCCAGGAAGGGTGCAATGAAGAAGGGAAGAAAACCATAGAAGGAGAAAATCAAAATGGATGTTAAGTGCCATGGTTGTGGTAAGGAGGGACACTTTGTCAATGATTATAGAAAGACTAAGAATGATTGTTTCTAGTGCGGACATATTGGACATTATACCGGGCAATGCCTTAAAAAGCAGGGTCAGGAGGGACGATCATTCGGAGTACAAGTTCATGCGCTTGAGACCACTTAGACTGGTAGTCAGGACTGAGGTAGGAAAGTCACCGTAGAACGTTCGATTTCTCTTTATGACTCTCCTATTAGGACTTTGTTCGATTCTCGTGCTTCTAATTCTTTCATATCCAATTCTGTTATTGATAGTCTACACCTAAATACTTGTATAGTTTCTATTCTATAATTTTCTCAAGCCCCATAGGAGGTATAACTTACCAGTCTATGATATGTAGGGGTTTGAGGATTTCTGTTCTTGGCGTTTGTTTGAATGCGACGCCTTTGTTTTGGATTTTATGAGTTATAGACTTATTCTAGCGATGGACTGGCTTGCCATGTATGGTGTCATTCTTGATTGTGAAAAGAGAATTGTTAGACTACTGAAATGCCACAGCAGAAATCTTTAAATTTCTTATGATCCGCGAGGGCTAGTTATACTTTGTTTCCTTGATTATATAAATACTTCTGTTGACGATCTCAGTTGGTTCCCACAGTTAGAGATTTTCTGGATGCATTCAATAAGACAAGAGGATTACCTCCCAAGCATGAGATAGATTTCCGGATGTACTTGGAGGAGAATGCTAATCCTATTGCTTTACCAGTGCGCCACATGCTCTTAAAGAGAGTTCAGTAAGCAAGTGGGTGAATTATTCGAGAAGATTTTTATTAGATGGAGCATTCCAGAGTGGGAAGAACCGGTCATCGTTACGACCAAGATAGATGGCTCTCTCCGTCTATGTGTGGACTATACAGAGTTGAATAAACTCACCAAAAAGAATAGGCACCCACTCCCGTGGATAGACGACTTGTTCAACTAGTTAGTAGGCGATTCAGTTTTCTCACAATTAGATCTAGCTATAGGTTTTCATCAGCTTAGGATAGCAGATGAAAGCATAAACAAGACTGCTTTTGGAACTCCCCATGTATTCTTTGAGTGTTTGGTTATACCTTTTGGGCTGACCAATGCACCGACGTACTTCATGGATTTAATGAGTCGGGTATTTAGGGAGTACCTGAATAAGTTTGTTCTGGTTTTTGTTGATGATATTTTGGTTTTCTCTAGGTGCGAGGAAGAGCATGTCATACACTTAGGAGAATTTCTCCGCGCTCTCCGAGCATATTAGTTGAAGGCTAAGTTTTCTAAGTGTAATTTCTAGCGGAAGGAAGTAAGGCCCCTAGGGCATGTTGTCTCTAGAGCTGGTATAGCAGTGGACCCCGCTAAACTTGTCATAGTTCAAGAATAAAAATCACCTAAGAATGCGATAGAGATTAGGAGTTTCTTGGTATTGGCAGGCTACTATAGAAAGTTCATTAAGGATTTTGCATGAATTTGAGGCCCGCTTACCCGTCTGACAAAGAAAAAACTAGCTTTTGCCAGGGATGTAGATTGCGAGGATGCATTCATGAGATCAAAGAAAGCTCTTGCATCAGCTCCAATTTTGACTCTTCCTGATGGGACCAATATGTTTACCATCTACATGATGCTTGTGGCACAGATTTAGGTGCAGTATTGATGCAAGAAGTAGGGTTGTCTGCTATGGGAGTAGGAAGTTAAGGGTACATGGGAAGGACTACCCTGCCCAAGATTCAGAGCTGGCGGTGATAGTGTTTGCACTTAACTCTTGGAGACACTATTTATTAAGTGAGAGGTTGGAGCTTTATACATATAATAAGTTTCTCAAGCACTTGTTCTCGCAGAAAGTTCTCAATTTGCGATAATGGTGTTAGATGGAGTTCCTTGCATCCTATGAATTTGAGATACCGAATACCCCAGGGAATGGGAATGTGATTGCAGATGCATTAAATAGACAGAGGATGGCCTTGAGTCCATTATTTGTAGAGGGGCATAGCTTGGAGTTTATCTCATCATTTGATTTTAGACCATCTATGGATTTTGCACCCAGAATGTTGGCATCATTGGAGGTGCGACCTACTTTTTGGAGTGCATTGGATCCAAATCAGCACAAGGATCAATAGTTAGTGGACATCGTGGATCGACTCAGAGGAGGAGAGACCTCTAGTGACCTTGCTAGGTATTATATGAATGAGGGAGGGTGGCTACGTTGAGATGGAAGACTATGTGCTATTAGAGTTAATGACCTGTTGAGATCATTTCTAGAGGAAGCTCACCACTCTCGGATGACTATCCATCCGGGGGGTGACAAGATGTACAGGGATGTGAGGAGGATTTTTCATTGGAATGGAATGAAAAAGGATATGGTAGAGTATGTAGCCCGATGTTTGACTTGCCAACAAGTGAAGATTGAACAGAGAAAACCTAGTGGATTACTTCAGCCTCTAGACAACCACAGTGGAAATTTGAGAGCATCTCTATGGATTTCATTGTTTGTTTGCCCAAATTGAGGAAGAGAAACACCAGTATTTGGGTTATAGTTGATAGATTGACTAAGAGCTCTCACTTTATCCCAATCAAGAGCAAGAGGACGACAACTTGGTTAGGTATATCTTAAGGAGATCATCCAACGTCATGGGGTATCCTCCAGTACTGTTACTGATTGTGACCCCATCTTTATGAGTGAGTTTTGGAGGAGCCTGCAGGAGGCATTAGGGACATAACTACGACTTAGTACAACCTATCACCCTCAGATGGATGGATAGATAGAGAGGGTCAATCGAATTCTCAAGGATTTATTGATGCTGTGTATCCTAGAATTCGAGGGGAATTGGGAGGAGCATCTCCCATTGGTAGAGTTCACATACAATAACAACTATCAGGAAAGTAAATGTATGGCTCCCATCAAGGCACTTTGTGGACGACCCTACAGATCACCTAATGTTGGTGGTAGTCTACGGACAGATTTCTACTTAGGCCTGAGATGGTTAGAGAAACTTCTGAGAAGATAGACTTGATTTGAAGACAGATGGAAGTAGCTCAAGACAGGAAGAAGTCGTATGCCAATCGGGGGAGGATAGATCTAGAGTTCAAGGTAGGAGATGTGGTATTTATCAAGGTTTCACCTTTGAGGAATGTCATTCGTTTTGGCTTGGTAAACTAGTTGGCGCCGTAGGACCATTCCCCATAGTAGAGAGGATAAGTCAGATGGCCTACAGAGTTAGACAACTAGAGAGACTAGCGGGAGTTTACGATGTGTTCCATGTCCCACACTTGAGGAAGTGTCTACATGATTCCACAGAGGTAGTAGAGTCGAGTACCGTTGAGGATATAAAGATAGAGAAAGATGCATAAGTCATAAAATTTCCTACCCGGATACTTGGGTCAGAAATTAAGAAGCTACGAAACAAAGAAATCAAGCTAGTCAAGGTACAGTGGGGAGATGATAGTGATGAGCCGACGTAGGAACCTGAAGATAAGATCCACACCTCTTTTCCGTTTCTCTTTAATAGTACATTCTTACTTCCATACTAATATTTTGAAATTAAATCAATTTTCCTATCGTTTGAATCTCAACTCTTAGGTAGATGGATGATAGGAATGTTTTGAAATATGTTAATAGAACATGTTATGATTGAATGGATTCACATGGATGAAAGTGTTTGCTAGTAGATGCAGGGGCTGCATATATACACACTAGGTACTAGATTAAGGACCAGCTTAACTAAAACACTTACATATTGCATATGGATGTGTGTGAATTTTAATTTACTCTAAATATGGATGGAAATGGTTGAATCATCACCTAGATGCTACGATATGGTGAATGATTGATGCACACATGTAGAATTTATATGTATCTTTAGGACTCTTTTGCATACATATTGGACACATGGCACAAACATAGAATTCATTAAGGAGATCAACTGAATTAGCGGACCGCCTGATTTCCACATTTGCCTAGAGACATATACATAACACCATTTGCATATGTTCACACAAAGCATTAGAAATTTTAAGGACAATGTATGTTAGTGGTTGATGATTGAGTACATGGTTGTAGATAATGGTTGATAATATTCATAACATTCTTCTAGCCTTGGGGATTTCAGGGACAAAATCCTTTAAGGAGGTAACACCTCAAATTTTAATAAACAATAATTATGTGTAGAAGACTAATAAATCAAATATTAATAAATGTAATATTCAGAATTGGATAAAATGGACCACTTTTTCGTTCGTTACGAAATTCTGATTTAGATAGACTTTTGGCTTGCGTAAATCGAACTTAATATAAACAAGATATGATCAATCAAAATTTGAAGTAAAATTAAATAAATTAATTAATAAAACCATAACGTTGCAACGGTAAACGGGCGACCCTGACCCTATAAGGGTCGACCCCTATGTCTATCCCTTGGTCGACACACGTGCCAACCCACTTAAGAGGTGGGTCGACCCATTTCGAGCTAAGCACGAACCTGTGCTTGGCCAAATATGCATGTTTCTAGATTATTATTTTTGCTAACTCATGCTAAGGTGTTTTCTATGGTTAGGATTAAAATCTTAATATCATATGGACTAAACTATTCTATCACACATATAAATAAACTATCAACCCTTACTCTTTCCCTGCAGCGATTGTTCTTCATCTTCTTCCTCCATTGTATTATGCTCTAAAAATAAATAAATTTTTTGGAAAGGTTAGGGTGTTGTCAAAATATAGATCTGAAAAGATGTTCTTCTTCTACTTTTTTTTCAAATGCCTTTTCTGGATCTACAACAATTCTTTGTGAGTTCTATGTTATTTTTAGATTGGCAATCTAAATAAAAAGGATTAAGACAGTAAAATGGATTAGATCTGAAAATTTGACAATTACAGTATTTACAAGTTTGTACTTTACATGTTATTATTCATTTTATTTACTGTCTATTACTTATCCCTTTTAAGTTGTTATTATATTCTTTTTCTTTATCCTCTTCTTTGTTATTATTCTATTTATAGGCTTACATTGCTATTTTTTCTTTTCTTTTGTTTTACGCTGAGCCTAGGCCATCGAGAGCCTAGGTCTTTACCATTTAATTTGCGTAAAATTGGGATAAAATGTAGGAATGTTAAAATGAGGATTTTTAAGCATATTGAGAATTGGTTAATGTTGCACTCAAATTATTGACTGTAATTGGGGATAAGCCTATGAAATGGAATAGGTTGTACTTAATTATATATTAAGTAACATGTTAAAAGAAAACATGTGGGTTTGGATAAAATATACTTAATTAAACATTAAGTAACTTAAAACTATAAAACATCCTAACAGTGATATATTGAACTCGACTCGACTCGACTTGACATGGTAAAGCATTGTAGATTACATTCTTTAATTACATCTAGAAATATAACAAATAGTTATATTGGGATTATTAAACGAACTTAGGCATGCAAATGTAAACTTGTATAATTAATAAACTAATCTTGAATGGGATCCGTTCTAATTGGATATAAGGGTCTTGGGGGAAATTAGTCATTACTTTCTTGTTTGGAACCTGTATCAGTCGGTACCCTCTTGTTACCATATGAGTCTCACACACTACATAGAAACTGGGTACGCTTTACATATGCTTGATTGTAAGAGATTCAAAAATTGGAGGTGGGTAAGAGTGCATTTCGGCTGAACCATGAGCGTGCATTGTTCCAAATAGAGAAGATAAGACGTTGTAATGCCTATGGATAAGGCTGTGTCTTTTAGTTGATGAGTTTGGGACTGATTTCCGCGAATGTCATAGCTAGCATAAGTTATTCACATCTTGTTTTGGAAAACGATCACTGATTAGAAACTAGGTAAAACCTTATCTTGATATTCTAATAGTAGGCACATACATTCTTGGGATATGAATGAGAAGCTTGTCTTGTTTTTGTATTTTCTACTTTACTGTATTTTCATGTCCATTACTATTTGTTGAGTCGAAGCGTCGATGGTTATTTTGATTTATGACAAGAAGAAGCTTCTACATCGACAAAAAGAAGACAAGATGACTTCATAGGTTAGAAGTTGATTATTTAGAGTTATAAAATGTTAAAATCTATCATCAAATAATCATACTTCTAATTGTTTGAAAATACTACTCATGAAGACATTTTTTATGCATATGACCGAAAACATGTCGACCTACAATTTTTTATAGGTCAACAGGTTTTTAAATTGTAACGGTCAAAAATAGGTCGACCTACAAAATTTTATAGGTCAACAGGTTTTTGAATTCCAACGGCTAAAAACATGTCGACCTATAAAATTCTATAGGTCAACAGGTTTTTGAATTTTGACCGTTATATTGAAAAGTCATCTTCTTTCTACAAAAGTTGCATCCATTTTTCTTCATGAATAATCACTCCTTTTAGATGCATCTTTTCACCAACATTTGCAACCTCTCGATCTCTATAAATACATGATTTTACAATCATCCAAATTACCGAAATTTCTCTCTATTTTCTGATCTATCTTGCAATATTCTTCTCATTCAAAAAGCACTCAAAAAGCATTCATTTTATCGGTTGAATCTCCAAGCATATTTCATACACTTGTGATTCAATTCGATATTATACTTCCTAATCTTTCTAAACATCAAATTTCATTTGAGGATAAGATTATAGGAAGGGTGTACTCAATCGTTGGCAAATCAGTGTTGAAAGAAGAACACAATCAGAAGTCAAACTCTTGTAATTGTCCTGTGTGGGTAAGCTTGTAGCCCGTGAAATCAAGTGGGTAAGCTTGTGGCCCGTAAATCAAGTGGGTAAGCTTGTGGCCCGTAAATCAAGTGGGTAAGCTTGTAGCCCGTGAAATCAAGTGGGTAAGCTTGTGGCCCGTAAATCAAGTGGGTAAGCTTGTGGCCCGTAAATCAAGTGGGTAAGCTTGTAGCCCGTAAATCAAGTAGTTGTGAACCTGTTCCTCCGGGTGAAGCGAGGGTGTTGTTTAGTGAAAAGCCGAAGAGGAGCTTCGGGACTGGACGTAGGACTGGAGGTCCGAACCAGTATAAAAATCCTGGTGTCGTTACTCTACTTTACTTTACTTTACTGCATTTATAATTATTTGTGATATATATATTGTTTGCGAACATTTATTCGCATAACTATTGAATAGCTTAAGTTATCACATACATTCCGCATAGCCATATTATAGATCCTGCACAAGTCGTACACACCCGACCTTTTCAATTGGTATCAGAGCACGGTCATCATACAACCGTAACACAGTTATTTGATATATTCTAGTAATATGGCAAATAACGCAAGTACCAGCACTAACACTTACACTGAAGGTCAATCAACACAAAGATCTCCTTTCTTTAATGGCCTAAATTATAGTTAATTGGCAACACGTATGGCTTTCTATATGCAATCAACAAGTTATGATGCTTGGAATGCTACTCAGAAAGAAATAGTTAATCCAACTACTGAGTATGCAGAATGGACTCCTGCTGAGAAAACAGCAGCAGCAGTAAATGCAAAAGCAATAAATAGGTTGTTTTGTGCATTAGACCAAAATGAGTATAACCGTGTTAGTATCTGTACCACAGCTTATCAAATTTGGCAAACGCTAAAAATAACTCATGAAGGTACTAACAAGGTTAAACAAGCAAAAATAGCTTTGTTGAAAAGTCAATTCCAAAATTTCAAAATGAAGCCAAATGAAACAATCAATGAGATGTATTCAAGGTTTCAAACTATTCATCATGCTCTTATTGGGTTAGGACAAAAATATTCTGACTTTGATGTAGTTTCAACAATCCTACACTCACTGACTAATGAATGGGAAGGAAAAGTATTAGCTATAGAAGAAGCTAATGATCTTTCTACCATGAAGCCAGATGAGTTGATAGGAAATCTAATGTCCTATGAAGCAAATTTACAGGCTAGAAGAGAACAAAAAGAAGAAAAGAAAAATGTTGCTTTTCATGCCGAAAAAGATGAAGACATTTCAGATTCTGAAGATGAAGACTTAGCACTTATTGCAAAAGGCTTTAAGAAGTTTTTGAAGCAAAGAAAAGCTAGTCGATACGACAAAAGGAAGTTTGGATCAAATAAACCATCATCTTCAAATATGGAATGTTTCAATTGTCACAAAAAGGGACATGTGCAAAAAGATTGTCCGGATAAAAAGAAGAATTCCGAAAAATTCAAGAAGGACAAATCAAAGAAGAGAGCTTTCTCAGTAACCCGGGATGATTCAGACTCATCTTCATCTGATAGCGAAAGTGACTCAGACACTGAACAAGCAAATGTATGTTTTATGGCAACAGAGGATGAGGTACGAATTCCTACTCTTGAGGATATGCTTGATATTTATGATAAAGTAATGATTAAACTTAAAGATACAAAATATCAGTTAAAAGAAGTCAAGACAATGTTGAATAGATCCGAATTAGAACGAGATACGTTAAAAGATGAGAAGAAAATATTAGAGGAAGAACTTGAAAAGGCTCAAGAATCGTCTTCTAATTCTAATTCTCAACTATCTCTTTTGACTCAAGAAATTGAAGTTCAAAAAGAGAAGAATGATATTCTCATTACTGAAAATCATGATCTTAAAGCAAAAGTCAAGATTCTAGACCTTGAAAAGGCTAGTCTACAATCAAAATTAGATGACATTACAAAAAATGTTTCTAACTTTAACAAAGGTCGAGAAAATTTGACAAAACTTATTAAGAATTCACAATCAACTACAAATAAACAAGGATTGGGATATAAGAAACAAGTTATCAAGAAAAATATTGGTAAAAGAAAAAGGAAAAATAAGGTAGTACAAGAAACTGAAGCTAAGAAAAATCTTAGTTTATTATATTCCAAACCTAAACCGATTGTGAAACTTCAAAAGAAGAATGTCGAATCTATAAAAGTATGGGTTCCTAAAACAAATAATAGTTTGATTAGGAACAAGTACATTCAAAATTTTTTAAGTACTGTACATCATAATTCAAATTATTTGTATAAAGGGGATACCGGACCCGTATGGGTTTGGACTCCTAAGACCTAACTCTTAGGACCCTATAAAAAGTGGGTACCATGAACTTAATATTATTTTTGCAGGTCCCACTAAAGAAAAGAGGAAAATGGATTTTGGACAGTGGTTGCTCAAAGCATATGACTGGAGACAAGAGCATATTGACGAATATTACATATTTTGATGGAGGCTCAGTCACATTTGGAGATAATTCAAAAGGCTTTATCATCGGAAAAGGCGATGCGAGCAATTACGGTACATCTAATTTACCTCTTATTACAAATATCATGCTAGTTAAAAATCTAAAACATAACTTACTTAGTATAAGCCAATTATGTGACAAAGGGTTTACGATTTCTTTCTCAAACAATAAATGTAGTATACTGGACAAAGATCAAAAGTTAGTTTTTGAAGGATATAGAGACAGAAACGTATATATTCTGAATATGAATATTAATCATAATTCAGATATGTGTCTTATCGCTAATGATAATGATCCATGGATATGGCACAAACGTTTCTGTCATATAAACTTTAAAACTATTGACAAGCTAGCTAAAAATAATCTAGTCAAAGGTCTACCGAAACTTAGTTTCAAAGTTGACAATCTTTGTGACGCATGCCAAATCGGAAAATTAACCAAGTCATCGTTTAAATCTAAGAAGGTTATCTCAACATTACAACCACTTGAACTATTACATTTGGATTTATTTGGACCCACTCAAATACAATCCATAAATCATAGTAGATATGTGTTTGTAATTGTTGATGACTACTCTCGATTCACTTGGACTATTTTCTTGAAAAATAAAAGTGAGACTTTTGAAAAATTCAAATCTTTCGTCAAACGTATTCAGAAATCGAAGGGACTTAAAGTCAAGAATATAAGAAGTGATCATGGCGGAGAATTCGAAAATAATGATTTTGAACATTTTTGTACAACAAAAGGTATCAATCATAATTTTTCGTTTCCTAGAACTCCACAACAAAATGGAGTTGTAGAACGGAAAAATCGAACATTACAAGAATGTGCAAGAACATTATTAAATGGAAGCACTTTACCAAAACATTTCTGGGCAGAAGCTGTTGCAACTGCATGTTATGTTTTGAATCGTGTGTCTATTCGACCTCTGACTAAAAATACATCATATGAGCTATTTAATCAAAGAAAACTGAATATCTCATACTTCAAAGTTTTTGGTTCAAAATGCTTTATTCTAAACACGAAAGATCACCTTGGTAAATTCGATTCAAAAGCTGATGAAGGAATATTTATTGGTTATTCGGATCGAAGCAAGGCATATCGTGTATATAATAAAAGAACTAAAAATATTGAAGAATCACTTCATATATCATTCGATGAATATTATAAACATCAAAATACTTTTGATGATGAGGACGAAAATATTATCTCAGAAAATAATAGTGTCACAAATATAGATTCTGACTCAGAAATAATTGATAACAATATTCAACAAGAAGAGCCAAGATCTCCACCAAGAAAACGTTCTCCAACAAGAATTTTAAGAGATCATCCAGTTCAAAATATAATTGGAGAAATATCGTCTCAAATAAGAACAAGAAGTCAACTTAACCAAATGGGACATGTTGCATTTATTTCAAATATCGAACCTAAGAATCCTAAAAAAGCTGCTACTGATGAATATTGGATCATTGCTATGCAAGAAGAACTAAATCAGTTCGAACGCAATGATGTATGGGAACTTGGTCCAAGGCCAACCGATCAATCAGTTATCGGAACTAAATGGGTTTACAAAAACAAGGCTGATGAACAAGGAAACATAACTCGTAACAAAGCACGGTTAGTAGCACAAGGATATAATCAAGAAGAGGGTATCGATTATGAAGAAACTTTTGCACCTGTCGCTAGACTAGAAGCAATTCGAATACTTTTATCTTTTGCTTGTCACCATAATTTTAAATTATATCAAATGGATGTCAAGAGTGCGTTCCTAAATGGGTTTATAAAAGAAAAAGTATATGTTGAACAACCACCATTATTTAAACATGAAAAATATCCAGATCATGTTTTCAAGCTCAAAAAGGCTTTATACGGTTTAAAACAAGCACCACGTGCCTGGTATGAACGACTACGAAGTCATCTTATCAAATCTGGATTTCAAATAGGAAAGGTTGATCAAACATTATTTATTAAACAATCGCACAAAGATATACTTATTGTTCAGATATATGTGGATGACATAATCTTTGGTTCAACAAACGAGAGACTCTGTAAAGAATTTGCAGATGTCATGACCAAAGAATTTGAAATGTCACACATGGGAGAGTTATCATACTTTCTTGGTCTTCGAATTAAACAACTTCCGAATGGTATTTTTATAAATCAAGAAAAATATTGTGAAAATCTTATTAAAAGATTTGGACTTGAAAATACTTCCGGAAAATCAACTCCGATGAGTACAACTAGTCATATTGAAAAGGATGAAAATGGAAAAAGTGTAGACCAAAAGACATATCGAAGTATGATAGGTTCTCTCCTATATTTAACAGCTAGTCGTCCTGACATTATGATGAGTGTTTGTTTGTGTGCACGTTTTCAAGCTAATCCTAAGGAATCACATCTACGAGCAGTAAAACGAATTATTAGATATCTTAATAACACCAAAGATTTCGGTCTTTTCTATACTAAAGATTGTGCATTCGAATTAGTATCCTATAGTGATGCTGAATTCGGAGGATCACGAACGGATAGAAAGAGTACAAGTGGTACGTGTCATTTCATCGGAAAATCACTTGTCTCTTGGTTTAGTAAGAAACAAAACTGTGTTTCACTATCGACATGCGAAGCAGAGTATATTTCAGCAGCTTTGGCATGCACACAGGTTATATATATGCAACAAACACTTAAAGACTTCGGTATAAATTTATCGAATTCTATTATATATTGCGATAACACTAGTGCGATAAATTTGTCCAAAAACCCAGTTAATCACTCTCAGACTAAGCACATTGACATTCGTCATCATTTTCTACGAGATAACATTGAAAAGGGAAATATAACTCTTGAATATGTCAACACGGAAAATCAACTAGCAGATATTTTTACAAAGCCTCTACAAGAATCATGTTTCATTAAGTTGCGTAGAGAGCTAGGTTTAGTATCTAAAAGTGAACTCGAAAATTAAAGGATATATATATATATAACTTAAAAGAGTTCATCTACAGAAACTAACATTTTAAATATTTTAATATTAACTATACATAGTAGAGAAAATTTCTACGGTGAAATGAATATGAAACCAACAATTCATATTCTATAAATAGAAATATTTCTCTGTATATATCATATTTGAGTGCTTTCTGAAAACATTACCTCAATTTTATTCATTCATATTTTTTTTTTAAAAAGGTATGGCTTATATTTGTGAGAAATGTGCTGAAAATTCACACATTTCGATTACAAGTTCCGAACCAACTGAATATAACTCCCCAAAAACACCAGAGCATCCACCTGGTTATCATCCTTCTTCTCGTACTCCGGGAACTACGCCTACTCCTAAGAGAAGCAAGAAGGTGTTGTTCTATTCTCCCCGTACTAAAGAAAAGATAGACGAGATGAACTACTATCAACAACAAATGTTTTACGAGCAGAAACTGACGACTTCTCGTTTGACTTACCTCGAACGATTAGCTACTCTCTTCTGTGGCTCTGACCGACATAATGTTCATGAGCCAGTTCCAATACCATCGTCTTCACGAACTCCGAACTCATGGGATAGAAATTATCAAAACAATGAAGGAGCTAGTGGACGGTTCAATCCTTGGGAACCGAAGAATGCATGGGAGCCAAGGAGATAATTTATATCGTTTAAAAATTTTTTTTTGAAAATAATTTTGTATTTTGTCATTCAAATATTTTGTTTGTTCTAAAAACATTTTGTTTTGAATAAAATCTCGTTTCTATTCTTCTCAAATCCAGAAAAACAATATTATAGATCCTGTCGACCGCTATAGTTCAAATTAAAATTCATTTTCAACCAGAACTATTACCGGTCGACCGCTACAAAAAACACCTATCGACCGATCAAGTCAAAATCTTATACATTTTCATCCAGAACTTTTTCCGGTCGACCGCCTACTTTCTACCCTGTCGACCGGTCATTTATAATTTATATGGCCAATCTTTCCAGAACTTTTTCCTGTCGACTGCCCTAATATAACCTGTCGACCGGTCCATTTAAAATCGTATACTCCAATATTTCCAGAACTTTTAACGGTCGACCGCCCCTATATCACCTGTCGACCGGCCTTAACAAAATTTTGTATAATTTTGTTCCAGAACTTCAAACTGTCGACCGGTCCATTATTAGCTGTCGACCGGTTTCGTTGATTTTTGAGTTTTCACCAATCAACACGTCCTTTCCTTTTTAAATCTTATATCCCTTCACCAAAGGTCATCTTTTTTCATTGTCTTCCTTGTTAAAAACCCTACTTCAAAAATTCTTTAATCAATCTTCAAAAAGGAATCAATGGTCCCAAAGCAAAAGAAGTCCAAAACATCATCTTCTCAAGCTCCTGTTCAACCTATTGATACTCAAATCAAACAATGGCTAATGGATCCTCTTGCGGTGAATAGATGGAACAAGATGAAAGATTATACAATTCACCACGGATCTTTTCTCAAATTCTCTGATTTTGTCCTCTACGACGTTAGTGATCTATCAAACAGAGCGGGTATAGAGTCTCTTCTAAATTTTGAAGACAATCATGTTGAGATAAGCAATATTTTGATAAAATTATTCTATGCTAATCTCAATTTAGACAAATTTAAGCCTCAAAATTCTGATGATTGCTTATGGTCAGTGGTGTGTGGCCAACACATCTTTCTCTCCAAAGATCGAATGGCAGAAATTCTTCGAACCCACAATGATGGAATTCAATTTACTAGTGAGTTCTGCCCTATTCATATTCGTGATAAATATAGTCACCTTTTTATTGAAGACCATAAGTCAAGTACTAAAGGTATTAATCTAAGACCATCCGCTAGACTTCTACACCTTTGTATCACACATTCTCTTCTTCCTAGAACCGGAAATTTTGATGCGGTATACAAAGAAAACTTTAAGGCACTATATGCCATTTATGCAAATATCAGAGTGAATTGGGTTGCGATGATATTTGACGAGATTTTGATGGTTAATAAACGCTCAAGGCCTCACTTGTTTTATAAAGAGTATATTATGCGTTGCCTCATGGAATGTGGCGTAAGATCTCCTCCATCAAGAATATCAATACCAAAGTGTATTGATAAAGCTTCTAAAAAGAGGATGAAGCTTCCAATTCCATATTTGAATATTATTCCTTTTGAACAATATGTCGAACAAGGACCACCTCCACTTCCACAAACTTCCACTTCTCAAGTTCCTACTCATAGGCCTGAAGATGTTGTGATTCCGCCTCCTACTTCTTCTACTAAGGATACACTTGAGCAAATCGCCCGAAATCAGTTCTTACTTGAAGCTAGGCTTAAAAGAACCGATAATAAACTCGACCGCTTAGATTCTAAACTTGATAAGCGGTTCAATAAATTGAAATCTTTCTTTGGGACGATTTGGGAAGCCATCTCTTGTGCTTCGACCTCCGCACCACTTGCTCAAGACCCAGGTAAACGTCCAATGCCGCCTACATTTACATGGTCTTCCTCTGAAGAAGGTACGAGTTCGGGAGCAAGTACTCAACACATGCGAGGTCGTGGAATGTCACACATTGAGGAGGGAACTCATGACGATGATAATAACAGTGATGATGAGGAACGAGAGGAGGAAGGTGACAAGGACGAAGGAGAAGATAGTGATTCTGATTGGCCTCCACAATCACCACAATAGTCTCTACGCATCATTTCTTACGCTTTGATCTATGAACTTCTATTTCATTTGTTTTGTATTAAATATACTATCTCCTTGTGCTCGTTTGGTTTGACTAGTAACTCATACAATATTCTATGGATTTTTAGTAGTATGGTATCTCTGTGAATTATTGTTTTCTTATGCATTATTATGAAAACCCTTTTTGTCGATGACAAAGGGGGAGAAAATGTTACTAACAAGTGCTATGCAGATTATATAATTCAGGGGGAGCATATATACAAGGGGAGCAATATACAAGGAACAATACCTTTATTATGCCAGGTTGTCATCAATCAAAAAGGGGGAGAATGTTGAGTCGAAGCGTCGATGGTTATTTTGATTTATGACAAGAAGAAGCTTCTACATCGACAAAAAGAAGACAAGATGACTTCATAGGTTAGAAGTTGATTATTTAGAGTTATAAAATGTTAAAATCTATCCTCAAATAATCATACTTCTAATTGTTTGAAAATACTACTCATGAAGACATTTTTTATGCATATGACCGAAAACATGTCGACCTACAATTTTTTATAGGTCAACAGGTTTTTAAATTGTAACGGTCAAAAATAGGTCGACCTACAAAATTTTATAGGTCAACAGGTTTTTGAATTCCAACGGCTAAAAACATGTCGACCTATAAAATTCTATAGGTCAACAGGTTTTTGAATTTTGACCGTTATATTGAAAAGTCATCTTCTTTCTTCAAAAGTTGCATCCATTTTTCTTCATGAATAATCACTCCTTTTAGATGCATCTTTTCACCAACATTTGCAACCTCTCGATCTCTACAAATACATGATTTTACAATCATCCAAATTACCGAAATTTCTCTCTATTTTCTGATCTATCTTGCAATATTCTTCTCGTTCAAAAAGCACTCAAAAAGCATTCATTTTATCGGTTGAATCTCCAAGCATATTTCATACACTTGTGATTCAATTCGATATTATACTTCCTAATCTTTCTAAACATCAAATTTCATTTGAGGATAAGATTATAGGAAGGGTGTACTCAATCGTTGGCAAATCAGTGTTGAAAGAAGAACACAATCAGAAGTCAAACTCTTGTAATTGTCCTGTGTGGGTAAGCTTGTAGCCTGTGAAATCAAGTGGGTAAGCTTGTGGCCCGTAAATCAAGTGGGTAAGCTTGTGGCCCGTAAATCAAGTGGGTAAGCTTGTAGCCCGTGAAATCAAGTGGGTAAGCTTGTGGCCCGTAAATCAAGTGGGTAAGCTTGTGGCCCGTAAATCAAGTGGGTAAACTTGTAGCCCGTAAATCAAGTAGTTGTGAACCTGTTCCTCCGGGTGAAGCGAGGGTGTTGTTTAGTGAAAAGCCGAAGAGGAGCTTCGGGACTGGACGTAGGACTGGAGGTCCGAACCAGTATAAAAATCCTAGTGTCGTTACTCTACTTTACTTTACTTTACTGCATTTATAATTATTTGTGATATATATATTGTTTGCGAACATTTATTCGCATAACTATTGAATAGCTTAAGTTATCACATACATTCCGCATAGCCATATTATAGATCCTGCACAAGTCGTACACACCCGACCTTTTCACTATTCATCTATCTAAATACATCTTTACCTTATGCTTATGCTAAAAAATCATTAGAACTCGCCAAACTTATATCTGAACTAATTTTTTTCTCTCTTCCTTTCCCTTTCAGTTTTCATAACGGAGGATTTCAGCAGTGACCCTGACCTTCTGATTTAGATTAGACTTAGACCCTTCTTTACTTCATGTACAGCTTCAATACCTATTCTATGACTATTGTTATGACTCATGTGGGATATGATTTTTGTGGTTTTAAACTTGTACTCTAATATCTTTCTTTCCCAAGGGCAGATGTTTAATGATTATGACTCTTTGGTATTTTAGACTGCAATGTTGTGACTGGTTTAATAATAAATGTTTTTAAGAACTTTTTTTGCTGTGTTTTACATTATGTCTTATGAATTTTAGTCTTTATATTTGTTACTTTATACCTATTGCGCTTCACAAAAAATAATGCATCCTCGTATGTATGACATTAAGGGATGTGGTGTCAAAGCCTAGGATCCAGATGGGAAGCATCAGGGTGATTTTTAGGTTAGACTTTGTTGCGAGAATGTGTGCAAAGGATATATTAGTATTCGCGACATTAGCATATCAACGGGGGAGTGACGAGAGGAGGATCAAAGTCCATGCTATATGCGGGACATACTTATTCTATGTTGTGTGCAGGACATTGCCAGTCCATGCTGTGTGCAGGATATCTAAGTGTCACGCCATATTTGGTAGCTAAAGAAGTGGGTATTGTATGCTTGAAGCATTAAGAAAGGGAATGTGAGGATGTTTGCTATGTCTGAATGTTTGTTATCATTATGTCATGCACACCTCTATTTACACTTAGTATTGAAATTACCATAGAGTAACGTACATGGTTTTATGTGCTAACTCTTTGGTTGCAGGACCGGCTCAAGTATGATTTATCATACTTATTGTGTTATCCTATATAATAATTGAGATTACTGTCACTCATACAAAACTTTTGTCTGACCCAAAGTTTTATGTTTCCTCTTATTACTTTGGAAGCTCATCTACAATGTTGATGAGAAGACCAAGTAGCAGGTTTAGGTATCGTAAGAGCCAATGATTTATATAATTATACTTGTATTATATCTATTTATTTCCACTGTCTGTAGAGCCTTGATAGTGTTGTGTGTTCTATTAGAGACAGTGTATCAATTGAGCTTATTCATCTCTTGTATAAATTCTAATATTGCTATGTACAACCATATGAGCATGTATACTATGATTATCTGGTTTATATAGGTATTACTGTCCCGTCTGTTTTATATGTATGATTTGATTATTTTATGTTAGCTGATGCACCGTGAGATATACAATAGGTTCTATGGTTGTGTTTGTGTTATATTCTCTTCTATTTCTAATATTCACTTCTTTTCCTTCTTCTTTCTCTTCTATTCAACTATTTCTTTCTCTTGACAACCGCTTACATCAATTGAGTGCCTACGCAGTACAGATTTTTATTTCTGAGCACCGGTGGTGTAAGGAGGGTCGTCACACTTGGTATTAAAGCTTCGGTTATGTTGTTTATCCTAAGCAGTATCGAGTTTGATAGTTAACATATATGAGAGTGTGCATCTTTGTATATATTTTGGTTTTCAAATCAATATATTAGTAGTATATATAATACTGGTCATTTTGCACATAAGTGCCATTGGACTAGTTTTCTCTATTAACAACTGATCATCTTATTATTTGAGATGATGTAGAGAACAAGAAAATACTTATAATTACACCATCTCTGGAGTTGAGGATTGAGAAGAATCGAGAACCATTTTCCTCAATTTACAGTTTCGTCTTTCAGTAATGGTGCGGTCCATTATCTAAAATGTCCCAAAATCCCTAATTAGTTATGATGCTCATGTGTGGCGAGTCAAATATGCCAGTGTGTGGACTCTTATGCATCTGCTAAGCGTACCATTCCTCGGAATAGAATTGACTGTTGTGATGCGAGAGTTGTTTGAGTTCTCGTAAGGTTTTTTCGATGACATGGAGTTAAAATTGAATAAATTAGGAGTTTACTCCTAGAGACTGCATGGATAGCCTAAATTGGTCTAGAGTCTTATTGCTTTTGAGTTTTCGAAATTGATTTGCTCAAGACGAGTTCATGGTTCATTTTGAAGGGGTTTGTATCGACTTCTTAGAGTTTGCTGAGGAATTCGTCGATTTGGATGATGTGTCTGTGTTGGAGCATTTAATCAAACTCGATGTGATATCGAAGTACGATTTATTCTCTCCCATATCACTTTTAAGTTTGGGGTTTTTGGCTGGGTTGTCAGGTCATCATGCAGGATGGTTATTCCATTCTAAGAGAATATTTATTGGAGGAGTCGATTAGATAAGCTTATGGTGTTTGAGCTTGCGCCCAGTATGGAAGTTCGTCCTACTTTGTCGGGATGAATTGTGGAGGCACATGTGTTGATTTTCATTTCTGTTCCTTTGAGTGCTCCATCAATGAAGCGAGGAATATTGACATCAACACTCAATGTATGTTTCCATCAATGGCGTTTCCATGTGTGTTTTAGTTTGATGTTGAGATTTAGTCGTTCCATTTGATCTTGTAATTGATGGGTGGAACGAGATTAAGACTCATGAATTGATTTCCTCTACTAATTGTGGCTTACTATGTTGAGGGCTTTGTTAGACTATATAAGTGTATAATGTCGTGTGTTTGGTCGCTTGAAATTAATATCGTGGATGACAGCAGCATTCATAGCGATTAATTTTCGGCTTCAAGGTGCGGGAGTGTTATGACATAGCTAGTTTATACTTGGAAGTTTAAATGGTCCGTCGAAACTTAAATCCGTTGAGTCATGGTTTCATGTTTGCTAAATTGGTTGCTTGTTAATTGCTGATGTAACGACCCATATTTTTATCGATTAATTTTATATATTTAATATTGTTTTAAATATTGAGTTGATAATATAAATGAATTTTTATATTAAGTTATCGATTTAAAAATCGATTTCGATTTAACATCGAATATAATAAATTATCGTAATACGAAGTATAATTGAAATCGAAGTTAAAAACAGAATCAAAACCAATCAGATGATCAATATTAATTGTATTTGAATATAGACGATAATAAAAATATTTTATTATCAGAGAATTTATTATTTTTGAGTTTATATTATTGTATATCGATTTAATATGGTTATTTTATATATATGTTCAAATTTAAAATCTATTTTGTTGAGTTCAGAATAGTGTTATAATGTTGAAACGTCGGTCGTTGCATTAAAATACCAGTTCGAGATGGTACGTTATGGGCCTCGAAATATTTGATTAGTGGATAAGCTTAAAATCAAATCGATATCCTTTTAAATATAATAAAAATCACTTTATTTCTAATCAAATTAATTTTTAGGTACTTAACCTACCACCTACATTGTACCTAACGCAGGCCTATAATTTCCTTAGTAGCTAAGTATTCTTCATCTATAAAATCACAGCTACCCCCTTTAACTCCTTCTCTATTTTCTTCACACGTTAAATACTTCAGAACCATGAATTCCCAATTATTGAAATAAAAATGATGCCAACTCCTCCATCTCGTAAATCACCTAAACTAAATCGAGCCTTACCCCTTTCATTCCCTTTTCTCCCATTTAAACAAAATCGATGACCTCGCCTTTGTTGATTTCTATGTCGCTAAAGTCTGGGGATCGCGATTCTATTGTGATCCTGATGGAGTTTGACAAACTGGTTGTCGAGAAATAGAAGGAGTCGCGAGTGTTATAGGTGAAGTATGGTGATGGCGTTGGCGGTCGCGACTGCAAATAGGGGCCGAAGTTGGATTTGGAGTGGGAATGCATGCATGCGATTTCATTTGGTTGAGGTTTGATCATTGTCTGGCGTTCGTTTGGAGCGGTGTTGACCTAAGTTTTTAGCTGGCGGATTACACAGCGATAGGGGAGATCGATGCTTCTTTTGGTTAGTCTTCGAAGTGTTTTTGAGAGGTGTGTGGTAGTGATGCTGATTAGATTGAACGAGGAAGTTTGGCAGTGTGGTGTTTTGGGGTTCAGCGCAAGATTTATGGCGATGATGGAGCTACAACGATGGGGATGGCTGCGTTTTCACTAGAAAAAGAATGGGACGGTACATGTTCGATTACATACATAAGAAGTGGAGATTTTTGGAGATGAGTTTGCAAGGTTGGAACAAATTGCTGAGAGTACTACACTGGCAATTTAAGTTGCAAGCCGGGGAATAAAGTTTTAAAAAAACAAGGGTTAAGGTATAAATTTACTAATTAATTTAGTTAATTCACTTAATCTTATATAATCAAAATTTTATAGTGCAATATGTTTAATTTATACAAGGTTCGAAAATCATGAAGATATTGGAGTCAAACAGAGTTGATTGGGATTTAATTTAAATCGAGTATTATTCGATTTAATTTAGTTTGGGATGCTCTGCAATTTTAAAATCACGATGAGTAATTCTCACTCGAAAATTTATTAAAATTATTTATATCGTTAAAAATAATAGTTGGTTGTTTGGATGCCTTGAAATATTACTGTGGCTGTGTGTGTGTGTGTGTATATATATATATATATTAGTTATTTAGGTCTGTGTAACGACCCAGAAAATATGAACCAATTTAAATTTTTTAAATTGGCTAAAATAGTGGATTTTAAATATTTAAAATAAACATTTTAAATAATAGCAATGAAAAGTGAGTTTGAATCGACGTTTGAAAACGAATATAATTAATTCTAATTATAAACAAGGCCTGAAATGGCGCTGCAGTTTCAAAAATTGAATTCAAACTTTGTCGGACTGTACCGGGTGCAAAACAAAATGGATTTGAGTGAAACCAAAAATATTTAAACCTGTTAGTGAATACCTTTCTAACGAATCTGAAAAATCAAATTTTCATAGCGGAAAGCAAAAGTTATGGCCAAATGAATTTTCAGAAAGGTCGCTATGGAATTTATATAGCCCGTGAAATTGGCCATTTTGCATACGACCTCGGAATTCGACGAAACCACTTTTGTTGGATCCGGGATGTGAAGTTATTGCTAGGTTTCAAATTTCATAATTTTTGAAGCTGATATGTGAGCGTGGCAAAGGAAAACGTGTTTTGATCAATTAAAGTTAAATTGGATCGACCAGAAATGGGCCTTTTTGCAAACGGTCTCATAATTCGACGAAACTAGTTTTATTAGGACCATATCATCAACACATAGCCAGATTTATTTTTCTGGAATTTTTCGAATCAGTTTGTGGCCCTGGCAAATTGAAATGTACGTTCAAATCGAATATTGAATATTCTATATTTTAATCTGAATGAAAACTGACTGAAACAGTCGAATGGGCCTACGAAACATATCCCATTGTGTTCGGAATGGGGGTAAAACGCTTGGGACGACAGTCGTTGGGTTTAGATTGGTGGTCGTGTCAGAAAACCCCTTTAAAACCCACCGGCAAATCATAATAAAAAAAAGAAAATTCTAATTTTCTCTCTCCCCGATCGAAGGCGGAAGAGGCTTCAAACCTTCCTCATCCGATTCCGGCCGCCACGCTCACCAAAACCACCCCCTCCTTTGGAACTTTTTGAAGAGCCCAACGCCACCTTCAAATCCATACAGGTAGCGCCCTCCCTCGTTGCTCCACCTTCGAGATCCGTCGATCGGAAGTTCCCGACTTTGAAGAGCCGCCGCCCCTTCCTCCTTGCATCGAACGGAGTGCCTCCTCCAGCGGTGGTGCGCGACTCCAAGCACTACAAGGTGGCAGAGGCCGATCATCACCAAGCTACACGGATTTCGAGAAAAGTTGAAACCTAGTTTAGAACAAATCAGAGTGGTAACGGCTGTTTTATTTTTTAACTTTTCTATAGCACTTCTAAACGCTACGGATTTTGATTTCACTATAAAAATCATATCTTTTTCGTTTTTGGTCGAAATTCAGTGAAACAAGAGACAGTGGGATCGTGTGGACGTCTTCTACATTCTTGAAGAGACCGCATATTTTTCTGAGCCTTCTGCTATTTTTGGTGGAGTGGAACCCAATGTGAGATTTCTAATTTATAAACGATATGGAAAACGACGATGTATAAATTATATAGTCGATGTATGAGTTATATAAGCATTGTACACCTCTTGTATAAGCGTTGTATAAGTTGTGCGTTCGATGTATAAGTTATATATGCATTGTAAAAATTATATATGTATTGAAATAGAAGTGAATTGCTATATATAAATATATATATACGCCCCTCGTCCACAAACAATGGACGATATTTCTTGGTTGTGATTGGTGTGAAAATTGATTGATAGCGAATGGCTGATTGGAATTGTTTGTCGTTGATATTGATTGATTGTGGTTGAAAAATACCCATTTGTGGTTGAGAAATATTTGGTTGAAACCACATAGGATTAGTTTGTGGAAATGAAATAAATATACATGCCGCCTGCGTGCGAACTAGACGCATGATTCCCCTTTGTCAAAAACCGCGAGGTTTTAAGGTAGAGCGAGGAGCTGTACTAGGGACGGTCCCAGTTTTAACTACTCTGCCGTTATGATGCCGAAATTTTGAATAATATTCATGTGTTTGGATTATTTTCGTTTGTTGAAACTATATTTATTCGTTGAATAGAAAGCCTTCATGTGTTGAGTCGATATTCATTCATGGGATAGAAATTCATGTGTTGAATGGTATTCATGTTATAAATATAAAAATCACATTTTTATCATCTATATGAACTATATAAAATAATCTCCTTTTGAAAGAAATTGTTTTATAATAAAAATCCTATCTTTATTACCTATATGAACTATATAAAATAATAGTGTTTTGAAATGAATTGTTTTACAATAAAAAATCACATTTTTATTATATACATGAATTGTTAAAAATAGTGAAGTGTTGAAATAGAAGACAATTAGATTAAAATATCATTTTTATTAAATATATGAAAAGAATATAGCTTTGAAATCAAAGAATTGATATATATATATAAATAGAATTATATTTAATCGAATAACAACGCTGCAGTTCGTATTTTGAAATCGTGATTTCAAATGATTAGTGTGGGAGATCCGACCATCGGATTTTCCCGAAACCGCAACCGTTGGGTTCGCTTTGGAAATATCTTTCCAACGGCACCAACTTTGTAAAAATCCAACGGTTGGATTGTCTGGAATGTTTAATTCAAATCTGAAGAAAAACAGCACCAGAATCGATTATATTTATATACATATATAAATAAATATAATTATATTAAATCGAATAACGATGCTGCAGTTCGTATTTTGAAATTGAAACTTCAAACGATTATACCGGGAGATCCGACCGTCGGAATTTCCCGAAACTGGAACCGTTGGATTCGTTTTGAAAAGATCTTTCTAATGATGTAAATTTTGTGAAGATCCAACGGTTAGATTTTCATATATGTGTAAATTAAATCTGAAGAAAAGCAGCGCCACGGTCGCGTTATGGCCCGAAGCGTCGTTTTGAATAAATTGGCTATTTTAAAATAAATAAAAATAGCGATAAATCGTTATAAAATATTATAAACGATATGGATGTGAAATTTAGAAATTAACTGAAGGTTGGCTAAATCGTTCTCTTACTGATTGACGGCTAGTGACTAATGAATTGAGATGATGCGTGTGTATGTCAGTGTTGCACTTGTTTATTATATATGCGAGTTGCTCAGAAAGACCAGGTTTATCCCATTCTGAATAACTAAATCGACGATAAGAAATTGAAGATGAAGACGGTGGTCGAAGACCGGAGATCTTCACCTCGTTTGGATGGTAACCGAGGTCCTGATTGGGAGGCATCCCGAAATATGGATAATGAGTGGTGATCGTCCAGACGTACGTGGTGGTCGATGGGTTTGCGAGCTATATATTGCCTCCGGTTTCGTTCAGACCCAGAACGGACTTGTAAATGGACTGTGTGTCTGACATTGGATTTTATTCTGTGTTGATTGATCTCTATTAAATATACATCTGTTTGGCGGCGGAGAATTTATTCTTTTGCTTAACGCCCTTCTCTGAAACGCACGAGCTCAGAGGTTGTATATCGATGGACATCAGTCGCATGGCATGAATTGCTAGTGTGGCATGCCTAAGTGGCAAATGATCAGGGCTTCTGTTGAAAAGCAAAGTCTTGTGGTGATGATCAAAGCACCGCCTGTGTGGCGTAGCTTTGTGTATAACGTGAATTCGCGAGCCTCACTCCCCGGTATAAGCCAGAAACGGGAGAAGGACCTCAAGGAGGGCATGCATTTCTTTCTAGCTAGGAGTGGTTTCAGTGTTTTTACATGGCCCGACATTTTACTTATGTGGATGAAGGATAGCGAGGCGTCTCGGATATATCGGTCGATCCGGGACCGATGGAGTCATTCGTTGGCTCACTTACGCCCCATAGGGCGGGGAAACGTAGTGCTCAGGAATTTTAATCCACATCGGTGGACCGGCCCTGTCGCTCCAAGGGTCGATGCGTTCTGATCCTGAGGGGTGGGCTAGAGCGTCTCGAATTTGGTAAGGACTATCTTTTGCCTTGGTTCGTGATGGAAATCCAATTTCCAGATGCGTGACTATGCGGTTTTGATTGTATACCTATATATGGCGACATAGTGGTATGGGGCATTAATGCCGTCTATGATTGATAGTTATGATTTGAAATTGTTTTCAAAATATATAAACACTAGCAATAATATCAAATGCCTTTGTTTTATTCGTATCAAGCATATTTTGGCCGTTATAAGGTAAAAACTCTATCCTCCGGTTTGCGTTGCATTGTGTGATGGGAACTGAGTCTTATAATGGCTTCATTTTTGTAAAAAGCATTGAAATGTTTAAAAGAAAGATTTTTTTTTAAAAGCACTGGCAATCCAATGGAGTAAACCCGTTCCACGAAAGTGGCGTGGTCCGGTGAATAGCCATATTATAAATGTGTTGAGTAGATTTCTCATATCAGTCCCATGACTGACTCGTAGTTTGTTTCACTTTCAAACTCGGGTGCCCCTTTTTCTGCACGGGCAGCCTTGTACTCAGGTTTAGCTGGTTCTTTCTGGATAGCTGGAGCTGAAGATGGATTCTATCATTTATCTCTTTTTATGCTGTTCAGCTCCTATTGTACATATTTTGTTTGTTTCCGCTGTAGACATTTATGTATAGCTGAACTGTATTTGTACTAAGTATGATTCTGTATACTGTGTAACTCTGATGATTACGTTTATCCAGCGTATTCTATTGAACATTATCTGGTGTATTTATTTAATTTTGTTCTGCTATTATCTGTTTCCGTGTTATATTCCAAGGATTACC
The DNA here is from genome assembly GCA_030737875.1 of Allium sativum. Classification (NCBI taxonomy): domain Eukaryota; kingdom Viridiplantae; phylum Streptophyta; class Magnoliopsida; order Asparagales; family Amaryllidaceae; genus Allium; species Allium sativum. The sequence goes on along the minus strand of CM060909.1, from coordinate 722,004,791 downwards.
CTTGCCTCCGTCAGTACGGGGTTTGGGGTCGTCATAATCTGGTGGTTATGGTTATTATATATATATATATATGTATATGTATATGTATACATATACATATGTTGGTGGTTGGATATTTCCCGCAGTACCATTAGCGGACGACCGTGGTATCATTAGCGGATGACCCTATGCGCCCCACAATATGATGGTGGATGACCTTCTATACGGCGATATCCTGCCTTGAAGCAGGATGGGTATTATTTATGTCGGCTAACGTCTATGGATGTAGGAAAAACAGGTTGGAGGGATCCAACTGGATCCCTCAAAATTTATTATTATTTGTTTTCAATTATATATATATATATATATTATGATATATGATGTGTTAGAAAACTTGTGATTGATAATTGGGTGTTTTGGGTGTTTAAATATCATTTGGCCCAAATGTTGATTTATAAAAATATCGTGAAAAGGAATTTTGAGATTTAAAGGGTAAATCTATTTTTCTAAAATTATAATTTCAATTTCGAATGGGCTATAAAAATATTAACTTGTTCTGAATAATAAAACCAAGTGGTGAATTTTATAATCGTTGTTTATAAATGAAATAGAATAAATTATCATTCGATAACTTGGAGAATGTAAATTCAAATGTGAATTTAAAAAGGGGAATTGAAAAATAGTTTTAAAAAGAAACGATGAAATCTACCCGCTGGTTGGAATGTTAAATTTAATTAAAATAAATCTGTATGGATTTATGATTTGAATTTGATTATGTCGAATTCGTAAAATAGTTATTTCTGGATAAAAATATTGGAATCATATTAAATAAAAACTAAAATTTATCATTAAATATGTAAATGGATTTTATGTATATATATGTTATAATAATAAAATATTTCAAATAGGAATATAATTTTAGAAGGGTTTTGAAATGAGAATTTGTTTTAGAATATATAAAACAAGGAAAGAAAATTTATAAATGAAGTTTGCGAATAAGGTGAGATAATTATCATTAGATAAATTTGGCATTTTCAATTCAAGTATGAATCTAAACAGTTATTGGAAAATGTTTCAAAAAGGGAACGATAGATTTTATTTTGGAAATCGGAATAAAAACTGAATTGAGATAATCCAATAATTTATAATTAGAATTCGATTATATCGAATTTTATAAATAATTTATAAAGGAATTGGAATTTAGTATAGAAGATGGAGTTATAAATAAATTTATAACCGAGTTATGAAATAACCTACAATTTGGAATAATCGAAAATATTAAATTGGATTTGGAAAACTGGATTAATTTATATTAAAATATAAGAGTAGAGCTAAATTTTATTTATGAACAAAGTTCAAATGATTATATTTAAATATAATTAAAAACGAACTCGCCACAGCGCAGTAGTTCGTAATTTGGCATTTCGAACTTCAATTGAGTACATAGAACTCAATTAAGTCAGAATTCTTTTAAACAAAAATCGCTAGGACCGATTAAATACCAGTTTTCTAATGGAAGAGAAAAATCTAGATTTTGTTTTTATAGATTTTGAGTTATGTCAGAATCAAATTTCCAGAAAAACAACGCTATAGTCATTTAAAAACCATAACGGTTTATTTAAAATTTGTATATATAAGGATTTTAAGTAAATAAAATCTGAATTTCCATTAGAAAAATCCAGATTTGAGTTATAAAATAAATATGAACTTAAGTGAAGTAAATGAATTTATTTTTGAAATTAAAATCAGATTTTTAATAATTGAATGGAGTTAACTAGACTGAAAAGAAATTAGCTAATGAGATTTTGGATTGAACTTTACTATGGTTACGTGAATTAAATTTGTGAATTGAGATTTGAAATTGAATATGAAACTTAAGTCGGAAACGAAATTCGACTTGTTTATAAGGGAACTAAAATATATTTGTTTAAACTAAAGCGATTTAGCAAAAGATCTAATTAAAGAATAAATTAGCCAATTGAATTAGGAATGACTGAATTTAGTTGGGATAAATTGGAAACTGGTGAACATGTGTTAAATAAGTATGGAATGATGTATATGAAGATTATAATACGAGTTTTCGACATAAAGGTACACGTTTAAATTACATATGAGATTTTATGCTCCAAATCGGCAAGCCGCTTGGCTTTTTTATTTTCTTTTTGAATGGAAAGGGCCTAGAGAGGCGAGTTGAGGTTTGATCTATTGACCGGTACAAAGGAGGTGCTGGCGAATTTTTCTGGAAATTCAAGGAGATAGAAAAATTTAACAAAAGTTAGATAACTAGAAATTGACCTATCAATTATATGAAATTTAATAAACGAATAAATGTACAATGAGATTTTATATGAAGAAAGGGAATTTATAAATTAAATCCTGGGAGATTGGATGGAAAAACGTATATACATTTTAAAGTGAACGATGATTTAAAAGCAAACGTTTTGCAGGTTGAAATAATTATGTTGACAAGAAGTTAAGAAATGAAGTTAAGGGAATTAAAAACTGACTGGAAATCAGTTGAATTGAATGACTTTCTATGTGTCGATCTGATGTTGGTTTTGGCCTTCGGGATTGATACTTAGGAAATTGTTCTCTTACTAGTTTAGGTTAGGGACTGATGAATGTAAATGAATAGTGATTTACAAATATATGGAATTGTTTTCGATGTTAAGTGATATTTTCTAGAATATAGAAAATGGATATAGTTATGATAAATGGAAATGTTATCCAAGAATTGTGAGAGGTTGAATGGGTTTGGAAAAATATCTGGTTAAAGATATTGAAGAGATATTGGGAAATGATGAATTTAGTTAATGAAATATTAATTAAGGGGCCTAGTTATTGTTGATGCTTTGAATGAATGTTTGTTTTTCTTCGTTAGTTAAATAACCGACTATCAAAGCATTGGCAAATATTGTTGTCAATATGGGGAGACCGGTTGGATCATTATCCGAGAACCACTTCGTATTAGCAGTAGAATGCGAACCAGATTATAAGAAGTGTATGGACGAACGTCTGACGGAGTATTTCTAGTGATCGCATATGTTGGTCTGTATAAATATATATGGTGGCGGAGAATTTATTCTCTTAGCGTAATATCTAGAACATATTTGTGCAAACCAATTAATGATTAATGGATCTGATAATGTGGCATTAAAAGTGATTGTGTTATCAAAGAATGGCAAGTAATTGTAGCCTCAGGCCTCAAAAACTAGGAAATGACAAAAATTGGGCGAGCTGCATGGCTAAGTAGGTAGCTCCCAATTAGGATGTACTATCATCTATCTAGAGAAAATTTATTTCCTTCTTTATTCTATTTGATGTTGTCCCTTTTAGGAAATAGTTGTTGATCTCAACCGTTGGTGATATACATTTGATACACTCAAGCGAAATGAGTGGTCGGTCATGTGTGGCCGGGTTACAAGATGTTCTTGTTGAACCCAGTGTATCCCCCTCTAGAGATACATTATCGGAAGGTGGTTCCATACCTTGTCATAGTTGGAAATCCATTATCCAATAAGTTCTCATGGTTTTGATTATATACTATGTATGTAGAGCGTGAGATGCAAGCGTTCTGCTAAATGGCTACGTAGATGTGGTTGATAGACACTATTATAATATAAGAATAATTTTGATATAGAGATTATTTTGGTTTATTATAAAGTAAAAACCATTCGCGTTTATGTGTGGATCGGTTTTACGACTATCATTTCTTTCAAAAGGATTTGAAAGTTAAATTAAGTGTTTTGGATTCTCATAAGGGAAAAACCTGTTTCGTGTTAGACTGTGTGGTCTTATGAGATATCATTTATTTCCTGAAACTATTTTAACTTTTTTACTCATACCAGTCCCATGACTGACCCATAGTTTATTTTTCTATGTTTTCCCTAAACTCTTGGGTGCCCAAATTTGTATAGGCAGTCAAGTAGTTCAAGATTTTACAGATTTATCTAAAGGAGCTTGGAGCAGGAGTCTTCGGTGTTTAATATTTAGAGGTAATTTCGCTGTGTTGTATTTTGTGATATACTCTGATGATGTATGTAAGTTTAAATACAGTTGTATTTCAAAAGTGATGTTGATATATTATATTTTATTCCGCTGTGATTGTGAGATTCTATGTTGTTGTTTATGTTCTTCTTCTATTTTTTCTTCTTTATTTCATAATGATTCGTATTTCCATGCAACTTAGGTTGGACATGTGGTGTATTTAGTCAACTCAGATAGTACAGAAATTCTGTTCGTTACAGTTTGTATTAGAGTTGTTTGCTGGCATTGTAACACCCCGCATTTTGTGGCAATATAATAATTAAATAATGCATATGTGTATATATATGCATATAACATAAATATATATATATGAAAAATAAAATAAAGATAATATGTGATTGCTTGTAATAAATATATGCACTGAAAAAGAAGAAAATATTAATGCATTAAAAAAAAGACAGGATTGGTTGCTAATTAACATAGAAATGTGTTTATTTTATGCTCTTATATCTTATCTTTTGTATATAAATAAATATTACTTGGGTGTTATTTGCCACTTTTACAGATATGCCATCTAAACCACATGCAACCAGAAAAATAGAAAATAAAGATCAAAATGTTGTGTATATACATATGAAGATCTACAGGTGAAGACTTCGCATTGTGTTTTTTTATAGTTTAAGTTATGTTCATCTTTGGTAGAAGAAATATCCTTAAATCTTATCTCCCTTCAATTAGTCACGTGCCAAAACAAGGAAGATATGGGAGGAGTAATTGCTAATTAAGAGGGGAGGAATAATTGTTAATTAACATGAGAGGAATAATTTCTAATTAATAGGGGAGGAATAATTGTTAATTAATATGGGAGGAATTATTGCTAATTAATAGGCCCATATATGCATATATTGGATTAGGGTTTTAGGTTGGCTATCTATCCCTTATAAATATTCATGTAATCTCATTGTAAATTTCATTATTCATTTTTCATGTAACTTTTCTCCCTTAATAAAGCTCTCTTTTTTTAATTCTATAATTTTTATTTTGATGGCAATTTGCGTTGTCTAGTCAATTAAATTTGCTAGAACACAATTGCTATTGCAATTTTAATATTCATTAGTGATTGACCATCTGATTAGATTCAGCGGTAATCATAATTTTATTTTCCTATTAATTTAATTCTATTCTGCAATTTTATTTCCAGCAATATGTTTTATTCTTAATCATTGAATTGATTATAGATTCGATTAGATTCAAATATATAATTCATTCAATGGCTGTTTTACTTGTTTTTATTGACAATTACAATTTTAGTTATCGGTTCAATTAGATTTGTTCTGAACTACGTTGTAATTTCAATTTTATCTCATCTCCAAGATTTGTCTAACTCGCCCATGAAATTATATAAATAATTTGATTTAATTACCTCCCTGTTTTCGACCTACATACTACACGATCTGTGCGCTTGCAGTTATTTTAAATTTCGCGCTTTTCTGTTTACTTAAAAAGCATCGATCAAGTTTTTGGCGTCGTTGCCGAGGAGGAGGATGATGAATTCCGTGAAGCTATTGCGGTTTGGGATAGGTAGTGAATGCGTGAAAAGGCATATTATTGGTATGTTTTGTGGTGAATGATGAAGGTTTGTTGATGGTGTATTAATGTACAGGGTATGTTGTGAAGATGAGGGATGGTTTGAAGGTAGATCGGACGTGGATAGGTTTTGGAATTAAGAATCGAACGGTTTGTAAACTGGGTTTGGTTTTGAAGATGGTTGTTGGGAAGAAGTATTGTGTTGAAATTGGGTTTCGATGAGGCTGATCTGTGATCTGTGAAGATTTGGTCGAGGTCGGTCCGGGTTGAATGGTAGTATAATGATTGGCTTTGGTTTGGAGAAAGTTTGAAATCCTATTGCCTATTTCAGAAGTGTTTTGATTTTGGGAAACTTCTCCTGGGAAATAATTGTGAACGCTCCTGGTTTGTGTTTAAGTGGCATATGACATTGAGTTCTTCTGGTTTGTTAAAAAGTTTTTTTTTGATTACTTCTACTTATATTCTTTTATTTGGCTTCCTTCCAATTGGTAATTGGGGTTTACTTGAGTTAATAAGTGGAGCTTGTGATCAAAGCTTTTATTGATTTTTTTTAGGGAAAGAGGTCTTGATTTTTTTTTTTTAGTTTTTGTTTGTTTATCATTTTTTTTCTTTTCTTCTATCAATTTGCTCTCAAAAAAAAGAAAAAAAGGAAAATCAAAGAAATAAATCAATTCAAAGGCCAAAGTGAATAGAGCTTAAGAAACCAAACAAAGAGTGAACAATTTGCAAACACTGGGATTTCAATCGCTGTAGCTACTCACCTGCTCTCGACAGACTGCCATACCCCACTCTGTAAAATTTTCTAAACTCTACAGGTTCTATAGCTGCTTGAAAATTATAGAAATTGCTTGTAAAAATCTTCTACAAGGGTAGCGGCTTGCTCGTACAATATTTAAAATTTCTGCAGTTGTTATTGTCTGATCTTTGTGGTTGGCTGACATTTCCATAACTGAGATATTCATTCTCATTTTTTTCAACAATAAAAATAGACATTGCAAAATAATATAATATACAAGTGGTGCTTTGTGAACTTGACTGTCTCGTATAATTAGATCATGGATATGTAGTAGTACAATTTATTGAACTGTTAGCAAAAGAGGTTGCATATTACCCGTAAAACATTGGTCATATCCCTTAGTATTTATACTATACATGAACGACCATAAGACCCTCTTCCCCCTTCTAATTGAGTAAGCTGATTAATAGAGCACAACTCAGTATTTTATACTATTTTGAAGTGAGAATAATTTCTGTCTTCCCTTGACTTCATTCAAATGTCTAATTCGAAAAAATCCTTGAGAGAATTATGGGTTAATAACCAGAGTAGACGTCCTTTTGAAGAGTATGAGTATGTATTACAACTCATGAAGCCAAATTTTCCAAATTTCGTGAGCCCAATGTCAACAATTTTCAAAAAATTTCAAATGACCAACATTTTAAAAATCATGGATATGATCGAAATTGCGATTTCAAATCAAATTTCAATAATATCGATTATGAGCCACACCATATTCAAATAGCTTTGGATCCCAATGTAGCTATGATCGACAACAATATGGGGTTGTAAACCAAAATTTTCAAAATTATAGCCCATATCAACATCTTGAAAATAACCAAAATTGCAATTTTCCATCGGATTTCAATAGTTTTGGTTACAAACATAATTTTTACAATCAAAACGATTTCCAATATCATTGTCATTTTTCTGAAAATTCAAACAACCACCACATTGGAAATAATTGTGATCGTGAAATTAATGTGGACTATAATTTTGAACATCAAGAATTCCAAAACGATAGATCTCAGTAAATGATTCTGAAGAATATCATCTTAACATTCTTATAGAGAGGGTAGAAAAGCAAGATCGACAGCTAAATGGAAAAGGTAAACAACTTGATGAACTTCTTTCTTTAATGACATCTTTTAAAGAACAACTCGACCAAAAAATCAAATTCAAACATGCAATGAATCATAAAATTATCCATTCTTTACTGATAGTGAAAATTTTCAGATAACAACTTTGGAAATTGAGAATAACGATTTAAATGAAGTTGTTCACAATTCAGTAAATGATTTGGACTTTAACTCTTTTCAAGAAAAAGATTTACGCTCAGATTTTGATCTTTCTCTTTTGGGCTGCGAGAAACTTGAAATCTTAGAAACTGAATAAAATAGAAATGTTGAATTTTTCAAAAACCCTAAATTGGAGAAGGATTTCAATGAACATGAATTTTTTGGATTGTAGGAGGATGAGCTGCCAAATGAGGACGAAATGGAACCAAGCCACCAATCCAAGTTTGAAAATTTTGATTCTGAGGTTTTAAACGAACTTGAAATTGTCAGTGACGAAAATATGATGTCCAGTAATGAAATCGAGAAATGTGATCGCATAGTCTAGAACAACACTCAGAATTTAAAATTCACGACTACAACTAAATTTATATTTAACACCCCGTATTTTCTATGAACATAAGAATGACAAATCGGAGAATAATTAAATTGTAACAGAATAATTAAGGGAAATGGGTTACGCCATTGCGTTCGTCTCGAAATTCTACTTGGAATAGAGTCCAAGTTTGCATAAATCGGACTCTGTATGAAGAAGATATGGCCTTTAGAATTTTCAGTAAAAACCAGCCCGAAATTCAAAAATCAGATTTCGAAATTCAAAACAGACACCCGGGCTGGGCGGGAAAATTCCCGCCCAAGGCCCAGGTCGACCCTAGGGTCGACCTGGGGGTCGACCCTAGGGTCGACCTGGGGGTCGACCCTAGGGTCGACCTGGGGGTCGACCTGGGTAAACAGGTCGACACCAGGGTCGACCTCCGCCCCTTTTCTAGATCTGGAGACAGATCCATTTTTCTGCACCTGGATACCTTACTGACCAGATTCGTGAGCTCTAACCTATTTAAACACCCCTGAACCTAGCTTTCTCTCCACACAATTTCATTCTGTCAATACTCTGCCTCTACTCCAATTAAAAATAAAAATGGCTTCACTACTCTGCTAGAATCAAAACTGGAACTAGTGCATCTTCTTCCAATCTGAATAGAGTTAAAAGAGAACAACTATTTTCTAATCTAACCAATAGTCTACGCCAAAGGAGCGCTATTCAGTGTTAGAATACAGATCCCAGAAATCACGAATCATTCCCTTTTTGTGAGAACAGTTATTTCCATATATGAAATTTAATAATTATCTTGACATTTTTGTGAACCTGGATCTGAGGTTATGCATACTTTTCTGTGGATCTATCTTGATTGTGACTGTTCTGTATCTGTTCCCTCTTTCCTTCCTTTTTTTTTATAGCCAGGCTACCACGAGCCTGCGCCAAATCTCATAAGAGATTAACGCACGAACGCTAAATTTTGGGACAAATAATGGATAATGCATAATTGGACATGAATGATCTTTGACTGATTTGAGAAATGGACATATGTGGTAAATTAAATCTAGATCTGTGTATACTATGTAATCTGCAAGAAGAGAAATCATTGTATGATAACATGTGACTTTAAACTTGGGGACATAACGTATGTTTAAAATTAAGATCTGATTTTGAGATGTTATAATTTAAAGATCTAGATTTTTGGGCATATTTTTATGTAACGATTTATGATTTGAAAAAAAAGAATATGTGACTTAGGCGTAGAGACCCATATTATACTAGGATAACTATCAATGTGAATACGCCTAAAAGTGGATTTTTGGATAATTGGCATTAAAGGATATACCTTGGCATAATTCATAGAATATATCATGATTTGGGGCTTTTTAGAGAATATTCTGTACTGTGCAAAGTTCAACTAAAAATTTGGGCATATGTTGTATTATGTATTATGACCATGATTTAGGCATGAAAGTTTAGGCTTAATTTATGATTAGGCAAGATTTGTAAATAGAATTTTGGAAATATATAATCTGCTTAATCTGTTATCACCTAAATCTATTGAATTGCCTAATCTTCTAACCTGTTGAATCGCCTAATCTGCTAGATTTGTTATCTGTTGAATCGCCTAATCTGCTAATATGTTGAATCGCCTAATCTACTAGATCTGTTATAAGTTGAATTGCCTAATCTATTGAAAGCTAAATAATTGTAATTTGGGTATGAAAATCCATAGGCTCGATCTAAGATTGAGTAAAAATATGGAAATTTGATTAAGCTGCTGTAACCAAGTTTAATCTGATAAATGGACATAATTAGTCTGATATATGTATAATCTGTATTGGAATAAATTAGCTATGACACGAGGTTAGACTCTGTTTATGGTAGAAGCCTGCCCGGAACCAACTGGCTTAACCAACAACCGCAAACTGCCAGTCTAATGTGAGAGGTCGTAGTCATAACTAAAATATGCTTAGACATGAGGTTAGGTCTGGCTTGTGGCACAAGTCTGCCCGGAACCCCCTGGCATATCCAGCGGCCACAAGCTACCGACCTAATGTGAGAGGTCTATGCATTAATATTTAATTAATGCAAATTTAAGAGAAATGTGGTGCCTAAAAATGTGTTGGGTGGATAGGGTTAAACCAACTCGACTGATGAATCTAATAAACCCGTTTCGTGAATCTGTAGGCCCAATACAAAGTTAGACAATCTGTAAGTCTGTTAAATCCATACATCTGATCTGTTAATCTGAAAACTTGTTAATTTGATTGTCTGATTTTTGAACTAGTAATATGAACTTTGTCTGAAATCTGTAAACAAGTTAATCTGAAATCTGTTAGTCTGGGGACACAAGGTTAGGCGGGGAATTACTTGTGTCATCTGTTGTGTGGAACCCATATTAGTCAGTAACCCTTTCTGGTATCAAAACTTCGACCCCACGCTATGTAGGGGTCCGGGCACGCTTACTGAACTAATTATAAGCTATTCATTCTGAAAATGGCGAGGGGTGTTGATGGTGCGTTCCAACCGGGTCATGTGCGTGCATGGATCCAGTCCGCTCTGAGGATGTAAGACACCGTAACATCTGTAAATAGGTCTGTGCTAATAGATTGCCGCTTTAGGGAGTGATACACCCTATTGTGGGGCCGACACAAGGTATTTATGTACAAGGGAGCCGATCGCTTGGAGTAGGACTTAGGGTACACTTAGTTCTGTCTATTTCTGTGGGTACCGTCTGTTTCTGTTGGGTGGTAACATCTGTCTGTTTCTACGTGGTACCGTCTGTTCGGGTGGTAAAGGCCCATTACTAGTGTACACCTAATTCTAGCATTATGTTCTGTAGATATTATTTTGTTTCCGTTTCTGTTTCAGCTAAGACGTTAGGGTACACCTAGTTCTGTCTGTTCTGTGGGTACCGTCTGTTTCTGTTGGGTGGTAACACCTGTCTGTCTCTGCTTGGTACCGTCTGTTCGGGTGGTAAAGGCCCATTACTAGTGTACACCTAATTATAACATTCTATTTCCATAAGGATTATTCTGTTTCCATCTCTGGTTCCATTTCCGATTCTGTTTCTGTACCTTTTGTCTGTTGGGGTGGTAAAGGCCCATTAGTTGGGTGGAAAAGGCCCATTATTAGTATTATGTTTCTGTACCTTCTATCTATTGGGGTGGTAAAAGCCCATTATTAGTATTATGTTTCTGTACCTTCTGTCTGTTCGGGTGGTAAAGGCCCGTCACTAGCATTCTGTTTTTGTAGAGATTATTCTGTTTCCGTTTAGACATTAGGGTAACACCTTATTCGGTTATACTAGTATTAGTGTAGAGAAGTGAAAAGCTTAACTTAGCCTATATCATTCCGTTTCTTCTGTTAACCTGCTATTCCTGTTACTGTTATCTCTCATCCAGTTTTATTTACATGTCATGATACTATTATTTGTTTATATGCTGAAAGTCACTGGACTCGCCAGTCTTATGTCTGACCTAGTTTGTTTCACCTCTTTTCTTTCCGTTTCCTCCCCCAAGTTTTCGGGGTGGAAACATAGGAGCTTGACTCAGATTCTCTCTTCTTTAAGTGTTTGAAATATTGCTTGGCTTTGGCTCTATCTTTCCATGGCAGTTTATATTGGGGATTATTGATTTAAAAACTATGCATTCTGAAGGCTTTTGTACAAGACCGATATTTATGCACTTGAATTCCGATATTGTGATTTTTGAAAGATGTAACCAAACTTATTTATGTTTCTGTTGTAATAAAGTTATAAAATTTTCAAGTACTACTTTATCTGTCTTGTAAATTTCTGTTCTGTCTACTAAAAACGCTCCACCAAAATTAAGGCATTCCCTTTGCGAGTGACCTTAACGGAGGTGGGGTGTTACACTTGGTATCAGAGCTGAAGGTTACCAGATTTGATAAAAAGTTTTTGAAAACTATTTTCAAAAAGGTTTAAAAAGGAAGTATTTTCAAAAGTAGAGTTTATTTTGAAAAACATAACCCCCAAAGCCATATGCCTATCTTTCTATCCTTTGTTTTGAATCTTTCCTTTTATTTCGTTTCAGCATGTCCGGGGATCATAACCTTACGGAGGGCGTACCGATACCTGGCTGGTTCAAGAGGTACCTAGAAGCTAGGGCTAATGATGCGAGCCCAGCAAACGTCCCTCCTCTTCCAGCTGCAGCGGTTCCTCCTCCTCCTCCGCGCATAAATACTTCCTCGAAGATATGTAGAGACTTTCGAGCCATGGGTGGGAAGAACTTTAATGGAACTGAATCCTTCGTGGAGGCAAGGAACTGGCTCAAAGAAACTGAGGATTTGTTCGTTATCTTCGAGGTGGACGATAAGCAGAAGATACAGTTGGCGGTATGGATGCTTAAGGACGAAGCTTCTTTTTGGTGGGAGGTCACAAATGGAGGGCGTCTGGTAGAGACATTGATGGATTTCAGGCTTAGGTTTGAGATGAAATTTCTATCACGAGCGGAAGAGAGCCTATACGTAGAGAGGTTCTTGGCGTTGAAGCAGGAGAATTTATCAGTGAGAGAGTACGTCAACAAGTTTAATCAGTTGGCGAGATTCGGCTTAGATTTGGTAAATACACCGCATAAGAAGGCACTAAGGTTTGCTAAAGGTTTGAATGAGTCGCTACACGGATTGGCAATGTCCCACATTCCTATGGGGACTACCTTCGAGAAATTTGTTGGCATGGCATTGATGCATGAAGAGGAAACCAAAAGTGAGAAGAAAGAAGGAAAGCTTGAAGGACCACAAAACAAGAAGGCGGGGGCCAAAAAGGAAACACAGAAGAAGGATGAGAAGTCTGAAGATAAGAAGGAGAAGAAGTGCTTTACTTGTCGAAGCTCGACCCATCTGAACAAGGATTGCAGAAAAAGGAAGGGCACTTGCTTTAACTGTGGAGAAATGGGGAACTTCACTAGGGACTGCCCAAAGAAACGAGGATAAGGGAAAAGGGCAGGACCAACTTCTGGAGAGCTGGCGAATACCCTCGAGGCTCGTGGATAGGATAGAAATAGGAAAACTTTCTGTAGAAGGTTTAATTTCCTTATCTGATTGTGGAGTTAAAAACTCTTTCTAATTCTAGCATTTTGATTCTGTAATTGAAACTCTGCACTTTAATACTAGTCTTGTTTCTGATCCTGTTGTAGACTCAGACCCATAAGGATTATGACTCATTTGTTTGTGATAAGTTGGGGTTTGAGGGTATCTGTGTTGGGCGTTAAAGTTAACTGTAACGCATACATTTTGGTGTTTTGTGGGATATGGTGGGATTTTATCATGCTTAGTTTTCTGAGAATCATTTGATAATCTGATTTGTACCAGTAGTCTGTAAGTGTTTGAATATTTCTGAAAAGGATAGGGGTTTTTGTTCAAAGCGTGAAGCAGATTTCCAGTTGGACATTTGTTTAATGGGAGTGATTCTCTGAGTGTCAATCTGATGTTAATTTCAGTCTTCGGGGTTGATACTTAGGGGATTATTCTCTTAAACCGATGTCTGATAGGGACAAAGCTTTTGTTTTAATTGTACTTGCTTCTATCCCTCAGCTGTATCCTATCGACTGAATCTTCGACCCTTAGTTAGAAACTAATGGGTGTAAACATGTGTTTGAGACATGTTATGTTTGATGGTTCCAAGTAGATGCAAGTGGTTGCTCGTGGATGTATATACACGCACTAAGCACTAGATCGGCTCAAAAACTCTCTCATACTACATATGGATGTGTGTGCATTTTTCAATTTTGTGGATGAAAAATGGTTGACTCAGCACATGGATGTTGCATATGAATGAACGGTTGTGCACTCATATAGAAATGATATGTATCAAATAGGAAAATTGCAAACATGTTAGACTCATGGCACTGACATAATTTGCATTAAGAAGGTCAACTGAATCAGTGGACCGCCTGATCTTTGCATTAGATAAGGAATATATACACACACTTTTGCATATGTTCATACAATGTTAGAAGTTTTCTAAGGACAATGGATGCTTGTGGATGATGGTTGAGTAGATGGGTGATTGGATGGTAGGACACATTCTTCTTAACTTGAAGATTTCGGGGACGAAATACTTTAAGGAGGGGAGAATGTAACACCCCGTATTTTCTGTGAACATAAGAATGAAAAATCAAAGAATAAGTAAATTGTAATAGAATAATTAAGGGAAACGGGTTACGGCATTGCGTTCGTCTCAAAGTTCTGCTTGGAATAGAGTCCAAGTTTGCGTAAATCGGACTCCGTATGAAGAAGATATGGCCTTCAGAAGTTTCAGTAAAAACCGGCCCGAAATTCAAAAATCAGTTTTTGAAATTCAAAACAGACACCCGGGCTGGGCGGGAAAATTCCCGCCCAGGTCCCAGGTTGACACTAGGGTCGACCTGGGTAAACCGGTCGACATTAGGGTCGACCTTAGGGTCGACCTCCCCCCTTTTCTAGATCTAGAGACAGATCCATTTTTCTGCACCTGGACGCCTTTCTGACTGGATTCGTGAGCTATAATCTATTTAAACACCCCCAAACCTAGCTTTCTCTCCACACAATTTCATTCTGCCAATACTCTGCCTCTATTCTAATTAAAAATAAAAATGGCGTCGCTACTCTGCCAGAATCAATACTAGAACTAGTGCATCTTCTTCCAATCTGAATAGAGTTAAAAGAGAACAACTATTTTCTAATCTAATCGATAGTCTACGCCAAAGGAGCACTATTCAGTGTCAGAATACAGATCCCAGAAATCAAGAATCATTCCCTTTATGTGAGTACAGTTATTTTCAGATATGAAAATTAATAATTATCTTGACATTTTTGTGAATCTGGATCTGAGGTTATGCATACTTTTCTGTGGATCTATCTTGATTGTGACTGTTCTGTATCTGTTCCCTCTTTCCTTCCATTTTGTTTATAGCCAGGCTACCACAAGCCTACGCAAAATCTCATAAGTGATTAACGCACGAACGCTAATTTTTGGGACAAATAATGGATAATGCATAATTGGACATGACTGATCTTTGACTGATTTGAGAAATGGACATATGTTGTAAATTAAATCTAGATCTGTGTATACTTTGTAATTTGGTAGAAGAGAAATCATTGTATGATAACATGTGACTTGAAACTTGGGGACATAACGCCTGTTTAAAATTAAGATCTGATTTTGAGATGTTATAATTTAAAGATCTAGATTTTTGGGCATATTTTTATGTAACGATTCATGTTTTGAAAAAAAGAATATGTGACTTAAGCGTAGAGACCCATATTATACTAGGATAAGTATCAATGTGAATACGCCTAAAAGTGGATTTTTGGATAATTGGCATTAAAGGATATAACTTGGCATAATTCATAGAGTATATCTTGATTTGGGGTTTTTTAGAGAATATTCTGTACTGTGCAAAGTTTAACTAAAAATTTGGGCATATGTTGTATTATGAATTATGACCATGATTTAGGCATGAAAGTTTAGGCTTAATTTATGATTAGCCAAGGTATGTAAATAGAATTTTGGAAATATATAATCTGCTAAATCTGTTATCTGCTAAATCTGTTGAATTGCCTAATCTGTTAAATCTATTATCTGCTAAATCTGTTGAATTTCTTAATCTTCTAATCTGTTGAATCGCCTAATCTGCTAGATCTGTTATCTGTTAAATCGCCTAATCTGCTAATCTGTTGAATTGCCTAATCTGTTAGATCTGTTATCTGTTGAATTGCCTAATCTGTTGAAAGCTAAATAATTGTAATTTTTGTATGAAAATCCGTAGGCTCGATCTAAGATTGAGTAAAAATATGGAAATTTGATTAAACTGCTGTAACCAAGTTTAATCTGATAAATGGACATAATTAGTCTGATATCTATCTAATATGTATTGGAATAAATTGGCTATGACACGAGGTTAGACTCTGTTTATGGTAGAAGCCTGCCCGAAACCAACCGGCTTAATCAGCAACCGCAAACTGCCAGTCTAATGTGAGAGGTCGTAGTCATAACTAAAATATGCTTAGACATGAGGTTAGGTCTGGCTTGTGGCAGAAGTCTACCCGGATCCCCCTGGCATATCCAGCGGCCACAAGCTACCGACCTAATGCGTGACGGCCCGCCCCGCACCAACCGACATTTACTCCAAAAGTGCGATGTACACATGTCCAGTTAGCACGGGACGGGTCGTCAGAAGGAAAGGGAAGAAGGGAATGAACATACAAAGAACCTGTAGAATGTCTCACAATGCATAGAATTAAAATATAGTAATAATATACTTGACATAAAACAGGAGAGACAGTGCAAAAGCTGAAAACCAAAACTAACATCATAGCAGCGGAAATCCAAAATACAGCATATTACAACTTTCAAACTGTCTCAAAGCAAAAGTAAGATAAAGGAGGTACACTACTAATGCCCAAGTAGCGACCACCAATGACACAGGGAGAATGTATGTATATATATATATATATATATATATATCATACGTGGAAGCCTCCTGCCCGCCTCCGAATTAGCTACTCGCGCATCACTAGCTAACCTGTCTCTAGTCTGCTCGTATGAGCACCCAAAGTAATAAGAGGAGACATAAAACTCTGGGTCAGACATAAAGCCTGGCATGAGCGATAAGCATCTACAGTGAACAATAACAGGTAGACTGAAACATACCTGAACCTGGACATGCAACCAAAGAGTTAGCACTACATACTGTACAACACTCTAAGGTACCATATCAAACGGTGTAAAGATACGGAGGTGGGGGAGGTGTGCATGTCATAATGATGGCAAACAATCAAACATAGCATCCATCCTCACATCTCTCACTCAGTGCGTAAAGCATACGATATTCACCACTTCGATCACCCAACATACCTTGCTACGATCACTCTGCCCCATGAAGTCATAAATGGCTTCACTGCACTGATAACGTAACCACTAAATCCTCGCTATGTCCACTTGCCCCATGGAGTTGTTCACCCCATCTGCACTGGCTCATAGCCTTACCAATCCTTACTATGTCCACTCTGCCCCATGGAGTCACAAGACCCCACTGCACTGGCTCATAGTCTTACTACGCATCACTTTGCCCCTCGAGTCGTAATGACTCTACTGCACTGATAACGTAGTCTTGCTACCATCACCTTGCCCCTCAGGTCATAATGACCTTACTACACTGATAAGTAGCCCATCATTCCTTTTCAGTGGTGAATCGAAGTTATGAACGTCGACAACTCCTTAGCACACGTCCCGCAGCAAAGTCCAACTCATGAAGTCCACTCATTGGTTCCTATCTGGATCCTGAGTCAATACCCTTCAATCGGACTACCTTTGCATCTCGGGTTATCAGCCTTCATCGGTTCGGTTCGGAGTCCAGTTTCCACTCGTCACCACGGTTCGGATCGACTCACGTCATCAGCTCGTGGTCACCCATACGGATCGGGTCGGGTCTCCAGATTGCCACGGTTCGGATCGTCATCGTGGTCCTCTTTCTCTCTGCTTCGGATCGTGCTCCTCTCCTCGGTTCGGATAGGAATACCCCATACGGGTCGGATCGCGCTCTTCCAGCTCGTGGCTCCCCCTGGTTCGGATCGACGTCTCGTAGTGCATCGATTCGTGGATGCTGCTTTCTTCTAGTCGGATCGTGATGCGAAGCACAAGTGGATCGGATCGGGTAGCAGTTCGCAGTTGGTGCTCGTGGGCCTTGCGTAGATGGTTCGGTTCGGAGGAGATGACTCGACTCGTGGTGATGTCCCACGATCCCATAGGGCAATCCGATCGACCCTCAATCCCCTATCCGATCTGAATCCCTGCACCTTGTCCAGCGAGTTGTTTACGCCCCTCGACGGCGTTTTCGACCATTCCAACTATTCTAACTAATCACAAAGCATTTCATACAGTCATAGCAACATGCATAATCAACCACAAACATTAAAACATCAATATGATAGGTAGAAATGGATCAAACATACCCAAAATCCCATATTTCCCCTTAAGCAAATTTAGGTGAAACTAATGATAGGATTAACAAAACTTAACCAAATTATACCAAATTCATATCAGAGGTCTAAAACATCATTCCGAATTTTATAAACATTTTTCCAGAATTTTACCATGTTTAAATTCGCTAATTAACACTAATCATCCCTAATTAACCATAATTAGTGCAAAACTATGCAAATCACTCACCTTAGCCATAATATAAACTAAGATCCGAAATAAATCACTGATTTAATGTCAATCCCAATGCTAATCAGTAGCTCCAATGTTGCTTTGTTGTAGATCTTCCTTGACTAGGGGTTGCTAAGCTAAATCCTTGACCAAAAGGTGATTTGGAGGTGATTTTGAGGTTGGAGGCCATTTTTAGGGTTCCTTGGTGATAAGTGGAGGCTAGAAAACTGAAATGGAATGATCCTCTATCTCATTTCAGCCTCCCCATAACCCTAATCCCGAAATGGGTTATGGGCCTACTCACTAATCACCCGATTTGGCCCGGTTAAGCAGTTTTTCACCCTCCAAACCTTATTTCAGCCATATCTCCCAAACGGTAAATCCGTTTGGCTATTATGACCACTCTACGGAAAGGTAAACCATCAAACGAATCCAATGGAAGTGGTTTCAGGTTAAAATTCCTTTCCAATCAAATGTTATGGCCAAAACAGTACCAACTAAGGGCAAAATGGTCATTTAAAAATCGACAAAAATCATGAACATGGGAAATGACTCTAATGGATGTTTCCCAAAGTTACATGACCATACGACTTCATACAGGAAAGAAATAAATATTCTACGATCATCTGATGCGTAAAATACGGGTCATTACACTCTCCCCCCTTAAGAAATTTCGCCCCCGAAATTCCCTAATCCAAACACACACAAAGGTTCCCGCATGCCTATCAATCATAAAATAACAATCAAACTTGCAAACAAGCAAAACAAATCTACCCTAGCATGCGGAAAACTAAATCGCAAAGTAAATCTTACCAGGCAAAGAGTTCTGGATATGCCTTCCTAATGCTCTCCTCTGTCTCCCAAGTACAATCGTTCTCGTCCTCGCCCCACTGAACCTTGACTAACTTCACCGCCTTCCTTCGAAGTTGCTTCGTATCGTGCCCCACAATACGGATCAGCTTGCGGTTCCCAACCGCCTCGGGTTCTACTTCGAAGTCCTCTAACTGATCAGGTGAAATAGTCATAACTGAGTCGTGGACGAACTTCCTTAGTTGGGAAACATGAAATACATTGTGAACTCCCGCCATTTTCTCTGGTAAGCCCACTCTATATGCCAAATTCCCGACTAGTTCAAGAACAGGGAATGGGCCAACAAATCTTGGTGCCAACTTGCCTCTCCTCCCAAATCGTATCACGCTCTTCAACGGAGAGATCTTGACAAACACCAAGTCACCAACGGAGAATTTCAAGTCTCTTCTCCTCTTATCAGCATAACTCTTCTGCCTATCTTGGGCAGCTTTCATTCGTTGCCGAATGATCTTAATCTTATCCGAGGTTTCTCTCACCACATCGGGTCCAAGCACAAACTTCTCGCCAGTCTCTATCCAACATGATGGTGAGTTGCACGGTCTTCCGTACAAAGCTTCATATGGAGCCATACCGATACTGGATTGGTAGCTATTTTTATATGCAAACTCTACTAGATGCAAATGGTCATCCCATGATCCACCAAAATCCAATATACAAGCTCTCAAGAGATCTTCCAATATACGATTCACCCTCTTCGTTTGACCGTCGGTCTGAGGAAGATATGCGATACTGAGATGTAATCCTGACCCTAGAGCCTCTTGTAAGCTCTTCCAAAACCCACTAGTGAACAACGGGTCTCGGTCACTCACAATACTTTTGGGTACTCCATGAAATCTCACTACCCATTTCATATACAATTCTGCCAACTTGGCTGCCGTTCTGGTCGATTTGACTGGTATAAATCTTGCACTTTTAATCAATCGATCCACAATTACCCAAATGCTATCATATCCCGATCTAGTCCTTGGTAGGCCATCGATGAAATCCATCGAGACTTGCTCCCATTTCCATTCGGGAATTTCTAATGGTTGCAACAACCCACTAGGTTTCTTTTGCTCGGCTTTAACTAGCTGGCAATTCATGCATTTGGATATAAACTTCCCAACGTCTCTTTTCATCCCTTCCCAGTAGTAAGTCTGTCTCATGTCTCGGTACATCTTATTACCACTGGGATGTATAGTCAGTTTTGAGTGATGACATTCTCTAAGCACTTCATCTCTCAATCCATTCACGTTGGGCACAACTAGCCTTCTATTCCTTCTAAGCCATCCATCTCGATCAAGCCCATACACATTCATCTCCTCACCGCCGATGTTCATCTCTAACTTGGAGATGATTTCCAATAGATTAGGATCGTTCCTCTGGCTGGAACCAATCCGCTCTATCAAAGTGGGTCTGATCGTCAAACTAGCTAGCATGACTGGATCCAATTCGCACTTTGGTCTGAAATCAAACCCCGCGATATACTCCAGTTGCTTCCACTCAAGAAACATTGCCCCTAAGCTGGCATGTCTCCTACTCAAGGCATCGGCTACCGCATTACCTTTCCCAGGTGTATATGCGATATCAAAATCATACGAAGCCAAGAACTCTAACCATCTCTGCTGACGGAAATTCAGATCTTTCTGAGAGAAGAGATACTTCAACGATTTATGATTGGTAAACAACTCAAATCTTTCTCCCAAGAGATAATGTCTCCACATCTTTAATGCGAACACGATCGCTGCTAACTCCAAATCATGGGTAGGATACTTCTTCTCATGCGGCTTTAGCTGTCGACTAGCATAAGCTACAACCCTACCTCCTTGCATCAATACTGCACCCAGTCCGGTACCACAAGCATCTGTGTATACCGCCATCTCTTCATTCCCCTTAGGAATGACTAACACTGGCGCACGCGTCAACCTCTCTTTTAGACTCTTGAAGGCATCCTCACACACTTCGTCCCAGACGTTGGACTGATTCTTCTTAGTCAACTGAGTCAACGGTGCTGCTACCTTGGAGAAGTCCTGGATAAACTTACGATAATATCCAGCTAATCCCAAGAAACTTTTCACATCTGTTGCATTCTTGGGCGTAGCCCAATCCTGTACCGTAGCCACCTTCGCAGGGTCCACGGAAATACCACTCTCTTAAACAACATGACCTAAGAATCTCACTTCCCTTCTCCAAAAATGACACTTAGAGAATTTCGCTTTCAATTGGTGTTTCCTCAACACCTCCATCACTATCCTCAAGTGTCCCTTGTGTTCCTCCTCTGTCCTTGAATAAACAAGGATATCATCCACGAACACAAGAACAAACTTATTCAACTGATCTCTGAATACTCGATTCATAAGATCCACAAAGTAGGCTGGTGCATTGGTCAACCCAAATGGCATGACCAACCACTCATAAAATCCAGACGGCGTCCTAAATGCCGTTTTCGGAACACTCTCATTTGCTACTCGAAGCTGATGAAATCCTGTCACGAGGTCCAACTGGGAGACACCCTTGCTCCTTCCAGTTGATCAAACAAATCATCTATCCGTGGTAGAGAATACTTATTCTTCCTCGTTACCTTATTCAACTCGCGATAGTCCACACACAAACGAAGGGAACCATCTGCCTTAGTGGCAAACACAACTGGTGCTCCCCACTCGGAGACACTCCTTCTAATAAATCCCTTCTTCAAAAGAATGCTGACTTTCACCCTGAGCTCTCGCTGCGCCCTTGGTGCCATATGACGAAGTGGCATCACTATAGGTCTGTCATCTTTCACTAAATCAATACGGAACTCAATCTCTCGGTGTGGTGGAAGTCCGGTCACCTCCTCGAAGACGTCCGGATACTGGCCAACCACGGGCACATCTGACAACTCATCCTACGGGATGTCGAGGGAATTTACAAAACTAGCCATAACCCCATCACTAGGTAGACTACCAAACACTACCCTCCTCCCATCATCCACCCTCACTGTCACCAAAAAGCCCTCACAGTCTACCACCACCTCGTATCTTTGGAGCCAATCGACTCCCAATATAATGCCATACCCAGTAAAGCCCAAAACAAAGCAATCACAAACAAACATACATCCATGACTCGATAAGACCAAATTCCTGCAAATCATACTAAGGCTAGTCGAACCGCCAATCGGGTTCGTCACAACCAATGGTCTATCGACTATCTCGGGTTCCAGTCCCAACCTATCTACCAGGTCACTAGATATGAAGGAACGGGAAGCCCCAGTATCAAACAAAACTCGAACTGGTACATCATAAATAGAAAGCATACCTTGAATAACAACGTTCTTTCCTTTCTCCGCCGCAGTTGGGGCATTCGACGAAGAAGGAACAGCATCAATAGCATATGCTTTCACAATCTGCTTCTCCTTAAGAGGTTGCGGACACCTATCCTTCTGATGTCCCATTTGACCACAGTTGTAGCATTTCCTTTCTGTTGGCTTGGCCCGACATTCTTTAGCATAATGGACCTTCTTTCCACAGCTGAAGCACTCAATATCCTTCTTGCTCTTTTTCTGGCCGCCTTTAGATTGGTCCTGCTTCCTCTTATTCTGAGAGTTGTTCTTGCCTCCACCGCCTACTTGCGGCTTTGGCCCTTCTGCAGATGTAGCCTCAGTCTTTGACTTAGGGTAAAGACTCTCTGATCTCAAAGCTTTCCCCACAATCGATTCAAAAGTCTCATCGATGTGGTTGATAAGCCTTTCCCCCAAGTATCCATCCAAACCAGTAATGAACTTCTCATTCTTCTTCTCAGGAGTATCAATGAGAGACAGTCCATACTTCGACAAAGTGTCGAACTCCGCAATATAATCAGAAACTGCCCTTCCGTTCTGCTTGAGTTCCAAGAACCTCTTAAACAACACTGACTTCTGGGCAGCTGGAATGAACTTCTCGCTAAAGCGAGCCTTGAACTGATCCCAAGTAACCTGGTCCTCTGGAGTAGCTGTTCTAATGGCATTCCACCAATTCATCGCTCGCCCTTGCAGCTGACGAGACGCTAGCCTTCTCTTCATCGCATCCTCAAGACCCAAGTCATCAAAGATACGATCACAGCTATCCATCCAATCTTGAACATCTGTGGCTGACTCCATTCCGTGGAACGGATTTCCACCAAGATTAGTGTAATCCTTGCACAACTTGGCAAAATCGACCCTAGGCGCCTGCACTACTGGGCCAACACCAACTCCGTGATTGGGAACTGCCCCTTGCACTTCTCTAAGCATGTCTCTCATGAGGTTAGTAAACATCGCCCTCATGTCAGCGGCATTCCCTTGGTTGGTTCCTCTACCAGCACCCCTCGTATCTCGGCTCATCGTCAATCTGAAAAAGGGAAACGATTAACGACCCCATAGTGGTGCTAGTGCAGTGCGACTTCATTCTTTATACTACTAATAGTATATATATACATAGCTTTTGAAAACCAAAGTAATCACAAATACGCACTCTCATATACGTACTATCTCTCCCTAGTGTCTTTCCCTAGGTTAACTACGCAACCTAGAGCTCTGATACCAAGTGTGACGGCCCGCCCCACACCAACCGGCATTTACTCCAAAAGTGCGCTGTACACATGTCTAGTTAGCACGGGACGGGTCGTCAGAAGGAAAGGGAAGAAGGGAATGAACATACAAAGAACCTGTAGAATGTCTCACAGCGCATAGAATTAAAATATAGTAATAATATACTTGACATAAAACAGGAGAGACAGTGCATAAGCTGAAAACCAAAACTAACATCATAGCAGCGGAAATCCAAAATATAGCTTATTACAACTTTCAAACTGTCTCAAAGCAAAAGTAAGATAAAGGAGGTACACTACTAATGCCCAAGTAGCGACCACCAACGACACAGGGAGAATGTGTATATATATATATATATCATACGTGGAAGCCTCCTGCCCGCCTCCGAATCAGCTACTCGCGCATCACCAGCTAACCTGTCTCTAGTCTGCTCGTGTGAGCACCCAGAGTAATAAGAGGAGACATAAAACTCTGGGTCAGACATAAAGCCTGGTATGAGCGATAAGCATCTAAAGTGAACAAAAACAGGTAGACTAAAACATACCTGAACCTGGACCTGCAACCAAAGAGTTAGCACTACATACTGTTCAACACTCTAAGGTACCATATCAAACGGCGTAAAGATACGGAGGTGGGGGAGGTGTGCATGTCATAATGATGGCAAACAATCAAACATAGCATTCATCCTCACATCTCTCACTCAGTGCGTAAAGCATACGATATTCACCACTTCGATCACCCAACATACCTTGCTACGATCACTCTGCCCCATGAAGTCATAAATGGCTTCACTGCACTGATAACGTAGCCACTAAATCCTCGCTATGTCCACTTGCCCCATGGAGTTGTTCACCCCATCAGCGCTGCTCATAGCCTTACCAATCCTTACTATGTTCACTCTGCCCCATGGAGTCACAAGAACCCCACTGCACTGGCTCATAGTCTTACTACGCATCACTTTGCCCCTCGAGTCGTAATAACTCTACTGCACTGATAATGTAGTCTTGCTACCATCACCTTGCCCCTCAGGTCATAATGACCCTACTGCACTGATAAGTAGCCCATCATTCCTTTTCAGTGGTGAAGCGAAGTTATGAACGTCGACAACTCCTTAGCACACGTCCCGCAGCAAAGTCCAACTCATGAAGTCCACTCATTGGTTCCTATCTGGATCCTGAGCCAATACCCTTCATTCGGACTACCTTTGCATCTCGGGTTATCAGTCTTCATCAGTTCGGTTCGGAGTCCAGTTTCCCCTCGTCACCACGGTTCGGATCGAGTCACGTCATCAGCTCGTGGTCACCCATACAGATCGGGTCAGGTCTCCAGATTGCCACGGTTCGGATCGTCATCGCGGTCCTCTTTCTCTCTGCTTCGGATCGTGCTCCTCTCCTCGGTTCGGATCGGAATACCCCATACGGGTCGGATCGCACTCCTCCAACTCGTGGCTCCTCCTGGTTCGGATCGGCGTCTCGTAGTGCATCGATTCGTGGATGCTGCTTTCTTCTAGTCGGGTCGTGATGCGAAGCACAAGTGGATCGGATCGGGTAGCAGTTCGCGGTTGGTGCTCGTGGGCCTTGCGCAGATCGGTTCGGAGGAGATGACTCGACTCGTGGTGATGTCCCACGATCCCATAGGGCGATCTGATCGACCCTCAATCCCCTATCCGATCTGAATCCTTGCACCTTGTCCAGCGAGTTGTTTACGCCCCTCGATGGCATTTTCGACCATTCCAACTATTCTAACTAATCACAAAGCATTTCATACAGTCATAGCAACATGCATAATCAACCACAAACATCAAAACATCAATATGATAGGTAGAAATGGATCAAACATACCCAAAATCCCATATTTCCCCTTAAGCATATTTAGGTGAAACTAATGATAGGATTAACAAAACTTAACCAAATTATCCCAAATTCATATCATAGGTCTAAAACATCATTCCGAATTTTATAAACATTTTTCCAGAATTTTACCATGTTTAAATTCGCTAATTAACACTAATCATCTCTAATTAACCATAATTAGTGCAAAACTATGCAAATCACTCACCTTAGCCACAAAATAAACTAAGATCTGAAATAAATCTCTGATTTAATGTGAATCCCAATGCTAATCAGCAGCTCCAATGTTGCTTTGGTGTAGATCTTCCTTGATTAGGGGTTGCTAAGCCAATTCCTTGACCAAAAGGTGATTTGGAGGTGATTTAGAGGTTGGAGGCCATTTTTAGGGTTCCTTGGTGATAATTGGAGGCTACAAAACTGAAATGGAATGATCCTCTATCTCATTTCAGCCTCTCCATAACCCTAATCCCGAAATGGGTTATGGGCCTACTCACTAATCACCCAATTTGGCCCGATTAAGCAGTTTTTCACCCTCCAAACCTTATTTCAGCCATATCTCCCAAACGGTAAGTCCGTTTGGCTGTTATGACCACTCTACGGAAAGGTAAACTATCAAACGAATCCAATGGAAGTGGTTTCAGGTCAAAATTCCTTTCCAGTCAAAAGTTATGGCCAAAACAATACCAACTAGGGGCAAAATGGTCATTTAAAAATCGACAAAAATCATGAACATGGGAAATGACTCTAATGGATGTTTCCCAAAGTTACATGACCATACGACTTCATACGGGAAAGAAATAAATATTCTACGATCCTCCGATGCGTAGAATGCGGGTCATTACATAATGTGAGAGGTCTATGCATTAATATTTAATTAATGCAAATTTAAGAGAAATGTGGTGCCTAAAAACGTGTTGGGTGGATAGGGTTAAACCAAGTCGACTGATGAATCTAATAAACCCGTTTCGTGAATCTGTAGGCCCAATACAAAGTTAGACAATCTGTAAGTCTGTTAAATCCGTACATCTGATCTGTTAATCTAAAAACTTGTTAACTTGATTGTCTGATTTATGAACTAGTAATATGAACTTTGTCTGAAATCTGTAAACAGGTTAATCTGAAATCTGTTAGTCTGGGGGCACAAGGTTAGGAGGGGAATTACTTGTGTCATCTGTTGTGTGGAACCCATATTAGTCAGTAACCCTTTATGGTATCAAAACTTTGACCCCACGCTATGTAGGGGTCTGGGCACGCTTACTGAACTAATTATAAGCTATTCATTCTGAAAATGGCGAGGGGTGTTGATGGTGCGTTCCAACCGGGTCATGTGCGTGCATGGATCCGGTCTGCTCTGAGGATGTAAGACACCGTGACATCCGTAAATAGGTCTGTGCCAATAGGTTGCCACGTTAGGGAGTGATACACACTATTGTGGGGTCGACATAGGGTATTTATGTATTAGGGAGCCGATCTCTTAGGGGTAGGTCTTAGGGTACACTAAGTTCTGTCTATTTCTGTTGGTACCGTCTGTTTCTGTTGGGTGGTAACACCTGTTCGTTTCTACGTGGTACCGTCTGTTCGGGTGGTAAAGGCCCATTACCAGTGTACTTCTAATTCTAGTATTCTGTTCTGTAGAGATTATTCCGTTTCTGTTTCAGTTTAGACATTAGGGTACACCTAGTTCTTTCTGTTCTGTGGGTACTGTCTGTTTCTGTTGGGTGGTAACACCTGTCTATTTCTGCTTGGTACCATCTGTTCGGGTGGTAAAGGCCCATTACTAGTGTACACCTAATTCTAACATTCTATTTCCGTCTCTGATTCCGTTTCCAATTCTGTTTCTGTACCTTTTGTCTGTTGGGGTGGTAAAGGCCCATTAGTTGGATGGAAAAGGCCCATTATTAGTATTCTGTTTCCGTACCTTCTGTATGTTGGGGTGGTAAAAGCCCATTATTAGTATTCTGCTTCTGTACCTTATATATGTTCGGATGGTAAAATCCCATCACTAGCATTTTGTTTCTATAGTTATTATTCTGTTTCTGTTTCTGGTTCAGTTTAGACATTAGAGTAACACCTAATCCGGTTATACTCGTATTAGTGTAGAGAAGTGAAAAGCTTAGCTTAGCCTATATCATTCCGTTTCTTCTATTAACCTGCTATTCCTGTTACGGTTATCTCTCATCCAGTTTTATTTAAATGTCATGATACTATTATCTGTTTATATGCTGAAAGTCACTGGACTCACTAGACTTATGTCTGACCTAGTTTGTTTTGCTTCTTTTCTTTCCGTTTCCACCCCCCAGGTTTTCAGGGTGGAAACATAGGAGCTTGATTCCGATTCTCTCTGCTTGAAGTGTTTGAAGTATTACTTGGCTTTGGCTCTATCTTTCCATGGCAGTTTATATTGGGGATTATGGCTTTAAAAACTATGCATTCTAAAAGCGTTTATACAAGACCGATATTTATATACTTGAATTCCGATATTGTGATTTTTGAAAGATGTAACCAAACTTATTTCTCTTTCTGTTGTAATAAAGTTATAAATTTTTCAAGTACTACTTTATCTGTCTTGTAAATTTCTGTTCTGTCTACTAAAAACGCTCCACCAAAGTTAAGGCATTCCCTTTGTGAGTGACCTTAACGGAGGTGGGGTGTTACATTATATACGATCACAAATTTTTGGACAGTTACACTGTAAATTTGTTGAGCACATGAATTATTTTTGGAATATTAGCTTGATTGAAAAAATTCATGTTAGGACGGCCTTGGATATTTTTCTATTGGACTATAAATCTAGGTATAAAGATGAGATGGTTTTCAAAAACCTTTGCTTATTAGAAAACATGCCTAGACATAGTGGGAATGGAATTCATCAGGCTAGAAGCAAGTGTTGGAGGAAAAGTTGGTGGCATTCTTTGCATCGCATGCACCACAAACACATACATCATTGTACATATGATCCATTCTTACATATAGTCAAACTGCATTTCATTCTACAAATAATCTTGCAACTCATTCACCTTTGGGTACGATCTTTTAAATTTAGGAAACGTTCACAGTGTGGACACTGTTAGATCTAGTGTGGGGGGAGTCTGCATTTCGTTCATTCATTTTTCTTTGTTTTATTCTTTGTTTTTTTTCTTTCTTTTCATTTTTTAGATAGGACCATCATGCATTTTAAATCGTAGTAATAAGCCTTTTTTTTGAAATACGACTCATTTCAGATTGATACAACAAAATAAGTTAATAATTGTTAGTCAGTTAATAGTATTTTGTTTCTCTCAACTAAGATCGAATAAGAAATATGATGAAAATTTGAATTACAAGCGATAATAGCGTAACTGGTACATAGGGAGATTTTTAGGTGATGGCCATGAAGTCTATTCTAAATTGTAGTCTTTGTTTAATTAGTGGAGGACTTAAAATACCTTTATTGGCTTTTCGAATCTTTAAAACTAAGTTGTGTTAAGCTGAATTCGCATAACTAACTCTTGTTCTTATATTTTCAATAATAATAATAATAGCAATCCAAGGGTTTCCAACATTGCTTGTATATCTAGCGTTGGTGTGCAAAGCCGCCAAGCTCTATCCAACATGTTGTTGACAAAGTCAGCGCTGGTATATCTTGGTCTCATATTATGCGTTGGACACCTAAGGATTACTGACATATTGTTGACAAAGTCAGCGTCGGTCTGCACAATCCGCCAAGCTCTGTCCCAACTCTTCGTCAGTCCGCAAGGCAGTGTATGGATGGTATACCTTGGTCTTTTAAGTTAGGTATATGTAATTAATCATAAAATTTAACTTTTATAGAGATAGAGAATAAGTGACTATGACCAAACATTTCTTGACCTTGTTTGCGAATTAAGAATTTATTTCATGGTTGCACTATGTTATACACAAGGAAATTAGAATACCACTTCACGAACTGTGACAAGTAAACTAAGAATTTATTTCATGGTTGCACTATGTTATCGACCAAAACAACTGGCCAAACTAGAACATAACATTTGAAAACTTGAATTATATTGAAAATTTGTGACGAGTTGAGGTATCTAAAATAAAATCAACTGACTAGAAATTGTTAATTTAATTTGTTGTATCACTTGTTTTAATAAGTCATGTTTTCATTTTTCATTTTTTTCATTTGCATATGTCTGTGCATTCGTATAGTTGCATTAAAATCATTTGCACACTACATTTGGATTTTGTAGGTAGTATCCACTGAAAACCCTCATCAGACACCACTCGTCCTACTAGGGACACTTAGAGGTTTAACGGCTTGTTGCATACGCTCAATGCAATCGTGTTTCCTACGAAAGTGTGACCTATCTAGTTTAGTTTTTCATTTTTATTTTACTCGAGGACGAGTAAAAGATAAGTGTGGGGGTATTTGATTAACATAGAAATGTGTTTATTTTATGCTCTTATATCTTATCTTTTGTATATAAATAAATATTACTTGGGTATTATTTTGTCACTTTTACAGATATGCTAACTAAACCACATGCTGCTAGAAAAATAGAAAATAAAGATAAAAAAACTATGTATATACATATGAAGATCTACAGATGAAGATTTTGCATTGTGTTTCTTTTATAGTTTAAGATATGTTCATCTTTGGTAGAAGAAATATCCTTAAATCTTATCTCCCTTCATTTAGTCACATGCCAAACAAGGAAGATATGGGAGGAGTAATTGCTAATTAAGAAGGGAGGAATAATTGTTAATTAATATGGGAGGAGTAATTGCTAAATAAGTGGGGAGGAATAATCTTTAATTAATATGGGAGGAATAATTGCTAATTAATAGGCCCATATATGCATATATTGGATTAGGGTTTTAGGTTGGCTATCTATCCCCTATAAATATTCATGTAATCTCTTTGTAAATTTCATGATTCATTTTTACTGTAACCTTTCTCCATTAATAAAGATCTCTTTCTTTTAATTCTGTAATTTTTATTTTCATGGCAATCTGTGTTGTCTAGTCAAGTAGATTTGCTAGAACACAACTACTATCGCAATTTTAGTATTCATTAGTGATTGACTGTCTGATTAGATTCAGCGATAATCCTAATTTTATTTTCCTGTTAATTTAATTCTATTCTGCAATTTTATTTCCAGCAATTAGTTTTATTCTTAATCATTGAATTGATTATAGATTCGATTAGATTCAAATATATAATTCATTCAATTGCAGTTTTACTTGTTTTTATTAACAATTACAATTTTAGTTATCGGTTCAATTAGATCTGTTCTGAACTACATTGTAATTTCAATTTTATCTCATCTCCAAGATTTGTCTAACTAGCCCATGAAATTATATAAATAATTTGATTTAATTACCTCCCTGTGTTCGACCTGCATACTACACGGTCTGTGTGCTTGTTGTTATTTTAAATTTTGCACTTTTCTATTTACTTAGAAAACATCGATCAGTTGCATGCGGTGTAAATATGTTGCATGCACTGATTATGCATTAATAATAAAAGAGAAATAAAAGAAAAAGAATCATGCAATGGGTTAAATGAAATATTGCAACAAACATGGAAAAGAGAAGTAAGAAGA
Source organism: Allium sativum (assembly GCA_030737875.1). Lineage (NCBI taxonomy): Eukaryota > Viridiplantae > Streptophyta > Magnoliopsida > Asparagales > Amaryllidaceae > Allium > Allium sativum. The sequence goes on along the minus strand of CM060909.1, from coordinate 721,973,884 downwards.
GAACAATAATTATCATTGTTCTAAGCCTTGTTAATAATAGCCTTAGCAGTCCAGTTGATTAGAACATGTGGCTTGCATATAAGAGGTACAGAGTTCGATCCTCGCCAGCGCTATATTTTTGTTTTAAGGGAACGGCTGAAATAACACATGTTCTAAAGAGAAAATATGTATAAACGCGCATATAAGGAAAAATATACATATAAGAAAATATAGAAAATATATGTTTGTATATATATGAGAATACATATGTATATATGTGAAGAAATATATATACAAGAGATAAAAGTCAAGATAAGGCTTCAATCAAAGAAATATGGCTAGAATTAAAGAATGGTACAACACCATTTGAATTTTGAAAACAAAATAAAATTTGTGCGCATATATATATATGCATAAAATGGTCATCAGAAGATTTGTATACGTATAAGAAGATTATATATATGCATAAAACTCGCGGGACCCATAGGGGTGTCGACACCCCTGTAGGGGGGTCGACACATGGGTTGACATCGGGGTCGACACCCCTGTATGGGGGTCGACACTGGGATCGACACCCCCAGATCCGGGCAAATTCATTAACGTATCTGGAGTGTTTTCTTAAGTGGGTTCAATGCTGACTCGGCGCTGCGTGTACGATAAAATCCTAAACACCAATAAATAGGATAGCAGAGACTAGCTTAAATCTCACATTCTATGAGACAACGTCTAAGCTCTGCCATTCTTCCTCCCCCTCAAATCCCTTCAGAAAAATAAGATAATTAGTTTAGGAAAATTCTGAATCAAGATCTGGAGGAAAAGAATGAATATTAATAAGAAGGTGTTCAGAATCTTATGCGAAGTAAGGTAAATTCTTAGATTGGGTCTATTCAATTTTCTTCCTCTTTCTTCCCTTTTTCTTTTAGTAATAATTATGGATCCATGGTTGTTGGGTTCTAAATCCAATTAAGGGAAGCCATGGAAAGCAATTTAGGTGAGTGGATTTAAGTTATATCATTTTTGATAATGATCCATAATCGTTTGACATTCCCCGTTAAACTGTAATGCAAATCTGCTATAATGATTAGAAGTGTTGAAATGCTAATATGACATGTTGAGATATTAATATGATAAAATATTAACATGTTAGAAATTCATATGTTGAAACGTTTAATGTGCTAATATGTTCATATGTCGAAATATAAACTTGTTAATATATGTGTAGCAATTATTGTTGTTCTAATTTCATGTTAACTTGTGACATTTATGTACTTGAACCCTTGATTGTAGAAATTGGGATCATAACATGTTAAATTAGAATAACTACAAGATATGAAGATCATATGTTACTTTGAGATGAAATTAATTTTATGTTAGGAAGAACATATGACATAAAATAGGCATAATATGATGACATGTAAAATAGGTTGCAGTAAAAATGTGTAAAGAATAATATGCCGAAATTTATAGTAAATAGAAAACTATAATGCACCTAGACACGAGGTTAAATCCAACTTGTGGTAGAAGTCTGCCCGGAACCCCACAGCAAATGCAGCGTCCACAAGTTGTTAATTTAGTGTGAGGGGTCTAGTCCGTTAATAAATATGTAACGGTGCTAAGACACGATGTTAAGTCAACGTGTGGAAGAAGTCTTCCCGGAACCGCCCAGCAAATCCAGCATCCACAAGTGGTCGGTCTAATCTGAAAGGTCTAGTGCATATATATATATATATATATATATATATATATATATATATATATATATAAGGATAGAAATAAAAGGCAATGATGGTAATTAATGGAAATGAATGGAATTGGATGAAAGTTACAACAATAAAAGAAGTGAATGAACAGGGAATGATAATAACGTATTATAATTAATTACATTAATGATAATGTTATATAATAGGAAGACTTGTCCTAGGGACAAGTGGAGATTATAACTTAGGTTATAATAAACTAGTAAGAAAATGAGATAACTTGTATAATGAGATAAGTGGTACTTGATTGTAAATTTAGTAATTGGTAAATGGGGAAAACATGAAACCAATTATTTGTAATAAGCAGAGAAAAGGGGGAAAGTTTATAAAATTTAAAAGTTGTACAATCAAGTAATCTGTTAACTTAGAAATTTGAAATCTGATGATAAAAACAACATGTTAAGGCTTGTCCTAGTGACAAGTGGAAATTACAACATAGGTTGTAATAAACAGAATGGAGACATATTAGTAAACCTTAGTTAAGAGAACTAAGTTAATAAGTAAACAATGATAAGTGGTAGTGACAGTATAAGATGGAATTATGATTAAATAAGAAAGAATGGGGTAACTTATGAAATGAATTAAGTTATATTTAATCATAAATAATGAGTGACATATTAAATGAATTGAGATATACTAAATTCCATATTTAGTAGAACTTGTTATTGTAACCTTGAATCAAACTAGAACATAAAGGGATTGTGGATTTTAGAACTTGGATCACAATCTAGAGAATAACATGTTATGGGCCAATTAATAAACTTAAATGGGTTAAGTTATATGACTGAAATTAATAAGCGATAGGAACTTGGTAACTTGATTAAGAAGTCGATGTAAATGGGAATAACCAAGTTAAATGCAAACCCAATGAGGTAGAGCAAGCGCATAATTGAATGTTTAGACATAGGGTCTAATTACATATTAAAATAAGGCGCTTGGACCAGTCTACACGTTTAAGGTGAATAACCCAACGGGGTAGATCGTCGCGATGTCATGAGGCACGAGGGGAGCGCATGTCCATCTGATTATCGTGTTAGCTCCGAAGGATTGGAAGGGGAAGCACGCGACTTCCCGAGCTACGTAAGTTGCTCCTAGTGGTCCTCTGTGCGGTGACAGATGCTCAGGCTGTGCTCATAGAGGTTGGGTCTGCGCGTTACTACCAGGCGGGCGGGCCTTGACTACAAAAGTAGCTTTGCAGCCATAGTGCTATGACGAGGTGACACTAGGGTGATTCAGCGATCACCTCAACAGGAGGCGAGCTCAGGACCATCAAGGATAGTAGACCGTCGGGTACCCGTCATCGGCATCCAATGGGATGCGAAAATACTAAAGCTAAACCCAAGACACCATTCACCTTTCACTATCGAGGACGGTGGTTGAGGAGAGATGCCAACTAGATGTTTAGATTGCTTGTTAGGGGCAAGTCGCTTAGCTCTTGTAGTCTTTACTAGTTGAGGGAGGGGCCGAGGTGGGGCCATAGCTACCATGAAAAACAGACCCGATGGATATCTGTATTTTGAGGCCCTTAAAGGCGGTCCTGTACAAATATGGAAAAGCTCCCGACCGAGTTCTATGTTTCTTGTATGGCTCTTCCACGGAACTCGGTGCATGTTAGAGGATATGTGCGGTTAAGGCATCGAATACGATTGACGATACGTACGTGGGAATGTCTAGATACATGCATATCTGCTCTGGGTGGTGTATCGTAGACTAGAGGGCATTACGCCATGATGGAATCGGGTCCGATTGAAGGTGGCAGTCCATACGCTTACGTAACATTGCAATGGCTGATATATGTGAAATGTAATATTGTTATATAGAGATTCGTACGTCACTCTACCGTAGGATGAGGGACTGCGTATATTTTAGCAGTGTTACGGCGGAGACCATGCAAGCGGGGTACCATAGGGTGTACCTTGATATTGGAGGTAGCTACATATATAATGTATTAGGTTAATCCACTAGGAAGTAGATAGGTATGATGTGTGTGTAAGCCTCGAGTGTTGTTAACCCAAGTAACCTAATAAATAACAAAATATGATTGAATGGTATATGTAGGGTTATCCAAAATGTATAGTTTAAATCCAGTCACTAGAACTTGTGTTCTGACTCCCTCCTCATAACATACTCCCAGGTTAGATTTATGCCAGAGATATGATAGCGTTGGATATTGGCTAGGCAGTATTATTATTTGGGTAAGGCTATATTTTGATTATATTATATTTTATCCATTCCGCTGTGAGATGTTTTCTGAGCTCTGATATATTTTATATCTCAATCTTTTCTGCAGGATACCAGAGCAATCGACACGAGTTTCGATGGATTAGAATTTTGAAAAAAAAATCGGTCTGTCGGAATTCGTGTTGTGACATTTGGTATCAGGGCATGGGTTTAGAATTCCTGTATAAATAGTGAGTGAACATATTTGTATTTTAAAAAATATAAATATATTATATATATATACCTAGATCCATAGAGGAACCCACTAAATAGAAAGAGTATAATATGGTAAGAATTGGGATGACTGATTTGTAAACTAAAGGAATGAATATGGAAATTTGATACCCTTAGGAAATTTGGGTGGGAAGTGTGCAATATATTTTGAAATAGAGAAAGGCGGATCACGCATGATTAATATTTCATACCTTATAATTTGGAAAAGGTTAAAAAGAGAAAACTGGATTAGGAATATATATATATAGCTGAGAGAATTGACCTTGTGGGAGTGTCTAGGAAAGCCTAGTTAAGACTGGAAACCCACTTTGAGTCTAACCCCATTATTAACTTTTGAGAACTTGAAATTATAAAAGTTTTGGGAAAATGGTTTATGGTGTTTTCAAGTTTTAAATCTTAAAAGTTATAATTTTAAAATACTTAAAGAATTACATATTGGGTTTTGGAATTAAAATAGGGTATATTTTGTAAATAGTTATTTCTTGCGAAAACTTTGTCTAAAGTAAAATTCTCTCAGTAAAAGATGCATATTATAGATCATGTAAGCAAAACTTAAAAAGTGTTTCATTTTGTTAAAATTCTCAGTAAAGAAAGTTTTAAAATCTCTATTCTTTTGACAATCATTTTTGACAAATTGTTTTAAAAAAGAAAAAATATTTGGGTGGATAAAATGAGTTGTAGAAATTAAGAATAGAGTAGATGTTTGCTCCTTGTAGGAAGTAATTGAACTGACCTTATAGGAAAGAACAGGCCATAAACCCGATTGAGAAATTGTTATCCTTATCTACTCCAGTTTTTGTGACTTGAAAAAAAAAGGTTTACATTTTTTTTTATATAAAATGACATGTTTTATGGTTTGGCGAATGCAAGTTTTCATGAGGAAAATACAGTTTTGATACTTTAAATTTTGGGAAGAAAATTTAAATCAAAAGGCTAAACTGTGTTTTAAAAGTATGGAGCTGGTAAGGATTAGTGCATAGGAAAGACGGGAAAAAGCTTTGAGGCTGTGAAGTAGATAGCGAGAATTATCTTGAAATAATGATAGTTCTCGTAGAATGCATAAGCATTGAGAAGCCGAGGGTGTTGTTAAAAATTTCTGTTAGTACACAGCAAGGACTAGTGGTGACAACTAGACAGTAGATGGCAAGTAAGTATTTACATCTTGCTGTTCGAATTTTTCTAAGGGGGACATAGCCCTGAGATTCGTAGCACTTAGTATTAGCTGTGTAAAATGTCTGTTTTCCTATTTTAGTTGAAGGCTTGTTTGAAATTAAACTTAAATTAGATGATTAAATGAGCCAAGAAAGAGAAATGGTACAACTAAAAAGGAAACAAGAAACTCGGTAAAGCAACAAACGTGACAGTTAAAGAAGAATGGAAAACTATGAGAAAAGATGGAAAAAAATTCCAAGGTAAGATGAAAAAGAAAATCAGCAACATGGAAATTTTCTTATGTGGGTTGTACTTGGCTAGAAAAATAGGGAATCTTTATAAATAGTTACATGAAATCCAAGTACGGTTGGAAAAAGATACATAAAAGAAAAACGGAAGATGTGAAGTTTTCCATTTTCCATCTTTTTGTAACATAAGAAATCGAATTTAGAAAATTAGGTTTTTCTGGAATTCGAAAAATAAAGTTGGTTGGTAGGATTTTAGGTGCAAAAATTGGATGAACTATGCTCTTACTCAGTAGGAGTATGGGAAAATTTGGATGAAAAAGCATTTTTGATTTTTAAAATATTGCATTCATGTAGAACAGCCGGTATATTTAGGATGTGAGCATATAAGAGGTACCGCTTAGGCATGCATGTATTATTATGTTGTATTTCACTTTGCACAAGTGCATAATGTTTGCAAAAATTAGATGAATACATGATGGATGTATATTATGTGAGGGGTTAATTGATTTTTACCCTTACCAAATTTTGAGGACGAAATTTCCTAAGGGTAGGAAAATGTAACACCCCGCATTTTATGACAATTAAATAATTAAATAATGTATATATGTATAGACATAAATACATATATGAAAAATCAAATAAAGATAATATGTGATTGCATGTAATAAATACATGCACTGAACAAGAAGAAAATATTAATGCATTAAAAGAAAGAAATGATTGGTTGCATGCGGTGTAAATATGGCATGCACTGATTATGCATTAATAATAAAAGAGAAATAAAAGAAAAAGATTCATGCAATGGGTTAAATGAAATATTGTAACAAACATGAAAAAAAAAATAAGAAGAGAACACTAATTATCATTGTTTTAAGCCTTGTTAACAATAGCCTTAGCAGTCCAGTTGGTTAGAACATGTGGTTTGCATACAAGAAGTACAGAGTTCGATCCCCACCAGCGCCAAATTTTTGTTTTAAGGGAACGACTGAAACAACACATGTTCTAAAGAGAAAAGATATATATACGCACATATAAGGAAAAATATACATATAAGAAAGCATAGAAAATATATGTGTGTATATATATATGAAAATATATATATGTATATATGTGCAGAAATATATATACAAGAGATAAAATTAAAGATAAGGCTGAAATCAACGAAACATGGCAAGAATTAAAGAATGATGCAACACCCTTTGAATTATGAAAACAAAATAAAAGTTGTGCATATATATATATATATATATAGACACACGCGCGCGTAAAATGCTCATTAGAAGATTTGTATACGTATAAGAAGATTACAAGTGAATATAACATCTAAACAAATTCCAGAAATTCAAATATTCAAAAAGCAAATTTCTGTGCCAAAACAACTGGTGGGACCCATAGGGGTGTCGACACCCCTGTAAGGGGGTCGACACCGAGGTCGATACCCCCCACATCCGGTAGATTCATTAACGTATCTGGACTGTTTTCTTAACTGGGTTTAATGCTGACTCAGCGCTGCGTGTACGATAAGATCCTTAACACCTACAAATAGGCTAGCATGGCCTAACCTATATCTCACATTCTCTGAGATAACATCTAAGCTCTGCCATTCTTCCTCGTTTTTAAATCCCTTCAAAAAATAAGATAATTAGTTTAGGAAAATTCCGAATCAAGATCTAAAGGAAAAAATGAATATTAATAAGAAGGTGTTCAGAATCACATGTGAAGTAAGGTAAATTCTTAGATCTGATCTATTCAATTTTCTTGTTCTTTTTTCCCTTTTACTTTTAGTAAGAACTGTGTATCCATGGTTGTTAGGTTCTAAATCTAGTCATGGGAAACCATGGAATGCAAGATCTGAACCAAGTTCAGGATTTGGAAAGCAAGGAGTGGATTTAAGTTATATCATTTTTTATAATGATCTATTATCATTTAACATTCCCCGTTAACCTGTAATGAAAATCTGCTATAATGATTAAAAGTGTTGAAATGCTAATATGACTTGTTGAGATATTAATATGTTGAAATATTAATATGTTAGAAATTCATATGTTGAAACGTTTAATGTGCTAAGATGTTCATATGTTGAAATATAAACTTGTTAATATATGGGTAGCGATTACTGTTGTACTAATTTCATGTTAACTTGTGACATTTATGTACTTGAACCCTTAATTGTAGAAATTGGGATCTTTACATGTTAAATTATAATAATTACAGGATTTGACGATTACATGTTACTTTGAGATGAAATTAATTTTATGTTAGGAAGAACATATGACATAAAATAGGCATAATATGATGACATGTAAAATAGGTTGCAGTAAAAAAGTGAAAAGAATAATATGCCTAAATTTACAGTTAATAGAAACTGTAACGCACCTAGACATAAGGTTTAATTCAACTTGTGGTAGAAGTCTGTCCGGAACTACCCGGCAAATCCAGCGTCCATAAATTGTTAATTTAATGTGAGGAGTCTAGTGCATTAATTAAACAAGTAATAGTGCCAAGACACGAGGTTAAGTCAACTTGTAGAATAAGCCTACCCGGAACCACCCGATAAATCCGACATCCACAAGTGGTCGGCTTAATGTGAGAGGTATAGTGCATATATATATATATATATATATATATATATATATATGGATAGAAATAAATGGCATTAATTATAATTAATGGAAATGAATGGAATTGGATGAATGTTACAACAGTAAAAGAAGTGAATGAATGGGAAATGATAGTAACCTATTATAATTAATTACATTAATGAGAATGTTATATAATAGGTAGAATTGTCCTAGGGGCAAGTGGAGATTATAACTTAGGTTATAATAAATTAGTAAGAAAATGAGATAACTTGTGTAATGAGAAAAGTAGTACTTAATTGTAAATCTAGTAATCAGTAAATGGGGAAAACCTGAAACCAGTTTTTGGTAATCAGTAGAGAAAAGGGGGAAAGTTTATGAAATGTAAGAAGTTGTACTTAATTACAAATTAATTAATCTGTAAGCTTGGAAATCTGAAATCTGCTGGTAAGAATAGCATGTTAAGGCTTATCCTAGGGACAAGTGGAAATTATAACATAGGTTATAATAAATGGAAAGGAGACTTATTAGTAAACCTTAGATAAGAGAACTTAGTTAATAAGTAAACAACGATAAGTGGTGGTGATGGTATAAGATGTAATTATGATTAAATAAGAAAGAATGAGGCAACTTATGAAATGAAATAAATTATATTTAATCACAAATAATGAGTGACATGTAAAATAGAAAACATGTGAATTGAGATATACTTAAGTACATATCAAGTAGAACATATTATTATAACCTTGAATCAAACTAGAAGATAAAGGGATTGTGGATTTCAGACCTTGGATCACCATATAGAGAATAACATGTTATGGGCTTATTAATAAACTTAAATGGGTTAAGTTATATGACTGAAATTATTAAGCAAGAGGAACTTGGTAACTTGATTAAAAAGTAAATGTGAATGGGAATAACCAAGTTAAATGGAAACCCGACGAGGTAGTGCAAGCGCATAATTGAATGTTTATACACAGGGTCTAATAACATATTAAAATAAGGTGTTTGGACCAGTCCGCACGTTTAAGGTAAATAACTCAACGGCATAGATCATCGCGGTGTCATGAGGCACGAGGGGAGAGCATGTCCATCTGATTATTCTGTTAGCTTCGAAGAAGGTGTTCCTGGTGGTCCTCTGTGTGGTGGCAGATGTTTAGGCTGTGCTCACAGAGGTTGGGTCTGTTCGTTACTATCAGGTGGGTGGGCCTTGACTGCAAAAGTAGCTTTGCAGTCAGAATGCTGCAACGAGGTGATACTAGGGTGATTCGGCGATCGCCTCAAAGGGATGCAAGGTCAGAACCAATAAGGATAGTAAATCGTTGGGTCCCCATCATCGGCAGCCAGTGGGATGCGAAAAGACTAGAGCTAAACCCAAGACACCATTCACGTTTCACTATCGAGGTACAATGTTTGAGGGGGGACGCCAACTGGATGTTTAGATTGCTTTTTAGAGGTAAGTCGCTTAGCTCTTGTAGTCTTTACTAGTTGAGGGAAGGGATGAGGTAGGGCTATAGCCACCATGAAAAACAAACTCGAGGGATATCTATATTTTGAGGCCCTTAATGGCGGGCCTGTACAGATATGGAAAAGCTCCCGACCAAGTTCCGTGTTTCCTATATAGCCCTGCCACGGAACACGGTGCACATTAGAGGATATTTGTAGTTAAGGAATCGAGTACGATTGACGATACGTACGTGGGAAAATCTAGATACATGCATATCTGCTCTGGGTGGTGTATCATAGATTAGAGGGTATTACTCCATGATGGAACCAGATTCGATCGAAGGTGGCAGTCCATACGCTTATGTAGCGTGGCAATGGCCGATATATGCGAAACTTAATATTGTTATATATAGATCTATACGTCACTCCGGCGTAGGAAGAGGAACTACATATATTTTGGCAGTGTTACGGCTGAGACCGTGCGATTGGGGCACCATATGGTGTACGTTGATATTACGGGGTACCATGGGGTGTACCTTGATATTGGGGTAGTTATATATATATACTGTATTAGATTAATCCACTGGGAAGTAGATGGGTACGACATGTGTGTAAGCCTTGAGTGTTGTTAACCCAAGTAACCTAATAAATAAGAAAATATGATTGAACAATATATATAGGGTTATCCAAAATGTACCGGAACTTATGTTCTTACCCCCTCCTTATAACATACTTGCAGGTTAGATTTATGCCAGAGATATGATAGCTTTGGATACTTGCTAGGCAGTATTATTATTTGGTAAGGCTATATTTTGATTATACTATATTTTATCCATTCCGCTGTGAGATGTTTTCTGAGCTTTGATATATTTTATATCTCTGTCTTTTCTACAGGATACCAGAGCAATCAACATGAGTTTCGATGGATTAGAATTTTGAAAAAAATCGGTCTATCGGAATTTGGGTTGTTACATCTGGTACCACAGCTTGGGTTTAGGATTCCTGTATAAATAGTGAGTGAACGTATTTGTATTTTTAAAAATATAAATATATTGCATATATATATATATACCAAGATTCGTAGAGGAACCCACTAAATAGAAAGAGTATAATATGGTAAGAATTGGGAGGACTGTTTGTACACTAAAGGAGTGAATATGGAAATTTGAGACCCTTAGTAAATTTGGGTGGGAAGTGTACAAAATATTTTGAAATAGAGAAAGGAGGATGCCATATGATTAATATTTTATTTTAGTGGGTTTAGCAATAAAACCATATAAATTGGAAAAGGTTAAAAAGAGAAAAATGGATTAGGAATATATAGTTTAAGAGAATTAACCTTTTTGGAGTGTCTAGGAAAGCCTAGTTAATATTGGAAACCCACTTTGAGTCTAACCCCATTGTAAATTTTGAGAACTTGAAATTATAAAAGTTTTGGGAACATGGTTTATGGTGTTTTCAAGTTTTAATCTTAAAATTTATAATTTTAAAATATGTAAAGAAGTACATATTTGGTTTTGAAAGTAAAATGGGGTATATTTTGTAAATAGTGGTTTCTTGAGAAAACTTTGTCTAAAGTAAAATTCTCTCAGTAAAAGATGCATATTATAGAGCAAGTATAGCTCACTAGTTTTCTTGTTATATTGCATGAAAGGATTAAAAAGAAAAGCTTGGAAAGTGTTGAATTTTGTTAAAATTCTCAGTAAAGAAATTTTTGAAATATCTATTCTTTTGAAAATCATTTTTGACAAATTGTTTTAAAAGAGAAAATTTTGTTGGGTGGACAAAATGAGTAGTAGAAATTAAGAATAAAGAGATGTTTGTACCTTGTAGGAAGTAATTTAACTGACCTTATAGGCAAGAACAAGCTGTAAACCCGATTGAGAAATGGTTGTCCTTATCTACTCCAGTTCCTGTGATTTGAAAAAAAAAATGATTTACATTTTTTATATAAAATGACATGTTTTATGGTTTGGCAAAAGTGAGTTTTCATGAGGAAAATAAAGTTTTGACACTTTTAAATTTTTGGAAGAAAATTTAAATCAAAACGCCAAACCGTTGAATTGTTTATGAATTCTGATCGAATCGTGGGATGCCACAACGTCGGTAAGAGTTTATAAATGTTTGAACAGAAGGTTGGACATAATATTGTTTTAAAGTGGCTAAATGGAATAATTTTACCCAAAATTCTATTTTGATATAAAAGTAATAATTTTTTGGAATTATTATAATATCTGGATGTATTGGTTGATATTATTATAATCAATGAGATTACAAAATTGTAATGCTTATTTATAACCAAATATAATTTGTGTAAGAATAAATTATACAAATGAGATAAATTAAAATTTAATTCAAACCAGAATTTGTAATTTAATCCTAGGAAGTTGGAAAATATTTTTCGAAGTATATTAAAATGATATAGCTTTGTTTTGAAGGGATTTTTGGATAAAAATCACCTTGAATGGATTTTGAAAATGATTAAGCATTGAATTCACTTCAATCGCTGGAAGATAATTCTGTTTATGACTGCAGCATCATCAGTGTTCATTTTCGAGTTTCTAAGTGATGGATTGCTACCTTAGAAAAGTTTTAATGAAAATTTGTTTGATAAAAAACAAATAGTTTGGAATTTTCAAATGTTTTGAATTTGAAATGATTATAAATATATGTATATATATTTATGGGATTTCAAAAGGATTTGAAATAGAAACCTAAGAACTTTAATTTTGAAATTTAAATTTAACGTAAGCAAGTTAAATGGATTGAAATAAGTAAACTGATTAAAATCAACTTGAATGAATTTGAATGCATATGAATGAATAAGAATTGGATGTGAATATACTAGTTGTTAATCATTTAGATTAAATGAATATAAACACATATGGTATGCAATATAAATGGAAACCAAAAGTTTGGTTGGAATTAAGTTGTAGAAATATAAAATGTTGAGTTTCAACATAAGTGTATTTTTGTAAAGTAAATCGGTTTGTAACATTTTTCCTAACTTAGTAATTTCTGTGATGAAATACTTTTAAGGGGGAAGAATGTAATGACCCAGATTTTTATCGATTAATTTAAAATATTTAATATTGTTTTAAATATTGAGTTGATAAAATAAATGAATTTTATACTAAGTTATCGAATTAATATTGAATATATTAAATTATCATAATACGAAATATAATTGAAAGCGAAGTTAAAAACTAAATCAAAATAATTCAGATGATCAATATTAATTGTATTTGAATATGTATGATAATAAAAATATTTTATTATCAGAGAATTTATTATTTCTGAATTTAAATTATTTATACCGATTTAATAGGGTTATTTTATATACGCATTCAAAATTAATTTTATAGTCTATTTTGTTGAGTTTAGAATAGTGTTATAATGTTGAAATGTCGATCGTTGCATTAAAAAAGCAGTTCAGGATGGTATGTTATGGACCTCGAAATATTTGATCAACGGATAATCTTAAAATCAAATCGATATCCTTTTAAATAAAATAAAAATCGCTTTATTTCTAATCAAATTAATTTTACTTAACCTACCACCTATATTGTACCTAATGCAGGCCTGTAATTTCCTTAGTAGCTAAGTATCCTTCATCCATAAAATTGCAACTACCCCCTTTAATTCCCTCTCTATTTTCTTTATGCGTTCAATACTTCAGAACCATGAATTCCCAAATATTGAAATAAAAATGGTGTCGTCCTCAATCTCGTAAATCACCTGAACCAAATCACGCCTTACCCCTTTCATTCCTTTTTCTCCCATTTAAACAAAATCGAAGACCCCGCCTTCGTTGATTTTTGTGTTGCTAAAATCTGGGGATCGTGATTGTCTTGGGATGTTGATGGAGTTCAAAGCATTGGTTATTGAGATACAGAAGGAGTCGCGAGTGCTATCGGTGAAGTATGGTGAGATGGCGTTGGGGGTTTGTGACTGCAAACGGGGGACGAAGTTGGATTTGGAGTGGGAATGAATGTGTGCGATTTTGTTTGGTTGAGGTTTGATCATTGTATGGCATTCATTTGGAACAGTGTCGACCTACGTTTTTGGCTGGTGGATTACACAGTGATGGGGGAGATCGAAGCTGCTTTTGGTTATGACTTCGAAGGGTTTCTGAATAGTGCGAGGTAGTGATGCTGATTAGATTGAACGAGGAAGTCTGGTGGTTTGGTATTTTGGGGTTCGGTTGAAGAATTGTGGGGATAATGGATCAACAGCGTTGGGGATGGCTGCGTTTTAAATGGAGAAAGAATGAGACAGTACATGTTTGATTACATAAGGTTGGATCAAATTGTTGAGAGTACTGCACTGGCAATTGGAGTTGCAAGCTAGGGAATAAAGTTTTTTTAAAACAAGGGTTAAGGTAAAATTTTACTAATTAATTTAGTTAATTCTCTTAATCTTATGTAATAAAATTTTATAATGTGATTAATTTATTTATACAAGGTTCGAAAATCGTGAAGATATTGGAGTCAATCAGAGTTAAATGGGATTTAATTTAAATCGAATATTATTTGATTTAATTTAAACTGGGATGTTGTACCAATTTAAAATCACGGTCAGTAATTCTCACTCATAAATTTATTAAAACTATTTTTATCGTTAAAAATAATTGTTGGTTGTTTGGATGCCTTGAAATATTATTGTGGCCGTTATATATATATATATATATATTAGTTATTTAGGCTTGGTCATTGTGGTTATTATATATATATATATATATATATTGGTTGTTGGATATTTCCCGCAGTACCATTAGTGGATGCCCGCAGTCTCATCAGCGGATGACTCTACGCGCCCCACAATATGATAGTGGATGACCTTCTATACCGCGACATCCTGCCTTGAAGCAGGATGGGTATTATTTATGTTGGCTAATGTCCGTGGATGCAGAAAAAATAGGTTGGAGGGATCCAACTAGATCCCTCAAAATTTATTATTGTTTGTTTTCATATATATATATATATATATATATATATATATATATATATATAATCATATATGACATGTTAGAAAACCTGTGATTGATAATTGGGTGTTTTTGGTATTTAAATATCACTGGGCCTAAATGTTGATTTATAAAAATATCGTTAAAAGGGATTTTGAGATTCAAAATGAGAAATCTATTTTTCTAAGAATATAATTTGAACTTCGAGTGGGCTATAAAAATATTAACTTGTTTTGAATAATAAAACCAGGTGGTGGATTTATAAACGGTGTTTATAAATGAAATGGAATAAATATTATTCAATAATTTGGGGAATGTAAATTCAAATGTGAATTTAAAATGGGTAATTGAAAATTAGTTTCAAAATGAAACAATGAAATCTATTCTGCTGATTGGAATGTAAATTGAATTAAAATAAATACTTATGGATTCATGATCCGAATTCGATTATGTCAGATTCATAAATATAGTTATTTCTCGAGAAAAATTTTGTAATCATATTAAATACAAACTAAAATTTAATTTTAAATATGTACATGGATTTTATGCATTTATATGTTATAATAATAAAATGTTCCAAATAGGAACAGAATTTCAAAAGGGTTATGAAATGATAACTTGTTTTAGTATATACGAAACAAGGAAAGAAAATTTAAAAATGATGTTTATACATAAGGTGAGATAATTATCATTAGATAAATTTGGCATTTTAAATTCAAGTGGAATTTAAAAGGGGATTGGAAAATGCTTCTAAAAGGGAATAATATATTTTATTCCGAAATTCGGAATAAAAACTGAATTGAGATAATCTAAGAGTTTATAATTTGATTGGATTATATTGGTTTTTATAAATAATTTATAAAAGAATTGAAATTTAGTACAGAAAATGGAGTTATATATAAATTTATAACCGAGTAATGAAATAACCGACAATTTAGAATAATTGGAAATATTAAATTGGATTTGGAAAACTAGATTAATTTATATTAATATATAAGAATGGAGTTGAAATTTATTTATAAACAAAGTTTGAACGATTATATTCAAATATAATCAAAAACGAACTCGCCGCAATGCAATAGTTCGTAGTTTAGCGTTTCGAACTTCAATTGAGTATATAGAACTCAGTTTAAGTTAGAATTCTTTTAAACAAGAATCGTTAGGACTGATTGAACACTGGTTGTCTAATGGAAGAGAAAATTTTGGATTTTGTCTTATAGATTTTGAGTTATGTCAAAATAAATTTACAGAAAAACAGCGCCATAATCATTTAAAAACCATAACGGTTTATTTAAAATTTATATAAGGATTTTAAGTAAATAAAATCCGAATTTCCATTAGAAAAATTCAGATTTGAGTTATAAAATAAATATGAACTCAAGTGAAGTAAATGAATTGATTTTTGAAATAAAAATTATATTTTTAATAATTAAATGGAGTTAACTAGATTGAAAAGAAATTAGCTAATGATATTTTGGATTGAACTTTACTATTGTTAAGCGAATTAAATTTATGAATTGAGATTAGAAATTGAATATGAAACTCAAGTTAGAAATAATTTCGACTTGTTTACAAGCGAACTAAAATATACTTGAACATGATATGTTCAAACTAAAAGGATTTAGCAAAAGAGATAATTAAAGAATAAATTAGCGAATTGAGTTACGAATGACTAGATTTTGTTGAGATAAATTGGAAACAGGTGAGAATGTGTTAAATAGGTATGGAATGAAGTGTATGAAGATTATAATACGAGTGCCCCACATAAAGGTACACGTTTAAATTCCATATGAGATTTTATGCACCGAATCGGCAAGCCGTCTTGCTTTCTGATTTTCTTTTTGAATGAAAAGGACCTAAAGAGAGAGTTGAGATTTGAGCTATTACCGGTACAAAGGAGGCGCTGGAGAATTTTTTCGGAAATTTATGGAGATAGAAAAATTTAACAAAAGTTATGTAACTAGAAATTTATTTATCAATTATATATGAAATTTATGTATAATGAGATTTTGTTTGAAGAAAGGGAATTTACAAGTTGAATCCTAGGACATTGGAAGGGGAACATATATACATTTTGAAGTGAACGATGATTTAAAAGCAAACGTTTTGAAGATTAAAATGATTATGTTGATAAGAAGTTAAGAAATGAAGTTAAGGGAATTAGAAATTGACTGGAAATTAGTTGAGTTGAATGGCTTTCTGAGTGTCGATCTAATGTTGGTTTCGGCCTTCACGATTGAAACTTAGGAAATGTTCTCTTACTAGTTTACAGTTAGGGACTAGTGGATGTAAAAGAATATTGATTTGTGAATATATGGAAATGTTTTCCAATTTCAAGTGATATTTTATGGAATACAGAAAATGAATGTAGTTATGATAAATGAAAATGTTTTCCAAGAATTGTGAGAGGTTAAACGAGTTTGGAAAAAATATGGGTAAAGAAATTGAAGAGAAATTGGGAAATGATAAATTTAATTAAGGGGCCCAGTGATTGTTGATGCTTTGAATGAATGTTTGCTTTTCCTCGATAGTTAAATAACCGACTAACGAAGTATTGGCCAATGTCGTTGTCAATATGGAGAGACTGGTTGGATCATTACCCGAGAACCACTCCGTATTGGCAGTAGCATGAGAACCAGATTATATGAAGACAATCGAAGACGGAGTAAAGTGCAAGGGATTTTTCTATCAATCCTAGGTAGAAATTTCCCTAAGATGGATTAATGGAAATTGTGCCTTCGGTTTCGTTCAGTCCCAGAACAAAGTGCATGGATAAATGTCTGACGGAGTATTTCAAATGAGCGTATATGTTGGTCTGTATAAATATATATGGTGTCGGAGAATTTTTTCTTTTATCATAATATCTAGAACCAGCTAATGATTAACAAGTTTGACAGTGCAACATTTAAAGTGATTGTGTTATCAATGAATGGCAAGTAATCGTAGCCTCAGGCCTCAAAAACCGGGAAATGACAAAAATTGGGCAGGGCAGCATAGCTAAATGGGTAGCTCCCAATTAGGGTGTATTATTAGCTATCTAGAGTAAAATTATTTCATTCTTTATTCTATTCGATGTTGTCCCTTTCAGAAAATGGTTGCTTATCCCAACCGTTGGTGATATACATTCGATACACTCAAGCGAAATGAGTGGTTGGTTATATGTGGCCGGGTTACATGATGTTTTTGTTGAACCCAGTGTATCCCCCTCTAGAGATACAATATCGGAAGGTGGTTCCATACCATGTCATGGTCGGAAATCCATTATCCAGTGAATGCTCGCGGTTTTGATCATATACTATGTATGTAGAGTGTGAGATGCAAACGTTCTGCTAAATGATTATTTAGATGTGGTTTATAGACATTATTATAATATCAGAAGAATTTTGATATAAAGATTATTTTGGTTTATCGTAAAGTAAAAAACCATTCATGTTTATGTGTGGATTGGTCTTACGACAATCGTTTCTTTCAAAAGGGTTTTAAAGTTAAATCAAGTGTTTTGGATTCTCATAAAGGAAAAAACCCGTTCTGCGTTAGACGGTATGGTCTTATGAGATATCGTTTATTTTCTCGAATTGTTTTAATTTTTTTACTCATACCAGCCCCATGACTGACCCAGAGTTTATTTTTCTATGTTTTCCCTAAACTCTAGGGTTCCCAAATTTGTACGGGCAGTCAAGTATTTTAGGATTTTACAGATTTATCTAAAGGATCTTGTAGTAGGATTCCTCGATGTTAGATATTTAGAATTTATTCTACTGTGTTGTATTTGTGATATACTCCGATGATGTATGTAAGTTCAAATACAGTTGTATTTCAAAAGTGATTATTTATATATTACTTCTATTCCACTGCGATTGTGAGATTCTGTGTTGTAGTTTCTGTTCTTTTTCTATGCTTTTCTTCTTTATTTCTTAATGATTCGTATTTCCGTGCAATTTGGGTTGGATATGTGGTGCATTTAGTCAACTCAGATAGTACGAAAATTCGTTTCGGTACAACTGAACTTTACTAGACTTAATCTCCAAGTCCAAAAGTCAATTACTAAGAGGATACGAAATATTGGTGGTAGTACGAGGTTGTTGGTGATGATAGTGGGGTAGGCCAAGCTCTTCAATAGTGAGTCGTCCGTGAATTAGCGATAGTGGGTTGATGCTTATATCTTCAGTAGGAAAGTCGCTTATTATCGAATGATAACGGGCTGAGACAGATCTCCAATAGTGAGTCATCACTTTAGCTTTTTTGCTTGAGAGTATCTGGGCACATTCAATGAAGTGACCAAGTTGCCACCATGTTTGACTCAAGTTCCGCAACGACCTTGTTATGGATGTTCTTTCGGTTGGGAATCCCAAGGGGATTTTACCGATTGCGAATAGTTGATAGTTGCATGCCGATTATAACATTGCATAGGCTGTTTTGATCGTGAAGGATGGTTTGGGAAGTTAGAATTAACCCATGTATGTGTAGATTTCTTGTTTTAAACAAGAACGAAAATGCGATTGTGCTCACTTGGTTGTGTGGATGACTTAAGTTTGGTATGTTTTCGAGTGGAGGCTTATCGTGTTTTAGTCGATAACCAAAACCGTGCAAGAAAGAGTATTCGACTCACGATTTAGAGTCTATGGCGATAGAACCCGTTTTGGTGAGTTTGAGGCACTATTTATTTGTGAAGGGGTTAGAATCATGGATGATGTCATATCAACGAGATTTCTCTTACCTGAGAGGTATCTCAACCTATGATAGTGGCAACGGTTAGAATTCTTAGCCTACTAAGAGTTTACGATTTCCTATAGGTTTGTATAGGAGATGTAGTTGTTTGTGTATGCCGAGTTGGAGATGTATCAGCTCGGAAGTGATATTCCTTTAGTGAACGTTGCTTGCATTTATTATTGGATGTGATTTCATAACTCGAAGTGAGATAATATGGACCCGACTGTGAGGGTTATTTCCATATGGAATAGGTGTAGTTGGTTTCCGACATCATAAGGTGAGGTGGATCATGCGTTTTCTTTATAATAAATGCGTTGTCAGCCTGCTATAACGGAATGGGATGGATTGAATAATGTTCTATAGCTATTCGAGTTTTCCAAATGGATGCGAGAATATTTTTCGATGGTTTCCATTGGTAGATTACCATGGAAATTAGGTATAGTATGATAGCGCTCGAGTCATACTGGATTTATTGCCAAAGATGATAGATTACTAATCTTTATTTTTGAAACGGAAACCAAATTGTCGAGTCATATATGGATTAAATTTAATTTGACATGTCCTATTAGTTAGGTTAGTATTTTTAATGTGAGGATAAAATGTTATCTTCCATGATTGTTATTACTTTGCTTTGATGTTTGCATGTTCACTTATATGTCTATGGTCGTTAGGCATGCATGATAATTACATTGTTGTATTGATAATTTATTCGAAATAAAATCCATACTCGACTTGACAAGCTTATATTAGATAAATTCAGTTTATTTAACATATTTATTCCCATGTTGCTATTTCTATTATTGTGTCAAATTCTCTTTGTTGAAGTACATGCCCAAGTACAAAGAAGTAAGATTTAATTTATCTGGATGATTAATCGCTTTTAATTGGATTTAATGCTAAGCTCGCTTGAAAAAAAGATAAGTAGTAGAGCCAGAGATGTGGTTATAGCTATTTGGTGCATTTTGGCAATATTATGCCCTAGATATGGGTAGCCATTTTTAGGCTTTTGTTTTCCTTCGTAGAGATGGGCCTTGCATGATGATTTTGGATTTTTCTGGATCAAACCGTGTAGGGGAGGTGCTATCAAAATTTTCCGTGAGTTTTGGCATATTTAGAAAGAAATATAACAAGCGATGTTAGGTTGGATTTTCTTCAAACTAGCAAGTTGTCAGTTTTATCTTCCTACATGGAATTATTGGAAAAATGCATAAACAACTTCGAGGTTTGGTTCAATTGCATGGTAACCGAGTCCGGATCGGCTATGCCGATCCAGATCTGGTTTGACATAGTCTACCCAGGCTATGCTGATCTGAGGTGGGTAGATCCAGGGAAGGTGACGATGGTGACCTCAAGGAAAGGAGTTCTTCGGGGCGGCATTTCTTAGTGGTGAAGAGCTGGATTTCTTGATGAACGTCAGACGTTTTACTTGAACGTGTATTTAGTCAATTTTGGTTAGATACATGATCTGGGTAGTCATTGTCGATTACTATGAAGTGGTTGATATCAGTTACCATTGTTATTGACCATTTTTGTCAATTTGACATTAACGGGGATGTGATTGCGAGGAGCAGGATTTGATGGTTCATTCGATGACGATTTCAACATGATGGCTCTTCGATGGATGGCTTTGGCTTGAGGTAAGGATGTGGTGTTTTTATGATATGATGTGTCGTTCGATGATGATGCTTCCAGGATGGGGGAAAGGCTGCATTATTCCCAAATAGAATGTTTGTTGAAAACGGCAAGTACGGTCTGTCTTGTGGCGTCAATTTTTCAGTAGTATTAAATTGTGTTGTTTTATGGCTTAAAGAATTTCGAGAGCGAAAATTCTTAGAGGGGAGAACGACCCGCATTCTACGTTTCGGAGGATCATAGAATATTTATTTTATTTTCTTATGAGTTCGTATGACTGTATAACTTTAGAAAATGACTGTTAGGCAATTTACGACTTTCACCATTTCTTTCGAATTTTAGTGTGACCATTTTACCCTTGAAAAATCTTGATTTGCTCATAAATTTTGATTAGTAAAGAGTTTAGACCTAAAATCACTATCATTGGATTTTGATGATGATTTCTCATTTCATAGAATGGTCACATTAAGCAAACGACATTACTATTTGGGAGGAATGATTGAATTAAGTTCTAGGCTGGCTTAGGCAGCTTAATTGGGCCGGATAAGGTCATTAAAGGGAGGGCCCAAAGTCAATTTCGGGAGGATCAAGTGGGATCTGAATTGGGTAAGAGAATCATTTATTCTTGGTTTTACAACTTCCAAGAAAGATCCTATCAACATCTAATGGCTTCCATCCTCTAAAATACCTTCTAATATCTTTTTTAATTAGCCCAAACATAATATTATTGAAGATTATATAATCTCAACATCAAATCAATTTTGCGGCCGCTGTATAGCATTTGAATCCGAGCCAAATCATCATCACTTTCAGATCTAACTATTTGGGGGCAATTAAGGTGAGTGATTAGTATCATTACTCACTAATTAACGTTAATTAGTAGATAATCACCTTTAAAAATCATAGAAAGATGCTCATAAATCATGATTTAATATGTTATTGCACGTATATGAAATTGGGTTAATTTGATTACATTTTGTTAATCACGGAAATTAGGGAAGCCAAAATAACAATGCTTTTGTAACCTCGTTGTGATGATTTTCCTTACTATTGGCCTTGATATTGCTTGTATATGTTGTTTTATTAGTTTGGTATGCCAAGACATTGCCTAGAAATGTAAGGATGGATAAAAACGTCATCATATGGCGAAATAGGATGCTAAAAACCATTTTGGAAGTGTTATAGGTCCCAATTTGACATTCTTGGATCTAGTTAGAGTCGGATTGTTAAAGCCGGACCAATATCCAATTTGCACAAAACTTTATGGGGACGATAAGGGAGGTCCCAGGAGGAGCAAGGCCAAATTACAGGTCGTTTGGAGTTATGGAGATCCAGTTAGAGCACTTACAAGTTCGGTTTGACATTCTTAGATATAGTTACATTCGGACCAACAATACCTGGATTGCACGAAATTTTCGGGGATGACAAGGAAGGTCCTAGTAGGTTCTAGTCCAAATTTCAAGTCGCTTGTAGTTATGGAGATCAAGTTATGGTGCCTTGAAATTATGTTCGACTTATCCTATTCGGGCTTCCCCTATCCGAGAATGGGCAAAGGTTATGCATTCACGTGCATGACATTACTTCCTGATGACGACTAGACTCCTTTGACGATACTCCAATACGACTAACTAACCAAAGATGCAAATGTAAGTCTAAGTGGGAAGTTACCACCTAGGATCCAGATGGGAATTGTCGGGTTGACTTTTAGGTTAGACTTCACTGCAGGAACAAGTGCAAAGGAGATATCTGTATTCATGACTTTAGCATATCAACTGGGAAGTGACACAAGGAGGATCAGAGTCCATGTTGTGTGCTGGACATACTTAGTGCGTGTTGTAAGCAAGACATAGCCAGTCCATGTTTTGTGCAGGACATGTAAGTGTCACAACATATTTGGTAGCTAAAAAAGTGGATATTGCCTGACCCAAAGTTTTATGATTCCTCTTATTATTTTGGGTGCTCATCGATGATGTTGATGAGGAACCGAGTAGCAGTTTAAGTATTATCTAGAGCTGTGAAGGTGGATTCGTTGGAGTGACGATTTGCATAATTATACTCGTATTATATTTGTTTATTTCTGTTGAATTGCACTATGGAGCCTTGACAGTGTTGGGTGTTCTGTTAGAGATAGTGTATTTGTTAATTTTGTGCATCTCTTATATAAACTCTATTATTGCTATGTTCAACTGTATGTGCCTGCGTACGTTGATTATCTGGATTATATAGTTATTTTTATCTCGTTTGTTTTATATCTGTGATTTGATTATTATATGTTATCTAAGCGCTGTGAGATATATGATAGGTTACGTAATTGTATTTATGTTCTCTTCTTTCTCTTATTTTCCTTCTTATTTCTCTTCTTTTCTACTATTTCTTTCTCCTGACAATCGTTTTCATCGATCGGGTGCCTGCACAGTGCAGATTTTTAGTTCTGAGCACTGCCGGTGTAAGATCGGTCGCCCATTCAAGATGGAGGATAATGTCGCTCATGATGAAGACATGTTCAATCTCACATCCAACAACTATTCCTATTAAAAGCCGATGATGAAGGACCACTTGTATTGCAAGGATTTACATGAACCCATTATCAATAAAGATAAGGTAAAAGGAAAGATTGATGCTCATTGGGAACTACTGAACTGGAGTTTGTTGCTATAATTCGTAAGTACATTAATAAGACTCTCTTCGAGCATGTTTCTACTTATAAAAATTCTAATGAAGCATGGAAAAATCTTGAGTCCGCGATTCATAAGAAAATGCTTCGAAACAATGCCAATTTAGTTTGACGGTTGGTGAAGTTAGAGTATAAGGATGGTCATAGTATGATTGAGCACTTGAATAATTTCAAGGGTCTCATAAATCAACTAACAAAAATTGATAATGAGTTACAAGCCCTTCTACATCTCCTTGTTGGAAAGTTGGGATTCACCCGTATCCGCACTTAGTAACTTAGCTCCGAAAGGAAAGTTAACCATAGATACCATTAGTGAAAGTCTTCTTGGTGAAGAAAAAAAGAGAATGGAATGAGTGAGTCTATCCATCCCGAAGTTAACATTGTTGAGAATCAGGGTCGGCATGAAACTCATGGACCTAATAAGAGACAAGATCCGCATCAATCTCGAGGTAGATTCAAGTCACACTCAAAGAGCGCATGCTATTACTATGGAAGGATGGGCCATAAGAAATGGAATTTCGATCCTTTAAAAGAGAGCAACAGGTCAGTAATGTTATGCCAAACCAAATAAGCCAACGAGGAAGCAAGAAGAAAAGAGTACTACTGCCATAGTATTAAAAGAAGATCTACTAATCTCATTCACGAAGGTAACATTCTAAACATTGTTTATGATTAGAGTTCTTGGATTGTTGATTCTTATGCTTCCTTCCTTGTTACTCAACATGTAAGATTCTTCTCATCCTACAAAGTAGTGACTTTGGTAAGGTAAAAATGAGAAATCAATAAAGAGCAAGGTTGTTAGGATAGGAGACATCATTCTACCAACAAGCATCGGGTGCAAGCTTGTTCTGAAAGATGTAAGGCATGTCCCGGCCATGCGCCTGAATCTTATCTCTACCGGAAAGCTAGATGATGTTGATCTGATGAATTGCTTTAGGGAAAGGAAGTGTAATCTCACCTAAAGAAGTTTAATAATGGCTCGAGGAAAGAAGGTATGATCATTATACGTAATGCAAGCTAAACTCTAGAAAGGATAGGTATGATCATTATATGGACACATCGCATAAACGACTTGGGCACATCAGTGAGTAGGGTCTTCACATACTCATTCGGAAAAAAATCCTCCCTAACGTGAAAGTTAACCACTTGATCCTTGTGCTCATTCTATAGATGAAAACAACACAGAGTGGCTTTCCAAAGATCTTCTCTACCCACAAGGAAAAAGAACATTCTAGACATCATACACACTGACGTGTGGTCGATGTCTGAGAGATTCGTTGGTGGTGTTTTAAATTTTGTCACCTTCATTGATGATCATTCAAAGAAAGTATGGTTGCACCTGTTAAAAGCAAAGGATTAAGTGTTTGATTCCTTCAATGAACTCCTTGCTCTAGTGGAGCGTGTGATTGGACGGAAGATAAAGTGTGTATAATCGGATAGCAAAGGTAAGTATAAAGGTCCTTTTGAAGCCTACTGCAAGAAATATGGTTTTAGGCTAGAGAACACTCCACCCAAGACACCATAATTGGATCGACTATTTGAGAGAATGAACAGAACCGTTGAAGAAACAATTCATTGTGTGCTCTCTCATGCTAAGTTACACAAATCATTTTAGGGGAGAAGCTATAATGGCCTTGATTGACATTGTCAACCTCACACCTTCATAGAATCATCTCAAGGTGTTCGAGTGCAGGGCATTTGTACACATCCCCAAAGATGGGAATGCTAAGCTTGATGAAAAGACAAAGGAGTGTATCTACCATCTTTCACCCAAGGATGAATTTGGGTACCGGCTTTAGCATCCAATTAACAAGAATTTTGTTCATAGTAGAGATGTTGTATTCTTTCGAGGACCAAACAATTGAAGATATCAAAAATTTAGAGAGGCCAAGAATGAGAAGCGGTAAGAACACTGAACCTACTCTAGTTCGACAAGAAGATAATAACACATAAGAAGTAGTGATGTTAAAGATCCAAAAATTCATGATGACCCAGTTTAGGAAGAATCTCAATCTAGCACTCCAACGGCACCAGAGCCAAGACGATCCTGGATGGATGGAAGTCCATCCACCAGATACTACACAGAGGAGTATGTTATGCTCACTGACGAAGAAGGGGGACTCAAAGCTATAAATAAGCGATGAGTGACTGTCAAAAAGAAGAATGGAGAATAGCCATGCAAGAAGAAATGCAATCCTTGCATGAGAATAAAACATATGATGTATTGGAGTTACCAAAAAGGAGAGGAGCTTTAAAGAATAAGTGGGTGTATAGAATCAAGACCGAAGAGAACTGTTCAAAGCTCGCTACAAAGCTCGGTTAGTCGTCTAAGGATCCGAACAAGAAAAAGGTATCGACCTTGAAGATATATTCTCTCACATTGTAAAGATGTCATCCATCTGAGTTTCCTATGGCAAATCATGCAAGATTTAAAGATTGAACAACTTGATGTCAAGATAGTGTTTATTTATGGTGACCTAGTGGAAGATATCTACATGGAGCAGTCTGAGGGATTCAAAGTTCCAAGCAAAGAAAATTTAGTGTGTTGCCTCAAAAAGAGTTTATACAAGCTTAAGCAAGCACCAAGGCAATGGTACAAGAAGTTCAAATCATTCATGGCAGAACATTATTTCAAAAAGATGGAAAGCGATCATTGTGTCTTCACAAAGAGGCATGTAAGTGGTGACATTCTTATACTTCTACTCTATGTTGATGATATGTTAATTATTGGTCAAGATCGCATAAAGATAGCTGCTTTAAAGAAAGATCTAAGCAAAAGCTTCACCATAAAAAGATTTGGGACCGGCCAAACAAATCCGCGGGATGAGAATAACTCATGATAGATCAAAAAGAATATAATAATATCCCCAGAGAGAGGTATTGAGAAAGTATTGGAAAAGTTCAACATGCACAAATCAAAGTCGGTTAACACTCCGCTTACAGGATACTTCAAGCTAAGTTCGAAGCAGAGTTCAACAAGTGAAAAAGACGTAGAGGAAATGAAGAAGATACCATACTCATTTGTAGTAGGCACTCTCATGTATGCAATGATATGCACAAGACCAAATATCGCTTATGCAGTTGGTGTTGTCAGTCGCTTCTTGGCTAACCCAAGGAATGAACACTGGGTTCCAGTCAAATGGAACCTCGGATATTTAAGCGGAACTTCAAAATGATGTTTATTCTTTGGGAAAGGAAAACCTATACTAGAAGGATATACAGATGCAAACTTGGATGGTGACACTGATTCAAGAAAATCAACATCGGGATACTTTATCACCTTTGTAGGGGGAGACGGCAATCAAAGCTACAAAAGTGTGTTGCATTATCCACCACAGAGGCAGAATATATCACAACTACTAACTTTGATTCAAGTATATGTTACGGATAAAAAACTTGTTGCATTAATTGGGAATGGATAGAAAGTATGTCTTGAAGTGTGACAATCAAAGTGCAATTTACTTGGCAAAGATTTCAACATTTCATTCGTGCATTAAGCACATTGATACAAGATGTCATCAGATTTGAGAAGTCCTCAAAAAAAGCAAAAACATCTTGACAAGGTTCACATAGATGAGAACTGGTCTGACATGATTACCAAGGTAATACCAACAAATTAGTTCGAAGATTGCTGTCAAGGTGTCGGTTCGCTACTACCTCCCAATTAAGTCGAGATGGGGAGGTTTGTCTGAATCTCTCCTTAATTGGAGATTTTCTCAAAATTCTAGATATTTCTGGAGAAGTGTAGAATTTTGTAGAATGTTTCGGAGAACTTTGGAGAAGTGTAGAACTCTCTAGAAGCTTGTAGAAGAGTATGGAACCCTCTGGAATATTCTGGGGATGTGTGGAACCTTTTAGAAGAGCATCGGAGGATGTTAAAGGGAATGGAAGAGTGTAGTGATTCCTAAAGAGTGTGGATCATTTTAGAGAATCAATCTCCTCCCTTAAATACAAGTAATCTTCACTATTCATTGTGAAAGTTGAGTAGTATAAATAGGGGTAGGAGCATTCATTTCTAACCATCCAAAAATACAAGAATCAAGAGAGAATCTTAGGTTAAGCAAAACTAGAGAGTTAGAGAGCCTCTTTAAGAGAAAAAAAGATAACTTGGGAAGCCTCTATCCTCAAGCTCGAGTGAGCCACGGAGTGTGAGTTACTTTTGTAACCATATTTTTGTAATCTCATTATTTTTTGTATAGTGAAAGAATCTCCACATTGGATAATTATACATTCTTGCTCTTCCATTACTGCCTTTAATTTTAAAGTGCCTACCTTAACTTCACGAAGCGGGAAGACCGGGGTTTCCCAACACATCTTCGAAATTCAACAAGTATTAGATCCTGTAAAACATAGCATATTCATTCTTCATTAACAACCATTTCATGTACATCCAATTTTACAACCATCCATGCAGCAGCGCATAGTGAATGACATTACATATGATACACGTGAACATAAATTTCTAAGCGATACCTTCTATATGAATGCTTCTTTGTAAACAATCTTGTCAAAAATATGATGAAAATTTCTTATATGTACTGGAATTTCTACATGAATGTAGTTTTTGAAACCTAAAAACAGATTTTTATCCAATTTTCCCACACTTATAATGAGTAAATGCGTAGTTCGACCAATTTTGCACTTGAATTTATCATTCAAAATCTTAACAAACCATTGCAAACATCCAAATTTAGAAAATTAAATTTTCTTGATCTAATTTCTTATGTTAGAAAAAGGTATCGATGGAAAATTTATAGTTTTGTCGTTCTCCTACGTACCCTTTTCCTTATACGCTAGAACATTCTCCCGTGTCCCCGTTAAATTTTCAACTTTTCCAAGTATAGGTGCCATAAGTTAAACTTCCATTTTTAGAATTCAAAAGCTTCCTCTTTTAAAAATTCATTCTTCAAGGTTCTGAAAAACTTTTTTATGTACCAACCAAGAGAATAATTAAGAATAAGTCATCAATGTTTTACCTTGTCATATTATGATGATTTGTTCTTGTCATTGTCATTTAATATAACTTGCATTTTAAGTTATAATTTACACTTTCAATATTAGCCTAAGGTTATTTATTTAGTTTTATTTCCATGTTTCAATGGAAACAAAAATTCGAAGACTAACTTTTTTTTCTCAACTGAAGTTTACCATTTTATACTTTATGTGTGTTGACCATTCTTTACAATCATTTCTAACCTTCATGCATTTTTTACAGTTTCTTCAAGCCTACAGTATCCTTTATGTGTGTTGACCATTTTCTACTATCCTTTCGTAGCCTCATTCCTTTTTGATAGTTTCTTCAAGCCTCATACAAGAACAATATAAAACTTATGTTTTACTTAATACCCATTTATTGTTTATACATATATCAAGATAATATTTTGAGACTATATCTACTTTCCTACATTGTCTACAGCGATCTCAAATTAATGTTCTAGAAAATAACCATTGCTATATCCCTCGTTTCTTTTTTTCCATCTACCTAGGCGCTAATTATTATTTACTCCATATTTAAAATTTTGGTTGACATTTATTTATTTTCTTTTAAAAAATAAAGCTTTAAATTTTATCAATAATTTATTTGTTTTCACCAAACCATTCTTTTCAAAATTATCCTTAGAAGATTTAAAATATTTTTAAAATTTTAAAAATTGGATTAGATAAGACTAGTTATCCTGCTATTAATTTTTTCCCATCATATTCTTCCAGCAATCAAATATTGGAAAAGTCTCAATCTATGCAAAATGAGAGCCTTCTAAAAGGCCTTAATTTAGATTTTCTATATTGTCATTACAACTTATCAATTACTGCACCTTTTATCATATTTTAAGGATCATAAACATTAATATAATGGAACTGTTCTTTTTTAATGAGAATGTAATGCTAACTTTCTACGATTCATTTTTTCAAAAAGAAGTTTTTTTTATTGTAAAGTAATATAGAAATTCTTGTCATTTCTTTGTTGAAACAAACAGCACAAAATATGGTATTTTCCTATATTTTGTACATCTATTTCGCTAAATTTACACTCCTCGCCGCTTCAAAAAAAATTATTTACTTTTAACACTATTGGTTAATAAAAACTCATATTACAATTCCTTTCATTCTAATGAATTAATGTCATATACCATCCTACTTACGAACTTTTTATTCTTGTTCATTCTTGAAGTCATTTAAGGTTTATTTTCACTATTCTTATCCTTCTTTCTCTGAATCCTTTACTCTGTTCCAAATTCCTACCATCTTTTTTCTCAAGAGAATAGAGTTATCAAAATTTCCATTTAGAAGTTCCCATATCTATTTCATTTATATTGTCCAGCCCTATAAAAGTATGCTTTTTAAAACCCTTTTTTTTAAAGCTCAATTTTCATTTTAAATATCTTTTCTATTTATTTTTTGGAAAATTTATATTTCAATGTGTTCAAAGATATATCTCAAAGTATACTTTTCCAAAAATTTCTAATTTCAAAATCATGTACGGTTTAGATTGAAAATGGGTTTATAGTCTCCTTTTTCTTCAAAACACATACTTACAAGGTCTTATTAATCTGTAAATAATTCTTCTATAAAGATTGTACATCTTTCTTCCTTACTAAAATCCTTTCTTTTTTCATTTCGCTCCTTTTTATTCAAAACACAAGTGTTATCCCATTATTATTATTATGGAATTTCTATATTCTTATTGCCTATGATATATGGATATTCAACCATTTTCTTAATAACTAAACTTGTTGTACATTATATATTGGCAGTTACACAAGGACCTAACATCTTCGGACTCTCTTAACCCGATCTGAAAACTATGTACAAATCCATCTCCAAAGATCTTTCATATGTTATTACTCTACAAATAAGATTACTACGATCTTATTATATATATTATATTTGTATTTTCTCAATACAAGTACGTTTACTCCCTATATTTAAAGGATTTACTAACTTAAGCTCTGATTCTAAATGTAATAACCCGCAGCCCAATAGGTTATAATTTTCACAAAAAGCGAAAATCCAGGTCCATTAAAGCATAAAACATTTGTTTGGTACCCTGCAAAATAAATAAAAACATTTGTCAACGCTTAAGTAAATAACTCATAGTGGAATAATTTAAAATATTATAATAAGTAACTACTCACCAAAATACTGGCACTTTTAAGTCAATTACCTTTAAAATATCTCAACCTTATCTTTTACCTTACATATTGGTTGCTTTGTGGAGGGCTCAGAACAATTATATTTGTGATTGGTAAATTATACGGTTTTATATATAATACTACATATGCAGATTGCCTACCATTTTTGTTATATTCGATTTACTAGTGTTGTTCAAACCTCATCACTACA
The DNA here is from genome assembly GCA_030737875.1 of Allium sativum. Taxonomy (NCBI): domain Eukaryota; kingdom Viridiplantae; phylum Streptophyta; class Magnoliopsida; order Asparagales; family Amaryllidaceae; genus Allium; species Allium sativum. The sequence continues at coordinate 721,942,946 of CM060909.1, read as the reverse complement.
TGCATATTACACTTATCTAGTACTTAGTAGATCTAATGTAATATATAATAATCATATATCTATATAAATGCATCCCATTGGACCACTTCGGTACTGGATGCCCCTATAGTATCTTTCGTAATCATCTCATTAGGATTAAAACATCATGCCACTTTAAGATAGCGCTATCGTAGTATGAGAACGTGTAAGCTACATACACACTAGACCACTATATGTCTACACAAGAATGTTCATGTTGTCATTCTATCTTCTAGACTACCCAAACCAGTCAAGGATATACCCTATAGATACACCCTTATAGACCTTACCTTTGATGGACATCCCCGTGTCTATATTTGAGCATCATCCCGAGGAATTTCTACCTTCATTTCTAAAAACACTCCAAATGATCTGTGATGGGTTGCAACCAAATTGGCTACATCGCAGACTCGTTGGTTTCGTATTAAATGCACGATATGAAATTACAATTGTAATTTCGGCTAGACGCTATGTCTAACATTCCTTCATTATTTGTTTAATTCATCTTTCATCAAATTTTCATCTAGTGCTCTTATTTTACTTTTCTATCACTGCCTTTTATTTAACTCTCTACCTATCATAAAGATAGTCATTGTAACAACCCGGAAAATCAAAACCAATTTAAATTTTTTATTTTGACAATTTTAATGAATTTTGAATATTTAAAATGATTTATTTTAAATAATAACGACTAGAAATTTATTTTGAGCAAAATTAGAACGTATAAACTTATTTAAATCGAAATTAGAATAAATATTTTTATTTTAATTATAAAAGGAATTGGAAATGGCGCGGTAGTTTGAAAATTCGATTTCAAATTTCAAGTGAATGTACAGGATTCAAAGTAAGCCGGATTTTAATGAAACCAGGAATATTTGAATCTGTGTGAAAATATCTTTCCAATGAATCTGAAAAATCCATATTTCATAACGGGAATAAAAAGTTATGTCCAGTTGAAAATTCAGAATAGTCGCTACGGAAATATAGCCCTTAAAAATAGCGATTTTGCAAACGATCTTCGTTTTCGATGAGACCACTTTTGTTGGATCTGAAATGTCAAATTATTGCTAAATCCTAATTTACATAATTTTTGGAATCAATAAGTGAGCGTGGTGAATTTAAACGTGTTTGGTAAATTTTAGTTTGAATTTAATCGACTGAAAATGAACGTTTCTCAAACGGCCTTCAAATTTAACAAAATTAGTTTTGTTAGGACCATATCGTCAAAACATAGCCAGATTTATTTTTCTGGAATTTTTGGAGTTAGTGTGTGGCCCAAAATATTAAAATCTGCATTTGAATTTAAAATATAATGATTTACATTTTAAATTTAGCCGAAATAGTAGAATTGGGTTACAAAACATATCCCATTGTGTTTGGAATGGGGGTAATAAGCTAGGGGCGACAGTCAATGGGTTTGATTTGGAGTTAGAATTAAAAAGTTATTTTTTTTTTTGAAATAATTAATTAATTATACTATATAGTCAACCCCCCTTTTCATATCTCTCTCTCTCCCTCACCTTCAGATCCGTCGATCAGTTTTAAAGAAAGAAAAAAAATGAAAACCGCTGCAACGATCTCGCGCCGCCGCCGTTGATGGACCCTACCCCAGCCGCCACGCCAGCGCACGCCACCACCCCCTCCGGCTATCCCTCCTCCTAAACCCTTCCACATCTCCTTCCTCCACCCAAATCGCAGCCGACACTCCACCATACGTCAGCCGCAGACACTAGACCCGAACCCCACCATCTTCCCTTCACCGACGCGACATTAGCATGTCCCTCTTCCTCCAGTCCGCCGCAGGACAGCAGAGCACCCCCCCTCTCTCTCCGTTTTCCCTTCACGGCGAACACCAGTAGCGACGCCAACAACGCGATGGAGCCTGGACGATTTCAAATGGAGAAGACAACGCAGTGAGTTTTTATTTATTTAAATAAACATATATTGAATTCATTTTTTGTTTTAAAAAGATTATATTTTTATTTGTGAAAAGGAACGATTTTTATTTATAGAAAGATTATATTTTTATTTAGGAAAAAATGAGATTTTTATATCGATAAAGATGAGATTTTTAAATGTAAAAAGATACAATTTTTAATTATATAAAATTAAGATTTTTATATAATAGAAGTATTATAGAAATATGATTTTTTATTTATATAGTAGTAGAATAAAAATATGATTGTTAATATGTATGAGTAGTGATATAAAAACGTGATTTTATCCATATAGCGTTAAAATAAAAATATGATTTTTATAATATAAACATCATATTAAAAATGTGATTTTTACTGTGAACAGCGTGATAAAAATCGCATTGGCATTTCTGGCAAATCCAGGCTGTTCTGAAATTTAGAAATGAAATGGAGGAGTGGATCCCGAAGGTGATAACTCCTTACTATAATTTTCTTTGTACAGTTATTTATTTTATAACTGCATATATAACCTGCTCCCCATCGTCCACAAATGACAGACGACTTGTTTGATTGTATTGCGTTGTGGTTGATGATTGTGATGTGGAATGAAAATAAAATATTCATGAGTTGAAATAAATATTTTATCGTTAAAAATATAATTTTTTAATGTGTATATGAGTAAAATAAATATTCATTTACAAATCGGACAATTTATTTATGTACACACATTTGACTAATATTGATTAGGACGATATATTTTACACATCGCCCAACTGCACAAATAATAATCAGTGTTTGTTGTTTGAAAACACCAAACGGGTACTGGGATGATATTTGACATACACTAATCCCAGTATTTAGTTGTATGTCAATCGTTGGGTTGACAAGCTATTGTAAGCATTAATTATTCATATTTAATGCTAATACAGTTGTGTGATGCACTATGGATGATGGTTGACTGTATTTGATAATTGCTGTGTACATGTGTGCATGAAATCCATATAAATAAAATTATATAGTAATTGGCTGTGTCTGATTCCAATTCGGAAAGAACGAATATTTTAAATTAATAAATATTTTAAAATGACCAATAATGAATATTTTAAAATAACTAATTTTTTAAAATAATATTCAGGAATGGATCAAAATATGATTTTGATGTCCGATGGGATGGACACGAAAATATTTGAATTTATAAGGCCGTGTTGATTAGATTAACGCCATTTTGACATGAATGATATTTATATCGATTTTATTCATTTCTATAATGAATATTGAAAAGGAAGTGATTTCTAAATCTAACGTTTTGAAAATATTATCATTTATATATTAATGACATAATTTTGATTTAAAATTGAATATGAAGTTGAAATCGCTTCGAAAACGAATTTAAAATGATTTATAAAATACATTTTAAATGGAAATTGACGAAATATATATAATATATATATTTAATGGCCTGAATAGAATTCACCGCGGCAGTTCGCGAATTTCGACCATTGACTTTGAATTGACATTACGGAAGATCCGACCGTCTGATTCTCCTAAAACTGGGACCGTTGGGTTCATATTGAAAAGAGCTTTCCAAAGAATATAAGAGATTTGAAATCTAACGGTTAGATTTGGAATTATTTCCAAATCAAATTTAGAAAAAGTCGTTGTAAGTGCAGTTCGATGACTGTTTATGGAAATTGACTATACGGGCCTTTATAAAATTATGAAAAATATTAATAATTTGTGCATAATCATAAGAAATGATTTGAAAAGAATCGGGATGAAAAGTTCCATACTTGAAAAGATAAAAATATATTTTTATCAAAATGAACTAGTCATTAACAAGAATAATAATTCAATATTTTTAAATAAGTAAACTGGATTTGAAATGGTCTTAAAAATAACTAGAATTTCCAATACATGAATTGGAATGGATTTGAATCGAAATTATCTTCGGAATATTTTAATATTGGGTTCCATGATTATACGGATAATGTGGAGGAACTTGGAAGATATATATCGTTATTCCCAGTACGATATTTGTTGATCTCAGGATTTGATATTAAATATAAGCCGATATAATTTCTATTCAGAGTCTTGTATTTAATATTGAATTGGATTTTGGGTTTGTCGTGAATGGTGTCTTCATTAACACTGTTCTTAAACCAAGTTGAGAAAAGAATAAATCTTCTAATTAAGATTTCGTGAAGTTTTCCATTTAATTAATATTTAATTGGAATTGAATAAAAGAATTGGATTTTGGGTTTGTCGTGAATGGTGTCTTAAATAACAATGTTCTTTTACCCCATGTGAAAAGAATAAATCTTTTAATAAAGATTATTAGTGTTTCCAGTCAATTAACATTTAATTGGAATAAAATGGAATGTGAATTAGGTTTATTGTGAATTGTGTTTTAAATGACATTCGTTCTTTAACCCAATTTAAGTGATTTGGAATTTATAAATATTTTTATTAAGATTTAACGGGAATTTTCCAAAATAAATTTTTCCAATTTAATATATTAAATTGGAATTGATTGGAATTCGATTTGATAATAATCGAAATGAGCTTCTGTGGAGGAAGACTGTTAATATATATGGAATTTAAAAGGCTTCGTCGTTATTCCATTTATATTAATAGTCGGATACGGAAATTTTTATCGATTATATATTGATCTTTTTTCCGTGATGATTCCATAATTAATGGAACGTGATTTGGGTTTATCAAGAACTGTGTTTTAAATGATAATAGTTCTTTAACCCAGTTAAAGACAGGATTACATGTCTAACATTGTATTTCGAGCTATATGGTTAATCTCTGCTAAATATATGTCTGTTTGGTGGCAGAGAATTTATTCTCTTGCTTAACACCCTTCTCTAAGACGTACGAGCATAGAGGTTATATATCGGTAGAAACCAATAGTACGGTGTAGATTGTCGATGCGACATGTTTGTGTTTCCAAAGTTAAATAATTATTAATATTGATTTTTGGAAAGATTAAAACTAAGTGGAGTTTTAATGAATCTTTAATTAGATTGAAATGGGAAATGATAAATTATCAAATTTGGGAAATGACCAAGAATGGAGTATCACCAGTTTTGCTCCTAGCGATGGTTAAATCTTAAATTTGATTTAAATGTGTAATGGTAATTAAATTTACCGATAACACTGTGGTGTTATATATGGAGTATTACCAGTTTTGCTCCATAGGATGAATAGGTTGGGATTGGGAAATAAAACAAATGATTACTTCGGTAAGGTGCGTTAATCCCGACTAGTTTGGAAAACCTTAATATGGTTTGAATTTTACATCCAAAGGAAGATTAAAGAATAAATTTAAAGAATTTATCTTTGATAAAATTAATGGGAACCTTTCGTAAAGGATATTAATATTTAAATAAAAGAATATTTAGAATTGGAATGAGGTGTATGTTGTGTTTTTATAACACTAGTTTATTATATACGTGAGTTATTCGGAAAGGTCGGGTTCATACCTGTTCTGAATAACTGATTCGACGATAAGTCGACGATGAAGACAGTGGTTGAAGACCAGAGGTCTTAACATCGTTTGGATGATTACTGATGTCTTGATTGGGTTGTACATCCAAGACGAGGTAATAAGTGGTGATCGTCCAGACGTACTTGGAGATCGACCAGATATGTGAGGACCTCTCTCCTGTATTGGACATATGGGACAAGGAATAAGGAGCCTCCGGTTTTTCTCAGACCTAGAACGAACTTTTAAATGGATGTGTGTCTGACATTGGATTTTATTCTATGTAGATTGATTTCTATTAAATATATATATATTTGTCGGCGGGGAATTTATTCTCTTTCTTAACGCCCTTCTCTGAGACGTACGAGCTCAGAGGTTATATATCGATAGACATCATTCGTATGTCGTGAATTGCCTGTGTGGCATGCTGAGATGCAGATGATCAAGGCTTCTGTTGAAAAGCAGAGTCTTGTGGTTTATGATCAAAGCACGATTTTAATATAGCATAGCTTTGTGTATAGCGTTAATTCACGAGCCTCACACCTTGATATGAGTTAAAAACGGGATAAGGGACCCAAGGAGGACATGACATTTCTTTCTATCTATGGGTGGTGTCATGTTTTTGCAAGACCTGACATTTATATTATTTTTACCTTTGTGGTTGTTGGAATGTGAGGCGCCTCGGTTATATCGGTCTCTATGGAGCCGATGGATAAGTCTGATAGGACTGGGAAACGTGTGTTCAGGATTACTAATCCACTAACGTAAGTGTGGACCGACCTTAGAGGATCCAGGGGTTGCCCAGATTGTGCAGTCCCGAGACATTTGCTAGAGTGTCTCGAAGAGGAAAGGAGTACATCCCTTGCCTAGACTCATGACGGAAGTCCAATTTCCAATACGTGACATTCAGTTTTATTTGTAGAGCCTAGTATGGCGATATAGTGGGATGGGGCACTGTGTCGTCTATGATTGATACATTTATATTTGAAGTTGTTTTCATACACTTTACACTATAATAGTATAAAATGATTTAATTTAAACGTACCAAGCATGTTTGGCTATTACAAGGGAAAATTCTATCCTTCGGCTTGCGTTGCGTTGTGTGATGGGACCTGAGTCTTATAATAGCTTCATTTTTCAGAAAGCATTGCACTGTTTATTTATGCACTAGTATTCTTGTGAGGAAACTCGTTCCGTGTTATACGGCGTGGTCCCTTGATATACTATATTTTAAAGTAAAGTTTTAAATAATTGTTTTAGTTCTCACACTAGTCACATGACTGACCTGGAGTTTACTGTTTTAACCTAAACTCTGGGTGCCCCTATTTTCCACAAGGGCAGCTAGGAGTTTTGAATTTGCAGATTTATATTCACAGGATCCTGGTTTACAGCTGGAATGATATTCAAAAAGCTCTGTATCCATGTATCTCTTTCAGTTGTGTTTTGTATTATTTTCCGATGTGTTGTGCATCCATAAATCTCTGATATTTATTAAATGTATTTTATTTGTTCATACTCTATATATTCTTGTACTCTGATGTAAATTGTTGTAATAAGCAATGAAATGTTCTTCTGTTTGCATTATGATTCGTCTTGTCCTCAAAGCAATCCTTTCTTTCTCTTCTCTACGGAGAACGGGGAAGTTCGGGTCGTTACATGTGGTACCAGAGCTTTGGTTTTACAGAGCTCGAGAACAAGACGTATTAAAACTGAACGAAAGAATTCATCGAAGATTGGATTAGCAATATCCAATGAGGATGACTCGTTAGAGAAAGGATCGGTAGTATCCTAGAACGAGTGTGAAATGTAGTGTTTTCAAAATAAAAATGAAAAAAAATTCCAATTTTGTTTTGAAAATTTAAATCTTATTATACGTATTTTGTTTCTTATTTTATATTGAATTTGGACGATCTAGTATATGAAGATTTTGCATATACGCCTTGCAAACGTGTATACGAAGCCTCAAATATACAATATAGATATAGAATCACACTCTAATCACTCGGAGATGATTCTGATGATTGATGCATCATCATTAGAGTTTATGTTCGAGGTTTGAAAGTGGGATTTCTATATATTTCCAATTGACTGGTGTGAGAACCAAAAACTAGATAGGGATTATTGTTGTGAATTGGCATCAAAAACATGATTTTGCATATATATACCAAAGTTATGAATTTGAAATTTTAATCAACTAATTGATTAATGATTGTGTTGTGCGATTATTCATTTAAACCAATATGATAATGTATGGTAACTTTAGCCAGATTGAATCAAATATTGAACTACCTTGAAAATTGATTGAAAACGCATACATGTACATGCATATATATTGTACAGGTCATAACAGGGAAACTAAGAAGAGGAATAAAATCATATGCCCGACAAATAGGTATGTGTTTACTAGTTTTTTCTTTTAAAAGGTTTATGAGCCTAAGGCTAGCCGCTTTGCAATTTTTCTTTTTCTTTTAAAAGGTTTATGAGCCTAAGGCTGACCGCATGGCAATTTTTATTTTTCTTTTTCTTTTAAAAGGTTTATGAGCCTAAGGCTGGCCGCTTGGCAATTTTTTCTTTTTCTTTTAAAAGGTTTATGAGCCTAAGGCTGGCCGCTTGGCATTCTGGTTATCTTTTGGATTAATGAGGGCCCTGCGAAGCGGGTTGCGGTTTTAAATGTCCCCCCGTACAAAGGAGGTTATTGCAAAAATTTAGGGTGTTAGCAAATTTTTGAAGAATTGGAAAATTCCTAGAAACTGAAAAGTTGAAGGATGAAAGCCAAACTGAAAGTTGAGTTGGTTAGTTAAACAAATTTCAGCTCCAATCCTTTTCGAGGACGAAAAGATTTTAAGTGGGGGAGATTGCAACAACCCGGAAAATCAGAACCAATTTAAAATTTTTATTTTGGCAATTTTAACGAATTTTGAATATTTAAAATGATTTATTTTAAATAATAACAACTAGAAATTTATTTTGAATAGAATGAGAACGTATAAACTTATTTAAATCGAAATTAGAATATAATTTTTTATTTTAATTATAAAAGGAATTGGAAATGGCGTGGCAGTTTGGAAATTCGATTTCAAATTTCAAATGAATGTACATGATTCAAAATAAACTAGATTTTAGTGAAACTAGAAATATTTGAATCTATGTGAAAATATCTTTCCAACGATTCTAAAAAATCCAGAATTCATAGCGGGAATAAAAAGTTATGTCCAGTTAAAAATTCAGAATAGTCGCTATGGAGATATAGCCCTTAAAAATAGCGATTTTGCAAACGACCTCTGTTTTCGACGAGACAACTTTTGTTGGATCCAGAATGTCAAATTATTGCTAGATTCCAATTTTCATAATTTTTGGAATCAATATGTGAGCATGGTGAATTTAAACGTGTTTGGTAAATTTCAGTTTGAATTTAATCGACTGAAAAATGACCGTTTTTCAAACGATCTCCAAATTCGATGAAATTAGTTTTGTTAGGATCGTATCGTCAAAACATAGCCAGATTTATTTTTCTAGAATTTTTGGAGTCGGTGTGTGGCCCCAGTAAATTAAAATGTGCGTTTGAATACAAAATATAATGATTTATATTTTAAATTTAGCGGAAACTGGTCGTAACTGTCGAATGGGGTTATGAAACATATCCCATTGTGTTCGAAATATGGGTAATTACCTAGGGCGACAGTCAGTGGGTTTGATTTGGAGTTCGAATTATAAAGTTATTTTTTTTTTGAAAAAATTAAATTAATTAATTATATTATATAGTCAACCGCCCCCTTTCATTTCTCTCTTTCCCTTACCTTCAGATCTGTCGATCATTTTTATAGAAAGAAAAAAAATGAAAACCGCTCCACCGATCTCGCGTTGCCGCCGTTAACGGACCCTCCCCCTTCCGTCGCGCAAGCGCGTGCCACCACCTCCTCCGGCTATCCCTCCTCCTCTCTCCTCTAAAACCCGTCCACACCTCGTTCCTCCACCCCAATCGCAGCCGACAGTCCACCCTAGGTAAGCCACCGACATAGACCCGAACCCCGCCCCCTTCCCTTCACCGACGTGACATCAGCACCCCCTCTCTTCCTCTACTCAGCCGCAGGACAATAGAGCACACCCCTCTCACTGTTTTCCCTTCACAGCGAACACCAGTAGCGACGCCAACAACGCGATGGACCCTGGAACGATTTTAAACAGAGAAGACAACGCAGTGAGTTTTTATTTATTTAAATAAACATGTATTGAATTCATTTTCAATTTTAAAAAGATTATATTTTTATTTATGAAAAGGAATGATTTTTATTTATAGAAAGATTATATTTATGTTCAGGAAAAGATGAGATTTTTATATTGATAAAGATGAGATTTTTAAATGTAAAAAGTTATGATTTTTAATTATATAAAATTAGGTTTTTTTTATATAATAGAAGTATTATAGAAATATGATTTTTATTTATATAGTAGCAGGATAAAAATATGATTTTTAATATATATGAGTAGCGGTACAAAAATGTGATTTTATCCAAATAGCTTTAAAATAAAAATGTGATTTTTATAATATAAACATCATATTAAAAATGTGAATTTTACTATGAACAACGTGATAAAAATCGCATTGGCATTTCGGGAAAATCCAGACTGTTCTGAAATTCAAAAATGAAATGGAGGAGTGGATCCCGAAGGTGAGAACTCCTCACTATAATTTTCTTTGTATAGTTATTTATTTTATAACTGCATACATGAACTGCTTCCCGTCGTCCACAGACCATGGACGACTTGTTTGATTGTATTGCGTCGTGGTTGATGATTGTGACGTGGAATGAAAATAAAATATTCATAAGTTGAAACAAAAATTTTATCGTTAAAATTTTAATATGTATATGAATAAAATAAATACTCATTTACAAATCGGATGATTTGTTTATGTACACACATTTAAATGATATTGATTGGGACGATATATTTTACACATCGCCCAACTGCATAAATAATAATCTGTGTTTGTTGTTTGAAAACCCCATATGGGTATTGGGATGATATTGGACATACACTAATCCCAATATTTAGTTGTATGTCAATCATTGGGTTGACAAGCTTTTGTAAGCATTAATTATTCATATTTAATGCTTATGCAGTTGCGTGACGCACTCTGGATGATGGCTGACTGTGTTTGATTATTGTTGTGTACATGTGTGTATGAAATCCAAATAAATAAAATTATATGGTAATTGGTTATGTCTGATTCCAATTAAAAAAAATGAATATTTTAAATTAACAAATATTTTAAAATGACGAATAATGAATATTTTAAAATAACGAATATTTTAAAATAATATTCAGAAACTGATCAAATATGATTTTGATGTCCGATTTGGGATGGACACGAAAATATTTAAATATATAAAGTCGTGTTGATTAGATTAACGCCATTTTGACGTGAACAATATTTATATCAAATTTTATTCATTTTCATAATGAATACCGAAAAGGAAGTGATTTCTAAATCTAATGTTTTGAAAATATTATCATTTATATATTAATGATATGGAATATTCAAATTTGATTTAAAATTGAATATGAAGTTGAAATCGCTTTGAAAAACGAATTTAAAACAATTTATAAAATACGTTTTAAATGGAAATCGAGGAAATATATAATATATATATATATATATAATGGCCTGAATAGAACGTGTCGCGCCGCGGCAGTTCGCGAATTTCGACCATTGATTTCGAATTGACATTACGGGAGATCCGACCGTCGGATTCTCCTAAAACTGGAACTGTTGGGTTCATATCGAAAAGAGATTTCCAATGAATATAAGAGGTTTGAACTCTAACGGTTGGATTTGGAATTATGTCCAAATCAAATTTGGGAGAAGTCGCTCTAAGAGCAGTTCGTTGACTGTTTATGGAAATCGACTGTACGGGCCTTGATAAAATTATTAAAAATATTAATAATTTGTGTAAAATCATAAGAAATGATATGGAAAGAATTGGGATGAAAAATTCCATATTTGAAAAGATAAAAATATATTTTTATCAAAATGAACAGTTATGAACTAGAATTATAATTCAATATTTTTAAATAAATAAATTGGATTTGAAATGGTTTTAAAAATAACCAGAATTTCCAATATATGAATTGGAATGGATTTGAATCAAAATTATCTTCGAAATATTTCGATATTGGATTCCGTGATTATATGGATATTGTGGAGAAATTTGAAAGATATATATATATATATCGTTATTCCCAATACGATATTAGTTGATCTCAGGATTTGATATTGAATATAAGCCGTTATAATTTCTATTCAGAGCCTTGTATTTAATATTGAATTGGATTTTGGGTTTGTCGTGAATGGTGTCTTCATTAACAATGTTCTTAAGCCTAGTTGAGAAAAGAATAAATCTTCTTATTAAAATTTAGTGAAGTTTTCCATTTAATTAATATTTAATTGGAATTGAATAAAAGAATTGGATTTTGGGTTTGTCATGAATAATGTCTTAAATAACACTGTTTTTAAATCCTATGTGAAAAGAATTAATCGTTTAATTAAGATTTTTAGTGTTTCCAGTTAATTAACATTTAATTGGAATAAAATGGAATGTGAATTGGGTTTATTGTGAACTGTGTTTTAAACGACATTCGTTCTTTAACCCGATTTACAGTGAAATGTGATTTGGAATTTATAAATATTTTTATTAAGATTTAATGAGAATTTTCCAAAATAAAGTTTTTCAATTTAATATATTAAATTGGAATTGATTGGAATTCGACGTGATATTAATCGAAATGAGCTTCTGTGGAGGAAGACTGTTAATATGTATGGAATTTTAAAAGGATTCGTCGTTATTCCATTTATATTATTAGTTGGATACGGAAATTGATATCGATTATATGTTGATCTGTTTTCCGTAATGATTCCATAATTAATGGAATGTGATTTGGGTTTAACGTGAACTGTGTTTTAAATGGCATTAGTTCTTTAACTCAGTTAAAGACAGGATTACATGTCTAACATTGTATTTCGAACTGTATGGTTGATCTCTGCTAAATATATATGTAACATCCCAAAAATTTCAGTATATTTGAATTCCAATTTAAATTAAATAAATTGTAATATATTAAGAAAAATCAAATTTTGTTGGATTTAAATGTTGGTAATTATGTGAAGTTAGTATAAATAGAGTTTCAGACTTTAGTTCTATTTAATAAGACTATGATTTGAATTTAATATTGGAATAATTAAATTTAATCTGAGTGGTTAATTTAAAGGTAGAATTCAAATTTAAATTAAAAATGGTGAAATTCTAAGTTGTGAATAATAATTGGAATTCAAAGCAGAAATTTTAAATAACCAAACTTGAGAACTTAGAATTTGTGGAATAAGTTTATAGGATTTATTTAAGTTATAATTTGGTTTAAATTTGAATTTATAAATATTAAAATTTGAATTTAAAACAGTTAATCGAATAATTGAATATTTATTTAATTAATTAACTGTAGAATTTAACGGTCTTGACGACTGTCTCGGAATTCGAAGAAACTGGCGCCATCGGAACCGGAACGGTGAATTATGCTAAGATTTCAATTTGCGTTACAATCCGACTTACCGTTTGATCGTACGAGAGAAAATGTGAACGAGATCAATGTAAATGGATAATTGGGTATTTCTCATATTTGGGCCTTATAATTATATATAAATAAAACCCACTTAACTCATCAGCTCATTTTTCATTCCATGTACGTTTTCTTCATCAAAACTCTTTCTCTAATGGCTGAAAAATCAAAAACCCTAGATCTAAAACAAATTCAAGCTTCAAAACAAAATTTCTTCAAAACATAGATTATTATATGTCTATTCGAAGGTCTCGACGATACGAACTCGCGGGTGGTCTCAGTTTTTACATGCAGCGCTCCAGGTGACCGGAATTCTTGGTCAAAGTCTGAAATTTTCGAGTTAGGGTTCAAGAATTGGGCGTTTTTGATTTTTGGCTTAATTGAAGAATCGGGGATATGGGTTTTGAAGAGGAGGAGCGTACGAGTGCGATGGTGGTGTCCGTTTGATTTCTAGTGTAGTAGTTCACCAGATTTTCAAGGTCAAAGGGCGAAAACCCCCTTCCGTTTACCTCGGCGGTGACAGCACTGTTGGTCACCGGAGACGGTGGCTCTAGTGCCTAGGGATGCGGCTCGAGATGAGCTTCTGGATGGAGGTGGTCGGAGCCTCCAATTTGGCCGGAGGTGAACAAATTTAATGGTCAAAGTTGCGGGTTTTGGGTTCTCCTTTCGATCCTGTAGCGCGCACGAGAAGGAGATGAGCGGGATTTTTACCCTGTAGGTGCTGACGTGTCGGATCTCTAGTAGGTGAGAATATTATTTTAATTTATTTATATATTTAAATTTAAACCGTAAAATGCTTATAACTTTTTCATATTTACTCGGATTTGGACGCGGGTTGTTGCGTTGGGATCGTGGCGGAATTGCGGACGTTTTGACACTAACCAGGCTGTGTTCTGAGACTGTCGAATTTTGGGCTATGGTCGGACGTTCAATTCAAACTGAAACACAAAGGTGAGTGTTTTGCCACTCACGAAATACTGAATTAATCCCATATTTATCGAATTAATGTATGAAATGAATTGGATGTATGGTAGTGATTGTTCTGGTGAATGATTGCTTGAAATTTGACATGCAAGTGTTAACATGCATTGAAAATCGATAAATTAGTTGTTTAAATTTGATTTAAATTTCTAATTTAAATTTCGAGCACTTGTTGATCAGTAATATGATTCAATTTACTGTTTGAATGAAATGATGTGATGGATGCCTTGGTTGATTTGACTGTTTGATGAATATTACCTGAATTGTTCATTTATTCAGTTCATGTTGATGTATGTTATTGACGATGAATCCCAATTACCCTTGATGTTGCGGGCATCTAATGAACCCGGGATTTATCGATAAAATGAATTAAGAACACAGAGTGAAATGATAAATCTCTGTGACCCTGATTTGGATTGAAATGATAGATCCATCCCTGAAATATCGAGAAATTAAATATTAAATCACTTGGCCATTGGATAGATAATTATATACAGACATCGGTTGGTTAAATGATTTTAATATTTGAAATTTTATTTGATAGAATTCCACATAAAAGAATGTGTCGCTACTCGATTTTTCAATTCTTTTAAGATTCTGAACTGGGATGATGATAAAAAAGGGTTGAAGGAATTTTTCCAAACCAAAATAGAAATATCTAAATTGGGGTTTGAGTATGATTTGAAATCTCTTCAAATTAAGAGTTGGATTAGAAGGAAAATTCTTATAGAAATCAAATGTTGGGAAAATTTGAAATCAAGAGTATCTGAGTTGTTTTAACCCAGTTGGAATATATATCTCGGAACTCTTGAAATCAAGTAGTTGTTTTGAACAAGGTTGAAACGAGATAGGGAACTAAGTGAACTCCATTGAGACCGGAGGATAAATTCAAGTATTTGAAAATTTGGAAGGAAGAAAGGTTTTGATTTGAGAAATTTATTTTAATATTTATGCATTGATTCTAAATAATTATTCTAGCTTTAAAACTATAAATTACTTTTACTTAATACTATTGTATTTAAATAATTTACTTATAATTCATTTTCAAAGGTTTCTAGTAAATCTTATTTTAAGTATATATATAATATTTAAATTACTAATTTATCTTAACTATTATATTTTATATATATACATCTATACATATTTATTTTATAAAAATTTATTATTATTATTATTATTATATGAACATTTAGTTTACAAGTATTTCTAAAATTTTAATTCTTCCGAATGGAAATGCTTGAGTTTGAACCACTGGTTCAAATGGAGTTGAGATGAGAATCTGAGATAATTGGAAACCCTTGAGGTAAAATTATATTCTATTTGAATATTTCGTTTTGGAAATATTATATGATTATAATATAATGGTATGGGATATATTCTAATTTAGAATAAAAATCGGCTTGGGATGATTTATGATATTTTGATATGATTTTTTTTTTATTTGAATATAAATTGGTTCGAAACAAAATATGATATTTTGATATGAAAGCGAACCTTTCAAATATAAAAGAACCGACCGATGTGAAAAGATGTAAGCGTTGGTTGTTAAAGAGACCGGAGTCGACATAAGGCATACTCTCTGTCAGTGTCGATACCACTTTGACAACTGTGAACGTTATGACGTATCCAGAATGAGTATGATGACTTGGAGGCGATTATTGAATCGAAGAAGATGTACGATGACGAAATAGCCCTGACCTTCGGGTCAGAATTGAAATGACTAAAACAGGAGCTATACCGTGACTAATTGAGGTTAGCGCCTTTGATCGGACACACTTCTTCGATGCTATTTATATGACTATGATGATGATGATTTGGGCCCATTTAATTTTATGATTATGGGAGTGTGTTCCGAGGTGGGCGGTAGTGGCTGCTATGCGTTACCACCGGTCCGGGAGTGCAATTGGTAGAACCCTACCCTAGGCATTGCCTTGAGTGCCTTGTCATATTTATCCTTATCGAGCCCCTACGATTTTGATTTAGCATTGCTTTCTATGGAGTGCCCTCTGATAACACCAGTACGGTGAATTTACGGTACTGTATAGACTGTTGATGCCTATAAACGGCGTAAGGGTAATATGGTAATCCCGCTTACGCTATTTTCAGTATTTATACTTTACTGGATAGACACTATCATAATAGCGTACTATATTATGTATGTATTAGTTTAACGGATCCTTGAGAGATGGAAAAATCCCGTAACATCTCTTGAGTTACTGTACCCATGGCACTGATGTTATTTCATATTTTGATTTGACTAATATGAGATGATTCAGTGCTGATCCGAGTGTTTGTTGTGTTTTCTTTTTATGCAATACGCTCGGGTCAGCAGATATTGCAGTTAGCGAAGATTTCCTTGCCTTGGAGGACGAAGACGAAGTTTGGCGTATATATCTATACATATGTATATCCGCTGCATTATTTTTCCGCTGCTTATTATGTACAGCTGTATGTATATGTAACTCTGATAATCATTGAAGGTTATAGTCAATGTATATATATTTCCACTGTTTTTAACTGCTATTTGTTTATTATATGTTGTCCTTCCGCTGTGAGATTCTGTTAATTGTCTTTCTCTTCTTTCTTTCTTTTTCTTCTTTTTCCCAATAACTACCTGCATTTGCGATTTGTTTAGGTCGACATGTGTGGTTTATTGTCGATTTGAACGGTCAAGAATTTGGGTCGTTACAATATATATATGTTTGGCGGCGGAGAATTTATTCTCTTTCTCAACACCCGTCTCTAAGGCGTACGAGCTTAGAGGTTATATATCGGTAGAAATCAATAGTACGGCGTAGATTGTCGATGCGACATGTTTGTGTTTCCAAAGTTAAATAATCATTAATATTGATATTTGGAAAGATTAAAACTAAGTGGAGGTTTATTGAATCTTTAATTAGATTGAAATGGGAATTGATAATTTAAATTACCAAATTTGGGAAATGATCGAGAACGGAGTATCACCAGTTTTGCTCCTAGCAATAGTTAAATCTTTATTAGATTTGAACGTGGAATGGTAATTAAATTTACCGATAACACCGTGGTGTTAAATATGGAGTATTACCAGTTTTTCTCCATGGGATGAATAGATTGGGATTGGGAAATAAAACAAATGATTACTACGGTAAGGTGCATTAACCCCGACTAGTTTGGAAAATCTTAATATGGTTTGAATTGATATCCAAAGGAAGATTAAAGAATAAATTTAAAGAATTTATCTTTGATAAAATAAATGGGAACCTTTCCCAAAGGATATGAATATTTAAATAAAAGAATATTCAGAATTGGAATGAGGCGTATGTTGTGTTTTTATAACACTTGTTTATTATATACGTGAGTTATTCGGAAAGTTCGGGTTTATACCTATTCTTAATAACTGATTCGACGATAAGTCGACGATGAAGATGGTGGTTGAAGATCAGAGGTATTCATATCATTTGGATAATTACTGATGTCTTGATTGGGTTGTACACCCAAGACGAGGTGATAAGTGGAGATCGTCCAGACGTACTTGGAGATCGACCAGTATGCGAGGACCTCTCTCCTATATTGGGCATATGGGACGAGGAATAAGGTGCCTCCGGTTTCGTTCAGACCCAGAACAAACTTTTAAATGAATGTGTATCTGACATTGGATTTTATTCTGTGTTGATTGATTTCTATTAAATATATATTTATTTGGCGGCAGAGAATTTATTCTCTTGCTTAACGCCCTTCTATGAGAAGTACAAGCTCAGAGGTTATATATCGATAGACATCAGTCGCATGGCGTGAATTGCCTCTGTGGCATGCTGAGATGCAGATGATCAAGGCTTCTATTGAAAAGAAGAGTCTTGTGGTTGATGATCACAGCACGACTTTAATATAGCATAGCTTTGTGTATAGCATTAATTCGCGAGCCTCACACCTCAGTATGAGTTAAAAACAGGATAAGGGACCCAAGGAGGACATGGCGTTTCTTTCTAGCTATGGGTGGTGTCAGGGTTTTGCAAGCCCTGACATTTATACTATTTTACCTTTGTGGTTGTTGGAATGCGAGGCGCCTCGGTTATATCAGTCTCTACGGAGCCGTATGATAGGTCCGATAGGCCTGGGAAACGTGTGTTCAGGAATACTAATCCACTAACGTAAGTATGGACTGACCTTGGAGGATCTAGGGGTTGCCCAGAGTGTGCAGTCCCGAGACGTTTGCTAGAGTGTCTCGAAGCGGAAAGGAGTACATTCCTTGCGTAGACTCATGATGGAAATCCAATTTCCAATTCATGACATTCGATTTTATTTGTAGAGCCTAGTATGGCGACATAGTGGGATGGGGCACTATGCCGTCTATGATTGATACATTTATATTTGAAGTTGTTTTCATAACTTTACACTATAATGGTATCAAAATGATTTGTTTTAAACGAACGAAGCATGTTTGGCTATTATAAGGGAAAACTCTATCCTCCGGCTTGCATTGCATTGTGTGATGGGGCCTGAGTCTTATTATAGCTTCATTTTTCAAAAAACATTGCGCTGTTTATAACTGGTTATGCACTGGTATTCTTGGGAGGAAACCCGTTCCGTGTTGTACGGCGTGGTCCCTTGGTATACTATATTTTAAAGTAAAGTTTTAAATAACTATTTTAGTTCTCACGCCAGTCACATGACTGACCAGGAATTTATTGTTTTAACCTAAACTCTAGGTGCCCCTATTTTCCACATGGGCAGCCAAGAGTTTTGGTTTTGCAGATTTATATTCACAGGATTCTGGTTTATAGCTAGAATGATATTCGGAAAACTCTGTATCCATGTATCTCTTTCAGTTGTGTTTTATATTATTTTCCACTGCATTGTACATTCGAAAATCTCCGATATTTATCAAATGTATTTTATTTGTTCATACTCTATATATTCTTGTACTCTGATGTAAATTGTTGTAATAAGCAATGAAATGTTCTTCTGTTTGCGTTCTGATTCGTTTTGTCCTTAAAGCAATCTGTTCTTTCTCTTCTCTTCGAAGAACGGGGAAGTTCGGGTCGTTACAGTTAGTGTCATTATCTTTTATTCAGACCTCTACCCATCCTAAAGAGTCATTGTCATTGTCTTTTTACAGCTTGAATTATAATCTAACATAAAGTATTAAAGATTTTTATTCTTTCGTAAATTCTTCGTCTTTGCCTGGCTATGTTAGTTACCTCTTTGTGATTGTTACATAAATTTCTCATTCTTATCAAACTTCTCAGTTTTCTTAATACGTTTCCCTCTTGAAACCCGCCATATTTTAGTAAGTTGGCCATTTAGTTTCTATAATCTATTTTATAAATATGTTAGTTTCATATTTTTTAAAAAGTTGGTATTTACGCGATTTTGTAATTACAGAACATTCTTTTATTTTTTCTACTTTTCCCTTTGTAATTACATCCAATGCATTTTCAAAAGATAAATTAAAAATATAGAAATTCTTCTTTTCTTCTCCAATAGAGCATATTATGGGTTAATTCCTAAAATGGGAAATTCATGATAATTTATTTTGTATGCTTGAAATTTGCTCTTTTTAACATAGTACGTTCATCAAAATTCAACTTTAATATTTTCTTTGTCTTTCATTCTGATTCAGATTCACGTATAAGTTAGTTTACTGATATATTCCAGTTTTACATTTTAATACATATAAATATGATATTTGTAGTTAATTCTAATAATTAAAAATAGTCCATTTTATATTTATTGAAGAAGTTTTGCAATTCTTAACAGACAACACAAAAAGGGAATTCAATGATATCATATATCATAATCATAAAAGATATATAATTTATACATTCACCTCAAAAATATTCAAATTCTCCTATTTTATCCATATCTAGTCCTATATTCCTCCTTTCATAATTCCCTATTCGGAATTAAAATGAAATATATATATATATATATACACACACACAAATCTATTAGATTCAGATAAAAAGAAATGAGACTTAGATTTTAAACTGGTAGATAACGTTCGATCCAAGAGTTTATATTTATGGATGCAACCCATCTTATATGGACCAAACTAAAAATTCCCATTCACCGTTTTTTATTCTTCTTCAATTTGATATGAATCTGTGAATCTTAAGCCCAAAATACATTATAGTAGTTTATAAGGAGAAGAAAAATGAAAGAGTTTCCACATTCATAAAAAAATGAGATAAAAGTGAAACCATATAGCTTTATTCATAGAGGATGAAACCAACGCCAATCATATGAACAAAACTGATCAAAATATGTTCATTCATCGTAAGCTGTAGACACAGTTTTAAACTATGCGAGGTCGACCGAATCCTCATACGGTCATCCGCCATGGTTGACCTTGCTTAGGAGTGGTCGACGACACTTGTTTTACATGTTAATTAATGCGCAACATTTTCAAATACTAATTATATTTAAATGTTATATTTACCATTATACATTTTTGATCTTTAATTCATTTCAATATACATTTACTTTTCATTACTTCCTTCCTTATGTTCTCACACACTTGAAATTAAAATTTCAATCGTACTAAACTGATTTAAATCTCTCATATGCATATAAATATATATATATATATATATATGTCTGAGAAACGAACTTGTTGGAGTTGACAAATCGGTTGTGCATATATGAATAGAGCATAAAATTGGACTACAAACGTATGACTGAATCATCCATTCTAGAATTAAATTTTCGACCCAATGCACTATGCTTGAGGATCAGTACCAAAATAATGAAAAACTAAAAACAAGTACAACAAAAAATGGTGGACATCCATAAATCATGCAACCCACATTCCACTCCGCTGAAACCACCTGAACCATCTCTATCTTCCATTACAACTCCACTACTAAAACCGCCTCCAAGGACATCCTTCTCTTCAAATATTAGTGATGTGGTCTGTCAAAAGTTCGCTATAATATCTACAGTTTTAGATCGAGAGTAAAATATTATTATACTGCCAAGACCTGTTTGTTCTTAGCAGAAAAAACTTTCACAGAATCATAACATGCTTGGCATAATACAATTGTGTTACATTCAATCGATTTTCGACCTTTAATCTATAAACTAAGGGAATACATCTATAAAGTATGGAAACCGAAGGCATTATACCACATTCATATTGACCATGAATATCAATATACTGTGCAGTTTGTGGAAGAAGACGACTTTGTTCATGTTATTCAATCATCTAGCTATTCATATTTCGGCAAGCTTTTGATGATCAGAGTTATTGGGAAATGCAGATCATAAGGCTAACGTAACATGAAAGGAAAGGTTAATAGTGTTTAATGGAATTTATGAACTTTTTGAATTTAACAGAATCAAAAGCAAATCATAGATCTGAATTAGTCGCAAAATCAGACATAGATGCAAATAATAAGTAAAAGCAGTAGAGGAAAGGATTTTTATACTGGTTCAGAGTTACCCTACATCGAGTCCCACATAACTCCAGGATGTGCATATTTCATTTCAAATAAACTTCAATATCCAATCTTATAATCCTCGATTTAAAGGGCCATGAGGTCCACCCCCAACTAAGCACGGGGTCTCTCTTGATTTAACAAAGCTATAAGATTACCTAATTGATATGCGGGCTACAATTACACCCAGTTGATCTGAACGGGATTCAACCACACCTTTTCAATAATAGTTTGGTATAGGACTCGATAGGACTTTGATCCTTAATTATTTTACTCCTATAACTTTGAATATCACTTGGATCTTTGAGAGAGTGGTAGGGAATTAAAGTAGAAATGATATGGTTTGATCTCTTTGAATTTCGGTAGAATTTAGTTATGGAAACTTGAAAATTAATAGTATAAATGGAGAGAGGAAAAGGAGAGAAGATGATAATGAAAGTTAGTTAAAAATGTTGAATTTAGATGGGTATTTATAGGGGGTCAACCGTCATATCTATTCAGGAAAGGATTTAAACAAATAAACCCTTCTTTTGAAATATTTATTTTTTGAAAAATGGCTATGATGTCAACATATGGCGTAGTGCAAGTCGACATACACATTGTAAACTTGAAATTAAAATTTTTAAAATAGTGGAAATGATATTTAAAATAAATCAAGGTAACTTTGAAGTTTAAACAAACTATTTTATTATATATTAAAATAATATAATAGAGTAAGTATATAAATTTAAAATGTTTATTTA
Organism: Allium sativum; assembly: GCA_030737875.1. Classification (NCBI taxonomy): domain Eukaryota; kingdom Viridiplantae; phylum Streptophyta; class Magnoliopsida; order Asparagales; family Amaryllidaceae; genus Allium; species Allium sativum. The sequence goes on along the minus strand of CM060909.1, from coordinate 721,920,769 downwards.
TAATGTATAAAAGTGATATCAAAACTTAATATAAAACTACAACTATAAATATGAAAATTTAAAAATTAAGATATAAAACTATAAATACGATTATAAGGAAGTAAAATTTAATATAAAATTATTTATTCAAACATAAACTTATATTTAAAAACTGAAATATTAATAAGAAAATCTAAAATATTCAAATTAGGAGTTAGATTAAATTTAAGAAACAATTTAAATAATCAGGAGATATAAATATATATATTTTAAGAAGGAAGTTTTGAAATCAATTGAAAATATAAGATTTTTGAAATATTATAAGACAGAATTAGTGAGAAAATTGGAACAAATATTTTAGTTCTATTACTGAATTTTAACAAAAAAAAAAGCTAGACTCCATTACTTATCCTAATTGTGACGACCCATACCCCCGATCCCGGGCGAAAAGGATAGTCTATGGAATATAACACATTAAAGGCGACAACAGATCACATGACATAGCATAATATATTACATCAGTGAATAATTTACATCAATTTACATCAGTGGAAATAATATCAAAGTTACAACATTACAGGATCATAATTATACAAATACAGTTTCAACTTGAAATCAACAAGTATGCAGCGGAATCAAACATAATTAACATAAGAGATTGTTTTGAAAAAGTTCAAAGAAACATAAAAGTCCATCTTCATCTCTAGATCCAAAAGAACATCCACATCTCCAGAACATATCCCAAAGAAAGCAAGCTAAAAACTTGATCACTTGGCTGCCCATGTAAAAATTATGGACACCCAACTTTGCAAGGGAAAACACAAACTATGAGTTAATCATGGGAATGGTATGAGAAACCCTAAGATTAACTTAACTTATTTAAAAATAAGGCATATCACGGGATCATGCCTTAAAACACGGAACGGGTTTCCTCCACACGAATGCCAGTGCATGAAAAACGATGCAATGTTTTTTGAAAATTGAAGCCATTATAAAACTCAAGTCCCATCACACAACATAAGCACAAGCCATAGGACAGAGTTTCACTTTATAATGAACAAACGTGCTTGATACGAGAAATTCATTTGATATTTTTATTAGTGTCTAATATAAAAGCAACTTCAGAAATAAATGTATCAATCTTTGACAGCATAGTACCCAATACTATTATGTCGCCATAGTGTTACGACCGGGAATTTCGCTCGATCCGAATCAGTCGCTAAACCGACCCAGACCGTTCGAAACGCCAGATTGTTTTGAGAACAACACACAAAAGAACGCATACCGAAGAACATTTCATTGTTAATTACAACAATTCATCAGAATACAAGAATATACAGAGTATTAACAGGTAATATACATTATAAAATATCAGAGATTACAATATATTACATAGCAGCGGAAAATAATTCAATACACAACTAGAAGTAATACACGGATACAGAGCTTTCCGAGTATCGTTCCAGCTGTAAATCAGGATCCTGTGAATATAAATCTGCAAAACCAAAATTACTAGCTGCCCGTGTCAAAATAAGGGCACCCAGAGTTTAGGTTAAAACAATAAACTCCAGGTCAGTCATAGGACTGGTGTGAGAACCAAAACAGTTATTTAAAACTTTACTTTAAATCAGATATATCAAGGGACCACGCCGTATAACACGGAACGGGTTTCCTCCTAAGAATACCAGTGCATGTAACAAAAGAGCGCAATGCTTTTTGGAAAAATGAAGCTATTATAAGACCCAGGTCCTATCACATAATGCGACGCAAGCCGGGGGATAGGGTTTTCCCTTATAATAGCCAAACATGCTTAGTACGTTTAAAACGAATCATTTGATACTATTATAAATGCATAGTGTATAAAACAACTTCAAATCATAAATATCAATCCTAGGCGGCATGGGTACCATATATCATGTCGCCATACTAGGCTCTACAAATAAAACCGCAAAGTCACGTATTTGGAAATTGGATTTCCGTCTATGAACCGAGGCAAAAGATAGTCCTCTACCGATTCGAGACTCTCAAGCCCGAGCCTTAGGATCAGAACGCATCAACCCTTTGGATCGTCAGGGCCGGTCCACCAATGTGGATTATTATGTCTGAACACTACGTTTCCCCGCCCTTGGGGCGTAAATGAGCCAACGAATGACTCCATCGGACCCGGATCGTCCGATCTAACCGAGGCGCCTCGCAACAGCAACAACCACATAAGTCGAACTCGTCAGGGCATGTAAAACCACAGACGCCACTTCTAACTAGAAAGAAACGCATGTCCTCCCTGAGGTCCTCTCCCGTTTTGGGTGCACCACCGGGGTGTGAGGCTCGCGAATCAATATTACACAAAGCTATGCCACACAGGCCGTGCTTTGATCATCAACCACAAGACTTTGCTTTTCAACAGAAGCCTTGATCCATTGCCACTTAGGCATGCCACACAGGCAATTCATTCCATGCGATGGATATCCATCAATATATAACCCCTGAGCTCGTACGTCTCAGAGAAGGGCGTTAAGCAAGAGAATAAATTCTCCGCCGCCAAACAGATATATATTTAATAGAAATAAATCACGCGGACTGAAATCCAATGTCAGACACACAGTCTATTTACAAGTTCGTTCTAGGTCTGAACGAAACCGATCTCCAAGTACGTCTAGACGATCACTAACTGATTCCCTCCTCTTGGGTGTACGGCCTAATCAAGATCATCAGTAATTATCCAAACGACGTGAAGACCACCGGTCTTTAACCACCGTCTTCATCTTCGACACCATGTTGAATTAGTTATTCAGAATGGGATAAACCTGGTCTTTCTGAATAACTCGCGAATATAATAAACTAGTGTTACACAAACACAACATACGCCACATTCCAATTCAGAATATTCTTTTATTCGAATATTCTTATACTTTGGGAAAGGTTCCCATTAATTTTATCAAAGATAAATTCCTTAAATTTATTCTTTAATCTTCTTTGAATATCAATTTAAACTAGTCAGGATTAGCGAACCACACCGGAGTAATCATTTATTTTATTTCCCAATCCCCACCTATTCATCCCATGAAGTAAAACTGGTAATACTTCATATCTAACACCACGGTGTTATCGATAAATTCAATTACCATTTCACATTCAAATCTAATTAAAGATTTAATATCGCCTGGAGTAAAACTGGTGATACTCCATTCTCGGTCTTTTCAATCTAATTAACGATTCATTAAAACTCCACTTAGTTTTAATCTTTAACTGGGTTAAAGAATCAGTGTCATTTAAAACACGATCCACAATAAACCCAAAATCACTTTCAAATTCAATTCCAATTAAATATCATTTAGTTGGTACACTTCATTAAATCTAAATAGAAAGATTTAATCTTTTTCTCAACTGGGCTTAAGAACAGTGTTAATGAAGACACCACTCATGACAAACCCAAATCACATTTGATATTAAATACAAGGCTCTGAATAGAAAATATATCGGCTTATATTCAATATCAAATTCTACGACCAACAAATATCGTATTGGAAATAACGATATAAATATATCTTTCAAATTCACATAACAATACCTGTATCATCACGAAATCCAACATCGAAATATTCCAAAGACAATTTCGATTCAAATCCATTCCAATTCAATTATTGGAAATTCTGGTTACTTTTAAAACCCTTTTCAAATTCAATTTATTTATTTAAAACTAAATAGAATTATAATTCTAGTTCAAAACTAGTTTATTTCGATAAAAATCTATTTTTATCTTTTCAAATTTGGAGTTTTTCATCCCAATTCTTCCCAAATCATTTCTTATGATTTTACACAAATTATTACTATTTTTAATAATTTTATCAAGGCTCGTACAGTCGATTTCCATCCACGGTCATCGAATTGCACTTACAGCGACCATTTCCAAATTTGATTTGGACATAATTCCAAATCCAACCGTTAGATTTCTAATTTCTATTATTCTTAGAAAGCTCTTTTCGATACGAACCCAACGGTCCGGTTTTAGGAGAATCTGACGGTCGGATCTCCCGCAATATCCATTCGAAGTCAATGGTTGAAATTCACGAACTACCGCAGCGCGGCGCGTTCTATTCAGGCCATTATATTATATACATAATATATATAATATATATTTCGTCGATTTCCTTTTAAAACATATTTTATAAATCGTTTTAAATTCGTTTTCGAAACGTTTTCAACTTCATTTTCAAATTCAATTCTATTCAATTTCAATTCGAATTCACTTTCTATTCAAATTCAATTCTATTCAATTTCAATTCGAATTCACTTTCTATTCAAATTCAATTCTATTCAATTTCAATTCGAATTCACTTTCTATTCAAATTAAATTCTATTCAATTCCCATTCGAATTCATTTTCAATTCAAATTCACTTCTATTCAATTCCAAATCGAATTCATTTCAAATTGATTCCCATTCAATTTCAATTTGATTCGAATTCATTTTCAAAATATTCGATTTTGAAATCACTTTTCAAAATTCATTATATAAACGAATATAATCGTTTGCGTCAAAATGGCGTCAATCTAATCAACACGGCTTCACATATTTCTATTTTCAAATATTCTATTTCAAATATTTCTTTTTCAAATATTTCTAGTCAAAACTGGAATGAGGCACAATCAATTACCATAGATTTTATTTCTATGGATTTCCATACAACGTATGTATATATCAACAATGACAAATAATCAACCATCATCCAAAGTGCATTCTACGCGGTATAAGCATCAAATATAAATATTCAACGCTTATAACAGTCTGTCAATCAATCGATCGACATACAACTAATTATTGGGATTAGTGTATGTCATATATCACCCCAATACCCGTGTGGGCTTTTCAAACAATCAAACACAGATTTTATTTGTGCAGTTGAGCGATGTGTAAAATTTATCGTCCCAATCAATATCAGTCAAATGTGTGTGTATAAACAAATCGTCCGATTTGTTAATTTTTATTTCATTTTAAATACACGTTAAAAATTCTATTTTTAACTATAAATATTTTAACTATATAAATATTTTATTTCATTTCACATCACATCACACAATCAGCTACACATCAAAATTAATCAAACAAGCATACAAGCCGTCCATGGTCTGTGGACGACGGGTGTTGGGTGCTACTAAACACCGTCTGCATCCTAGTATATATTTCAAACAACAAATTTAAATTAAATATGAGGAATTCTCACCGACTAGCAAATCCAAACGCCACGACTCTTGTAGAAATCTTCGTCGTGCTCGCCTTTTGTCAATTTCTTGCCCGTATTCACTATATATATAAAAATTGAATTTTTACTTCGCTATACAATATATAAAAATCGAATTTTTATTTCGTTTTTCGATATATAAAAATCGAATTTTTATCGTTACTTCATATATATAAAAATCGAATTTTTGTCTTCACTTCTTATATAAAGGATCATATTTTTAAACCGATATTCATATAATAAAAATCAGATTTTTATTTTCTATTCGTATAAATAAAAATCACTTCTTTCTATATAAACAAAAATCTAATATTTTCACTTTTAAAAATACGGTCTTTTTGCTTTCTTAAAAATACGATCTTTTTGCTTTTAAAAATATAAGCTTTACTTTATTAAAAATCATAACTTTTTTATACATTAAAATCTCAACTTCACTATGTTGTTAACGCTATAAAAATCAAAACTTTATCGTAGAAAGATCAAATTATGTTCCTGTTAATGATCAAATCTTTATTCCTAAGCTAAATATATAAAAATACATTTTTATAACTAATTTATTTATACAAATAAAACTGAAAATCATAAACTGCAAATCCTAGATTCACTAAACTGAAATCAAACTAAAAACTGATTTAATTAAATAAGATTACCTTTTCTTGGGGGGGGAGGGTTTACTGTCGCTCGCGTTGGTGGTGGCGGGTCTAGAAGGTGGCGCGGAGGTCAGGCGGAGGTCGCGGGTGCATCGAGCTTTAGGGGGGGCTGCGTCAAACGGGTGTCTCGATTTAGGGGTGATGGATTTCATCGGAGAAGGGGGCGACTGGCTGAGGAGATGAAGAGGAAGGAGGCGATGAAGATGAGGGAGGCTGTCAGGGGAGCGGCGGCTGGTGGTGAGGCCGTTGGCGCGACCTGTGGCGAGGGTGGATGCGGGGTTCCGATGGGGCCTCGCGATTTTTTTTATTTGTCTCTTCGATCTGAACTGAAGAGGAAAAAGGGAGGTCAACGGTTTATATATATATATATATTTTTTATTTAAATATTGAATTTCAAAAAGCAACTTTTAATTTCAACCTCGAAATCGAATCCACCGCCTGTCGTCCATTGCTCATTACCCCCATTCCGAACACAATGGAATATGTATCGTAAGCTGGTTCGATCGTTTCGATCATTTTTCGTCCAAATCAAAATATAACTCTATATATTGAATTTGAACACGCATTTCAATTTACTGGGGCCACATACTAACTTTAAAAATTCCCGAAAAATATTTCCTAGCTTCGTATTGACGATACGGTCTTAACAAAACTAATTTCATCGAATTCTGAGACCGTTTGAATAATGGCCATTTTCCGGTCGATTAAATTCAGTTGAAATGGTCAAAACACGTTTACCTTCGCCACGCTCACATATGGATTCGAAAAATTACGAAATTTGAAACCTAGCAATAATTTGACATCACGGATCCAACAAAAGCGGTTTCGTCGAAATCCGAGGTCGTTTGCAAAATTTCAATTTTTAAGGGCCAGAATTCCATAGCAACTATTCTGAATTTTCAACTGGACATATCTTTTGATTCCGGCTATGAAATTTTGATTTTTCGGATTCGTTGGAAAGATATTCTCAATTAGATTCTATTATTTTTGGTTTCACTAAAATCCAGTTTATTTTGCACCCGGTACATTCATTTGAATTTTGAAATTGAATTATCAAACTACCGCACCATTTTCATTTCCTTTTATAATTTAAAATAAATATTTATATTCTAACAACAATTTATATAATATATACGTTCGAATTCTATTCAAAATAAATTTCTCATCGTTATTATTTAAAATAATTCATTTTAAATAATCAAAATTCGCTAAAATTGCCAAAATAAAAAATTTAAATTGGCTCGGATTTCTGGGTTATTATAATCTCCCCCACTTAAATCTTTTCGTCCCCGAAAAGGAACAAAGCCGAAAGTTGTTTCACAAATCAACTCAACTTCCAGTATTTTCACTACGGCTTAAGTTCTTTAACTTTTCAGTTTCTAAGAACTTTTCAAAAATTTGGCTAACACCCTAAATTTTCGATTTTTTTTGCCATAACCTCCCCTGCACCGGGGACTTAGGGATATTTCATATAGCCTCCCATGGCCTTCTTCAATCCAAAAGAAAAAGAAAAAGCCAAGCGGCTAGCCAATCGGATCATAAAATCATCATCACCCAAACAAAACAGTAAATTATGGTAAACATGTACCTATTTGCCGGGCAAACAATTTTATTCTTCTGCTCTAGCCTCTTTGCTATGATCTGTTCAATGTAAGTACATGTACATGCATGCATATGCGATAAATTTTCAACACAATTTACTATTTGGTTCAAATTGGCTATATGGTTCAAATTTTAATTACTCAACCAATAATCAAACAACACAAACAACAATCAATTAGTTGATTATCTTTTCAAACACATAATTTTGATACATAGTCTAAAAATCATATTTTTGATGCCAAATCACAAAAATAAGCCCTATTTAGCTTTGGTTCTCACACCAGTCAATAGGAAATATATAAATATCACACCTTCAAAGCACGAACACAAATACTAATGATGTCGCGACATCACAGAATTATCCCCGAGCGACTACAGTGCGATTTTATATCTATCCACTATATTAAAACTTTGAATACCCATGGATCAGACGTATATGCAAAATCTTTATATACCAGATTGTCCAAATCAATATAAATAATCAAATACGAATAATTGATTTAAATTTTCAAAAAAAAAAACTTGTTTTCAATTTTATTTTGAAAAGTTAACACTCTTCACACTCGTTCTAGGATACTACTGATCCTATCTCTAATGAGTTATTCCCATTGGATATTACTAATCCAATTTTTGATGAATGCTTTCGTTCGGTTCTAATGTGTCTTGTTCTCTGAGCTTTGTAAACCAAAGCTCTGATACCACGATGTGACGACAGGAATTTCGCTCGATCAGAATCAGTCGCTAAACCGATCCAAACCGTTCGAAACGCCTGATTGTTTTGAGAACAACACACAAACGAACGCATACCGAAGAACATTTCATTGTTAATTACAACAATTCATCAGAATACAAGAATATACAGAGTATTAACTGATAATATACATTACAAAATATCAAAGATTACAATACATTACATAGTAGCGGAAAATAATTCAATACACAACTAGAAGTAATACACGGATACAGAGCTTTCCGAGTATCGTTTCAGTTGTAAATCAGGATCATGTGAATATAAATCTGCAAAACCAAAACTACTAGCTGCCCGTGTCAAAATAAGGGCACCCAGAGTTTAGGTTAAAACAATAAACTCCAGGTCAGTCATGGGACAGGTGTGAGAAATAAAACAGTTATTTAAAACTTTACTTTAAATCAGATATATCAAGGGACCACGCCGTATAACACGGAAGGGGTTTCCTCCTTAGAATACCAGTGCATATAACAAAACAACGCAATGCTTTTTGGAAAAATGAAGCTATTATAAAACCCAGGTCCTATCACACAATGCGACGCAAGCCGAGGGATAGGGTTTTCCCTTATAATAGCCAAACATGCTTAGTACGTTTAAAACGAATCATTTGATACTATTATAAGTGGATAGTGTATAAAACAACTTCAAATCATAAATATCAATCCTAGGCTGCATGTTTACCATATATCATGTCGCCATACTAGGCTCTATAAATAAAACCGCAAAGTCACGTATTTGGAAATTGGATTTCCGTCTGTGAACCGAGGCAAAAGATAGTCCTCTACCAATTCGAGACTCTCTAGCCCGAGCCTCAGGATCAGAACGCAGCAACCCTTTGGATCGTCAGGGACGGTCCACCGATGTGGATTATTATGCCTGAACACTACGTTTCCCCGCCCTTTGGGGCGTAAATGAGCCAACGAATGACTCCATCGGACCCGGATCGTCCGATCTAATCGAGGCGCCTCGCAACAGCAACAACCACATAAGTCAAACTCGTCAGGGCGTGTAAAACCACTGACGTCACTTCAACTAGAAAGAAACGCATGCCCTCCCTGAGGTCCTCTCCCGTTTTTGGTTCACCACCGGGGTGTGAGGCTCGCGAATCAGTGTTACACAAAGCTACGCCACACAGGCCGTGCTTTGATCATCAACCACAAGACTTTTCTTTTCAACAGAAGCCTTGATCCATTGCCACTTAGGCATGCCACACAGGCAATTCATTCCATGCGATGGATATCCATCAATATATAACCCCTGAGCTCGTACGTCTCAGAGAAGGGCGTTAAGCAAGAGAATAAATTCTCCGCCGCCAAACAGATATATATTTAATAGAAATCAATCACACAGACTAAAATCCAATGTTAGACACACAGTCTATTTACAAGTTCGTTCTGGGTCTGAACGAAACTGGAGGCACCTAGTACCCCGCATATCCATCGATCTCCAAGTACGTCTGGACGATCACTAATTGATTCCCTCCTCTTAGGTGTACGGCCCAATCAAGATCATCAGTAATTATCCAGACGACGTGAAGAACTCCGGTCTTCAACCACCGTCTTCATCTTCGACACCACATCGAATTAGTTATTCAGAATGGGATAAACCGGTCTTTCTGAATAACTCGCGTATATAATAAACTAGTGTTACACAAACACAACATACGCCTCATTCCAATTTATAATATTCTTTTATTCAAATATTCTTATACTTTGGGAAAGGTTCCCATTAATTTTATCAAGGATAAATTCTTTAAATTTATTCTTTAATCTTCTTTGAATATCAATTCAAACTAGTCGGGATTAGCGAACCACTCCAAAGTAATCATTTATTTTATTTCCTAATCCCCACCTATTCATCCCATGAAGTAAAACTGGTAATACTTCATATCTAACACCACGGTGTTATCGGTAAATTCAATTACCATTTCACATTCAAATCTAATTAAAGATTTAACTATCGCCTGGAGTAAAACTGGTGATACTCCATTCTCGATCTTTTCAATCTAATTAAAGATTCATTAAAACTCCACTTAGTTTTAATCTTTAACTGGGTTAAAGAATCAGTGTCATTTAAAACACGGTTCACGATAAACCCAAAATCACTTTCAAATTCAATTCCAATTAAATTTCATTCAATTGGTACACTTCATTAAATCTAAATAGAAAGATTTAATCTTTTTCTCAGCTGGGCTTAAGAACATTATTAATGAAGACACCATTCACGACAAACCCAAATTACATTTGATATTAAATACAAGGCTCTGAATAGAAAATATATCGGCTTATATTCAATAGCAAATTCTACGACCAAAAGATATCGTATTGGAAATAACGATATTAATATATCTTTAAAATTCCCATAACAATACCTGTACCATCACGAAATCCAACATTGAAATATTCCAAAGACAATTTCGATTCAAATCTATTCCAATTCAATTATTGAAAATTCTGGTTACTTTTAAAACCCTTTTCAAGTTCAATTTATTTATTTAAAAATAAATAGAATTATAATTCTAGTTCAAAACTAGTTCATTTCGATAAAAATCTATTTTTATCTTTTCAAATTTGAAGTTTTTCATCCCAATTCTTCCCAAATCATTTCTTATGATTTTACGCAAATTATTACTATTTTTAATAATTTTATCAAGGCCCGTACAGTCGAATTCCATCACGGCCATCGAACTGCACTTACAGCGACCTTTTCCAAATTTGATTTGGACATAATTCCAAATCCATCTGTTAGATTACTAATTTCTAATATTCTTAGAAATCTCTTTTCGATACGAACCCAACGGTTCCGGTTTTAGGAGAATCCGACGGTCGGATCTCCCGCAATATCCATTCGAAGTCAATGGTCGAAATTCACGAACTACCATAGCGCGGCGCATTCTATTCAGGCCATTATATTACATATATAATATATATAATATATACTTCGTCGATTTCCTTTTAAAACGTATTTTATAAATCGTTTTAAATTCGTTTTCGAAACGTTTTCAACTTCATTTTCAAATTCAAATCTATTCAATTTCAATTCGAATTCACTTTCTATTCAAATTCAATTCTATTCAATTTCAATTCGAATTCACTTTCTATTCAAATTCAATTCTATTCAATTTCAATTCGAATTCACTTTCTATTTAAATTCAGTTCTATTCAAATCCAAATCGATTCATTTTCAATTCAAATTCAATTCTATTCAATTCCAATTCGAATTCATTTCAAATTGATTCCCATTCAATTTCAATTCGATTCGAATTCATTTTCAAAATATTCGATTTTGAAATCACTTTTCAATATTCATTTTAAAAACAAATATAATCGTTTGCGTCAAAATGGCGTCAATCTAATCAACACGGCTTCACATATTTCTATTTTCAAATATTCTATTTCAAATATTTCTTTTTTAAATATTTCTAGTCAAAATTGGAATGAGGCGCAATCAATTACCGTAGATTTTATTTCTATGGATTTCCATACAACGTGTGTATATATCAACAATGACAAATAATCACCCATCATCCAAAGTGCATTCCACACTGTATAAGCATCAAATATAAATATTGAACGCTTATAACAGTTATCAATCAATCGATCGACATACAACTAATTATTGGGATTAGTGTATGTCATATATCACCCTAATACCCGTGTGGGGTTTTCAAACAATCAAACACAGATTTTAGTTGTGCAGTTGGGCGATGTGTAAAATATATCTTCCTAATCAATATCAATCAAATGTGTGTGTATAAACAAATCATCCGATTCGTTTATTTTTATTTCATTTTAAATACACGTTAAAAATTCTATTTTTAACTATAAAATATTTTAACTATATAAATATTTTATTTTATTTCACAGCACATCACACAATCAACTACACATCAAAATTAATCAAACAAGCATACAAGTCGTCCATGGTCTGTGGACGACGGGTGTCGAGTGCTACTAAACACCGTCTGCATCCTAGTATATATTTCAAACTAGAAATTTAAATTAAAGGTGAGGAGTTCTCACCGAATAGCAAATCCAAATGCCACGACTCTTTTTGTAGAAATCTTCGCCATGCTCGCCTTTTGTCAATTTCGTTGCCCGTATTCACTATATATATAAAAATCGAATTTTTACTTCACTATACAATATATAAAAATCGAATTTTTATTTCGTTTTTCAATATATAAAAATCGAATTTTTATCGTTACTTCATATATATAAAAATCGAATTTTTATCTTCACATCTTATATAAAAGATCATATTTTTAAACCGATATTCATATAATAAAAATCAGATTTTTATTTGCTATTCGTATAAATAAAAATCACTTCTTTCTATATAAACAAAAATCTAATATTTTCACTTTAAAAAATACGATCTTTTTGCTTTTTTAAAAATACGATCTTTTTGCTTTTAAAAATATAAGCTTTACTTTACTACAAATCATAACTTTTTTATACATAAAAATCTCAACTTCACTACGAATGTTCACGCTATAAAAATCAAAACTTTATCATAGAAAGATCAAATTCTTTTCCTGTTAAAGATCAAATCTTTATTCCTAAGCTAAATATATAAAAATACATTTTTATAACTAATTTATTTATATAAATAAAACTGAAAATCATAAATTGCAAATCCTAGATTCACTAAACTGAAATCAAACTAAAAACTGATTTAATTAAATAAGATTACCTTTTCTTCGAGGGGGGAGGGTTTACTGTCGCTCGCGTTGGTGGTGGCGGGTCTGGAAGGTGGCGCGGAGGTCGCGGGTGCGTCGAGCTTCAGGGGGGCTGCATCGAACGGGTGTCTCGATTTAGGGGTGATGGATTTCATCGGAGAAGGGGCGACTGGGGGAGGAGATGAAGTGGAAGGAGGCGATGAAGAGGGGGGAGGCTGTCAGGGGGGCGGCGGCTGGTGGTGAGGCCGGTGGCGCGACCTGTGGCAAGGGTGGATGCGGGGTTCCGATGGGGCCTCGCAATTTTTTTTTATTTGTCTCTTCGATCTGAACTGAAGAGGAAAAAGGGGGGTCAACGGTTTATATATATATATATATATATTATTTAATTATTTAATTTCAAAAAGCAACTTTTAATTTCAACCTCGAAATCGAACCCACTGCCTGTCGTCCATAGCTCATTACCCCCATTTTGAACACAATGGGATATGTATCATAAGATGGTTCGATCGTTTCGATCAGTTTTCATCCAAATCAAAATATAACTCTATATATTGAATTTGAATGCGCATTTCAATTTACTGGGGCCACATACTAACTTTAAAAATTCCCGAAAAATATTTCCTAGCTTCGTATTGACGATACGGTCTTAACAAAACTAATTTCATCGAATTCTGAGATCGTTTGAAAAATGGCCATTTTCCAGTCGATTAAATTCAATTGAAATGGTCAAAACACGTTTACCTTCGCCACGCTCACATATTGATTCGAAAAATTACGAAATTTGAAACCTAGCAATAATTTGACATCACGGATCCAACAAAATTGGTTTCGTCGAAATCCGAGGTTGTTTGCAAAATTTCAATTTTTAAGGGCCAGAATTCCATAGCGACTATTCTGAATTTTCAACTGGACATATCTTTTGATTCCCGCTATGAAATTTTAATTTTTCGGATTCGTTGGAAAGATATTCTCAATTAGATTCTATTATTTTTGTTTTCACTAAAATCCGGTTTATTTTGCACCCGGTACATTCATTTGAATTTTGAAATCGAATTATCGAACTACCGCGTCATTTTCAATTCCTTTTATAATTTAAAATAAATATTTATATTCTAACGACAATCTATATAATATATACGTTCAAATTCTATTCAAAATAAATTCCTTGTCGTTATTATTTAAATTAATTCATTTTAAATAATCAAAATTCGCTAAAATTGCCAAAATAAAAATATAAAATTAGCTCGGATTTTCGGGTTATTACACATAGGTAGAAAACTAAAACCGTAAAATTGCATATTGGAAATTGGGTTTCCATCATGAGTCGAGGCAAGGGATTTGTTGACCAGCTTTTTGGCAAAAGCCGTCACAACCCAAGGTCGAAGCTCATTAACCAAATATCGGTTCGGATTTATTCTTATAGGGTCAACTTTCATCATGGGTCCATTGATCATTATTTCAATTCGAGACGGCTCCGCAGCAAGTAAAGGTTTTCTCCTAAAAACTAGAATTTTTCCGAAGACAAAACCAAGCCGATCGATCGGGTCATTAGTCGATCAGTCGGGCTATTCCTGAAGAATCGGGTCAAGCCTAAAATGTCGAATCAGGAATAATAAATCAAAATTATTTTCTCTAAGACGAAGTCCTACTCCCAAGGCTACAGAACCAGTCATCTTTAACCAAGCACAGCTTTTTAGATACCAAGTTTCATGCTCCATGTAGGACACGATTTCCAAGAAGAATTGTTCATCAGCAGTAGATCGGGTCCCGCCGCCTACAATTACTTTATTGGATCGAGTTATACATGTCTAAGCCTAAAAAAGATATGTGCCACGCTACATACCATCTTGGTCGACATCTTCGTCTATAAATACAACTACTTCCAGAAATGAAAGGACGACTTGAATCCGCTGCTAAAAACCTTTTCTTTGGCTTCCTAAAAATAGCATGCAAAATAATCTAAGTACAGCACAAGCATTTTGCGTAAAGATCTCTTCTTTCTCTACTTTCTTCCACTGAAAAACAACTGTAACTTGTAATCGACAGTATAAACAAAGATTATAAAGTGGATGTAGGCTTGGATTAAATCAAACCACAATAAAATATTGTGTATTCTATTTTTATTTACCTTTTTCTTGCATTTTGTGAATATTATCGTGTGTGGTTCACATATGTTGGGGGTTGATCGTTATTATACCAACTTTTGACATCAACAGGATCCTTCCTCACTTGAACTTCGGAACATCTCTAGCAAAATGTCCCAGGGAACAATGTATCCCTTTGGAGCGGCAGTGCCGGTTAGTAATACGTCGTGGATTAGATAATTGCTTAAAGAATACGTTTCCCAGTCCTATCAGACCTCTTCGTCGGTACGTCGACCACCATGGCCTTGTGCGGCAACATCTGAGGCGCCTTGCTTTCTAACATCCACATAAGTAAAATTGCCTGTGCTCCATACCATGGCAACACTTCTAGCTAGAAAGAAACACATGTCCTCCATACGGTTCTTCAACCCATTTTTGACTCATACCGGGTAGCCATGCTTTGATCATCATCCAAAAAGCTCTTCTTTTCAACAAAAGATTTGATCACTACATTTCAACATGCCACATTGTCAATTCATGCTATGCAACTGATGTCTATTAATATATAACCTTCGAGCTCATACATCTTAGAGAAGAGTGTTAGGCTAAGAGAATAAATTCTCCGCCTCTAAACAGATATATATTTGGTAGAAATCAATTATATAGAATAAAATACAATGTCAGGAACACAATCCATTTGCAAGTCCATTATGGGTTTGAACGAAACCAGAGGCACCTTATTCCTCGTCCCATATGTTTAATACAGGAAAAAGGCCCTCGTACATCCGAAAAATCAACAAGTACATTCGGACAACCGCCACTATAACGCCTTCAAGGGAGCTACCCAAATCCTAGGCATTAGCAGTTATCCGTTCGATGTAAAGATTGCTGATCTTGCACCACCTTCAATATCATCGACTTTTAATCATCATTCAATTATTCGAAATTGGTTAAACCCGTTCTTTTCGAATAATCCATGCCAAAACAAATAAAATCAAATCCATATTTGAATTATTGAATCAATAATTAAGTCTCCTTTAATTGTTTTCTTCATAAGATTTAAAATATTATCCTCGGTTCTGGTTAAGTTATTTAGCTTTCCAAAAACGTTACATAACCTATATTAATGGTTAACTCAAGAATTTAATTCAATTTAAGAATTAAATTTTTTATTTCTATACTCTTTCACAAAATCAGTTAAATAAGTTTACACAAAATCACCAAATCTCACTTAACCACGTTAATCATGACAAACCATGTGAAATTAGTTTAAAACATATTCCAAATCATTTATAATATTTTATAATGATTTTACACTATTTATAAATATATATATATAGTCCATACCTATAATTTCCAATTACAGGTCATTACGGGTCATGACGTTGTTTTTATTCAAATTTGAATTTAACATTTCTCAAAATCTAACCGTTTAAGGTCCAATCAATCTCAATCAATCTCAATCGACACCTTTCAAAATAAAGATGTCATATACCCAAGCAACATCACAGATAACAGAAAAAAATGACATTTTTATTGCACTACTCAATGTTTAACATAACATAAAACTCGTGTGATCAGTGTCAAACATTATTAAACATTTTAATTAACAGTAAATAGCTAGTTAAATTTAATCCGTATCTACGTGAGTTTTGGTTTCTCACCAAAGGATTCCACTATGTCAAACTTTGTTATGAAGGACTACGGACTAGCACACTCAGTTCTAACACTTGTCTAACTTCTATGCAAGTTTCCGATAGCTTACGAGGTTCAAACAACTTGCTGACACACTCTAACACATGAATACTTGTAGATATGGAAGTTTAAAGAAAAACGAATGGGGTTTGGTGGGGTCCAGGGGTACGATAACAAGGTGTAGGGAACGATAGAGGTAGGTCAGGTCTACATGGGGTTCAACGAGGTGGGGCCTGGGGATTAGAGGAAGAAATGGGGAGTTTTGTGGGGGTTAAGCGTTAAACGGGTGTAAAAGTGGGTGTTTTAGGGTTTTGGGGTGGTGTGAGGTCCACGGAAGCGGGTGAGGGATGGGGACAGGCGGCGCGACGTCAGGGGGAGGGCGGAAGGGGGTGGATGTGGTCATAGGGGGTACGGCGGCGGTCATGTAGGAACAACGAAGGTGGAGGCCATTGGAGGAGGAAGGAGCAAGATGAAGGAGGTAAATGCAAAATGAAAGGAGGAAAGGAAAGAGAAGGGAGGGTTTTCTATGCAAATTTCCAAGACCATGCACGCGGATCACTGTGTGTCGCAATGCGGAAGAGAGGAACTAAAACACTTAAGGCCGGTGATGTGTCGACACCTCGTTTTTGATATTGGAAGCACTTCCCAATTAACAAACGTAAAGTGTGTTTGTTTAGCTCTACGTCTTCTAATCGCACGACCACATATTCATTCCTTTTATGCGAAAATTTACTCTTTAGCATAAAAAATAATTCCTAATTCAAAAGGAACAGGTTTCGTCGAATTCTGAGTTCGTTCGACCTTCTGTTTTATTTTTTAATCGCATTTCATTTAATTTCAACGCGTTGTCATAACGTACGTTTAATTCACACACGCTCACGTATTAGCTCCAAAAATTATGAAACTTGGAACCCAGCCATTCTTCGATGCTACGGATCCGATAAAATTAGTTTTGTTGAAATCCGAGGTCATCTCAATAATGTTCCTTTGTAAACTACTAAATTCAACATTAACTCATCGAGTTTTCAAATTTGACCGTATTTTCTTGTAAAATTAAATTAAAAATAACTTTTAAATTGGGTCCAAAATTTTGGGTCGTTACACTAATAACTTCTGTAACTCTTGATCTCTTGTTACTCATGAATCTTCAATCTTGAAATTTTCCTCTTTGCAATCTTGAACCTCTATATAGTACAGTCTTCAATAAATAATACTTATATATAATACCTACATGTATATCCTATATATATATTTAGACAACAGTGTTATATGTATTTTATAATAATAAATGTTAGACAAGGTTATTAAAAGGTCAAAAAGGTTGTCATTGAAACCATCATCTTTGTCCCTAACAATCTCCTCCCTTTTGATGATGACAACCTTTGTTTACAAAATATATTTTACATATACTTATTGATACCTTGATTCTACAATTACTCCCCCTAACTCTACCAATTCCTCCTAAAACTTTTAACTTGCCCTTGATCTAAGCCTGTTTTATAATTCTTCCCCTTTATCGTCGACCAAGTACTAAATAATTTCGTCTAACCTACAATATTATTAAGATTATAAATTACTAAGATAAAAGTTTATATATTTATTATATAATGTACTTGGTACAAACTCATGATTATACATAACACAACTACTTAATCAATACATAGCGAATGTTTATAAATGCATATAACCTAACTAATGATTGTTTTTGACAATGGATGATTTTTGAATTGGACAATTTGGATAAAGAAGACAAAATTCTCCATTTTGTCAATTACATTACAACCTTATCAAAACACATTTCACCAACGCGTATGAGTTAATCATCTTCATCCATCTGAAAGTCTTGTTCTTCTACTTAATCTTCCTCATCTTCCATAGGAATATGCAGATGGATATTAGGTGAAGCAATTTCACATCGTAAATATTCTTTTATATGTCAAAACCCATCAAATATTATTTTGTATTGAAAATATAATCTTTCCAAACCAATTTCATATCGCAAATACATTCTCTCATATACCAATCTATCAAATTTGTTCTAGGATATTACTAACCCTATCTCTAATGAGTTACTCATCCTAGGATGCTACTAATCCTATCATTGGTGATTTTTTTAGTCTTAGTTCTAATGAGTCATACCCTATAAGTTGGGTATTAACCACAACTCTGATACCACACTGTAATGACCCGCCTTCCCGACCCTCGAGGGCCGACACTTAATACATTCATGGTATTCTTGTGATGAAAACCAAGCACCGGAAAGGTGGATTGCTTAGGGAAATAACACATTAGAATAGAAACAAGATGAAATTTTATTAACATATCATAGTTTTACGTTAGAGTTACATACATAGATATATCAGAGTACAATAACTATGCAACGGAAAATATTAAAGTTTTAGAGGAAGAATCCAAAATGCTCCAATCTTACTCCAAACTCCAAATACAAAAGTGCTCTAATATAAGAGCTCCAAGTCCATCTGTAAACCTTAAGTACTAGGCTGCTCGTGTGAACTTAAGGGCACCCAGAGTTTAAATGGTAGAACAATAAACTCTGACTCAGTCATGGAACCGCTGTGAGAAACTTAAAACAATTATTTTGAAAACAAAAGAAAGTTATCTCATAAAACCACGTCGCAAGTGCGTAACGAGTTTTTACCTTATGATAACCAAAATACTTACTTTATCAAAATAATTAATATTATGTTTAATGGCATCATTTCAAAAACTTTTTCAAATTAATATAGTTGAGTTATCTAGAATTTTAACATTGATAAAATTTCAGTGGCTATTGTACCTTTAATTTTAAAAATTGAAAGTTCGTATTAGAATATTGGATGCAAACAATGATCAGGGAAAAGGATCTCCCTTATCTGATGGAAACAACTATAGAAGGATGTTCACTGAGAAATAACTAATGAATCTCTAACAACACAAGGCTGGTCCATCTCTATATGTTAACCCTCTAGATGGCAACTCAAATATGACATTCCCCGATCATTATCGACATCTATTCATGCGTGCACAACCCAACATCCACATTAGTAAAATATCTGGGCTCCATTCTATGATACAACTTTTTATATAGTAGGGAATGACCATACACTAATAGGAATGACCCACATTACCTTGCTGCATTCATCCTGTTTTAGGTCATTACCGTGTTGTGAGGCTTGTGGTCTCGTTAAACACAAAGCTACGCATTAACCAAGCCATGCTTTAATCATCTGCATCTCTTTATAATTAGCATGCCATATTGCCAATCCATAACACATAATGGATGCCTACCAATATATAACCTCTGAGCTTGTACATCTTAGAAAAGGGTGTTGAGACGACCTGAACTTCCCCGTGAAGGAAAGCACGGATAGAATTGAGGATAAGACAAAATAGAACGCATACAGAAGAACATTTCATTGTTATTACAACAATTCCATCAGATACAAGAATATACAGAGTATATTTGAATAAATTACATTCGATAAATATCAGAGATTACAATAAATTACACAGCAGCGGAAAATAATACAAAATCACAACTGAAAATAATACACGGATACAGAGCTTTCCGAGCATCGTTCCAGCTGTAAATCAGGACCCTGTGAATATAAATCTGCAAAACCAAAACTACTAGCTGCCCGTGTGGAAAATAGGGGCACCCAGAGTTTAGGTTAAAACAATAAACTCCAGGTCAGTCATGGGACTGGTGTGAGAACTAAAACAGTTATTAATCTTTATTTTTAAAGTTAGGTAAATCAAGGGACCACGCCGTATAACACGGAACGGGTTTCCTCCCAAGAATACCAGTGCATAAAACAAACAGCGCAATGCTAAATAAAGAAAAATGAAGCTGTTATAAGACCCAGGTCCCATCACACAATGCAACGCAAGCCGGAGGATAGGGTTTTCCCTTATAACAGCCAAAGCATGCTTGATACGTTTAAAACACATTATTTGATACTATTATAGGTGTATAGTGTCAAAACAATTTCAATCATAAGTATCAATCATAGGCGGCATGGGTACCATCTATCATGTCGCCATACTAGTTCTACAATTAAAACCGCAATACACGTATTGGAAATTGGATTCCGTCATGAGTCGAGGCAAGGGGCAAGCTCCTCTCCGCGTTCGAGACACTCTAGCAAATGTCCAAGGACCCCACTGTGATCCTTTGGAACCTCCAAGGCCGGTCCTCTCTTACTTTTGAGGATTAGTTATTCCTGAACACACGTTTCCCGGTCCTTACAGACCTATATCCGAGGCGCCTCGTATCCAACAACCACACAGGTGAAAAGTATATAAATGTCAGGGCTGGTAGGTCACTGACACCACCCTAGCTAGAAAGAAACGTCGTGCACTCCTTGGGTCCGTATCCCGTTTTTGACTCATACCGAGGTGTGAGGCTCGCGAATCCACGTTACACACAAAGCTATGCCACACAGGCCGTGCTTTGATCATCAACCACAAGACTTTGCTTTTCAACAGAAGCCTTGATCAATTGCCACTTACGCATGCCACATTGGCAATTCACTCCATGCGACTGATGTCCATCGATATACAACCTCTGAGCTCGTACGTCTCAGAGAAGGGCGTTAAGCAAGAGAATAAATTCTCCGCCGCCAAACAGATGTATATTTAATAGAGATCAATCAACACAGAATAAAATCCAATGTCAGATACACAATCCATTTACAAGTTCGTTCTGGGTCTGAACGAAACCGGAGGCACTTTCCTCGCATATCCATCCATCTCCAAGTACGTCTGGACGATCACCGACTGTTTCCCTCATCTTGGGTGTACAGCCCAATCAAGATCATCAGTAATCACCCAAACGATGTGGAGACTTCCGGTCTTCGACCACCGTCTTCATCTTCGACATCTCGTCGAATCGGTTATTCAGAATGGGTATAACCCGGCCTTCCTGAATAACCCACGTATATGATAAACAAATGTTACACAAATACAACGACGCCTCATTCTAATACAGAATATTCTTTTATTCACAAAATCACATTCTTAGGGAAAGGTTCCCATTAATTTTATCAAAGATAAATTCTACTAAATTTATTCTTTAATCCTCCTCTGGATATCATTTCAAACTAGTCGGGATTAGCGAACCACACCGAAGTAATTATTTATTTTATTTCCCAATCCCAACCTATATATCCCATGGAGCAAAACTGGTGATACTCCATATCTAACACCACGGTGTTATCGGTAAAATTAGTTACCATTTCACGTTCAAATCTAATTAAAGATTTAGCTATCGCTTTGGAGCAAAACTGGTGGTACTCCATTCTCGATCACCTTTCAAATTTGATAATTTAAATTATCAATTCACATTTTAATCTAATTGAAGATTCATTAAAACCACACTTAGTCTTAATTCTTTCAGAAATCAACATCTTGCCTTTAACTGGGTTAAAGAACCAATGTCATCTAAAACACGATTCACGATAAACCCAAATCACATTTGATATTAAACACAAGGCTCTGAATAGAAAATATATCGGCTTATATTCAATATCAGATTCTGAAACCAACAAATATCGTATTGGAAATAACGATATAAAATATATCTTTCAAATCCCCACAACAATATTTATATATATATATACTAGGGTGTCGGGTGCTACTAAGCACCGTCTGCATCCTAGTATATATATATATATATATATATATATATATAACTAGAAAAGAAATTTAGAGTGAGAAGTTCTCACCTTTAGCTATCCAACTTCACGACTCTTCTTTTATAGAAAATCTTCGTCGTTATCCTATCTTCGTCATCTTCATGGCCCGTTGTCACTATATATATAAAAATCACACATTTTTATATTTCGATGTCTTTAAAATAAAAATCACATTTTTATTTATTCACTTTCAATTTAAAAGTCATATTTTCATAATCACTTCATATATTTAAAAATCGAATTTTTACTATGCTATTCAATATATAAAAATCGAATTTTTACTACGATGTTCAATATATAAAAAATCATATTTTTATCACGCTATTTTCTATATAAAGATTTCGCCTTTTTAAATTTAAAGATTTCACCTTTTTAAATCTAAAGATTTCACCTTTTTAAATTTAAAGATTTCACCTTTTTAAATTTAAAGATTTCACCTTTTTAAATTTAAAGATTTTGCCTTTTTAAATTTAAAGATTTCACCTTTTTAAATTTAAAGATTTCACCTTTTTAAATTTAAAGATTTCGCCTTTTTAAATTTAAAGATTTCGCCTTTTTAAATTTAAAGATTTCACCTTTTTAAATTTTACCACTTTATCTCAACGTAGATAAAATAAAAATCAGATTTTTATTTCGTTACATACACAAGGATGATATTTTTATATTCTCTATCTCATAAAAATTATATTTTTATTACTTTTTTTTTAAAATATAAAAATCATATCTTACTTCTTCTACTTCATAAAATTCCGTCTATTCTATTTAAAGTTCAAATCATTTTTTTTTCTATTTTAATAGTTCGAATCTTTTTCTATTTTAATAGTTCGAAATAAAATCAGTTTTTAAACCTCTTTTTAAAAATCAGTTTTTAAATCCCCTTTTTTTTAAAAAAATCAGTTTTCTAAATCCTTTTTGTTTTTTTAAATCAGTTTTCTAAATCCTTTTTTTAAAAATCAGTTTTCTAAATCCTTTTTTAAAAATCAGTTTTTAAAACTCTGTATATAAAATAAAATAAATAAAATAAATAAATAAATAAAAAAGACTTACAGATAGTTTTTCGAAGGGGGGGGGGGGTTTTGGTCTTCGCGCGATGGAGCAGGAAGAAGGAGAAGGCGAGGTTGGAGGGGCGAGGTCGAAGGTGGAGCGGCGGTCGTCGGAGGGGGCTATGCGGCGGCGGCGATCTTGGAGCGGCGCGGTGGGTTTGGGGCTTCTGCGATTGGGGAAGAAGGCGGACGAGGTGGAGAAGAGGAAGGGGAGGGGCTTGGCTTGAACGGAGGTGGGTGGAGGCTGGTCTGGGGGTGGCGGCGTTGAGGGCGTCGCCCTGGCGATGGCGAACGTCGCCTTCCCCTTTTTTTTTTATCTATTTACAGAAGAATAATCGGGGGGGCAGAAGGTTAATAAAGGGGAAAGAAGGAAATTTAATTAAAAAAAAATATTTTATTTAATTATTTTAATTAGCAAAAAGTTGACTTCTACATACGACCTCGAAACGAGGCCCACCGCCTGTCGTCTATAGCGTTCTACCCCCATTCTGAACACAATGGGATATGTATCGCAAGCTGATTCGATTGCTTTGATCAGTTTCCGTTGAATTTACATTTAAATCACTATATTGAGTTTTAAACGTACATTTCAAATTACCGGGGTCACATACTAACTAGAAAAATTCTAGAAAAATATTTTCTAGCTTCGTATTGACGATACGGTCCTAACAAAACTAGTTTCGTCGAATTCTGAGGCTGTTGGAAAAATGGTCAATTTCCAGTCGATTAAAATCAACTGAAACTGGTCAAACGCATTTTCCTTTGCCACGCTCACATATTGATTCGAAAAATTATGAAATTTGAAATCTAGCAATAACTTGACATCACGGACCCAACAAAAGTGGTTTCGTCGAAATCCGAGGTCATTTGCAAAATGTCCATTTTTAAGGGCCTGAATTCCATAGCGACTATTCAGAATTTTCAACTGGACATATCTTTTGATTCTCGCTACGAAATTTTGATTTGTCGGATTCGTTGGAAAGATATCATCATTTAGATCCTATCATTTTTGGTTTCACTAAAATCCGGATTGTTTTGCACCCGGTACATTCAATTGAAGTTTGAAATCGAATTATCGAACTACCGCGCCATTTTCATTTCCATTTATAATTATATATAAATATTTATATTCTAACGACGACGCGTATAATATATACATCGAATTCCATTCAAAATAAATTTTCTCGTCGATATTATTTAAAATAATTCATTTTAAATATTCAAATTCAGCTAAAATTGCCAAAATAAAAATTTCAAACTGGCCCAGATTTTCGGGTTATTACAGGTGTTAAGCTAAGAGAATAGTTCTCCGCCATCAAACAGATATTTATTTAGTAAAGATCAATTTTTATGCTATAAAATGTAATGGTAGACATATAATCCATATAAGTTCATTCTAGGACTAAACGAAACCGTTGACGCTTTATTCCTTGTCCAATAAAGGAGAGAATCCCTGGCAAATATGGTGATTCGCCAAATATGCTTGTACCACTACTATATATAACCACATAATGGGAACTAACCACTCAAGGCATCAACAAGCAATCCTTTCGATGTGAAGACTTCCGGTCTTCAACCATCGTTTTCAATATCTTCATTAGCATCAATACTTTCATAAAAAATTACAAAGTGGTTTTCGAATATGTATCTCCCATATCCAACTCCGGTCTCTTCGAATAACTACCGTGGTTATGAAAATGATATGAATTACACAGAATTTCAATTAAATCTCTTCCATTTTAAACTTGGTAAATTAAAATCTTCTTAATCCAAATGCTTATTCACTAATTATTAATTAATTCATAAAATCCTTTAAAAGCTTTACATTCCTTTTTAAAACATATCTTTAAATGGATATTAGGAAATTTCCTTCTTAACTTAAATTAAGGAGAAACATTTTATCTTAACTAAAAGATAAAATAAACTATTAATCATTAACTATGCCTTACAAGTTAAAATTTTCAATGAAGAACAATTTCAATCTTAAATAAGGTTGGTTAACTCCATTGCCACTTAATTTCCCTTTAAAAACATATCACCTAGTACATTTTATTAATCTTAAATAAAAGATTAAAATTAACCAATCTTTACTTTGGATAATTAAACCTTCTATAAAAATATCATTTATTCCTTAGTTTAGGAATTTGAGCCTTATTAGCCTTTAACCTAGGTTCAAAAACTTTGCCTCACATTAATTAAGCCTTTCAACTCATTAATTAACTTTCTTTAAATTATGAATTTTAGCCCAAGGTTATGAAACCTTCTACTTACCTTTATTCAAGAAAACCAATACTAACTTAATAATCTAAAGTTTAATTAACTATCAATTCATTATATCTTTAAACCAAGATTAATCAAGTTTTAACAAAGGTTTTCCTTTAAACCTCATAACCCAATCAATTACCTAACTAGAAGATTCATTTACCATTAATCCCTTAATTCTAATTATATCTTTTAATCCAAAGATAATTCATTAAACCTTCATGACTTAATTTGTGTTTAATCGATGTAGTCAAAATCTCTTGTTTACACAAATTTCTTAATTTTTCATTTATTAATCCATAATATTATTCTTAATCTTTAACAAAAATTAATTAACTCTTTATCCTTTTTCTTTCCATTTCAAATCCATCTCTTAATCAAGCTTAATTAATATCATTCACGTTAACCTTTAATTAAAAGATTATAATCCTTCATAAATTTTAAAACATAATTTAAATCTTAACTGGGTTAAAGGCTTATGTAATTTAAGGCACCATTCAAAAAAACCCAAAACTAATTGATATTAAATATAAGAATTGCATAGAAATTATATCATCTTATATCCAATATTAATTCTCATTATCAACAAATATTATAAGTGGAATAATGGTATAAATACCTTTCAAATTCCTCGAAGAGTATAGAATTTAATTACGAGATTTGATTTTAAGTATCTGAATATTATTTCCATCCAAATCCAAGGGACATAAAATTGGAAAACTTTAGTGTTATTAAAGTTATATTTCTAAATACTTTTTCTGTAGTAGTCGGTTTAGCTTTTAGCTAGACTGAAAAATCCAAATCACAAATTACTATCCAAAACATCATATTTTTCATCCAAATCACTTTAAAATCATTTATTTTGATTTATCACAATTGTTTTTGTTTTTTATTGATTTTTATAAAGTCATTTCTAACCATTTCCAGATTCTGTCACCGAACTGCAAAACTGCGATTCTACTCAAAACTTAATTTGGGCATAACTCAGAAACTAAATATTAAAATCTTAAATATCCCTTTTGATTTGAAACTATTATCATTAGGGAACAAATGCCTTTTGTTTTCGGAAGATACAATATAAACTGCATCTGATATAATCATTTGAAGTTTATGGCCAAAATTCGCGAACTACCGCAGCATGACAAACTCTACTCTAACCACATTATAAACTAAGATCCATCTGATTTGCGTCAATTATGTTTATAAACTTGTATAAACTCATTTCAAAATATTATTTTCATATTTCAATTCAATTTCAAATTCAATTATTTACCACAATTGAATATATTAATATTATGATATTAATATAATATTATTAGTTTTCAAAGTTTAATTTTTTAAATCTCAAACATTCCAGAAATCAAATTAAATACCATATAAGCTTATTGGAATAATTAATTTGAGTTTAAACCATCATTTATATATCTAATTTAAATTCAATTTTGAATTTACTATTCAAAGTCGATTTAACATTCATTGCAAATTTAAATAAGTCGTTTTATAATCGAAACTCTTTCAAATTCGTTTCCACCTTTACAAAAAATTCTTATAATCCCTTTAATTTCATTTCTATCCAGTTTAGGATATAAAATTCTAACTTTCATTTTCTCACCTTATTTTGATGAAACCGAATAAAATATTGATTTTATTTATCAGCAATAATAACAATAAATAACAAGCATGTAATCATCCATGGCAACCATTAACAATGCCAATTACTATCTCTACATTATAAACATTACGTTAATTAACGCTTAAGGGTTATATGGAACTAAAATAACAAGCATTCAACCAATTCACACACATATCAATTAAATAACTATATATGTATAAAGTGCAGAGTTTCTCATCGGGGGTTTCACTCCGTCAATCTTTTACTACGGACTCTAGATTGTGGGCATTAACTCTGAACTCAGATAGTGCAACCGCGCACCGTTCTCTAGATTTCCTTCCATCAACAAAATTACTTATTTTTACTTTTCCTTACTTTTACATATATATGGAGGAGGGGTGCTCTGCTATGGGGAGGTGGCATAAGGGAGTGGTGGAGGGTGACGCCTATGGTGGTGGCATGGCTTGGTTGGCCGTGAGGAGGTGGTGGCCGAGAAAGGAGAAGGAGAAGGAGAAGGAGGAGATGGTGTGGGAATGAGGAGGCGGATGAAGGGAAGGAGGTGGTGGTGGAGAAGAAGGCCTACGGATGAAAGAATGTAGGAAGATGAAGGAAAGACTGCTTAGGAAGCAATGGCCAAGAAGAAGAGAAAGGAAGGAGAAAGAAGGAGAAGTGGAGAATGACGAAAAGGTGGGGGTTTTCGTGGGTTTATATACAAAGGGAGGAGTTTTAGGATCATGAAATATGATATAACACATGTCCATTCCATACATTTTCAAGTGTTAGTTCCATGCATGAAAAGTAGTTACATTATTTGTAACACTTATGTATGTTGCTAATTTGTAACGTTTATTTATATTACTAAATAAAAATGTTAACTAGTTTAGAGATCGATACAGCAAGCCCGATATTCGCCGACTCGCTTTGACAAAACCAAATATTGTTATCTGTATATTTTCTCGATTAAAATTTAATAGCTCAAAATAACTAATTAATCAAATTTTAAAATTAAATTCAATTTAAAAATATCTTTATTACTCTCTATTTCATATAAATTTATTTTAAATTTAGATTTTAAGTTTTCGAAATTCAAGGTCGTTACAATATAAATTACTTAAGAACAAGCCAAAGCAGGAGAGATATATTCTGCTTCTGTTGTGAAAAGGATACGGTATTTTTCTTTTTATTAAACCAGGAAGCCATGGAATGCCCTAGAAAATGACAGTTCCACTTGTACTTTTTCGGCATGATTTACAATCGGCATAATTAGCATCATAATATGAAATTAAATTAAATGAAACATTTTTAGGGTAAAATAGATTAAAGTATAATGTGAGTTAACATATCTTAGAATATGTTTTACGGCTTTTAAGTGAGCTTCCTTAGGTTGAGATTGATATCTTGCGCAAAGACGAGTAATATGCATTGTATCCACTCTACTCGCACTTATATACCGCAATGAACCTATTATACCTTTATATAATTTTTGATCTATGTGTTTTGATGACTTATATTTGCTTAAATTTTCATTGGTTATCATGGGAGTGAGTTTTCCCCTGGCATTAGTCATATTAAATTTATTAATTAAATGTCTAGCATATTTTTCTAGATTAATAAAAATACCATTGTCTAATTGTTTTATTTGTAATCCTAAAAAGAAAGTGAGTTATCCTATATGACTCATTTTAAATTCTTTTATCATAATCTTAGAAAATTCTTGATTCATTTCATTATTAGTTGATCCAAAAATAATATCATCTACATAGGTTTGTACTGAATGTCATTTTGATTTGTTTTGATAAAAAGATGTTATCCACTTTACCAATTTCAAATTTTGATTTTAATAAATAAGGTCTTAGTCTATCATAGCTAGGCTCTATGAGCTTGTTTTAAACCAAATAGAGCATTCTTTACCTTATAAACATGATTAAGAAATTTTTCATTTTCAAATAATAGAGGTTGTTCAACGTAAGAATCTTCTTTAACAAAACAATTTAAAAATGCACTTTTCATATCTGAAATGAGTATAATTAGCAAAAGCAGGTAGAATTTTGATATCTTCTATTTTTGCTATGAAGGCCAAGATTTAATAAAAATCTATCACCTTTTCTTGACAATGACCTTTCACGACTAATCGAGCTTTATTTCTAAAGACCTCACCAATTTAATTCATTTTATTTTTGTAAACCCATTTAGTTATTCTCAGGTCCAGGAACAAGTTTCCATACATAATTTCTGGTAAACTGATTCAGTTCTTCTTGGAAGTAATCATGAATCATCAAATGATGCTTCCTTCGGACTGTTTAGTTCAATAATTGATTAAAAAAGCTACATTACTCATTTCATTTAATTGATTTATAGTTCTAACTACAAATTTGATAATTGCTAGTATATTTTCTTCGAGATGATCTACTAAAAGCCAAATTCTTCTATTAGGTTGACTGATTTCACAATTTGTCTCATTTGATTCATTATTTTCATTATCAGGCTCATCTTCATCATTTATATGGCTAATATCTCTATAATTTTCATCAAAAGATACATGCATAATCTCTGAAATAGTGTTAGTTTTTAAGTTCAAAACTCAGTAGGGTTTTCTTTAATTTGAATATCAAATAAATATTCCTTTATCTGATTTAAGATCAAATTTATCAAAATTTTCTTTAGCATTCAAAATAAAACATTTTCTTTCAAAAGCTTTAAAATAAGATACTTATGGTTTCTTATTGTGAAGAAGTCCATATTGTTTAAACCAAAATTGGCTCAAACACCAAGGTACTACGGGAATACTTCACCAAATGGTTAGAAATAAGAAAATGATACCATAATCACAAGAAGTAAGTAAAACACAAGAATTTTTATAGTGGTTTGATCTAAAATAGATCTACATCCACTTTGGCAAGAGTTTTCATTATCATTTCAAGATTTACAAGGCTTGAATTATCTCTAAGCACATACATTTTCTCTTTTATAAAAGGATTTCACTTTGAACTTTGCAAATCAGCGAAGAAATGGTTAAATCTCTCTAAGTGCAAGGAATACGAAGGAAGATCTTCAATCTCTAAGACACATGAGTGATTTTGGCGGATTCCATGTCAGACTTAGCGTTAGATCTTTGCTTGGAGATGATTAATAATGTTAGAATCGCTTGGAATAGTGAAGAAAGCAATTGGGTAGCCTTCGGGGTCTTAGAAATCGATCCCTATTAAAGTGAAGATCATGGGGTATTTATAGGAGAGGTTGGAATGAAGTGGAGGGCTGAAACTTGTATGTGTAGGCTATGGGTTGCTCATGCAGGTAACTACCGAAAGGTTGTTGCCAGCTGTAACCAGTTGTCATGCTTGACCGATACTCGATGTTCGACCAAACCTCGTCTCGACCGACCAGGGCGATGCGCGAGCCACTAGTGTGTGACCACCAGTTGAACTGCTCGACCCATATTACTGAGCGACTGATCAAAGAGTGAACAACTGATCAAAGAGTTGCACGAGCCCATCTATGTGCGATCAACACCTACTCGATCCACCAATAATGCGTGATCCACTCTCATTTGAATTTGCACGACCGACACCTAGCGCTCGAGTGACTTCATAATGAACGAGCTTCTGGTGTGCGACCCTAGGATGCTCGAGCCTTATTAATGCTTGAACCATGTCGGTGCTTGACCCATAATGCTTGATCTATTAATGAGTGTGTGATTTTTAATGGATAAACATTTGCCCCTCGAAGTTTGTAATTCTTAGTTTGTAAAAATTACGAGCTTCGAAATGATTGAAAATAACACCATTTAATAGATCGAAATTTGATTTTCCATAGGTCAAGAGCTCTGGTTTCATTGTGGGTCGCGCAGTCAGCTATTTATAGTTTTCAATGTTAACATATCGATGTGGATCGAATAGGTCATGATGGCATGAGAGATCGGTTTAGGTTTGAGCGACCGAGGCTGCACATGCTTCCATGGGTCGAGCATGCACGCTGGGTTAAGCAAGCCTGTTTGTCTCCCTTGCTATATATTGCCTTCAAGCCTTCATTTTCGCACTTCAAATCTTTTTTCTGAAGAAGTCAAATTAACAGCGGTTGTGTCTTTCCTCTGAAGGATTTTACATCACAATTTGCAACTGGTTTCTTTCTAAGCTTCAACTAAATCAGCTAAATGATCATCATCAACTTCCAATCCATTAGTCACACTCGACCTCTACTTGATCAAGTTCGAGCAAAACTGGTGTAATCTTCTCTGATCTGAAGTGCTTTGCAAAACAAGGTGATTTTTCCTTTTAATTTCGCACTGATTTGAGTTAGAAAACTGTTAAGTGTCTAAATTGAAACGTCTTGGGGTACAGTTTTGGATTAAGTTTTTTGGGACTGTAATGATTGTATATTATGATGGATTGAATTGGATTGGGGTAAGGATGTCTATTTGAATGTGTTTGAGGAATTCGAATGATCCAAAATCCTTCGAATTCTGATTTGAGTTTGACGCACAAAAGTTGTTCGATTAAATGCTTGAAACACAACTTTTGATGATGCACGAGCTCATTGAAACAATTCATGTTCACCGTTGCTCGGACTAACATCTTATCTTCATTTTCAGTAACAATCTTGGTAGAACAGTTTATATTTAAATCTGAAGCTTTTGGGGACCTGAAACTTTGCATGTATTGATCCCTATTTGAACTCATGTTTACTGCATTTGATTTAGTGCCACACCCTTGTATTGCAAACTTGATCATTCAAAATTCTTTAACACCATTATGCCAACCCTTAGCTTGCTTGCCTAACTCAAATAGGTTAACCATGCTCGACTCAACTGTTCGCCCCTCATGGGTTTGACAACGCTTGAGCCCGTTAAGTTCAGGCTTGTTCGATCTCACGGGGTCGAACACGCTCGAGCCTGCTGGGTTCAAGCCTTCTCGATCCTTATGGGGTCGATCACGCTCAACCCTCATGGGCTCAAACATGCTCGACCCTACGGGGTTAAGCTTTCTCAACCCTTGTAGGTCGGTCATGCTTGACCTGTGGGTTCAAGCGAGCTCGAACCTATTAGAGTCGATCACGCTCGACCATCATGGGTTCAAGCATGCTCGACCCTGTAGGTTTAAGCATGCTCGACCCTCATGGGGTCGATCATGCTCGACCTTAGTGGGGTCGGTTGAGCTTGACTCTGTTTGGGCTCGAGTGAGTTTAATAACTTTACTATTTGGAGGTCTGGTTCAGGTATTTTTGTTGATTTTCGAGCTTTCCTGTTGCTATACCTGAAATAACTTTTTTTTGAGCTATTATGCTATTAGTGGATACTCATGCCATTAGCAGGTTAGTGTAAAACTTTAGGAATGCAGAAGCCTAAGTTGAATGATATATTTGCACAGAGTTATTTTCATTTGGTCACTTAAGAACATTCTCTATGCAAATATAGTCATTCTAGAATAAGCTTCTAATGATGCTTGGAATTAGTTAACCAGTACATGCTGGTTATGAATTTCAAGCATCATTATAGTTATGCATAATATTCCTTATGAGTAAGGAAGCGCGCACTTGTGATTTATTTTAAGGCATAACCATTCATGTAGAAATTTTAACTCGACAACAGTTATGTCAGAATCCCAAGGAAGGAACTATGTCCGATGAATCCGGGAAGTCTGCCCAAGTTACTAAAACTACATCAATTAATGTTCCCATAGTGAATGTCAATCAGAATTTTCCTTAACTCCGGCCGCTTGCTAATGCACCTTTCAAAAGGCACGAAACAACTCTTTCTTTTATCTCATATCAGCAATTGTGTAAGCAATTTGGGATTTCAAAAAAGGACGAGGCCAAAATCCCCGGAAAGGAGGAATTTGCTGACCTTCCACCTGCTGGGTACGTTACAGTTAATCGTTACATGTTGTTGAGTGGGGCAATTCCTCCTTTCAATCAGTTATTTTGCTTTATTGGGGCTTTATGTACAGTTTATGAGGGTCAAACAGCGTGCACCTACGTTTCAAGATATCTATTCTTTATATTATTTTAAAATGAGAAAGAAGTATCGTCCCTCAATTATTTTTGTGCAGAGTCAGGGCCCCAAAATTATTATTGATCTGATAGAGTGCGTTCGAGGATTTTCGAACCAATATTTCTTCGTCTGGTGTCCTGACTACTTTTACGGTCGGTGAATGGAAGGAGGTGAATACACTTACATTATAGTCTTTTATTTCTTTCTCCTTTTTATTCCAACGCTCAAATCTTTAGTTATATTACAGAGGTTCCTTCCAATCAGGATACTGCCTTTGACCAAGCTCTTCTTGATTCTTTAACACCTGTTAGTGAGAATGAACGAAGCAGAAAATTCTTGGTTACAAAGGAATTCCTCCGTCGATGCCATATGCTTCATCCCTTGCGATCTCTTGCGAAAGAATCGGCTGATATAAAAGATACTGCTAGCAAATCCCTAGCTAAAAAGCCTAATCTAAAGAAGTGCTCTGATCCTGCAAGAAGCAACAAAACTCCTCCCAAATCAAAGTTGGTTTCTATCGAGGAAGAAGTAACCAAACAGCGTAAGGGTAAGAGTCTCATGGCTTCATCCGACCAGATCAGGAAGGAAGGTACTATCCTTGATCCAACAAAGGAAACCAGACAAGGTGACGTGGATGAAACTACCCTGAAAACTACTTCGGACCCAAGGAAGGAAACTGAGCAGCTTGGAGATGCTAGAGTATCTTTGAAACGTAATTTAAGTACCGAGAATCATGATGAGAATCATGTTATTCAAGATAGTCAAGGGGAAGGTGTTTCAGACAACTATAGGGATCGTGGTGACCTTAGCTCAGCTACAGATCTCGTTCAAGGTGATATTGTTGTCCAAACACTTAAATCCCACATCCTAAATACAGGAATTAGTACACTCAGGGTTCCCGTCTCTAGGTCAGGAAAATTTCTCATAGAGCTAGGGATCGACTTAGAACAGTCACTTAAAATTGGTTCTTTAATAGATATTTGCCAGCAGATTCTTTATTTATGCCACATGTTTCTAATACTCTGCATAACCCCTTACAAATTGTTCCAACACTCTTCCGATTTAAATATTGAGATGTTGCTTTCTCCCTTTTTCAGGTTTAGAAATGAGAC
The DNA here is from genome assembly GCA_030737875.1 of Allium sativum. Lineage (NCBI taxonomy): Eukaryota > Viridiplantae > Streptophyta > Magnoliopsida > Asparagales > Amaryllidaceae > Allium > Allium sativum. The sequence continues at coordinate 721,886,381 of CM060909.1, read as the reverse complement.
ATTCATTTGCGGATTGCTTTGAACAACGCACTAAGCAATACAATTCCAAGAAATTTCCCAAACTTCGGTCTTCACAACACTCAAAACAATCTCAATGCTCACAATCTGTCTATCAGCTTCAACAAACTCGTGATCTTATTGAGACTGAGCAACAAAGGCAATGGAGGCATGAGCACTTTGATACGCTGGAAGTTAAGAGGAGAGAAGAAGAGGAGAGGCAGAAAAGGAAAGCTGAAAAGGAGAGAGACTGGGAGAATAAAGGCAAAGGTGACTCTCGGAAGCGTCACAAATCATACAAGCTTCCAATGCCAGGTCTTTCAATGCCGGATATTTAGGCTACTTTTGACCAAGTATCTTTGGCTTCTCCCTCTGTCACCCCTACTCCTGCTGACCTTCAGATAATTATAAACATGCCTCGTTATATTCCCGAACTGAAACACCCCACGTCCGTTAATGTCACTCACTAAGGGAATGCGTTAAGTTCTATGAAGCAACGTAGGTAAACAGACACAGAATAATTACAAGACAGATATAAATAAAGAAATAGTAGAGACAAGAACTTGAGCTGTACTTCAGCAATAACTCCTAGCAAAAAGATATCTGAATCCTGACTAAGCCTGGGTGTTTCCTCCCTGTGAACCTTGGGGGGGGGGGGATGGAAGAAAGAAGGGAAAACAAACCAGGTCAGACATAAGTCTGGTGAGTCTAGTTACTTTTAGCTAGTAAATAAATAAAAGTAACATGATAGGCATATAAAGTGGATAAAAGAGATCGCTATACAAATGGCAGGTGTGACAAGGCAGAAAATGTGAGGTATATACATGCTTAACTAACGACTACTCTGCACTATTACTAGTGTAACTGAAATGAAATGATCCCTTCCACTGTAAGCTGGTAGGCTTAGGTCATACGTCCAAGTATACACTAACAACTACCCTAATCGATCGGCTCCCTACTCTGTGTATATCCTGTGCCGTCCCCACAGAAGGGGTATCACTTCCCTAAAGTGGCAACCCGAGATGTGCACAGGGATACCTACTGGTGTCACGGTCGTCTTGTCCCCTTTCTGTCCGGCCCATGCACGCACAAGTCCCCGGTCGGTTTGCACCGTGTACACCCGTCACGTTTTGGATCTCTTATAATCAATCAGTAAGCGTGCCCCTTCTCCGCCTAGTATGGAGTTCTCTACTCTGGTACCAACTATGGGTTACTGACTGAAATAGGTCACACACAATATGATACAAGCTCTCCCCTTTGTCTTGTATCCCCGCTAGGTTTTCCACTGACTATGTTTAGCCTAAAAGGATGATCTTTAATCACATTGCCCTATACTAGTTATGTACACACTGAAGGGTGATCTCTAATTAACATAACTCCCACACAATATGATACAAGCTCTCCCCTTTGTCTTGTATCCCCACTAGGTTTTCCATTGACTATGTATACCCTAAAAGGGTGATCTTTAATTACATAGCCTTTATTATTTTATCTACCCGTTATGTATACCACTTTGGTGTCTTTAATTACATAACATGTATTAGGTTAAGTATGTGGGCCTATATATATAATATATATATACATATATATATATATATATATATATTACCCATCCCCTCTAACTTACTTAACCCCTCCTCACTACCTATCCAATTTTACTTAACCCTAACTTAAGTCCATATTCATATTAAATTAGGTTAAGTAATCCATTTCTTTGTCCAATTATGGTTATAATGGGCTAGACCTCCTACATTGGGCCTACAACGTGTGGATGCTGGATATGCCGGTCGGGTTTGGGCAGTCTTATTCTACAGTTGGGCCTAACCTCGTATCTTAGCCTGATTTATATTTGCGTACTTAGACCTACCACATTAGGTTCAACATTAGTGGCTGCTTGATATGCCGATCGGGTCCAGGTAGACTTCCGCCACTAATGTAACCTAACCTCGTGTCATAAGTACAATTAAAATTCTTAATTTTAATTACTAACATTCCATTTTTAATTAATTTACCAAATAATTAATCCTTTCCTTTTATAGGTGTCAATACCTATTTTGCAACAATAATTTGATTTACATATCCATAAATTGTCATATTCAAATTATGCCATTTTTACCCAACTTTTCCTAAACCATTATAGGTAATTAATTCTACGTTTCCCCATTTGAAATATATGCTCATTTCATATAAATATTATATAAACTATGCCAATTACAAATTCCCTTTATCCCTGTTCCTAACTAACGTATTCACACGTATTTTGGCGGCATCGAGGCTATAAAGTAGCCTCGTCATAACAATAAAAGGGAACATGATAAGGGTGACAGTTCAACATGTTTTGGCATAAATATTAATATAAATGGCATAGTAACTAAGTGAATGGACATGTGATAATTATCATAATAAAGTGAACATCAAATTAATAACTTGTGTTTAGGCAAGCATAATGAGATCTGGATTCAATATTAGGTGTCCAATTACCTAAATCTAGCATAGACATGGTGGCATAATAACAAGTTTAGATTCACACGTCAAGTTTACCACATATACCAAGGTGTCATAATATAACAAGTGAAAGGCGATTAACACCAAAATCTAGATCCAAGTAATGTCAAATCAATGGATGTACAATCATCCTAACATGGTTACAAATCAATGTTCATATAAACGTCATATTGAATCACCATAATCAGATCTAGAAAGTTAGATCTATATTAATAAGTTCACATGTACCACAATATAACTGTAATTCAAGATTCACATAGGAAACATAATAGAATGTCCATATATTAGATCTAGGGAAAATGACATAGTATGCTTGCATAAGTTCATGATTTACAGCATATACCCAATTCATAGTCTACCACAATTCACATTTATCTATTTAAACCTAAAAGTTACTAGCTCTCACAGAAAAAGAATGGATCTTGAATTCTGGGATCTGATTTCTAAATTTGTTAAGCTTAACCCTTGATGTAGACTAGCTTGAATTTGATTTGTTATGGTGGAGGCTAGGTTAGTATAGGATGCACCAGCATATAGGCTCATGAATGAATTTAGTTTAGATTAGAGTTTAGGTTTATATGTGCTTATATAGACGTATAGGATTAATTAGAGCCCTTAGATCTGTTTAGGATCAATCTAAACCATCCAATCCACAATGACATGTCACCCAGCCAATCAGAGGATGCCACATATGCCCTAATCCATCAAAAATCGTCATTGACCAACAAAAATGCGCCATGTATGCAACATGATGCGCAGCAGGGGTGCTGACACCCACATGTCATATATATATATATATATATATATATATATATATACTTCTCTTTAATTATCTTTCCAATTAACCCTTTTCACACTAAACTGCTTTTTGAACTGCGTTAACACTAAGCCACTTTTTAGTCATTCTCCTAAAACAAAAATATGAAGCTGGCGGGGATTGAACTTAGAACCTCTTGTATACAAGTCACATGTTCTAACCAAATGAGCTACTAAGTCTTTTGTTTACAAACCTTGGAACAATGCTAAACATTATTCTTTTCTCATTCCTCTTTGTCATGTTTTGTTGCAATATTTAATTTAAAGATATCTTTTTCATCCTAAATCAGTTTTCTGCAAACCATAGGTCTAAATTGACTAGAAAATCACGAACGCAATGACGCTAATTTCGTGACCAAATTCCTGAAGCTCTTCAAATTTTCCTTTTTATTTCTATTTAATTGCTCACATGCATTTCATGTATTGCATTTAATTTCGTTTATTAATCTTATTCCATCATTTCACTACACGAACTTATTACATTCAATTTTATTGTCATTATTTAATTTTCTCTTAAATATATCTATGTATATAATATATATACATATTTCCACATTTTTAATTTCATTAAAAATGCGGGGTGTTACATTCTCCCCTACTTAAAGGATTTCGTCCCTGAAATCTCTGAGTTAAGAAGAATGTATCCTACCATCCATCATCCATCTACTCATCTATCATCCAGAGGCATCCATTGTCCTTAAAAGATTTCTAATGCTCTTATGAATATATGCAGAGGTGTGTGTATATGTCCCCATACTAATGCGAAGATCGGGCGGTCTACTGATTCAGTTGACCTCCTTAATGCAATGTATGTTAGTGCCATGAATTCAGCATGTATGCAAATAATCCTATTATAACATGTAAGTTCTATACCTGTGCACACTCATTCGTCCAAATGCAACATCCATATGATGATACATCCATTTTCATCCATGTGGAAAAAGAAAAATGCACATACATCCATATGCAGTATGAGAGTAATTGAGCCGATCTAGTGCCTAATGTGTGTGTATAGGAATCCACAGGCAACCACTAGCAAACACTTGCATCCACTTGCATCCCTCAATCATAATATGTCTCAAACATTTGTTTACATCCATGGGTTCCCTATCTAAAGGTCGAAGATTCGATCGATAGGACACAGACGAATGATAGAAACAAGTATGAATAAAAAGCTTTGGAAAAAGAAGTTAAGAACATAGTCCTTAAAGGAAAGGGTATGAAGCGTTATCTTTATTTTTAGTCTCCCAAGTCGCATCCTCGCTGTCTTCTCTACTTTTACTTCCTTCCGCAAGTTTGTCTCCACTTCCTCGAACTCTATACATTTTATCATCACTTGGATGAATAGTCTTCTTAGAATGATGGGCTTCCTTAAGGACTGTCTTTAATAGGTTTCCCATCCTGATATGATTCACCTATCAAACCTCCTCTCATGTAGCTCCCCTACATACTTATCAAGTACCCTATTTTCTTTTAGGAGTCACATGTTGTACAGGCAATGCAACTGGCTTTGCATTATCCACGAAGTATATTCGAAAACTGATCTCGTGCCTTGGGGTAAACCCCAAATCTCATCAAAAACGTCAGAATAACCTCGGACTATTGGAATAGATTGCAAATAATCGATAGATGCATCAAGAGACTCTAGAAAACTAAGCGTGACAGACCCTTGTAGGTCATAATAAATTTCGAGGGTCCTCCCATGACAAGTTAGAAGCTTAACGACCATCCTCTCACCGCCAGAATGGCACCATATGTGGTAAGCCAACCCATCCCTAGAATCAACCCCTAGCCCATGAAACAAGATGTGCGTCACACTCAAACTCGATGCTTAACACAGATTTTCTCAAACCCTGACAAATCATAGATAAATGAGCCAAACCACCAATGGGGTTTGAGACAACAACGGGATCCACTACCATACTAGTAATTAAGTGCAGAGATTCAACTACCGAACTAGATGTGAACGAATGCGAATGCGCTAGAATCGAAAAGAGTTCTAACCGGTTGATTAGAAAGAGAAATCAAAACTGTCCATGGAAACTTTCCTACCTCTATCTGGTGCACAAGCCACGAGAGCATTCGCTAGCCCTCTAGAGGTTCATGTCCTTTGACATTGCCCTTGCTTCCTTGGGCACTCCCCCAGAATAGTGTCCAACCTCTCCACAAACGAAGCAAGCATAGTACTTGGCCAAGTGACCCTCTCGCCCACAACTATTGCACTTCCCCTTATCCTTAGCCTTGTCATTTTTTTCCGCCCTTCTTCTGTTGTTGTTGCTGTCCTTTCTTGGGCCATACCTTTTTCTCATCCTTGGGATGTGCTCCTTAGCCCTAACTACCTTATACTCCTTTTTACCCACGTTTGTGTAACAAGCTAAAAATTCTTTCGAAAGTTGCCTCCATCACACGGAAATCCTTACGAAGCTCGAGAAAATTAACCGCAGGTGAAACCACTATGGCTACAGATGGAGGTTAGGCACTTTATTGCCCTTCGACATGTGCTAAACATGTCTACGACATCATGCCGAAATGGGGACACCTTTCGAGAAGAATCGGTTCCCCAGACTAAAAGGGAAAAAGGAATCAAGCGGAGAATCAAGAGATATTACATATGGCTTTGGGGAATATGTTTTTCAAAATAAACTTTTCTTTTTGAAAATGCTTTCTTTTAAAACCTTTTTGAAAAATATTTTTCAAAACTTTTATCTAATCTGGTAATCTTCAGCTCTGATACCAAGTGAAACACCCCACATCCGTTAATGTCACTCACTAAGGGAATGCATTAAGTTCTGTGAAACATTGTAGGTAAACATACACAGAATAATTACAAGACAGATATAAATAAAGATAGCAGTGGAAGTATCAAAAAATTAATTTCAGACATAAATCATAATCCCGTGGTTTATATACCATAACTCAAAAAACAATTACAACAAAATACTTCTGTCTTGCATAATCAGATTACATAGGAATTAAAAGAAAACATTATTCCCCAATAAAAGAGTAAGCCATAGTAGAGACACGAACTTAAGCCATACTTAAGCAATAGCTCCTAGCAAAAAGATATATGAATCCTAAATAAGCCTGGGTGTTTCCTCACTGTGAACCTGTAAGGGAAACGAAAGAAAGAAGGCGAAACAAACTAGGTTAGACATAAGTCTGGTGAGTCTAGTTACTTTTAGCCAGTAAATAGAAAAAAGTAACATGATAGGCATATAAAGTGGATAAAAGAGATCTTTATACAAATGGAAGGTGTGACAAGGCAGAAAAGGTGAGGTATATATATGCTTCACTAACGACTACTCTACACTATTACTAGCATAACTGAAATGAAATGATCCCTTCCACCATAAGCCGGTTGGCTTAGGTCATACGTCAAAGTATACCCTAACCACTACCCTAATCGATCGGCTCCCCACTCTGTAGATATCATGTGTCGGTCCCATGGTAGGGGGTATCACTTCCCTAAAGTGGCAACACGAGATGTGCACAGGGATACCTACTGGTGTCACGGTCACCTTGTTCCCCTCTGCCTGGCCCATGCACGCACATGTCCCCGGTCGGTTTGCGCCGTCTACACCACCCCTCACGTTTTGGATCTCTTATAATCAATTAGTAAGCGTGCCCCTTCCCCGCCTAGTACGGAGTTCTCTACTCTAATACCAACTACGGGTTACTGACCGAAATGGGTCCCACACAATATGATACAGGCTCTCCCCTTTGTCTTGTATCCCCACTAGGTTTTCCACTGACTATGTATACCCAAAATGGGTGACCTTTAATTACATAGTCCTATACTAGTTATGTATACCCTAAAGGGTGATCTTTAATTACATAACTCCCACACAATATGATACAAGCTCTCCCCTTTGACTTGTATCCCCACTAGGTTTTCCACTGACTATGTATACCTTAAAAGGGTAATCTTTAATTACATAGCCTTTACTATTTTATCTACCCATTATATATACCACTTAGGTGTCTTTAATTACATAAAATGTATTGGGCTAAGTATGTGGGCCTATATATATATATATATGTGTGTGTGTGTGTGTGTGTGTGTGTGTGTGTGTATTACCCATCCCTCTAACTTACTTAACCCCTCCTCACTACCCATCCAATTTTACTTAACCCTAACTTAAGTCCATATTCATATTAAATTAGGTTAAGTAATCCACTTCTTTACCATGTCTAATTATGGTTATATTGGGCTAGACCTCCCACATTAGGCCTACAACGTGTGGATGTTGGATATGCCGGTCGTGTCCGGGCAGTCTTATTTCAGAGTTGGGCCTAACCTCGTGTCTTAGCCTGATTTGTATTTGCGTACTTAGCCCTCCCACATTAGGTTCAACATTAGTGGCTGCTGGATATGTCGGTCGGGTCCGGGCAGACTTCCGCCACTAATGTAACCTAACCTCGTGTCATAAGTACAATTAAAATTCTTAATTTTAATTATAACATTCCATTTTTAATTAATTTATCAATTAATTAATCCTTTCCTTTTACAGGTATCAATACCTATTTTGCAACAATAATTTGAATTACATATCCATAAATGGTCAGATTCAAATTATGCCATTTTTACCTAACTTTCCCGATGTCATTATAGCTAATTAATTTTTTGTTTCCCCGTTTGAATTATATGCTCATTTCATATAAACTATGCCAATAACAAATTCCCTTTATCCCCGTTCCTAAATAACGCATTCACACGTATTTTGGCGACACAGAGGCTATAAAGTAGCCTCGTCATTACAATAAAAGGGAACATGATAAGGGTGACAGTTCAACATGTTTCGGCATAAATATCAACATAACTGGCATAGTAACTAAGTGAATGGACATGTGATAATTATCATAACAAAGTGGACATCAAATTAATAACTTGTGTTTAGGCAAGCATAATGAGATCTAGATTCAAAATTAGGTGTCCAATTACCTAAATCTAGCATAGACAGGGTGGCATAATAACAAGTTTTGATTCACATGTCAAGTTTACCACATATACCAAGGTGTCATAATATAACAAGTGAAAGGCAATTAACACCAAAATCTAGATCCAAGTTATGTCAAATTAATGGATGTACAATCATCCTAACATGGTTAAAAATCAATGTGCATATAAACGTCATATCGAATCACCATAATCAGATCTAGAAAGTTAGATCTGTATTAACAAGTTCACATGTACCACAATATAATTGTAATTCAATATTCACATAGGAAACATAGTAGAATGTCCATATATTAGTTCTAAGGAAAATGACATAGTATGCTTGCATAAGTTCATGATTTACAGCATATACCCAATTCATAGTCTACCACAATTCACATTTATCTATTTAAATCTAAAAGTGACTAGCAATCACAGAAAAAGGATGGATCTTGAATTCTGGGATCTGACATCTGAACTTGTTAAGCTTAACCCTTGATGTAGACTTTGATTTTTATCTTCTAGCTTGAATTTGATTGGTTGTGGTGGAGGCTAGGTTAGTTTAGGATGCAGCAGCATATAGGCTCATGAATGAATTTAGTTTAGATTAGGGTTTAGGTTTATGTGTGCTTATATAGATGTGTAGGATTAATTAGATCCCTTAGATTAGTTTAGGATCAATCTAAACCATCCAATCCACAATGACGCATCACCTAGCCAACCAGAGGATGCCACGTATGCCCTAATCCATCAAAAATCATCACTGACCAACAAAAATGCGCCATGTATGCAACATGATGCACAGTAGCAGGGGTGTTGACACCCACATGTCATATATATATATATATATATATATATATATCTTTTTAATTATCTTTCCAATTATCCCTTTTCACACTAAACCGCTTTTTGAACTGCGTTCACACTAAGCCACTTTTTAGTCATTCCCCTAAAACAAAAATATGACGCTAGCGGTGATTGAACTTAGAACTCTTGTATACAAGTCACATGTTCTAACCAAATGAGCTACTAAGTCTTTTGTTTACAAACCTTAGATCAATGCAAAACATTATTCTTTTCTCATTCCTCTTTTTCATGTTTTGTTGCAATATTTAATTTAAAGATATCTTTTTCATCCTAAATCGGTTTTCTGCAAACCATAGGCCTAAATTGACTAGAAAATCGCCACGAACGCAATGACACTAATTTCGTGACCAAATTCCGGAAGCTCTTCAAATTTTTCCTTTTTATGTCTATTTAATTGTTCACATGCATTTATTCGCATTTCATGTATTGCATTTAATTTCTTTTATTAATCTTTTTCCATCATTTCATTGCATGAACTTATTACATGCAATTTTATTGTCATTATTTAATTTTTCTCTTAAATATATCTATGTATATAATATATATACATATTTCCATATTTTTAATTTCATTAAAAATGTGGGGTGTTACCCGAACCAGCCAACTCTGGCCTCGCTGATCGATTTTCGGGCTGGTGTCTAAGAGCGACATATTTCAATTTAGACATATACCGTTCCGACAAGCGGGACATTATCTTAGAATTCGATAGCTTGAAGGGTAGTATGTTCACACAGCTTGACACAGCCAAAAGTCAGCTCGAAGTTAAATTAGACATGATCCGAAGACATGCCAAGAAGCAATTGAGTGAATAGCATACTTTTGCACATGAATTCCAAAGTGTCAATGGAGTCAACATCGATCGAATTGCCACATTAGAAAACGACAAAGTTGAGTTGATCAGGGTTATAGATTAGGAGAAGACTATTGCATCTTCTGCTATAAGAAATACGGAGGTAGCAGGTTTAGAAGATGAGATTAATAGGCTCAAAGAGGAACTTGCCACCGTGAAACAGAAGGAAAGTATATTCGTAACACAGGTCCAAAAGGCTAAATTTTCCCAACAATTTGCGGAATCTCAACTAGCCATAGAAAGGAGTGCATTTGCTACTCTTCAACAAAAGAATATGACTCTCCAGCACAAGATTTCTTCTTAAAGTATGGATCTTGAAGCACTAACTACCGATATCAAATTTCTTGAAGAGGATAAAGCCAAAGCTGTGGCCGCTTACAAGAAAGTTAAGGCGAAGACTGAAGATACCTTATTCAAATTCTATGTTTATAGCGTCATGGGTCGTGGTAGCTTGCATTATTTGGGAAAGGATTTCGCTAAAACTTTAGCTCTTGTCTGGGAAGAGGTACTTAAGATTGATGGAGGCGATTGCGGTGAGGAGGATCATATTGAGTATCTCTTAGATTAACAATCCCACGAGGCCTTAACCGAGGGGAATATTTTGCTAAAGAAAAACGAGGATTGATAAGTGATCGGGCCCGGCCTTCTAGAGAGCAAGCTGATGATGCAAAAAATGTTGATGCTCCTACCCTTCCTGCCAATGTTGAAGTTTCTGGCTCATAGAGTCCAATTAACCTTCCCGTTGCTTTCAAAGACAAGGATGCAATTACTAAGGAACATAATGTTGAGGGAGGTATTTCTGAAGAGCATAACGAAGATGATGAGGATGACGATGACAATGATGCAGATAGGTACGAGGTTGATGAGAACAGAGATATTCAAGCAAGTCTTATAGCCATAGATAAAATTGTAATTATCCAAACTATGATATATTCAGACTGCCTATGCCCTTCACCTGGGACGTCTGCATTTCATGCTCATTGTTCATCTGTTTTAGGTCTAATTTCACCATCATCTTCTCCTGCTGCAGGAAAGACAACAAAAACTGAGGCTATTATTACTGACATGAATTTGACATCAATTCCTCCTGCCCTAGTCTCTACTCCTCCTCCGGGTGATACATCTCTTTTTGCTTTTACTATTCCGGGCTCCCAGGATACTCAGATTCCCGCAATTGCTGACTTGGGTGATGACGTTGACTACATCCCAAGTGACGAAGACTCCGATTATACTGGTGAGACTCCGTACAAGGAGGTTGAGGACCCGAAAAAGCAGAAATCCAAGCCTCACCAGCTTTAGGATGCAAAAAAAGAAAGCGTGTTGCTCATAAGAAAGGAATTATAACTTTGTCCTCCCAAGAAAGCCCCAGCGGTCTAGTGATCAAGGATGGGAAACAACCAGCTAGTACTCCTCCTCCTTCCACCATTAAACCTTCTTTGAGGTCTGGCGATAAGAAGTAGTATTCATGGTCAGCTTGCTTTAGTTTCTTGATTACTTTCTTTTGTGTATTTCACTCAAACCGGTTGTATATGTGAGTGTCGGTCCTCGCTTATCACTCCATGCTCCTTACTTTACGCACATTTATGTCTGATTCCTTTGTACTTGACTTATGATTATGTGATTTGACTATGTGTTGTTACAATGCAATTGTGTTCTGCTTGTCGTACTTAAGTTTTTTTTTTACTTTAGCTTTGTCGTACTTTCTTGTTTTGCAATCCGTACCTGTTTTTTTACATGTTTACAATACACGTTTTCAATAACATAACTCATTTGTTATTGCAATGCCTGGTGCTATAATGATCTTATGGTATGTTTTTGTAAATATGATCTTTTCAATTGTGGTCACGGACCATTACTTGATGGATCTACTTGATCAATTTTATTGAATTTTCTTGATTATGATTGGGGCAGCACTTGAGACATCTTTTACGTTAATAACCACTTTTTGTGTTTACCACTGTATTGAAGTCCTTTCAAGCGCCAAGCCTTTTTGTTTAGTGTAAAGTTGTGACGAGCTTATGGTATGCTTAAGTGAGCATTATTTAATTTTCTTAATGCGGTGGTGATGCCCTCATACCAAATTTGTCACAAACTTTAAAGGTTAGGCGTGACCGGATATATTTGGAATCTCCTGGTCATGTGCTTTTGTCATCATATTTGGGATTTCCTGATTTGCTCATGATCCAAGGATTTCTAGTTTAGTCAATCATCCTCATGCCTTTTAACAACGAGGAATTTTTGTTTTTGTGTCGCTGCTTAAGAGGTCTTAAAATTTTAAAATATTCAATCATGTTTCTCGCTGATTTGGCAGTCCAAGACCTTCGGATATTAGATTTGAATATATGCCCTTGGGGAGGTCTTGGTTTTCGTGCCTCCAAAGAGGTCTTTATAAATCCGTTATTCGTTGTAACCAAATAATTCGTCCACTTATCAAATTTGTCGGACGCCATCGAAAGGTCTTTTGAGTCCGCCACCAACAGAATTTGGAAGACCCCGCTTATGATCGGATGCCCCCGATGAGGTCTTTTGGGTCCATCACTAACTGAACTTGGAAGACCCGGCTTATGATCGGATGCCCTCGAAGCGATCTTTTGAGTCCGCCACTAACCGAATTTGGAAGACCCGACTTATGGTCGGATGCCCTCGAAGAGGTCTTTTGAAGCCCAGTGTTTGTCGCAATCAGGCCAGGTATTACTGACACTGACGATCGAATGGGTGCCCCCAAAGAGGTCTTTGATTTGGGGTTGCATTGTTTCTCGAGGAGGACGCTAGTTCATTTATCAGGTTTTATCACGATTTTAGAACTAGGGTCCTGGACCTTGCAATTAAGAAGGTGCTAATACGGTGAAACTTACAACTTTATTTGTAATCTGAACGTTGCATCATTTGACCGTTCGGCTCCTGGTGTCCCTTATTTGCAAGATTGTGCTCCACACCTTCGTTTTTTTGCAAATGATGTTTTGAGCACTGGGCTCTTGAGCTGTCCTAATTGGTATTTGTTGTAACAGTCACTAGGATTTACTCGGTTATGGATGCGTCAGCATTCTTTAAGAGGACCTGCAATCAAAATCGAATTTTAGCAACTCGTAAATATGAATTCGCAAATGTACAATTTAGGCAAGTAAGGCAATTAATTTCATTAATATGTACAAAGCTTGTCTTCTATATCTGTTGAATATTTACAACTTCTACAAGACACATGAAAGAAATTTCAAGGAAAGTATCGGCGGAGGTGAATGTTGTTCCTTGCTTTTAGGAATTTCAATACCATCCATCGTCTTTCGTTTGAAGGTGCCATCTAAGAGCTTTTGGCTTATTATGTAAGGTCCTTCCCAGTTGGGTCCAAAAACTCCAGTCCCCGTCAAGACTCTTTTCAAAATAAGGTCCCTAATTTTGAAGGTCCTTTGTTTGACTTTAGTATTAAAATGCCTAGAGAACCTTCTTTGATGAGCAGCGATTTTGAGTTTTACTACACGCCTTTTTTCTTCGAGAAAATCTTGTGCTTCAAGTTGAATTTTCTCGTTCTTCTTATGATTGAATTAAATTCTGTGATAAGTGGGAACTTCCAGCTCTATCGGAATCATGGCTTCGGATCCAAATGTAAGGGAGAATGGAGTGTGCCTAGTCGCAATTTTATGAGTTGTACGATACGCCCATAGTGCAAATGGAAGCTCTTCTACCCAACCACCTTTAGCTTTCTCAAGACGTTTCTAGATGGTTGACTTTATGACTTTGTTTACTGCTTCAACTTGCCCATTGGCTTACGGATGAACAACGGCTGCAAACTCTTTTTAATCTTGTACTTGGCACAAAAATTCTTGAACTTGTGACTTTCGAATTGTGTCCCACTGTCCGTGATTATTTTCTATAGCAGACCAAATCTGCAGATGATGCTTTTCGAGACAAAGTTGATGACTTTCTTCGAAGTAATGGTAGCCAGTGGCTTTGCTTCAGCCCGTTTTGTGAAATAATCAATGGCTACAATGCGTACTTCATGTTGGACTTGGTTGTAAGTAAAGTTGCAACCAGATCGATGCCCCAGACGGCAAATGGCCAAGGACTGATCTTTTTGGTTAATTTTGTAGATGGTGCTCTTGTAATCTTTGCGAATCTCTGGCATTTGTCACACTTTTTAGCATAGGTCATAGCAGCTAGGTTCACATCAGGCCAGAAGTAGCCATATCGTAGAATTTTCTTGACCAATATCTATCCATCTGTGTGTCCCTTACATTCACCCTCCTATAATTCTGCCAGGATTACATTGGACTCTTCTTAGTCACATGCCAAAGCAGGGGCATGGAAAAACCTCGTCTTTACAATCTTCCATCTTGTATAAGATATAATGGAGCTTTATGCAAAAAAATCATCGATACTTATAATTCTCTAGAAGTATCCCATTAAGGAGGTACTCTTTGATCGAGGTCATCCATGAGATTGGCTCTTTATCAGTCTGCATGACCTAGTTGAAGTAAGCATCTCTGATACTACGATTTGAAAGAACTTCAATAGGCATTAATCTCAGCACCTGAGCATCTCCGTAACTGGCACACTTGGCGAGTGAATCAGTTTTCATATTTTTCCTCTCTTGGAATATGGGATATGGTGTTGTAATCGAGATCATCGAGTAGTTCCCAAGCTTGGGAAAAATAAGTAGGAAGATTTCTGACCTTGGCTTGGAATTCTCGTCTAACTTGGTACACTACCATCTGCGAGCCGCTGAGAATTTGCAGGGATTTTAGGTTCAATTATTTGGCCAACTTCAGTCCTGCAATTAGAGCTTCATACTTGGCTTCGTTGTTGGTTGACGAGAATTTCAATCTTAAAGATAGATGGCCTTGAGGAGTTTCCAAAACTACCTCTGCCCCTAAGCAGTAATCATTTTTGGACCCATCAATGAACAACTTCCATCTCACGGTTGCTTCAATTGGTTCCTCTTTCTCTTCCCCTTTATCAGTGAATTCTTCGATGAAATCGGCTAAAGCCTACCAATTTATCGTTCTTCAAGGGTGGTAAGTGATGTCATATTAGCTAAGCTCAATATTCCACTTCAACAGCCTTCCTGAAGTTTCTGGGCGAAAGAGAACTTGCTTTAGTGGCTGATCGATATGAAATTTGATAGAGTGGGATTGGAAGTATGTCCTTAGCTTCTTTGAGGCGATGAGCAAACAATATACAAGATTCTCCAACTTAGGATAGTTCATCTCTGCCCCAGCAAGCCTTTTGCTGATGTTGTAAACTGGCGATTGAACCTTCACATCCTCCTGGACAATTGCAGCGCTTAATGTGTGAGATGAGACAACCAAGTATAAGAACAATTCTTCTCCATCTTTAGGCTTTGATAGCATCGGTGGTGGCTTCATATGTTCGATCGGCTCTTCGAAGGATGTTTGGCATTCAGGAGTCCATTGGAAATCTTTCTTCCTTTTCTTCAAAGCATCAAAGAGTGGAATGCACCGATCCGTAGCCTTTGAAATAAATCGATTAAGCACAACTACCTTCCCATTCATACTTTGAAGTTCTCTCTTTGTTCTTGTAGCTTGCACTTCTTTCAAAGCAATAACTTGTTAGAATTGGCCTCTATACCCCTGGGATTGGCAATGAATCCGAGGAACTTTCCCGATGCGACTTCGAAAGAACATTCGAGTAGATTCAGCTTCATCCTATACTTTCTGAGGATATGGAACATTTCCGCCAAGTTATCTAAGTGATCACCTGCTTTTTTCGATTTTATCAGCATATCATCTATGTAGACTTCCATTGTTTTCCCGATTTGAGATTCGAACATGGAATTCACTAGGCGTTGGTAAGTTGCTCCTGCATTTTTTAGTTTGAACGACATGACTTTGTAGCAATATAAACCCTTGTCTGCTATTAAACTCGTGTTTTCTTCATCCGGCTTATACATTATTATCTTATTATACCCAGAGTACGCATCAATAAAAGACAATAGTTCATGCCCAGCAGTCGCATCGACAAGCTGATCAATTCTGGGCAATGGAAGACTATCCTTGGGACATGCCTTATTGAGGTCTGAATGATCGATGCATACCCTCTATTTGTTGTTGGAATTTTAACAAAGACCGGATTAAATACCCAATCAGGAAATGTGGATTCTCTTATAAAGTCGTTTTTGAGTAACCTATCCACTTCTTCTTTTAATGCTTTAGATCTTTTGGGTCCTTGTATTCGTCTTTTTGGTTTTATTGGAGTTGTACTTGGATTAATATTCAATTTATGTACCATTACATTAGATTAAACTCCACACATATCAGAATGATTCCAAGCAAAAACATCCAAATTCGCTTTTAAAAACATAGTTAATTCCTTTCGCAACTTCAGGCCTAACTAAGAACCTATTTTCAATAGTTTGTCGGGATCTTTGTCATGAATTGGAATCAGGATTATAGCTTCAGCTGGTGCCTCTCTACTCTCCCCCGCACTGGTTTTTCTCCGGTCCATTTCTTTTTTAGCTCCGCTGTGCTCGCCAGTGCAAGCCTCCCGCCCTAGTTGCTAAAAGGCGGTGTCACGAATGCGGAGCGAAGCCTCCGCATTCTTCCCTGTCTCCTTTTTCTTTATTTCGACTAGCTCTGCCATGTAGCACTCTTTGGCTACTTTTTGATCTCCCTTTATCACGCCAACTTCATTTTCTGTTGGGAATTTCATGGTCATACACCATGGAGTTAACGCGATTTTGGATCCAATCAGAGTAGGTCTTCTAAAGAAAGCGTTGTAGGCTGAAAGCTCGTCAACTATTACAAAGGTTTGCATCATAGCCACCGTTCGGTTTCCTTTACCAACTTCAACTAGCAGATCAATCATGCTGATTGGCTGTGTTGGTTGCCTTGTGAACCCGTGAATCTTGTTCTGACATGCTCGGACATCTGACATAGGGATGTTCATTTTATTGAAGACAGAACCCACCTGATCATAAACGATCCTATGCCAATGGCGACCACCATTGGATCAACCGTTGGTGTTAATAGTCCATTTGGCAATTTGTCTTCTCCTGACGTCTTTGGCAATTTGGCAGGGAATGAATTATTGAGGACCATATAGCCTTCTTCCTGTAGAGGATTATTCAGCTCATCAGCATATTTCACGTAATCTCCCTAGCTTCTTCCTGCTGGGTGAGGACCACCTGAGATTGTATATATAATTGGCTTTGGGTTGATTGGAGTTGGAGCTTTTTGTGCTGGAGGATTACTCTGCCCCTGTGCATTCTGAGAATTCTGAGGGTTTTTCACATACTGTTGCAACTTGTTCTTCCTTATTAGCGCCTTAATCAGGTTCTTTAAATGTCTACACTCGTTAGTATTGTGGCCCGGCTGCTTGTGGAACCTACAAAACCTTCCTGAGTTTGTGTTAGCATCGCTGATTTTCACAGGTTTCGAAGTTGGGAAGTTTTTAGTGTCCTTTGTGGCTATGTAGACATCTTCCAAGGTGTCGTTGAGCGGGGTCAACTCTGAATTCTTAAAGAAGAAGAACCTCTTATTGCTCTTATTATCTTTGTTGTCATTACCCCTCTTCTGGCCCCCAGAGTTCTTTTGGCTACCCTACACATTATTGTCTTTCTTTTCAGGTTGCGCACTGCCTTCAGGGATATCTAAGGTGTAAGCTGGATCTTCTTCCACACATATATAGTCTTCGACTTTATTGTATAGTTGCTCAGGTCTATTTGGCCTTTTCTTATTGATCCATCGTCCTAGTTTAGTCTTTTTTGTTTATGGCTCCCTTTAAAGCCATCAGTACCAAGCAAGGCTCGTGATTTCCGACCTCGGCAGCAACAACGTTAAATCGAGTAAGAAAGGCCCTGACTTGTTCTCATGGCCTTTTCTCTACCTCGTTTATCTCCATAACATCTTAGATCTTAGTAGCCTGGAGCCTGAACTGTTATGTAAACAGCTTGGCTAGAGTAGCG
This sequence comes from Allium sativum, assembly GCA_030737875.1. Lineage (NCBI taxonomy): Eukaryota > Viridiplantae > Streptophyta > Magnoliopsida > Asparagales > Amaryllidaceae > Allium > Allium sativum. The sequence continues at coordinate 721,868,492 of CM060909.1, read as the reverse complement.
AAATTATCCACAAATTTTGGTGGTAACTTAGTGAACCAATTGGAAGCCACCCCTCTAGATAAGTTGGGAAGTACAGACACTTGAGCTCATCTGTGGCACGTGCCTCATCCATATGTTGGTCATACTTGTATGCCTGTGCTGTCGGAGTTTTGAACTTCTTTGGGTACGGGGCCATTTTGATTCTCTCAGTGAGTGGGGTCTTGGTAGAAGCAAATCCCTACTCTTTCTCATCATCTTCTTTTTTCAATCTTTCCCTCATAACCATTTCTGATAGGCATTCCACATCGTTGTGCTGGTCTATGAGGCGGACGTCTTCCCCCTCGCCGGATGTTTGCCTAGGCAAACGGTCGCGGTTTGGGTTCCGGGGCCTGGGCCTCCCTCTTGGGGAGGTTCCCCTTTGGTGGAGCCATGCGCTTGTCGAGAGGTTGCTTTTTCAAAATGGTTGCACGCAGCTGGTTTTGCCTCTTCATGATGAGGACTATTAGGATAGGAAACCTCCTGAACGAAGTTGTCCTGATTCAGACTTAAAGAAGAACCTGCATTTTCTGTATGAGCAGTTTGAGCAGGTTTAGCACGAGTTGAATTAACGGTAATTTTTGTTGTATCAGCTTGAAGAGCGAACATGGATTCTAATTTTTTCAACATAGCATTTGTTGAGATATCTACCTGACTCGTCAATCTTGCGACAACCTCATCCAATTCTTTCCTAGTTATGGCAGCTCCAGCTCTAGAGGTTTCACCAGCTTCAATGTTGTTAAGAGGCGTAGTGTCATTGACAAGATTGTCGGTCTCTTCAATGGTTTTACTAGTGGTTTTCTTCGGTCTACCCATAACTTCAAACAAGGCTTTAAACTTTGAGGAGACTTGTTGATTAGCTCGAACTTTAGATTTGGAAGATCTATAGGAGGAACGAGCTTCAAACTTTATCTCCGCAAATGAATTAGAGGAAGGAAATGCGAACGTAGCCCCATGGTGGGCACCAAATGTTTAAACCAAAATTGTCTCAAACACCATAGGTACTATGGGAGTTCTTCACCAAATGGTTAGAAATAAGAAAATGAGACCACAATCGCAAAAAGTAAGTAAAACACAAGAATTTTTATAGTGGTTCAATCTAAAATAGATCTACATTCACTATGGCAAGAGTTTCATTATCATTTCAAGATTTACAAGGCTTGAATTTTCTCTAAGTACATTCATTTTCTCTTTTATAAGAGGATTTTACTTTGATCTTTGCAAATCAGCGAAGAAATGGTTGAATCTCTCTAAGTGCAAGGAATATGATGGAAGATCTTCAATCTCTAAGACACTTGAGTGATTTTGGTGGATTCCATAGCGGATTTAGCGTTAGATCTTTGCTTGGAGATGATTGATGATGTTAGAATCGCTTGGAATAGTAGAGAAAGCTATTGGGCAGCCCTTCGGGGTCTTAGAAACCAATCCCCATTAAAGTGAAGATCATGGGGTATTTATAGAAGAGGTTGGAATGAAGTGAAGAGCTGAAACTTGTATGTGCAGGCTGTGGGTCGCTCATGCAAGTAATCACGAAAATGTCACTGCCAGCTGTTGCCAGCTCTAACCAGTTGTCATACCCGACCGATACTCGATGTTCGACCAAACCTCATCTTGACCGACTAGGGCGATGCGCGAGCCACTGGTGTGCGACCCTCCTGTTGAACTGCTCGACCCATATTATTGCGTGACCGACCCCGATAGTGAACGACCTATCAAAGAGTTGCACGAGCCCATTTATGTGCGACCAGCATCTGCTCGACCAACCAATAATGCGCGATCACTTCTCATTTGAACATGCACGACTGACACCTAGCGCTCAATTAGCTTCATAATGAACGAGCTTATGATGTGCGACCCTGGGGTGCTCGAGCCTTATTAATGCTTGAACCATGTATGTGCTTAACCCCTAATGCTCAATCTATTAATGGGTGCGTGATTTTTAATGAATAAACACATATGATGTTTTATTGGTGAGTGGTTTTGATTTAAATTCTACTCAAGATAGGCTGCAGTGACCAATGTAGCCCAAAAATTTCTTTGTAATTTACTATTTGAAAGCATAGCTCTAGCACACTCTTGAATCATTCTATTCTTCCGCTTAACTATTCTATTTTGTTGTGGAGTCTTTGAAAAGGAGAAATTATGATTAATTGTCTTTTTATTACAGAAATTCTCAAAATTTCATTCTCAAATTCTCCGCAATGATCTCTTTGTATAGTATTGATTTTTAAAGAAAATAGGTTTTAAAATCTTTTTGCAAAAGATTTAAATAAATCAAAAGCATTACTTTTATGTTTGAGAAAGAGAGTCCACGTGTATCTAGAGTAATCATCGACAATAAAAAAACATATCTACTATGATTTATTGATTGAATTTGAGTTGGACCAAATATATCCATATGAAGTAACTCTAAAGTCTTTGAAGTGGAAATCTTATCTTTTAGTTTAAATGAAATCTTTCTTAGTTTTTCTAGTTGATAGGAATCACATATACTATCTATTTTAAAATCCATTTTAGGGAGTACTCTTACTAAATCTAGTTAGAAATTAATTACGGAGCTTGAAATTTAAAAAGCTTAATTTTTTTTATGCTAAATCCAAGGATCACTTGTATTAGCCAAAAGACATAAGTTATCATTTTAAATTTTCATACTTAGGATATAAATATTTTCTTCCTGATTCCTTTAAACATGATATTTGAATTATTATCTTCGATGTAACACTTATCTTTTTCAAATTTAATTTTTTAACCTTTATCACAAAACTGACTTATGCTAAGTAATTTTAAAAAAAAAATCCTAACTAGCAAAACCTCAGAAATGGTAGGAGTTTTAGAATTACCAACATTGTCGATGCCAATCGCATATCCTTTTGAGTTTCCACCAAAGATAACTATTCCTCCATCTTCATAAACTATATTAATTTAGATTTCCAGTCATATGTCTTGAATAACCAATATAAAGTATCCATTTGTTTTTCTTGATTTGCACCATTTGTCCATTGAGTGTTGAATCATTAAGAGTCATATAACACATCTTTTTCCGCACAACACATCAATTCGGTAGGTAAATTGATTTTCCAAAGTAATTAAATGCAGACACATGAAACAATGATGAATTGAATATTTTTGAACTAGTAATTTCATAAAATGCCATTTTTAACTTTTCAAAACTTCGGATTATGTAGAATTTAAAAACCAATGCTTTGATGCCAGTTGTTGGGAATATGGATCACAGATCTTAATGCTAACTTAACATGAGAGGGGGTGAATAGTGTTTAATGGAATTTATGGACTTTTTGAATTTAACAGAATCAAATGCAAATCACATATACGAACCAGTCACAAAATCAGACATAGATTCAAATAATAAGTAAAAGCAATAAAGGAAGGAAAGCACCCGGATTTTATTCTGGTTCGGAGTTACCCTACATCTAGCCCAGCACAACTCTGAGTTGTGTAGATTTCTTTTCAAATAAACTTCAATATCCAATCTTACAATTCTCGATTCCAAGCACCATGATGTCCACCCCCAGCTGCATTCGAGCGCTGGGCGCTCGCTTGATTTACTAGGCTTCAGGATCACCTAGTTGATTTGTGGGCTATAATCACACGCAGTTGATTTATGGTCTACAATCACACCCAGTTTATTTGAACAGGCTACAACCACACATTTTCTGTAACAGTTTGTAGAGAGATACGACAGGACTTCAATCTTTCGATCTTTAACTACAAATACTCTTATAACTCTAAATAGCACTTGGATTTTTGAGAGAGAGTGGTAGGGAATTGAACTGGAAATGATCTGTTTGGTTCTATCTGAATTTCAATAGAAATTGGTTATGGAAACTTGAGAATTAAGAGTATAAATGGAGAGGAGAAAAGGAGAGAAGATGATAGTGAAAGTTAGTTAAAAATCAAATTTAAATGGGAATTTCTAAGAGTTAATGGTCATGTCTATTCACGAAATAATCTAAACCACTAAACACTACTTTTGAAATACATACTTTTTAGAAAAAAATGACTATGATGTAGATATGTGGGGTAGTGCATGTTGACACGACACTTGTAAATTAGAAATTTTATTTTTGAAAATAATGGAAATGTTGTTTAAATAAATCAAGATAATTCTGGAGTTTAAGCAAACTATTTTCTTATACATTAAAATAGTATAATAGAGTAAGAATATAAATTAAAAAATGAAACGACCCGAACTTCCCCGGTAAGGAAAGCCCGAATTGAGTTGAGAACAAACCACATCGGAATGCAGACAGAAGAACATTTCATTGTTAATTACAACAATTCAACAAAATACAAGAATATACAGAGTATAAACAAATAATATACATCAGATAAATATCATAGATTACAATACATTACATAGCAGCGGAAAATAATACAAAGCACAACTGAAGGAGATATACGGATACAGAGCTTTCCGGATAACATTCCAGCTGTAAACCAGGATCCTATGAATATAAATCTGCAAAACCAAAACTACTAGCTGCCCGTGTCAAAATAAGGGCACCCAGAGTTCAGGTTAAAACAATAAACTCCAGGTCAGTCATGTGACTGGTGTGAGAACTAAAACAATTATTTATCTTTATTTTAAAGTTAGGTAAATCAAGGGACCACGCCATATAACATGGAACGGGTTTCCTCCTGAGAATACCAGTGCATAAAACTACTGCGCAATGCTAAATAAAGAACAATGAAGCTATTATAAGACCCAGGTCCCATCACACAATGCAACGCAAGCCAGAGGATAGGGTTTTTAAGCTTATAATAGCCAAAGAATGCTTGATACGCTAAATCTCATCTTTTGATATTTTTTTAATCAGACTCCAGCCGTAAATTAGCAAGAGAACAATTCCCTAAGTATTAACCCCGAAGGCCGAAACCAACATCAGACCAATACCCAGGAAACCACCCATCTTAGCTCGTTTCCAGTTAGTTTCTGATTTTATATACAATCATAAATATCAATCATAGAAGGCATGAGCGCCCCATCCCACTATGTCGCCACATATAGGATTACAACTAAAACCGAAACATCACGTATTGGAAGTTGGATTTCCATCTGTGAACCGAGGCAAAAGATAGTCCTCTACCGATTCGAGACGCTTTAGTCCGTATCTCAGGAACAGAACGCATCGTCCCTTGGAGCGACAGGGTCGGTATACCGATGTAGATTAAAATGCCTGAACACTGCGTTTCCCCACCCTTTGGGGTGTCAATGAGTCAACAAATGACTCCACCGATATATCCGAGGCGCCTCGCAACAGCAACAACCACATAAGTCAAACTCGTCAGTGCGTGTAAAACCACTGACGCCACTTCTAACTAGAAAGAAATGCATGTCCTCCCTGAGGTCCTTCTCCCATTTCTAGTTCACAACCGGGGTGTGAGGCTCGCGAATCAATGCTACACAAAGCTATGCCACACAGGTCGTGCTTTGATCATCAACCACAAGACTCTGCTTTTCAACAGAAGCCTTGATCATTTGCATATTAGCATGCCACACAGGCATACCACTCCATGCAACCGATATCCATCAATCACACAGAATGATATCCAATGTCAGACACACGATCCATTTACAAGTCCGTTCTGGGTCTGAACGAAACCAGAGGCACCTTGTACCTCGCATATCCATCGATCTCCAAGTACGTCTGGACGACCACTAACTGATTCCCTTCTGTAACACCCCGTAATTCTATAACACTACGTTTCACAAATTAAAGTATAGTTAGTTCTAAATGTGGGAATTAAGGGAAATGGGTTACGCCATTGCGTTCGTCTCAAAATTCTGCTTGAGATAGAGTCCGAGTTTGCATAAATCGGACTCCATACGAAGGAGATATGACCTCCGGAAGTTTCAGAATTTATTTGAAATTCAAAGAGCACGAAAATTGGATTCAAAATTCAAAAATAGGACCAGACCCAGGCTGGGCAGAAAAATTCCTGCCCAGGGCCCAAGTCGACGATAGGGTCGACCTGGAGGTCGACCTGGTGGACCCAGGTCGACCCCCCTATCGACCTGGCCAGGTCTGGCTGGCCTGGTATTTGTTCTGGTCGAATTTCTGAGCCTTAGTGTGTCACTAGGGCTGACGTGTCGGCATTTGATTGGCTCCTCTTGACGTGTATGGCCTAGATTCCATCTATCTTCATCTGATGGCTCAAATCAACTTGAAACTCTATAAAAAGGACCTAAGACTCAACCTAATTCACATTAAAAAATAAAACTAGAGCCGCCATGCTGTCGAGAGGAATTTGAGAATAGCTATCAAGAGGAAAAGCTTAAGAGGCGAGCCAATTCAAGAAGAAACAAAAGTCTAATCTAATTTCTACGCATTGTTTTCTACTTCAAGGGAAAGCTTTGCAAATTCAGAATAACAGAAACCAGAAAACAAGTTTCAGCGCCCGTTGTAAGTATAGTGGTTCTTTAGACGGGAATGCGATTAAGACATGATTTGTTGTAAATTGTAATATGGAATTATATCAGTATTAACGATGTTGTTTTATATTTGTTATTTGTAAAAATTTGAATGATTGTGGTGATTGAATCTTTTATGTATTGTGAATCAAATAATCAACACCTTATGTGAATTGTATGTATACAGTTAGATCTAAATATATGCTTATGCAAGTTATAGGTTGCAAGTTAGATTTACACAAATATTTATATCATTCATGTAGGCTCTATGTATATATGTTTAAAGCAATTATGCCTACATGACTAGAACAGATCTATGTTCACATGTTTTTATGCAAGTGAGAACTTATAAGATCCGTTTAGGATTCATATGAAAGTTTTTTGTTAGATCTATGTTTATACATATGTGTTGCAAGTTCACACCCTTAAGTGGTTGTCAAAGTTATACATATAGTTTTGTCTTATGCCAGTTTTATGTTTGAGGTTATGCCTAGACCTACGCATTAACATGTTATACCATGTTGTAGTGGATTCATATGACACCTATTAGGTTATACTATGTTATACCTTTATGTTAGGCTAAAACTATATGATTTATGTTACACCTATTTAACTAGGCCCAATATTTATATGCAAGTTTGTGGCATGTTATGCAATGTTATGATATTCATGTCGATTATTTTGCAAGTTCACACCTATGATGTTCATATTGACTATGTCGAGAATGCCATGTTTACACCTATGACATGTTTATGTTAATGAATTATTTTTATGCCAATTTTGTGTATGCTAAATTAGGCTAAGTTTTTAGCCTAATATTATATGTCAAAATCATGCGGACGGAAAATTAGGCTAAGATTGTTAGCCTAATATTAAGATGGGGAAACGTTTGGTAAAATTGGTAATTATAGAAAACTTGACGTAAATTGGTTAAAATCACATAGGTGATTTATGGCATGAAACGGTATAAATTATATACCTAAATTAATGAACTTGATTAGAAATAAATATGGGCAATGACATGAATTCTGGATAATTTACATAAATAAAATGTAAATTTAGACAATACGAATATGCTTAACCCGAGGTTGGATTGAATTGTGATGTAAACCTGCCCGGACCTGCCCGGCTATCTAGTAATCACAACAATACCTATCCAATGTGAGAGGTTAAGGCATTGAGCCCAATAATGACCCGAGGTTAGACTAAGTTGTGGCGTAAGACTGCCCGGAACCGACCGGCATACAGGCAGCCACAACAATACCTATCTAATGTGAGTGGTTGGTGCTTTAATAAGACAATTAAAGCTAAGTTAGGATTGGTAGGGTTAAGTTTACTAAAACACTTAGCCAACTCAGTATGTTAACTAGACTAGAAGGTGAGGTTAAGTAAAGTTAATACACTTAACCAATTTAACATATTAACTAGACTAGAGGGTGAGGTTAAGTAAATTCAGGACACTTAACCGTTATAACCTGATAATAAGATAAGTGGGTGAGGTTAAGTAAGTTTAGAATACTTAACCATTATAACATGTTAGCTAGATAAGTGGGTAAGGTTAAGTAAATACACTTAGCCAATTTAATTTGTTAGCTGGACTAGAGGGTAGGGTTAAGTAAATTTAGAACACTTAACCATCATAGTGTGATAAATTGGACATGGTTAAGTTGAAACATGAAGGGACAATACTTAACCATTAGAACATGTTAATTAAACAGATGTTAGGGTTAAGTTAACTAAGGGAACACTTAACCGTTATAACATGTTAGTTAAAACAGGTGGGCAAGGTTAGGTTAAAAGGGACACTTAACCAATACAAGATGAATGGGTAGGGTTAAGTAATAAGAAATACTTAACCAATATAACTTGGTTTGTGTTAGGGTTAAATCAACATGAACTACTGATAACACTTAGCCAGTTTAATATGACAAAGGAATGGGTTATGCTAACTTGAATTGACTAATGACACTTAACCAATCCAACATGACGAGAAAGAGGGCTAAGTAGTAAAACTTAGTTAAGAAAGCGACGATTCAGGAAACTAAGTGGTAAACCTTAGTTAGGAAAACTAAGTAGTAATTCTTAGTATATAACATGAGGAGGAGCAAATGTCCATCTGATCTTAAAGAAGGCTCCAACGAATTGGGTTACGAAGCCCGAGGCTTCGAGGGGACGTGAGGGTACTCTTGGTATCCCTCTGTGAGGCTGCAGATGATCCTTCTGGGCCCACAGAGGTTAAGGTCTGTGTTAGGAGAACCAAGGGTATGCCTTGGTTGCAATGTAAGGCAACCTAAAGACTAGGGTGGACCAGCGTGATTCGACGAGACCAGTAGCCCTGTGATAGCAACTCGTTGTCTACCTACCATCTTGAGTCAATCGAGATACATGAAGCGGAAAGGCGGAGAACTCCAACAGACCATATACTCGCTATCTAGTTATGGTTGTGGATGGCCATAGGTTAGTAGGGCATAGGGGGGCCTGCGTATAGTTCTCATTTTTCAAGGTGTGCCTTTCATTAGTTGAGGGAGGGGTCAGGTGGGACCATAGCCACTGGAAAAACAGACCTTAGCATCAGCATCGGCGGATATCTGAAAGCTCCCGACTGAGTTCCGTGTTTCTTAAATTTTTCCTGCCACGAGACTCGGGTCGCACATATAGAGGACATGTGCAACTAGATATATAGCACGTTTACGATACGATTGGGGCGTCAAGTCTAGGAACACTTATCACTCTGGGTAGTGTGTCCTAGACTAAGGGGCATCGTTCGACAGGTAGCATAATCCCTAGTTGGACCTAGGTGGCATAAACCCTGAATCCGAGAAGCGTTCAATAGGTAACATAAACCCTAGTTGGATCTAGGTCGTGTAAACCCTGGTTAAGTCTAGAAAGCGCTCGATAAGAAAACCCTAGATTAGATCTAGGTAATAAATAATAGATGTACACCTAAAGACAACCGTAATTACAGGGATTGGGATCACGTTATCATCTTCATATAGATTACTAGTTGGGATACTAGTTAGGTGGTGCAGAGGTATAGAATGGGGTGTGATAATATATTCGGTTTAAACTGTCTTGCTTTGGTTTATATTAGTCTGTTATTCTGGTATTGTCCCATTTTCCAGTTTACTCCTGTCATGAACTTTATCCTATTCGCATGCTAAAAGCCACTAGACTTACTCAGGTTTTATGTCTGTCTATGTTTTTCTTTCATCTTCTTTTCTTCCGTTCCCCCCCCCCCCCAGGTAGTCAAGGAGGGAATAGCTCTGCTTAGTATGGACTGTTACTCTTCCCAAGCTTGAAGACTCTTGGATGTATCGCTTCAGACTCTCTTTTCCGCTGCTATGGCTGGCTTATGCTACGTTGGGGAATATAAATGTTATTTTATGCTTCTTTATTTTGTAATACAGATGATACTCTGGTATTGGAAAGCAATTGTTGTACAAACTATATTATCAGTAAAGTAAAGATTTATTTTCCGCTGTTTTAATTTTTTTCTGTCTTGTAATTTATCTGCATTTTTTACCTTAAATGCTCTACAGAACTTAGTGCATTACCTTTGTGAGTGACACTAACGGATGTGGGGTGTTACACGTGGTATCAGAGCTGAAGGTTACCGGATCAGATAAAAGATTTGAAAAATTATTTTCAAAACGGGTTTAAAAGAAGCATTTTCAAAAGAAATTTTTTGTTTTAAAGGCATATTCCCCAAATCCATATGCACTATCTTTTGATTCTCTGTTTGAGTCCTTGTTTCCTTCTTTCTTGAGTCTCTAGGGCTCCTGGCTTTCTGAGAGGTAACCTCATCGAAGGGCGAAGTAGTACCCGACTTCCATCTATAGCCGTAATAGTTTCACCTGCGGCTAGTTTTCTTTCAAGCTTTGTTGGGTTTTTTGTATGATGGAGGCAGCTTTCGAGAGATTTGTCAACATGATTACACAAGGAAGAGGACGAGGAGTTTGGCTAAGGGGCACAACCCATGGATGGGGAATTCATGGATATGGACTTGGCTCACGAAGGAGAAAGGAATTATAAAACCTAAGACAAGAGGAAGCAGCTTTTCTATGGTATAATAGGGCATATAATTAAGGACAAGGGCAAGGACGAGGGAAAGGATTTTTAGGAGGATGAGTGCTTGCTTTCACCACTAGAATACCTGGGAGAGAGATAGTAAAAGTCTCCATTGGAAAAGTTTAGCTTTTCATTTGATCAACCTGCTAGTACTCTTTTGATCTTAGCGCTTCGCATTCGTTTATACCTGCTTCCATAGTTGAGTCTCTACACCTAGGTACTTGTATAGTAGAAGATCCCAATTAGTCTCAGATCCAAATTGGTGGTTCGGCCCGTTTACCTTTGGTTTGTAGGGATTTGAGAACGACCACATTAAGTGTTGAGTTTAAGTGTAATGTTTTGGTTCCATGGGCTATGAGTTGATCCTAGGCATGGGTTGGTTGGCAAGTAATTCTGAAAGTTAGACTTTTTGACTTGCCTTGAAAATACCCTCGAGATTTCGTGATCCTAAAAGGATCAGTTAGGCCATTTATCGACGATTTGCAATCCGTTAGAATAGTCCATGAGTACGCAGATGTTTTGATTACGTTAGGGGTTTACCCCTAAAACGCGGGATAGACTTCCGCATATATCCAGTTGACAATGAAAAGCCAGCTATCCGATCAATGACAGTTTTGGAAATGGAGGTCAAGAAGCTTCAAAATCGGGAAGATTAACTAGATAAGGTACGGTACAGAGAAGCTCAAGAAGATGCGACTTAGAAGACTGAAGACTAGATATGTGCATCATACCCTTTTTCTTAAGGGTATATCCTTTCTCTAGGAGTTTTATGCCTACTTGTTTCTAGCTTTTAAGGTATATCCTCTAGGACGTATCATCGATGCTTAGGTAGAAGCCAATGGTTGCAAACGTGTATTTGAAACATGTTATAATTGATGGTTGCAAGTGGTTGCTCGTGGATGCATTGTAACAACCCGAAAATCTGGGCCAGTTTAAAATTTTTATTTTGGCAATTTTAGCGAATTTTGATTGTTTAAATTGAATTATTTTAAATAATATCGATGAGAAATTTATTCTGAATAGAATTAGAACGTATATATTATATACGTCGTCGTTAGAATATAAAAATTTATAAATAATTATAAATAGAATTGAAAATGGCGCGGTAGTTCGATAATTCGATTTCAAACTTCAATTGAATGTACCGGCTGCAAAACAATCCGGATTTTAGTGAAACCAAAAATAATGGAATCTAATTGTGACTATCTTTCCAACGAATCCGAGAAATCAAGATTTCATAGCGGGAATCAAAAGATATGTCCAGTTGAAAATTCTGAATAGTCGCTGTGAAATTCAGGCCCTTAAAAATAGTCATTTTGCAAACGACCTCGGATTTCGATGAAACCACTTTTGTTGGGTCCGTGATGTTAAATAATTGCTAGGTTTCAAATTTCATAATTTTTCAAATCAATATGTGAGCGTGGCAAAGGAAAACGCGGTTGACCAGTTTTAGTTGATTTTAATCGACTGGAAATTGGCCATTTTTCCAACGGTCTCAGAATTCGACGAAACTAGTTTTATTAGGACCGTATCGTCAATACGAAGCTAGAAAATATTTTTATGGAATTTTTTCGAGTTAGTATGTGACCCCGGTAAATTGAAATGCGCGTTCAAAATTCAATATATAGAGTTATATGTTGATTTTGATGAAAACTGATCGAGACGATCAAACCAGCCTACGATACATATCCCATTGTGTTCGAAATGGGGGTAGAACGCTATGGACGACAGGCGGTGGGCCTTGTTTCGAGGTCGAATGGAAAAGTTACTTTTTGAAACTAAATTAATTAAATAAAAAAATAAGTTAACCTTTCTCTCTCCTTTCTTATTACCCTCTGCCCCCCCCCCCCACGTTCGATTCAATCAGAAGAAAAAAAAAGTATCGAATCCCTAAATCGATCGAACCACCATCGATCACCACGCCGTGCCCGACGCCGGCCTCCACCCACCTCCACGCAACCATCGTCGACCCATTGCTCCTCGCGCCTCCTTCATCGGCCCCTCCCCAATTGAAGACGCGCTCGCACCTAGCCCCTCGTTCACCGCACCCCTCTAGGCGGCGCCGCAACCCCCTTCCCCACCGTGAAGTTGACCGCGCCCCCTCTCCCTTTCGATCCACTTCCACCCCTCTGCCTAAGCCGCAGCGAAACCCCTTCTTCCGTTGTAAAGGTGAGTTTCCTTATTTATATATTTTTGTTCTATGATTTTATACGGTAAAGGTCTGATTTTTATTTAGTTATAAATCTGATTTTTCATAAGTATATAAGTTTTGATTTTTAAGGATGTAAAGTTTATATTTTTATTGTAGAAAAGTTGTATTTTTAATAAGTTATAAATATTAGATTTTTAAGAATGGTCAGATTTTTAATAATAGAAAGGTGAGTGTTTATTTTAATTTATTTAGTTTACATAAAATCTGAAAATGAAAATGCCTTTGATTAGAAAATATAATAGCGATATGAGAAGATATGATTTTTTATGAAAGCAAAGATAGGATTTTTCCTTGTATAAGAAAATATTTTTAGAAATGTAAAAATACGGTTTTTACATATAGTTTGCAAAGTAAAAATATGATTTTTATATATTGAATAGCGAAGTAAAAATTCGATTTTTATATATTGAATAGCATAGTAAAAATTCGATTTTTATATATTGAATAGCGAAGTAAAAATTCGATTTTTATATATTGAATAGCATAGTAAAAATTCGATTTTTATATATTGAATAGCGAAGTGAAAATGTGATTTTTTATATATAGTGGCTACGGGCAACGAAAGTGATAAAAAGGCGAGAACGATGAAGATTTCTATAAATGAAGAGTCATGGCATTGGATAGCTATTGGTGAGAACTTCTCACTCTTCAATTTCTTTTTCTAGTTATATATATACTAGGATGCAGACGGTGTTTAGTAGCACCCGACACCCGTCATCCACAGACCATGGATGGCTTGTTTGTTTTATTATTTGGTTGTGTAGTTGGTTAGATTATCTGGTTTGAATTGAATTGTTTGATGAAATGGAATGGATTTGATTGATGTGTGAATGGCGTGGGCCTTCACTAGACCGGGGATAAGGCTAGGCCTTGTCCCGTTTCTAGTATCGTGCCGTTATGCTGCCGAAATTTTCTAAAAATAAGTTAGAAAAAATAAAGATAACATTTTATTTAATAAATGAACCGAATAGAATATTCATAGGTTGAATAAAATAGTTTGATCGTTAAAAATCTAATTTTTAACGTGAATGTGAATAAATAAATACTCATTTACAAACCAGACGGTTTGTTTATGTACACCTATTTGAAGGACATTGATTGGGACGATAAATTTTACACATCGCCCAACTGCACAAATAAAATCTGTGTTTGATTGTTTGAAACCCCGCACGGGTATTGGGATGATATATGACGTACACTAATCCCAATAGTTAGTTGTATGTCGATCGATAGATTGACAAACTGTTATAAGCGTTAAATATTTATATTTGATGCTTATACAGTGTAGAATGCACTTTGGATGATGGTTGATTATTCATCGTTGTTATTGAATATATGTGTTGTAGAAAATCCATATAGTTAACGCTATATGGTAATTGATTGGGCCTTATTCCAATTTGAAAAATAAAGAATATTATAAAATAAAGGTTCATGTGTTGACAGTACTCATCTGTTGAGATTAGTTATGTGTTGAACGAAATATTTTAATAATAAAATTTACATCTTTATCAATATAAAATAAAGGTTCATGTGTTGACAATACTCATCCGTTGAGATTAGTCATGTGTTGAACGAAACATTTTGAAATAGAAACATTTTGAAAAAGAAATATTTGAAATAGAATATTTGAAAACAGAAATATATGAAGCCGTGTTGATTAGATTGACGCCATTTTGACATGAACGATATTTATATCGATTTTATTCATTTTATAATGAATATCGAAAGTGATTTCAAAAATCTGATATTTTGAAAAGAATTGAAATTTAAAACCAATTTGAATTGAATCGAATAGAAAACCAATTTGAATTGAATCGAATAGAAAACCAATTTGAATTGAATCGAATAGAAAAACAATTTGAATCGAATTGAATTGAAAACCAAATCGAATTGAATTGAAAATGAATTCGAATTGAAACGAATTCGAATTGAATTGAAAACGAATTGAAATGAATTCAAAAATGAATTGAAATTTGAATTGAATAGCAATGAATTTTAAAACGAACTTATAAGAACAAAATTTGATTTTGATTTGAATTAAAATGGAAGTTGAAATGGTTTTTTAAACGAATTCAAAACTATTTATAAAATTCGTTATAAATAGAAATCGACGAAATATATATTATATATATTATATATATAATATAATGGCCTGAATAGAATGCGCCGCATCGCGGCAGTTCGTGAATTTCGACCATTTATTTCAAACGGACATTACGGGAGATCCGGCCGTCGGATTCTCCTGAAACTGGAACCGTTGGGTTCGTATCGAAAAGAGATTTCTAAATAATATTAGAAATTAGAAATCTAATAGTTGGATTTGGAATTATGTCCAAATCAAATTTGAAAAAGGTCGCTGTAAGTGCAGTTCGATGGCCGTTGATGGAAATCGACTGTACAGGCCTTGATAAAATTATTAAAAATAGTAATAATTTGTGTAAAATCATAAGAAATGATTTAGAAAGAATTGGGATGAAAAACTCCATATTTGAAAAGATAAAAATAGATTTTTATCGAAATGAACTAGTTTTGAACTAGAATTATAATTCTATTTATTTTTAAAATAAATAAACTGGATTAGAGATGGCTTTGAAAAATAACCAGAATTTCCAATAATTATATTGGAATGGATTTGAATCGAAATTGTCTTTGGATTATTTCGATGTTGGATTTCGTGATGATACAGATATTGTTATGGGAATTTGAAAGATATATATATATATCGTTATTTCCAATACGATATTTGTTAGTCGTAGAATTTGATATTGAATATAAGCCGGTATATTATCTATTCAGAGCCTTGTGTTTAATATCAAATGTGATTTGGGTTTGTCGTGAATGGTGTCTTCATTAACACTGTTCTTGAACCCAGTTGAGAAAAGATTAAATCTTTTTATTTAGATTTAATGAAGAGTACCAATTAAATAATATTTAATTGGAATAGAATTGATATTGATTTTTGGGTTTATCGTGAACAGCGTTTTAAATAACACTCGTTCTTTAACCCGATAATTAATGGAATGTGATTTTGGGTTTATCGTGAACCGTGTTTTAAATGACACTAATTCTTTAACCCAGTTAACAATTAAAACTAAGTGGAGTTTTAATGAATCTTTAATTAGATTGAAATGACCGAGAATGGAGTATCACCGGTTTTGCTCCAGGCGATAGTTAAATCTTTAATTAGATTTGAACGTGAAATGGTAACTGAATTTACCGATAACACCGTGGTGTTAGATATGAAGTATTACCAGTTTTACTTCATGAGATGAATAGGTTGGGATTGGGAAATTAAAACCAATGATTACTTCGGTAAGGTTCGTTAATCCCGACTAGTTGAATCGAAATTCAAAAGATGATTAAAGAATAAATTCAAGGAATTTATCTTGGATAAAATTAATGGGAACCTTTCCCTATGAATGTGAAATTTAGAAACTAACTGCCGGTTAGCCAAGCAGAATGGTTTTCTGGATATTGATCTGATGTTGGTTTCGGCCTTCGGGATTAATATTTGGGGAATTATTCTCTTGATTAATTTACGGTTAGTGACTAATGAATTGGAATGAGGCGTATGTTGTGTTTATGTAACACTTATTTAAAATATACGTGAGTTATTCGGGAAGATCGGGTTTATCCCATTCTGAATAACTGATATGACGATAAGTCGAAGATGAAGACGGTGGTCGAAGACCGGAAGTCTTCACGTCGTTTGGGTGATTACTGATGATCTTGATTGGGCTGTACACCCAAGAAGATGGAAACAGTTGGTGATCGTCCAGACGTACTTGGAGATCGATGGATATGCGGGGTACTAGGTGCCTCCGGTTTCGTTCAGACCCAGAGCGAACTTGTAAATGGACCATGTGTCAGACATTGGATTTTAGTTCGTGTGATTGATCTCTATTGAATATATATCTGTTTGGCGGCGGAGAATTTATTCTCTTGCTTAACACCCTTCTCTGAGATGTACGAGCTCAGGGGTTATATATTGATGGATATCAAACGCATGGAGTGAATTGCCTATGTGGCATGCTAAGATGCAATTGATCGAGGCTTCTGTTGAAAAGCAAATTCTTGTGGTGATGATCGAAGCACGACCTTTGTGGCGTAGCTTTGTGTAAAGTTTACTTCGCGAGTTTCGCACCCCGGTTGTGAACCAAAAACGGGAGAGGACCTCGGGGAGGGCATGCATTTCTTTCTAGCTAGGGTGGTGTCAGTGACCTACTAGCCCTGACATTTATATGCTTTTCACCTATCTGGTTGTTGCTGTTGCGAGGCGCCTCGGTTTGATCGGACGATCCGGGTCCGATGGAGTCATTCGTTGGCTCATTTACGCCCCAAAGGGCGGGGAAACGTAGTGTTCAGGAATTTTAATCCACATCGGTGGACCGGCCCTGTCGCTCCAAGGGTCACTCGAGCTCTGATCCTGAGACTCGGGCTAGACAGTCTCGAATCGGTAGAGGACGATCCCTAGCCTCGGTTCATAGATGGAAATCCAACTTCCAAATACGTGACATTTGCGGTTTTAATTGTAGAACTAGTATGGCGACATGATATATGGTACCCATGCCGCCTATGATTGATACTTATGATTTGAAGTTGTTTTATACACTATGCACTTATAATAGTATCAAATGATTTGTTTTAAACGTATCAAGCATTCTTTGGCTGTTATAAGGGAAAACCCTATCCCCCGACTTGCGTTGCATTGTGTGATAGGACCTAGGTCTTATAACAGCTTCATTTTTCTTTATTTAGCATTGCGTTGTTTGTTTTATGCACTGGTATTCTTGGGAGGAAACCCGTTCCGTGTTATACGGCGTGGTCCCTTGATTTACCTAACTTTAAAAACAAGGATTAATAACTGTTTTAGTTCTCACACCAGTCCCATGACTGACCTGGAGTTTATTGTTTTGACCTAAACTCTGGGTGCCCTTATTTTGACACGGGCAGCTAGCAGTTTTGGTTTTTCAGATTCATATTCACAGGATCCTGGTTTACAGCTGGAACGATATCCGGAAAGCTTTGTATCCGTATATCTCCTCTAGTTGTGTATTGTATTATTTTCCGTTGCGAAGTATTTAAATGTAATCTCTGATATTTTCTGTGTAATATTTATTCATTTATACTCTGTATATTCTTGTAATCTGATGCATTGTTGTAATATACAATGAAATGTTCTTCCGTCTGCGTTCTATTTTGTCGTGTTCTCAAAACAATTCGTTCTTTCTCTTCTCTTCGGAGACCGGGGAAGTTCGGGTCGTTTCATCGTGGTATCAGAGCTTTGGTTTACAAAGCTTAGAGAACAAGGCACATTAGAACCATACGAAAGAATTCATCAGATATTGGATTAGTAAAATCCAATGAGAATGACTCGTTAGAGATGGGATCAGTAGTATCCTAGAACGAGTGTGAAGAGTATATTTTTAAAGTGAAAACAATTTTTGTTTTGAAAATTTAAATCGTTCTATACGTATTTGATTATTTATTTATATTGATTAGGACAGTCCAGTATATAAAGATTTTGCATATACGCCTTGCAAACGTGTATTTGAAGTTTTAATATACTGGATAGATATAGAATTACACTCTAGTCGCCCGGGGGTGATTCTGATGATTGATATATCATCATCAGAATTTATATTCGAGTGACGAACGTGTAATATCTATATATTTCCTATTGACTGGTGTGAGAACCAAAAATTAGACAGGGCCTATTGTTGTGATTTGGTATCAAAAACATGATTTTTGTATATGTATCAAAGTTATGAATTTGAAACTGTAATTCACTAATTGATTGATGTTTGTGTTGTTTGTTTATTTGTTTGATAATTTTGAACCATTATGCCTAATTGAATCAAATATTGAATTGTATTGAAAATTGGTCGCATTTGCTTGCATATACATATACTTACATTGAACAGGTCATAGCAAGGGGGCTAGAGCAAAGAATAAAATTTGTTTGCCCGACAAATAGGTACATGTTTATTACATAATTTACTGTTTTGTTTGGGTGATGATGATTTTATGAGCCTATTGGCTAGCCGCTTGGCTTTTTCTTTTTCTTTTTGAGATCAGAAGGCCTATATGGCAATTTCGGGATTTTCCCGTAGCTCCCGGTGCAGGGGAGGTTATGGCGAAATTTTTCGAAAATTTAGGGTGTTAGCCAAATTTTTGAAGAATTTGAAAATTCTCAGAAACTGAAAAGTTAGAGAATGGAAGCCAGATCGAACGTAGAGTTGATTAATCAAACCACTTTCGACTTTGTTCCTTTTCGGGGACGAAAAGTTTTAAGTGGGGGAGATTGTAACAACCCGAAAATCTAGGCCAGTTTAAAATTTTTTATTTTGGCAATTTTAGCGAATTTTGATTATTTAAATTGAATTATTTTAAATAATATCAACGAGAAATTTATTCTGAATAGAATTAGAACGTATATATTATATACGTCGTCGTTAGAATATAAAAATTTATAAATAATTATAAAAAGAATTGAAAATGGCGCGGTAGTTCGATAATTCGATTTCAAACTTCAATTGAATGTACCAGGTGCAAAACAATCCGGATTTTAGTGAAACCAAAAATAATGGAATCTAATTGTGACTATCTTTCCAACGAATCTGAGAAATCAAGATTTCATAGCGGGAATCAAAAGATATGTCCAGTTGAAAATTCTGAATAGTCGCTGTGAAATTCAAGCCCTTAAAAATAGTCATTTTGCAAACGACCTCGGATTTCGACGAAACCACTTTTGTTGGGTCCGTGATGTTAAATTATTGCTAGGTTTCAAATTTCATAAATTTTCAAATCAATATGTGAGCGTGGCAGAGGAAAACGCGGTTGACCAGTTTCAGTTGATTTTAATTGACTGGAAATTGGCCATTTTTCCAACGGTCTCAGAATTCGACGAAACTAGTTTTATTAGGACCGTATCGTCAATACGAAGCTAGAAAATATTTTTATGGAATTTTTTCGAGTTAGTATGTGACCCCGGTAAATTGAAATGCGCGTTCAAAATTCAATATATAGAGTTATATGTTGATTTTGATGAAAACTGATCGAGACGATCAAACCAGCCTACGATACATATCCCATTGTGTTCGAAATGGGGGTAGAACGCTATGGACGACAGGCGGTGGGCCTTGTTTCGAGGTCGAATGGAAAAGTTACTTTTTGAAACTAAATTAATTAAATAAAAAAATAAGTTAACCTTTCTCTCTCTTTTCCTATTACCCTCTGCCCCCCCCCCCCCCCCGTTCGATTCAATCAGAAGAAAGGAAAAGAAAGTATCGAATCCCTAAATCGATCGAACCACCATCGATCACCACGCCGTGCCCGACGCCGGCCTCCACCCACCTCCACGCAACCATCGTCGACCCCTTGCTCCTCGCGCCTCCTTCATCGGCCCCTCCCCAATTGAAGACGCGCTCGCACCTAGCCCCTCGTTCACCGCACCCCTCTAGGCGGCGCCGCAACCCCCTTCCCCACCGTGAAGTTGACCGCGCCCCCTCCCCCTTTCGATCCACTTCCACCCCTCTGCCTAAGCCGCAGCGAAACCCCTTCTTCCATTGTAAAGGTGAGTTTCCTTATTTATATATTTTTGTTCTATTATTTTATACGGTAAAGGTCTGATTTTTATTTAGTTATAAATCTGATTTTTCATAAGTATATAAGTTTTGATTTTTAAGGATGTAAAGTTTATATTTTTATTGTAGAAAAGTTGTATTTTTAATAAGTTATAAATATTAGATTTTTAAGAATAGTCAGATTTTTAATAATAGAAAGGTGAGTGTTTATTTTAATTTATTTAGTTTACATAAAATCTGAAAATGAAAATGCCTTTGATTAGAAAATATAATAGCGATATGAGACGATATGATTTTTTATGAAAGCAAAGATAGGATTTTTCCTTGTATAAGAAAATATTTTTAGAAATGTAAAAATACGGTTTTTACATATAGTTTGCAAAGTAAAAATATGATTTTTATATATTGAATAGCGAAGTAAAAATTCGATTTTTATATATTGAATAGCATAGTAAAAATTCGATTTTTATATATTGAATAGCGAAGTAAAAATTCGATTTTTATATATTGAATAGCATAGTAAAAATTCGATTTTTATATATTGAATAGCGAAGTGAAAATGTGATTTTTTATATATAGTGGCTACGGGCAAGAAAGCGATAAAAAGGCGAGAACGATGAAGATTTCTATAAATGAAGAGTCGTGGTATTGGATAGCTATTGGTGAGAACTTCTCACTCTTCAATTTCTTTTTCTAGTTATATATATACTAGGATGCAGACAGTGTTTAGTAGCACCCAACACCCGTCATCCACAGACCATGGATGGCTTGTTTGTTTAATTGTTTGGTTATGTAGTTGGTTAGATTATCTGGTTTGAATTGAATTGTTCAATGAAATGGAATGGATTTGATTGATGTGTGAATGGCGTGGGCCTTCACTAGACCGGGGATAAGGCTAGGCCTTGTCCCGTTTCTAGTATCGTGCCGTTATGCCGCCGAAATTTTCTAAAAATAAGTTAGAAAAAATAAAGATAACATTTTATTTAATAAATGAACCGAATAGAATATTCATAGGTTGAATAAAATAGTTTGATCGTTAAAAATATAATTTTAACGTGAATGTGAATAAATAAATACTCATTTACAAACAAGACGGTTTGTTTATGTACACCTATTTGAAGGACATTGATTGGGACGATAAATTTTACACATCGCCCAACTGCACAAATAAAATCTGTGTTTGATTGTTTGAAACCCCGCACGGGTATTGGGATGATATATGACGTACACTAATCCCAATAGTTAGTTGTATGTCGATCGATAGATTGACAAACTGTTATAAGCGTTGAATATTTATATTTGATGCTTATACAGTGTAGAATGCACTTTGGATGATGGTTGATTATTCATCGTTGTTATTGAATATTTGTGTTGTAGAAAATCCATATAGTTAACGCTATATGGTAATTGATTGGGCCTCATTCCAATTTGAAAAATAAAGAATATTATAAAATAAAGGTTCATGTGTTGACAGTACTCATCTGTTGAGATTAGTCATGTGTTGAACGAAATATTTTAATAATAAAATTTACATCTTTATCAATATAAAATAAAGGTTCATGTGTTGACAATACTCATCCGTTGAGATTAGTCATGTGTTGAACGAAACATTTTGAAATAGAAACATTTTGAAAAAGAAATATTTGAAATAGAATATTTGAAAACATAAATATATGAAGCCGTGTTGATTAGATTGACGCCATTTTGACGTGAACGATATTTATATCGATTTTATTCATTTTATAATGATATCGAAAGTGATTTCAAAAATCTGATATTTTGAAAAGAATTGAAATTTAAAACCAATTTGAATTGAATCGAATAGAAAACCAATTTGAATTGAATCGAATAGAAAACCAATTTGAATTGAATCGAATAGAAAAACAATTTGAATCGAATTGAATTGAAGACCAAATCGAATTGAATTGAAAATGAATTCGAATTGAATTGAAACGAATTCGAACTGAATTGAAAACGAATTGAAATGAATTCAAAAATGAATTGAAATTTGAATTGAATAGCAATGAATTTTAAAACGAACTTATAAGAAAAAAATTCGATTTTGATTTGAATTAAAATGGAAGTTGAAATGGTTTTTGAAACGAATTCAAAACTATTTATAAAATTCGTTATAAATAGAAATCGACGAAATATATATTATATATATAATATAATGGCCTGAATAGAACGCGCCGCACCGCGGCAGTTCGTGAATTTCGACCATTTATTTCAAACGGACATTACGGGAGATCCGACCGTCGGATTCTCCTGAAACCAGAACCGTTGGTTTCGTATCGAAAAGAGCTTTCTAAAGAATATTAGAAATTAGAAATCTAACGGTTGGATTTGGAATTATGTCCAAATCAAATTTGAAAAAGGTCGTTGTAAGTGCAGTTCGATGGCCGTTGATGGAAATCGACTGTACAGGCCTTGATAAAATTATTAAAAATAGTAATAATTTGTGTTAAATCATAAGAAATGATTTAGAAAGAATTGGGATGAAAAACTCCATATTTGAAAAGATAAAAATAGATTTTTATCGAAATGAACTAGTTTTGAACTAGAATTATAATTCTATTTATTTTTAAAATAAATAAACTGGATTAGAGATGGCTTTGAAAAATAACCAGAATTTCCAATAATTATATTGGAATGGATTTGAATCGAAATTGTCTTTGGATTATTTCGATGTTGGATTTCGTGATGATACAGATATTGTTATGGGAATTTGAAAGATATATATATATCGTTATTTCCAATACGATATATGTTAGTCGTAGAATTTGATATTGAATATAAGTCGGTATATTTTCTATTCAGAGCCTTGTGTTTAATATCAAATGTGATTTGGGTTTGTCGTGAATGGTGTCTTCATTAACACTGTTCTTGAACCCAGTTGAGAAAAGATTAAATCTTTTTATTTAGATTTAATGAAGAGTACCAATTAAATAATATTTAATTGGAATAGAATTGATATTGATTTTTGGGTTTATCGTGAACAGCGTTTTAAATAACACTCGTTCTTTAACCCGATAATTAATGGAATGTGATTTTGGGTTTATCGTGAACCGTGTTTTAAATGACACTGATTCTTTAACCCAGTTAACGATTAAAACTAAGTGGAGTTTTAATGAATCTTTAATTAGATTGAAATGACAGAGAATGGAGTATCACCAGTTTTGCTCCAGGCGATAATTAAATCTTTAATTAGATTTGAACGTGAAATGGTAATTGAATTTACCGATAACACCGTGGTGTTAGATATGAAGTACTACCAGTTTTACTTCATGGGATGAATAGGTTGGGATTGGGAAATTAAAACCAATGATTACTTCGGTAAGGTTCGTTAATCCCGACTAGTTGAATCGAAATTCAAAAGATGATTAAAGAATAAATTCAAGGAATTTATCTTGGATAAAATAATGGGAACCTTTCCCTATGAATGTGAAATTTAGAAACTAACTGCCGGTTAGCCAAGCAGAATGGTTTTCTGGATATTGATCTGATGTTGGTTTCGGCCTTCGGGGTTAATATTTGGGGAATTATTCTCTTGATTAATTTACGGTTAGTGACTGATGAATTGGAATGAGGCGTATGTTGTGTTTGTGTAACACTTATTTAAAATATACGTGAGTTATTCGGGAAGACCGGGTTTATCCCAATCTGAATAACTGATACGACGATAAGTCGAAGATGAAGACGGTGGTCGAAGACCGGAAGTCTTCACGTCGTTTGGGTGATTACTGATGATCTTGATTGGGCTGTACACCCAAGAAGATGGAAACAGTTGGTGATCGTCCAGACGTACTTGGAGATCGATGGATATGCGGGGTACTAGGTGCCTCCGGTTTCGTTCAGACCCAGAGCGAACTTGTAAATGGACTGTGTGTCAGACATTGGATTTTAGTCCGTGTGATTGATCTCTATTGAATATATATCTGTTTGGCGGTGGAGAATTTATTCTCTTGCTTAACGCCCTTCTCTGAGACGTACGAGCTCCGGGGTTATATATTGATGGATATCAAACGCATGGAGTGAATTGCCTGTGTGGCATGCTAAGATGCAATTGATCGAGGCTTCTGTTGAAAAGCAAAGTCTTGTGGTGATGATCGAAGCCCGGCCTTTGTGGCGTAGCTTTGTGTAAATTTTACTTCGCGAGTTTCGCACCCTGGTTGTGAACCAAAAACGGGAGAGGACCTCAGGGAGGGCATGCGTTTCTTTCTAGCTAGGGTGGTGTCAGTGACCAACCAGCCCTGACATTTATATACTTTTCACCTATGTGGTTGTTGCTGTTGCGAGGCGCCTCGGTTTGATCGGACGATCCGGGTCCGATGGAGTCATTCGTTGGCTCATTTACGCCCCAAAGGGCGGGGAAACATAGTGTTCAGGAATTTTAATCCACATCGGTGGACCGGCCCTGTCGCTCCAAGGGTCACTCGAGCTCTGATCCTGAGACTCGGGCTAGATAGTCTCGAATCGGTAGAGGACGATCCCTAGCCTCAGTTCATAGATGGAAATCCAACTTCCAAATACGTGACATTTGCGGTTTTAATTGTAGAACTAGTATGGAGACATGATATATGGTACCCATGCCGCCTATGATTGATACTTATGATTTGAAGTTGTTTTATACACTATGCACTTATAATAGTATCAAATGATTTGTTTTAAACGTATCAAGCATTCTTTGGCTGTTATAAGGGAAAACCCTATCCCCCGGCTTGCGTTGCATTGTGTGATAGGACCTGGGTCTTATAACAACTTCATTTTTCTTTATTTAGCATTGTGTTGTTTGTTTTATGCACTGGTATTCTTAGGAGGAAACCCGTTCCGTGTTATACGGCGTGGTCCCTTGATTTACCTAACTTTAAAAACAAGGATTAATAACTGTTTTATTTCTCACGCCAATCCCATGACTGACCTGGAGTTTATTGTTTTGACCTAAACTCTGGGTGCCCTTATTTTGACACGGGCAGCTAGCAGTTTTGGTTTTGCAGATTCATATTCACAGGATCCTGGTTTACAGCTGGAACGATATCCGGAAAGCTTTGTATCCGTATATCTCCTCTAGTTGCGTATTGTATTATTTTCCGCTGCGAAGTATTTAAATGTAATCTCTGATATTTTCTGTGTAATATTTATTCATTTATACTCTGTATATTCTTGTAATCTGATGCATTGTTGTAATATACAATGAAATGTTCTTCCGTCTGCGTTCTATTTTGTCGTGTTCTCAAAACAATTCGTTCTTTCTCTTCTCTTCGGAGACCGGGGAAGTTCGGGTCGTTTCATGCATATACACACCATATGCGCTAGAACGACTTAGTCACTTTCATATTGCATTCGCATATATGTATTTGCTTAACGGATTTAACTTGATATGTTATCATATGGATGTTGCATATGAATGAATATGCACACATGTAGTATTTACATAACTAGGGACGCTTGCATAGATGATTGGACGCATGGCACTGACATAATTCGCATTAAGGAGGTCAACTGAATCAGTAGACCGCCGGATTTTGCATTAGATAAAGACATATACACACACTATGCATATGAATATGAAAGCATTTAGAAATCTTTTTAAGGACAATGAATGCTTGTGATTGAATGGTTGAGTAGATGGGTGATTGGATGGTTGGACACATTCTTCCTAACTTGAAGATTTCGGGGACGAAATCCTTTTAAGAAGGGGAGAATGTAACACCCCGTAATTCTATAACACTAAGTTTCACAAATTAAAGTATAGTTAATTCTAAATGTGGGAACTAAAGGAAACGGGTTACGCCATTGCGTTCGTCTCGAAATTGTAAAGACCCGCAAATTCCCACCCTTTGGATCGACCATAAACCACACAGGCCTGACCCAAAAAATGAAAATCTACGAATACTTTAACTTTGGGCATACAACACATTACAACAGATAACAGAAGACTTTTATAACACTATAATAAATGTTACATCAGAGTACAGAATATACATATCAGAGTACATTGGAATATAATTACAGCGGAAGATAAATACAATAAAAAAAAGTAATATATTGCAGCGAAAGAAACACAGCGGAAGACTCTTTATCTCTGAACACAGCTTTAAGCTTCAACCCAGAATCCTGTTTAATATATCTGCAAAAATAGCTACTCGACTGCCCGTGTGGAAAATATGGGCACCCGAGTTTGCCAGTGGACAAACTACAGGTCAGTCATGGGACTGGTGTGAGAATTCTACTTAACCTATATAATATAATAAGGCTAATCACAGGACCACGCCACTTTCGCGGAACGGGTTTTCTCCTATAGATTGCCAGTGCATGACTAAAGTAAATCGTCAAAATAACGCAATGCTTTTTTTAGAAAAATGAAACCATTATAAGACCCAAGTCCCATCACACAATGCAACGCAAACCGGAGGATAGGGTTTTACCTTATAATGATCAAAAGATGCTTGATACGATAAACACGGTATTATATAATAATAGTGTGCAACCAATTTGAAGTACATCAAAGTAAATGTATCAATCCTAGACGGCATGAGTGCCTCATCCCACTATGTCGCCATATATAGGTATAAAATCAAAACCGCGTGATGTCGTATTGGAAATTTGGGTTTCCATCTGAGTCAAGGCTAGGGAGGAGATCCTTACCGATTCGAGACACTCTAGCAATGCCCCAGGATTGGTACTCTGTCCAACCCTTGGATCCTGCAGGGCCGGTCCATACGTTAACGCTTAATGGATTGGCAATTCCTGAACACACGCTTCCCGGTCCTTTTGGACCTATAATACGGCCAGTGGCGACCGCATAAACCGAGGCCTCGAAAAATCCAACAACCACAATGAATAAATGCCAGCGCTGGTAGGTCCCTGGCACCACTCTAGCTAGAAAGAAACGTGCGCACTCCCTGCGTTCCCTTCTCCCGTTTTAGACTCTACCGGGCTGTGAGGCTCGTGAGGTCACGTCATACACAAAGCTATGCCTAAATAGACTATGCTTTGATCATCCCACAAGGCTCTGCTTTGCAACAATAAGCCTTGATCAAGTGCAACTTGGCATACCACATCAACAACTCATATCATGCGATCGGTAATTATTTAACATACAAAAGGGTGTTAAGCAAAAGAATAAATCCTCCGCCACCATGCATTTATATATTAAATAAAAACCAATTTAATTACATGAAATAAATTTCAATGTCAGGCATGCTATCCATTTACAAGTCCGTTCTGGGTCTGAACGAAACAACGTATCCGTCGATCTCCAGTACGTCTGGAAGATCATCACTTTTTACCTTGCCTTGGGGGATCCGTCCCAATTCAAGATATCAGTCACCATCAACCAAACGATGTGAAGCTCTCCGGTCTTCAGTCACCGTCTTCATCTTCGACTCTTGATCGTCGTGATGATTATCCAGAATGGGTTAGACCCGGTCTTCCTGAATAACTCGCGTATTCGTAATTAAAATCAACCATACGCCACATTCCAACTTTGAATATTCTTTTAAATAAAAATTATTATTTATGTTAAAAGGTCCTCATTAATTTTATCAAAGATAAAATAAATTACATTTTAATCTTTCTAAAAAGATTATTAATATTCCAATTTTGATTTAATTTATAAAATAGATTTATAAATTTCAAATAGTAATTTCAATGTAAATTGGATTAAAGGATAAATGTTATTTAAAACATCGTCCACTACAAATCCAATTCACATATCAATCACCAACCATAATTGTTAAGATCTAATAATCTTAAATAAAAGGTCTATCTTAAAGATATTAATTCATTACTATATAAAAAAAACATTTTAAAATAATCAATAAAATATTCTATATATAAAAGATTCTGAATGTAAAATATACTTTATAATACAAAATCTTTTATTTTACAAAAATCCTTTTATTATATAAAAATTCTTTATTTAAAAAGAAATTCTGCATTGGAATGCAACTCAACCATGTACCATATAATTTGGGTCATATGGGTTTCATACATTTCATGTATAGGGTAATAATAGGAAATAATCCTCAATCCATCCATTAACAACCAGAGTGACAATGTCAACTGTGTGAGCATTAAAATAAAACAATAACGCTCATCGCAGCATGTCGATCAATCGATAGACATATAATTAAACATTGGGATTTGTGTCAGTCAAGTATCGTCCCAATACCCGTGTGGGGTTTTCATCCAACAAACAAATAATAAATTATTTGTATAAAAATATACATCCTTAATTCATTCTCTTTAATGTATGAAAACATACATTTTACATCCATTCTTTTTCTCAACATAAACAAATATGATGATTTTGTTTCTTAACCTCTAATGCAACAAAATGAGAATTTTGTCTAATCCTTTTCAATGAATAAAGATGTCTATTTTTACTTCATTCATTTTAATGTGCCAAAAATGTCCATTTGTCTAATTCACTTTTAATACACAAAAATGAGTATTTTGTTTTAATCTCTTTTCTTATGCATAAAAAAAAATGTTTAATTTATTCTTTTTTTTTAATGACACCAAGTGTTCATTTCTAATTAATCCTTTTTACTGACACAAAATATTCATGTCTAATTAATCTTTTTTTTTTATGACACAAAATGTTCATTTTTAACTAATCCTTTTAATGTATAGAAAAGTTCATTTTCTAATTTACTGATATGTTAACTCAAAATGACAATTTAAATTCACTAATCAAGTCTTGACAAGAATGTTGTTCTTTTTCATTTACAATAGAAAATGAAAATAAAAAGGATTCACATGTCTTGTTCTTTTATTTACCATAGAAATACCAATAAAATGATCAACATATTCTGGTCTTTTCATTTACAAAAGAAGTTGTAAATAAAGTGGTCCTCATATTTTTACTCTTTTCACTTACAATAGGAGTTGTAAATAAATGATTCTCATGTTCCTGTTCTTTTTATTTTCTATCACACCAAAAATGTCGATAAAAATGAATCACTAACATTGTCTATTTTTATCGCACCAAGAATGTCGATAAAAATGAATCACTAACATTGTCTATTTTTATCGCACTAAAAATGTCGATAAAAATGAATCACTAACATTGTCTATTTTTATCGCACTAAAAATGTCGATAAAAATGACAACATTAACCATTCTATTTTCACCGCGTTCAAGATGACGATAAAATATTCAACATTAACAATTCTATTTTTACCGCATTCAAAATGACGATAAAATATTCAACATTAACTATTCTATTTTTACCGCATTCAAAATGACGATAAAATATTCAACATTAACTATTCTATTTTTACCGCATTCAAAATGACGATAAAATATTCAACGTTAACTATTCTATTTTTACCGCATTCAAAATGACGATAAAATATTCAACATTAACTATTCTATTTTTACCGCATTCAAAATGACGATAAAATATTCAATATTAACAATTCTATTTTTACCTACAATAGAAAATGTAAATAAATATATTTCTAAATTATATTCTTTTTATTTATATAAGAAAATGTAAATAAATATATCTCTAAATTCTATTCTTTTTATTTACATAACTGATTAACATGTTTTACTCTTTTTCTTTTTCAAAGAAAATGTAAACAAAGTGATTAACATGTTTTACTCTTTCTCTTTTACAAAGAAAATGTAAACAAAGTGATTAACATGTTTTACTCTTTCTCTTTTACAATGAAAATGTAAACAAAGTGACTAACAAAACTTTATTTCTTTATATTTCTTTTCATTTATTTACAAAAGCAATGTAAACAAAATGACTAACAAAACTTTATTTCTTTATATTTCTGTTCATTTATTTACAAAAGCAATGTAAACAAAATGACTAACAAAATTTTATTTCTTTATATTTCTGTTCATTAATTTACAAAAGCAATGTAAACAAAATGACTAACAAAACTTTATTTCTTTTCTTTCACCATATAAACATCAATAATGTGAATAACATATTTTTGGTGTTATCATTTACAAAGGAAGGTGTAAAAAAAAAAAGGATTAACCTATTTTGTAATGTAAAAATATGACCTTTTCTATTTTACAATGTAAAAATGATAACTCCTCTATTTTAAATATAAAAAGATCATCTTTTTATTTTCATCGTCAAAATTACATCTTTTGTGTTTTCAATATAAAAAGATTGTCTTTTTAACTCTTTTTATCACATCTAAATGTGTTCATTTATTTACAAAGAAATGTAAATAAAAACTTGTTCTTTTATTAATAACAGAAATGTAAATAAAAAACTTTTTTTTTTTTAAGGACAAAAAGAAATTCATTTGTGTACATGTTCTAAAAATAAAAGAGGATTTTATTTATTTTACAAGTTCTAATCCAATCTTAACATATATATATATATATATATACTGAATAAAATATGTTATTATCTCATTTTAGATCCAATTTCTCCAACCGCAAATAAGATATATATAAATCCAAGCGGATTTGCAAATCATGTACAACAATCATTCAACAAACAACAATTATCACTCCAAACAACACCCAACATTTCAGGTCAGAATTAAACGATCAAACAATTATTTTTAATGCAAGAAAATAATTTATAATTAATTAAACAAATAAAATTAGAATCCTCACATTGAATTTTTGGCCAAAATTTTACTGTCTCCTTTTCAGCTGCGGTCTGCGCCATCGCGAAGCTCTTAATTTTTTGATTCCAACGCAATTTACGGTTCGTCAAATGGACCTCGTATGAAAGAGTTATGAATTTTAAAGATCGGTTAATTAAATAATTAATTAATATTCATGAAAATACCTAAAAATTTCATTGTCTCAGAATTGGACAAAATTAGTGTCCACGGGTCCATCTCGTCGCCACGATCCCAACGCACCTGAAATCGTCGATTTTCGACTTCGTATGAGTGAGTTATGCAATTTCAAAGTTCTGGAAATTAATTAAATAATTTAAAAATAAAATAGAAAATACCCTCAGCCCATTGTCCGAAAAACACTGTTCACCGCCGAACTTTGAACGCACTTTGCCGCTGCCTCGGGCCACCTGACGCCACGGGACCACCGCCAATGTCTTCGTCTTGGCGAGACGCACCACCACCAGAAAGAGCCGCCCCTAAAGCTTCTCCGATCATCGGGAAATCGCCTAGAAAGGATTTCGCCTCGCGGGTCCCACAGGCCGCCTCACACCTCCAAACGACCTGAAATTTTCTGAGCATCTTCGTCTTGCGTAGACGAAGAACTTTCGTGTTCGTGACTTCGTCTAATTCTCCCTCGATTCACGGGAATTTCTTGATTTACGTTTTGAGCTGCTGAATTTCGAAAACAGCGAGCTTTAAGACGAGATTCCGGCGAATCCGAGCGCTGTTTGACAAAACCGACTACACCATTAGCTTCGTATCGTCGAGACCTTCGAGAAAACATATAATTTGCTATGGTTTGAAGAGATTTTATTTTCGACAAATTTTTGAGGAAGAGAGAGCCGCCATGGAAATTGAGAAAAAACGATGGAAAAGAGAGTGGCTGCTGTGTATATCGAATTTCAGCCCTAAAACTCAGAAAAAAGATAATATATACCATGGGTTTAATTTTGGTTTGGGCCCAAATATCATTATGTGCCCAATTACTCAATTTTCAACTGTTTTCTTCAATTCAAAAATTCTTATAAATACATGCTGATTTCAAAATTAATAATTTTTTAAACATAATTATTTCAGGTCATTACGAACCCAACGAACCTGATTTCGTAATTTTCCGATTCCGTATGAATTTATTATAAATTTCCGAAGTCTGAAAATAGGCTGTATTTCCACTGTAAAAATTATACAGGCCACAAAATAATTCCAAAAATTATAAATTTTAGTATTTAACCTTAATTTAATATTCCGAATCCATAGAAACTGGTTTCGTCGAATTCGGAGTTCGTTTGCAAAAATTCTATTTTTCAGGTGTATATTTTAATATTTAAAAATACCAAAAATAGTGGAATTTTTCCGAAACTCAAAAATATAAGTTCTTATAGTCATTTTTATAT
Source organism: Allium sativum (assembly GCA_030737875.1). Lineage (NCBI taxonomy): Eukaryota > Viridiplantae > Streptophyta > Magnoliopsida > Asparagales > Amaryllidaceae > Allium > Allium sativum. The sequence goes on along the minus strand of CM060909.1, from coordinate 721,836,168 downwards.
GTAAACAACATTCTAAAACCAATGGAGATGGTTTCGGGTCCTAATTCCTTATTCTGCAAAATGTAGCATTTTGGCCCTTATAAATTTCATAGCGACCTTTCTAAATATTGAATTGGCCATAACTTTTGATTCCCGTTATGAAATTTCGATTTTTCGGATTCGTTGGAAAGATATTTTTAAATAGATTCTAATATTTTTGGTTACACTAAAATCCGTTAAATTTTGCATCCTGTACGGTCAGTCAAAGTTCAAGTTTGACTTTTCAAACTACCGCGCTATTTCTAACTCTTTTGTTAATTAAAATTAAATCATTCATTCTAACTTCGATTTAAATCAAATTTGTGATCATTATTATTTAAAATAGATTATTTAAAATATCAAAACTTATTAAAATCACTTAAAATAAATTTTTAAATTGGCCCCAAAATTCCGGGTTGTTACAATCGCCCCCACTTAAAAACTTTTCGTCCTCGAAAAGGAACGTAGCTAAAAATTGTAAAATTAATTATCTTAATTTTAAATTTTAATGGTTGATTATGTTTTCAATATATATATAACTTTATATATATAGAAATCATATTTCAAAGAATAGATTATAAATATCAAAAATACGTTAATTATAAATTCGTAACTCTGAACTCGTTCTAGGGCATTACTAACCCCATCTCTAACGAGTTTACTCATTCTAGGATACTACTGATCCTATCTCTAATGAGTATTCTTATTGGACATTACTAATCCAATCTCTGATGAGTCTTTTGTCCAGTTCTAATGAGTTGTACCCCAAAGATTTGAGCTAACCAGAGCTCTGATACCAACTGTAAAGACCCGCAAATTCCCACCCTTTGGATCGACCATAAACCACACAGGCCTGACCCAAAAAGTGAAAATCTACGAATACTTTAACTTTGGGCATACAACACATTACAACAGATAACAGAAGACTTTTATAACACTATAATAAATGTTACATCAGAGTACATAATATACATATCAGAGTACATTGGAATATAATTACAGCGGAAGATAAATACAATAAAAAAAAGTAATATATTGCAGCGAAAGAAACACAGCGGAAGACTCTTTATCTCTGAACACAGCTTTAAGCTTCAACCCAGAATCCTGTTTAATATATCTGCAAAAATAGCTACTCGACTGCCCGTGTGGAAAATATGGGCACCCGAGTTTGCCAGTGGACAAACTACAGGTCAGTCATGGGACTGGTGTGAGAATTCTACTTAACCTATATAATATAATAAGGCTAATCACAGGACCACGCCACTTTCGCGGAACGGGTTTTCTCCTATAGATTGCCAGTGCATGACTAAAGTAAATCGTCAAAATAACGCAATGCTTTTTTTAGAAAAATGAAACCATTATAAGACCCAAGTCTCATCACACAATGCAACGCAAACCGGAGGATAGGGTTTTACCTTATAATGATCAAAAGATGCTTGATACGATAAACACGGTATTATATAATAATAGTGTGCAACCAATTTGAAGTACATCAAAGTAAATGTATCAATCCTAGACGGCATGAGTGCCTCATCCCACTATGTCGCCATATATAGGTATAAAATCAAAACCGCGTGATGTCGTATTGGAAATTTGGGTTTCCATCTGAGTCAAGGCTAGGGAGGAGATCCTTACCGATTCGAGACACTCTAGCAATGCCCCAGGATTGGTACTCTGTCCAACCCTTGGATCCTGCAGGGCCGGTCCATACGTTAACGCTTAATGGATTGGCAATTCCTGAACACACGCTTCCCGGTCCTTTTGGACCTATAATACGGCCAGTGGCGACCGCATAAACCGAGGCCTCGAAAAATCCAACAACCACAATGAATAAATGCCAGCGCTGGTAGGTCCCTGGCACCACTCTAGCTAGAAAGAAACGTGCGCACTCCCTGCGTTCCCTTCTCCCGTTTTAGACTCTACCGGGCTGTGAGGCTCGTGAGGTCACGTCATACACAAAGCTATGCCTAAATAGACTATGCTTTGATCATCCCACAAGGCTCTGCTTTGCAACAATAAGCCTTGATCAAGTGCAACTTGGCATACCACATCAACAACTCATATCATGCGATCGGTAATTATTTAACATACAAAAGGGTGTTAAGCAAAAGAATAAATCCTCCGCCACCATGCATTTATATATTAAATAAAAACCAATTTAATTACATGAAATAAATTTCAATGTCAGGCATGCTATCCATTTACAAGTCCGTTCTGGGTCTGAACGAAACAACGTATCCGTCGATCTCCAGTACGTCTGGAAGATCATCACTTTTTACCTTGCCTTGGGGGATCCGTCCCAATTCAAGATATCAGTCACCATCAACCAAACGATGTGAAGCTCTCCGGTCTTCAGTCACCGTCTTCATCTTCGACTCTTGATCGTCGTGATGATTATCCAGAATGGGTTAGACCCGGTCTTCCTGAATAACTCGCGTATTCGTAATTAAAATCAACCATACGCCACATTCCAACTTTGAATATTCTTTTAAATAAAAATTATTATTTATGTTAAAAGGTCCTCATTAATTTTATCAAAGATAAAATAAATTACATTTTAATCTTTCTAAAAAGATTATTAATATTCCAATTTTGATTTAATTTATAAAATAGATTTATAAATTTCAAATAGTAATTTCAATGTAAATTGGATTAAAGGATAAATGTTATTTAAAACATCGTCCACTACAAATCCAATTCACATATCAATCACCAACCATAATTGTTAAGATCTAATAATCTTAAATAAAAGGTCTATCTTAAAGATATTAATTCATTACTATATAAAAAAAAACATTTTAAAATAATCAATAAAATATTCTATATATAAAAGATTCTGAATGTAAAATATACTTTATAATACAAAATCTTTTATTTTACAAAAATCCTTTTATTATATAAAAATTCTTTATTTAAAAAGAAATTCTGCATTGGAATGCAACTCAACCATGTACCATATAATTTGGGTCATATGGGTTTCATACATTTCATGTATAGGGTAATAATAGGAAATAATCCTCAATCCATCCATTAACAACCAGAGTGACAATGTCAACTGTGTGAGCATTAAAATAAAACAATAACGCTCATCGCAGCCTGTCGATCAATCGATAGACATATAATTAAACATTGGGATTTGTGTCAGTCAAGTATCGTCCCAATACCCGTGTGGGGTTTTCATCCAACAAACAAATAATAAATTATTTGTATAAAAATATACATCCTTAATTCATTCTCTTTAATGTATGAAAACATACATTTTACATCCATTCTTTTTCTCAACATAAACAAATATGATGATTTTGTTTCTTAACATCTAATGCAACAAAATGAGAATTTTGTCTAATCCTTTTCAATGAATAAAGATGTCTATTTTTACTTCATTCATTTTAATGTGCCAAAAATGTCCATTTGTCTAATTCACTTTTAATACACAAAAATGAGTATTTTGTTTTAATCTCTTTTCTTATGCATAAAAAAAAAATGTTTAATTTATTCTTTTTTTTTTTAATGACACCAAGTGTTCATTTCTAATTAATCCTTTTTACTGACACAAAATATTCATGTCTAATTAATCTTTTTTTTTATGACACAAAATGTTCATTTTTAACTAATCCTTTTAATGTATAGAAAAGTTCATTTTCTAATTTACTGATATGTTAACTCAAAATGACAATTTAAATTCACTAATCAAGTCTTGACAAGAATGTTGTTCTTTTTCATTTACAATAGAAAATGAAAATAAAAAGGATTCACATGTCTTGTTCTTTTATTTACCATAGAAATACCAATAAAATGATCAACATATTCTGGTCTTTTCATTTACAAAAGAAGTTGTAAATAAAGTGGTCCTCATATTTTTACTCTTTTCACTTACAATAGGAGTTGTAAATAAATGATTCTCATGTTCCTGTTCTTTTTATTTTCTATCACACCAAAAATGTCGATAAAAATGAATCACTAACATTGTCTATTTTTATCGCACCAAGAATGTCGATAAAAATGAATCACTAACATTGTCTATTTTTATCGCACTAAAAATGTCGATAAAAATGAATCACTAACATTGTCTATTTTTATCACACTAAAAATGTCGATAAAAATGACAACATTAACCATTCTATTTTCACCGCGTTCAAAATGACGATAAAATATTCAACATTAACAATTCTATTTTTACCGCATTCAAAATGACGATAAAATATTCAACATTAACTATTCTATTTTTACCGCATTCAAAATGACGATAAAATATTCAACATTAACTATTCTATTTTTACCGCATTCAAAATGACGATAAAATATTCAACATTAACTATTCTATTTTTACCGCATTCAAAATGACGATAAAATATTCAACATTAACTATTCTATTTTTACCGCATTCAAAATGACGATAAAATATTCAATATTAACAATTCTATTTTTACCTACAATTGAAAATGTAAATAAATATATTTCTAAATTATATTCTTTTTATTTATATAAGAAAATGTAAATAAATATATCTCTAAATTCTATTCTTTTTATTTACATAACTGATTAACATGTTTTACTCTTTTTCTTTTTCAAAGAAAATGTAAACAAAGTGATTAACATGTTTTACTCTTTCTCTTTTACAAAGAAAATGTAAACAAAGTGATTAACATGTTTTACTCTTTCTCTTTTACAATGAAAATGTAAACAAAGTGACTAACAAAACTTTATTTCTTTATATTTCTTTTCATTTATTTACAAAAGCAATGTAAACAAAATGACTAACAAAACTTTATTTCTTTATATTTCTGTTCATTTATTTACAAAAGCAATGTAAACAAAATGACTAACAAAATTTTATTTCTTTATATTTCTGTTCATTAATTTACAAAAGCAATGTAAACAAAATGACTAACAAAACTTTATTTCTTTTCTTTCACCATATAAACATCAATAATGTGAATAACATATTTTTGGTGTTATCATTTACAAAGGAAGGTGTAAAAAAAAAAGGATTAACCTATTTTGTAATGTAAAAATATGACCTTTTCTATTTTACAATGTAAAAATGATAACTCCTCTATTTTAAATATAAAAAGATCATCTTTTTATTTTCATCGTCAAAATTACATCTTTTGTGTTTTCAATATAAAAAGATTGTCTTTTTAACTCTTTTTATCACATCTAAATGTGTTCATTTATTTACAAAGAAATGTAAATAAAAACTTGTTCTTTTATTAATAACAGAAATGTAAATAAAAAACTTTTTTTTTTTTAAGGACAAAAAGAAATTCATTTGTGTACATGTTCTAAAAATAAAAGAGGATTTTATTTATTTTACAAGTTCTAATCCAATCTTAACATATATATATATATACTGAATAAAATATGTTATTATCTCATTTTAGATCCAATTTCTCCAACCGCAAATAAGATATATATAAATCCAAGCGGATTTGCAAATCATGTACAACAATCATTCAACAAACAACAATTATCACTCCAAACAACACCCAACATTTCAGGTCAGAATTAAACGATCAAACAATTATTTTTAATGCAAGAAAATAATTTATAATTAATTAAACAAATAAAATTAGAATCCTCACATTGAATTTTTGGCCAAAATTTTACTGTCTCCTTTTCAGCTGCGGTCTGCGCCATCGCGAAGCTCTTAATTTTTTGATTCCAACGCAATTTACGGTTCGTCAAATGGACCTCGTATGAAAGAGTTATGAATTTTAAAGATCGGTTAATTAAATAATTAATTAATATTCATGAAAATACCTAAAAATTTCATTGTCTCAGAATTGGACAAAATTAGTGTCCACGGGTCCATCTCGTCGCCACGATCCCAACGCACCTGAAATCGTCGATTTTCGACTTCGTATGAGTGAGTTATGCAATTTCAAAGTTCTGGAAATTAATTAAATAATTTAAAAATAAAATAGAAAATACCCTCAGCCCATTGTCCGAAAAACACTGTTCACCGCCGAACTTTGAACGCACTTTGCCGCTGCCTCGGGCCACCTGACGCCACGGGACCACCGCCAATGTCTTCGTCTTGGCGAGACGCACCACCACCAGAAAGAGCCGCCCCTAAAGCTTCTCCGATCATCGGGAAATCGCCTAGAAAGGATTTCGCCTCGCGGGTCCCACAGGCCGCCTCACACCTCCAAACGACCTGAAATTTTCTGAGCATCTTCGTCTTGCGTAGACGAAGAACTTTCGTGTTCGTGACTTCGTCTAATTCTTCCTCGATTCACGGGAATTTCTTGGTTTACGTTTTGAGCTGCTGAATTTCGAAAACAGCGAGCTTTAAGACGAGATTCCGGCGAATCCGAGCGCTGTTTGACAAAACCGACTACACCATTAGCTTCGTATCGTCGAGACCTTCGAGAAAACATATAATTTGCTATGGTTTGAAGAGATTTTATTTTCGACAAATTTTTGAGGAAGAGAGAGCCGCCATGGAAATTGAGAAAAAACGATGGAAAAGAGAGTGGCTGCTGTGTATATCGAATTTCAGCCCTAAAACTCAGAAAAAAGATAATATATACCATGGGTTTAATTTTGGTTTGGGCCCAAATATCATTATGTGCCCAATTACTCAATTTTCAACTGTTTTCTTCAATTCAAAAATTCTTATAAATACATGCTGATTTCAAAATTAATAATTTTTTAAACATAATTATTTCAGGTCATTACGAACCCAACGAACCTGATTTCGTAATTTTCCGATTCCGTATGAATTTATTATAAATTTCCGAAGTCTGAAAATAGGCTGTATTTCCACTGTAAAAATTATACAGGCCACAAAATAATTCCAAAAATTATAAATTTTAGTATTTAACCTTAATTTAATATTCCGAATCCATAGAAACTGGTTTCGTCGAATTCGGAGTTCGTTTGCAAAAATTCTATTTTTTAGGTGTATATTTTAATATTTAAAAATACCAAAAATAGTGGAATTTTTCCGAAACTCAAAAATATAAGTTCTTATAGTCATTTTTATACGTAAACAACATTCTAAAACCAATGGAGATGGTTTCGGGTCCTAATTCCTTATTCTGCAAAATGTAGCATTTTGGCCCTTATAAATTTCATAGCGACCTTTCTAAATATTGAATTGGCCATAACTTTTGATTCCCGTTATGAAATTTCGATTTTTCGGATTCGTTGGAAAGATATTTTTAAATAGATTCTAATATTTTTGGTTACACTAAAATCCGTTAAATTTTGCATCCTGTACGGTCAGTCAAAGTTCAAGTTTGACTTTTCGAACTACCGCGCTATTTCTAACTCTTTTGTTAATTAAAATTAAATCATTCATTCTAACTTCGATTTAAATCAAATTTGTGATCATTATTATTTAAAATAGATTATTTAAAATATCAAAACTTATTAAAATCACTTAAAATAAAATTTTAAATTGGCCCCAAAATTCCGGGTTGTTACAGAAATTCTGCTTGAGATAGAGTCCGAGTTTGCGTAAATCGGACTCCGTACGAAGGAGATATGACCTCCGGAAGTTTCAGAATTTATTCGAAATTCAAACAGCTCAAAAATTGGAATCAAAATTCAAAAATAGGACCAGACCCAGGCTGGGCAGGTAAATTCTTGCCCAGGGCCCAGGTTGACCATAGGGTCGACCTGGGGGTCGACCATAGGGTCGACCCCCCTATCGACCTGGCCAGGTCTGGCTGGCCTGGTCTGTGTTCTGGTCGAATTTCTGAGCCTTAGTGTGTCACTAGGGCTGACGTGTCGGCATTTGATTGGATCCTCTTGACGTGTATGGCCTAGATTCCTTTTGTCTTCATTTGATGGCTCAAATCAACTTGAAACTCTATAAAAAGGACCTAAGACTCAACCGAATTCACATAAAAAATAAAACTAGAGTCGCCATGCTGCCGAGAGGAATTTGAGAATAGCCGTCAAGAGGAAAAGCTTAAGAGGCTAGCCAATTCAAGAAGAAACAAAAGTCTAATCTAATTTCTACGCATTGTTTTGTACTTTAAGGGAAAGCTTTGTAAATTCAGAATAACAGAAACCAGAAAACAAGTTTCAGCGCCCATTGTAAGTATAATAGTTCTTTAGATGGGAATGCGATTAAGACATGATTTGTTGTAAATTGTAATATGGAATTATATCAATATTAACGATGTTGTTTTATATTTGTTATTTGTGATAATTTGAATGATTGTGGTGATTGAATCTTTTATGTATTGTGAATCAAACAATCAACACCTTATGCGAATTGTATGTATACGGTTAGATCTAAATATATGCTTATGCAAGTTATAGGTTGCAAGTTAGATTTACACAAATATCTATATCATTCATGTAGGCTCTATGTATATATGTTTAAACCAATTGTGCCTACATAACTAGAATAGATCTATATTCACATGTTTTTATGCAAGTGAGAACTTATAATCAGATAAATGTCAAGATCCGTTTAGGATTCATATGAAAGTTTATTGTTACATCTATGTTTATACATATGTGTTGCAAGTTCACACCCTTAAGTGGTTGTCTAAGTTATACATATAGTTTTGTCTTACGCCAGTTTTATGTTTGACGTTATACCTAGACCTATGCATTAACATGTTATACCATGTTGTAGTGGATTCATATGACACCTATTAGGTTATACTATGTTATACCTTTATGTTAGGCTAAAACTATATGATTCATGTGACACCTATTTAACTAGGCCCAATATTTATATGCAAGTTTGTGGCATGTTATGCAATGTTATGATATTCATATGATTATTTTGCAAGTTCACACCTATGATGTTCATATTGACTATGTCGAGAATGCCAAGTTTACACCTATGACATGTTTATGTTAATGAATTATTTTTATGCCAATTTTGTGTATTCTAAATTAGGCTAAGTTTTTAGCCTAATATTATATGTCAAAATCATGCGGACGGAGAATTAGGCTAAGATTGTTAGCCTAATATTTAGGCGGGGTAACGTTGGGTAAAATTTGGTAATTATAGGAAACTTGACGTAAATTGGTTAAAATCACATAGGTGATTTATGGCATGAAACGATATAAATTTTATACCTAAATTAATGAACTTGATTAGAAATAAATTTGGGCAATGACATGAATTCTGGATAATTTACATAAATAAAATGTAAATATAGACAATACGAATATGCTTAACCCGAGGTTGGATTGAGTTGTGATGTAAACCTGCCCGGACCGCCCGGTTGTCCAGTAATCACAACAATACCTATCCAATGTGAGAGGTTAAGGCATCGAGCCCAATCAAGACCCGAGATTAGACTGAGTTGTAGCGTAAGACTGCCCGGAAACGACCGGCATACAGGCAGCCACAACAATACCTATCTAATGTGAGTGGTTGGTGCTTTAATAAGACAATTAAAGCTAAGTTAGGATTGGTAGGGTTAAGTTAACTAAAACACTTAGCCAACTCAGTATGTTAACCAGACTAGAAGGTGAGGTTAAGTAAAGTTAATACACTTAACCAATTTAACATATTAACTAGACTAGAGGGTGAGGTTAAGTAAATTCAGGACACTTAACCGTTATAACCTGATAATTAGATAAGTGGGTGAGGTTAAGTAAGTTTAGAATACTTAACCATTATAACACGTTAGCTAGATAAGTGGGTAAGGTTATGTAACAACACGAAAATGCGGGCCAGTTTAAAATTTTTATTTTTGCAATTTTAGCGAATTTTGAATATTTAAAATAGATTATTTTAAATAAAATCGAAAATAAATTTATTTTGAATACAATTCGACGTATATATTATATACGTCGCCGTTAGAATATAAATATTTATATATAATTATAAATGGAATTGAAAATGGCGCGGTAGTTCGATAATTCAATTTCAAACTTCAATTGAATGTACCGGGTGCAAAAAAATCCGGATTTTAGTGAAACCAAAAACATTAGGATCTAATTGATGATATCTTTCCAACGAATCTGAAAAATCAAGATTTCATAGCGGGAATCAAAAGATATGTCCAGTTGAAAATTCTGAATAGTCGTTATGGAATTCAGGCCCTTAAAAATGGAAATTTTGCAAATGACCTCGGATTTCGACGAAACCACTTTTGTTGGGTGCGTGATGTCAAATTATTGCTAGGTTTTAAATTTCATAATTTTTCGATTCAATATGTGAGCGTGGCAAAGTAAAACGCGTTTGACCAGTTTTAGTTGATTTTAATCGACTGGAAAATGGCCATTTTTCCAACGGTCTCAGAATTTGACGAAACTAGTTTTGTTAGGATCGTATCGTCAATACGAAGCTGGAAAATATTTTTCTAGAATTTTTCGAGTTAGTATGTGACCCCAGTAAATTGAAATGCGCGTTTCAAATCAATATATAGAGTTATATGTTGATTTTGACGAAAACTAATTGTAACGATCGAATCAGCCTACGACACATATCCCATTGTGTTCAGAACAGGGGTAAAACGCTATGGACGGCAGGCGGTGGGCCTCGTTTAGAGGTCGAAAATAAAAGTTGCTTTTTATCTTTATATTTGAAAAGGCGAAATCTTTATATTTGAAAAGGCGAAATCTTTATATTTGAAAAGGCGAAATCTTCATATTTGAAAAGGCGAAATCTTTATATTAAAAAGGCGAAAACTTTATATTTGAAAAGGCGAAAACTTTATATTTGAAAAGGCGAAATCTTTCTATATAGTAGCAATGTAAAAATAGAATTTTTATCCATATAGCGTGATTGTAAAAATTCGATTTTTATATATTGAATAGCATAGTAAAAAATCGATTTTTAAATATATGTAGTGATTATAAAAATATGATTTTTAAATTGAAAGTGAACAAATAAAAATGTGATTTTTATTTTAAAGACATCAGTATATAAAAATGTGATTTTTATATATGTAGTGGCTACGGGAAGCGAAAGTGACGAAAGGCGAAAACGACGAAGATTTCTACAATAGAAGTGTCGTGAAGTTAGATAGCTATCGGTGAGAACTTCTCACTCTAAATTCTCTTTTTCTAGTTATATATATATACTAGGATGCAGACGGTGCTTAGTAGCACCCGACACCCGTCATCCACAGACCATGGATGGCTTGTTTGTTAAATTGTTTGGTTGTGTAGTTGGTTAGTCTATTTGGTTTGAATTGAATTGTTTGGTGAAATGGAATGGATTTGATTGATGTGTGAATGGCGTGGGCCTTCACTAGACCGGGGATAAGGCTAGGCCTTGTCCCGTTTCTAGTATCGTGCCGTTATGCCGCCAAAATTTTCTAAAATATGTTAGAAAAATAAAAGTATCATTTTTATTGTGTAAATGAAATGAATAGAAATTCATGTGTTAAAATAAAATATATTATCGTTAAAAATATAATTTTTAACGTGAAAGTGAATAAATAAATATTAATAAACAAATCGGCCGATTTGTTTATATACACTGATTTGACTGATATTGATTGGGTCGATAAATTTTACACATCGCCCAACTGCACAACTAAAATCTGTGTTTGACTGTTTGAAACCCCATACGGGTGTTGGGATGAAATTTGAAGTTCACTCATCCTGATTGATTAAAGATGTCGATCGATTGATTGACAGGCTGTTATAAGCGTTAGATATCTATATTTGATGCTTATACAGTGTAGTGCACTTTGGTTGAGGGTTGATTATTTTTCAATGCTATTATATACATGTGTTGGATGGAATCCATATAATTAACATTATATGGTGATTGATTGGGCCTCATTCCAATCGGGAATATAATGAATATTGTAAAAGAAAATTCATGTGTTGAATATATAAAAAAAAGTCATGTGTTGACGATGTTCATGTGTTAAAAATATTTATGTGTTGAGTAAAATATTTTAATAATAAAATTCACACCTTTATCATATTTAAAATTAGAACTACTTCACGGTGGAGTCTAATTAAAATCAAACGATAGATACCATAGTTTTATAAAATATTTTACATAACAAAAATAGTCGTGTGTTGGAAGAAATATAGATTCATGTGTTGAATAGAATAAATATTCATTTGTTGAACAGAATAAGAAGTTTTTGAAAAATATATAGCCGTGTCGATTAGAGATGTGCTATTTTGTCGTGAACGATATTTATATCGATTTTACTCGTTTTATAATGAATATTGAAAAGTGATTTCAAAATTTAATGTTTCGAAATGGAATTCAAATTGGATTAGATTAAAAATTCGAATTGAAATAAAATTGAATCAATTTGAAATGAATTCGAATTGAATAGAAAGTGAATTTGAATTCGAATTGAATAGAAATGAATTCAAATTGAATTAAAAACGAATTGAAACCGTTTTGAATGAAATTTAAAACGAACTGAAATTGAATTGAAATCAATTTGAAATGAATTCGAATTGAATTAAATAGAAGGTAAATTCAAATTGATTTGAAACGAATTAGAATTAGAATTGAATTGAAACGAATTTGAATTTGAATTAAATAAAATTGAAATGAATTCGAATTGAATTGAAATCAAATCGATTTGAAATTGAAGATGAAGTTGAAATTGTTTTTGAAACGAATTTAGAACTATTTATAAAATTCGTTTTCAAAGGAAATCGACGAAATATAATATATATATATATATATATTATATAATGGCCTGAATAGAACGCGCCGTGCCGCGGCAGTTCGTGAATTTCGACCATTGACTTCGAATTGACGTTGCGAGAGATCTGACCGTCGGATTCTCCTAAAACCGGAACCATTGGGTTCGTATCGAAAAGAGCTTTCCAATGAATATTAGAAAATTGAAATCTAACGGTTGGATTTGGAATTATGTCCAAATCAAATTAGGAAAAGGTCGTTATAAGTGCAGTTCGATGGCCGTTGATGGAAATCGACTGTACGGGCCTTGATAAAATTATTAAAAATATCCATCATTAGTGTAAAATCATAAGAAATGATTTGGGAAAATTTGGGCTGAAGAACTCCACATTTGAAAAGATAAAAATAGATTTTTGTCAAAATGAACTAGTTTTGAACTAAAATTAAAATCAATTTATTTTTGAAATAAATAAATTGAATTTGAAAGTGATTTTAAAAATAATCAATATTCCCAGTACGTGAATTGGACTGGAGTTGAATCGAAATTATCTTCGGAATATTTCGATGTTCGATTTCGTGACTATACAGATATTGTTATGGGAATTTGAAAGATATATTTTATATCGTTATTTCCAATACGATATTTGTTGGTTTCAGAATTTGATATTGAATATAAGCCGATATATTTTCTATTCAGAGCCTTGTATTTAATATCAAATGTGATTTGGGTTTATCGTGAATCGTGTTTTAGATGACATTGGTTCTTTACCCCAGTTAAAGGCAAGATGTTGATTTTTGAAAGGATTAAAACTAAGTGGAGTTCTAATGAATCTTTAATTAGATTGAAATGTAAAATGATAATTTAAATTATCAAATTTGAAAGGTGATCAAGAATGGAGTACCACCAGTTTTGCTCCAAAGCGATAGTTAAATCTTTAATTAGATTTGAACGTGGGATGGTAATTAATTTTATCGATAACACCGTGGTGTTAGATATGGAGTATTACCAGTTTTTCTCCATGGGATATATAGGTTGGGATTGGGAAATAAAATAAATAATTAATTCGGTGTGGTTCGTTAATCCCGACTAGTTTGAAATGATATCCAAAGGAAGATTATAGGATAAATTTAGAAGAATTTATCTTGGATAAAATTAATGGGAACCTTTCCCTAAGAATGTGATTTTGTGAATAAAAGAATATTCTGAATTGGAATGAGGCGTTTGTTGTGTTTGTGTAACATTTGTTTATTATATACGTGGGTTATTCAGAACGGCCGGGTTTATACCCATTCTGAATAACCGATTAGACGAGATGTCGAAGATGAAGACGGTGGTTGAAGACCGGAAGTCTTCACCTCGTTTGGGTGATTACTGATGATCTTGATTGGGCTGTACACCCAGGATGAGGGAATCAGTTGGTGATCTTCCAGACGTACTTGGAGATGGATGGATATGCGAGGAAAGTGCCTCCGGTTTCGTTCAGACCCAGAACGAACTTGTAAATGGATTGTGTGTCTGACATTGGATTTTATTCTGTATTGATTGATCTCTATTAAATATACATCTGTTTGGCGGCGGAGAATTTATTCTCTTGCTTAACGCCCATCTCTGAGACGTACGAGATCAGAGGTTGTATATCGATGGACATCAGTCGCATGGAGTGAATTGCCAGTGTGGCACGCATAAGTAGCAATTGATCAGGGCTTCTGTTGAAAAGCAAAGTCATGTGGTTGATGATCAAAGCACGGCCTGTGTGGCGTAGCTTTGTGTATAACGTGAATTCGCGAGCCTCACACCTCGGTATGAGTCAAAAACGGGATACTGACCCAAGGAGTGCACGACGTTTCTTTCTAGCTATGGTGGTGTCAGTGACCTACCAGCCCTGACATTTATATACTTTTCACCTGTGTGGTTTTTGTATATGAGGCGCCTCGGATATAGGTCTGTAAGGACCGGGAAACGTGTGTTCAGGAATTGCCAATCCTCAAAAGTATGAGAGGACCGGCCTTGGAGGTTCCAAAGGATCATAGTGGGGTCCTGGGACATTTGCTAGAGTGTCTCGAATCAGTGAGGAGCTTGCCCCTTGCCTCGGCTCATGACGGAAATCCAATTTCCAATACGTGATATTGCGGTTTTAATTGTAGAACTAGTATGGCAACATGATATATGGTACCCATGCCGTCTATGATTGATATTTATGATTGAAATTGTTTTGACACTATACACCTATAATAGTATCAAATGATTTGTTTTAAACGTATCAAGCATTATTTGGCTATTATAAGGGAAAATCCTATCCTCCGGCTTGCGTTGCATTGTGTGATGGGACCTGGGTCTTATAATAGCTTCATTTTTTCAAAGGGCATTGCGTTGTTTTGTTATATGCACTAGTATTCTTGGGAGGAAACCCGTTCCGTGTTATACGGCGTGGTCCCTTGAATTACTATCCTTTAAAGTAAAGTTTTAAATAACTGTTTTAGTTCTCACACCAATCACGTGACTGACCTGGAGTTTATTGTTTTAACCTAAACTCTGGGTGCCCCTATTTTCCACACGGGCAGCTGGTAGTTTTGGTTTTGCAGATTTATATCCACAGGGTCCTGATTTACAGTTGGAACGATATCCGGAAAGCTCTGTATCCGTGTATCACTTTCAGTTGTGTTTTGTATATTTTTCCGCTGCTATGTAATTTATTGCAATCTCTGATATTTGTCGAATGTAATTTATTCATTTATACTGTGTATATTCTTGTATTTGATGGAATGGTTGTAATAACAATGAAATGTTCTTCCGTCTGCGTTCTATTTTGTCCTGTTCTCAAAACGATCAGGGGTTTTGAACGATCTAGACCGGTTTAACGACTGATTCAGATCGAGTGAAATTCCCGGCCGTTACAGTTTGGTATCAGAGCTTTGGTTTACAGAGCTCGAGAACAAGACACATTAGAACCATACGAAAGAATTCATCAGATATTGGATTAGCAATATCCAATTAGAATTACTCGTTAGAGATAGGATCAGTAGTAGCCTAGAACGAGTGTGAAGAGTATATTTTTCAAATGAAAACAATTTTGTTTTGCAAATTTAAATCGTTTTATACGTATTTGAATATTTATTTATTTTGAATATGGACGATCTAGTATATAAAGGTTTTGCATATACGCGTCATGAGCGTATATTCGAGGTTTTAATATACTGGATAGATATAGAATCACGCTCTAGTCGCCCGGAGATGATGTTGATAATGACCATGGCATCATCAATATTTATGTTCGTGTTTCGTAGGTGTGATTTCTATATATTTCCATTAGACTGGTGTGAGAACCAAAACTTATATAGTTAGAACACATTGTTGTGAATTGGCATCAGAAACATGATTTTCTGTATATATATCAAAATTATGAATTTGAAACTCTAAATTCACTAGTAGATTGATGTTTGTGTTGTTTGTTTATTTGTTTAATAATTTTGAACCATATAGCTTAATAAAATTAAATATTGAATTTTATTGAAAATTGGTTGCATTTGCTTGCATATACATATACTTACATTGAACAGGTCATAGCAAGGAGGCTAGAGCCGAAGAATAAAATTTGTTTGCCCGACAAATAGGTACATGTTTAATATATAATTTACTGTTTTGTTTGGGTGATGATGATTTTATGAGCCTATTGGCAAGCCGTTTGGCTTTTCTTTTTCTTTTTAAGATCAGAAGGCCTATATGGCAATTTTGGGATTTTCCCGTAGCACCCGGTGCAGGGGAGGTTATGGCGAAATTTTTCGAAAATTCCGGGTGTTAGCCAAATTTTTGAAGAATTTAAAAAATTCACAGAAACTGAAAAGTTGGAGAATGCAAGCCAGATCGAACGTAAAGTTGGTTAATCAAACCACTTTCGACTTTGTTCCTTTTCGGGGACGAAAAGTTTTAAGTGGGGGAGATTGTAACAACCCGAAAATGCGGGCCAGTTTAAAATTTTTATTTTTGCAATTTTAGCAAATTTTGAATATTTAAAATAGATTATTTTAAATAAAATCGACGATAAATTTATTTTGAATACAATTCGACGTATATATTATATACGTCGCCGTTAGAATATAAATATTTATATATAATTATAAATGGAATTGAAAATGGTGCGGTAGTTCGATAATTCGATTTCAAACTTCAATTGAATGTACCGGGTGCAAAACAATCCGGATTTTAGCGAAACAAAAAACATTAGGATCTAATTGATGATATCTTTCCAACGAATCCGAAAAATCAAGATTTCATAGCGGGAATCAAAAGATATGTCCAGTTGAAAATTCTGAATAGTCGCTATGGAATTCAGGCCCTTAAAAATGGAAATTTTGCAAACGACCTCGGATTTCGATGAAACCACTTTTGTTGGGTCCGTGATGTCAAATTATTGCTAGGTTTTAAATTTCATAATTTTTCGATTCAATATGTGAGCGTGGCAAAGGAAAACGCGTTTGACCAATTTCAGTTGATTTTAATCGACTGGAAAATGGCCATTTTTCCAACGGTCTCAGAATTTGACGAAACTAGTTTTGTTTGGACTGTATCGTCAATACGAAGCTAGAAAATATTTTTCTAGAATTTTTCGAGTTAGTATGTGACCCCAGTAAATTGAAATGCGCGTTTTAAATCAATATATAGAGTTATATGTTGATTTTGACGAAAATTGATTGTTACGATCGAATCAGCCTACGACACATATCCCATTATGTTCAGAACAGGGGTAAAACGCTATGGACGGCAGGCGATGGGCCTCGTTTAGAGGTCGAAAATAAAAGGTTCTTTTTGGTTTAAAATAATTAAATAATTAAAAATTAAAAATTCTCTCTCCCTCTCCTTAACTTCTCTCTGGCCCCCCCTTTCTTCATTCGATTCAGAATCGAATTATGAAAAAAAAGTAAATCGGAGAGGGGCGCGAGCGGCCTCCTCCATGCCGCCGCCACTTCGACGAACCCCCCCCCTCCTGTTCGACGAGCGCGACAGCCCCCCCTCCCCCGTCTCCAGCTCCGCCGACGGCCAAGGAAGCCACTACCAGGTCGCGTCACCGCAAACTCCGCCCCCCTAGCCTCGCGATACCCCGCCGTCGCCACCAAGCCTCACCGCCCCCTCTTCCTCCAGGCCAACGCGCTGAACTTTCTCCCCCACTCAACGCTGTAAGCAATAAATAATTATTTTATAATTTTTCTTTCTATTTCCTTTTCACTGATTTTAATTATAGAAAAAAACCTGATTTTAATTATAGAAAAAAAACTGATTTAATTATATATAAAAACTGATTTTATTTTATGTTATAAAAGCAATGATTTTTATTTAGATATCTTTATATTTGAAAAGGCGAAATCTTTATATTTGAAAAGGCGAAATCTTTATATTTGAAAAGGCGAAATCTTTATATTTGAAAAGGCGAAATCTTCATATTTGAAAAGGCGAAATCTTCATATTTGAAAAGGCGAAATCTTCATATTTGAAAAGGAGAAAACTTTATATTTGAAAAGGCGAAAACTTTATATTTGAAAAGGCGAAATCTTTCTATATAGTAGCAATGTAAAAATAGAATTTTTATCCATATAGCGTGATTGTGAAAATTCGATTTTTATATATTGAATAGCATAGTAAAAATTCGATTTTTAAATATATGAAGTGATTATAAAAATATGATTTTTAAATTGAAAGTGAACAAATAAAAATGTGATTTTTATTTTAAAGACATCAGTATATAAAAATGTGATTTTTATATATGTAGTGGCTACGGGCAGCGAAAGTGACGAAAGGCGAAAACGACGAAGATTTCTACAATAGAAGTGTCGTGAAGTTAGATAGCTATCGGTGAGAACTTCTCACTCTAAATTTTCTTTTTCTAGTTATATATATATATATATATATATATATATATATATATATACTAGGATGCAGACGGTGCTTTGTAGCACCCGACACCCGTCATCCACAAACCACGGATGGCTTGTTTGTTAAATTGTTTGGTTGTGTAGTTGGTTAGTCTATTTGGTTTGAATTGAATTGTTTGGTGAAATGGAATGGATTTGATTGATGTGTGAATGGCGTGGGCCTTCACTAGACCGGGGATAAGGCTGGGCCTTGTCCCGTTTCTAGTATCGTGCCGTTATGCCGCCGAAATTTTCTAAAATATGTTAGAAAAATAAAAGTATCATTTTTATTGT
Source organism: Allium sativum (assembly GCA_030737875.1). NCBI lineage: Eukaryota > Viridiplantae > Streptophyta > Magnoliopsida > Asparagales > Amaryllidaceae > Allium > Allium sativum. The sequence goes on along the minus strand of CM060909.1, from coordinate 721,817,396 downwards.
GTAAATGAAATGAATAGAAATTCATATATTAAAATAAAATATATTATCGTTAAAAATATAATTTTTAACGTGAAAGTGAATAAATAAATATTTATAAACAAATCGGCCGATTTGTTTATATACACTGATTTGACTGATATTGATTGGGTCGATAAATTTTACACATCGCCCAACTGCACAACTAAAATCTGTGTTTGACTGTTTGAAACCCCACACGGGTGTTGGGATGAAATTTGAAGTTCACTCATCCTGATTGATTAAAGATGTCGATCGATTGATTGACAGGCTGTTATAAGCGTTAGATATCTATATTTGATGCTTATACAGTGTAGTGCACTTTGGTTGATGGTTGATTATTTTTCAATGCTATTATATACATGTGTTGTAAGGAATCCATATAATTAACATTATATGGTGATTTATTGGGCCTCATTCCAATCGGGAAAATAATGAATATTATAAAAGAAAATTCATGTGTTGAATATATAAAAAAAAAGTCATGTGTTGACGATGTTCATGTGTTGAAAATATTTATGTGTTGAGTAAAATATTTTAATAATAAAATTCACATCTTTATCATATTTAAAATTAGAACTACTTCACGGTGGAGTCTAATTAAAATCAAACGATAGATACCATAGTTTTATAAAATATTTTACATAACAAAAATAGTCGTGTGTTGGAAGAAATATAGATTCATGTGTTGAATAGAATAAATATTCATTTGTTGAACAGAATAAAGAAGTTTTTGAAAAATATATAGCCGTGTCGATTAGAGATGCGCTATTTTGTCGTGAACGATATTTATATCGATTTTATTCGTTTTATAATGAATATTGAAAAGTGATTTCAAAATTTAATGTTTCGAAATGGAATTCAAATTGGATTAGATTAAAAATTCGAATTGAAATAAAATTGAATCAATTTGAAATGAATTCGAATTGAATAGAAAGTGAATTTGAATTCGAATTGAATAGAAATGAATTCAAATTGAATTAAATTGAATTAAAAACGAATTGAAACCGTTTTGAATGAAATTTAAAACGAACTGAAATTGAATTGAAATCAATTTGAAATGAATTCGAATTGAATTAAATAGAAGGTAAATTCAAATTGAATTGAAACGAATTAGAATTTGAATTGAAACGAATTTGAATTTGAATTAAATAAAATTGAAATGAATTCGAATTGAATTGAAATCAAATCGATTTGAAATTGAAGATGAAGTTGAAAATGTTTTTGAAATGAATTTAGAACTATTTATAAAATTCGTTTTAAAAGGAAATCGACGAAATATATAATATAATATATATATATATATATATATTATATATATATAATGGCCTGAATAGAACGCGCCGTGCCGCGGCAGTTCGTGAATTTCGACCATTGACTTTGAATTGACGTTGCGGGAGATCTGACCGTCGGATTCTCCTAAAACCGGAACCGTTGGGTTCGTATCGAAAAGTGCTTTCCAATGAATATTATAAATTTGAAATCTAATGGTTGGATTTGGAATTATGTCCAAATCAAATTAGGAAAAGGTCGCTATAAGTGCAGTTCGATGGCCATTGATGGAAATCGACTGTACGGGCCTTGATAAAATTATTAAAAATATCCATCATTAGTGTAAAATCATAAGAAATGATTTGGGAAAAATTGGGCTGAAGAATTCCACATTTGAAAAGATAAAAATAGATTTTTGTCAAAATGAACTAGTTTTGAACTAAAATTAAAATCAATTTATTTTTGAAATAAATAAATTGAATTTGAAAGTGATTTTAAAAATAATCAATATTCCCAATACATGAATTGGACTAGAGTTGAATCGAAATTATCTTCGGAATATTTCGATGTTAGATTTCGTGACTATACAGATATTGTTATGGGAATTTGAAAGATATATTTTATATCGTTATTTCCAATACGATATTTGTTGGTTTCAGAATTTGATATTGAATATAAGCCGATATATTTTCTATTCAGAGCCTTGTATTTAATATCAAATTTTATTTGGGTTTATCGTGAATCGTGTTTTAGATGACATTGGTTCTTTACCCCAGTTAAAGGCAAGATGTTGATTTTTGAAAGGATTAAAACTAAGTGGAGTTCTAATGAATCTTTAATTAGATTGAAATGTAAAATGTTTATTTAAATTATCAAATTTGAAAGGTGATCGAGAATGGAGTACCACCAGTTTTGCTCCAAAGCGATAGTTAAATCTTTAATTAGATTTGAACGTGGGATGGTAATTAATTTTATCGATAACACCGTGGTGTTAGATATGGAGTATTACCAGTTTTTCTCCATGGGATATATAGGTTGGGATTGGGAAATAAAATAAATAATTACTTCGGTGTGGTTCATTAATCCCGACTAGTTTGAAATGATATCCGAAGGAAGATTATAGGATAAATTTAGAAGAATTTATCTTGGATAAAATTAATGGGAACCTTTCCCTAAGAATGTGATTTTGTGAATAAAAGAATATTCTGAATTGGAATGAGGCGTTTGTTGTGTTTGTGTAACATTTGTTTATTATATACGTGGGTTATTCAGAAAGGCCGGGTTTATACCCATTCTGAATAACCGATTCGACGAGATGTCGAAGATGAAGACGGTGGTTGAAGACCGGAAGTCTTCACCTCGTTTGGGTGATTACTGATGATCTTGATTGGGCTGTACACCCAGGATGAGGGAATCAGTTGGTGATCTTCCAGACGTACTTGGAGATGGATGGATATGCGAGGAAAGTGCCTCCGGTTTCGTTCAGACCCAGAACGAACTTGTAAATGGATTGTGTGTCTGACATTGGATTTTATTCTGTATTGATTGATCTCTATTAAATATACATCTGTTTGGCGGTGGAGAATTTATTCTCTTGCTTAACGCCCATCTCTGAGACGTACGAGATCAGAGGTTGTATATCGATGGACATCAGTCGCATGGAGTGAATTGCCAGTGTGGCACGCATAAGTAGCAATTGATCAGGGCTTCTGTTGAAAAGCAAAGTCATGTGGTTGATGATCAAAGCACGGCCTGTGTGGCGTAGCTTTGTGTATAACGTGAATTCGCGAGCCTCACACCTCGGTATGAGTCAAAAACGGGATACTGACCCAAGGAGTGCACGACGTTTCTTTCTAACTATGGTGGTGTCAGTGACCTACCAGCCCTGACATTTATATACTTTTCACCTGTGTGGTTGTTGGATACGAGGCGCCTCGGATATAGGTCTGTAAGGACCGGGAAACGTGTGTTCAGGAATTGCCAATCCTCAAAAGTATGAGAGGACCGGCCTTGGAGGTTCCAAAAGATCATAGTGGGGTCCTGGGACATTTGCTAGAGTGTCTCGAATCGGTGAGGAGCTTGCCCCTTGCCTCGGCTCATGACGGAAATCCAATTTCCAATACATGATATTGCGGTTTTAATTGTAGAACTAGTATGGCAACATGATATATGGTACCCATGCCGTCTATGATTGATATTTATGATTGAAATTGTTTTGACACTATACACCTATAATAGTATCAAATGATTTGTTTTAAACGTATCAAGCATTATTTGGCTATTATAAGGGAAAACCCTATCCTCCGGCTTGCGTTGCATTGTGTGATGGGACCTGGGTCTTATAATAGCTTCATTTTTTCAAAGAGCATTGCGCTGTTTTGTTATATGCACTAGTATTCTTGGGAGGAAACCCGTTCCGTGTTATACGGCATGGTCCCTTGAATTACTATCCTTTAAAGTAAAGTTTTAAATAACTGTTTTAGTTCTCACACCAGTCACGTGACTGACCTGGAGTTTATTGTTTTAACCTAAACTCTGGGTGCCCCTATTTTCCACACGGGCAGCTAGTAGTTTTGGTTTTGCAGATTTATATCCACAGGGTCCTGATTTACAACTGGAACGATATCCGGAAAGCTCTGTATCCGTGTATCACTTTCAGTTGTGTTTTGTATATTTTTCCGCTGCTATGTAATTTGTTGCAATCTCTGATATTTGTCGAATGTAATTTATTCATTTATAATGTGTATATTCTTGTATCTGATGGAATTGTTGTAATAACAATGAAATGTTCTTCCGTCTGCATTCTATTTTGTCATGTTCTCAAAACGATCAGGGGTTTCGAACGATCTAGACCGGTTTAACGACTGATTCAGATCGAGTGAAATTCCCGGCCGTTACAGTTTGGTATCAGAGCTTTGGTTTACAGAGCTCGAGAACAAGACACATTAGAACCATACGAAAGAATTCATCAGATATTGGATTAGCAATATCCAATTAGAATGACTCGTTAGAGATAGGATCAGTAGTACCCTAGAACGAGTGTGAAGAGTATATTTTTCAAATGAAAACAATTTTATTTTGAAAATTTAAATCGTTTTATACGTATTTGAATATTTATTTATTTTGAATATGGACGATCTAGTATATAAAGGTTTTGCATATACGCGTCACGAGCGTATATTCGAGGTTTTAATATACTGGATAGATACAGAATCACACTCTAGTCGCCCGGAGATGATGTTGATAATGACCATGGCATCATCAATATTTATGTTCGTGTTTCGAAGGTGTGATTTCTATATATTTCCATTAGACTAGTGTGAGAACCAAAACTTATATAGTTAGAACACATTGTTGTGAATTGGCATCAAAAACATGATTTTCTGTATATATATCAAAATTATGAATTTGAAACTCTAAATTCACTAGTAGATTGATGTTTGTGTTGTTTGTTTATTTGTTTGATAATTTTGAACCATTTAGCTTAATAAAATTAAATATTGAATTGTATTGAAAATTGGTTGCATTTGCTTGCATATACATATACTTACATTGAACAGGTCATAGCAAGGAGGCTAGAGCCGAAGAATAAAATTTGTTTGCCCGACAAATAGGTACATGTTTAATATATAATTTACTGTTTTGTTTGGGTGATGATGATTTTATGAGCCTATTGGCTAGCCGCTTGGCTTTTTCTTTTTCTTTTTAAGATCAGAAGGCCTATATGGCAATTTTGGGATTTTCCCGTAGCTCCCGGTGCAGGGGAGGTTATGGCGAAATTTTTCGAAAATTCCGGGTGTTAGCCAAATTTTTGAAGAATTTAAAAAATTCTCAGAAACTGAAAAGTTAGAGAAAGCAAGCCAGATCGAACGTAGAGTTGGTTAATCAAACCACTTTCGACTTTGTTCCTTTTCGGGGACGAAAAGTTTTAAGTGGGGGAGATTGTAACAACCCGAAAATGCGGGCCAGTTTAAAATTTTTATTTTTGCAATTTTAGCAAATTTTGAATATTTAAAATAGATTATTTTAAATAAAATCGACGATAAATTTATTTTGAATACAATTTGACGTATATATTATATACGTCGCCGTTAGAATATAAATATTTATATATAATTATAAATGGAATTGAAAATGGTGCGGTAGTTCGATAATTCGATTTCAAACTTCAATTGAATGTACCGGGTGCAAAACAATCCGGATTTTAGCGAAACAAAAAACATTAGGATCTAATTGATGATATCTTTCCAACGAATCCGAAAAATCAAGATTTCATAGCGGGAATCAAAAGATATGTCCAGTTGAAAATTCTGAATAGTCGCTATGGAATTCAGGCCCTTAAAAATGGAAATTTTGCAAACGACCTCGGATTTCGATGAAACCACTTTTGTTGGGTCCGTGATGTCAAATTATTGCTAGGTTTTAAATTTCATAATTTTTCGATTCAATATGTGAGCGTGGCAAAGGAAAACGCGTTTGACCAGTTTCAGTTGATTTTAATCGACTGGAAAATGGCCATTTTTCCAACGGTCTCAGAATTTGACGAAACTAGTTTTGTTTGGACCGTATCGTCAATACGAAGCTAGAAAATATTTTTCTAGAATTTTTCGAGTTAGTATGTGAACCCAGTAAATTGAAATGCGCGTTTCAAATCAATATGTAGAGTTATATGTTGATTTTGACGAAAATTGATTGTTACGATTGAATCAGCCTACGACACATATCCCATTATGTTCAGAATAGGGGTAAAACGCTATGGACGGCAGGCGGTGGGCCTCGTTTAGAGGTCGAAAATAAAAGGTTCTTTTTGGTTTAAAATAATTAAATAATTAAAAATTAAAAATTCTCTCTCCCTCTCCTTAACTTCTTTCTGACCCCCCTTTCTTCATTCGATTCAGAATCGAATTATAAAAAAAAAAGTAAATCGGAGAGGGGCGCGAGCGGCCTCCTCCATGCCGCCGCCACTTCGACGAACCCCTCCCTCCTGTTCGACGAGCGCGACAGCCCCCCCCCCCTCGTCTCCAGCTCCGCCGACGGCCAAGGAAGCCACTACCAGGTCGCGTCACCGCAAACTCCGCCCCCCTAGCCTCGCGATACCCCGCCGTCGCCACCAAGCCTCACCGCCCCCTCTTCCTCCAGGCCGACGCGTTGAACTTTCTCCCCCCCTCAACGCTGTAAGCAATAAATAATTATTTTATAATTTTTCTTTCTATTTCCTTTTCACTGATTTTAATTATAGAAAAAAAACTGATTTTAATTATAGAAAAAAAAACTGATTTTAGTTATATATAAAAACTGATTTTATTTTATGTTATAAAATCAATGATTTTTATTAAGAAATCTTTATATTTGAAAAGGCGAAATCTTTATATTTGAAAAGGCGAAATCTTTATATTTGAAAAGGCGAAATCTTTATATTTGAAAAGGCGAAATTTTTATATTTGAAAAGGCGAAATCTTTATATTTGAAAAGGCGAAATCTTTATATTTGAAAAGGCGAAATCTTCATATTTGAAAAGGCGAAATCTTTATATTTGAAAAGGAGAAATCTTTATATTTGAAAAGGCGAAATCTTCATATTTGAAAAGGCGAAATCTTTATATTTAAAAAGGCGAAAACTTTATATTTGAAAAGGCGAAATCTTTCTATATAGTAGCAATGTAAAAATAGAATTTTTATCCATATAGCGTGATTGTAAAAATTCGATTTTTATATATTGAATAGCATAGTAAAAATTCGATTTTTAAATATATGAAGTGATTATAAAAATATGATTTTTAAATTGAAAGTGAACAAATAAAAATGTGATTTTTATTTTAAAGACATCAGTATATAAAAATGTGATTTTTATATATGTAGTGGCTACGGGCAGCGAAAGTGACGAAAGGCGAAAACGACGAAGATTTCTACAATAGAAGTGTCGTGAAGTTAGATAGCTATCGGTGAGAACTTCTCACTCTAAATTCTCTTTTTCTAGTTATATATATATATATATATATATATATATATATATATATATACTAGGATGCAGACGGTGCTTTGTAGCACCCGACACCCGTCATCCACAAACCATGGATGGCTTGTTTGTTAAATTGTTTGGTTGTGTAGTTGGTTAGTCTATTTGGTTTGAATTGAATTGTTTGGTGAAATGGAATGGATTTGATTGATGTGTGAATGGCGTGGGCCTTCACTAGACCGGGGATAAGGCTAGGCCTTGTCCCGTTTCTAGTATCGTGCCGTTATGCCGCCGAAATTTTCTAAAATATGTTAGAAAAATAAAAGTATCATTTTTGTTGTGTAAATGAAATGAATAGAAATTCATATGTTAAAATAAAATATATTATCGTTAAAAATATAATTTTTAACGTGAAAGTGAATAAATAAATATTTATAAACAAATCGGCCGATTTGTTTATATACACTGATTTGACTGATATTGATTGGGTCGATAAATTTTACACATCGCCCAACTGCACAACTAAAATCTGTGTTTGACTGTTTGAAACCCCACACGGGTGTTGGGATGAAATTTGAAGTTCACTCATCCTGATTGATTAAAGATGTCGATCGATTGATTGACAGGCTGTTATAAGCGTTAGATATCTATATTTGATGCTTATACAGTGTAATGCACTTTGGTTGATGGTTGATTATTTTTCAATGCTATTATATACATGTGTTGTATGGAATCCATATAATTAACATTATATGGTGATTGATTGGGCCTCATTCCAATCGGGAAAATAATGAATATTATAAAAGAAAATTCATGTGTTGAATATATAAAAAAAAAGTCATGTGTTGACGATGTTCATGTGTTGAAAATATTTATGTGTTGAGTAAAATATTTTAATAATAAAATTCACATCTTTATCATATTTAAAATTAGAACTACTTCACGGTGGAGTCTAATTAAAATCAAACGATAGATACCATAGTTTTATAAAATATTTTACATAACAAAAATAGTCGTGTGTTGGAAGAAATATAGATTCATGTGTTGAATAGAATAAATATTCATTTGTTGAACAGAATAAAGAAGTTTTTGAAAAATATATAGCCGTGTCGATTAGAGATGCGCTATTTTGTCGTGAACGATATTTATATCGATTTTATTCGTTTTATAATGAATATTGAAAAGTGATTTCAAAATTTAATGTTTCGAAATGGAATTCAAATTGGATTAGATTAAAAATTCGAATTGAAATAAAATTGAATCAATTTGAAATGAATTCGAATTGAATAGAAAGTGAATTTGAATTCGAATTGAATAGAAATGAATTCAAATTGAATTAAATTGAATTAAAAACGAATTGAAACCGTTTTGAATGAAATTTAAAACGAACTGAAATTGAATTGAAATCAATTTGAAATGAATTCGAATTGAATTAAATAGAAGGTAAATTCAAACTGAATTGAAATGAATTAGAATTTGAATTGAATTGAAACGAATTTGAATTTGAATTAAATAAAATTGAAATGAATTCGAATTGAATTGAAATCAAATCGATTTGAAATTGAAGATGAAGTTGAAATTGTTTTTGAAACGAATTTAGAACTATTTATAAAATTCGTTTTAAAAGGAAATCGACGAAATATAATATATATATATATATATATATATTATATATAATGGCCAGAATAGAACGCGCCGTGCCGCGGCAGTTCGTGAATTTCGACCATTGACTTCGAATTGTCGTTGCGGGAGATCCGACCGTCGGATTCTCCTAAAACCGGAACCGTTGGGTTCGTATCGAAAAGTGCTTTCCAATGAATATTATAAATTTGAAATATAATGGTTGGATTTGGAATTATGTCCAAATCAAATTAGGAAAATGTCGCTATAAGTGCAGTTCGATGGCCGTTGATGGAAATCGACTGTACGGGCCTTGATAAAATTATTAAAAATATCCATCATTTGTGTAAAATCATAAGAAATGATTTGGGAAAAATTGGGCTGAAGAATTCCACATTTGAAAAGAAAAAAATAGATTTTTGTCAAAATGAACTAGTTTTGAACTAAAATTAAAATCAATTTATTTTTGAAATAAATAAATTGAATTTGAAAGTGATTTTAAAAATAATCAATATTCCCAATACGTGAATTGGACTGGAGTTGAATCGAAATTATCTTCGGAATATTTCGATGTTGGATTTCGTGACTATACAGATATTGTTATGGGAATTTGAAAGATATATTTTATATCGTTATTTCCAATACGATATTTGTTGGTTTCAGAATTTGATATTGAATATAAGCCGATATATTTTCTATTCAGAGCCTTGTATTTAATATCAAATGTGATTTGGGTTTATCGTGAATCGTGTTTTAGATGACATTGGTTCTTTACCCCAGTTAAAGGCAAGATGTTGATTTTTGAAAGGATTAAAACTAAGTGGAGTTCTAATGAATCTTTAATTAGATTGAAATGTAAAATGATAATTTAAATTATCAAATTTGAAAGGTGATCGAGAATGGAGTACCACCAGTTTTGCTCCAAAGCGATAGTTAAATCTTTAATTAGATTTGAACGTGGGATGGTAATTAATTTTATTGATAACACCGTGGTGTTAGATATGGAGTATTACCAGTTTTTCTCCATGGGATATATAGGTTGGGATTGGGAAATAAAATAAATAATTACTTCGGTGTGGTTCGTTAATCCCGACTAGTTTGAAATGATATCCAAAGGAAGATTATAGGATAAATTTAGAAGAATTTATCTTGGATAAAATTAATGGGAACCTTTCCCTAAGAATGTGATTTTGTGAATAAAAGAATATTCTGAATTGGAATGAGGCGTTTGTTTTGTTTGTGTAACATTTGTTTATTATATACGTGGGTTATTCAGAAAGGCCGGGTTTATACCCATTTTGAATAACCGATTCGACGAGATGTCGAAGATGAAGACGGTGGTTGAAGACCGGAAGTCTTCACCTCGTTTGGGTGATTACTGATGATCTTGATTGGGCTGTACACCCAGGATGAGGGAATCAGTTGGTGATCTTCCAAACGTACTTGGAGATGGATGGATATGCGAGGAAAGTGCCTCCCGTTTCGTTCAGACCCAGAACGAACTTGTAAATGGATTGTGTGTCTGACATTGGATTTTATTCTGTGTTGATTGATCTCTATTAAATATACATCTGTTTGGCGGCAGAGAATTTATTCTCTTGCTTAACGCCCATCTCTGAGACGTACGAGCTCAGAGGTTGTATATCGATGGACATCAGTCGCATGGAGTGAATTGCCAGTGTGGCACGCATAAGTAGCAATTGATCAGGGCTTCTGTTGAAAAGCAAAGTCTTGTGGTTGATGATCAAAGCACGGCCTGTGTGGCGTAGCTTTGTGTATAACGTGAATTCGCGAGCCTCACACCTCGGTATGAGTCAAAAACGGGATACGGACCCAAGGAGTGCACGACGTTTCTTTCTACCTATGGTGGTGTCAGTGACCTACCAGCCCTGACATTTATATACTTTTCACCTGTGTGGTTGTTGGATACGAGGCGCCTCGGATATAGGTCTGTAAGGACCGAGAAACGTGTGTTCAGGAATTGCCAATCCTCAAAAGTAAGAGAGGACCGGCCTTGGAGGTTCCAAAGGATCATAGTGGGGTCCTGGGACATTTGCTAGAGTGTCTCGAATCGGAGAGGAGCTTGCCCCTTGCCTCGGCTCATGACGGAAATCCAATTTCCAATACGTGATATTGCGGTTTTAATTGTAGAACTAGTATGGCGACATGATATATGGTACCCATGCCGTCTATGATTGATATTTATGATTGAAATTGTTTTGACACTATACACCTATAATAGTATCAAATGATTTGTTTTAAACGTAACAAGCATTATTTGGCTATTATAAGGGAAACCCCTATCCTCCGGCTTGCGTTGCATTGTGTGATGGGACTTGGGTCTTATAATAGCTTCATTTTTTCAAAGAGCATTGCGCTGTTTTGTTATATGCACTAGTATTCTTGAGAGGAAACCCGTTCCGTGTTATACGGCGTGGTCCCCTTGAATTACTATCCTTTAAAGTAAAGTTTTAAATAACTGTTTTAGTTCTCACACCAGTCACGTGACTGATCTGGAGTTTATTGTTTTAACCTAAACTCTGGGTGCCCCTATTTTCCACACGGGCATCTAGTAGTTTTGGTTTTGCAGATTTATATCCACAGGGTCCTGATTTACAGCTGGAACGATATCCGGAAAGCTCTGTATCCGTGTATCACTTTCAGTTGTGTTTTGTATATTTTTCCGCTGCTATGTAATTTATTGTAATCTCTGATATTTGTCGAATGTAATTTATTCATTTATACTCTGTATATTCTTGTATCTGATGGAATTGCTGTAATAACAATGAAATGTTCTTCCGTCTGCGTTCTGTTTTGTCCTGTTCTCAAAACGATCAGGGGTTTCGAACGATCTAGACTGGTTTAACGACTGATTCAGATCGAGCGAAATTCCCGGCCGTTACAGGTTAAGTAAATACACTTAGCCAATTTAATATGTTTGTTGGACTAGAGGGTAGGGTTAAGTAAATTTAGAACACTTAACCATCATAGTGTGATAAATTGGACACGGTTAAGTTGAAACATGAAGGGACAATACTTAACCATTAGAACATGTTAATTAAAAAGATGTTAGGGTTAAGTTAACTAAGGGAACACTTAACCGTTATAACATGTTAGTTAAAACAGGTGGGCAATGTTAGGTTAAAAGGGACACTTAACCAATACAAGATTAATGGGTAGGGTTAAGTAATAAGAAATACTTAACCAATATAACTTAGTTTGTGATAGGGTTAAGTCAACATGAACTACTGATAACACTTAGCCAGTTTAATAAGACAAAGGAATGGGTTAAGCTAACTTGAATTGACTAATGACACTTAACCAATCCAACTTGACGAGAAAGAGGGCTAAGTAGTAAACCTTATTTAAGAAAGCGACGATTCAGGAAACTAAGTGGTAAACATTCGTTAGGAAAACTAAGTAGTAATTCTTAGTATAACACGAGGAGGAGCGAACGTCCATCTAATCTTAAAGAAGGCTCCAACGAATTGGGTTACGAAGCCCGAGGTTTCGAGGGGACGTGAGGGTACTCTTGGTATCCCTCTGTGAGGCTGCAGATAATCCTCCTAGGCTCACAGAGGTTAAGGTCTGCGTTAGGAGAACCAAGGGTATGCCTTGGTTGCAATATAAGGCAACCTAAAGACTAGGGTGGACCAGCGTGATTCGGCGAGACCAGTAGCCCTGTGATAGCAACTCGTTGTCTAACTACCATCTTGAGTCAATCGAGACACGTGAAGCGGAAAGGCAGAGAACTCCAATAGACCATATACTCACTATCTAGTTATGGTTGCGGATGGTCATAGGTTAGTAGGGCATAGGGGGGCCTGCGTATAGTTCTCATTTTTCAAGGTGTTCCTTTCATTAGTTGAGGGAGGGGTCAGGTGGGACCATAGCCACTGGAAAAACAGACCTTAGCATCTGCATCGGCAGATATTTGAAAGCTCCCGACCGAGTTCCGTGTTTCTTAAATTTGCCCTTCCATGAGACTCGGGTCGCACATATAGAGGACATGTGCAACTAGATATATAGCACGTTTACGATACGATTGGGACGTCAAGTCTAGGAACACTTATCACTCTGGGTAGTGTGTCCTAGACTAAGGGGCATCGTTCGACAGGTAACATAATCCCTAGTTGGACCAAGGTGGCATAAACCCTGAATCCGAGAAGCGTTCAATAGGTAACATAAACCCTAGTTGGATCTAAGTCGTGTAAACCCTGGTTAAGTCTAGAAAGCGATCGATAAGAAAACCCTAGATTAGATCTAGGTAATAAATAATAGATGTACACCTAAAGACAACCGCAATTACAGGGACTGAGATCACGTTATCATCTTTATACAGATTACTAGTTGGGATACTAGTTAGGTGGTGCAGAGATATAGAATGGGGTGTGATAGTATATTCGGTTTAAACTGTCTTGCTTTGGTTTATATTAGTCTGTTATTCTGGTACTATCCCATTTTCCAGTGTACTCATGTCATGAACTTTATCCTGTTCGCATGCAAAAAGCCACAAGACTTACTCAGGCTTTATGTCTGACTCTGTTTTTCTTTCGTCTTCTTTTCTTCCATCCCCCCCCCCCCCCAGGTGGTCAGGGAGGGAATAGCTCTGCTTAGTATGGACTGTTACTCTTCCCAAGCTTGAAGACTCTTGGATGTATCGCTTCAGACTCTCTTTCCCGCTGCTATGGCTGGCTTATGCTACGTTGGGGAATATAAATGTTATTTTATGCTTCTTTATTTTGTAAGACAGATGATACTCTAGTATTGGAAAGCAATTGTTGTACAAAATATTTTATCAATAAAGTAAAGATTTATTTTCTGCTGTTTTAATTTTTTTCTATCTTGTAATTTATCTGCATCTTTTAACTAAAATGCTCCACAGAACTTAGTGCATTCCCTTTGTGAGTAACACTAACGGATGTGGGGTGTTACACCTCCTTTTGGGTGTACGGCCCAATCAAGATCATAAGTAATTATCCAAACGATGTGAAGACCTCCGGTCTTCAACCACCATCTTCATCTTCGACTAATCGTCGAATCAGTTATTCAGAATGGGATAAACTCGGTCTTTCTGAATAACTCGCGTATATAATAAACAAGTGTTACACAAACACAACATACGCCTCATTCCAATTCATCAGTCACTAACCGTAAATTAGTAAGAGAATAATTCCCCAAATATTAACCCCGAAGGCCGAAACCAACATCAGATCAATACCCAGGAAACCATTCATCTTAGCCAACCTACAGTTAGTTTCTAAATTTCACATTCTTAGGGAAAGGTTCCCATTAATTTTGTCAAAGATAAATTCTTTTAAATTTATTCATTAATCTTCCTTTGAATATCACTTCAAACTAGTCGGGATTAGCGAACCGCACCGAAGTAATTATTTATTTTATTTCCCAATCCCAACCTATTTATCCCATGAAGTAAAACTGGTCATACTTCATATCTAACACCACGGTGTTATTGGTAAATTCAATTACCATTTCACGTTCAAATCTAATTAAAGATTTAACTACCGCCTGGAGTAAAACTGGTAATACTCCATTCTCGATCTTTTCAATCTAATTAAAAATTCATTAAAACTCCACTTAGTTTTAATCTTTAACTGGGTTAAAGAATCAATGTCATTTAAAACACGGTTCACGATAAACCCCAAAATCACATTCCATTCTATCAGCCTTTAACTGTAAAATAGCAAGTGAGCAATTCCCTAAGTATTAACCCCGAAGGCCGAAACCAACATCAGATCAATACCCCAGAAACCATTCAACTTAACTAATCTCCAGTTAGTTTCTGATTTTTCTTAATTCTTTTGGGTCTAAGAACAGTATTATTGAGGACACCATTCACGACAACCCAAAATCACATTCCATTAATTATCGGGTTAAAGAACAAGTGTTATTTAAAACACCGTTCACGATAAACCCAAAAATCAATTCAAATTCAATTCCAATTAAATACCATTTAATTGGTACACTTCATTAAATCTAAATAAAAAGATTTAATCTTTTCTCAACTGGGTTTAAGGACAGTGTTAATGAACACACCATTCACGACAAACCCAAATCACATTTGATATTAAATTCAAGGCTCTGAATAGAAAATATATCGGCTTATATTCAATATCAAATTCTACGACCAACAAATATCGTATTGGAAATAACGATATAAATATATCTCCCAAATGTCCATAACAATATCTGTATAATCACGAAATCCAATATCGAAATATTCCAAAGACAATTTCGATTCAAACCTGTTCCAATGCAATTATTGGAAATTCTGGTTACTTTTAAAACCATTTCAAATCCACCTTATTTATTTTAAAAATAAATAGAATTATAATTCAAGTTCAAAAACTAGTTCATTTCGATAAAAATCTATTTTTATCTTTTCAAATATGGAGTTTTTCATCCCAATTCTTCGCAAATCATTTCTTATGATTTTACACAAAATTATTACTATTTTTAATAATTTTATCAAGGCCCGTACAGTCGATTTCCATCAACGGCCATCGAACAGCACTTACAACGACTTTTTCCAAATTTGATTTGGACATAATTCCTAATCCAACCGTTAGATTTGTAATTTCTAATATTCGTTAGAAAGCTCATTTCGACACGAACCCAACGGTTCCAGTTTTAGGAGGATCCGACGGTCGGATCTCCCGTAATATCCACTCAAAGTCAATGGTCGAAATTCGCGAACTACCGCAGCGCGGCGCGTTCTATTCAGGCCATTATATATATAATATATATATTATATATATTTCGTCGATTTCCTTTTAAAAACGTATTTTTCAAATCGTTTTAAATTCGTTTTCAAAGCGGTTTCAACTACATATTCAATTTCAAATCAAATTTGAATATTCCATATCATTAACATATAAATGATAATATTTTCAAAACATTACATTTTGAAATCACTTCCTTTTCGATATTCGTTATAAAAACGAATAAAATCGATATGAATATCGCTCGCGTCAAAATGGCGCAAATCTAATCAACATGGCTTTATATATTTCTATTTTAAAATATTCTGTTTCAAATATTTCTATTCAAATATTTCTTTTTCAAATATTTATTTCAAATATTCTATTTCAAATATTTCTATTCAAATATTTCTTTTCAAATATTTCTATTCAAATATTTCTTTTCAAATATTTCTATTTCAAATATTCTATATCAAATATTTCTATTCAAATATTCTATTTCAAAACCGGAATGAGGCCCAATCAATTACCATAGATTTTATTTCTATGGATTTCCATACAACGCATGTATATATCAACAATGACAAACAATCAACCATCATCCAAAGTGCATTCTACACTGTATAAGCATCAAATATAAATATTCAACGCTTATAACAGTCTGTCAATCAATCGATCGACATACAACTAATTATTGGGATTAGTGTATGTCATATATCACCCCGATGTCCGTGTGGGGTTTCAAACAATCAAACACAGATTTTATTTGTGCAGTTGGGTAATGTGTAAAATTTATCGTCCCAATCAATATCAGTCAAATGTGTGTATATAAACAAATCGTTCGATTTGTTTATATTAATTTATTTCATTTCATATACACGTTAAAAATTCTATTTTTAACTATAAAAATATTTTTTATTTCATTCCACATCACACAATCAACTACACATCAAAATCAAACAAACAAGCCGTCCATGGTCTATGGACGATGGGTGTCGGGTGCTACTAAACACCGTCTGCATCCTAGTATATATTTCAACTAGAAATAAATTAAAGGTGAGGAGTTCTCACCGAGTAGCTAATCCAAACGCCACGACCCTTCATATGCAGAAAATCTTCGCCGTTTCTTCTTTTGTCACTTTCATCATCCGTATTTACTACATATATAAAAATCACATTTTTATATTCTCTAGTATATAAAAATCATATTTTTGTTCTCTACATTATATAAAAATTATATTTTTATTCTCTACATTATATAAAAATTATAATTTTATATTATTAAAAATCAAACCTTTTTACGAATTAAAAATCAAACCTTTTCACATTTCAGAATCAAATCTTTTCACTATTTCTAACAAATCAAAATCACATTTTTATCTTGCTGCTTCATTATAAAAATCAAATGTTTATATCAAAGTCATACATATAAAAATCTGATTTTTAACTTGATGTTCGTATAATAAAAATCGTATTTTTATACTATGCTAAGATATATAAAAATCCTATCTTTAAAACGATTTCCTTTCCTGAAGATTATATTTTTATTCCGCTCCTTCACATTGATAAAAATTATATTTTCATATACTTTAAAATTACTTCTTTATATAATTTAAAATCACTTCTTTATATAATTTAAAATCACTTCTGTATATTCACATGAATATATATATAATCTTTATTATCCTAAAATCTAAGCATAAAAATCGAACCTTTATGGATAAAAAATCCGATCTTTATCTAAGAAAAAAAATATAATCTTTTTCTAAATAAAAATCAAATCTTTACTCTTCATAAAAATCAAATTTTTATTCTTCATAAGAATTAAATTTTTATTGCTTTAAAACTGAAAAAAAAATCATACTTTATATATAAATAAGAAGAAAATGAAAATAAAAATAACAATGAAAATAAAGAAATCTTACTGCGTTAACGTTGAACGGGGAGGAAGGGGTGTTGTTGCACGAATCGATGGTGGTCAGTAGGGGGTGGCGCGGCTACTGGCAGTGGCGGTTTCAGTTGACTGGCGTCGGCCTTCAGGTGAGAAATGGGGCTTTAGGGTTTCAGGAAGGGGGCGGAAGCGGTTCTCGTTCGTGCGGAAGGAGGAGAGATAGAGGGGAGGAGGAGAGCAGATCGACGGGGAGAGGAGAGGGTAGGTGAAAGGCGCAGCGGCCTCACCTGCGGTGGCGCGGTGGTTGGCTGAAGGAGGGCGGGCGCGATGTCGAAATAGGTTTTTTTTTCTTTTGATTTCTTTAAAATAAACGGGGGGGGGGGGTCTGTAAACAGAAGGAGAGAGAGAGGTCTTCGTTTTTTTTATTATTATTTTATTTTAAAAAGGTATATTTTTATTTTGACTTCGAAATCAAACCCACCGACTGTCGTCCATAACTAATTACTCCCATTCGAACACAATGAGATACGTATCGCAAGATGATTCGATCAGTTTTCGTCAAAATCAAAATATAATTCTATATATTGAATTTGAATGCGCATTTCTATTTACCGGGGCCACATACAGACTCTAAAAATTACTGAAAAATATTTTCTAGCTTCGTATTGACGATACGGTCCTAACAAAACTAATTTCATCAAATTTTGAGACCGTTTGAAAAAAGGCCATTTTCCAGTTGATTAAAATCAACTTAAACTAGTCAAACGCGTTTTCCTTTGCTGCGCTCACATATTGATTCAAAAAATTATGAATTTTGAAAACTAGCAATAACTAGACATCCTGGATCCAACAAAAGTGGTTTCGTCGAAAACAGAGGTCGTTTGCAAAATTTCCATTTTCAAAGGCCTTTATATATATTAAAATATATATAAATTCCACAGCGACTTTTCTGAATTTCAAACTGGACATATCTTTCAACTTCTAAAGTGAAATCTCAGTTTCTTACATCCGTTAGAAAGATATCGTCAAACAGATTTAGATATTTCTGGTTTCGTCCAATTACGACTTAAAACAAATTCTGTATATTCATTGGAAATTTGAAATCGAAATTTCAAACTACCGCGCCATTTCAGGCTCGTTATATAATTAAAATAAATTTATTCGTTTTAACTTCGTCGAAAATAAATTTTTCGTCGCTATTATTTCAAATAATTCATTTTAAATAATAAAATTCGTTAAAATTGACAAAATAAAATTTTTAAATTGGCTCGGATTTCCGGGTTATTACAATCTCCCCCACTTAAAACTTTTCATCCCCGAAAAGGAACGAAGCCGAAAGTTGTTTAACAAATCAACTCAACTTCCATTGTTTTCATTACGGCTTAAGTTATTCAACTTTTCAGTTTCTAAGAACCTTTCAAAATTTTCAAAAATTTGGCTAACACCTTAAATTTTCGAAAAATTTCGCCATAACCTCCCCTACACCAGGGACTTCGGGATATTTCATATAGCTTTCCATGGCCTTCTTCAATCCAAAAGAAAAAGAAAAGGCCAAGCGGCTAGCCAATCGGCTCATAAAATCATCATCACCCAAAGAAAATAGTAAATTATGGTAAACATGTACCTATTTGTCGGGCAAAAATTTTTATTCCTCTTCTCTAGCCTTCTTGCTATGACCTGTTCAATGTAAGTACATGTATATGCATGCAAATCCAAACAAATTTCAACATAATTCACTATTTGATTACATTTGGCGAAAGGTTCAACATATAATTAATCAAACAACACAACCAGCAATCAATTAGTTGATTATCATTTCAAACACATAATTTTGATATATAGCCAAAAATCAATTTTTTGATGCCAAATCACAACAATAAGCCCTATCTAATTTTGGTTCTCACATAATCTAATAGGAAATATATAAATATCACACCTTCGAAACTCGAACACAAATACTGATGATGTCGCGACGTCACCAGAATTATCCCCGAGCGACAACAGTGCGATTTTATATCTATCCACTATATTAAAACTTTGAATACCCGTGGATCAAACGTATATGCAAAATCTTTATATATTGGATTGTCCAAATCAATATAAATTAAATAATCAAATACGAATAATTGATTTAAATTTTCAAAACAAAACTTGTTTTCAATTTTATTTTGAAAAGTTAACACTCTTCACACTCGTTCTAGGATACTACTAATCCTATCTATAACGAGTCATTCTCATTGGATATTACTAATCCAATATTTGATGAATTCTTTCGTATGGTTCTAATGTGTCTTTTTCTCTGAGCTTTGTAAACCAAAGCTCTGATACCAGCTGAAATGACCCGAACTTCCCCGGTAAGGAAAGCCTGGTTTGAGTTGAGAAAAAACCACATCGGAACGCAGACAGAAGAACATTTCATTGTTAATTACAATAATTCATCAGAATACAAGAATATACAGAGTATAAACAAATAATATATATCGGAAAAATATCAGAGATTACAATACATTGCATAGCAGCGGAAAATAATACAAAGCACAACTGAAGGAGATATACGAATACAGAGCTTTCCGGATATCATTCCAGCTGTAAATGTAATGACCCGCATTGGCAGAGGTATATTGATTAATTTATTTAATTATATCAATGGTGGTATAGTGAATTAAATGGCCGTGGAATTTAATAATGGTGAATATTTAATTAAATTAATAAATTAAATAATATATTTAATTCTGAATAATCAGAATTTGTCGAAATGACGATATGGTGTGAACGGGATCATCTGTGATATTTAATTCAGCTTGGAATTGAATTTGAATAACGAACATATTCAATCGTCGAAAGTTGAACGTATAGTTTATAATATAATTATAAACGAGCTCGAAATGGCGCTGCAGTTCGTAAATTGGCGATTCGAACTTCAACTGAATGTACATGATTCGTTTTAAGCCGGATTTCTGTGAAACAAGAAACGTATGGAGCTGGTGAAGTATATCTTTCTAGTGGAAGAGAAAAATTGGGATTTCGTCGTGTAGATTTTGATTCATGTCCAAATCAAATTTTGAAATAGTCGCTATAGAATCGTTTATCGATCGTTTCGGTTTATTCGATATAACTAGAGACAGGGTTTGAATTTAGACAAGGTTCTTTTGAGAACTAGTGATAATTTAATTTTTAGAATTTTATGGTAATTTTTAATTAATTAAATAAGCAACTTTTTATTTGGAGTATTTGGCACCCTGTATCGACATTTCGGGGTTTCACAATATGAGTCCATCTACCGGTATTATTACATTTTTGGGATCGGAGCACGTCACTCATTTAAACGGTATCTTTGTTTCTGTCCAAAGAAGTCCGTACGTGAACAAGATATTTCATAGTACGGTACACTATGTTTTTAACTTGAAACAAACTAAACTGAATGGTTAACTGGTCAAACGAACTCGAAATTCAACGAAACAAGTTTCATACGAAACCTTAAGAAGAGGGCTAGTGAAACGTCAAGGCCTCATATTTTTAGGATTTTTTCTGTAATTTTAATGAATTAATGCTCGGTGTTTTGCATCGATATTTTCTAAGGGATTTTCGCAAATGGTGTCGGAATTCGATGAAACCTGTCCCATTTGATCCGGAATATTTTTCTATGTTAGGGTTGATTTAGTTTGTCAAAAACAGAGATTGTATGAATGGGTTTTAAAGGGGTACTTCATGACTAAGTATTATATAATTAAATAATAAGAAATGGACCAAATTAAACCCTATAAGTACCCCCTCCCATCCCTTAGAACCTAATTTCAAAGTCAACTACTTTCCGCCGTGAGTTTCTTTTCCCCCAAAACGAGAATAAAGATCTTCAAAAAAATTGTAGGAATTCAAATCAAATACTAGAACTATCATAACAAAGATATGTGGGATCCCTTCGTTTACTCTTCACTCTGGTAGGATGGGTTCAAGGTGCGATCAGCACCTGTGATTTTGGGGAAATTCCCAACGTGCCTAGGGCACTGATTTGATGAGCAGGTGGAAAGCGATGATGATGATGAGGAGTTGTGAAGGCATAAGAAAATCGGAGATGGCCATTTTGTTTTCGTGTGGATTACTGGAGTTGCGGGTTCTGTTCTAAGAGGAAGAAGACGTTGTCACTTGGGAAACTGGTATGTGCGTGACGTGAGGAGAGTGGGACGTTGATGGCGTTGAGATCTTTGGGGCTGTTGAGGTTTTAAAACAGGAAAGGGAAGCGGTGAAAATGGATTTTTGTTTTACTGTGCTAGTTTAAGTGTTCGCTGGTTTAAGGTGTGATGGCTTTGAGTTAAACGATGGTCCGGGGGAGGAGAACTGGAAGGATGAAGGTGCGGTAGTGCTGGTTTTAGCAGGAGCGTGATTCTGTGTTGAAGAAGAAGAGTGCGAGTGGATTGAAATCTGGTGTTGTGAGTGCGATTTTGAACAGAATGATGTTGGAAGTCTAGTTGGTGATTCATGGTGGTTTTCTGGTGTTGCTGTGCGGTTACATAACTTGAAAGGGGATTAAGGAGTTCACATGAAGTCAAAGTCAGTATTTGCCTAAGGGGGTTTTTGTATTTTCAAACTGGAGATGAGGTTGGTAAAGTTGGTCTTCATTTCTTTGTGGAATATTGAATGTGCCAGGGATAATGGGAGTGTATTTGGGGAAGAAAGGATGAGGAGGGCTGTTAGGAGAAATGACGTGGCAAGTTAGAGCGTGGGTGGGCCTTTGAATTTGGTTGATGGGCCCGATAAAAGCGAAACAAGATCCGATGGGATCGTGTGGACGGTGGCTACAGAATGAGACTGACTAGAAGCGAATCAAAGCTCGTTACAATTTATGGTGAAATAAATTGTCCGTCTGAATCAAGCGATGGTTATCGTTATTAACGATGATCGTCCAATGTGAGTAAATCTCACCAACTTTGAACAGTTTATAATTTCATGTTATATTTTTAGAACTGTTAGATATTGGCTGATTTACTGTATGTTGACTGTTTGATTGAACTGCTAGTCAGTTAGTTAAATTTTCTATATTGATTCTGTTTAACAGAATATATCATATAGAACTGAAAAGTGATGTTATCTATATTGTTTAACATCTGTGATGCAGGGAAACAGGTTGGAGGAATCCAACTGGATTCCTCAACATTTATTTTACTGTTTTCATATATTGTGATATATGATGTGTTATATAATCTGTTATGGATTATGGGTGTTGGAATGATATTGATCATTGTTATTCGATATTTTAAATATCATAAAAGACCCTGGGATGTAAAAAGAAGTATTTCAATGTATATTGTAATAAAGAAATTTTATAAAATCACAGGATTTTATAAAAGGAAATATTTATAAAACGAACACGGTTTTATAAAAGGGATATTTATTTAGAAAATAAATAGAAGTTATAAATAGGATATATTTGTAACGGTAAATAGAAGTTATAAATAGGATATATTTGTAACGGTAAATAGAAGTTATAAATAGGAAATATTTGTAACGGTAAATAGAAGTTATAAATAGGATATATTTGTAACGGTAAATAGAAGTTATAAATAGGAAATATTTGTAACGGTAAATAGAAGTTATAAATAGGATATATTTGTAACGGTAAGTAAACGTTATAAAAAGGAAATAGTTGTAACGGAAAAACGTAGTTAAAAAGAAGTTAATCGATGTTAGTTAATCGATTAGAGAATAAAGTTAAAAAGGAACTAATCGATGTTAGTTTAATCGATTAGTGTTAAAGTAAACGGAGTTAATCGATGTTAGTTAATCGATTAGAGAAGAAAGTCAAAAGGAGTTGATCGAATATAGTTTATTCGAAGAAAGTCAAAGAAGTTAATCGATGTTAGTTAATCGATTAGAGAATAAAGTTAAAAAGAAGTTAATCGATGTTAGTTAATCGATTAGAGAATAAAGTTGAAAGGAGATAATCGATGTTAGTTTAATCGATTAGAATAGAATGAAAAGAGTCAATCAAATATAGCTATTCGAAGGAGGGTTAAGTAAGGAAGTCAGTAAAAGGAATATAAAGTGAACTTTGCCTATTCCAAAGTTAGAAATGTTGTTCAGTTAAGGTCTGAGAGGTAGTTCTACCCCAACTTGATTGGCTTTGTTTTTTTAACTAAGGAACAGTTAAGGTTCGGCAGTAAAGGAAATGGTTTGAATTGGCATCGCAATGGGTTGTTTAAACATCTGTCTAAGTCCAATGAAAAAGCTTTGGAAATGTTTTCCAAATAAGAAACCAGAAATGTTTTCTAATAAAGAAACAAAGAAATGGAAATGTTTTCCATTGTTAATAACGTATATTTTCCCAATTTAGAAAATAAGGAATATTGAACGTAGGGAAAACATGAGATAAGTAAATTAATGAACTAAAGAGATGAATGTTGAATGATGGTTGATCGATATAATTTCCATTTGGAAATAATATCATTGTTTGCACACCTATTTTTATTCGATAGTTAAATCACAGACTATCGAAGTTTTGACCATTTTAACGTTGTTAATATGGAGAGACCGGTTGGATTATTATCCAAAGAACCACTCTGTATTGGCATAAGCGTTGCGAATCATATATGCCAAAGGAAATTTAAGACGGAGTTATGCAAGGGCTATCCTGTTTACAGAATAGTGCCTTCGGTTCATCCTGTTCCTGGGTGACTTGTATGGATGAATGTCTGACAGAGTATTTCCAGACGATCACGTATATTGATTTCTCCAACCGTACCAAGAGTGGAGGCGGAGAAGGAAACTTCTTTAGCTAACACATAATGTATTGTTGTAGACGTCAATCGGTGATTTGATGGATTTGACGATGTGGCATTCAAAGTGAATCTGGTGTGATGATAAAGCGTAGCTTCTAGCCTCACATCCGGTAAATGACAGAAATCGGGCAGGCAGCATGGCTATGTAGGTCGCACCTATTAGGGTGTATAATCACCTGATCTAGAGTTTCATTTATTTCTAAAAATCTATTGTTGATGCTGTCCCATTCGGGAAACGGTTGCTGATCCCAACTGTTGGTGATATACATTCGATACACTCAAGCGAAATGAGTGGTCGGTCATGTGTGGCCGGGTTGCAAGATGTTCTTGTTGAACCCAGTGTATTCCTCTCTAGAGGTACACGAGCGAAAGGTGATTCCATACCTTGTCATAGTTGGAAACCCATTACCCAATACGTGCTTGCGGTTTTGATTGTATACTATATATGTAGAACGTGAGATGAAAGCGTTTCTGCTAGATGATTATATATACTGTGATTGATAGGCATTATTATAATATCAAAAGATTTTGATATAAAGTTATTTTGGATTCTCATAAGGGAAAAACCCGTTCCGTTATGCGGCGTGGTCTTATGAGATATCGTTTATATGTTCAACTGTTTTTAACTGTTTTACTCATACCAGTCCCATGACTGACCCGGAGTTTACTTTGTTGTTTTCCCTAAACTCTTGGGTGCCTAAATTTGTACGGGCAGTCAAGTGGTCGGGATTTACAGATATACTGGAAGAGCTTGGAGCAGGAGTCTTCAGGATGTTATAGCTATAGTTAATTCCGCTGAATTGTAAGTGCTGTACTTTGATAATGATATGTATATTCAAGTACTGATTTGTATTTCAAAGTTATGTTATGAAATATATTTATTCGTTCCGCTGTGAGATGCGTGTTACTCTGATGTTGTGTTCTTCTTCTTCTTCTATTCTAAGTTTCTATCTTATCTTCCCTCACCCTCTAATTTCTTTCACTAATTACCAGGATTTTTCGACGTTTTGGTTATCGACGTCGAGCTTACGTCGATAACCAAAGTCGCTCGAAATCCGGGTCGTTACAGTTGGTATCAGAGCTTAAGTTGAGAATTACTTGGCTCTGTGGCGTGACTCGGTAGAGATAGGGTTAGTAATACCCTAGACTGAGATTGAGTGTATATATACGAGTGAGCGTATTTGTTATTGATATAAAAATTGGTTTTATATTGTGGAGATTCATTGGTTGAGTTGTTTATGAGTTCTGGTCGATCAGTTTGATCCACTGTATCGGTAGGAGTTACTAAACACTTGAATACGATGAACCGTCATGGTATGTTTTGAAAAGGTGGTAAACTAAAATAAGTTTAACCAAGGTATATCTTGATATAGAAAAGATATATATATCAAAATTATAATATATTGGATATATTGGTTGTGATTATAATCGAGTAAGATTATAAATTAAATAGTTATGTAAATAACCAATCAGAATTCATATAAGTGAAATACGTGAAATCAGATGAGTTAAATCTGAAATTTTAAACCAGTAATTGAAGTTAAAACTCTGGAGAATTGGATAAGTGTTTGTAAATGGATTTGGATTAAAAAAAAGGAAAATTTAAGATCCTGGGAGATTTTAAATTGTTTTACAAGCAGTGTGAATTATATTTTGAAATGAATTTCAAAGTGGAAATGTTTAAAAATGGTTTTATAGTATTGAACTCACTTCGATCGCTGGAAAATAGATTCTGATGATGACAGCTGCATCATCAGTATTCATTTTCAAGTTGTAAGTGACGAATTACTACCAAAGATACTGTTTTGAATTTGTTTTGAGAAAGACAAGTTGTGGTGAATTTCGAAATAGAGTTTGAATATATAGAATTCGAATTTTGAAATAGATTTGAAATATTAACTTGTTTTAAAAGAAATAAAACGAGAAGTTCCTTTATAAACGAAGTTTATAAGTAGTTCTTTTACAAACGAAGTTTATAAATGAAGTGAAAAGAATTATCATTGGATAATTCAAAAAAAAAAAAAAAAAAAAATATACGAGTGTGAAATTGAAAGGGAAATCTATTTTCCAAAGGTAGAAATATCGATTTCAAAAGGAATTGAAATCGAGACTTATTTAAAGGAATTTGAATAAAGGAAGTTCAAATAGATTTGAATATAGAAATTCAAATGGAGTTTGAAAATAGATTTGAATAAAGAAATTCAAATATAGAATTTGAATAAGGAAATTGAAATGAAATTCAAATATAGAATTTGAATAAGAGAATTGAAATGGAATTTGAATATAGGAAATTCAAATAGAATTGAAAAGGAATTCAATTAGTTGATAAACAAGTTAAAACATATTTGAACATGTTATATTCAAATAAAAAGGTGAAATGGGCAAACCAGTAATTTGAAAATCACTTAACGAAATAAGTTAAAATGATTGGATTAAGTTGGAATGAATTAGAAATGTATAAATATACATGAGATAGGTATGGATAACGTATGAAGGTATATAAATAGAGTGCTCGACAAAAGGTATGTATTTAATTCATATATGAGATTTTATGCGCCGTATCGGCTAGCCGCTTGGCTTTTCTTTTTCTTTTGATTGGAGAAGGCCTGTGTGGCAGTTTGGGGATTTTCCCGATGCTCCTAGTACAAAGGAGGTTATGGCGAAATTTTTTCTGGAATGTAAGGAGTTAGAATATTTTTAAGATAATTTGATAGTTAGAAATCAACGTATCGATTTATATAGAAGTCGATAAGGAAATGAACTTAGAAATAGAATAGTATAATCAAAAAGGAAATCTAAGAATAAAATCTAGTAAGAATAGAAAGAGGAAGCGTATACGTGTTTAAAAATGAAGAAGTAGTTGTGTGGTATTGATTATTCGAGTAAGTAGGCATATCTGTTTTGATGTTATAAATGTTATTCAGTCAAGGTCTGAGAGGTAGTTATACCCCAATTTGATTGATTTCATTACTAACAAATAAGATTTCAGGCTCGAAGATCAATGTTGAATATGAGTTAGTTGAATATAGTATTTGGGTTGTCGTAGCGATGTTTTACACAACATCCGTTTTAACCCAAATAAGTGTAAGCTTGGAAATATAGTAAAGAATATTTCCTAATGATAGAAATAAATGAGATCAGATAAGAGATAAATTTGGAGTATTTTCCAATTATAATTAGCATATATTTTCTAAAAATTTAGAAAAATAAAGGAAGGCGATATTCAGAAATGTTTTCCAAATAACAAAAAAAGACCAATATGGTTATTGAAAATATTTCGTTAACAAATATTGATAAAGAAATAGAGAAGTGATTTAACTAATGGAATATTAATTAAGGGCTCAGTGACATGTTCAAAAGGAAATTTTAATTGTTGAAAAGAGTAAACTGTTTGAAAACTCCCTGGGAAAGACTGTTTGAATTAAAAACAAATTTAACAGAAATTTGTGAAAGCAAAATTTGAATTAAAGTAAAGCCAGTAAAGTGGTAACTGAGATTGAATTAGAATGATATAAAGACAAATTGGATTGTGAGATTAAAATTTGAAGTGTGATGTGATAATCAAGTTAAGAGTTGGGAATCGAGAAGAAACTCGAGTTAAAATGATATTTGGCTCGGATATAAGTGAATGGTTGTGTCGTGGATAAAATCAGATTGGATTTGATTAGGGTAACTCTTGTATATGCTGAGTTGACAGCATATGGAAGTGACAGAGTTGATATGCCCGACAAAAAGGTACAAGTTTATATTATATATGAGTTTGGTGATTTTTATAAGCCGAATTGGCAAGCCACTTGGCTGTTTGATTTTCTTTTAGGATGGAGATGGCCCAGAGAGGCGAGTTGGAGTTTGACCGATTGACCAGTACAAAGGAGGTACTGGCGAATTTTTCGAAGAGTTAAGGCGTTAGAAAATTTTCAGGATTTTTGAAAATTTTCGTTGATAAGAATTAATTAACAATTTAATTGAAATTAAATTGGTTTAGTTGAAACTGAAGTTAAGAAGTGAACAAATATGTTCTAACAAGTCAATAGGGTCGTCCTCTACCTTTTAGCAATTTCGAGGACGAAATTATTTTAAGTGGGGAAGAATGTAATGACCCGCATTGGCAGAGGTATATTGATTAATTTATTTAATTATATCAATGGTGGTATAGTGAATTAAATGGCCGTGGAATTTAATAATGGTGAATATTTAATTAAATTAATAAATTAAATAATATATTTAATTCTGAATAATCAGAATTTGTCGAAATGACGATATGGTGTGAACGGGATCATCTGTGATATTTAATTCAGCTTGGAATTGAATTTGAATAACGAACATATTCAATCGTCGAAAGTTGAACGTATAGTTTATAATATAATTATAAACGAGCTCGAAATGGCGCTGCAGTTCATAAATTGGCGATTCGAACTTCAACTGAATGTACATGATTCGTTTTAAGCCGGATTTCTGTGAAACAAGAAACGTATGGAGCTGGTGAAGTATATCTTTCTAGTGGAAGAGAAAAATTGGGATTTCGTCGTGTAGATTTTGATTCATGTCCAAATCAAATTTTGAAATAGTCGCTATAGAATCGTTTATCGACCGTTTCGGTTTATTCGATATAACTAGAGACAGGGTTTGAATTTAGACAAGGTTCTTTTGAGAACTAGTGATAATTTAATTTTTAGAATTTTATGGTAATTTTTAATTAATTAAATAAGCAACTTTTTATTTGGAGTATTTGGCACCCTGTATCGACATTTCGGGGTTTCACAATATGAGTCCATCTACCGGTATTATTACATTTTTGGGATCGGAGCACGTCACTCATTTAAACGGTATCTTTGTTTCTGTCCAAAGAAGTCCGTACGTGAACAAGATATTTCATAGTACGGTACACTATGTTTTTAACTTGAAACAAACTAAACTGAATGGTTAACTGGTCAAACGAACTCGAAATTCAACGAAACAAGTTTCATACGAAACCTTAAGAAGAGGGCTAGTGAAACGTCAAGGCCTCATATTTTTAGGATTTTTTCTGTAATTTTAATGAATTAATGCTCGGTGTTTTGCATCGATATTTTCTAAGGGATTTTCGCAAATGGTGTCGGAATTCGATGAAACCTGTCCCATTTGATCCGGAATATTTTTCTATGTTAGGGTTGATTTAGTTTGTCAAAAACAGAGATTGTATGAATGGGTTTTAAAGGGGTACTTCATGACTAAGTATTATATAATTAAATAATAAGAAATGGACCAAATTAAACCCTATAAGTACCCCCTCCCATCCCTTAGAACCTAATTTCAAAGTCAACTACTTTCCGCCGTGAGTTTCTTTTCCCCCAAAACGAGAATAAAGATCTTCAAAAAAATTGTAGGAATTCAAATCAAATACTAGAACTATCATAACAAAGATATGTGGGATCCCTTCGTTTACTCTTCACTCTGGTAGGATGGGTTCAAGGTGCGATCAGCACCTGTGATTTTGGGGAAATTCCCAACGTGCCTAGGGCACTGATTTGATGAGCAGGTGGAAAGCGATGATGATGATGAGGAGTTGTGAAGGCATAAGAAAATCGGAGATGGCCATTTTGTTTTCGTGTGGATTACTGGAGTTGCGGGTTCTGTTCTAAGAGGAAGAAGACGTTGTCACTTGGGAAACTGGTATGTGCGTGACGTGAGGAGAGTGGGACGTTGATGGCGTTGAGATCTTTGGGGCTGTTGAGGTTTTAAAACAGGAAAGGGAAGCGGTGAAAATGGATTTTTGTTTTACTGTGCTAGTTTAAGTGTTCGCTGGTTTAAGGTGTGATGGCTTTGAGTTAAACGATGGTCCGGGGGAGGAGAACTGGAAGGATGAAGGTGCGGTAGTGCTGGTTTTAGCAGGAGCGTGATTCTGTGTTGAAGAAGAAGAGTGCGAGTGGATTGAAATCTGGTGTTGTGAGTGCGATTTTGAACAGAATGATGTTGGAAGTCTAGTTGGTGATTCATGGTGGTTTTCTGGTGTTGCTGTGCGGTTACATAACTGGAAAGGGGATTAAGGAGTTCACATGAAGTCAAAGTCAGTATTTGCCTAAGGGGGGTTTTGTATTTTCAAACTGGAGATGAGGTTGGTAAAGTTGGTCTTCATTTCTTTGTGGAATATTGAATGTGCCAGGGATAATGGGAGTGTATTTGGGGAAGAAAGGATGAGGAGGGCTGTTAGGAGAAATGACGTGGCAAGTTAGAGCGTGGGTGGGCCTTTGAATTTGGTTGATGGGCCCGATAAAAGCGAAACAAGATCCGATGGGATCGTGTGGACGGTGGCTACAGAATGAGACTGACTAGAAGCGAATCAAAGCTCGTTACAATTTATGGTGAAATAAATTGTCCGTCTGAATCAAGCGATGGTTATCGTTATTAACGATGATCGTCCAATGTGAGTAAATCTCACCAACTTTGAACAGTTTATAATTTCATGTTATATTTTTAGAACTGTTAGATATTGGCTGATTTACTGTATGTTGACTGTTTGATTGAACTGCTAGTCAGTTAGTTAAATTTTCTATATTGATTCTGTTTAACAGAATATATCATATAGAACTGAAAAGTGATGTTATCTATATTGTTTAACATCTGTGATGCAGGGAAACAGGTTGGAGGAATCCAACTGGATTCCTCAACATTTATTTTACTGTTTTCATATATTGTGATATATGATGTGTTATATAATCTGTTATGGATTATGGGTGTTGGAATGATATTGATCATTGTTATTCGATATTTTAAATATCATAAAAGACCCTGGGATGTAAAAAGAAGTATTTCAATGTATATTGTAATAAAGAAATTTTATAAAATCACAGGATTTTATAAAAGGAAATATTTATAAAACGAACACGGTTTTATAAAAGGGATATTTATTTAGAAAATAAATAGAAGTTATAAATAGGATATATTTGTAACGGTAAATAGAAGTTATAAATAGGATATATTTGTAACGGTAAATAGAAGTTATAAATAGGAAATATTTGTAACGGTAAATAGAAGTTATAAATAGGATATATTTGTAACGGTAAATAGAAGTTATAAATAGGAAATATTTGTAACGGTAAATAGAAGTTATAAATAGGATATATTTGTAACGGTAAGTAAACGTTATAAAAAGGAAATAGTTGTAACGGAAAAACGTAGTTAAAAAGAAGTTAATCGATGTTAGTTAATCGATTAGAGAATAAAGTTAAAAAGGAACTAATCGATGTTAGTTTAATCGATTAGTGTTAAAGTAAACGGAGTTAATCGATGTTAGTTAATCGATTAGAGAAGAAAGTCAAAAGGAGTTGATCGAATATAGTTTATTCGAAGAAAGTCAAAGAAGTTAATCGATGTTAGTTAATCGATTAGAGAATAAAGTTAAAAAGAAGTTAATCGATGTTAGTTAATCGATTAGAGAATAAAGTTGAAAGGAGATAATCGATGTTAGTTTAATCGATTAGAATAGAATGAAAAGAGTCAATCAAATATAGCTATTCGAAGGAGGGTTAAGTAAGGAAGTCAGTAAAAGGAATATAAAGTGAACTTTGCCTATTCCAAAGTTAGAAATGTTGTTCAGTTAAGGTCTGAGAGGTAGTTCTACCCCAACTTGATTGGCTTTGTTTTTTTAACTAAGGAACAGTTAAGGTTCGGCAGTAAAGGAAATGGTTTGAATTGGCATCGCAATGGGTTGTTTAAACATCTGTCTAAGTCCAATGAAAAAGCTTTGGAAATGTTTTCCAAATAAGAAACCAGAAATGTTTTCTAATAAAGAAACAAAGAAATGGAAATGTTTTCCATTGTTAATAACGTATATTTTCCCAATTTAGAAAATAAGGAATATTGAACGTAGGGAAAACATGAGATAAGTAAATTAATGAACTAAAGAGATGAATGTTGAATGATGGTTGATCGATATAATTTCCATTTGGAAATAATATCATTGTTTGCACACCTATTTTTATTCGATAGTTAAATCACAGACTATCGAAGTTTTGACCATTTTAACGTTGTTAATATGGAGAGACCGGTTGGATTATTATCCAAAGAACCACTCTGTATTGGCATAAGCGTTGCGAATCATATATGCCAAAGGAAATTTAAGACGGAGTTATGCAAGGGCTATCCTGTTTACAGAATAGTGCCTTCGGTTCATCCTGTTCCTGGGTGACTTGTATGGATGAATGTCTGACAGAGTATTTCCAGACGATCACGTATATTGATTTCTCCAACCGTACCAAGAGTGGAGGCGGAGAAGGAAACTTCTTTAGCTAACACATAATGTATTGTTGTAGACGTCAATCGGTGATTTGATGGATTTGACGATGTGGCATTCAAAGTGAATCTGGTGTGATGATAAAGCGTAGCTTCTAGCCTCACATCCGGTAAATGACAGAAATCGGGCAGGCAACATGGCTATGTAGGTCGCACCTATTAGGGTGTATAATCACCTGATCTAGAGTTTCATTTATTTCTAAAAATCTATTGTTGATGCTGTCCCATTCGGGAAACGGTTGCTGATCCCAACTGTTGGTGATATACATTCGATACACTCAAGCGAAATGAGTGGTCGGTCATGTGTGGCCGGGTTGCAAGATGTTCTTGTTGAACCCAGTGTATTCCTCTCTAGAGGTACACGAGCGAAAGGTGATTCCATACCTTGTCATAGTTGGAAACCCATTACCCAATACGTGCTTGCGGTTTTGATTGTATACTATATATGTAGAACGTGAGATGAAAGCGTTTCTGCTAGATGATTATATATACTGTGGTTGATAGGCATTATTATAATATCAAAAGATTTTGATATAAAGTTATTTTGGATTCTCATAAGGGAAAAACCCGTTCCGTTATGCGGCGTGGTCTTATGAGATATCGTTTATATGTTCAACTGTTTTTAACTGTTTTACTCATACCAGTCCCATGACTGACCCGGAGTTTACTTTGTTGTTTTCCCTAAACTCTTGGGTGCCTAAATTTGTACGGGCAGTCAAGTGGTCGGGATTTACAGATATACTGGAAGAGCTTGGAGCAGGAGTCTTCAGGATGTTATAGCTATAGTTAATTCCGCTGAATTGTAAGTGCTGTACTTTGATAATGATATGTATATTCAAGTACTGATTTGTATTTCAAAGTTATGTTATGAAATATATTTATTCGTTCCGCTGTGAGATGCGTGTTACTCTGATGTTGTGTTCTTCTTCTTCTTCTATTCTAAGTTTCTATCTTATCTTCCCTCACCCTCTAATTTCTTTCACTAATTACCAGGATTTTTCGACGTTTTGGTTATCGACGTCGAGCTTACGTCGATAACCAAAGTCGCTCGAAATCCGGGTCGTTACAGTAAACCAGGATCCTGTCAATATAAATCTGCAAACCAAAACTACTAGCTGCCCATGTCAAAATAAGGGCACCCAGCGTTCAGGTCAAAACAATAAACTCCAGGTCAGTCATGTGACTGGTGTGAGAACTAAAACAATTATTTATCTCTATTTTAAAGTTAGGTAAATCAAGGGACCACGCCGTATAACACGGAACGGGTTTCCTTCCAAGAATACTAGTGCATAAAACAACTTCGCAATGCTAAATAAAGAACAATGAAGCAATTATAAGACCTAGGTCCCATCACACAATGCAACGCAAGCCAGAGGATAGGGTTTTTACTTTATAATAGCCAAAGAATGCTTGATACGCTAAATTTTATCTTTTGATTTTTTTAATCAGACTCCAACCGTAAATTAGCAAGAGAACAATTCCCTAAGTATTAACCCCGAAGGCCGAAACCAACATCAGACCAATACCCAGGAAACCACCAATCTTAGCTCGTTTCCAGTTAGTTTCTGATTTTATATACAATCATAAATATCAATCATAGATGGCATGAGCACCCCATCCCACTATGTCGCCATATATAGGATTACAACTAAAACCGAAACGTCACGTATTGGAAGTTGGATTTCCATCTGTGAACCGAGGCAAAAGATAGTCCTCTACCAATTCGAGACGCTCTAGTCCGCGTCTCAGGAACAGAACGCATCGTCCCTTGGAGCGACAGGGCCGGTCCAACGATATGGATTAAAATGCCTGAACACTTGCGTTCCCCACCCTTTGGGGTGTCAATGAGTCAACAGTTGACTCCATCGGCTTCATATAGTCACCGATATATCTGAGGCGCCTCGCAACAGCAACAACCACATAAGTCAAACTCGTCAGGGAGTGTAAAACCACAGACGCCACTTCTAACTAGAAAGAAATGCATGTCCTCTCGGAGGTCCTTCTCCCATTTCTGGTTCACAACCGGGGTGTGAGACTCGCGAATCAACGCTACACAAAGCCATGCCACACAGGCCGTGCTTTGATCATCAACCACAAGACTCTGGTTTTCAACAGAAGCCTTGATCATTTGCATATTAGCATGCCATACAGGCAAACCACTCCATGCAACCGATATCCATCAATCACGCAGAATGATATCGAATGTCAGACACAGTCCATTTACAAGTCCGTTCTAGGTCTGAAAGAAACCGGAGGCACCTAGTACCACGCATATACATCGATCTCCAAGTACGTCGGGACGACCACTAATTGATTCCCTCCTCTTGGGTGTACGGCCCAATCAAGATCATCGGTAATTATCCAAATGATGTGAAGACCTCCGGTCTTCAACCACCGTCTTCATCTTCGACTAATCGTCGAATCAGTTATTCAGAATGGGATAAACCAGGTCTTTCTGAATAACTCGCGTATATAATAAACAAATGTTACACAAACACAACATACGCCTCATTCCAATTCATTAGTCACAAACCGTATATTAGTAAGAGAACAATTCCCCAAATATTAACCCCGAAGGTCGAAACCAACATCAGATCAATACCCAGGAAACCATTTATCTTAGCCAACCTATAGTTAGTTTCTAAATTTCATATTCTTAGGGAAAGGTTCCCATTAATTTTATCAAAGATAAATTCTTTTAAATTTATTCTTTAATCTTCCTTTGAATATCACTTCAAACTAGTCGGGATTAGCGAACCACACCGAAGTAATTATTTATTTTATTTCCCAATCCCAACCTATTTATCCCATGAAGTAAAACTAGTCATACTTCATATCTAACACCACGGTGTTATCGGTAAATTCAATTACCATTTCACATTCAAATCTAATTAAAGATTTAACTACAGCCTGGAGTAAAACTGGTGATACTCCATTCTCAATCTTTTCAATATAATTAAAGATTCATTAAAACTCCACTTAGTTTTAATCTTTAACTGGGTTAAAGAATCAATGTCATTTAAAACACGGTTCACGATAAACCCCAAAATCACATTCCATTCTATCAGCCTTTAACTATAAAATAGCAAGTGAGCAATTCCCTAAGTATTAACCCCGAAGGCCGAAACCAGCATCAGATCAATACCCCAGAAACCATTCAACTTAACTAATCTCCAGTTAGTTTCTGATTTTTCTTAATTCTTTTGGGTCTAAGAACAGTATTATTGAAGATACCCTTCACGACAACCCAAAATCACATTCAATTAATTATCGGGTCAAAGAACAAGTGTTATTTAAAACACCGTTCACGATAAACCCAAAAATCAAATCAAATTCAATTCCAATTAAATACCACTTAATTGGTACACTTCATTAAATCTAAAGAAAAAGATTTAATCTTTTCTCAACTGGGTTTAAGGACAGTGTTAATGAAGACACCATTCACGACAAACCCAAATCACATTTGATATTAAATACTAGGCTCTGAATTGAAAATATATCGGCTTATATTCAGTATCATATTCTACGACCAACAAATATCGTATTGGAAATAACGATATAAATATATCTTTCAAATGTCCATAACAATATCTGTATAATCATGAAATCCAACATCGAAATATTCCAAAGACAATTTCGATTCAAACCTATTCCAATTCAATTATTGGAAATTTTGGTTACTTTTAAAACCATTTCAAATCCACCTTATTTATTTTAAAAATAAACAGAATTATAATTCTAGTTCAAAACTAGTTCATTTGGATAAAAATCTATTTTTATCTTTTCAAATATGTAGTTTTTCATTCCAATTCTTCACAAATCATTTATTATGATTTTATATAAATTACGACTATTTTTAATAATTTTATTAAGGCCCGTACAGTCGATTTCCATCAACGGCCATCGAACTACACTTACATCGACCTTTTCCAAATTTGATTTGGACATAATTCCAAATCCAACCATTAGATTTCTAATTTCTAGTATTCGTTAGAAAGCTCTTTTCGATACGAACCCAATGGTTCCGGTCGGATCTCCCGTAATATCCAATCGAAGTCATTGGTCAAAATTCGCGAACTGCCGCAGCGCGGCGCATTCTATTCAGGCCATTATATATATATAATATATATATTATATATATTTCGTCGATTTCCTTTTAAAACGTATTTTTCAATTCGTTTTCAAAGGGGTTTCAACTTCATATTCAATTTCAAATCAAAATTGAATATTCCATATCATTAACATATAAATGATAATATTTTCAAAATGTTATATTTGAAATCACTTCCTTTTCGATATTCGTTATAAAAACGAATAAAATCGATATGAATATCACTCATGTCAAAATGGCGCAATCTAATCAACACGGCTTCATATATTTCTATTTTCAAATATTCTATTTCAAATATTTCTATTCAAATATTTCATTTTCAAATATTCTATTTCAAATATTCTATTTCAAATATTTCTATTCAAATATTTCTTTTCAAATACTTCTATTTCAAATATTCTATTTCAAATATTTCTATTCAAATATTTCTTTTCGAATATTTCTATTTCAAATATTCTATTTCAAATATTTCTATTCAAATATTCTATTTCAAAACTGGAATGAGGCCCAATCAATTACCATAGATTTTATTTCTATGGATTTCCACACAATGCATGTATATATCAACAATGACAAATAATCAACCATCATCCAAAGTGCATTCTACACTATATAAGCATCAAATATAAATAATCAACGCTTATAACAGTCTGTCAATCAATTGATCGACATACAACTAATTATTGGGATTAGTGTATGTCATATATCACCCCAATACCCGTATGGGGTTTCAAACAATCAAACACAGATTTTATTTGTGCAGTTGGGCAATGTGTAAAATTTATCGTCCCAATCAATATCAGTCAAATGTGTATATATAAACAAATCATTTGATTTGTTTATATTAATTTATTTCATTTCATATACACGTTAAAAATTCTATTTTTAACTATAAAAATATTTTTTTTATTTCATTCCACATCACACAATCAACTACACATCAAAATCAAACAAACAAACAAGTCGTCCATGGTCTGTGGACGACGGGTGTCGGGTGCTACTAAACACCGTCTGCATCCTAGTATATTTTTCAACTAGAAATAAATTAAAGGTAAGGAGTTCTCATCGAATAGCTAATCCAAACGCCACGACCCTTCATATGCAGAAAATCTTTGTCGTTTCTTCTTTTGTCACTTTCGTCATCCGCATTCAATACATATATCAAAATCACATCTTTATATTCTCTAGTATATAAAAATCATATTTTTGTTCTCTACATTATATAAAAATTATATTTTTATTCTCTACATTATATAAAAATTATATTTTTATATTATTACAAATCAAACCTTTTTACGAATTAAAAATTAAACCTTTTCACATTTCAGAATCAAATATTTTCACTATTTCTAACAAATCAAAATCACATTTTTATCTTGCTGCTACATTATAAAAATCAAATTTTTATATCAAAGTCATACATATAAAAAAATCTGATTTTTAACTTGTTATTCATATAATAAAAATCGTATTTTTATACTATGCTAAGATATATAAAAATCTTATCTTTAAAATGATTTCCTTTCCTGAAGATTATATTTTTATTCTGCACCTTCACATTGATAAAAATTATATTTTCATATACTTTAAAATCACTTATTTATATAATTTAAAATCACGTCTTTATATAATTTAAAATCACTTCTTTATATTCACATGAATATATATATATATATATATATATGATCTTTATTATCCTAAAAATCTAAGCATAAAAATCGAACCTTTGTGGATAAAAAATCCAATCTTTATCTAAGAAAAAAAATCAAATCTTTTTCCAAATAAAAATCAAATCTTTACTCTTCATAAAAATCAAATTTTTATTCTTCATAAGAATTAAATTTTTATTGCTTTAAAACTGAAAACAAATTTCATACTTTATATATAAATAAGAAGAAAATGAAAATAAAAATAACAATGAATATAAAGAAATCTTACTGCGTTAACGTTGAACGGGGAGGAGGGGGTGCTGTTGCGCGAATCGGTGGTGGTCAGCAGGGGGTGGCGCGGCTACTGGTAGTGGCGGTTTTAGTTGACTGGCGGCGGCCTTCAGGTGAGAAAGGGGGCTCTAGGGTTTCAGGAAGGCGGCGGAAGCGGTTCTCGTTCGTGCGGAGGGAGGAGAGATAGAGGGGAGGAGGAGAGCAGATCGACGGGGAGAGGAGGGGTTAGGGGGAAGGCGCGGCGGCCTCACCTGCGGTGGCGCGGTGGTCGGCTGAAGGAGGGCGGGTGCGATGTCGAACTAGGTATTTTTTTTGATTTCTTTAAAATGAACGGCGGGGATCTGTAAATAGAAGGAGTGAGAGGTCTCGTTTTTTATTATTATTATTTTATTTTATTTCAAAAAGGTACATTTTTATTTTGACCTCGAAATCAAATCCACCGACTATCGTCCATAACTATTTACCCCCATTCGGAACACAATGGGATATGCATCGTAAGCTGATTCGATCATTTCGATCAGTTTTCGTCAAAATCAAAATATAACTCTATATATTGAATTTGAAGGCGCATTTCTATTTACCAGGGCCACATACAGACTCTAAAAATTCCCAAAAAATATTTTCCAGCTTCGTATTGACGATACGGTCCTAACAAAACTAATTTCGTCAAATTCTGAGATCGTTTGAAAAATGGCCATTTTCCAGCCGATTAAAATCAACTTAAACTGGTCAAACGCGTTTTCCTTTGCCACGCTCACATATTGATTCGAAAAATTACGAATTTTGAAACCTAGCAATAACTAGACATCCCGGATCCAACAAAAGTGGTTTCGTCGAAAACAGTGGTTGTTTGCAAAATTTCCATTTTCAATGGCCTTTATATATATATATTAAAATATATCTAAATTCCACAGCGACTTTTCTGAATTTCAAACTGGACATATCTTTCACCTTCTAAAGTGAAATCTTAGTTTCTTACATCCGTTAGAAAGATATCGTCAAACAGATTTAGATATTTCTGGTTTCGTCCAATTCCGACTTAAAACGAATTCTGTATATTCATTTGAAATTCAAAATCGAAATTTCAAACCACCGCGCCATTTTAGGCTCGTTATATAATTTAAATAAATTTATTCGTTTTAACTTCAATGAAAATAAATTTTTCGTCGTTATTATTTAAAATAATTCATTTGAAATAATCAAAATTCGTTAAAATAGCCAAAATAAAAATTTTAAATTGGCTCGGATTTCCTGGTTATTACAAAAAATATATTTGTAATTCATAAATGTGATACCAAAATTTAATATAAAACTATAAATATGAGAAATTTAAAACTTAAGAAATAAAATGATAAATATGAATACAAGGAAATAAAACATATTATAATATTAATTATTTAAAAATAAACATATATTTAAAAACTAGAATATAAATAAGAAAACCTAAAATATTTAAATCTGGTGTTAGATTAAAATCCAAGAAATATATAAATAATTGGGATATATATATAAGGTAATAATTTTGAAATCAACTGAAAATAGAAGATTTTTGAAATATTATAAGACAGAAATGATGAGAGAATTAGAATAACTATTTGAGTGCTATTATGGAGTTTTTAACAAAAAATCTCGACTCTATTACTTATCCGAATATTTTTAACTTCCTAAACTGTTGTTACTCTTGAGACTTCAATCTTGAACTCATCATATTTGCAATCTAGAATCTCCATATTATACAGTCTTCAATAAACAATACCTATAAATAATATTTGCATATATATCCTAATATATATCTAGACAGTAGTGTTACTATATATATTATAATAAAAATGCTAGACAAGGTTATAAAAAGGTTGAAAAGTTGTTGTCATCAAAACCATTATCTCTCTCCCTAATAGTAGTTTGGCAACCTGGATATGAATTCGATAAGTACGATGTTTCAAACATTCAGATCTAGTTAAAACTACAAAACTTGGACAAGGAAATGTAGACTAATGAAGTAATGTCTATGAATTCAAATTTTGTGGGTAAGCCTATTCAAGTTGATGATAAAACCGCTACAAAATATGCAAGATTCAAGTTAGCTACCAATACTGAAACTAAGTTAATCAATAAAATTCTAGTCCTACTACATTCGGGCCTAACTAAGGATATTAGAGTGGAGTATGAATTTGTACCTCCAAAATACGAGAAATGTAAAGTCTTCGGACACAAGACTTTGATGATGAAAAAGATTCAAATCCTCAGTCGATACCGAAGAAAAAAAATGACATCCCAAGCTCCTATTCAAAACTAGTACATGTGCATGAATCAAAAACTGCAACAAAAATTGATGAGCAAAATATTGATGATGTAGTGTAGAATATACAAATAGATTATCCAGACATTTCGAACCAAGAACCGCCTCCTGATATCTAACCGGATGATCTACACAATGTTGTTGATGCATAGTTGATGAACCTTCTTTAGATGCCATGGTATATGTTTTAGAATACTTGTCCAAAATGAAGAATTCTTGAGGCAAATAAACATAAATTAGCATCCATAAATAATGCTCCTCCTAAAATAATGAGGAGTACTTCCTCGATTATATGACGATGTTAGCGTGGAAAGTTAAAGGCATGAATACACCACGAAGAATTAGTGATATTCTTGCTCCTAACGAAATTTGAGCTAACAATTGTTGGTTTAGTCAAACAAGTTAAACAATGCTAATTTACTGCTTTATAAGAAAAAAAAATCCCAGAGCAATGGAATTATGTTACTAACAATTTTGTTGAGATGATAGATAGAATATTAGTGATTTGGGATTCTACTGTGTGGTCTGTAACAATAATTTCAAATTCCTCGCAGCATATCACTATTACTGCTAGTTGGAGGGTTTCTCTTATTGCCACTTTTATACATGGTAGTAAATCTTTGAAGACAGACAATATTTATTTCAACATTTGATACTAGAATCTACTACTATCATCGATACATGGATTATAATGGGAGACTTCAATAATGCATCCTCTGATATAGATAAGAAAGGGATATCCCATTTCGATATTAGAGAGATTTTTCAAATTGTCTACAGCGGTTGGATCTCACAGAGATTAAAACTTTGGACTTTGATTTCACTTGGAGAAGAAAAGGGGAAGCTGCTAATATTGAAAAGATTCTGGCAATACTACATGGTTACAAAATTCTCCAACATAAAGGATTTCGTACTGTCACAGCTATCTATTGATCGTAACCCCCACATGTTAAATCTTATACCAACTTATACACCTAAATGTTTCCCTTTTTATTACAACAACAATTGACATTTTCAAGAAGGTTACACAAATGTATTCAGCGAGGATTGTTAGCAGAAATATAGGAATTTCCCAACTACAACTTTCAAGTGAAGCTATCAGCTAGCAAGAAAGAGTTAAAGAAATGGAAAAATTTAGACTAAAGGATGATATGATCCTAAAACAAGCATAAAAAGTTGTGAAGGAACTGGAAATGGAAATAGGCCATGATCCACATAATTTGGAGTTATAGAGAGATTTCATACAAGTAAAACATCATTTGCAAACTAAGGGAAAAAAATGGAGTTTAAAAAAAAAATCGAAGATTCTGTTGCTTCAACAAGGGGATTTTAATTTAAAATCTTTTATGCAAGGATGACAAGTCATAGATATACAAATAATATTCAAGTGTTTATAAAGGAGGATGGAAAGTTTTTATTCGAGCCTGAATAGATAGAAAAAGATGCCACTAAATATTACAGCCAACTGTTGGCCCTATTGTCTCTGATTTTCCCACTTTTCAACCAAGATGCACTTTCAATGCGGCGGGACAATAGATGATTATGAAGGATGTTACCATAGATGAGGTTAAAAATGTACTATTTTCAGTGCGTGATGATTCTAGTTGGGATAAATCTAAGTTTATGAAGATACAATGGGACAAGCTAAAACATGATATACTTCTTGCTATATAGGATATTTTTTCTTCAGCAAAATTACCCAAAGGTGTAAACCATATGTTTATCATGTTGGTATCTAAATTGAAAGGCCTTCCTCTATTACTCAGTATAGACCTATCTCGTGTTGCATTATGTTTTACAAAGTATTAAGCAAGGTTCTTTGTAGAAGATTTAAGCATTTTTTGACACATTTGATATTAGAGAATCAATTGCTTTCATTTCAGGGAGATATATAGGTCAGGATATTACATTAGAAAATGAGCTGCTATGGGATTTTAATAAGATTGGTACACCAAAATTCTATGCAAAAATCAATTTGTAGAAAGTGTATTACTCTATTAAATGTGAATCCATATGTTATATTTTGAAAACTATGGGTTTTCCAGTTCATTTCATAAATATGATATATGCATGTGTCTCGACACCTACATTTCCTATCATGTAACCAAGCATACCCAAAGGATTTATTATCTCTAAAATGGGTATTCGACAAGGCAATCCACTTTCACCATACTTATTTACTATAATCAAAGAGTACTTCGGTTTCTTGATGAATGAATCTACGTCTATGCATGAATTTTGTCCAACCTCAAAGCTTACCCTGATTGTTATGCATATCTTATACGCAGATGATCTTGTGGAGATAGGAAACTCTACTGTAGGTTATGCAAATGCTTTAAGAGTGGTTTTTACCAAGTTGGGCTACTACTCAGGTCTGAATGTAATTAACTAAAAAACTAAGCCATTCTTTAACCGGAAAGCTACAAATTACATCAGATTCAAGGAATATTTGGGTTTCAAGTGACACTCTTACCATCAAATATCTAGGGGTGCTTTTATCTTCCAAATACCTATATTAT
Source organism: Allium sativum (assembly GCA_030737875.1). Taxonomy (NCBI): domain Eukaryota; kingdom Viridiplantae; phylum Streptophyta; class Magnoliopsida; order Asparagales; family Amaryllidaceae; genus Allium; species Allium sativum. The sequence continues at coordinate 721,774,008 of CM060909.1, read as the reverse complement.
TAAGATTTCCAATCACTTTTCTGAAGGTATTGTGCAACCTACAAGGATGACAGCTAAAACAATAAAGCTTTGCCAATAGGGCTGAGCTTAAATTCATAGTCATTACACCTTTGATATTATATTGGCTTTCGATTTATCAAATTCCATAATTTACAATAGATAAAACTAAGTTAATTATGTGTGGGTTTTTTTAGAGGGGTGACATACTGTAACGACCCGAACTTTGACGATCTTGGTTATCCAATATACAACACATATCGAACACCCAAGGATCGAAAATAACCGAATGGTTAATGAAAGAAGTTAGAGGGTGAGAATAGATAAGATAGAAACTTATAGAATAGAAGAAGAAGAAGAAGAAGAACATCATCATCAGAGTAAACACGAACCTCACAGCGGAACGAATAAAATATAACATAACATTTGAAATACAAACAGTGTATGTATACAATATCATTGGAGAGTACAACATTTACAACAACAGCGGAAATAAATAATAGCTATATGATCCTAAAGCCTCCTGCTCCAAGCTCTCCGAGTATATCTGTAAAATCCTGACTACTTGTATGTCCGTATAAAATTGGGCACACAAGAATTTAGGGAAAACAAGCAAGATAAACTCCGGGTCAGTCATGTGACTGGTATGAGTAAAACAGCTTAAAACAGATTGAACAAGTAAAAGATATCTCATAAGACCACGCCGTATAACGGAACGGGTTTTTCCCTTATGAGAAGCCAAAATATCTTTATATTAAAAACCTTTTGATATTATAATAATGTCTATCAACCACAATATAATAATCATCTAGCAGAAATGCTTTCATCTCACGTTCTACATATATAGTATACAATCAAAACCGCAAGCATGTATTGGGTAATGGATTTCCAACAATGACAAGGTATGGAACCACCTTTCGCTAGTGTACCTCTAGAGAGGAATACACTGGGTTCAACAAGAACATCTTGAAACCCGACCACACATGACCAACCACTCATTTCGCTTGAGTGTATCGAATGTATATCACCAACGGTTGGGATCAGCAACCGTTTCCCGATAAGGGACAACATCGAAAATAGATTTTATAGAAGTAAATGAAACTCTAGATCAGGTGATTATATATCCTAATAGGTGCGACCTACATAGTCATGCTGCCTACCCGATTTCTATCATTTACTGGATGTTAGGCTAGAAACTGCGCTTATCTTTCACATACCACATCTTCATTCACTTTGAATGTCATATCGTCATATCCGCCAAATCATAAATTGATTTCCCCAAAAATAACACGGGTATACAGCTAAGAGAAACGAATTCCTCCACCACCAAACGTGAATACGTTTGGAGAGATCAACTTACGCGATCTATTAAATATACTTTATCAGATATTCTTCCATATAGGTCGTCCTGGGACTGGACAAACCGAAGACACTATTCAGTATATCCATCTTAGGCACTGTTATCTAAGATTTATACAATAGCCCTTGCGCTTTACTCCGTCTTCAATTTTCTTTGGCATATATGATTCGCAACGCTTATGCCAATACGGAGTGGTTCTTTGGATAATAATCCAACCGGTCTCTACATAATAACAACGTTAAAATGGTCAAAACATTGATAGTCTATGATTTAACTATCAAAGAAAAACACGTGTGCAAACAACGATATTATTTCCAGATGGAAATTATATCGATCAATCATCATTTAACATATATATATATATATATTCACATTGCCTTATTTTCTATGTTTAGAAAATATATGTTATTAACACTGGAAAACATTTCCATGGCTTAATTACATATCATTAATCTTCCACATCTATTAGACTCTAACTATAAACTAACAAGAGAACAACTTCCTAAGTATAAACCCCGAAGGCCGAAATCAACATCAGGTCGATACTCAGGAAACCATTCAACTTATTAATCTCAAGTCAGCTTCTAATTTCTGTTTAACTCCATTTTGATTAACTATGTTCGATTAACTCCTTTCAATTTACTCGATTAGACTAACCATATTCGATTAACTCGTTTCGATTAACTAAATTCGATTAACTCCTTTTCATTAACTCTATTATTTTCTAAATAAATAATCCTTTATTCTATTTATTTTTCTAAATAAATATTCCTTTTACATTTGTTTTACAAATATTTTCCCTTATATTTGTTTTACAAATCTTTTCCTTTATAACTCTTTGATTTTATAATTGTTCCCTTTTATAAAACCCTTTTCCTTTTACATATAAAATCCATTGATTTTATATAAATAATTTATTTTCAAAATATACTTTGAAAATCTCCTTTCTACATCCCAGTGTTTCTTACGGTATTTAAAATACCAAACATAGTGATCGATATCATTCAAACATTTAAAATCATCAACAGATTTCATATCACATCATATAACACAATATATGAAACAAAACAGTATTTAAATATTAAGGAACCCAGTTGGGTCCCTCCAACCTATTTCCCTGCATCACAGATGTTAAACAACACGAATATAAAATATTCTGATAAACAGAATGAATATCTGATTAACAATTTATATATATCGTTATCTATAATTTCAACCAATACATATGCAATTCAACCAAACAGATAACACACATCAATCAACAGATAATTATCAGTTCTAAATATACATTAGAACAATATAATTGTTCGGAGCTGGTGACTTTTACTCACATTGTCCGTAATCGTTAAATACGAATAACGGTTTTCGATTCAGATCGGACGTATTATTTTTCCCTAAATCTAGACAAGCTTCGAATCACTCCCAACCAATTCTAGAGTGTAGTGTTTTTCGATACGATTCCAACATGTCTGGTTTCGTCGGATTCTGATAATGTATGAAGGAGTTACGATATTTACAAGCTTTTATATTAATTTAAATAAAACTTAAATTATTTATAATATTGGGCTCACCCCCTTATTCCCCATTCTTGGCCCAACTCAAAAGCTTTAAGCCCAAACCCTTTTAAACCCGTCATGTATTTAGCCCACGAAATCCTCCATCTTCCCAAGTGAACTTCCTCAAATTTAATTACATAATCCGCTATTTCCCTGTACCAGATAACAAAACCCATCGTGCCCCTTTGACCGCCATTCTCTTCTCCTCCGTTCATCTTTTTCGAGTGCCACCACCGCCAAACAACTCCACGGCCAAAACCGCGCCCAACTATCACCCCACCATCCAACTCGATTGCCCTTTGGAATTCAGGCCTGCTGCTCCTAAACTTCACTGTCAGGCGACGCAAAACCCTACCGACGTTCGTACTTTCCCAAACCAGTGTTGAGTTGACCCCCAAGCCACCTCGAACTCGCTTGCTCTTCCAACACATCCTCCAACATCACGTCGACGACGAAGTTCTTCCCTTGCCATCGCTGCGTGAAAAGTCTGTCCATCCGAAAACCCATCGCCCCAACTTATTCCAGCACTCACGGCTTACAGCCACGGACCCCTTTCACCGTTCATCCCAACCAAACTCGCAGTTCAGTCTGTGATTTCCCTGTTTCCTTCATCCGATCATTCACATCTCGCTCCAGTTTACAATATTCCAACCCTACCCTTCGCTTAACAGTTGAACACCCAACCCATTTACGTTGAACAACCCTCCACTCATGTTGTGGTACAGAAATGAAAGTACGTCCAGGGAATTTGAAAGATACATGGTTTGTGATTTATAGTGGAGTAATTCATGTGGAATAAATTTCTAAAAGATTTGAGATCCATCATGTTTACTGAGGCTGTTTACGTTTTCAAGAAAAAGAACAGGAAGAAGCTCCTGTGTATATATATATATGGGATATCTTGCAGTGATTGGTTTAAATCGGGGAGACTTGGCAAGTATACACCATTTCAAAATGGTGGGGATAGGAAGTTTGCACGTGAAGTTCTGGAAATGTAGTACTATCTATTACCTTGCAATGAAGGTAACTATTTTATTGTATATATATATGGGATGTCTTGCAGGCGTGTACATTTTAAAAACAATACAATGTGTTTTCCTAGTTTCGTGTTGGTAGTCATATTGCTAATTGAACTAGGAAATTCAATAAAAGGTTGGTTTACGTTCTCCGTTCTCCGTTCGTTTACTTTGAGCCAAAAAAATACATAGTATTCATTTGTTAGTTTTAAAATGTTAGGGTACCCTGTTATAAAATTACGTTCACATATTACCCGCTATGACAAAAATAAAAATACCATTGTGACCAGTAAGGTACCACGAATTCAAAAATATAAAAATATCAGTAGATTAACTCATATTGTGAAACCTCAAAATGTTGATTACAGGCTGCAAAATATTCTAAATAAAAAGTTGATTATTTAGTTAATTAAAAATTACAGAAAAATTCTAAAAATTAAATTATCACTACATCTCAAAAGAACCTTGTCTAAATTCGAAATCGATATCTAGTTATATCGAATAAACCGTTACGGTCGATAAAAGATTCAGCGACTATTTTAAAATTTGATTTGGATACAAATCAAAATCTACACGATGAAATCCGATTTTTCTCTTCCACTAGAAAAATATACTTCACCAGCTCCTAACGTTTCTTGTTTCACAGAAATTCGATTTAAAACGGCTTCTATATATTCGTTTGAAGTTCAAATCGCCAAATAACGAACTGCCGCGCCATTTGGGGCTCGATTTTAATTATAATATAAACTATACGTTCAACTGTCGTCGATTGAATATATTTGTTCATATAATTCAACTCTAAATTGAACTATATGTTTTAAATAATCCAATTCACACAATATTGTGAATTCCACTATATTTGATTATTTCTGAATTAAATATAGTATTCTATTATTTATATTAATTAAATATAAATATTATTTAATTCTGGTTATCGATATCGCTACTCGATATTTAATAATTACAACAATTAATTATTCGACAGCTAAAAATGCGGCTCATTACAATCTTTCCCCCTTAAAATTATTTCGTCCTCGAAATTGCTAAGGTAGGGGACGACCCTATCTACTGGGTAAAAATTTATCTATTTACCACTTGACTTCAATTTAAACTAAACCAATTAATATCGACTAAAATATTAATTTATTCCGACTAACTAAAATTTTCAAAAATCCTGAAAATTTTGTAACACCTTAAATTTTCGGAAAATTTCACAATAACCTCCTTTGTACAGTCCTATCGCTAAAACCACAACTCGTCTCTCTAGGCCTTCTCCAACCCAAAAGAAAATCAAACTGCTAAGCGGCTTGCCAATTCGGCTCATCAAAATCTCATACCATATGAAATATAAACTTGTACTTTTTTGTCGGGCATATCATTACATCCTTTACACCTGCTACCAATTTAGCATATACCAAAGTCCTTCCGGTCCAACTCCAATCATTTTTATCTCAATACAACCATTCGCTTTTAACTAAGCCAAATTCCATTTTCAATTCAATCGCTTGATTTTATCCGAGCCAAACTTCATTTCAAATTCAAGTATTATCATTGATTCCAAGTTCCTATCAATACACCTTACTTGATATCATTCTAATCAAATTCAGTTACCACTTAACTGGCTTTATTTTTAATTCCAATTTGCTTTCACAAATTTCTATATAATCTGGTTTTTAATTCGAACCATCTCTTCCTGGGAATTTTAAACAACTTTGCTTTTCAAAATCAAATATCTCCTTTTTGAAATTCAACACAACTTGTTTTTCCCAAAACAAATTCAAAACAATATCTCTGGTAGTAATCCGTCACTGACAAACTCGAAAATGAACACTATGATGTGGTCAGCATCATCAGGTTTATTTCCCAGCTACTAAAGTGAGTTCAATACTATATCACTTTTCAAAATCATTTACACTTCTATTTTAAAATACATTTCAAAATACCATTCACAGTGCTTGTAAAACAATTTAAAATCTACCAGGATTTTAAAATTCTCTTATACTTAATCCAGATTCATTTACAAACACTTTTTCCAATTTCTGCGATTTTAATTCCAATAAATTCTGATTTAAATTCAGATTTAATTCATTTCGATTCCATATATTTCACTTATATGAATTCTGATTGGTTATATATAACCACTTCACATTTTATAATCTTATCTGATTATAATCACAACCAACACATCCTATATATAATTATATATCACATATCCATACTGTGTCGGTCCATCGTATTCAAGTGTTTATAAACTCCTACCGATACAGAGGATCAAACTGATCGACCAGAATCCATAAACTACTCAACCAATAAATCTCCACAATATAATATCATTTTATATTGAATAAAAAATATGCGCTCATATATATACACTCAAACTCAATCTAGGGTATTACTAACCCCATCTCTACTGAGTCACGCCACAGAGCCATGGTAATTACTTAACCTTAAGCTCTGATACCAACCGTAACGACCCAGATTTTGACGATCTTGGTTATCCGATATACAACACATATCGAACACCCAAGGATCGAAAATAACCGAATGGTTAATGAAAGAAGTTAGAGGGTGAGAATAGATAAGATATAAACTTATATAATAGAAGAAGAAGAAGAAGAACATCATCATCAGAGTAAACACGAACCTCATAGCGGAATGAATAAAATATAACATAACTTTTGAAATAAAAACAGTGTATGTATACAACAACATTGCGGAGTACAACATTTACAACAACAGCGGAAATAAATAATAGCTATCTGATCTTGAAGCCTCCTGCTCCAAGCTCTCCGAGTATATCTGTAAAATCCTGACTACATGTCTGCCCGTATAAAATTGAGCACCCAGGAGTTTAGGGAAAACAAACGAAATAAACTCTGGGTCAGTCATGAGACTGGTACGAGTAAAACAGTTTAAAACAGATTGAACAAGTAAATGATATCTCATAAGACCACACCGTATAACAGAACGGATTTTTCCCTTATGAGAAGCCAAAATATCTTTATATCAAAAACCTTTTGATATTATAATAATGTCTATCAACCACAATATAATAATCATCTAGCAGAAATGCTTTCATCTCACGTTCTACATATATAGTATACAATCAAAACCACAAGCACGTATTGGGTAATGGATTTCCAACTATGACAAGGTATGGAACCACCTTTTGCTAGTGTACTTCTAGAGAGGAATACACTGGGTTCAACAAGAACATCTTGCAATCCGGCCACACATGACCGACCACTCATTTCGCTTGAGTGTATCGAATGTATATCACCAACGGTTGGGATCAGCAACCGTTTCCCGATAAGGGACAACATCGACAATAGATATTATAGAAGTAAATGAAACTCTAGATCAGGTGATTATACATCCTAATAGGTGCGACCTACATAGTCATGTTGCCTGCCCGATTTCTATCATTTACCGGATGTGAGGCTAGAATCTACGCTTATCTTTCACATACCACATCTTCATTCACTTTGAATGTCACATTGTCATATCCGCCAAATCACAAATTGATTTCCCCAAAAATAACACGGGTATACAGCTAAGAGAAACGAATTCCTCCGCCACCAAACTTGAATACGTTTGAAGAGATCAACTTACGCGATCTATTAAATATACTTTGTCAGACATTCTTCCATACATGTCTTCCTGGGACTAGACAAACCGAAGGCACTATTCAGTATATCCATCTTAGGCACTGTTATCTAAGATTTATACAACAACCCTTGCGCTTTACTCCGTCTTCAATTATCTTTGGCATATATGATTCGTAACGCTTATGTCAATACGGAGTGGTTCCTTGGATAATAATCCAACCGGTCTCTCCATAACAACAACGTTAAAATGGTCAAAACATTGATAGTCTGTGATTTAATATCAAAGGAAAACACGTGTGCAAACAATTATATTATTTCCAGATGGAAATTATATCGATCAATTATCATTTAACATATATATATATATATTCACATTGCCTTGTTTTCTATGTTTAGAAAATATATGTTATTAACACTGGAAATCATTTCCATGGCTTAATTACGTATCACCAATTTTCCACATCTATCAGACTCTAACTATAAACTAACAAGAGAATAACTTCCTAAGTATAAACCCCGAAGGTCGAAACCAACATCAGATCGATACTCAGGAAACCATTCAACTTATTAATCTCTAGTCAGTTTCTAATTTTTGTTTAACTCCATTTTGATTAACTATGTTCGATTAACTCCTTTCGATTTACTCGACTAGACTAACCATATTCGATTAACTCGTTTCGATTAACTAAATTTGATTAACTCCTTTTCATTAACTCTATTTATTTTCTAAATAAATAATCCTTTATTCTATTTACTTTTGTAAATAAATATTCCTTTTACAATTGTTTTACAAATATTTTCCCTTATATTTGTTCTACGAATCTTTTCCTTTATAAGCCTTTGATTTTATAATTATTCCCTTTTATAAAACCCTTTTCCTTTTATATATAAAATCCATTGATTTTATATAAATAATTTATTTTCAAAATATACTTTGAAAATCTCCTTTCTACATCCCAGTATTTCTTACGGTATTTAAAATACCAAACACAGTGATCGACATCATTCAAACATATAAAATCATCAACAGATTTCATGTCACATCATATAACAAAATATATGAAACAAAACAGTATTTAAATATTGAGGAACCCAGTTGGATCCCTCCAACCTGTTTCCCTGCATCACAGATGTTAAACAACACGAATATAAAATATTCTGATAAACAGAATCAATATCCGATTAACGATTTATATATATCGTTATCTATAATTTCAACCAACACATATGCAGTTCAGCCAAACAGTTAACACACATCAATCAACAGATAATTATCAGTTCTAAATATACGTTAGAAAAATATAACTGTTCAGAGTTGATGAGTTTTACTCACATTGTCCGTAATCGTTAAATACGAATAACGGTCTTCGATTCAGATCGGACGTATTACTTTTCCGTAAATCCAGACAAGCTTCGAATCACTCACAACCAATTCCAGAGTGTAGTGTTTTTCGATACGATTCCAACGTGTCCGGTTTCGTCGGATTCTGATAATGTATAAAGGAGTTACGATATTTACAAGCTTCTATATTAAATTAAATAAAACTTAAATTATTTATAATATTGAGCTCACCCTCTTATTCCCCATTCTAGGCCCAACTCAAAAGCTTTAAGCCCAGACCCTTTTAAAACCGTCATGTATTTAGCCCACGAAATCCTCCACCTTCCTAAGTGAACTTCCCCAAATTTAATAACAGATCCGCTATTTCCCTGTACCAGATAACAAAACCCATCGTGCCCCTTCGATCACCATTCTCTCCTCCTCCGTTCATCTTTTTCGAGTGCCACCACCGCCAAACAACTCCATGGCCAAAACCGCTCCCAGCTATCACCCCACCATCCAAATCGATGGCCCTCTGGAATTCGGGTCTGCTGCTCCTAAACTTCGCTGTCAGGCGATGCAAACCCCTACCGACGTTCGTACTTTTCCAAACCAGTGTTGAGCTGACCCCCAAGCCACCTCGAACTAGCCTGCGCCTCCAACACATCCTCCAACATCACGTCGACGACGAAGTTCTGCCCTTGCCATCGCTGCGTGAAAAGTCTATCCATCCAAAAACCCATCGCCCCAACTTATTCCAGCACTCACGGCTTACAGCCACGGACCCCTTTCACCGTTCATCCCAACCAAACTCGCAGTCCAGTCTGTGATTTCCCTGTTTCCTCCATCTGCTCATTCACGTCTCGCTCCAGTTTACAAGATTCCACCCCTACCCTTCGCTTAACAGTTGAACACCCAACCCATTTACGTTGAACAACCCTCCACTCATGTTGTGGTACAGAAATGAAAGTCCGTCTAGGGAATTTGAAAGATACCTGGTTTGTGATTTATAGTGGAGTAATTTATGTCGAATAAATTTCTAAAAGATTTGAGATCCATTATGTTTACTGAAGCTGTTTGCGGTTTCAAGAAAAAGAACAGGAAGAAGCTCCTGTGTATATAAATATGGGATATCTTGCAGTGATTGGTTTAAATCGGGGAGACTTGGCAAGTATACAGCGTTTCAAAATGGTGGGGATAGGAAGCTTGCACGTGAAGTTCTGGAAATGTTGTACTATCTATTACCTTGCAATGAAGGTAACTATTTTATTGTATATATATATATATATATATATATATATGGGATATCTTGTACGCGTGTACATTTTAAAAACAATGCATTGTATTTTCCTAGTTTCGTGTTGGTAGTCATATTGCTAATTGAACTAGGAAATTCAATAAAAGGTTGGTTTACGTTCACCGTTCTCCGTCCGTTTGTTTTGAGCAAACAAATACATATTATTCATTTGTTAGTTTTAAAATGTCAGGGTACCCTATTATAAAATTCCGTTCACATATGACCCGCTATGACAGAAATAAAAATACCATTGTGACCAGTAAGATATCACGAATTCAAAAATATAAAAATACCGGTAGATTAACTCATATTGTGAAACCTCAAAATGTTGATTACAGGGTGCAAAATATTCTAAATAAAAAGTTGCTTATTTAATTAAATAAAAATTACAGAAAAATTCTAAAAATTAAATTATCACTACGTCCCAAAAGAACCTTGTCTAAATTCGAAACCGGTATCTAGTTATATCGAATAAACCGTTACGGTCGATAAACGATTCTATAGCGACTATTTTAAAATTTGATTTGGACACAAATCAAAATCTACACGACGAAATCCCGATTTTTCTCTTCCACTAGAAAAATATACTTCACCAGCTCCTAACGTTTCTTGTTTCATAGAAATCCAATTTAAAACGGCATCTATATATTCGTTTGAAGTTCAAATCGCTAAATAGCGAACTACCGCGCCATTTGGGGCTCGATTTTAATTATAATATAAACTATACGTTCAATTATCGTCGATTGAATATATTTGTTCATATAATTCAACTCTAAACTGAACTATATATTTTAAGTAATCCAATTCACACAATATTGTGAATTCCACTATTTTTGATTATTTCTGAATTAAATATATTATTCTATTATTTATATTAATTAAATATAAATATTATTTAATTCTGGTTATCGATATCACCACTCGATATTTAATAATTACAATAATTAATTATTCGACAGCTAAAAATGCGTGTCATTACAATCTTTCCCCCTTAAAATAATTTCGTCCTCGAAATTGCTAAGGTAGGGGACGACCCTATCTACTGGGTAAAAATTTATCTGCTTACCACTTGACTTCAGTTTAAACTAAACCAATTAATATCGACTAAAATATTAATTTGTTCCGACTAACTAAAATTTTCAAAAATCCTGAAAATTTTCTAACACCTTAAATTTTTGGAAAATTTCGCCATAACCTCCTTTGTACAGTCCTATCGATAAAACCACAACTCGTCTCTCTAGGCCTTATCCAACCCAAAAGAAAATCAAACAGCCAAGCGGCTTGCCGATTCAGCTCATCAAAATCTCATACCATATGAAATATAAACTTGTACCTTTTTGTCGGGCATATCATTATATCCTTTACACCTGCTACCAATTTAGCATATACCAAAGTCCTTCCGATCCAACTCCAATCACTTTTATCTCAATACAACCATTCACTTTTAACTAAGCCAAATTCCATTTTCAATTCAATCGCTTGGTTTTATCCGAGCCAAACTTCATTTCAAATTCAAGTATTATCCTTGATTCCAAATTCCTATCAATCCGACTTACTTGATATCATTCTAATCAAATTCAGTTACCACTTAACTGGCTCTATTTTTAATTCCAATTTGCTTTCACAAATTTCTATATAATCTAGTTTTTAATTCGAACCATCTCTTCCTGGGAATTTTAAACAGCTTTGCTTTTCAAAATCAAATATCTCCTTTTTGAAATTCAACACAACTTGTTTATCCAAAACAAATTCAAAACAATATCTATGGTAGTAATCCGTCACTTACAAACTAGAAAATGTACACTATGATGCGGCCAGCATCATCAGGGTTATTTCCCAGCTACTGAAGTGAGCTCAATACTATATCACTTTTCAAAATCATTTATAAACACTTCTATTTTGAAATACATTTCAAATACCATTCACAGTGCTTGTAAAACAATTTAAAATCTACCAGGATTTTAAAATTCTCTTATACTTAATCCAGATTCATTTACAAACACTTTTTCCCATTTCTGGGATTTTAATTCCAATAAATTTTGATTTAAATTCAGATTTAATTCATTTCGATTCCATATATTTCACTTATATGAATTCTGATTGGTTATATATAACCATTTCACATTTTATAATCTTATTTGATTATAATCACAACCAACACATCCTATATATAATTATATATCACATATCCATACTGTGTCGGTCCATCGTATTCAAGTGTTTATAAACTCCTACCGATATAGTGGATCAAACTGATCGACCAGAATCCATAAACAACTCAACCAATAAATCTCCATAATATAAAATCATTTTATATTGAATAACAAATACACGCTCATATATATACACTCAAACTCAATCTAGGGTATTACTAACCCCATCTCTACTGAGTCACACCACAAAGCCATGGAAATTACTTAACCTTAAGCTCTGATACCAACTGTAACGACCCGGATTTTGAAGATCTTGGTTATCCGATATACTACACAGATCGAACACCCAAGGATCGAAAATAATCGAATGGTTAATGAAAGAAGTTAGAGGGTGAGAATAGATAAGATAGAAACTTATAGAATAGAAGAAGAAGAACATCATCATCAGAGTAAACACGAACCTCACAACGGACCGAATAAAATATAACATAACTTCTGAAATACAAACAGTGTATGTATATAATAACATTGCAGAGTACAACACTTACAACAACAGCGGAAATAAATAATAGCTATGTGATCCTGATGCCTCCTGCTCCAAGCTCTCCAAGTATATCTGTAAAATCCTGACTACTTGTCTGCCCGTATATAATTGGGCAACCAAGAGTTTAGGGAAAACAAACAAAATAACCTCTGGGTCAGTCATGGGACTGGTATGAGTAAAACAGTTTAAAATAGATTGAACAAGTAAACGATATCTCATAAGACCACGCCGTATAACGGAACGGGTTTTTCCCTTATGAGAAGCCAAACTATCTTTATATAAAAAACCTTTTGATATTATAATAATGTCTATCAACCACAATATAATAATCATCTAGCAGAAACAATTTCATCTCACGTTCTACATATATAGTATACAATCAAAACCGCAAGCACGTATTAGGTAATGGATTTCCAACTATGACAAGGTATGGAACCACCTTTCGCTAGTGTACCTCTAGAGAGGAATACACTGGGTTCAACAAGAACATCTTGCAACCCGGCCACACATGACCGACCACTCATTTCGCTTGAGTGTATCGAATGTATATCACCAACGGTTGGGATCAATAACCGTTTCTCGATAAGGGACAGCATCGACAATAGATTTTATAGAAGTAAATGAAACTCTAGATCAGGTGATTATACATCCTAATAGGTGCGACCTACATGGTCATGCTGCCTTCCCAATTTCTGTCATTTACCGGATGTAAGGCTAGAAACTACGCTTATCTTTCACATACCACATATTCATTCACTTTGAATGTCACATCGTCATATCCACCAAATCACAAATTGATTTCCCCAAAAATAACACGGGTACACAGCTAAGAGAAACGAATTCCTCCGCCACCAAACGTGAATACGTTTGAAGAAATCAACTTACGCGATCTATTAAATATACTTTGTCAGACATTCTTCCATACAGGTCGTCCTAGGACTGGACAAACCGAAGGCACTATTCAGTATATCCATCTTAGGCACTGTTATCTAAGATTTATACAACAGCCCTTGCGCTTTACTCCGTCTTCAATTATCTTTGGCATATATGATTCGCAACGCTTATGCCAATACGGAGTGGTTCTTTGGATAATAATCCAACCGGTCTCTCCATAATAACAACGTTAAAATGGTCAAAACGTTGATAGTCTGTGATTTAACTATCAAAGAAAAACACATGTGCAAACAACGATATTATTTCCAGATGGAAATTATATCGATCAATCATCATTTAACATATATATATATATATATATATATATATATTCACATTGCCTTATTTCCTATGTTTAGAAAATATATGTTATTAACACTGGAAATCATTTCCATGTCTTAATTACGTATTACTAATCTTCCACATCTATCAGATCTAACTATAAACTAACAAGAGAACAACTTCCTAAGTATAAACCCCGAAGGCCGAAACCAACATCAGATCGATACTCAGGAAACCATTCAACTTATTAATCTCTAGTCAGTTTCTAATTTCTGTTTAACTCCATTTTGATTAACTATGTTCGATTAACTCCTTTCGATTTACTCGACTAGACTAACCATATTCGATTAACTCGTTTCGATTAACTAAATTCGATTAACTCTTGCAGGCGTGTACATTTTAAAAACAATGCAATGTGTTTTCCTAGTTTTGTGTTGGTAGTCATATTGCTAATTGAACTAGGAAATTCAATAAAAGGTTGGTTTGCGTTCTCCGTTCTCCGTCTGTTTGTTTTGAGCAAACAAATACATAGTATTCATTTGTTAGTTTTAAAATGTTAGGGTACCCTATTATAAAATTCCGTTCACATATGACCCGCTATGACAGAAATAAAAATACCATTGTGACCCGTAAGGTACCACGAATTCAAAAATATAAAAATACCGGTAGATTAACTCATATTGTGAAACCTCAAAATGTTGATTACAGGCTGCAAAATATTCTAAATAAAAAGTTGCTTATTTAATTAATTAAAAATTACAGAAAATTCTAAAAATTAAATTATCACTACGTCTCAAAAGAAGCTTGTCTAAATTCGAAATCGGTATCTAGTTATATCGAATAAACCGTTACGGTCGATAAATGATTCTATAGCGACTATTTTAAAATTTGATTTGGATACAAATCAAAATCTACACGACGAAATTCCAATTTTTCTCTTCCATTAGAAAAATATACTTCACCAGCTCCTAACGTTTCTTGTTTCACAGAAATCTGATTTAAAACGGCTTCTACATATTCGTTTGAAGTTCAAATCGCCAAATAGCGAACTGCCACGCCATTTGGGGATCGATTTTAATTATAATATAAACTATACGTTCAACTGTCGTCGATTGAATATATTTGTTCATATAATTCAACTCTAAACTGAACTATATATTTTAAATAATCCAATTCACACAATATTGTGAATTCCACTATTTTTGATTACTTCTGAATTAAATATATTATTCTATTATTTATATTAATTAAATATAAATATTATTTAATTCTGGTTATCGATATCGCCACTTGGTATTTAATAATTACAATAATTAATTATTCGAAGCTAAAAATGCAGGTCATTACACATACATAAAGTAGCTTGGAAAATCCTATGTAAACCAACACTAGAAGGAGGCATAGGATTGTAGCCATTTTCCGAATTAAGGAGGGAAGCTTCTATTAAGTTAAAGTGGAATCTATTAACAGAAGATAACTTATGACCTACATGGATGAGAAGAAAATATTGCTATGGCAAGCATTTTTGGAGCAAGCTTATTAATAATAAAGCATCAGGTACATGGAAATATTTCCTACGATTAAGAACTACATGTAGAGAGTTAATTGATAAAGTGATTACGAATGGTAGAAATACCTCCCTTTTGTTCGACCCTTTGATTAATTGTACATGTCATGTTGATCTACTTGGATTTTTAAGAGGTTTCGGGCCGTAGGTACTGCTGATGTATTGGCGTTAGTGGTGATACAAGATGGATCAATACGATCTTCGCTGAACCCAGCAACTCGTGAAGCCGCTACTGATATTACTCATATTACAACCTGCATAAAAAAAGAGAGATGATTTTGAGTGGTGCGATTGAGGCATTTTTCCATTTTCAAAATCATGGAACAAGGTGCTTGAATATGATGATATAAAACCTTATTATAAGGTAGTGTGATAGACAGAAAACAGTCGAAGTATGTCATTTATAACATATCTGGCTATCAATGAAAGACTCAACATCAAGGAGAGATTACATGGTTTTGTCATTATTTCAAACATGATCTGTTCATTGTGTAATAAGGAAAAGGAAATCATTGCCCACCTTTTCTTTAATTGCGATTACACGACAACGATTTGAGGTTCAATCAAGCTTAAACTGGGGATAGTCCTAATCTAATCAAAGAATGCATGCGTATTCAGTCAATGTGATCAAGTTAAGGATATTGCATGTGCTGCATTTACTACTACAATTTAATTTCTATGGCAAGAACGCAATTATAGGGTGTATTCTAATATGAAGTGTGATTTTATCTACAAGGTTGCACGAGTAGAGAAGGAAGGTTAGTACCTGGTGAAGGGAAATCGGAGCAAGACTCTATGGACAGAAAGTAATTTGTGTGTGTGTGTGTGTGTTTTTTTTTTTTTTTTTTTTTTTTTTGCAAAAATGGGAAATAGAGCTTTCATATGTTGGATGATCTATGAAGAAGATAAAATTATAATGAAGTGTGGGGTTCTCATTTTAATTTTGGACCATTGTAATGTAAGATTTGTTAATGTTGTACAAGGTGTAATGTTAACATATGAAGTTTATATGTTCACTTTTTTCATGTAAGGTACCCAATAGAGGTATTGCAAGGTTTTATTGAGGCATGTAAATTATGTACACAATTGGTATTAACAATAAAGTGTACTAATATATACGTATGTGTGTGTATGTGTATGTGTGTGTGTATATATATATACACACACACAAACACACACACTAATAATGTCAATACTTAATTGTGGTGAAGCCTTTTTAAACTTCATTTCCCGCACCAGCTAATCCATGTTTTACCATACACCATCCCACGTTTCGGTCACATGACCCATTTTCTTTCCTTTTCTTCTCCACTGAAAACCACTTCACTTCCCTACCCCCTTTTTAAAAGATCACCAAATTGCTACGATACTCACTTGACAGGCTCCGCATTCTCATCGCATTATCATGGCTGAAGACCACCGCAGTGAAACTGATGGTGCACCAAATCATCATCACTCACGGTACAGATTTTTTAGATTCTATCTGAGTTTAGTTTAGAGGTTGTTAGGGAGAAGGACAAACTTTGCCGAAAAATTGGGCTAAAGGACATGAAATTTTACTTTTAGTCTGAATGACAAACTTTGAAGCAAAATTAAGCTGAAGGAAAATGCCAAATGTAATTAGCATTATATTCAGTTTTTTACACTATACGAAAATGCTAAATGTAATTAGCATTATTCAGCTTTACAATGCAGAAAATGCTAATTATATTTAGCATTATCCTTTGGTCTAGTTTTTTTTCAAAGTTTGTCCTTCAGCCTAAAAATAAAACTTGACGTCCTTCAGACTAATTTTTTTCCAAAGTTTGTCCTTATGCCTATTTTCCACTTTAGTTTTTTCATCTTAATTTGTACATTTTACTTAAATCGCCACTTCATCAAGTGTTTCTTTTATATTCATAAAATCATCACAGTTTAAGCTATCATCAAGATCTTGCAGGAAGCAAGAAGAAACTTGAAGGTAATAACTTAAAGTTATAGATGGATTAGTGCCTATAGTGGTTTAATTTGGGTACATATCTTATTCCATGATTTATTTTCAATACAGTTTTTTTATTATTCATTGGCATTTGGAGTTTATAGGATGCCTCCTGTTATGTAACGATGGTTGAACAAAGCCCACCTTCCTTCTAGTATAGGGCACACACATCTTTGTAACAAAATGAATTACTACTGTTACGTGTGTAACGGCCCAGGAACTTTCGACCCCGAAAATCGACACAAAAGCACCATGTCGAACATTCAAGCATCGAAAACACTGGAATGTTATTAGAAAGAAATTAGAGGATGAGATAAGAAAGAAAGAAATATTACAACAGAAGAAGAATTTATCACAACACAGGCTCATATCGCAGCGGAATAAATATAATATAAAAATAAATCTTTATTGTAAACTTGGAAAAATACTTACAATTAGAGTACATCTATCAAGACAATCTGGACAGTTATAATTATCTGTCCGCATATACAACACACAACGGAATAAATACTAATATGTCTAAATTGCTTCAGCACGTCTCCTGAACTTCATAGTGTCCAACAACCTGAACCTGTACAACCCAGTCTAACCCTAGCATTACAAACACCGGGTCAGTCTGGTGAACCAGAGTGAGTAAAACACACTAAGTTTACGGGAATCATCCAACTAGATTTTAAATTTCAAAATCTTTTTGAAAGATAAGGGTAATCATAAGACCAAATCCACACAAAAATATGGACGGTTTTTACCTTACGATAACCCAAAACATTTTGAAATCATATACATATTCTGATATTATCATAGTGTTTAAATACAAATAAATAGAATCTAGAGGAACGCTTGCATATCACGCTCTACATATATAGTATACAATCAAAACCGCGGACACTTATTGGAGATTGGATTCAGACTATGACAAGGTATGGAACCACCTGCCGATAGTGTATCTCTAGAGAGGAATACACTGGGTTCAACAAGAACGCCTTGCAACCCAGCCACACATGACCGACCACTCATTTCTCTTGAGTGTATCGAATATATTGTCACCTTACGGCTTTTGTCGCGGCCACCGTAGTTCCCGGGAGATATACAAATGAAAAGAAGTAACAAATATGAATATTCTCTAGATGGTGACAATACATGTAACAACCCGCATTCTACGCATCTAGGATCGTAGAATATTTATTTCATTTTCATATGAAGTCGTATGGTCATGTAACTTTGGGAGACGACTATTGGGGTCATTTCCCATGTTCATGATTTTTGTCGATTTTTAAATGACCGTTTTGCCCCTAGTTGGTACTGTTTTGGCCATAACTTTTGACTGGAAAGGAATTTTGACTTGAAACCACTTCCATTGGATTCGAATGATGGTTTCTCTTTCCGTAGAGTGGTTACATTAGCCAAACGGGCTTACCGTTTGGGAGATATGGCTGAATTAAGGTTTAAAGGGTTAAAAACAGCTTAATTGGGCTAAACCGGGTGATTAGCAACTAGGCCCAATGGGGGATTTCGGGTTTAGGGGAATATGAGGGCTGATAGGGTTAGAATTTCGGTTTCTTCCTCATTTTTCCAGCCGCCACTTGCTTTCCTTCAACCTAGTCATGGCCTCCACCTTCTAATTTCATCCCAAATCACCTTCTAATCACTTTCTAATCAAGTCTTGGCCTAATCTACATCAAATCAAGGCGGATTAGCATCAAATCAAGATAAGAGCTGCTGCTAAGCATTGGGAGTGGATCCAAATCAGAGGACATTTCAGATCTATAGTTTAATTTGTGGCAAAGGTGAGTGATTTGCATTGTTTTTCACTAATTACGGCTAATTATGGTAATTAGCGAAGATTAGCGAAATTATGGCTCAGAAAAATCTAGAAAAATTCCTAAAATTCTAAAACATCATTTTATGCCTCTGATATGAATTTGGGTTGATTTCGACTAATTTTGTAAATCCCGGAATTTGGGGGATTAAGGAGTAATTAGTGATAATTAGCGAAATTATGCATGTTAAAAATCTGGAAAAATATGCAGAAATTCATAAATATTGTTTTAAGCCTCTGTTAGAAAAATTGGCTAATTTGGTTAAGTTTTGCTAATCCTATTGTTAGATTTGCTTAAACATGCTTAAGGGGAAAATATGGATTTTTGGGTATGTTTGATCCATTTTAACCTATGATATTGATGTGAATGATGTTTGTGGTTGATTATGCATGTTGCTATGACTGTATGAAATGCTTTGTGATTAATTTCAATAGTTAGAATGGTCGAAAACGTCGTCGAATGGCGTAAACACTTGCTGGAACAGTTTCAGAAAACAGTGCAGAGTTCAGATCGGATCGGATAAGGGGGCTCGGATCGGATATGTAGAACTGAGCAAAGAATCCGATCGGATCAGAACCCAACACTTGGGAAAAGTGGTAAAAAGGAAGGCCACGCTAGCTAAACTGGGATCGGATCGGATAGAGGAAGACGGATCAGATCGGATAGAGGAAGACGGATCGGATCGAAGGGGACGGATCGGATCGGAAACACAAAGGCGA
The DNA here is from genome assembly GCA_030737875.1 of Allium sativum. NCBI lineage: Eukaryota > Viridiplantae > Streptophyta > Magnoliopsida > Asparagales > Amaryllidaceae > Allium > Allium sativum. The sequence continues at coordinate 721,753,857 of CM060909.1, read as the reverse complement.
ATCAGAGCAGGAGCACAAAAGCGGATCGGATAGGAGCATATGAAGGGGAGCATGAAGACGGATCGAAAGCACAAACCAAGAAGGACCTGACCCGACCCGAAAGGAAGCACCGACCCGACCCGAAGAAGAAGAAGCAGCTGACTCGAACCCAGAGGAACGCCGACCCGAACCGACGGAGGACAACCGACCCGAACCGCACCAGGAGAAGACCCGACCCGAACAGATGAAGGACACCCGACCCGAACCGATGGCTTGAGAAGGAACCCGACCCGATCCAGTATTGACCAATAACCCGAGATGCAAAGGTAGTCCAATATGGGAAGTTAGAGCTTAGGATCCAGATGGGAACCAATGAGTTCACTTCATGATTGGGCTTTGCTGCGGGACGTGTGCAAAGGGGTTGTCGGTATTCATAACTTTGGTCCACCACTGAGAGGGATAGTGGGCTTGTAGTGATAGTTACACGGGATTGGATTCCGCCATGGCCCAAAGTATTAGGTGACCAAAGTAGTGGATATCGTATGCTTTACGCACTGAGTGAGGGATGTGAGGATGATTGCTATGCTTGATTGTTTGACATCACTATGACATGCACACCCCCACCCCCGTTATCTTTACACCATTTGAAAGGGCACCTTAGAGTGTTGTACAGTATGTAGTGCTAACTCTTTGGTTACAGGTCCAGGTTCAGGTATGATTGGATTATACCTGTTATTATTTTGTTTAGATGCTTATCGCTCATACCAGGCTTTATGTCTGACCCAGAGTTTTATGTCTCCTCTTATTACTCTGGGTGCTCACACGAGCAGACTAGAGACAGGTTATGGTTAGCTGGTGATGCGCGAGTAGCTGATTCGGAGGCGAGCAGGAGGCTTCCACGTATGATATATAGATATTCTCCCTGTGTCGTTGGTGGTTGCTACTTGGGCATTAGTAGTGTACCTCCATTATCTTGCTTTTGCTTTGAGACAGTTTGAAAAGTTGTAATAAGCTATATTTTGGATTTCCGCTGCTATGATGATCAGTTCTGGTTTTTAGCTTATGCACTGTCTCTCCTGTTTTATGCCAAGTATGTTATTATTATATTTTGTTCTATGCGCTGTGAGACACTCTACAGATTCCTTGTTAGTTCATTTCCTTCTTCCCTTTTTCTTCTGACGACCGTCCCGTGCTAACTGGACATGTGTACAGCGCACCTTTGGAGGAAATGTCGGTTGGTGCGGGGCGGGTCGTCACACTTGGTATCAGAGCTCTAGGTTGCGTAGTTAACCTAGGGAAAGACACTAGGGAGAGTTAGTACGTATATGAGAGCGCGTATTTGTGATTACTTTGGTTTTCAAAAGCTAGTTATATATATACTAGTAGTATTAGTAAGGATGAAGTCGCACTGCACTAGTACCACTATGGAGATGGCTGATTCGTTCTCTTTACAGATTGAACGATGAGCCGAAACCTGAGGAACAATGGTCCAAGGGGTAACAATAGGAATGACCCAGACTTGAGGACGATGTTCACCAACTTCATGCGAGATATGATTAGGGATGCTCAGGGAGCAGTCCCTAATGCTGCTAATGGTGGTGGTGCAGTGGTGCAGGCGCCTAGGGTCGATTTCGCCAAGCTGAGCAAGGATTATACTAACCTTGGTGGAAAGCCGTTCCACGGAACGGAATCGGCTACGGATTTTCAGAATTGGTTGGATAGCTGCGAGCGCATCTTTGAGGACTTGGGTATCGAGGATGCGATGAAGAGAAGGCTAGCATCCCGTCAGCTGCAAGGACGGGCAATGAATTGGTGGGATGCCATTAAAGCAGCTACTCCCGAGGATCAGATTACTTGGGATCAGTTCAAGGCTCGCTTTAGCGATAAGTTTATCCCAGCTGCTCAGAAATCAGAGTTGTTTAGGAAGTTTCTGGAGTTGAAGCAGAATGGCAGGGCTATCTCGGAGTACGTTGCTGAGTTCGACACTTTGTCGAAATATGGATTATCTTTGATTGATACTGCCGAGAAGAAGAATGAGAAGTTCATAACTGGCTTGGATGGATACTTGGGGGAAAGGCTTATAAACCACATCGATGAGACGTTTGACTCGATTGTGGGAAAAGCATTAAGGTCAGAGAGTCTTTACCCTAAGCCAAAGATTGAGGTTGCTATTACATCAGCAGAGGAACCAAAGCCGCAAGAAAGCGGTGGAGGTAAGGAGAATCCCCAGAGAAAAAGGAAGCAGAATCAGGCCCAAGCTAAGGATGGTCCAAAGAAGAAAAGCAGGGAAGATTCTGAGTGTTTTAGCTGTGGCAAGAAGGGCCACTATGCTAGAGATTGTCGAGAAAAGCCTGGGGAAAGGAAGTGCTTCAATTGTGGGCAAGCGGGACATCACAAGAATGAATGTCCACAACCTCCTAGGGAGAAGCAGATCGTGAAAGCATATGCTATCAACGCCGTTCCTTCTTCGTCGAATGCCCCAACTGCGGCGCAGAAGGAAAAAGGTGTCGTTATTCGAGGTATGCTTTCTATTTATGATGTTCCTATTCTAGTTTTGTTTGATGTCGGGATTTTTCCATTCTTTTATGTCTAGTAACCTGGTGGATAAGTTGGAATTGGAACCCGATAGTCGATAGACCCCTAGTAGTGACAAACCCGATGGGTGGTTTGACTAACCTTTGTAGGATTTGTCGTAATTTGGTCTTATCGAGTCATGGATGTATGTTTGTTGTGATTGCTTTATTTCGAGCTTTACTAGGTTTGGCTTGATTTTTGGGAGCCGATTGACTCCAAAGGTATAGAGTGGTAGTAGATTGCGAAGAGTCTTTGACGACCGTTAGAGTGAATGATGGACGAAAGGTGGTATTGGATCGCCTACCTTATGATGAAGATGATAACGGGAGTTAGAGAAGCAAATGTACATTGGATGTACAGTAGTTTGGTCAGGACTTGGTCATGCGACCGACGATAGTTTCAAGCAAGATTGGCGAGGATAGCCAAAGTCCATTATGGATGCTTGAATGTTTGGATGTTTTGCTCATATCATCTCACGTATATTGTCTGAACTCGGAGGAGATGTTCCTTGGGTGCTTGTCTGATATTGGTTTAGGCCTTTGGGGCTTGTGCTTGGGGAATGTCGAGGTCGACTAGGATGGTTAGCGTGAGAGATAAGTGGTTGTTGTGATTCTCATTGGATGATATCTTGGTACACTCGAGGAGTGATGTACAGCTCGTAACATGATAGGAATGTTCGATGGTATAGATTACCCGAGTTAGACTCAATAAGGTTATGAGATTACTCGAGTGGGACTCGAGAAAGATGCAAAGTGATGGATTGTTTAGGACCCTACGTTGATGTTCTTTTTGAAAGAATAGGATGTACTCGTTGATCATGGAAGATGCAACGAAGGTTGGGACGATTCAAGTTGGACTTGAACTCGTAAAAATAAAATAGGTGTTTGATTGATCTTAGAGATGCAATAAATAGGGAGACGACTCACGTTAGACTAGAGTTTGTCGATGATGAATACTCAAGACTGGGTCTGAGTTATAGATTGGCTCGGGTTAGACTCGAGAAGGCTGCAAGGAATTGGATTCGGCTCGAGTTGGACTCGAGAGGGCAGCAAGAAAACGGGTAGACTTGGGTTGGACTCAAGTATTTTAGGAGGACTAAAAGCAGGGGTATATGGGGACGCCCATTACCTTGGATCCGTTGGACGTGATCTAGTTATCCTTGGAGGATAAACGTACGTTGGACGTACGGTAGTCCGTTTGGAGGCGGGGCTTCCATTAGTTTTAGTTATGCTTGGAGGATAAATGTATGTTGGACGTACGGTGGGTTGTTTGGAGGCGGGGCTTCCATTAGTTATTGATGTTGGTTAGACCAGACATACAGGTATAGACGTATTTATGGCTTTAGCAGGTGATGGATAGGATTTGTTTGATAGATGCTATGATTGCTATGTTTGTTCCTATCTTTCTTTTCTTAGGTAGACTGTCACCTGTAGGATCCTGTTGAATAGAAAATAGGATAAGTTTGTTGATCATGGTGATATGACGAGAGTAAGATACTTTACGTTAGACTTGAAGTATGTTTGGGAATTGTAGAGCGTCCGTTGATCTTGGAGATTCAGCGGATATAGGAGCTTCAAGTTGGACTTGGACTCATAGGTAGGGTACCTAGATTCATTGGATGAGTCTAGTTCACCTTTGGAAGGTGGATGTACGTTGGACGTGCAGTACGAATGTGGGTAGGGTACCTAGATTCATTGGATGGATCTAGTTCACCTTTGGAAGGTGAATGTGCGTTAGACGTACAGTACGGATATGGATGTAGTGCCTAGGGTCATTGGATGGATCTAGTTTGCCTCTAGGAGGTGAATATACGTTGGACGTACAGTGTGGATGTAGGCAAGATTCGGGTTAGACTCGAAAGGATATTTGGAATGTGGTTGGTAATTTAACGTATATGGTTGGATTACCCAAGAAGATGACAGTATGGATGGATGCCGTAGTACCGAACTAGGTGCGGTAACTGATGCATTGGGTAGGAGGCATGCCAGTTTAGAGGCTATGTTTTGGAATGAAAGCAACTAGAGTATATCATGGGATATAACTTCAGACCTAAGTGTGAATTGGATTCAGAAACGCTAGTAAGCTTAACGATTAGATCGATCTGGATTTAGTGGATCAGTTCCAGTCATAGGGACGATCCTAACTTATTGGAAATCACCGCTAAGATAGAGATGGAGATCGATGGCGAGGGAACGGCTGTACTTGGGAAGTAGAGGATAACATAAGAGAGTCGTATCCAAAGCTCTTCGCCTGACAAGACTTTAGCGGCGATGATTCTTCCTTTGTTAGAAAACCGCATGCTAGGATAGGTTTGTTGTACTATCATGTATGTTTGATTGTTGAAAATTGGTTGATAGGCATGCGGGATCCATTGCTTGTTTCTTAGTTAAAGAATTTCGGGGGCGAAATTTCTTAAGGAGGGAAGAATGTAACAACCCGCATTCTACGCATCTAGGATCGTAGAATATTTATTTCATTTTCATATGAAGTCGTATGGTCATGTAACTTTGGGAGACGACTATTGGGGTCATTTCCCATGTTCATGATTTTTGTCGATTTTTAAATGACCGTTTTGCCCCTAGTTGGTACTGTTTTGGCCATAACTTTTGACTGGAAAGGAATTTTGACTTGAAACCACTTCCATTGGATTCGAATGATGGTTTCTCTTTCCGTAGAGTGGTTACATTAGCCAAACGGGCTTACCGTTTGGGAGATATGGCTGAATTAAGGTTTAAAGGGTTAAAAACAGCTTAATTGGGCTAAACCGGGTGATTAGCAACTAGGCCCAATGGGGGATTTCGGGTTTAGGGGAATATGAGGGCTGATAGGGTTAGAATTTCGGTTTCTTCCTCATTTTTCCAGCCGCCACTTGCTTTCCTTCAACCTAGTCATGGCCTCCACCTTCTAATTTCATCCCAAATCACCTTCTAATCACTTTCTAATCAAGTCTTGGCCTAATCTACATCAAATCAAGGCGGATTAGCATCAAATCAAGATAAGAGCTGCTGCTAAGCATTGGGAGTGGATCCAAATCAGAGGACATTTCAGATCTATAGTTTAATTTGTGGCAAAGGTGAGTGATTTGCATTGTTTTTCACTAATTACGGCTAATTATGGTAATTAGCGAAGATTAGCGAAATTATGGCTCAGAAAAATCTAGAAAAATTCCTAAAATTCTAAAACATCATTTTATGCCTCTGATATGAATTTGGGTTGATTTCGACTAATTTTGTAAATCCCGGAATTTGGGGGATTAAGGAGTAATTAGTGATAATTAGCGAAATTATGCATGTTAAAAATCTGGAAAAATATGCAGAAATTCATAAATATTGTTTTAAGCCTCTGTTAGAAAAATTGGCTAATTTGGTTAAGTTTTGCTAATCCTATTGTTAGATTTGCTTAAACATGCTTAAGGGGAAAATATGGATTTTTGGGTATGTTTGATCCATTTTAACCTATGATATTGATGTGAATGATGTTTGTGGTTGATTATGCATGTTGCTATGACTGTATGAAATGCTTTGTGATTAATTTCAATAGTTAGAATGGTCGAAAACGTCGTCGAATGGCGTAAACACTTGCTGGAACAGTTTCAGAAAACAGTGCAGAGTTCAGATCGGATCGGATAAGGGGGCTCGGATCGGATATGTAGAACTGAGCAAAGAATCCGATCGGATCAGAACCCAACACTTGGGAAAAGTGGTAAAAAGGAAGGCCACGCTAGCTAAACTGGGATCGGATCGGATAGAGGAAGACGGATCAGATCGGATAGAGGAAGACGGATCGGATCGAAGGGGACGGATCGGATCGGAAACACAAAGGCGAATCAGAGCAGGAGCACAAAAGCGGATCGGATAGGAGCATATGAAGGGGAGCATGAAGACGGATCGAAAGCACAAACCAAGAAGGACCTGACCCGACCCGAAAGGAAGCACCGACCCGACCCGAAGAAGAAGAAGCAGCTGACTCGAACCCAGAGGAACGCCGACCCGAACCGACGGAGGACAACCGACCCGAACCGCACCAGGAGAAGACCCGACCCGAACAGATGAAGGACACCCGACCCGAACCGATGGCTTGAGAAGGAACCCGACCCGATCCAGTATTGACCAATAACCCGAGATGCAAAGGTAGTCCAATATGGGAAGTTAGAGCTTAGGATCCAGATGGGAACCAATGAGTTCACTTCATGATTGGGCTTTGCTGCGGGACGTGTGCAAAGGGGTTGTCGGTATTCATAACTTTGGTCCACCACTGAGAGGGATAGTGGGCTTGTAGTGATAGTTACACGGGATTGGATTCCGCCATGGCCCAAAGTATTAGGTGACCAAAGTAGTGGATATCGTATGCTTTACGCACTGAGTGAGGGATGTGAGGATGATTGCTATGCTTGATTGTTTGACATCACTATGACATGCACACCCCCACCCCCGTTATCTTTACACCATTTGAAAGGGCACCTTAGAGTGTTGTACAGTATGTAGTGCTAACTCTTTGGTTGCAGGTCCAGGTTCAGGTATGATTGGATTATACCTGTTATTATTTTGTTTAGATGCTTATCGCTCATACCAGGCTTTATGTCTGACCCAGAGTTTTATGTCTCCTCTTATTACTCTGGGTGCTCACACGAGCAGACTAGAGACAGGTTATGGTTAGCTGGTGATGCGCGAGTAGCTGATTCGGAGGCGAGCAGGAGGCTTCCACGTATGATATATAGATATTCTCCCTGTGTCGTTGGTGGTTGCTACTTGGGCATTAGTAGTGTACCTCCTTTATCTTGCTTTTGCTTTGAGACAGTTTGAAAAGTTGTAATAAGCTATATTTTGGATTTCCGCTGCTATGATGATCAGTTCTGGTTTTTAGCTTATGCACTGTCTCTCCTGTTTTATGCCAAGTATGTTATTATTATATTTTGTTCTATGCGCTGTGAGACACTCTACAGGTTCCTTGTTAGTTCATTTCCTTCTTCCCTTTTTCTTCTGACGACCGTCCCGTGCTAACTGGACATGTGTACAGCGCACCTTTGGAGGAAATGTCGGTTGGTGCGGGGCGGGCCGTCACAATACACCCTAATGGGTGCGACCCACATAGCCATGATGCCTGCCCGATTTTTTCTCATTTCCCAGTTGCGAGGCTTGAGGTTATAATTCTCCTTTTTGAACATTTGGCCAGCATTCATTTTGAATGCCACATCATCCATACACGTTGTCCGGGGACTAGACAACCAAAGGCATCCTCCTACCACATCCTAGGAATCACCCTATAGATTAGTAGAGAGTAGTCCTTGCAACCCATAGACTCCAACCACGACAGAATCACAGTCTATCTCTGGGAGCTAACAAGAGATTATAAGCAATACTTCCGCTTTTTGAAGATCTATGGTCTTCAAATGCTCCACTCGATCGTCGTCTGATCTCTTCCACGATTTCGTATTTGCTGGTCGAAATGGTTTTCGAATATAAATTCGATCCCGGTCTTTCCGAACCAACCATCGATAATTAGCCAGATTTGATAGTCCGTTATTTAATTATCAAATAAAAAAATATTCAACCATAAAAATAAAACAAGTTTACTGGTTCAGTACTTAGCATCACTTGGCCTTTTTAATTTTTCCATTCGTAAATCAAATCCTTAAAACTTCTAATATTTGGAGCAAAGCTTTTTATCTCTTATTTCAAAAATACAAGTATACTCAAAATAATCTTATTTTACTTAAAACATTTAAATCTTAATTTTATAATATTATTCATCGAAATCCTAATTTTACTTCTCTCGGCCATCCTCGTTTCTAAACTAATACCATTCTTGGAAAATCATGAAGTCATTCAAGTTGGGGTATTTTATTTACCTCTCAGACCTTGAGTCAACAACATTCTTGTCTTCAGAAAGATAGAAGTTTATCAATATAAGTCCCATTACACTAATTATCCCACATATTTCATTTACTACCCGTTCCAAAACATGGTTTCAATATCATATCCTCTCTTGGAAATCTTATTTCAAACTTCACCTTTTTATTTAATTTATGTATTAAGTAACTCTTATTTAATCGTCTCTATTAACTTTTCAATCTTTGAAACATTATATACACATCTTAGTTCTATTATAAATAGAATTCCTTATTAAACTTTAGATAAGTTTATTTCAAACCTAATTGGTTATATCTCGATTAAACCTCATTTCATTTTATATCGCGAACGTAGATTGCATCTTAATAACTTAACTCTCCATAACATTTTAATTCGAAACTGGGGTTTTTCATTTCGACTTCCATTACATACTCTCATTGTTCCTTAACTATAAATCAGTAAGAAAATAATTCCTTAAATATCAACGCCGAAGGCCAAAACCAACATCAAATCAATACTCAGAAGATCATTTAACTCAACCGATTCCCAGTTAGGTTCCAATTCTTCAAATTTCATATCTTGGATCTTTATTTCATTCATAAGATATTTAATATAATTTGTCTAAATATCTCTTTAATATAACCTTGGGTTTTATCACAAATTTGTTCAACTTGGATTAATAAAAATCTGATTAAACAGAATTCCAATAAGATTTTAATTTAAACTTCAATTTAACATAACTTGAATTCCTATTAATATAATTCGCTTAAAAAATATATTTTTAATTATAATATACCTTATATTTTCATAACTCTTCAATTATACACTTTAAATCCCAAGATTTTCCACTTTGATTGTTATAGCATATATAATAACCAATTATCAACATTTAATAAAAACGGTATACTTCACCATTTACTATTGCCATCAATTTAATACTTAATTTCAGTTAACTTAGTTGACTTGGTCAATTCAAACATGGTTAATTCCTAAATCAATTCCAATTCTTCTTCCCACCTAAATTAATTAAAAATATAATTAATTTAATTAAATCTCACTTATCTTGATTACTTTGATTTTTTTTAAATAAGTAATCCATTTCACTATAATCCTATTTTAATTATCTACCCATAAACAATTTATTCCAGCTATTTCTCGCTTGGTAAATTTCCTTCTTTTAAATCTCATTAACATAAGAATTTATTTAATAAAACCACGTAATAATTCATACGCTCAAATAATAAGTATTCGTCTCCTTCTTAATAATCTTCATTTCAATATAATATATTTCAAAACTATCCTCAGTCATAAAAAAAATTTAATAACTTCATTTATGTTGATTTACCTAACGGTAGATCGGTATTTATAAAACGATTTATTTCTAGGCCATCTGCTGCCATTTACCTAACCAATACTGCCCATTGGTTAATAACAAACAAACGCTGAATTTAAATTCAACTTTCGATGATTAAATCAATCATCCAACCCAACTGGTTAAAACAGTTCATATAATTGTGATATAAAATAAATAATAACTTTGAGGAATCAGTTGGATCCCTCCAACTTATTTTCCCTACATCCAAATACGTTAAAACAAAATAACATCACATATAATATTTAACCGTCGACAATATAGCAATCCAATCGTTCATATTTCAATTTAATACGTTTATATTTTTATAAACGTAACCAATGAGGCAAGTTACCTCCTTTGGAATAATCGTTAAAAATAACAATTTGTTTTAAATTAAATTAAACAAACGTTTAATTTAATCAGCTCAGTCAACCATGTAATTATATTTAGCATCCATCAAGCAACTAATAATCATAGTACACAAATATTTAAACCCAACTTATATAAAATATAAGTGGGATAAAAATTGAGTGAGTTGAACTCACCTTGCGTTTCCATTTGTCGTCAGAACGGCTCATTTCAGCTAAATTAAACCAGTGTTTAATTTAACTGAAATCTCAATCGCTATCCACTTCGTCCAATCCAGCTTCAATATGTTGCGCTTGTTAACATAGTCTCAATATCCCTTGTTGTGTTTGATTCTGATACATATGAGCACATTACACAATTCATCAGTATTCGGTATAACTTAAAATAACTAAATCTTAGTTGTATTTTATCATTATTAATGTTATTAGGACAAATTTGGCTACGTTTATTAAATTCCATAATTTACAAAGTCATGTCTACTCTCTTGCTTACTTCCTTTTGCGTCTTGTATGCACTAAGTTTCAGTCTGGGACACAAAACATTTGGCCATGTTAAAATAACAATTAAACACTTTTTAAAACTTGATTATGTAAATCACTTTCGTTGGTCCATGTTTATAATAAGACATCTACAGTTTATATAATACCCCAATTTTGGAATCGGCCATGGAATATATAGATTAGGAATGATTATTATTTAAATCATTTGTCACGTTGATATATGATCAGTTATATTAAATAAAATCAGGCATGTAGGCACATTTTATTGTTTCAAACTATCACCTCTCTGTCTGGAAAAACCCCCCACCGCCTGCCATATTTCCCCTTCTCCAATGATGCACTACGAGCTTTCCCGATTTGTTCCCAGCGTAACCACTTTTCCTTTTTTTTTCTTTTATAAACACTGCAAATATCTCTTCATTTTGTATAAAACAAGCCCAACGTCTTTTTTTTCTTCTCTTCTTTCGATGGGCTTTACCCTATTTATCATGGCCCAACTACCCACGTTATAAACAACCCACGAGAGCTATATCTTCTTCTACATTAAAGCTCGCAGGTGCTTCCTCTTCCTTGTCGATGCTCCAAACATTTCTTCCTCCGAAAATTACTACTGCTTCGATTATATTTTTTTTCTTCTCCATTTCATTTTAATCGAACCCCACTGTCCATTTAACACTGCTTCACCATCCGCTCCTCTACCATGCACCGCGCCACCTGCCTGATGACCGGGACCCATGCTTCACTGCCTCCGGCCCCACCTAGCGCACAGCCAGTACCACCCCCTTCATGCCATTACCCAGTTCTTCTCCGAAGTCCACGCATGTACCCGGTTCTTTTCCTTCCCTGAGACAACTCGCTACAGGTAGCAAAAAAATATACCCACTGCAGCTCCTTTTATTCTCGTCACTGTCCTTCTCAGCTGCCCCACTCGTCTGCTATTCTCCTCCCCAGTTCGCATTCAAACCAGAACCGCTACAGGCCCTCAACTAACGTACTTCAGCTCCACCAGAAAAAACGCTACAACTCCCAAAACTCATTACCTTAGCCTGATGCCATCTCCCAACTACTACAATAAAACCGTGTCATACATCTCCACCACTTTCATGAGGACTTGCGCTCGAGCCCATATGAACTTATAATCTTAGAATGAAAGCACAAAATCCAAACTGAAAAGCCATCCTCCAGTTTACTTCGACTACCACTTTCAGTTTGTGCAAGATAGGAGGGGGACAACATACAAATCTTCAGGCTAAGTGAATATTGATTTAAAAATTATTGTGTGGGTTGAATTCCCTCTATAACTTACAGTTAGATTTTAATGGAAACAATCCCTTTCGCTTTTCTGGGAATGGAGAAATTGATGATCGAGCTGCGAACTTATACACGCGAAAATGGAGATAAGGCTCATGTTATTTCCTACTTCGTTAGCCCTGTGCATGATAGGTAGCAGTGAAATTTAATTCCAGCTGAAAGAAATTTGAAACTTTTCCATGGGTAGGATTTCGTTGCGTACAATGAAGATCAACTATATTTATGGTCTCAGTTCAGCTATATGTCCTTCTCCCTATAGGTTTGCATGTGAATTTATTCAGAAAAAGAAGTATGCTGCATTATTAATGTGTAGCCATCAAATTTTTAGCTTTTAGGGTAGATTAGGCTGTGTCAAGTCATGTGAAAATATAGGCTGCTTAGGGTGTGTAGCTGTTGACAAAGAAAAGAGGAAATTAGGGTATGCTTCAGTGTAGAGGGTATGACTTGCAGTGTTGTTCATTCAAGCACAAAGGAGACTTGAGGTTTTTCCCTGTTTGTAGGTGGTGAGTAGGATTGTAGATGTAAGATGTGGGGTAATCACCGGGTGTAAACATGCAGAAAGAAAAACAGCTCATTTGAAAAGATATAACATGGCAGTGTATTTTCAATTCGCCAGAGGTTACATCACAACTTAGGGTAGATTGAAATATTAGACATAGGTAGGCTAAGGCTTAAGTATCGCACGTACACATTGGTCAGATCAATTAGTACAAGGTAGACGCATTCTTTTCAAATTATAGTTGCATGCCAACATGTCCGTGAAGTGATAAAACATAGCGGAATGGAGAAGCACACACGGACATGTTTTGATTTTTTATGAGATTTGTTTTTATATGGTTAGATTTTTAGGGTACCGGACCTTACAATTTTTTTTCATTTAAGGACCGCTATGGACAAAAATAAAAATATCGTTGTGACGAACGATGCCCTACGATTCCAAAAATATAATATTATGGACAAGTTAACTTATATTGTAAAACCCTAAAATTCTGATATATAGTGCAAAATACTCAAATAAAAAGTTACGTATTTTCAAAATAAAAAATTACGTATTTTCAAAATTAAAAATTACAGTAAATTTCCAAAATTTAAATTATAATTATGTCTCAAAGATCTCGTCCAAATTCGAAATCAATATTTAATTATATTAAATTATCGTTATGGTTTATAAACGATTCCAAAGCGACTTTCTGAAAATTTGAATCGGACATAACTTATAATCTATAACGTGAAATCTCAATTTTTCTCTTCCATTAGAAAAATATAATCAAATAAATTCAAGCGGTTCTTGTTTCACTGAAATCCGATTTATATCGGATATTGTATATTTAATTGAAGTTCAAATTTTAATATTATGAACTATCGTGTCATTTCGAGATCGTTTTAATTATATTATAAATTATATATATTAGAATTCCATTTTAAATAAATAAATCTAATATAAAATCCATTATACTTTCTAATATATTATATAAAACGGATTTAAATATTCCAATTTAAATGGCAGAAAAATCCGGGATGTTACATTCTTCCCCCCTTAAAAGAATTTCGTCCCCGAAATTGCAAGGTAAGAAGAATGCTCCGAACCCAATTATTTCAAAATAATTAATAAAAATCATTATGAAAATATTCTAAGTTTAAAATTTTACAAAAAAAATCGCCAGCATCTCCGCTGCACGGCTCGATCGAACCAACTACCATTGCCACTCCGGACCTCACTTTGATTAAAATAAAACAAAACCAAGTGGCTACTCAACTCAGGGGTATAGAATCAATCACTCAACCCATAATATTAAGGCTTACCTATTTGCAGGGCAACCAAACTTCGATAACCAAGCAAAGCACTAACAGCTCTTCATCTTCTAACTTGTACTTCAATCCGTAACTAAATCAACTCCCATAGCTTTCGGGTAATCTGTGCTAAATTTACAATGCCAGCATCAAACAACGGATTAAATCTTTTAGTTTCCACCCAAATTCTTGAAATTGGGACTCCTTTCTTTTAATCTATTAGACCGTTAATGGGCTCTATCCAATCTAACCGTCCAAGTAATTTACAATCAACTTAACCAAATTATTCGATTTTAATTTAATTGGTTTTTCTCAATTCATTTAATATTTAATATTGATCTTTACTGGGGTCTAATACACTTTAATATCAATCGGTTAGTATTCGGTTAACTTCGATTATTATTCATTCGATTTCAAATCCCTAGTCTATTCGATTTATTTTCATTACTCTGTTCATTTACACCACTTAACCAAGTTAAGTCATATTTCATATTCCACTTAACAAATAACTAACCAATAATGCATAATCAAATCAAACAATTTATATTTAACTTAATTTCCAAACTCCACGTCTATTTGGTTCATTCCAATATCTTTATCTCCACTTAAAAGAGTTAAGCTCCATTTCCATATTCGATTAACTAATTGAATTTCTTCCATTAGCTTAACTCCATTTCATAATCCAATTTCTGATCCATTTTAATTCAAAATTAAAATTCTCCTCTACTAATTTCGTATTGAAATTATCTTTTCTATACTGAACTGTTCAAACTTTATAATTCAATTTGAATTCTATTTAAATCTACCAAGCACACCAATACCGTACTAATTTGATAAAACTATTCATATTTCTATACAAGAATATAACTTGGGGAAAATTATTTCATTTAACCTCTTTGCGGAACAATATCGTGTCCATTGTCAATTCAAAATTGAACCGAACAAATAACACAATACAAAACATTTTATATAAAATATACAAATACGCGCTCTCGTATACTCAAACTCAATCTAGGGTATTTTTGACCCCATCTTTATCGAGTTACGCCACCGAGCCAAGATTATTCCTAAACCAATAGCTCTGATACCACTGTTACGGCCTAGGGATTTTCGACCTCGAAAATCGACACAAAAGCACTATGTCGAACATTCAAGCATCGAAAACACCGGAACATTATTAGAAAGAAATTAGAGGATGAGATAAGAAAGAAAGAAATATTAGAATAGAAGAATAAGAAGAAGAATTTATCACAACACAGTCTCACGTCGCAGTGGAATAAATATAATATAGAAATAAATCTTTATTGTAAACTTGGAAAAATACTTACAATCATAGTACATCTATCAAGACAATCTGGACAGTTATAATTATCTGTCCCCATATACAACACATAGCGGAATAAATACTAATATGTCTAAACTGCTCCAGCATGTCTCCTGAACTTCGTAGTGTCCAAAAACCTGAACCTGTACAACCCGGTCTAACCCGAGCATTACAAACACCGGGTCATTCTAGTGAACCAGAGTGAGTAAAACACACTAAGTTTACGGGAATCTTCCAACTAGACTTTAAAGTTCAAAATCTTTTTGAAAGAAAAGGATAATTGTAAGACAAAATCCACACATAAATACGGACGGTTTTTACCTTACGATAACCCAAAACATTTTGAAATCATATATAAATTCTGATATTATCATAGTGTCTAAATACAAATAAATAGATCTAGTGAAACGCTTGCGTCTCACGCTCCACATATATAGTATACAATCAAAACCGCGGACGCTTATTGGAGATTGGATTTCGACTATGACGAGGTATGGAACCGCCTGCCGATAGTGTATCTCCAGTGAGGAATACACCGGGTTCAAGAAGAACGTCTTACAACCCGGCCACACATGACTGGCCACTCATTTCTCTTGAGTGTATCGAATATATTGTCACCTTACGGCTTTTTTCGCGACCACCGTAGTTCCCGGGAGATACAGAAATGAAAAGAAGTAACAAATACGAATATTCTCAAGATGGTGACAATACACCCTAATGGGTGCGACCCACATAGCCATGCTGCCTGCTCGATTTTTTGTCATTTCCCAATTGCGAGGCTTGGGGTTATAATTCTCCTTTTTGAACATTTGTCCAGCATTCACTTTGAATGCCACATCGTCCATACACGTTGTCCTGGGACTAGACAACCAAGGTATCCTCCTACCACATCCTAGCAATCAACCTATAGATTAGTAGCGAGTAGTCCTTGCAACCCATAGACTCATACCACGATAGAATCACAGTTTATCTCTGGGAGCTAACCAGAGATTATAAGCAATACTTCCGCTTTATGAAGATCTATGGTCTTCAAATGCTCCATCTCGATCGTCATCTGATCTCTTCCACGATTTTGTGTTTGCAGGTCGAAATGGTTTTCGAATATAAATTCGATCTCGGTCTTTCCGAACCAACCATCGATAATTCGCCATATTTGATAGTCGGTTATTTAACTATCAAATAAAAAACATTCGACCATAAAAATAAAATGAATTTACTGGTTCAGTACTTAGCATCACTTGGCCTTTTTAATTTTCCAGTCGTAAATCAAAACCCTTAAAACTTCCAATATTTGGAACAAAGCTTTTTATCTCTTATTTCAAAAATACAAGTATACTCAAAATAATCTTATTTTACTTAAAACATTTAAATCTTAATTTTATAATATTATTCATCAAAATCCTAATTTTACTTCTCTCGGCCATCCTCGTTCCTAAACTAATATCATTCTTGGAAAATCATGAAGTCACTCAAGTTGGGGTATTTTATTTACCTCTCAGACCTTGAGTCAACAACATTCTTGTCTTCAGAAAGATAGAAGTTTATCAACAAAAATCCCGTTTCACTACTTATCCCACATATTTCATTTACTACCCGTTCCAAAACATGGTTTCAATATCATATCCCCTCCTGGAAATCTTGTTTCAAACTTCACCTTTTTACTTAATTTAAGTATTAAGTAACTCTTATTTAATCATCTTTATTAACTTTTCAATCTTTGAAACATTATATACACATCTTAATTCTATTATAAATAGAATTCCTTATTAAACTTTAGATCAGTTTATTTCAAACCCAATTGGTTATATCTCGATTAAACCTCATTTCCTATTTTATATCGCGAATGTAGATTGCATCTTAATAACTTAACTCTCCATAACATTTTAATTCAAAACTTGGGTTTTTCATTTCGATTTCCATTGCATACTCTCATTGGTCCCTAACTATAAATCAGTAATAAAATAATACCTTAAACATCAACCTCGAAGGCCAAAACCAACATCAGATCAATACTCAGAAGATCATTTAACTCAACTGATCCCCAGTTAGATTCCAATTCTTCAAATTTCATATCTTGGATCTTTATTTCATTCATAAGCTATTTAATATAATTTGTTCCAAACATCTCTTTAATATAACCTTGGGTTTTATCACAAATCTGTTCAACTTGGATTAATAAAAATTTGATTAAATAGAATTCCAATAAGAATTTAATTTAAACTTCAATTTAACATAACTTGAATTCCTATTAATATAATTCGCTTAAAAAAATTTAATTATAATATACCTTATATTTTCATAACTCTTCATTTATACACTTTAAATCCCAAGATTTCCCACTTTGATTGTTATAGCATATATAATAACCAATTATCAAAATTTAATAAAAATGGTATACTTCACCATTTATTACTGCCATTAATTTAATACTTAATTTCAGTTGACTTGGTCAATTCAAACATGGTTAATTCCTAAATCAATTCCAATTCTTCTTCCCACCTAAATTAATTAAAAATATAATTAATTTAATTAAATCTCACTTACCTTAATTATTTTTAAAATAAATAATACATTTCACTATAATCCTATTTTAATTGTCTAACCATAAACAATTTATTCCAGCTATTTCTCGCTAGGTAAATTTCCGCTCGCTTTCTTTTAAATATCATTAACATAAGAATTTATTTAATAAAACCACGTAATAATTCATATGCTCAAATAATAAGTAATCGTCTCCTTATTAATAATCTTCATTTCAATATAATATATTTCAAAACTATCCTGAGTCATAAAAAATTTAACAACTTCATTTATGTTGATTTACCTAACAGTAGATTAATATTTATAAAACGATTTATTTCTAGGCCATCTGCCATCATTTACCTAACCAATACTGCCCATCGGTTAATAACAAACAAACGTTGAATTTAAATTCAACTTTCGATGATTAAATCAATCATCCAACCCAGCTGGTTAAAACAGTTCATATAATTGTGATATAAAATAAACAATAACTTTGAGGAATCCAGGTTGATCCCTCCAACCGGCTTTCCCTGCATCCAAATACGTTAAAAATAAATAACATCACATATAATATTTAACCGTCAACAATACAGCAATACAATCGTTCATATTTCAATTTAATACATTTATATTTTTATAGATGTAACCAACGAGATAAGTTACCTCCTTTGGAATAATCGTTAAAAATAACGATTTGTTTTAAATTAAATTAAACAAACGTTTAATTTAATCATTTCAGTTAACCCTGTAATTATATTTAGCATCCATCAAGTAACTAACAATCATAGCACACCAATATTTAAAGCCGACTTATATAAAATATAAGTGGGATAAAAATTGAGTGAGTTGAACTGTAACGACCCGGAAAAAGGCGATCTTGGTTATCCGATATACAACACATATCGAATATCCAAGGATCGAAAATAACCGGAAAGTTAATGAAAGAAATTAGAGGGTGAGGAAAGATAAGATAGATACTTAGAATAGAAGAAAAAAAAGTACACAACATCATAGTAACACGAATCTCACAGCGAAATGAACAACATATAATAGATAATATATCCTTGAAATAAAATCAGTATATGTATAAACATCATTATCAAAGTACAACACTTACAACATAGCGGAATAATAATAACTATATAATCCTGAAGCCTCCTGCTCCAGCTCTTCAAGTATGTGTAAATCCCGACTACTTGACTGCCCATACAAAATTGGGCACCCAAGAGTTTAGGGAAAACAAAACAAAATAAACTCCGGGTCAGTCATGGGACTGGTATGAGTAAAATAGTTTAAAACAGTTCGAGCAAGTAAACGATATCTCATAAGACCACGCCATATAACGGAACGGGTTTTTCCCTTATGAGAATCCAAAATATCTTTATATAAAAAACCTTTTGATATTATAATAATGTCTATCAACCACAATATAATAATCATCTAGCAGAAACGCTTCCATCTCACGTTCTACATATATAGTATACAATCAAAACCGCAAGCCCGTATTGAGTAATGGATTTTCAACTATGACAAGGTATGGAACCACCTTTCGCTAGTGTACCTCTAGAGAGGAATACACTGGGTTCAACAAGAACATCTTGCAACCTGGCCACACATGACCGACCACTCATTTCGCTTGAGTGTATCGAATGTATATCACCAACGGTTGGGATCAGCAACCGTTTCCTGAATGGGACAGCATCAACAATAGATTTTTAGAAGTAAATGAAACTCTAGATCAGGTGATTATACACCCTAATAGGTGCGACCTACATAGCCATGCTGCCTGCCCAATTTCTGTCATTTACCGGATGTGAGGCTAGAAGCTACGCTTATCTTTTACACGCCACATGTTCATTCACATAGAATGTCACATTGTCATACCCTTTAAATCACAAATTGATTTATCCAAAAATAATCACGGGTATACAGCTAAGAGAAACGAATTCCTCCGCCACCAAACGTGAATACGTTTGAAGAGATCAACTTACGCAATCTATCAGATATACTCTGTCAGACCTTCGTCCATACAAGTTGTCCTGGGACTGGACAAACCGAAGGCACTATTCAGTATATCCATCTTAGGCACTATTATCTAAGATTTATACAACAGCCCTTGCACTTTACTCTGTCTTTAGTTATCTTTGGCATATATGATTCGCAATGCTTATGCCAATACAGAGTGGTTCTTCGGATAATAATCCAACCAGTCTCTCCATATTAACAATGTTAAAATGGTCAAAAAACTTCGATAGTCGGTAAGTTAACTATCAAAGAAAACAGGTGTGCGAACAACAATATTATTTCCAGGTGGAAATTATTTCGATCAATCATCATTTAACATTTATCTCTTTAGTTCATTAATTTACTTATCTCCTGTTTCTATATATTCTATATTCTTATTTTCTATTATCAGAAAACATTTCTGATTCTTGTTTGGAAAACATTTCCAAAACTCCTTCACGATCAAACCTTATCATTCCTTAGTTAAGAAGGAAGTCAATCAAGTTAGGGTATAATTACCTCTCAGACCTTAACTGAACAATGTTTTAACTTCGAAATGGTCAAAGTTTATCTTTTAATCTTTAATAAACTTCCTTACGAAACTCTCGGATTCTATTTACGAATCCACTTCTTTATTTGAAAACATTGATTATAACGATAACGTTATAATCCCTACTTTCGCAATATCTAACTTAACATCTAACTTTTTACTTCTTACTTTGAATAATTCCGTGCTCTAATTTATTTATAAATAAATAAATTTTGATTTAAACACCGAAAAGTATAAGTACTTTCACGAATTCGATATAATCGAATTCGACGATTAACTCTCTTCGAATAACTAATATTCGATTAACTCATTTCGAATAACTTATATTCGATTAACTCCTTTCGATTAAACTATAATCGATAACTCCTTTCGATTAAACTAACATCGACTAACTCCTTTCGATTAAACCATAATCGATTAACTCCTTTCGATTAAACCATAATCGATTAACTCCTTTCGATTAAACTATACATCGACTAACTCCTTTTGATAACTTATAATCGATAACTCTCTTCGATTAAACTAACATCGACTAACTCCTTTCGATTAAACTAACATTGACTAACTCCTTTCGATTAAACTAACATCGACTAACTCCTTTCGATAACTTATAATCGATAACTCCTTTCGATTAAAATAACATCGACTAACTCCTTTCGATAACTTATAATCGATAATTCCTTTTAACTCGATTCGAATAACTAATATTCGATAACTCCTTTTAACTCAATTCGAATAACTAATATTCGATAACTCCTTACTCGACCAACTCTAATCGATTTATTCTAATTCGATTAACTCTATTTAAATCCTCTATTGGTTAATTCTAATTCTAACTGGTTAACTCTAACTGATCAACTCTAACTGGTCAACTCTAATTGATTAACTCTGACTGATCAACCCTACTGATTAACTATGACTGATCGACCCTACTGATTAACTCTGGCTGATTTACTCTATTCGATTAACTCTAATCGAATAACTAATATTCGATTAACTTATTTCGAATAACCAATATTCGATTAACTCTCTTCTTCGAATAACTAAATTTGATTAATTTCTGTTGAATAACTAAATTCGATTAATTTCTGTTGAATAACTAAATTCAATTAACACCTCTCGAATAAACTGTATTCAATTAATTCCTTTTAACTTATTTCTTTTTTTCTATTTGTTTATACAAATATTTCCTTTTCTATTTGTTTACTTAACAAATAACTATTCCTTTTATCCTCTCTATTTATTTAACAAATAAATATTTCTTTTATCCTTCTATTTATTTAACCAATAATTATTTCTTTGATAACATTCTATTTATTTTGTATAAATGTTTCCTTTTTCAACTTTATTTATTTTCTAAATGAATAAATATCTCCCTTTTTATTCTATTTATTTCTCAAATAAATATTCCCTTTATAATTCAATTCATTTTCTAAATGAATATCCCTTTTATTTATTTATCAAATGATAAATATTCCTTTATAATTATTTTCACAAATAATTTCCTTTATAATTGTTTTCACAAATAATTTCCTTTATAATTGTTTTATTTATTTTCTAAATATATATTCCCCTTTATAAAATCCTATGATTTTATAAATACTTTATTTTCAAAATATTTCCTTTTATAAAATCGGTTGATTTTATAAAATTCCTTTATTTCAATATACATTGAAATATTTCTTTTTACATCCTAGGGTTTCTTATGATATTAAAAATATCGAATAACAATGATCAACATCATTCTAACACACGTAATCCATAACAGATTATATATCACATCATATATCGAAATATATGAAAACAATAAAATAAATGTTGAGGAATCCAGTCGGATTCCTCGAACCTATTTCCCTGCATCACAGATGTTAAACAATATAGATAACATCACTTTCATTTCAAGAAGAAATATTCTGATCGACAGAATTAATATTTAATAACGATATACATACACATATATATATATATATATGTATGTATGTATGCGTGTATATTTATAACCATAACTGTGTTTTCAATCAATTATTTAATAGTCCATTTAAACAGTTAACACACATCAATCAACAGATAATTATCAGTTCTAAATATACGTTAGAAAAATATAACTGTTCAGAGTTGGTGAGTTTTACTCACATTGGATGATCATCGTTAATAACGATAACCATCGCTTGATTCAGACGGACAATTTATTTTGGTATAAATTGTAACGAGCTTCGATTCACTCCCAGTCAGTTCCATGGTGTAGCCACCGTCCATACGATCACAACGGATCCTGTTTTGTTCAATTCCGATATCATACGAGAGAATTACATAATTAACACGAAATGCGTATCACGTTAGAACTTAACTCGTATAATTATTTAAATAATTGGGCTTACGGTTTAAATCCAGTCCACCTCTTCAATACTTGACCGTTCAAAAATAGCCTTTCCTTCCCAATATGAATACTCCAATCCAAATAGTTTCTTGTTCCCTTTCAAATGAAACATCCGCAAGCATTCTTCGTTTACCTTCTTCTTGGGTTCCCTTTTTCTTTTGTACTACACTGGGCCTTTCATCACCGGTCCAAAACCCGGACAAAAGCCCAACCCCTTACTGGTATGGTGTCTTCTTCCCAATCTCCAGGGCATACCCGCAGGAACCCATACCCTTCTGTCAATGTGAAAAACGTAGGCTTCAGATCTAGGATTGTCCACGCACGTATTCCCCTTGCCCTTTTTCCTCACATGTGACTTCGAGCTGCTCCAAGAAACTTGTCAGTACACCCATGTTTTTCACTCAGTTCAAACTTCATTCTCAAAAAGATGCTCCAGTCCGCATTTGCTACTCCCTCCGTCCTTTTTTTATACCCATTTCACATGAGAACAGTACCTCATCCCCTTCTTTTAAATATACAAGTACAGACCGCATTCTAGTAATACAAGGATACACCACATTTAGTAAATAAAAGTTTCCAAACTCTTACATGAAAAACAATACGCACCCTTCTTGTTTCCTACCTCAGCAACTCATGCCCAAACCGTATGGTGCTTCTTTCCATCTCCAATAAAACAAAATAAACCAAACAAGGTGCACTATACTTCATCGCTCCATCACCCTTCACGTCCCCACCCTGTATACTCACCATTTCAACGCTCCAACCCCACTGTTTCAGACCCAACACACCGTCTCACTCGCCTGCCTCCACCACAGTCCCTCCTTCCGACCTCAGGGACTCATCGCACCACATAAAGTTGAACCCCAAGCCACCACACACTCGCTCACATCGTCGACTGTCCCTTTGGCATCACGCTTCCACGGTAGGGCCCAACCCCAGCTCAAGCGTGCGTTTCCAGTGACGCTAAAATGAGTTCGAGACCCATAAAAATCATCCTGTACCGAAGAGAATGAAAAAAAACTAGGGGAAAGACTTAACTCTTTTGATTTTATTTCGATTTCACTTTTGATTTTCTTCTTGCGGTATCATGGAAGTGGCAGCCACCAGAGAATGGAGTATTAGCTTTTTAGGGTAAATTAAGAATGCTATTTATAGATTTTGATTTTTAGTTGGTTAGAGTTTTAGAGGAAGAGCTTTCTCCACAGTTTGCATTTTGAGGAGAAGAGTGGCGGCTGGAAACAACTATGCGTTGCCTTTATTTGATCACAGAAAAGGAATGGCTTGGTTTTTAGGGTAGGATATTCTTTTAGTTATAACATTTTGGTCATCTCATTTTATAAAACTTCGTTAATTACGAACGGCTATCGACAAGATCAAATACACCATCGTGACAATCAATGTGCCACGATCCCAGAAATATCAAAATACCGGTCGATTAACTCATATTGTGAAACCCCAAAATGTTGATTACAGGGTGCAAAAATGCTCCAAATAAAAAGTTTCTTATTTAATTAATTAAAAATTACCATAAAATTATAAAAATTAAATTATCACTATGTCTCAAAAGAACCTTGTCTAAATTCAAACCTGATGTTCAAATATTTTTAAATAACCATTATGGCCACGAACGAATATACCGTTGTTTTTCTGAATATTTGATTTGAACATAAATCAAAATCTACACGACGAAATCCCGATTTTTCTCTTCCACTAGAAAAATACAGTTCACCAGCTCCACACGTTTCTTGTTTCACAGAAATCCGTTTTAAAACGAATCCTGTACCTTCAGTTGAAGTTCAAATTGCCAAAGAACGAACTGCTGCGCCATTTCGAGCTCGATTATAATTATATTATAATTTATACGCTCAACCATCGTTAATTAAATATATTCATTATCGTAATTCAATTTTAAACTGAATTATATATTTTGAATTTCCCAATTCACACCATATTGTCATTTCAGCAAATTCTGATTGTTTCAGAATTAAATATATTATTTAATTATTATTTTAATTAAATATTCAAAGTTATTTAATTAAACGACCATTTAATTTTCTAAATCACTATTTAAATAATTAAATAAATTAATTATTATATCACTGAAAATACAGGTCATTACATGAACTCACCTTGCGTTTCCATTTGTCGTCAGAATGGCTCGTTTCAGCTAAATTAAACCAGTGTTTAATTTAACTAAAATCTTAGTCGCTATCAACTTCATCCAATCCAACTTCAATATGTTGCACTTGTTAACATAGTCTCAATATCCCTTGTTGTGTTTGATTCTGATACATATGAGCATATTACTTAATTTATCAGTATTCGGTATAACTTAAACTAACTAAATCTGACTTGTATTTTATCATTATTAATGTTATTAGGACAAATTTGGCCACGTTTATTAAAGTCCATAATTTACAAAGTCATGTCTACTCTCTTGCTTACTACGTTTTGCGTCTTGTTTGAACTTAGTTTCAGTCTGGGGCACAAAACATTTGGTCATGTTAAAATAACAATTAAACACTTTTTCAAACTTGGTTATGTAAATCACCTTCATTGGTCCATGTTTATAATAAGTCATCTACAGTTTATATAATACCCTAATTTAGGAATCGGCCATGCAATATATAGATTAGGAATGATTATTATTTAGATCATTTGTCACGTTGATATAGGATCGGTTACATTAAATAAAATCAAGCATGTAGGCACATTTTATTCTTTTTAACTATCACCTGTCTATCTGGAAAAGGTCCCCATCGC
This sequence comes from Allium sativum, assembly GCA_030737875.1. Lineage (NCBI taxonomy): Eukaryota > Viridiplantae > Streptophyta > Magnoliopsida > Asparagales > Amaryllidaceae > Allium > Allium sativum. The sequence continues at coordinate 721,728,589 of CM060909.1, read as the reverse complement.
CTACCATATTTCCCCTTCTCCAATGATGCACTGCGAGCTTTCCCGATTTGTTCCCAGCGTAACCTCTTTTCCTTTTTTTTTCTTTTATAAATGTTACAAACATCTCTTCTTTTTGTATAAAACAAGCCTAACGTCTTTTTTTCTTCTCTTCTTTCGATGGGCTTTACCCTATTTATCATGGCCCAACTACCCACGTTATAAACAACCCACGAGAGCTATATCTTCTTCTACATTAAAGCTCGCAGGTGCTTCCTCTTCCCTGCCGATCCTCCCAACATTTCTTCCTCCGAAAAGTACTACTGCTTCGATTATATTTTTTTTCTTTTCCATTTCATTTTAATCGAACCCCACTGTCCATTTAACATTTCTTCACAATCCACTCCTCTACCATGCACCAGGCCACCTGCCTGATGATCGGGACCCATGCTTCACTGCCTCCGGCCCCACTTAGCTAACCGCCAGTACCACCCCTTCACGCCATTACCCAGTTCTTCTCCAAAGTCCACGCATGTACCCAATTCTTTTCCTTCCCTGAGACAACTCGCTACATTCACCATAAAGATATACCCACTGCAGCTCCTTTTATTCTCCCACTGTCCTTCTTAGCTGCCCCACTTGTTTGCTATTCTTTTTTTTTTATACGTGTGGAACCTAAGACTTCACTCAAGCCATTGCTTGTCGGTCTTAGTAAACCCCACGGGTAGTGATATACCCCGATTTTTCAACGCCTTCACACTACCTAGGTAGTCACCCCTAGAAATTGGCAGAGGTGGCCCTCGAACCTGAGACCTATGTCTCATCCCAATTCGCCCACCTCTAACCAACTGAGCTAGGAGTGTCGGGTCACTTGTTTGCTATTCTCCTCCCCAGATCGCATTCAAAACAGAACCGCCACAGGCCCTCAACTCACGTACTTCAGCTCCACTAGAAAAAACGCTGTAACTGCCAAAACGCATTACCTTAGCCTGACGCCACCTCCCAACTACTACAGTAAAACCGTGTCATACATCTCCACCACTTGCATGAGAACTTGTGCTCGAGCCCGTATGAACTTATAAACTCAGAATGAAAGTGCAAAATCCAAACTGAAAAGCCATCCTCCTGTTTACTTTGACTACCACTTTCAGTTTGTGCGAGACAGGAGGGAGACAACATACAAATCTTCAGGCTAAGTGAAGATTGATTTATAAATTATTGTGTGGGTTGAATTCCTTCTATAACTTCCAGTTAGATTTTAATGGAGATACTCACTTTCGCTTTTCTAGGAATGAAGAAATTGATGATCGAGTTGCGTATTTATACATGCGAAAATGGAGATAAGGCTAACGTTATTTCCTACTTCGTTAGCCCTGTGCACGATAGGTATTAGCATTGCAGTGAAATTTCCTTTCAACTGAAAGAAATTTAAAGCTTTTCCATGGGTAGGATTTCGTTGCGTACAATGACAGGATACCAAAGCTCAGCTATATTTATGGTCTCAGTTCAGCTATATGACCTTCTCCTTATAGGTTTGCATGTGAATTTATTCAGAAAAAAGAAGTATGCCGCATTATTCATGTGTAGCCGTCAAATTTTTAGCTTTTAGGGTAGATTAGGCTGTGTCAAGTCATGTGAAAATATAGGCTGCTTAGGGTGTGTAGCTGTTGACAAAGAAAAGAGGAAATTAGGGTATGCTTCAGTGTAGATGGTATGACTTGCAATGTTTTCCATTCAAGCAGAAAGGAGACTTGAAGTTTTTCCCTGTATGTCGGTGGTGAGTAGGATTGTAGATGTGTGGGGTAATCACCGGGTGTAGTCACGCAGAAAGAAAAACAGCTCATTTGAAAAGATATAACATGGCAGTGTAATTTCAATTCGCCAGAGGTTACATCACAACTTAGGGTAGATTGAAATATTAGACATAGGTAGGCTAAGACTTAAGTATCGCACGTACACATTGGTCAGATCAATTAGTACAAGGTAGACGCATTCTTTTCAAATTATAGTTGCGTGCCAACATGTCCGTGAAGAGATAAAACATAGCGGAATGGAGAAGCACGCACGGACATGTTTTGATTTTTTATGAAATTTATTTTTATATGGTTAGATTTTTAGGGTACCGGACCTTACAATTTTTTTCATTTAAGGACCGCTATGGACAAAAATAAAAATACCGTTGTGATAAGTGATGCCCTACGATTCTAAAAATATAATATTATAGACAAGTTAACTTATATTGTAAAACCCTAAAATTCTGATATAGTGTGCAAAATATTCCAAATAAAAAGTTATGTATTTTCAAAATTAAGAATTACAATAAATTTCTAAAATTTAAATTAAAATTATGTCTCAAAGATCTCGTCTAAATTCGAAATCAATATTTATATATATTAAATTATCATTATGGTTTATAAACGATTCCAAAGCGACTTTCTGAAAATTTGAATTAGACATAACTTATAATCTACAACGCGAAATCTCAATTTTTCTCTTCCATTAGAAAAATATAATCAAATAAATTCAAGCGGTTCTTGTTTCACTGAAATCCAATTTGTAACACTCCATAGTTTTAAATATTAAAATTAATAAATTTAAGAATACTTAATTGTTAAAGTGAGAATTAAGACAAAGGGGTTACGCCATTGCGTTCGTCTCGAAATTATGCTTGGAATAAAGTCCAAGTTTTCAAAAATCGGACTTCGTATGAAGAAGTTATGGCCCTCAGAACTTTCAGAAATTTATATAAAGCAATTCAAAAAATTAAATACCAAGGCAGGTCGACCTAGGGATTGACCTACCCCAGGCCAGGTCGACCAGGGGGTCGACCTCCCTATATACAGGTCGACCTGGGGGTCGACCTCCGCCTCGGGCCAGATCTGAAACCTGGCATGTTTCTTTGTGTGATGATTTTATGACTCATTAGGGCTTGTGTGGCAAGTTCTGGTTGGTTCTCTTAGGTTTGAATGGCTCTGATTGGTCCTAGGTTTATCTAACGGCTTAGGTTGATTTAAACTTCTATAAAAGAGTACCTAGACTCAAACCCTAAACAAAAACAAAATTTGTCTCTTGGCCACCATGCTGCTGCTAGGATAGTTCTCCTTCCCAAATCTTAGGGATTGGCAAGTCAGAATTCTAATTCAAAAGACGAACAAATCATTCACTTCTCTAACCTATCTTTGTGAGTACTATTCCTTTCACAATATAATTAATAAATTAATTATGATGGACTGTAATTGGATTATGAGAACATGTTTGTTGAATCACATGATGTTGTTTAACTTTGTTATCTTATGTTGGTATATCTATTTCATATTTAACTTGATTAATTTTATATGTGAATTTTATGCAAGTTTGGGATGTTAAATCATGTGTGAATTTTATGCAAGTTTGGGATGTTAAATCATATGTTAATTCATATGTGAATTTTATGCAAGTTTGGGATGTTAAATCATATGTTAATTCATATGTGAATCTTATGCAAGTTTGGATGTTAAATCATATGCTAATTCATATGTGAACTTTATGCAAGTTTGGGATGTTAGATTGTATGTTAGTTTGAATATGAATCTTATGCAAGTCTATATGTGAATTGTACACAAGTTTATATGTGAATCAAGTATATACATATGCTAGTTTATATGCAAAAACATGTAGTAAATTCATATGCAAGTTGTAGAAATCCATATGCAAGTTTAGGTAAAAAAAAAAAAATTTACATTTTTGGGTGAAAATTATATTCACATATGCAAGTTAAGTGAGACCCATAATTTATATATGCAAGTTAAGTGAGACCCATAATTTATATATGCAAGTTCACAATTTCATGTTTAGATCTATATTTAGATCCATGGTAGTTTATGCAAATATATAATTATATATGACCATTGTCTATGCAAATTATTGGCTATGTGAATTTATGTTATGATTCCTATTTGCAAGTTAGATCTATTTTTATGTGCTATGCAAGTTGTGATGTTTCTTTTCTTTTTATGAGTTAGACTATTTGCGGGTCTAACATATTTCATATTAAATGTGCGAACGACGTGTGGGCAATGGGAAAATATTAAATATTAATATTGTGAATTGGCATAAAAATGGCTTAAAAGCATACAATAAATTTGAGACATTAATTGGCCTAATTTATATGCATAGGAATTATGGACATAATTTAGGTGACAATTATGGACATAGATAAATTTGGAAGTTATTGACAATTTGAAGTGGAGATATTAATTCAAATTGGGGTCGAATAATAATATGTAATAATAAATGCTAAGACACGAGGTTAGACTCGTTTGAGTTGTAAGACTGCCCGGACCCGCCCGGCAAATCCAGCAACCACAAATGGTAGTCTAATGTGAGAGGTCAAAGGCATAAATTAAATGCGTAATAAACGCCTAAGACACGAGGTTAGACTCGTTTGTGGTATAAGACTGCCCGGACCCGCCCGACACATCCAGCAACCACAGATGACAGTCTAATGTGAGAGGTCGTAGGCATAATTAAAAGAGGCTTAGACACGAGGTTAAGTTTGGCTTATGTTGGAAGTCTACCCGGAACCGCCCAGCATATCCAGCGGCCACAAGCAATCGACTTAATGTGGGAGGTTTGTGCATTAATAATTAATTAATGCTGATCAAAGAAGAATATGAATGACAAACAGAAGTTTGGTTGAGTGGAGGAATTCTCTGAGTACCAATTTGATGTTGATTTTGGTCTACGGGCCTGATACTTAGGGAGATATTCTCTTAACCAATGTATTAGTGAACTAAGATGTACTTAATCATAAATTAAGTAAAACATGTTATATATATATATGATACATAAAATGATAAGTGGATAGGGTTAAGACCAGCTTAACAAAAAATATATAAGTGGATAGGGTTAAGACCAGCTTAACCAGTAATCTGATAAGTAGGTAGGGTTAAGACCAGCTTAACCAATAATATATATTAATTTGATAAGTGGGTAGGGTTAAGTCTAGCTTAACCAATAATATATATATTAATCTGATAAGTGAATAGGGTTAAGACAGACTTAACCAACATTGTTTTGATAAGTGAATAGCGTTAAGGCAAACTTAACCAATATTAATTTGATAAGTGGGTAAGGTTAAGACCAGCTTAACCAAAAATATATAAGTGGGTAGGGTTAAGACCAGCTTAACCAATAATATATATTAATTTGATAAGTGGGTAAGGCTAAGACCAACTTAGCTAACAATATATAAGTGGATAGGGTTAAGACCAACTTAAGCAATAATATATAAGTGGATAGGGTTAAGACCAAATTAACCAATAATATATAAGTGGATAGGGTTAAGACCAGCTTAACCAATAATATATATATTGATATGGTAAGCGGATAGGGTTAAGACAAGCTTAACCAATAACACATGTTGATTTGATAAGTGGGTAACATGGGTGACATGTGGGAAATAATTATAAACACATAACCAAGTTGAAACATGTAAGAAGACATGAATAAGAGGGGGTTAAGTGGAAAATCCTAGTGGGGACCAAGCATAGGTGGAAAGCTTGTGTCAAACGTGGGGACCCTTTTCAGCCAGTAACCCGTTTAGTATCTAAGTGAGCTCGATCTAGATCGAGGACGGGACACGCTTACTGGGCTTGATTGTAAGAGGTCAAAACGGGTTAGCGGTGGCAATGCAAGTCCAACGGGGTCATGTGCGTGCGTGGGCACGGGCTGGTAGGTAAGACGTTGTTGGATCATGTAGGTATAAGCCGTGCATCTTTAGTGGTATCGGGTTGCCACTTTGGGAAGTGATACACCCCACTGTGGGACCAGGATGGGTATCTACGAGTTAGGGAGCCGATCGAATGGGGAAGGTAGTGGGTACGACTAGCGGAGATAGGAGCAGGCGGCACCTATGGAGACAGCTAGGAGTCCAACTACCATATTATGAATAAATGTTGCAATTAGATTAGGAAGGGTAGTGGGTACAACTAGTGGAGATAGGAGGAGGCGGCACCTATGAAGACAGCTAGGGGTACACAAAACTATCATTATGATTATTATGTTCAATAGGCGGGATCAACTTTTGGGGTGACTAGTAATGGTGCAGTATAGTAATTATCCTATAGTGATTAGGAGCGAGATTAATGCTAGACTATTCCTCTTGTTTGTTTTGTCTTGCCCATTTGTTTCACACTCATTCCTTGTTTTACAAGTTTATGCCTTATCCTAATTACTTTAATAATTATATTGTTAAAGTTATGGTACTTGCCATACTTTTGTCTGACCCCCTTTGTTTTCGCCTCTTTTCTTCCTCCCCTCCCCCCTCCAAATTCTCAGGGTGGGACTAGTACTTGTGGAGCTTGATCTAGATCTTCCTCTCTCTTTTGGATGTGCAAGTAAAGTTCGGCTCATCTCTTTTATGGCTACTTATGTTGGGGTTATGCTTTTCACTTTATTTACTCAGAAAACAATTTGTCAAGATGGTTACTAAGTGTATTTGGTTTTCCTGTTGGTTTAGGATGTTGTTTTAATCAAACTATTTCTCCGCTGCAATAAAAGTTGTTTTAATTTTTTAAAGTACCAATATTTGTATCTGTCTTGTTATATTATGTTATATACACTAATAATGCTCCATGAAATTGAGAGTGACATTAATGGACGTGGGGTGTTACACGTGGTATCAGAGCTGAAGGTTAACAGAACAGATAAGAGATTTTGAAAAACTGTTTTTCAAAAGCATTTTACAAAGAAATACTTTCAAAAGTATGTTTTAAGGAGAGTATTTTCAAGAGAAAAGTTTGTTTTAAAAACATAACCCCTAAGAGCCATATATCTTTCCTTTGATTCTCTGTTTTGAATCTCTTCCTCTTTCCTTTTTTTTGAATTTCTTCCTCCATGTATTGATGCTTTTTCTAAGAGATGTATGAACTTCCGTACGATGGGCGGGAAACTGCTTCATGGGACTGGGACGTTTGTCAAAGCTAGAAAGAAGCGAAGGACTTGTTGGTACCTTTAATATGGACGATGGGAGGAAGATTCAATTAGCCACTTGGTTAATGAAGGACGAAACCTCATTTTGGTAGGAGGTTACGAATGGAGAATGTGCAAGAGAGACATGGATGATACACACGATAAGAAAGTATATCCAAAGAAAGGCGGTAAGGATAACAAGGGGCCAAGAGAAAAGGAAGGGCCACACTTGTGAAATACCTGACTACTTAAATAAAGATGTTAGAAAGAAGAAGAAGACTAGTTGTTATCGTTACGGAGAAATAGGACATCTTATTAGGATCGTCCAAGGAAGCAAAAGGTAAGGGCAAAGTACAAGATCTTCTGGAGGGCAGACGCATTCCCTCACAGCTGGCATACCTGATAGAGGTAGAAATATCTTGGTTGGAAGTTTGGTTTTTCTTTTTGATCATCCTGTCTGAACCTTGTTTGAATTATGGCACTTCACACTCGTTTGTATCTGCTTCGTTAGTTGAAACACTACACCTAAATACTAGTCTAGTTATAGATCCCATAGTAGTCTCAAATCCTATTAATGGTTCGGCTCATCTTTCAATGATTTCTCGGGATTTGAGAGTGTCTATCTTGGGCATTGGGTTTGAATGCAACGCCTTTGTTCTTGGCTTCTTGGGCTATGGCTTGATTCTAGGCATGGATTGGCTAGCTGGATATGGTGCCATCCTAGACTGTGAAAGAAGGGTAGTTAGATTGTTGACTCATTGTGGAGAGACCCTTTATATTTCTTGTGACCCTAGAGGTCCGGTGATGCTTAGCTACCTAGAATCTCTTGACGCGTCCAATGATGATTTGGAATTTGTTCGTGTGGTTTGTGAATATGGTGACGTGTTCGATGTATTTTGGGGTTTACCCCCGAGGCGCAAGATAGACTTTCGTGTATACCTAATAGATAATGCAAAGCCAGTTGCATTACCAGTATGCCACATGGCTTCGAGAGTGAAAGGAGAACTCAGTAAGCAAGTGAGAGAGTTTCTTGAAGGGGTTCATAAGAAGGAGCATTTCAGAATGGGGATAGTTATGGATCCCACAAAGGTGGTGGCAATCCAAGATTGGAAGATTCCTAAGAACGCAACAGAAGTAAGAAGTTTTTTAGGACTGGCAGGCTATTATAGGAAGTTCATTAAGAACTTCGCGAAGATATATGCCCCACTTACTCAGTTAAGGAAGAAGAACTTGACTTTTGCTTGGGATGTTGACTGTGACGATGCTTTCCAACATTTGAAGAGGGTTTTGATGACAGCTCCAGTTTTAGTTTTGCCAGATGGAAGTAAGCCATTCACAGTGTATACTGGTGCTTGCGGGATAGGGTTTGGAGCAGTTTTCGGTGCAAGAGGAAAAGGTGATATGCAAAAGGCGGTAAGTACGAGTATCACTTATCATCTACAGACGGATGGACGGACAGAGAGGGGTGAATAGAATCCTTGAAGATCTTTTGAGGTTATGTATCCTTGATTTTGGAGGGACATGAGAAGAGGCAACGAGCTTAGTGACGTTCATGACATGTTTCACATATCGCATCTGCGGAAGTGTTACAAGATACCGCAGAAGCAGTGGAGCCGAGCATGCTCAGAGAAGTGGAAGTAGATTGAGATGCCACGATTAGACGAGCTCCTACATGCATCCTTGGGATGAAGGTATTAGAGCTACGCAGCAGAGAGGTCAAGTTGGTCAAAGTGGAATAGGGAGATGATCTAAGGGACGCTAGTTGAGAAACGGAAGGCAAGATTTTTAACTTCTCCTTTTTCTACTGCTTTGTTGATACTTGTCCTATCATTTATTATGTCTTTGCATGATATCTTTGATCTTTAGTTAGGAAAAAACCCTCTAGTTGTAAACATGTGTTTGAGACATGTTATGTTTGGTGGATGCAAGTGGTTGCTAGTGGTTGCTCGTGGATGCATGTACACACACATTAGGCACTAGATCGGCTCAGTCACTTTCATATTGCATATAAATATGTGTGCATATTTAATTAATGGATGTATAATGGTTGTGTTATCATATGGATGTTGCATTTTGATGAACGATTGTGCACACATGTAGAAATAATATGTATCATTAGGATTCTTTCGCATACATAATGGACGCATGGCACTATCATGATTTGCATTAAGGAGGTCAACTGAATCAGTAGACCGCCTGATTTTGCATTGGATAAGGAACATATATACACACTTTTTGCATATGTTCATACATCATTAGAAACCATGTAAGGACAATGGATGCCTATGTTTGATGGTTGAGTAGATGGATGATTGGATGGTAGGATATACATTCTCCTTAACTTGGAGATTTCAAGGACGGAATCCTTTAAGGAGGGGAGATGTAGCACCCCGTAATTTTAAATATTAAAATTAACAAATTTAAGAATACTTAATTGTTAAAGTGAGAATTAAGGGAAACGGGTTACGCTATTGCGTCCGTCTTGAAATTCTGCTTGGAATAGAGTCCAAGTTTTTGAAAATCGGACTTCGTATGAAGAAGTTATGGCCCTCAAAACTTTCATAAATTTATATAAAACAATTCAGAAAATTAAATACCAAGGCAAGTCGACCTGGAGGTCGACACTAGGCCAGGTCGACCAGGGGGTCGACCTCCCAATATACAGGTCAACCTGGGGGTCGACCTTCCCATCGGGCCAGATCTGAAACCTAAAGTGTTTCTTTGTGTGACTATTTTCTGATTCATTAGGGCTTGTGTGGCAAGTTCTGGTTGGTTCTCTTAGGTTTGAATGGCTTTGATTGGACCTAGGTTTATCTAACGGCTTAGGTTGATTTAAACTTCTATAAAACAATACCTAGACTAAAACCCTAAACAAAAACAAAATTTGTCTCTTGGCCACCATGCTGCTGTTTGGATAGTTCTCCTTCCAAAAGCTTAGGGATTAGCAAGTTAGAATTCTAATTCAAAAGATGAACAAATCATTCTCTTCGCTAACCTATCTTTGTGAGTATTATTCCTTTCACAATATAATTAATGAATTAATTATGATGGGTTGTAATTGGAATATGAGAACATGTCTGTTGAATCACGTGATGTTGTTTAACTTTGTAATCTTATGTTGGTAGATCTATTTCATATTTAACTTGACTAATTTTATATGTGAATTTTATGCAAGTTTGGATGTTAAATCATATGTGAATTTTATGTAAGTTTGGGATGTTAAATCATAAGTTAATTCATATGTGAATTTTATGCAAGTTTGGGATGTTAAATCATATGTTAATTCATATGTGAATCTTATGCAAGTTTGGATGTTAAATCATATGCTAATTCGTATGTGAATTTTATGCAAGTTTAGGATGTTAAATTGTATGTTAGTTTGAATATGAATCTTATGCAAGTCTATATGTGAATTGTACACAAGTTTATATGTGAACCAAGTATATACATATGCTAGTTTATATGGAAAAACATGTGGTAAATTCATATGCAAGTTGTAGAAATCCATACGCAAGTTTAAATGAAAAATTATATTCACATTTTTGGGTGAAAATTATATTCACATATGCAAGTTAAGTGAGACCCATAATTTATATATGAAAGTTAAGTGAGACCCATAATTTATATATGCAAGTTCACAATTTCATATTTAGATCTATATTTAGATCCATGGTAGTTTATGCAAATATATGATTCAATATGACCATTGTCTATGCAAATTATTGGATATGCGAATTTATGTTATAATTCCTACTTGCAAGTCAGATCTATTTTTATATGCTATGCAAGTTGTGATGTTTCTTTTCTTTTTATGAGTTAGACTATTTACCGGTCTAACATATTTCATATTAAACGTGCGAACGACGTGGGGGCAATGGGAAAATATTAAATATTATTATTGTGAATTGGCATAAAAATGGCTTAAAAGCATATAATAAATTTGAGACAGTAATTGGCCTAATTTATATGCATAGGAATTATGGACATAATTTAGGTGACAATTATTGACATAGATAAATTTGGAAGTTATTGAAAATTTGAAATGGAGATATTAATTCAAATTGGGGTCGAATAATAATATGTAATAATAAACGGCTAAGATATGAGGTTAGACTCGTTTGTGATATAAGACTGCCCGGACCCGTCCGACAAATCCAACAACCACAAACGGTAATCTAATGTGAGAGGTCAAATGCATAAATTAAATGCGTAATAAACGCCTAAGACATGAGGTTAGACTCGTTTGTGGTATAAGGCTACCTGGACCCGTCCGGCACATCCAGCAACCACAAACGGCAGTCTAATGTTAGAGGTCGTAGGCATAATTAAAAGATGCTTAGACACGAGGTTAAGTCTGGCTTGTGGTGGAAGTCTGCCCGGAACCACCCAGCATATCCAGCGGCTACAAGCAATCGACTTAATGTGGGAGGTTTGTGCATTAATAATTAGTTAATGTTGATCAAAGACGAATATGGATGACAAACAGAAGTTTGGTTGAGTGGAGTAATTCTATGAGTACCAATGTGATGTTGATTTCGGTCTTCGGGGTTGATGCTTAGGGAGTTATTCTCTTAACCAACTTAACCAATAATCTGATAAGTAAGTAGGGTTACGACCAGCTTAACCAATAATATATATTAATTTGATAAGTGGGTAAGGTTAAGTCTAGCTTAACCAATAATATATATACTAATCTGATAAGTGAATAGAGTTAAGATAAACTTAACCAACATTGATTTGATAAGTGAATAGGGTTAAGACAAACTTAACCAATATTAATTTGATAAGTGGGTAAGGTTAAGACTAGCTAATCCAAAAATATATAAGTGGGTAGGGTTAAGACCAGCTTAAAGAATAATATATATTAATTTGATAAGTAGGTAAGGCTAAGACCAACTTAGCTAACAATATATAAGTGGATAGGGTTAAGACCAACTTAACCAATAATATATAAGTGGATAGGGTTAAGACCAACTTAACCAATAATATATATTGATCTGATAAGCGGATAGGGTTAAGCCAAGCTTAACCAATAACACATGTTGATTTGATAAGTGGGTAGCATGGGTGACATATGAGATATAATTATAAACACTTAACCAAGTTGAAACATGTAAGAAGATGTAACAACCAGTGTTTTTATAACGTATAATAACCCTAAATCAAGGCATAATTAATTTTTAAAATAAGAATCAAGGGAAACGGGTTGCGCCATTGCGTTCGTCTCAAAATTCTGCTTGGAAACGAGTCCGAGTTTTCGAAAATCGGAGCCCGTATGACCAAGTTTTCAGAAGTTTTCAAGTTCAAAACAGCTCTATTCGAATTCAAAATTCGAAATTCAAACCTCAGAATGGACTGGGTGGGAAATTTCCCGCCCAGGACCAGGTCGACCTGAGGGTCGACTATGTAGTCGACCTACCCAGGACCAGGTCGACCATAGTGTCGACCTGGGGGTCGACCTGGTGGCCGAGCCCATTTTTGAAGCTGGATTCACTTTGATGTTCCTGGCCTCGTTTCTGCCTACATTCGTTGACCTGACCCTATATGTACAGCCCCTAACACTAGTCTCTCTACACAAAATTCTTTCTGACCTTATGCTGCTCCAATTCTGGTTGAAAAGTTAGAGAAAAGGGACTACTTCTTCTACGTCGAAACTACGTTGCTGATTTGGGGATTTCTGTTAGGACTTGACTAAGCATATAAAGATTCAACATCGACTCTCTTTTTCTAATTCTCGAACCACGATCTGTAAGCCCCGGTTATTTTTAGATTTAAACTGTAAATGTAATATGAATATGATGTAAATTGAAATTGGACCTATGTATGATGACTGTTTTACATCCATTCTTGTCCATCTTGGATCTTGATTTTTGGATATATTACTATGACACTGATTTGGGGCCTACTCATGTTGTAAATCAAAAAGAAAAACCCCTCATATTATCATGTTAAATATGCTATTAGTCACAAGTTTATGACTATCACCTTATGTCAATCGTTATCATGACTATGCTATCACCATACGTCAATCATTACCATGACTATACTATCACCTTATGACAACTGTTATCTTGACTAGTACCTTATTTTGCTAGATTTGGAATCTTTATGTTTGAGGCCAATATTCCATATGCCAGTAATGTTATAATCATTTATCTCAAGTCATACCATGCTATGCTAGTAATCACTTTTGCCACCTTATACCCGTCCCTTTTTATGCTATTCCCTAATTATATTTATTTGTATTAATTCGAGCTTATGTGCGATGGGAATACGATTTGGGTAGATTAGGTAAAACATAAATTGGCTTTGAACATGAACGTTATTATAACTTGAACCTGGATATGGACATGAACTTGACACGATTTGACATGAAACACGACATGAAAACACGACATGAATTTTGACATGAAAGCTTGAACGTGGGCATGAATATTAGATAAACCTGAAAATGGCCAACTCGAGGTTGGGTTGAGTTTGCAGTGTAAATCTGCCCGGAATCGGCCGGCAAATCCGGTGGCTGCAAACAATAGGATCCAATGTGGGTAGTTGGTCATATCGTACGTAAAACCCGAGGTTAGACTATGTTGTGGTGTAAATCTGCCCTGAACCGCCCGGCAAATCCAGTAACCACAACAGTTAGTCTAATGTGAGAGTTGAGGTGCATTAATGAATTAATGCCACATGATAGGGTTAAGTCATGGACCACTTGAATATACTTAACCAACTTGACACGATGATTTGATAGGGTTAAGTCATGAACCGCTTGAACACACTTAACCAACTTGATACATGATTTGGATAGGGTTAAGTCACGAATTTGAATGACAACACTTAACCCATTAGAAACCCCAGTTACGCGGTCCTTTTCAGAAGTAACCCACTTAGATGTATCACGATACCCTTGGACTAGGTAGGGTGGGGCACGATTACTGGGCTGATTGTAAGCGACCAGAATGACGGCTGAGTAGGTGCGCCATTGTATGTTCAGGCGGACTATGGTCGTGCACGTAGTCCGGAGTTGAAAAAGCAGGCATTAGGCACCCATAGGTTTACACTGTGCGTTCTTGATTCGTGTTGTGGTTGGCACCATAGGACTTGATACACCCTATGGTGGACCTAGCACAGGTAACTACATTTCAGGATAGGGCCGTATGACACAGACACATGACGAGCTAGAACTTGTAGGGAGCCGATCGATTAGTAGATCGTACCGTAGGACCCCGTAATGGGTCACTTCATGATATTGGGCCAAGGGATCATTTCATGATTAATACTTGACATGGGTTAGAACACTAGTAAAGTTGGTGCAACAAATCTCGAATATGCGATGCTAAACTTGACTTATCCTGTTATCTTAATTATCCTACCAGTTATGTTATCATCCTTATGCTTAATTCCAGTTTTCACATATCATGTTACCTTTACTAGTTTTCATACTGAAAGTCACTAGGGCTTACCAGTCTTTATGACTGCCCCTTTTTCTTTTGCCTCTTTTTCTTTCGTTCCCCCCCCCCAGGTTCTCAAGGAGGAAACACTAGCTCATAGCTTGGATTTAGCTTGCTTTCTGACAGCTCATGTACGGTTTGGTCTTGGGCTATGCTATGGCTGCTTCTGCTATTTATGGGGAATAATTTACTTTTGTTATCTTAAGTTTATGCTTCTTTATTTGGAACTTGATGTAATGGAATAATTTGTACCTTGGATATATGGGGTTTTGACTCTTTTCTTGAAAGTAATAAAAATTTGGTTTTTAATTTCTACCGCTGCTTTATTTATGTTCTGCCTTGTGATATCTCTGTGTATGTTTACCTAGATAATACTCCACCAAATCTAGTGCATTCCCTTTGTGAGTGACCCTAGCGGAGGTGGGGTGTTACAGAAGACATGAATAAGAGGGGGTTAAGTGGAAAATCCTAGTGGGGACCAAGCATAGGTGGAAAGCTTGTGTCAAACGTGGGGACCCTTTTCAACCAGTAACTCATTTAGTATCTAAGTGAGCTCGATCTAGATCGAGGACGGGACACGCTTACTGGGCTTGATTATAAGAGGTCAAACGGATTAACGGTGGCAACGCAAGTCCAACGGGGTCATGTGCGTGCGTGGGCCAAGGCTGGTAAGTAAGACGTTGTTGCATCGTGTAGGTATAAGCCGTGCATCTTTAGTGGTATCGGGTTGCCACTTTGGGAAGTGATACACCCCATTGTGGGACCAGCACAGGTATCTACGAGTTAGGGAGTCGATCGAATGGGGAAGGTAGTGGGTACGACTAGCGGAGATAGGAGCAGGCGACACCAATGGAGACAGCTAGGAGTCCAACTACCATATTATGAATCAATGTTGTAATTATAGGGAATGGTAGTGGGTACAACTAGTGGAGATAGGAGCAGGCGGCACCTATGAAGATAGCTAGGGGTACACGAAACTACATTATGATTTTTATGTTTAGTAGGCGGGATCAACTTTTGGGGTAACTAGTAATGGTGCAGTATAGTAATTATCCTATAGTGATTAGGAGCGAGATTAATGCCAGAATATTCCTCTTGTTTGTTTTGTCTTGCCCACTTGTTTCACAGTCATTCCTTGTTTTACCAGTTTATGCCTTATCCTAATTACTTTAATAATTATATTGTTAAAGTTATGGTACTCGCCATACTTTTGTCTGACCCCCTTTGTTTTCGCCTCTTTTCTTCCTCCCCTCCCCCTCTAAGTTCTCAGGGTGGGACTAGTACTAGTGGAGCTTGATCTAGATCTTCCTCTCTCTTTTGGAAGTGCTTGGATTGCTGAAAGTAAAGTTCAGCTCATCTCTTTTATGGCTACTTATGTTGGGGTTATGCTTTTTTACTTTATGTACTTAGAAAACAATTTGTCAAGATGGTTACTAAGTGTACTTGGTTTTTCTGTTGGTTTATGATGTTGTTGTAATCAAACTATTTCTCCGCTGCAATAAAAGTTGTTTTAAAATTTCCACGTACCAATATATGTATTTGTCTTGTTATATTCTATTCTATACACTAATAATGCTCCATGAAAGTTAATGCATTCCCTTTGAGAGTGACATTAATGAACGTGGGGTGTTACATGATTTATATCGGATCTTGTATATTTAATTGAAGTTCAAATATAGTATATTGGAAAATATAATGGATTTTATATAGTATATTGGAAAATATTATGAACTGTCGCATCATTTCGAGCTTGTTTTAAATATATTATAAATTATATATATTAGAATTCCATTTTAAATAAATAAATCCGATATAAAATCCATTATATTTTCCAATATACTATATAAAACGGATTAAATATTCCAATTTAAATGGCAGAAAAATCCAGGATGTTACAACGCGCCTACCAACTCATATTTATACTCTACTCCTTCAATTTATTCCGTTATGTGGGACTATTTATTCAAACCGTCATTCCTACATTAACAACATGCGAGTCAATCCTAACAACCTACTATTATATCATTCTACATATTATTTTTATGAGTCATAAAAAGCTTTAATTCACTCGATGATATAACATACCGTAATTTACAATTTATCAATTAGTTGTTGTCCTAACCATGCCTTCACTAAACTGAATGCTTCCTTTAAATGTATTCCTATTTGGAGCTAATTTCTCATTATATTTTTTATTTTCAAACTATACCGGTTGATTGATGATACATAAATAATGTTATATGGTTAACATTGCATATCTTAATACTTTTTTGGAAAAGACGTCCGATTTTTAAAGTGACCGAAAATACTTTTATTATTACCAATAAAAAATACAAATATAATAGAAGGTTGGTGGTTTCCAACCTACTATAATTCAGTTTTTAAGGTGGATCATCCACCGTCTATGACATTTAAAGTGGGTCATCCACTGAATCTAAAGTAGATTACAACACAGGAGCTAGCTTATGTACTAGACTACTATAGTTTTATATCATGCTCCACGCAGGGAGACAAACTTTGCATATACAAACATAAGACGTGCTATCCAAGGTACAACAAATTCCATAGCTTCAAAGGAATACATCCAGTAAGCTTAGCGCGCACATGGCATGTCACATCAAAAAAAAATTCTCCTCGAGCCACATGAAACACTTTGCAAGAGTGCACAGCATCACGTGAAACTTCCCTTCAATCTCAAGAATGTACACCAAGGTACCAAGTAGAAAAAGGAGATGGGAATTAACATGAAGCCTATCCACACCACCCTCGCAAAGATACGACCATCCTGCTCTTGATCGAAGCTTGATCGGACTAACCGCCGCCAGACAGAATAGCTACGATCAGAGCCAAAGCTTATCGTGTGTAGCCAATCTAATAGCAATTAAACCGAAAAAAGAAAAATATTGAACAAGGCACGAGATGGTTACCGTGGACATGGAATCAAACCTGCATTACATACGAAGGATCCAAGCTCAGGCAGCATGAAAAGTTAACTAAACACCAGAATGTAAGACACTCATCTTCTAGAGAAAACCACTATCTACCAAGTATTACATCAAGATGAAATATATCCGAACATTTAAGACTAATTAAGCAAAAAAGAACCATCACAAAAGAGTATAAAACTATGATGAGACGCGATAACATATATACCTAATCGGAGCTACTGCTCACCTGAATACTCCGCGACAGTGACAAACCTCCAAGAAACAACTCAGTATGACCAGTTGAAGAACTTATCAAGTAATTTCCTGTAATCACACTGCACGGGTATTAAAGTGGAGCTAGAAGCAATTCAAGGTGTTGAGCGCTCATGATCTGATAGGAGAAGAAAATAAAGCCGTTGACATCGAATCCGATTTCCTACAAAAGCTAAACTCAGAAAGTGTTAAATTAGTTTTAGGGGGCTTCCACACACAGCATAAACTTGGTAGAGATATGTAGAGAAGATTAGAAGAGACGTGGTTGAAGAAAGGTACGATTTTGAGGGGTTCAGAAGCGTGAGTAATGATAGAAGGAAAGGGAAAAGGCCAATACGCCACTTACAGTCACCCCATAAAATGAAGCTTTTGTTATACTTTTTTTTCTCATAGAAAGCGGGGTTAAATGGCCCCTACTATCTTTATTTCAACCCAAAGATAACAAAATTACAATATTCAAGACATGAATCTCACGATAGATAGGACCAATACATGTTTAGGAGTACATACACTACTAAACACCCTATCGTTCCTTTTCATCCACAAGATATAAAGCTATCTTGAATAACTTCAAAAGAAGGCTACCACTTATGCTTTTCCATCTCGTCGCCTTGAAAATTAGAAACCACTCATCCGCCGAACATAAGGCAGGAGCACACAAACCAAAATGAAGTAGAATATGAGACCATACATACTGCGAGTAGACACATTCAAAATACAAATGTGGAATAGTCTCTGCAAAATGACCACAAAACACACATGAATCATCCTCAATAACACCATGCCTCTTCAGTTTACTTCTTGTTTGCACAGCATTCATAAGCACTCGCCACATGAAAACATTATGTTTGGGCAATGAATTAGCCAGCCAAACTCGCAAGTGCCAAGGAAATGAGACATTTTTCACCGAAAAGCATCATATACCAATGAAATACTATGTGACTTTCCATTCCATGTCGCATGAACAGCATCAGATGTCAATGGACGATTGAGGATACCATCCCAAACAGTACGAACTACAGACGAGCTGCTGGAAGGAAGAGAAAGTGCACCATTTGAACACAGCCTCGCTACCATTGCATTTTCTGGAATTCCAGTCATAACTCTTATATTATATTCAATCAGATGAGCTAGAATCAAACCATTAGAGGACCAAGGATCCATCCAAAATGGTACTCGATTAACAGACTTCATTCCAACACGAAATAAGGGTAGAAATATGCCCATGTGTTTCAACAAGTTACGCCACATCCAACTACAGTCAAAAGGCACATCCATAGTCCGGAAATGCATTTCCTTGATTAAGTATGCTCTGCACCAAGAAGCCCATAAGTTTGAATCCAATCTAGCAAGCTTATCAATTATAGTTGATAGAGCAGCTCTATTCCATAATTTCAAGTTCATAACACCTAGGCCACCACTCTTAGATGATCTACATATCCGATTGAAAGATACTGGAATACTTTTTTTAGAGTATGGGTTCCCGTGCCAAAGGAATTGGTTCGATGCCGAGTTTATCATGTCAATGACCTTACCAAGAAGAATAAATAATCTAGCATAGTAAGTGCACATGGAAAAAGCAATCGATTTAACAATAACTAGCCTCCCCGCCATAGAAAATTTTGAAGAAGGCCAAGAGGCTATCTTGGATATTAGGTTTTCAAACATAGGTAGGCACTGTGATAATTTCAACCTGAATGTGCATAAAGGTGCCCTAAGATATACCTCATCATCTTCCATTGGAGCTAACCCAGACATACTATACAAAGCTGTTTTCATAAGGTTAGGAATTCCGGCACACTTAATCTTTGATTTACTTCTATTGATTGCCAAACCAGACATTAATTTTAACTCTTCAAGCACAACTAATACTTCATTAACAGTTTTTTTCATTTGGTTTGGTGAACAGAAGGATATCATCTGCAAATAATAGTGACGATATATTTGAGTGTTTGCAGAGTAGATGAAAATCAATGCACTTAGAAATCATTTCTTTGTTAGTGAGAGCAGTAAAGAGCTCCATTACACACAAAAACATAAGGGGAGACAGGATCCCCTTGCCTTAAGCCTTTTTTGCTTTGAAATAACCAAACGTTGTACCATTAACACTTAAAGAGACAGTCACTGTCGAAACGCATGTATGAATCCAGCAAAGAAAAGGAATGGGAACGTTCATTTTGAACAAAATGTATATAATAGAATCCCATCTAACTGTGTCATACGCTTTCTGGATATCCAGCTTCAAAACAGTTCTAGGCGATATGTATGATCTGTTGTATCCTTTCATCAAATCCGTTGCCAAAATAATATTATCAGAAATACCTCTATCTGGCAGGAATGCACTTTGATTTGGGAAGATAACATTCACTAAAGTTTGCTTCATACGATCAGCTAGAATTTTAGCAATTATTTTGTAGATTAAATTATAGCTAGTAATCGTCCTAAATTGATTAACATCAGTTGGTATTTGTACTTTCGGTATTAAAGCAAGCCGTGTTGCATTAATTCCTCCTAACATTATGCTATGCAAGAAAAAAAATTATTTCCTTTATGACATCTACACCAACTATTAACCAACATACTTTAAAGAAATGCGCATTGAATCCATCCGGGCCGGGTGAGCTAGTAGACTTCATAGTGAAAACAGCTTGAGTAATGAGCTCGGATGTAACCTCATTAATTATTTTCAGTTTTTGATCTTCAGAAATGCATGGGAGAGTAACATGAGAAAACAAATTCAAGTCAGTTGGAGAATGATCCGCATTACCTAATAATGAAACATAAAAATCGAGAAAAGCGCTTTCATTGATAGCTACGGAAGCATGTTTATCACAAAATTTCATTAGTAGCTATGGAAGCATGTTTATTCATGGGCATACATATTCACTAATCACCTATATTTGTTTCTTCCATTGATTTGGCAAAGACGGCATAAGGATTTGCTAGGTAAATTTACTTTCTAAAGAAATTATTATGCTATTGAACTTTAATATTATTCATTCCAGTTTACTCTTAGTTTCTTTCTTCTTTATGATGTAACTTTCACGAATTTCAAGGCTTATGGTTCTGGAATATGATAAAAGCAAATTATCTTCTCCATACTCCATACTGTAAAACACCAAATATTGACGAATAGTTTCGTTAATGCTTTAACTTATTTGTAAATAGTTGTCACTTTATGACTGTAATCTTCATCCGTTTGTCACTTATTTGCTTAGGCCCATTTCATTTTGAATTCTTTTACTTGAGTGCTTCTAAGAGTCTCATCAAATTGAGGTGATAGCTGTATGTAATTAGCACTGTTAAAAGAATTCAAAACTTATTTTCAAGCACATAGAGTATTGTATGTATGCAGACATAGATATATGGTGGCTAAATATAGAAAGTGGGTACTAATACATGAACATGGTAAACGATTTAAGCACTTGTGCATATTAGATCTCTATCATCTTTCACATATATTAATATGGTTGACACATGAATATGATAATGGTAATCCGTCTTGATATACGTGTTGTAGGTATTATTTACTTTTTCTTTGTAGACTGTTAATTTCTTCTTCTAACAATTTGTTTTAGACTAATATTTAAATTGTCTTTTTTAACGAGTGTTTTCCTTTAGTAATATCTTAATACGAAAAGCACTGTGCAACTTGATTCATAAATTTTCTTACTTCTTTCATTTTACCAAGTGCCATTATAATTTAAGGTAAATATACGCAAATTAAGTTAAGCGGGAAATTACAATTTGAATAGCAGGACAATCATTGTTGATTCACCGCATGGTTGATTAATGAGGTGCATGTTTCTTCCTTTTCTGGTGCATGTGATGCAACATCTAATTAGTGTTTTCATTGTAGCCCAGGTTCTAATAATTTATTATGTAATTTTCCACGATATCCTTTCACACATGTTTCTGTAAGTTAAATACAGAAAACCACGATATCCTTTTTCTTTTGGCTATTATAAGCTTATATGTGCTTTGCTACAATACAAGATTAACATGATGTATTAGTAATTTTGCTTAGTCTTATCAGAAACTGTAATAAGCATGCAAATATACGTAATTTTATATATTTGAGATGTGGTTCATCCAGTTTTGATATTAAACTTGGCTTTTACTGTGCTACTCTTATGTATCGCATTTATATATCCCTAAATGAACAAATAAAAAAATATTAACTCATTTTTAGCTTTGATCACATTTATCTACTCAAACGTCCATGGGACGTGCCTGCGGACTAGTATATATTAATTCCATTAGTTAGCTTCTCTCCTTTATATATTGATTTCTTTGCAATGTTTGTAACGTATATTAATTATTATTATAACTTATATTAATTGTTATTAATTTAAAATCAATTCCCAGTAAATTCTTCCAATAAGTTTCTTTCGTTATAAATTTATATTAATAGTTAATGATTATATTAATATTCTTCATTTTAAATTCAAACATATATGCATGCATATATATGCATAAATTATTCCAATTAATTCACTTTCAATCCTCACCCATTCTCTCGATAAAATTCCTTTATTATCAAATTTCTAACTAAGTAACCATCTCTAGTTTTAACTTTTGGATGTTAACCATTAATTAAATTTTGTTACTCATTAATTAAATACATTAGATATTATTTTTTCTCATTGATTAAATTTTTGTCCATTTTAATATCCCTTTGTCTTTTTCTTTCATTACATACTTATTGACAATTACTTACATTTCCAATTTGAATTTCAAACAAATACAATTGGTTACGATTATATACGTTAACACACACACACACATACACACACACACACATAGGGGTGGGCATAAACTGCATCGCGATGCGGAAACCATCCAGACCGAACCGAAAAAACGATGCGGAAAACCGCACAAGATTCTCTCTCTAAAGCAAACAATCCAAACCAAACCGACTTGCAACGATACGGTTCGGTTGCGGTTTGAACTTTTACCAAACCATATTAAACCGAACCAAACCGCGTAGCTATTCCGTTAATGTTATGATAAAAAAATTAACAAATTCCTATCTAACTTTTTATTTTAATGATATATATTCTATTTTCAGTGTATGTTGTAGATAATTCAATTCAAGATAACACTGTGTTAAAACCTTCAGGTGACACAACGCCATACAATCGTTAATTGATTGTTGATGGACGTAATTCTCTTGTTTCATATTTAATACGGATTCAAAATGAACCGAATCAAAACCGGACCATATTACATCGAAACCGTATTGAAACCGAACTGTTTGAACGGTTAGTATAATCGTTTGTATTTTTGAAAAACCGTTTGATGCGGTGCGGAAGCGGTTTGAGCTCCAAACTGCACCAAACCGAACCGCGTCCACCCATACACACACATATGCACACATATATGTATATGCATATAATTATTTTGGATGTTAAAAACTTCAAACGCTCATAACTTTTTGTTTAAACTCCAATCTAAAAACATTATATATGAAAATTTATTAGAAAATCGCCATGAATGTAATGATATAAGCTATGTGGCCAAATTCCAATATTTGTAAAATGACTATTTTCTTAATTTGTCATTTAAAATTATATTAATTTTCATTCTAAAAATGTGGGGTGTTACAATGTGACTTTGATCTATTAATGGTTAGACTTCGACCATTGAATTTGAGGTTTAGCGTAGGAACGGTATAAAAAAGAAGTGATATCCCTCTCGGTGATGTTTTAATATTTTTGTGAAATGTCTTTTCCTTTAAGTGAAATGTTATTGGAAACCTATCGATGGTGGGACTACCTTGAATTATTCGTAAACACATTAAAGGAAGCTTTAGAACTACAAGAATTAGGAGTATATGCTTAAATATGACTTGAATGGTACCTTTTTGAAATAATGAGTCAGGTAAAATGATGATTTCCATGGGAATGCGTTTAGGATAGATGTTGTGTTTATATGTCAAATTATAATCGGTAAGTCCATAAAAGGAAACATGTTCGAGATGTTGAGTGCTTATGATGAGTTTGAAAGTCTGAGTGGTTGTGAAATCAATGAATGCACTAGGAAAGAAATCAAATATAGATGGAGATGACTTGAAAACAGATTAAATCGATTACATCATTTGCTACAATTTAAACATATCTTATTTGTATATGTATCCAATATAATAGCTTAGAGATAAATAGTTCTATGGCTCTTTAGCGTATCTAGTTTATAGACATATTTTGACCCTCAATTATGAGATAGTCCTACCTTGTCATATAGGAATTATACATGTAAATATACAATTATCACAAAATGTAAAGACTTAATGACTTCTATTACTTGAATTGAATCTACCAGAGTAAGCTATTGTTCTAATATGTGCTCACCCAAGAAAAAAAATGAACAACTATAGTTGAGCTTATTTAATTGATATCAAGTGGTTTGATACTTATGAGCGGGATTAACAATGTAGTATCAATATCATAATGTTATGTATGAGCAGATTGAAAGAATTTCTCACAATGAATTCATATCTAATTTGATATCCTTTTCTAAATTAAACTTTGTGGTACACATTTCCGTAGATTAGAATACATGAGTAGGCTTGACATTTTGAGCTGCCTATGATGACCTTGAGACTTTGAACGTTTATTATGTTTGTTGCATCGGAAGATTATATATGGTTACTTTGTAACATCTTCTTGTTATAATTGGTTATAGGTGAGAGTAGTACCCTTTCACTTGGTTGTTGGCATTACAACTCCGAAGATTGTATTTTAGGAGCCATCATATATACTATTTTTTCTACTATGTTATATCATATTTCAACAATATAACGGAAATATATTTTTATTGTTCAAAAATTCATTGGTTTAATTTTGCCCTGAAAATGTTGCATTTAAATGCTTAATTATAGTCACACAAGCAACATATGATGGTGTTAGGTGCTTATTTAGCATCAAAATTAATGGTTTTTACTATCTTGATCTTCCAATGTAGTGAATTCCTTATAAAATTAGGGTTGTATATCGGACAAGATAGTCCGTTGTCCGACTTGGTCCGAAAATATAAGTTGTTCGGTCCATGTCCTTACGATTCTCATATAGGACAAACCTTAGACACGCCAGAGTCCAGTCCGATCCAAAATGTTCGTTGTTTTTCAATTGTCCGAACGTTGTACGGCTCGTACGAACATTGAAGACCAATTAAGCAAAAAGGAACCATCACAAAAGAGTGTAAAACTACGACGAGACGCGATAACATATCTACCTAATCAGAGTTATTGCTCACCGGAATACTCCGCGATAGTGACAAACCTCCAAGAAACAACTCAGTATGACCATTTGAAGAACTTACCAAGTAATTGCCTGTAATCACACTGCATGGGTATTGGAGTGGAGCTAGAAGCAATTCTAGCTGTTGAGCGCTTATGATCTGATAAGGAGAAGAAAATAAAGCCGTTGAAATCGGAACCGATTTCCTACAAAAGCTTAACTTAGAAAGTGTTGAATTGGTTTTAGGGGGCTTCCACGCACATCATAAACTTGGCAGAGATATGTAGAGAAGATTAGAAGAGATGTGGTTGAAGAAAGGTGCGATTTTGAGGAGTTCGGAAGCGTGAGTAATGGTAGAAGGAAAGGGGAAATGCCAAGACGCCATTTACAGTCACCACATAAAACGAAGCTATTGTTGTACTTTTTTATTCACTAAACTTCATTAGTAGCTACGGAAGCATGTTTATTCATGGGCATACATATTCACTAATCACCTATATTTGTTTCTTTCATTGATTTGGCAAAGACGGCATATGTATTTGCTAGGTAAATTTACTTTCTGAAGAAATTATTGCGCTATTGAACTTTAATATTATTCATTCCAATTTACTCTTGGTTTTTTTTTTCTTTATGATGTAATTTTCACGAAATGCAAGGCTTATGGTTCTAGAATATGATAAAAGAAACTTATCTTCTCCATACTCCATACTGTAGAACACCAAATATTGACGAACAGTGTTGTTAATGCTTTAACTTATTTGTAAATAGTTGTTACTTTATGACTGTAATTTTCATCCTTTGTCACTTATTTGCTTAGGCCCATTTTTTTTATTTTGAATTCTTTTAATTGAGCGCTTCTAACAGTCTCATCAAATTGAGGTGATAGATGTATATAGTTAATACTGTTAAAAAAATTCAAAACTTATTTTCAAGCACATAGAGTATAGTATGTATGTAGACACGGATACATAATGGCTAAATATAGAAAGTGGGTACTGATACATGAACATGGTAAGCTATTTAAGCACTTATGCATATTAGAGCTCTGGGGCATCATCTTCCACACATATTAATATAGTTGACACGTGAATATGATAATGGTAATCTATCTTGATTTACATGTTGTAGGTGTTATTTACTTTTTCTTTGTAGACTGCAAATTTTTTCTTCTAACAATTTGTTTTAGATTAATATTTAAACTGTATTTTTAAACAAGCGTTTTCCTTTGGTAATATCTTAATATGAAAAGCATTGTGCAACTAGATTCATAAACTTTCTCACTTATTACATTTTACCAGGTGCCATTATAATTTAAGGGAAGCATACACAAATTAAGTGAAGCGGGCAATTACAATTTGAATAGCAGGACAATCATTGTTGATTCACCGCATGGTAGATTGATGAGGTGCATGTTTCCTCCTTTTCTAGTGCATGTGATGCAACATCTAATTAGTGCTTATCATTATAGCCCAGGTTCTAACAATTTATTGTGTAATTTTTCAACAACATATGTAAAAAGTATATAATTATTGAGAATGCCATTGAATTTCATTTATAATGATAGTTGTTAAATTGCTAAAATGACATTCTGAGGAAACATAAGACGATTTCCTACAATAACTACTTATCTTATTGTAATTTCTTTACCTCATTACATTTCTCGCACCTTGAAAGGATAATAGTACATAAATCTACGTTTTAATTCTATTGTATACTATTTGTTGTATGTAAGTATTTGCATTTTTTTCCACAGTAATCGATCATAAAAACCTATATGATCACCCTTCTTCCTTTAGATTTTAGAGGAGATACAATACCTTGCCCCTGTTTTGCTGCTACATGGATATGAAATGTTGTTAAGTTATTTTAATTTTTTTTCCAGACTTATTATGCATTTCACCAATGTCATCCGGTCTATTGGTTGTAATTAATGTATCATTGTCGGTTCTTTACGAATTTGAGCGTTTCAACTGATTTTCTTATTGCAGGCTAAAGAGCAGGAGGTCTAATCAACATTTCAACTACATATGTTAGCTCCACCAGATCCTCTTTCATCCAACAAATAAACATATTTAATACTTCTTCGACTCCTCCGTCATACTTTCAATTATGATCCTTGCTTTTTGCACGCTGCAAAAAACCGTAAAAATTGCATGCTTTTGCCATCTTTTCAATACAGTAGAAAGGATTCACAAAATACTACATATAGCAGCATAGTAAATGGGAATACATATTATGAATGCTTTCCATATATCCTATTATGTAATATTTTTCGCTCCGTGTATCATGACTTATTTTAATATTATTTCCATCTTTTCATTTTGAGATGTATGTCCTTGCATTTCATCAGCTTTTATCCATAAACAAAACATTCATACTTCACTACTTTCATACATGTTTCTGTAAGTAAAATATAAAAAACCACGATATTCCTTTTTTTTTTTTTTTTGCTATTATATGCTTATATGTGCTTTGCTACAATACAAGATTAACATGATGTATTAGTATTTTTTTTCTTACTCTTATCAGAAACTGTAATAAGCATGGAAATATACGTAACTTTATATATGATTTGAGATGTGGTTCATCCAGTTTTGATATTAAACTTGCCTTTTACCGTGTTATTCTTATGTATCGCATTTATATATCCCTAAATGAACAAATAAGAAAAGGGTGCTACTATTCACACCCCGATTTGCACTTCTGGCCACCTTTATAAATTTAATACAGATGAATATTTTTTATATTCTTCTTGTCACCATATATTATTCCTTCGCTCGGTTATTCACCACCATACTTGTCCTAAAAAACACATACTTTTTTACAATTTCAAACCCTAAACCCTTACAAAAACATATATTCTTTTTTGCCTAATAGAGATGGAAGATGAAGATTTAAAAAAAGTTAGAATTGCTTGTTTTTTATTGTTTTGTATTATGATACAGAGCATGTTGTTAGAGTTTTTTTTTAATGGTTAGGGTTTTCCATTGCGTTCTAGGATATTTTTTCCGCTCTGTTAGAAATTTCAAGCTTGAAGGACATTAAATTTGATGACGTTGAAATAGAGGATGACAATGTAAATTTTGACTTGTATGATTTTTATCTGTATAACTTACATATCTTCTTTTACAAATTGATACATTAATTATTATTATCTTTATCGTTTGATAGTTGGAGTATTTGAATGATGATAAATTGTACAATAAACATGATGGTTCTTATAATGTGATGCAAGATGTTCGATCAAATGACTCAAATGACAAATGTTGATTTAACGAATGTGAAACGACGAAGTAAGTACTTATTTATCAAAATTAAAATTGCTAATGTGGTTATGAAAATGGATTATTAAATTAAATCATTTCACAACCGACGAATTAAGGGAGGAAGGAAGCGCTCGTGTAGAGGAAGGAGCTGGTAGCATCTGCGTTTTTTTGATTATTAATTTAGATGGTAGCCAAAAGAGGAAATTTAAAATATTTAGGGTGTTTTTAGTTTTAATGGCCAAAAGTGTAAATAGGGGTGTGAATAGTAGCACCCTAAGAAAATATTAACTCATTTTTAGCTCTGATCACATTTATCTACTCAAACGTCTATGTGATGTGTCTGCGTACGAGTATATATTAATTCCATTAGTTAGCTTCTCTCCTTTGTATATTGATTTCTTTGCAATATTTGTAACGCACATTAATTATTATTATAACTTATATTAATTGTTATTAATTTCAAATCAATTCCTAGTAGATTCTTCCAGTAAGTTTCTTTCGCTATAAGTTTATATTAATAGTTAATGATTATATTAATATTCTTCATTTTAAATTCAAACATATATGCATGCATATATATATGCATAAATTATTTTAATTAATTCATTTTCAACCCTCACCCATTCTTTTGATAAATTTCCTTTATTATCAAATTTCTAACTAAGCAACTATCTCTAGTTTGAACTTTTGGATGTTAACCATTAATTAAATTTCGTTACTCATTAATTAAATACATTACATATTATTTTTTTTCTCATTAATTAAATTTTTTTTCCATTTTAATATCCCTTCGTCTTTTTCTTTCATTACATACTTATTGACAATTACTTACATTTCCAATTTGAATTTCAAACAAATACATGATACGATTATATACGTAAACACATGCGCGCGTGCGTGCGCGCGCACACACACACACACACACACACACACACACACACATATATATATATATATATATGTGTGTGTGTGTGTGTGTGTGTGTGTGTTTATAAATATAATTATTTCGGATGTTAAAAACTTCGAGCGTTCATAACTTTTTGTTTATACTCCAGTCTGAAAACATAATATATGAAAATTTATTAGAAAATAGCCATGAACGTAATGATATAAGCTATGTGGCCAAAGTCCAATATTTTTAAAATGACTATTTTCTTAATTTGTCATTTGAAATTATAATAATTTTTATTCTAAAAAAGTGGGGTGTTACAATGTGACTTTGATATATTAATGGTTAGATTTCGACCATTGAATTTGAGGTTTAGCGTAGGAATGGTATAAAAGAGAAGTGATATCCTTCTTGGCGATGTTTTAATGTTTTTGTGAAATGACTTTTCCTTTAAGCGTGATGTTATTGGAAATCTATCGATGGTGGGACTACCTTGAATTATTCGTAAGCACATTAAAAGGAAGCTTTAGAACGATAAGAATTAGGAGTATATATATTTAAATATGACTTGAATGGTACCTTTTTGAAATAACGAGTCAGGTAAAATGATGATTTCCTTGGGAATGCGTTTGGGATAAATGTTGTGTTTATATGTCAAATTATAATCGGTAAGTCCATAAAAGGAAACATGTTCGAGATGTTGAGTGCTTATGATGAGTTTGAAAGTCTAAGTGGTTTTGAAATCAATGAATGCACTAGGAAAGAAATCAAATATAGTTGGAGATGACTTGAAAACAGATTAAATCGATTACATCATTTGCTACCATTTAAACATATCTTATCTATAAATGTATCCAATATATATAGCTTAGAGATAAATCTATGGCTCTTTAGCGTATCTAGTTTATAGACGTATTTTTACACTCAATTATGAGATAGTCCAACCTTGTCGTATTGGAATTGTACGTGTAAATATACATGTATCACAAAATGTAAAGACTTAATGACTTCTATTACTTGAATTAAATCTATAAGAGTACGTTATTGTTCTAATATGTGCTCACGCAAAAAAAAAAAAAAAAAAAAAAAACAAAAAACAAAAAAAAAAACAACAACTATAGTTGAGCTTATTTACTTAATATCAAGTGGTTTGATACTTATGAGCGGGATTAAAAATGTGGTATCAATATCATGATGTACTGTGATATGTATGAGCATATCACAAGAATTTCTCATAATGAATTCATATCTGACTTGAAATTTATGTTTTTCTAAAATAAACTCTGTGGTACACATTTACGTAGGATTAGAATACATGAGTGTGCTTGACATTTTGAGCTGACTAATGATAACTATGAGACTTTGAATGTTTATTATGTTTGTTGCACCAAAAGATTATATACAGCTACCTTGTAAGATCTTCTTGTTATTATTGGTTATAGGTAAGAGTAGTACCCCTTTACTTGGCAGTTGGCATTGCAACTCTGAAAATTGTATTTTATGAGTCATCATATATACTATTTTTTCTACTATGTTACATCATATTTCATCGATATGATGAAAATACATTTTTATTGTTCAAAAATTCATTGGTTTAATTTTATCTTGACAACGTTGCATTTAAATGCTTAATTATAGTCACATACGCAACATAAGATGGTGTTAGGTGCTTATTTGGCATCAAAATTAATGGGTTTTACTATCTTGATCTTCCATTGTAGTGAATTCCTTATAAAATTAAGGTTGTCGGACATGATTGTCCGTTGTTCGATTCGGTCCGAAGATATAAGTTGTCTGATACATGTCCGTCTGATTCTCTTATAGGACAAACCTTAGACACGTCAGAGTCCAGTCTGATCCAAAATGTTCGCTGTTTTTCTATTATCCAGTGTTGTACGGCTCGTACGAACAGTGTTCGAACTTATTACGTGGTCGGTCTGTACCGTCCATGTTTGGTTCGACCCGTTTACACCTCTACATAAAATGTTGAAAACCAAAAGCCCATTGAAATCCCAAATACAAAATGAAACCAAAATCAGAATGCAAATTTGTTCAGACTTTTTAAGGTAAGTGACCATAACACTCGGCTCCTATTGGTGAAAATCAGGGGGTCCATATGGGTCCTCATGATTTCCACCAATAGGGGTTGAGTGTTATGTTCACTTACCTTAAAAAAGTGTGAACAAACTCATACTGTCAAAATCATCTTGCTTGAGTTTGTACATCAATTAATGCTAGAATAGAGTTTAACCCCACATGAGGCAAAGGCTAAGGTAGGGTGGATGCAGTAGGAGTTTGCTCACGTCTTTTTAATAGATGTGAACATAACACCACTAACGGTGTTAGTGGTGTGGGGCTATGATTGACCCCTGAATTCCATCTTTTAATCTCAGCAGCACAAATCTAACACCGTTAGTGGTGTGAACATAACATCAATTAAACACGTGTGAACAAACTAGCTCTCGGGTGGATGCCCATGACATTGTCATCTACTAGTAGAATTTCCTTTTGCACTCAAAGTTGTTGGAGTTTGGGACCAATAAAGAAAAGTTTATTAGTTACTTCTTTGGATATGTAAAATTATCCGTACATATGCATTTATTGCTTGTAGTAGTTAGCAATATATGTAAAACTGCGGTATATTTGAAGTTTTAAACATGGGAAACAAACCCTAAATTGGCATGCACTTATAAAAAAATAAAAAATAAACCGATATATTCTACTTCAAACCAAGCAAGCTCCTTCGGAAAAAGTCCAAACTATTTCTTCCACATCTCCCAAACCCACTTGTCCCACTCCACCCACGGTAACCTCACCTCCCCCTCTCTCTATCTCTTTTCTCCTCTCCTTTCGTAAATAAAATCCCCAAATCTGGTACTTTTATCCAAAACGAAATTAATAACACCACCTTCATAAATAACGGAAAAAAATAATCAAGCAAACAGTCATCGTCGCCATGCCCTCCTGCCTACGCGCCGCTGTCGCCGTTCCACCGTCTCCGCCTGAGTCCAGCCCGACCATCACCACCTCCGCCTACGAAACTCCTCTAGGCGTCGCCGCCCTCTCCTGGTCCAGAACCCTGTTCGGTCTCTCCGTCCGCGTGGATCTGCGTCTCAACCTCAACGACGACGTCGACGACGTGGCCGAAAGCCACCTCAGCTTCCGCGTCCGTCCGTGGTTCCTCTTCTCCCGCCGTGGCTCCAAGCGCTTCAGCTTCAGGTCGCACACCTGCGACTTCTCCTGGGATCTATCCCGCGCTAAGTTCGCCGGCGGTCCCGAACCGGCATCGGGCTTCTACCTCTCCGTCTCCGTGGACGGCGAGGTTCTCCTAATCGCCGGCGATCTGCTCGACGCCGCATACAAAAAGCTGAAGAAGAAGAAACGGGATGTAAACTTCGCCCTGATTTCTAGAAAGGAGCAGGTGGTGATGAAAGACGATTCGTGCTACGAAACCAAAGTCAGATTCGGCGGGAAGGACAGGCTGATCACCGTCGATCTGAACGGGGAGATGAGCCTGGAGGTGGACGGGAAGCAGATTCTTCAGATCCGACGGCTGAGATGGAAGTTCAGAGGAAGCGAGATGGTGAGGTTGGAAGGAGGTGACCGTATACAGATTTCGTGGGATCTGCACAAGTGGTTGTTCCAAACCGCCGGCGACCAGAACCCAGGTAACAGCAACACCAGCAACGCGCTATTTGTGTTTAGATTCGAGAGCGGGGAAGGGCAGCTGGTGCATGGACATTTTGGGAAAGGAGCCGAGGAAGGGTATTTCGGTAATTCGATGAGTAAAAATTGGAGCGACACGAGCAGTAACGGTAAAAGTGAAACAAGAAAAACCGTCAGGAATAGTAAAACTAAAAAGAAGAGTTTGGTGAAGACGAGTTCCAGCTCGTCGGCGAGCTCGACGGCGAGCTCGGTTAGTTCATCGGTGATGGAGTGGGCAAGTCCTGAGGAGAACGAGTTGAGAAATAGACAAGGTTTTTCTTTGTTAATTTCTGCGTGGAAACGATGAACAACTGTGGATTTTTTTTTTTTTTTTTTTTTTTTCTGTATTATGTGTGAATTTGTTAGTGCAATTTTAACGGTGTAAAAAAACAATCTTAAATTGTAGTTTTATTGCATGAAAATATTTGATTGATTTTTAAAGCGGCGGTCGTAGAGCGTATGTGGTTGAGTACATTTTTGGTTTCAGGTGTGGAATCATTCATGCTTAGAGGAGAATTTTTAGGTGTTGCAGAGAAATTTAAGCATACTTTTTTCCAGTTTGTGTGTAGCTGGCCACGAGGGAAGGCCATTAAGATGGCGACCATTCGTGTTTGATAATAATGGACCTTGGATTCTCTTTTAATGTTTTGAAGACCCGGGGCTCGGTAGGACCATGGAAAAAGCATGTCGATGGAAATACAAATCATTTTGATTGGTACGAGTGTATCACATTGCATTGTATCACAAGATCATCTCCTATTTTACTTTGTTTTCCATGCTCTAACAGTGAAGACTCAAGCATAGAGAAACAAGTAAAAGAGGTTTTGCTTTCATTTTATTTTGGCATTGATGATATAAACGAGAAACTAACCCATGTTTATGGATTAAACCACATTTTGCATGTCGTTCAAGCTATAATTGACGATTAGTTTTCTGTTTATAGCACAAGGAATTTTTCTTTGCGATTTCTCTTTAATTTCTTTTATAGTTTCTTATTTGTTTTTGGTCACTTCGGTTGTTATTTATTCATTTATTTTAGTATTTTTATTATTTTTGTTTGGTCTTTTGATTATTTTTCAATTGTTAATATATAAATTAACTTGTTTATTTATATGATTATAGGCTTATTAAGACGTTTGATTGTTTATTTAGATGTTCAATCGTCTATTTATTTGTTTAGTTGTTCATATGAAATTAATTAATGTGGAAAATAGGAAAAGAGACAAACTTAACAAAAAAATTGGTGAAAAATATAGAAAATTTAGAATTTAGTGAGAAGGCCAAATTTTAGTGTAAATCAGAAAATGTTAGTGGATCCCCCTGAATTCCACCTTTAGTGTAAATGTGTCCATCTCCCTAATTTTGAAACTTTCCATACTTTTCACCAAATTTTTTCCAAAGTTTGTCCTTTAAAAAAAATCCTCTTAATTAATTATATGTTTACCTGTTTATGTATAAAATTTATTTGTAAGAGCGTACACACGTGTGCTCTCACATACAAGACAATGGTTAAATGACACCATTATTTCGTATCATCCCTTTTGCATCTGAACCACGTTGTTTCGTTATATTTAAATAATGAGTGAGTGAGAGAGATAATGATGATTGTGTTGTGGACATCATAGACATACTTTGCATTGTTTAGAATGCAACGAGACCCTTATATGCGCGCTTGTGTGTATTACACACCTGCACGCACTCCGATGGCATGTTTTTTTATATAAGGTTGATGTTAAT
This sequence comes from Allium sativum, assembly GCA_030737875.1. Lineage (NCBI taxonomy): Eukaryota > Viridiplantae > Streptophyta > Magnoliopsida > Asparagales > Amaryllidaceae > Allium > Allium sativum. The sequence goes on along the minus strand of CM060909.1, from coordinate 721,694,179 downwards.
CAACTCAAAATTTAGAAGACAAAAAAAGAAACATAACACTTAATCATATAATAAACACAGAACAAACTTACAAACTCGCATTCAAATATAAAAGTAGTGAATTGATATTTGAAAGCAATAAAGTAGTAATATAGACAACTTCATTCCATTTCATTTATATCCCAGCGTAGGATCTATATTAACCTTAGAAGGGGAAGGGGGGTGGGGTGAATAGAGTTTATTGGAAATTTAAAAATAAAAGCTAACACAGAATAATAAAGAAACTGCAGAAATAATAAATCACACACAAGAATTACCCGACTTCGGCAAACTCTGCCTGCTGCTGCATCCCCAAGATTTCTACTTGGTATTAAAAACAGTTTCCCACTTACAAAACTATGTAGTTACACGACTCAACTTGAATAAGTTTTAACGAGTATAAACTAACAAGAAAACAAAACCTAAATAAAATAACATTAGGATAAGAAGAGAAATTTTGGCCCCTTTTATTTTCTCATTTGTAATATACAACTTCCTCCTTTTCTCTTTTCAATGGGAACCGAAATTAGGGTTTTGACTATCCTTCAAATCGTGGCTTTACTTCGATCGATTGAGAGTTCTTCGATTGATTATATGTGTAACAACCCGGAATTTTGACAATAAATAGTTATTTAATTAGAAGCTCAAAAATAGGAATTTCTGCAACTGATAGAATTCGACCATAAAACTTTAACCTTTGCGTTCGTCTCAGAATTCTAGTCGACTTTTATGTTTGGAGTTTTGCGAACGGAGTCTGTATGAAAAATTACAGACGAAATACGTAAACGGACGGAAAATAATTAAACAAAATAATTAATATATATTATACCATATATGAACTGCCGGCCTGGGCATCTGATTGCTTAGGCGGTCAACCTACTAGGCGATCAGATGCCCAGTGACGACTGAGTCATATAGGCTTTGGGTTATAATATTATATAAACTAATGGATGGATATAATTTAAAACTAATCCAACGGTTCTAATCCATTTCACCCCTATAAATAAAGAGGTAGAGCCTCACTCTTTTTCCATTCCAATCTATGAAGGCAGCGGAGCTCTGCCATTTTTTTTTCCTCATCTAACATAATTTCTAAATAAAATACATTCATACACATACCAAATCAAATCAAATTCATATGAAATTGGGAAGATTAATAAATTCATTGGAAGAGGGTGCTCAACGATAGATTTCTTTGCTCTTTTCCCTTTTTCTTACATTTTTATAGATATAGAATTTCCTCTTTCTAGATAAACTATAGATTTGTAAAAATTTGGGGATTATAAGCCTAAAAAGGTTCAAAAATTAGAAATTGGAAGCTATAAGGTGAGTGATAAATTTACTAATACAGATATAATGATTTATCTATTTCATTTGAATCCAATCTATATTTTATGCCATCAGATCTGTTATTTTTTTTAGAGTAAGATTAGATCTGTTATTTAAATAATTGTAAATTGTGATAACCATCAGATCTGATTATGAATATGTTTGAAATTGGTAAATGATAAGTTGTGAGTATGTATAAACATGAATTGTGACTTTTATATAAATTCTCACATATTCCTACAAATTATGTCATGAATTATGGAATATGTTGTATATGCCACACAGCACTGTGGATCTGGAAATCAGTCCCATTAAACATAAATTTGTTGCAGTTATGTTCCAGATCTTTAGTTCAGTGCTGAAATATGAAATATGTAAATTTGGTAAAAAGATGAATTTATGTATTATGTGATTGTAAGAATAAAAGAAATATTCCTTGTTTACATTCAATTTTGTTGGGTTTTTGGCTCAAGCATTGTAAATTATGTCGTTTTCCTCATTTTTAAAAAAAGAGGCGTTATTTTAAAATCACAAGAAGTATGACAAAAAGAATTAAAAAGGGAAAAGTGCTGCAAATGTATATATAAAAATAAATACACATTTGTATGTAATTTGCATCGACTATTCCAAAATAAAAATATAATACATATATTTCTTGTGATTTGGAAATGTGTCAATTCCATATAATAGGCATGATTTACAGTGATTTTGGCTAACGTTCCTTGTGAGACTTGAAACCTTTTTGTTAAGATTGAATGTTAAAAGGGGAATGTTTGGTTAATTGATTAGACCAAGTTATTAATTTAAAAATAAGTATTACAAAATAATAAATAAATATCAATAACTACGTTGACTGCACGAAAACATAAAAATGAATATATACATATTATCCGTCCAAATAAGCGTAAAACGGTGAAACATAAATTGAATGGAATGTTTGAATATTTGTATAAGGTTCAATTATGGAATTATGTGTAAATATAATCCATTTTGATTAATATATTTGTGGTGACTATTTGTAGCAATAAATATAATTAATTGCCATAAATAAGACCGTAAACAAGAGGATAACCATTGTAACCAAAATTGATTTGGGGAAATAAATGTGAATAGGAAAATGGTTACAATTCCTAAAATAAATTAGGATAATTGTTGTGGACCCCAATTAGGAAATTTAAATTATAACCGCATTTTGAGACGAGGTTGAACTCAACTTGTGGTGTAAGCCTGTCCGGAACCGACCGACAAATCCAGCGACCACAGGTAGTCGGTTTAATGTGAGAGGTTTAACGCATAAATGTAATCGTATTAAGGCACAGGGTTAAATTCACTTATGGAAGTAGTTTTTCCGGAACCGATTGGCATATCCAACATCCACAGGTAGCCAACTTAATGTGAGAGGCCTGGTATGTAAATATATAACAGTCAACCAATAAACAAATATAAGAATTGTCCGTTGGGGTACAATAAATAGATAACTTGGGACTGATGAATAGTTGCCTTAGGAAAATATGACCGTTAAAGTCATAAAGGGCAATAAAAAGGAAATAAAAAGAAATGGGTTTCGAAAAAGTGATTAATGGATATGAATTGTCGTTTAAATACTAAGTCCAAATTAGGGAGGAAATTAAATAAATATCCTGGAGAAAAAGGAATATAACCTTCCTTATTTATGTTCAATAAAACTTATAATTAAATATAGTTGGAGTTAGTAGGTTAATAATGTGAGACATTATTGACCATATAAAGATTCAAATAAATGGTGTACGTATAGTATTTCCGTATAAAGGAATTAAATGGGAATGACTTAATAATGTGACTTTCTTTATCCAAAAAGGGAAAGGTGTTAAAGGCAAATGGGGGACGAACGAATATCCTTCGCGTATAGTCCGCTTCCTGGGTCCTAAAAGGCTAAGTGACTAGGGTTAAAGAGTCCACCTGGAAATAGGTTTTTCAGCATGAGTGTCTTAAATGGCAGTGTGTGTTTGTAACGAACCAGAAATTTTAGAATTAATTTAATTTAATATTGAAAATTTATTTTTAGACTTGATATTTGATTTTTAAATTTGAAACCTAGTTTATTTAAGCTTGGTTTGAATTAATTTATAAGTGTAGACTTAAATTTTTAATCTTTGAATCCGAATGGTTTTATTTCGATTAAGCGTTATTAGTATTTAATCTAGTGATTTTAATATTTGTAAACTTTGATTCTATTTTTGATAAGTTATAAACTAATTGTTTTATTTGTTTTGAATTTTTGATTTTATTTAACTTGAGAATTTATTCTAATTCGATTTGCATTTGGTTTCAAAGATTTACTTATAATTTTATTTTTATTTTAAATTTTGAATTGGTTTATAATAACAATTTTAAATTGTATTTGAAATGGTAAAATTACATTAGCATTGGTTGTATCCATTGTATAATAGCATGTACATTTTAGAAAATTCAAATGGTAAATATACGTAGTACAAATAAATGGTGCTTACACTTTAAAAATATTGTCTATAATTTTGGATAAAAAAGGAAAAATACTTTTTTTAGAACACTTATCCTGGATAAATAGTTCGTAGCATGTGTCCACTGTTAACTCCACGCGTCCCTCTTCTTTTGTATTTTCCTTTTTTTCCCATTCATTTACCATCCACCCCCAAAATTAAACAAATTTTCCCCAAATTAGCTTTCCAATTTTCGAATCATGGCCTCTACCATCAAAGCTTCGTCGATCCCTTAATCCCGTCCGGTGTCGTTGCCAGACTCATGCTCACTTCTCCCTTCGACGACGCCGCCATCTCCAGCTTGTCGTTCGCCACCTAGAACCACCAGCGAGACAATCACTTCATGCTAGCATTATTCTAATCCTTCTTATCGCAAATGCCTTCGCACCTGACCTCGCGTGCTCGTCCCATGTCACCCTGCTTTAACCAGAATCCAGCGCACCCACCACGGTCGCTACTATGAACCGCGCCTTCCGATTGGTCTGTCGCTGCTCCAACCGTGAGTCACCACCTTCAGTTCGACCGTCGCCTCATCAGTAGTCCGACGCTTCCAGAACGTCTCTCTCCCCTGCTTCTCCTCGCTGCTGCCGCTTTGTTCTTCCGCCGAGTACAGGTGAGTTTTGCCTCACGATTGACTGGTTTTCAAGAATTTTAACTTCAATATTTAACTTAAAAATATGGTAGTAGAGCGTTTTAGTAAAACTGCATATTTGCCTTGACTGCCATAAATTGGAACATTTTGTGAACTGTTTGGAAATTGAAATATTTGTATATATGCACTTTGCTTTGTCACCTGAACACACCCGGAACTCGTATGGCATAACCCGATTTTCCTGGAGCTGAAATTTTGCTCCTAACCTGGATTTGAAACCTGTATAGGAATATATATATATATATAGGTACAAGTGATCTTGCTTAGTGATTAACTTGCATTCATGGTTGTTCTGCTTATTTACCAAGTTAAACTAACACAGACTGCTGCATTTGAACAAATTACAAATTTAATAATTGCTTGTTTATCTCATAACCTACAATGGTGAGTTGATGTTATATATATATATATATATATATATATATATATATATATACATACATATACATATACATACATACATACATACATATATATACATATATATATATATATATATATTGACGGTAAAAATTTACGATTATAGGCCTATCAGAAATTGAGTTCATATACTAGTTGAATTTAGCTATTTCATTTTGCTACCTTATTGAAGTAAGACTGACCTATATTTTCTATATACATATCACTGTAAAACCATGGAATGCAGTAACTTGGGGACTATAACTTATATTGAGATGTACATATACCCCGTGTTGTTGTTAAACTGGTACAAAGCCAGGTTTATATCTACACACACACACACACACACACACACACACACACACACACACACACACACATATATATATATATATATATATTGAAAACGAGGCATATATTCATCCTAGTAGTTGGTAACTGAACCCATGTTGACCTATATCATTCCCTTTTTTCACGTATTGTTGCTTTTGATGCACATTTGTTTTGAATCTGATGAATACACTTGTTACTGCATACTTTACATCTTTCATATGCACATACATAGGTGTATATACATACTTGTGTGTATTCATGCATGCATGCAAGTTGTGTTCTTTTGAACCCAGTCGCACTATCCTTGAAAGCTTGGAAAATTGAACCTATTTTTTAAGTAAAAATAATAGTAATACTAAACTATATGTATTCATCTACTTGCTGCCTTAAATTTTTTTTTTCCCGCTTTGTTACGCCTATTTCTTTTGCTAAGTGTTCCTTAAAAAAATTTAAGGTACCTATTTCATGCAGTTCCTAGTTGTTTTGGTTTGGCCTAACTTTGTTTTCGCTGATTTATGATGTTCGGTATACCCGAGTGTTCAACGGCTTTTGGAATTCGCTATTATATTCAGTTTTTTATTGAAATTAGTTTACTTGAACAAGATTAATCCTAACTCGAGTGTTTTGTGTTTTGCATAGAACGCTCGGGTTAGATACAAGTATCGCAGATCTAGAATTTCAACTATCGAAACTGGGGAGGAACGTGAAGAGGCATAAGGGCGCAAGGCCCGACTAAAAGTGTAAAATTTTATTCTATTAAAATTTATGTATACAATATATTGAATCTTCCACTGTATAAATATTTTATAAAACTCTGATTTTTTATATTTTAATTTTTGTGTGATAAATTGCTGTCTTGTTCTGTGATTTGCTCTTGTTAACCCTGTAGGCAATAACAATTCACCGTTTTGAGCGTCGTGAGTTGGTTTAATTACCAATTCGAGACGTCAAAAATAACGAGTCGTTACAGTGTTGGCCTACCCAAACCTGAAAATTAAAAGGGTCAGATATTGTAACACCCCACATCCGTTAAGGTCACTCACAAAGGGAATGCCTTAACTTCAGTGGAGCATTATGGGTACTGGAACAGAAATACTACAAGACAGACATATATAAAACAGCAGAAAGTAAAGTGGAAGTACTTCAAATCATTTATTAAATATAATTGTTTACAATAAAAGCCCATCAACTTCCAATACCCAATTACATAGCCAAAATATATGTCTTGCTCAAAAACAAAGAAGCATGAAAATAAATTATAGTATTCCCCAATAAAGCAAAGAAAGCCATAGCCAAGAGAAATCCAAGCAGTACATGAAAGAGCCTTGGAGCTTGGTAAGATCCGAACTAAGCTGTATTCCCACCCTGCGAACCTGGGGGGGGGGACGAAAGAAAAAGTGGCGAAACACACTGGGTCAGTCATAAAGACTGAGTAAGTTCTAGTGGCTTTCAGCATAAAAACGGGTGAAGATAATATGGCATAAATAAACTGAAAGTAAACATAAGCATGATGACAAGGTAAGCTACAGGCACAATGAATCAAGTATAACATTCCATGCTTCCTATCAAGAGTATCATCACAAGGTTCCTACCAAGTATCACATTGCAAGGTTTCTATTAAGTATAACATCGCAAGATTTCTAAGCTTCACCATTCCACTATTTTCTTTGATTTCCTAAATTCTCTGCACCAACTGTACTAGTACCCCAACACGTATCATCCTTTCCATGTATATGTACAGTCCCTTGCCGTATATCGTACGGGTTTCATCACGTATTTCTATACTACTTCAACATAGTGTCACCATTCTTAAAATCGTTTGGACTGCCACCCTTGTTCTGGCTAGGTTTCCTTATCATGAACTATCGCGTGTTCAACTAGGATTTATGCCACCTAAGACCACTAGGGATTATGCTACCTATTGAACGTTTCCTAGATTCGATTAGGGTTTATGCCACCTAGGACCACTAGGGATTATGCTACCTAACGAACAACACCCTTTTTCCATGTAACGATCTATTAATCGATCGGCTCCCTACAAGTCCTAGCTCGTTCATGTGTCTGTGTCATACGGCCAAATCACGAAATGTAGTCACCTGTGCTAGGTCCACCAGAGGGTATATTAAGCCCTAGGGTGCCAACCACCGACACGAATCAAGCACGCACAGTGTAAACCTACCGGTGCCCAATGCCTCTTTTTCAACTCTGGACTACGTGCACGACCATAGTCCGCCTGAACCTACAATGGCGCACCAACTCAGCCGTCGTTCAGGTCGCTTACAATCAGCCCAGTAATCGTGCCCCACCCTGTCTAGTTCCAGGGTACCGTGATACATCTAGTGGGTTACTACTGAAAATGACCGCGCAACTAGGGTTTCCATTCAGTAGGTTAAGTGTTGCCATTTAAATTCAAGACTTAACCCCATCAGTCTAGCATGTCAAGTTGGTTAAGTGTTGTCATTCAAGTTCGTGACTTAACCCGCCTACGTGTCATGTCAAATTGGCTAACTGTTGTCGTTCAAGTTCATGACTTAGCCATACGAATCATCTGTCAAGTTGGTTAAGTATATTCAAGCGGTTCATGACTTAACCCTATCAAATCATCATGTGAAATTGGTTAAGTACATTCAAGCGGTTCATGACTTAACTCTATCAAATCATCGTGTCCAATTGGTTAAGTATATTCAAATGGTTCATGACTTAACCCTATCAAATCATCGTATCCAATTGGTTAAGTATATTCAAGCGGTTCATGACTTAACCCTGTCAAATCATCGTGTCCAATTGGTTAAGTATATTCAAGCGGTTCATGACTTAACCCTATCAAATCATCGTGTCCAATTGGTTAAGTATATTCAAGCGGTTCAAGACTTAACCCTATCAAATCATCGTGTCCAATTGGTTAAGTATATTCAAATAATTCATGGCTTAACCCGCCCACGTATCATGCTAAGTTGGTTAAGTATTATCTATATGTTCAAGTTGACTTAACCCTGCCACGTGTCATGTCATTAATCTAGTCATATTACTTAACCCACCCATTAGTTTGATTAACTATTATGTTGGTTAAGCCTACATTTGTAAGTTTTACATGTTCTTACTCATACCGGTTAGGTCCACATTTAGATGTCAAATTTCCATGTCATCCCACCTAACCCTCTAACCATACCCACGTCTTATTATGGTTAGTATTCCTTAATTCATTCATTATAACGAACGAATCACGACCTCTCACATTAGGCCGCGCATTTTGTGGCCACTGGATTTGTCGGGCGTTTCCGGGCAGATTTACACCACAAATTGGGTCTAACCTCGTATCATAAACCGTTACGCCTACGATTTGGCCTTCGACCTCTCACATTAGACTGGCACTTTGTGGCTACTGGATTTGTCGGGCAGTTCCGGACAGATTTACACCACAAACTGAGTCTAACCTCGTGTCAAAGGTTCATTAATGGTCGTATTCCACCCAAAACCCCAATATCAGTTCATGTGTTTAACATATAGAAATGTTCATGTTCCAACCACGTTTATATTTCCTGTTATATATCAATTATCAAGTTCATAATTCACGTTTTTGCCCCAAAACGTATTCCCAAATTATTATCATAATTCACTATAAGGTTATGCCAAGTTATAGCCTTTTATTTACAATACATGCCAACTACCCAAAGGCGCGTTCATATTAAACCTCTACCAAGTCATAAATTTTCACATATGTTCCAACTCCAAAATTTTACATAATTAACATACACCCAAGTTCTAGATTACATGTTAGTTTTTACATATGTTTAATTCACGCCATTTCACATGTATGCAAATTTTATACCAATTTACACAAGTACCAAGTCTCATGACGTTTACATATATCAATATTCTTGCCATTTTACATAGGTCGAGTTTCATACCAAACTACATATATTCCATGTTTACACCATTTTATCCAAACTTACAATCTTTAATTATAGCGATAGTACTCATATCCCCATTTCATGTTATGCCGTCAGTTCCACCAGATATATATATATATATATATATATATATATATATCCAATATAGACAACATTCCCATATTTCCCCGTATTCAATCGTACGCAAATCGCGGTTCTGGCCTAGGTCCGAAATTGACCTAGGTTCATTGAAAGAAAATAAATAGGAGAAGGTAGAATTTATATAACAATAAGTCTAGAGAGGAAAAACTAGCATAAAAACATCATCTCTGGCATAAAAGATAGATCTTGACAATAATATCAATATGAATCAAGAAAAACTGATTTACAACAGGCTGAATAGATCATAAGCTTGACATGAGAATGAACATAGAAAAGTCCCAAAACTCAAGATTCAAGAAGTAACAGAAATAGATCTGAATCAATAAACATACTTAAATCCAATTCCACTTTATTCCATGGCCATATTATAATTAAATGTTTAAATCTAAAAACAACTAGAACTTACAGAGCATGGCTAATGAATTATGAACTGAATTTGTCGTAAAAATGTCGCGGCGTTGTTAATTTATTGTCGTGAATCATTGTAGAAGCCTTGTTCTTTGGATTGATTTGAGTTTGAATGTTTGTACTTTGATTTGGAGACGGCGACCATGGTTCAAGAGGTATTTTAGCAGCATAATGGTGTAAGAATGATTTGATATGAATTAGGTTAGGTCTAAGGGTGTTTTTATAGGTGTAGGAACTAGTTTAGGCCCTTAGATTAACCCTAGAATCAATCCGGACCATCAAAACACGTCTCAGGCTTCAAAAATGAGTTTTGGGTCAAAACAGGCCGACCTGTAAGGGAGGAGGTCGACCCCATGGTCGGCCTGGGGGGTAGGTCGACCCTAGGATCGACCACATGGTCGACCTGGTCCCTAGGTCGACCTGCCTGGTCCTGTGCTGCCTAAAATCTGCTGAATCTTCTACATGCCATAACTTCTTCATCCGGACTCCGATTTTCGAAAACTCGAACTCTATTTTATGTAAAATTTCGAGACGAACGCAATGGCGTAACCCATTTCCCTTGATTCTTATTTTAAAATTTAATTATGCCTTGATTTATGGTTTTAACATGTTATAAAAATTCGGGTTGTTACATTCTTACCTCCTTAAAGGATTTGGTCCCCGAAATCTTCAAGTTAAGAAGAATGCATCCTATCATCCAATCAACCATCTACTCAACCATCATTCACAAGCAACCATTGTCCTTAAAAGATTTCTAATGCTGTATGAACATATGCAAGAAGTGTGTGTGTATGTTCCTTGTCTAATGCAAATGATCAGGCCTGATTGATCTTTTTAAATGCAAAATATGTTTAGTGCCACGAATCCAACATGTATGCAAATAGTCCTAGTCATATAAACACTATATGTGTGCACAAACATCCATCCATATGCAACATCCACATGATAACACATTCAATTCCATCCATAAACAAGTATAAACACTCATGCATATGCAATATGAAAATGTGACTGAGCCGATCTAGTGCCTAATGTGTGTTCATGCATCCACGAACAACAACTAGCAACCACTTGCAATCATCAACCATAACATGTCTCAAACACATGTTTACATCCATTAGTTCCTGCCTAAAGATATAGCCGAATGATAGAAGAAAGCAAAGAAAAACTTTGTACCCTAAACACCAGCCCAAAACCAATATATATGATTCTAGGAAACCAAACATGATAAACTCGTTTTAGGTCGCAAGAAATCCCTTCCTAAAACCAACCCATATCCTATAAAGCCCAAAAAGTTTAGTCAACCCAACGGACACCCTCAAACCCCAACATATATCACAACCAGATGAGTCATACTCCTTATGGGGTTTGCAACAGAAATAAGATTGAGAATAGGACCGAGAGGATATACATAAAAGATAACATGCAAGTAAGCTCTACAGGAAAAGAGTGATCAAGGATATACTCTTAAAAAGAGATATGATGCGCGTATCTAGTCTTCAATCTTCTAAGTCGCATTTCCCTGAGCTTAACTCCATTGTGCTTTGGCCGTTTTTAACTTTACAATTTCGTAGCTTCTTAATTCTTGTTTCCAAAATATGAGTTGGAACTCATTTCACTGTCGCCTCTCGTTCCACTTTCATTTATTCTTTTTCTAGTATACTCGGCTCAAACATAACTGCATACTCATGGTTTCATGCAAGCTCTCCAAAATTCACTAGTGAATCTCGGATCTCGTTCACTTACTAGAAGGTATTCCACATAAATGAATTATCTCTTGAAAATAAACAAATGCCAACCATGTTGCCAAGTGTACTTACTAAGGTGATTTTCTATAACTCATGCATAAGCGAGATGAACCATCCGCCTTAGTGGCGAACACTACTCGAGCGAATCAATAAATGTATCAAGATATTCTAGGTAACTAAGCATGGCAGAACCCTAAGGGTTACACTAGACTTCGAGGGCATTACCAAGGCAAGTCAAGAATCTAACTACCCTCTTTTCATACTCAAGAATGGCACCATTACTGGATAACCACTCCATCCCTAGAATCAACCCATAGCCCAAAAAAAAAAACATAAGCATTACTTCTAAACTCAACACTTAGCATAGACATTCCCAAATCCAAACGAGTCATGAATAAATGAGCCGATTCCCTAACAGGATTTGAGAATAAAATGGGATCCTCTACTACGCTAGTACTAAGGTGTAGAGACTCAACTATCGAAGCAGAAAAAAAAAAGGATGTGATGTACCATAATCAAAAAGGGTACAAACAGGATATAAAGATAAACTAGACTTTCCTACAGAAACATTTCTACCTTCTTGTTCTCAGCCTCATTCACCTTAACCACTCTTATCCCCTCTTATATAACGTGTTAACAGGTCTCTCGAGAACTACCTCCATCGCACGGCAACCCTACAAAGCTTGAAATAAGATTAGTCGCAGATGGAACTAATGTGACTACAGATGGAGGAAAGAAAGGAAAAGGGATTCAAACAAGGAAACAAAGGATAATGCTAATGGCCTTTGGGGAATAACCTATAAAAATAAAACTTTCCTTGAAAAATGCTTCTTTGTAAATGGTTTTGAAAATAATTTCAAAAGGTTTTATAAACTTTTGCCCAGTCTGGTTACCTTCTGCTCTGATACCAAATGTAACACCCCACATCTGTTAAGGTCACTCACAAAGGGAATGCCTTAACTTCAGTGGAGCATTATGGGTACTGGAACAGAAATATTACAAGACAGACATATATAAAACAGCGGAAAGTAAAGTGGAAGTACTTCAAATCATTTATTAAATATAATTGTTTACAATAAAAGCCCATCAACTTCCAATACCCAATTACATAGCTAAAATATATGTCTTGCTCAAAAACAAAGAAGCATGAAAATAAATTGTAGTATTCCCCAATAAAGCTAAGAAAGCCATAGCCAAGAGAAATCCAAGCAGTACATGAAAGAGCCTTGGAGCTTGGTAAGATCCGAACTAAGCTGTATTCCCACCCTGCGAACCTGGGGGGGGGGAACGAAAAAAAAGAGGCGAAACAAACTGGTTCAGTCATAAAAACTGAGTAAGTTCTAGTGGCTTTCAGCATAAAAACAGGTGAAGATAACATGGCATAAATAAACTGAAAGTAAACATAAGCATGACGACAAGGTAAGCTACAGGCATGATGAATCAAGTATAACATTCCATGCTTCCTATCAAGAGTATCATCATAAGGTTCCTACCAAGTATCACATTGCAAGGTTTCTATTAAGTATAACATCGCAAGATTTCTAAGCTTCACCATTCCACTATTTTCTTTGATTTCCTAAATTCTCTGCACCAACTGTACTAGTACCCCAACCCGTATCATCCTTTCCATGTATATGTACAGTCCCTTGCCGTATATCGTACGGGTTTCATCACGTATTTCTATACTACTTCAACGTAGTGCCACCATTCTTGAAATCGTTTGGACTGCCACCCTTGTTCTGGCTAGGTTTCCTTATCATGAACTATCGCATGTTCAACAAGGATTTATGCCACCTAGGACCACTAGGGATAATGCTACCTATTGAACGTTTCCTAGATTTGATTAGGGTTTATGCCACCTAGGACTACTAGGGATTATGCTACCTAACGAACAACACACTATTTCCATGTAACGATCTATTAATCGATTGGCTCCCTACAAGTCCTAGCTCGTTCATGTGTCTGTGTCATACGGCCAAATCACGAAATGTAGTCATCTGTGCTAGGCCCACCATAGGGTGTATCAAGCCCTAGGGTGCCAACCACTGACACGAATCAAGCACGCACAGTGTAAACCTATCGGTGCCCAATGTCTGCTTTTTCAACTCCGGACTACGTGCACGACCATAGTCCGCCTGAACCTACAATGGCGCACCAACTCAGCCGTTGTTCTGGTCGCTTACAATCAGCCCAGTAATCGTGCCCCACCTTGCCTAGTTGCAGGGTACCGTGATACATCTAGTGAGTTACTGCTGAAAAGGACCGCGCAACTAGGGTTTCCGTTCAGTAGGTTAAGTGTTGTCATTTAAATTCGAGACTTAACCCCATAAGTCTAGCATGTCAAGTTGGTTAAGTGTTGTCATTCAAGTTCGTGACTTTACCCGCCTACGTGTCATGTCAAATTGGCTAAGTGTTGTCGTTCAAGTTCTTGACTTAGCCCTACGAATCATCTGTCAAGTTGGTTAAGTATACTCAACCGGTTCATGACTTAACCCTATCAAATCATCATGTCAAATTAGTTAAGTATATTCAAGCGGTTCATGACTTAACCCAATCAAATCATCGTGTCCAATTGGTTAAGTATATTCAAGTGGTTCATGACTTAACCCTATCAAATCATCGTGTCCAATTGGTTAAGTATATTCAAGCAGTTCATGACTTAACCCTATCAAATCATCGTGTCCAATTGGTTAAGTATATTCAAGCGGTTCATGACTTAACCCTATCAAATCATCGTGTCCAATTGGTTAAGTATATTCAAGCGGTTCAAGACTTAACCCCATCAAATCATCGTGTCCAATTGGTTAAGTATATTCAAATAATTCGTGGCTTAACCCTCCCACATATCATGCTAAGTTGGTTAAGTATTATCTATATGTTCAAGTTGACTTAACCCTGCCACGTGTCATGCCATTAATCTAGTCATATTACTTAACCCACCCATTGGTCTGATTAACTATTATGTTGGTTAAGCCTACATTTGTAAGTTTTACATGTTCTTAACTCATACCGGTTAGGTCCACATTTACATGTCAAATTTCCATGTAATCCCACCTAACCCTCTAACCATACCCACGTCTTATTATGGTTAGTATTCCTTAATTCATTCATTATGACGAACGAATCATGACCTCTCACATTAGATCGTGCATTTTGTGGCCACTGGATTTGCCGGGCGGTTCCAAGAAGATTTACACCACAAACTGGGTCTAACCTCGTGTCATAAACCGTTACGCCTACGATTTGGCCTTCGACCTCTCACATTAGACTGACACTGTGTAGCTACTGGATTTGTCGGGCGGTTCCAGGCAGATTTACACCACAAACTGAGTCTAACCTCGTGTCAAAGGTTCATTAATGGTCGTATTCCACCCAAAACCCCAATATCAGTTCATGTGTTTAACATATAGAAATGTTCATGTTCCAACCACGTTCATATTTCCAGTTATATATCAATTATCATGTTCATAATTCACGTTTTTCCCCAAAATGTATTCCCAAATTATTATCATAATTCACTATAAGGTTATGCCAAGTTATAGCCTTTTATTTACAATACATGCCAACTACCCAAAACCCAACTTAGGCGCGTTCATATTAAACCTCTACCAAGTCATAAATTTTCACATATGTTCCAACTCCAAAATTTTACATAATTAACATACGCCCAAGTTTTAGATTACATGTTAGTTTTTACATATGCCCAATTCATACCAAATTTACATATGTTTAATTCACGCCATTTCACATGTATGCAAATTTTATACCAATTTACACAAGTACCAAGTCTCATGCCGTTTACATATATCAATATTCTTGCCATTTTACATAGGTCGAGTTTCATACCAAACTACATATATTCCATGTTTACACCATTTTGTCCAAACTTACAATCTTTAATTATAGCGATAATACTCATATCCCCATTTCATGTTATGCCGTCAATTCCACCGGACATATATATATATATATATATATATATCCAATATAGATAACATTCCCATATTTCCCCGTATTCAATCGTACGCAAATCGCGGTTCAGGCCTAGGTCCGAAATTGACCTAGGTACATTGAAAGAAAATAAATAGGGGAAGGTAGAATTTGTATAGCAATCAGTATAGAGAGGAAAAACTAGCATAAAAACATCATCTCTGGCACAAAAGATAGATCTTGACAATAATATCAATATGAATCAAGAAAAACTGATTTACAACAGGCTGAATAGATCATAAGCTTGACATGAGAACGAACATAGAAAAGTCCCAAAATTCAAGATTCAAGAAGCAACAAAAATAGATCTGAATCAATAAACATACTTAAATCCAATTCCACTTTATTCCATGGCCATATTATAATTAAATGTTTAAATCTAAAAACAACTAGAACTTACAGAGCATGGCTAATGAATTAAGAACTGAATTTGTTGTAAAAATGTCACGGCGTTGTTAATTTATTGTCTTGAATCATTGTAGAAGCCTTGTTCTTTGGATTGATTTGAGTTTGAATGTTTGTACTTTGATTTGGAGACTGCGGCCATGGTTCAAGAGGTATTTTAGCAGCATAATGGTGTAAGAATGATTTGATATGAATTAGGTTAGGTCTAAGGGTGTTTTTATAGGTGTAGCAACTAGTTTAGGCCCTTAGATTAACCCTAGAATCAATCCGGACCATCAAAACACGTCTCAGGCTTCAAAAATGAGTTCTGGGTCAAAATAGGCCGACCAGGTCGACCTGTAAGGGGGGAGGTCGACCACATGGTCGACTTTGGGGGTAGGTCGACCCTAGGGTCGACCACATGGTCGACCTGGTCCCCAGGTCGACCCCCAGGTCGACCTGCCTGGTCTTGTGCTGCCTAAAATCTACTGAATCTTCTACAGGCCATAACTTCTTCATCCGGACTCCGATTTTCGAAAACTCGGACTCTATTTTATGTAAAATTTCGAGACGAACGCAATGGCGTAACCCGTTTCCCTTGATTCTTATTTTAAAATTTAATTCTGCCTTGATTTATGGTTTTTAACATGTTATAAAAATTCGGGTTGTTACAGATATGGCCGCCTATCCTGCGGGAAGTAATAACTGACTAAGGAAGTTATCTAATAAGGTCAGCTAGAAGGTATAACAAACGACAAAATACCTGCTCTCACCTTATGCGGGGTAAGGCATAGGCATGAATGACGGAAGCCTTAACTGGTAGGGCCTGTAGCTAGTGCGCTCTTGTTTTATGTTAATATTTAATATACTATCGAGAGTTAATAAGTGGCCAATAAGTCTGCCTAGGGTCTTAAGTGATCAGGGAGAATCCACCCTATCTATAATTGATAGTGAGGCATTAAATACTAAAGAATAGTTAGTGAGGAAATAGATAGAAACCCCATAATTAGGGCACCCACTCTCGATATAATTAACCAGTTAAACTCTGGTATAAAGGCTTCACGAAAGTGTATGTAAATGTCCTATCTCGGTATTATATTTTGGGGATACTACTTTGGGCTAAATAGTAAAGTCGTGCATAAACATTTGCTAGGTTGGGTTAGAATCACTAACCTGGTTTGGTATACAGCTTGGGATGAACCAAACGGAATATTTCTATCTTATAGACTGTGTTGTACATTACTTAGTCGTTAGAACCTGTTGTTCTGACCCCCTCCTCATTACAACCTCCAGGTTTCATAGAGAAGGTCGGGTTCTCAGAGATGTTTAATTTTGGCTTTCGGTTCTCATTCTCTCTCATGCTCGGTATTGGCAAAGTGACTTACTTTGAAAAAGGTAGTTGCTTGAGTTAATACTAATTTATCCTAGTTTGTTTCCGCTGTGAGTTATTTTATCGTACTCTGAGTATGCTCATGCTCATTTATTGCAGGTACCAGATATACCATATATGCTCAGATGTGTTCATGTTTCGATTTTTGTCGAAATTTGGGTGTAGAAAAGTGTGGGGTGTTACAATATGCTGATCCTCTTCCTACGATTTGAATTGCAAACACACTCTCGATTGGAAAATTTTGTAAGCTCTCTGATTTACTACTTTGATTGCTTAGGTTGTTTGCTTGAATTCGATGCAACTTTCTTGTGATGAGTGGGTGTATATATAGGGTTTTCCGAACCCTAGCATCTCTAATTTCAAGATGACTTGCCGTGAATACCCACTTGATTTTTGGAAACTTTTGATTGAAATTATTTCTCAAAAGATGCTCTTACGATTTTTTGGAAAGTTTTGTAATCGTGATTTCTTCCTTGCCCAAAAACGAAACCTTCGACCACGTTGATAATTTCTTGCCTGATTTTCATTGATGAATTATGCCGAGTTTAGCTCATTGTGAATTTAGGCAATAATTTGCTAATTTCAATCGGCTATGATTTTTGGCAACTTTGAATAATCAAAATAACACTTGCGTAATTTAAATGCTTTGTCCAAATATTTTCTTGTCGATCATACATTTGCCAAGAATAAAATTTGAGATCATTCCCATTTTGAACCAGTGAATTTGTATCCAAATAAAAAAAATCCTTTTATTTACCCATTCGAACTCCTTGCACTACAAGAGCATAAGTGCATTCCAACGGCCAGGGACCGTTGGAAGCCTTTGGTATACGGATTAACGGTTTCCAACTTTCCAATGCCATCAACGGTTATTTTCCAATGGCTTCCAACTGTGAAACATAGCCATGTATCTTTTATTTCTGGCCAACTAGCCATTGGAAAATGATGAAAAACGTTGAAAACCACTGTTGGATGATGTTGAAATACATGGACCTATAAGCCGTTGTCAACCGTTGGAAGCCGTTGGAAATCTGGATTTTTTTTAGAATTCAGACTACTCGCTTCCAGCCACACACAATATATGTATTCATTGAAACTGCTCTATTTCGAGCATATACATCACATTCCCAATCACATATATCCCCAAACATAACATTATACAAAAATCAAACACAAAACATGCAAAACATAAACCAATGTTTACATAATACATCATCAACCAAGCATCAATATATACAAAAACCCATGTCCAAACCACCACCACCAACCAAGCATCAATGTATACAAAAAACCATGTCCAACCATCTCCAAACCAAACATCAATATATACAAAAAAAAACATCATAATGTATGAAGCATAGTCCTCACCCACTCTCAAAGAGTATATAACATCAAAACAAATTAATCTCAACTCTCTCCACCCGAATATGAAGGTAGCATACCGTACTGGGCAATGAACTCCGTCGGACGCTGCTTAAGCTACTCCATCTGCTCTTCGCGACAGCGATCATGCTCATGAAGCTCTACGATCTAGGCTCTTAGTTATGCGATCTCCTCCTTATCCTGAGCCCTCTGGTACAACTGCTGAGATGACATAACATGTATATAATTTTAGATTTTCAGTATTTTATAATAGCAATTCGAATAAATTTCAATTTCCATTATAAATTTTAGTTTCTATTACCGCTAGATTGCTAAAACCGTAAAGTCTGTTCCGGATAGGTGGATCCATGACCACATCAAAAAGCCTATCATCATCCTCGATAGTCAACTCGGTCCTCCCACTCTCCTTAAGCATATATGCCCTTTGTTTTTGAAATTTATCAAGTTAAATAAAATACATTGAATTTACATAACACCATTTTAATTAAATTATAACTTTAAGTTAAATATGTTATACTTAGTCGTACATTATATATAAAATACAATCGAACTAGTCGTACATTATACATAAAATACAATCGAATTAACCATACGTTATATATAAAATTAAATATCGTTTTCGATAAAATTTTATAAAACAGAAACTTAATTATTTCCAATTCCACTAAATGTTTTCGACAAATTGAATATCTTTTTCAGTGAATTGGGCCTCAATCAATTCAACATATACATAGATCAATTACCACTGTACATACAACATTATATATGCACATATACACATACAACATAAATTAATTAACCCTAGATTAGTAACATAATCAAATCAATCTATATATACATGTATTAATAGCACTACACATACAATCTAACAAACAAATTATGGTAAAAATTAGCAAACCTAGGGTATTAAATAAAATAAGGGCATCATACCTTCGAAATTGGGGATGAATTGGAGCTTAGAGAGGTGGAGAGAGTGCCTTGAACGTGTTGGAGATACTATAGGCGGCTAACTAAGTTAAGGAGGTCGATTTCAGAATTTTGGAGGAAGAAATGGGGGAAAGTTGAAAAAAGTTAGGGAAAAACGAAGTGGAGGAAGAAGGAAGTTGCTCGGTTAAATTTATGCTCGACTAACTAAAGATCAGCAATGACCACCAACGAATTCCCACGGTTTTTTCAGTACATAAAGAAAAATCGAAAATTTAGCTTCTGTTGGAAGTCGTTCGAGGAGGGAGGGGGCGTTGGTGGCTGTTTCCCCCCTCCGTTGCTATATACAATATTTCTTGTAGTGTTGTAACCTATTTTCACAATCCCTATGTTTGCCTAGGCATTCATCTTTGGTCTCTGCCTTGTTGCTTCATGACTGTACAACTGAATTGCCTTGAATTGAATTTGCTTGCTTGTATCATGTACTTCTGACTGCTGATTACTGTATGTACCAATGTCTTGTAGCCTTGTTGTACTTTTCATTTGTGAACTGGTGTGTCTATTTCTGGTCACTGCACTACTGATTTATAGCATTTGGGTTTGTGCCTGTTTTGTGCATTTGAAATGCTTGTGTCACTGTTTTGCACTCTTTTGTGCTGACCAGACTTGAACCCTTGTTTCTTGTCCAATATCACATGTGTTAGTACTTTGTGACTTGTTAGGACCACTGTTGTGATGTGTACCCCTTTGTGCACTTGAATCTGTTGCCATGATCACTTGTTATTGGACATGTAGTGTCATTGGCACTCGTGAATCCACTGACACTCCATGATGCTTTGTTTATCCTTGTACATTTGCTTGTGCTTTGTCATGTCATATTACCTCTGTTCCTTATGCATGTTGCACTACCTTGAGCTTGAGTCACTCGTGCATTTCCCATTGCTAGATCTGCTTGTGCATTTATCCTTTGTACACTTGAAACTCCTGTGGCATGCCACCATGCACATGCTTACTGCACTTGAAAGCTTGCATACTGTTCTTGTTTGCTTGCTTCATGTATATGTGCACTTATTGTACCATTAAGTTGTGTATTCATGACTTGCTTGAACATACTTATAGCTCTATTGCGTTACTTTGCTTTGTTCACTTGAGTTCACTTGCTATTTCATTTAAGAGCCGATTGTTTGATAAAAACATGATCCATACATATATGCACACACACACACACACACACACACATATATATATATATATGTTTATATGTATATGTGTTTGTGTTGTGGGATTCTTGGCCATAACTATTCTTGCTTGAAATGTTGGCTGCAATGTATACATGCATGCTCTTTGGCCTTGCTGCCTGGTTTACTTAAACATGTGCCATGCTGATTTGTGTTTGACAAGATTCCCCCTGTTCACCTGAAAAATTGCCTCTATGCATATACATATAATTATTATTTTTAATCCAGCAAACCAGTTACAGTTGTGTTGATGTTGGTCAATATCAGCATACCACGTATGTGAGTCGAGGGTGGTCTTGATCAACAAACCACTGTAACTGAGTTGAGGCTGGTTTGCAAGCACTACAATATCAATTTACCTTGTGGTATTTACAGTGAATCATTGTGAATATCAAAACCAGTCTAGACTCAAATATATATATATATATATGTGTGTGTGTGTGTGTGTGTGTGTGTTTATATATATATATATATATATATTTGAAAATTGGTAACTATTATTGCAAATATTAATCATATACTATGTTTATATGCCTCATCAAAACCTTGTGCCCCCTAACCTAAATGGGTACCACATAAGGAAAAAGAGCACATATAAACTCCATATATTAACATTACATCAGCTATACCACTATGACCAACGATAACAAAACAGAATGTTACATCAGCAACCATAACCAACGATAACAAAACATAAAAGAAAACAAAATTACAAAAGTTTAGCCTGTATCTAAAAGCTCAACACCCCATTTCCTTAAAAAGTCTTCATTAGCATTTGATCTTTTTGTCTTTGGGCCATTCTTATTCACCAAGCATTGGATTTCTCTTTATATCATCTGCAATCTAATCTCTTTTGTAGTCTTTCTATCATTAAAAACTCTCGCATTTCTTTCTTGCCAGATTTGGTAAATAGAAACTGTGTTAGCTACACATGCTACATCAAATAGCTAATTTTTACTCTTGAACTTGTTCAATATCTTCATTGCATCCTCCTTCAAATGACCCAGTGCCATAACATTACAACCAAGTTTATACATCAGTGAGGTCCATATAAACCAAGAATAATCACACTGAAAAAATAGATAACTTACAGTTTCTTCACCATTGTTGCATAGAAGACATCCAATCTCCTCAACAAGAGCATGTTGCTTGTAGCTAACAAAACAATCACAGACATTCTCTTCGAATTCTTCTTATGCCAAATGACTTTGAAAAATTCTTTAACAGGTTGCTTACTCCTCACTTTAACCCAAGCATTGTGAAATGAAAATTCTCCATCATCCCCCTATTCATAAAAATCTTCATGAGCATTAGTTTTAACCTTTATTTGACTAACAGTTTCTTGAATTTTAGGTGTAGAAGGGTGCAAATTTCCTACTAATTTCCCTTCAGAGACTGTACAAGAAACCAAGTCATCATTCCTACCAAGTATTTGTAATCTGGATAATCCAATAATATCAACTAGACATTTAGCATTAATCTAGTGTTCAAACCATAATGAAGTTGATGAACCATTAACAATTACCTTATTAAAAAGTTGTCTACTTGATTTTCGAAGTCTTAACATTGTTTTCCAAGAGCTTGAGGCATTATTATCAATATTTAAACTTAAAAAATACTTACCCCAGCAGTATTTCCTTTGCATCCACTGACTCCGTAATGTTGAACTTGTTAAGAACTTCCACAACATTTTAATTCCAGCTGCTTTTTTCAAATATGAGAAGGACTTTAATCCTATTCCACCTTCTAATTTTGGTAAACATAGTTTTTTCCAATTAATTTTGTGTGCAGCCCCTCCAAAAAAAAAATCAGCACACATCATATGAATTTTATCAATAACATGTTCAGGTAATTGATAGACAAATAACCAATACAAGACTGTAGGCGTTATAACTGATTGGATAAGTTCAGCTCTACCTGCAAAGCTCAAAAAATTCACATCCCAACTTTGAATCTTCTTTTGCACACTATTGAGTAGAGATTGGCATTCAATATAATGGACATAAATGGATGACAATGGTACTCCAAGATATCTAACTGGCAATTGTCCCAACTATACTCCCAAAACTGAGGTAATTTCTTGAATATTTCTAGCATGAGCACTGAAATATACCTTTATTTTATCTTCACTAACTGTAAGTCCAGAAAACTGGTTGAGTTTTTCAAAAATACTCCTCAAAGAAAATGCACATACAGGCAAACTTTTACCAAATATCAATAGATCATCAGCATACAAGAGTTGAGAGACTACTTGATCAAAACTATACACAGGACAAAAAATTCTTTTGAAGTGTCATTTCATTTAAACTATAAGTGAAAATTCCATGGCTATAGAGAATAAATATGGGGATAAGGGGCCTCCCTTTCTTATGCCTCGATTTGATGAAATAAATCCCTGAGGTATCCCTTGAATCAAAATTGAAAAAGTAGGCGAGGAAATATACTCATATATGATATTAATGAAATGGGATATATTCATATATGATATTAATGAAATGGATTGGAAATCCCATTACCTTCATCAAATGACAAATGAATTCTCTATTTAACATGTCATAGGCCTTATGTAAATCTACTTTCACATAAAACATGTTAACTTTGGGTTTCTTGGAATCCCTTAATAACTCATGTGCAAGAAGAATGTTATCTCTAATGTATCTAGAAGGAATAGAAGCACTCTGATTTGGAGAAATAAGATGAGGCAGATACCATTTCATTCTGTTACATAAATTTTACTTAAAATTTTATAAAACATGCTACAACATGCTATAGGCTATATTGGGAGATTTCTAATGGTCTGTTTACTTTGAGTATCAATGTTAGAAAGGTATGATTACAACCTTTAGGCAATTTAGCAGAATTAAAAATGTCTTGCATTGCAGCTAATAAATCCCATTTAATTACTTCAACATAAATGGTATTTATTTGAAATGGAGGCATTTATGGAAGATCAAAAGCATTTGGAAATCTTTTGACCCTCGTAATGGCGTCAGCCGAATCCCCCTTTTCATCTCCACCCTCTTCCTCCGCTGCCTTCAACTCCGCTTTCCCTCCTCTACCATCATGTTGTTCTCCACCTATTCCCCACGATCCACCACCACCCACTGTCAATCCATCCACTGTCCCCTCAGATTTAAACCTAGGAGAAAATTCCTCCATTTCAGATTTGGAAAATTCTTCTTTTGATCCCATTGTTCCTAACGTTAATTGTAATCATGGAAATTCAGCTAATAAGGATGCATCAATTCCAAATCATGGGAATTTGAAACCGGATCAATGAATCTTTTCTAACCTGAGTTCTTCGATATCCTCCTATCCTGCATTCACTAAGATGGATTATGCATCACTGATCAGTTCTCTTCCACGTAATGCAGGCGTTTTCAAGCCACAACATTTCAATATTGTGAGGGATGACAAACCGAAAAACCCCCCAGATATGGTAAGGGAAGAAGTCATGAAGTATTGGAGCAATCATCTCGTCGATTTCTTCTTAGATGGTACACTATCTTATACCACTGTTGTTAATTTTTTGAACCATTATTGGAAATTAGATGGTGAGGTAGATATCAAATCGGATGGTATACATTTTTATTTCAATTTTTCTAATGAAATGGATAGAGAGAAAATCCTTAAGTCTGATCCTATTTTTATTAGTGGTCGTATGTTTATTATTACACGATGGGATCCTACCATTGGCAATTCACAAGCACAGATTAAAAAAGTGCTTGTGTGGGTTCATTTCTATAGAATTCCTAGTATTCTTTGGACCCTGCTAGGGATTAACTGGCTTGCTTGTCACATTGGGAAGCTAATTTGTTTTGATAGCAGCACTGAAAAATTGCAAAGATTTTGATATGCTAAAGTTTTGATTGAAGTATCATCTGAATTCGAATTACCAGAGAAAATAGAGGTTGGTGGGCTAGGAGAAAAGTGTCCATTTGTTAAGTTAACATATGATTGGAGACCTCAGATTTGTACTTCATGCAAAGTTTTTGGCTATGACACTAATAAATGTGAACTCAATGATAAGGCTAGGATGGAAAATGAGGTGCAGGAGCAGGGTGACGTGAGAAATCTAGCTTCTACAGATCAGAATTATAGGAAGGCTCCGACTAATGCCAATCAAAGTAACTAGGTAAAAGTGAACTCAAAAATGAAGAAATATTGGAAAAAAAGGAGTGAGTAATGAAGGTGTTAAAACTAAGGAGGGTAAGGCAAATGTGAATCCATTTGAGGCTCTTGACTCTGATAACACTGAAAATAGCAATGGAGATGAAGCAGTTTTAGCTGAACAAGCAACTCAGGTTAACTTGGAAACTCAGAATAATATTGGAACTAATAATGAGGAGGATAATGGATTAACAGCTCAGGATATTTTAGTTAATAATGGAAAAGAGATTGATCTGAAAAATGCCTGTACTGATGCATGTGATGATTCTATTGTGGGAAATTTATATAGTGAATTTGAACAGGATTTATCTCAAAATGATTTGGGTACCACTTCTTCAATGCCGTCTTCATCAACTAGCTACATGGGCTCAACTTTCAATCAATCTTTCACTTCAGTTCTCTCGGCTCATGCTTCTTTATCAACTCATTCTACTGCTAGCACTATATGTACTGCAATGTCATCAGCCTTGCCCTATTCATATTTGGCTCCTCCATCTCATTTCATTCTTACTCCACCGCCCAAAGAAAGTTCAACTGCTTCAGCGCATAAGACAACATCCACGAGTAGCAATCAAAAAGGTAAACAGCAAAAATTTATGAAGATTTGAATGATGGGTTTGATTACAATTTTGAAGACGTTACGCGATTAAAAAATGTTAGGAAGTCTGGAAGACATACGAGAAACAACCCCATATCTAAGCTCGGATCTCTTCAATTTAAACGAGTTTACTATCTTTGGAGTTTTCAGCAATATGTGGTTTTGTTAGATGACTATAGTGGAATTTTGATTACTCTTGCTTTTGTCAGAACATGCTGTTAGACATTCCCTGTCTTGTGGCTCGTTCCTGTTGCAGTTTGGATTAAATGAATTGAAAATAGGTGCTATAGAGTAATGGTTCTTAGTTGTGGTCATTACATCTAACAGTAATGCCACTCAGCAAACTACATTGGTTATTATGCAGCAATTGTGGTGCTTTTATATTGATACCCAATATGTGGACATTCAAGTTGCACTGTTAAACATTAGTAAGCAATTTTGTTAATTCTTAGGCTAGGATTATCAAGAGGATGTACTAGCTTTATTTGCATTTTTTGTTGTAACTCTTGATGTTGTGAATAAAAATTTTCACTTGCCTTTTAAAAAAATGAATTCATACCATCAGGACCTAGGCTTGAATCTTCACGAACTGATAAACCTGCTGTTTTTATCTCCTCCAGAGTAATGTCTTTGAGTAAAGCTTGTTGTCCTATTGAGTTAACCACATGTGAAGATTGAAAAAATAGAACCTCACGGCTAACATATCCATTGTGCAAAGCAGAAAAATACTCAATAGCTTCACAAGCTAAATCATCCTGTTTGTACAAAAGCTCACCATTAGACTTAATCAATGCCTTTAAATTATTAGTATATTTCCTTGATGACATTTTAGAATGAAAAAATCTAGAGTTCGTGTCACCATCTTGTAACCAAGACACCTTAGCCTTTTTCATATAACTCCAGAATTTGATGTGTTTTTGAACAGATAGAGCTTGCTTTGCCTCCAACATTCTTTCATATAAAATCAGGTTTTCAGGGTCAAAATTTGAAACATTCTCCAACTCATGAAATATTGCTTCCGCCTCTAATAAAATCTCATTATCTCTTACTTTGATTTTATTCCATTTTTTCAATTCCACTTTGCATGTCTGTAACTTCCTATGAAATGAATAACTAGGATAACCATTAGTTTTTATGTTATATCCTATCAAAAAACATTCCTCATATCCGTCTTTAAAATGCCACTCATTTGAGTATCAAAAATGGAAATCCTTTTGTATTTGATGATATAGTTAATTCTAATAATAGTGGATTATGATCACTAGACATTTGTGATAGAGAGAGAGCTTTCATATCAGTAAATTTTTGCAAACATTGATAATTTACAAAACTTTTACCTAAATTATTTGCCATACCTCTTCTTCTCCATGTGTAGTTGAATCCAACAGCCTTGATTTCAATCATCCCTGCCTGAGATAAACAGTTGTTAAACATCCTAATTTGCTGAAATGGTATTGGTAATCCCCTCTTTTATCCATATGAGAAGTGAAATTTTTAAATCCCCCATTAAAAGCCATTCTGCAGTTATATTCTCTGATTCTTGTATGAGGTTTTACCATAAAACCTGTCTCTCATAAAAGCGATTGCTAGCATAAACCATCGTAACAAATACTATTAAACCACCTCTATTAGTGGCCTACATAGTAACATGTTGATTTGAAGAGAAAATAGTATCAATAGACCAAATTTCAGTATTCCATAAGCATATTATCCTACCAAAGAATGCAATAGAAATACGAGGAAGAAAATCCCAGGATCTAGTAATTAATCTGTCAAATTTAACTAAATTAGTAGCACTAATTTTGTTTTCTAACAAGCCAACAAAAGTTGGCTTGAATTCAGTTAGGAGAGACAATACATCACCCATTCATTGTGGTGTATTGATTCCCTAACATTCCATGAGACGAGTGTCATTTGATAGAGGATTTCCTCCTAGTTGTACTTTTAGGACGAGCATTAGGATTGGCTATCTTTTTAACTTTCAGATGAGCTAAATATCCATCATTTTTTGAAATACTCTCAGAAACATCAGCGTTTTCTTCAGTACCTGGATTGTCATTCAATTGTTCTGCAACATGGTTTATATCATCATGTAAAATGTCATTAGGCAAATTTACATCTAAGAAACCCAAATCATCAATATCAGATTCATTAGTATTTTCATTGTTACTATTTCTCTCTTGTTCAGTAGAAATTTCTTCATTAATATCTGCATTTCTAACTATTGATTCTCCTTGATTATTAAAATTCTCCCTATAAACCTCACTATATGAAGTACTTGGTTTATCCAACTTATGCATCATTATCCAAACAGGTTCATTAGACAGTTCATGAACAATAGTCTTATACCCGATACGCTTCTTGCATCAAGGAGGAAAAAAATTCATATTCTACTATTATATCCTTCTTCAGACCATTATGAAGCACTAGAGGTATTTTTGAAACAAGTTTAGACTTCACATCTATACACATAAGGATTCTAGCAAATCTAGTAATTATTTTATTCGCAGTTTTCCAATCGATTCTAATTGGTTCACCAATAAAACTAGCAATCATTGAAAACACTTCATTCGACCACATCTCCATTTCTAGATCATAAAGCTTAATCCAGATCTGTACTCTCATAGCCTTAAACTTATCAAATTCATACCCCAGATACCATTTATATAACATAAATAACTTCCTAAAATGTGAGTATTTCGAAGTCTTTAACACAGGATTGTAATCCTGATCACTATCAAATCTAACTGTATAATGGAACCTAGAAGTTATATGGAACTTAAAATTACCTTTCGGTCTACAAATTTTCATTATGTATTCCCTTAACTTCTTCACTGATACCTTGAAGTCCACCAGATGGAGAACCAAAGTATTTAGCCATGAATCTACTGATAGTTTTAGAGTATTCTCTGAAAGAAAAACATGATCCACCTGAGGTTCAACAAAGTGAAGATTCAGATCTACATCATCAGATGCATATTAAGGATTGAGATTATCAACACTCGACATTTCATCGATTTAATTGAAGAGATTTAACATTTGAAAACGAGGTTTTAGCATACGAAAAGAGGAAATCCTCTCAACGGTCCGCCATTTTAATATATACATACATACATACATACATACATATATATATATATATTGTGTGTGTATATATATATCAGACCATGTCTAGAAAAATGGTGAGAAATACACCAAAAATTCTAAGGCAAATAAAATTTAAAATAATTTTTTATTTGCTAGAATTTGAATATATGTTTGTTCTATTTTGTTGTGCGTGTTTCTATAACAGGTATACAGGTGAGCAGACAGGATGTAAAGCACGTGAAGACACAGTGTGTGAATGTGTAACGACCCGCATTCTACGTATCGGAGGGTCATAGAATATTTATTTCATTTACATATGAAGTCGTATGGTCATGTAACTTTGGGGAACGACTATTGGGGTCATCTCCAACGTTCAGGATTTTTGCCGATTTTTAAATGACCGTTTTGCCCCGGCGAATCTTGTTTCGCCTATAACTTTTGATTGGTAAGGAGTTTTGACCTGAAACCACTTCCATTTGATCTGGATAGGGGTTTACCTTTCCATAGAGTGGTTACATTTGTCAAATGGACTTTCCATTGGGAGATATGGCTAAAATAAGGCTTGGAAAGTGAAAAACGGCTTAATCTGGCCTATTAGGGTGATTAGCAGCTAGGCCCATAACCCATTTCAGGATTAGGGTTATGAAGAGGCTGAAACCAGTTAGAAAACGATTTTTATTTCACTTTTACAGCCGCCACTTACCTCTCTTCAACCCTAATAATGACCTTCATCCTCTAAAACACCCCAAATCACCTCATAATCACTAATTAAGAAACACTACACCAAATCCAGTCAGATTAGCATCAAATCAGAGTTGGGGCTGCTGCTATACATTGGAATTCGGCCCAAAACAGTAAAGTTTCAGATCTAAGATTTTATTTATGGCTAAGGTGAGTGATTTGCATGGTTTTTCACTAATTACGGCTAATTAGGGGTGATTTGTGTTAATTAGCGAAATTGTGCATGTTAAAATTGTGGAAAATATGTAAAATTTCTTAAATATTATTTTAGGGCTCTGATAGAAATTTGGATTAATTTGGGTATGTTTTGCTAATCCTATCATTAGTTATTGATGAACATGATTAAGGGGAAAACCATGGGTTTTGGGTATGTTTAATTGATAATAACCTATATGCTTGATGTTTTGACCATGTTAATTGATCCTATATGTTACTACTACTATTTGGAATGTTGTATGATTGATTAATGAAGTTATATTTGTCGAAAATGTCATCGATTGGGCATAAATTGCTTGCTGGAAAAGTTGCAGGAATTTGGACCAGATCGGATTGGATCCCCCCCCCCATTCGTGAAGCATGTGTCCCGACCCGACCTGGAGCATGTATCACGAACCGCTCGCACCTGGAGCTCCTCGAACCGAACCAATGGAGCGACATCATGAGCCGGACCCAACGAGGAACGATGATCCACCACTCAGGAAGTACCCCGAACCGGTGGAGACCCGAACCGATGCCTCCACGAACCAATGAAGCACCATGACCCGGAGCTTGACCACGAGCAGAGGGAGACCGAACCGAATCGGTGAACAACATGAGTCACGAACCGAACCGCCAGGGAGAGCTAGTCACGACCGAACCGAACATGAGAAGAAAGACCGAACCGATCCGGAGAAGACCAAAACCCAAGATGCAAAGGTAGTCCAAATGGGAAGTCGTTACTCAGGGTCCAGATGGGAACCAACGAGTCAACTTCATGAGTTGGGCTTTGTTGCGGGACGTGTGCAAAGGGGTTATCGATGTCTATAACTTTGACTCACCACTGAGAGATGGTTATTGGCTATGGATCAGTGCAGTGAGGTTGTTATAACTCCATGGGGAAAAGCGATCGTAGCAGGGCTATGAGCCAGTGCAGTGGAGTCGTCATGACTCCATGGGGCAGAGTGGACATAGAAAAGTATTAGTGGTTACGGATCAGTGCAGTGGAGTCGTCATGATTCCATGGGGCAAAGTGATCGTAACAAAGAATTGGGTGATCAAAGTGGTAAATATCGTATACTTTATGCATTGAGTGAGAGATATGAGGATGATTGCTATGTTTGATGTTTTGCTATCACTATGACATGCACACCCCCTCCCCATTATTTTCACACCGTGTGTTAGTGTTACCTTAGAGTATTGCACATCCTGTTGTGCTAACTCTTCGATTGCAGGTCTAGGTTCAGGTATGGTTATGTATACCTGTTATTTTTCTGTTTTTGTTGCTTATCGCCCACACTAGACTTTTGTCTGACCCAGAGTTTTATGTCTCTTCTTATTACTCTGGGTGCTCCTAAACGAGCAAACTAGAGATAGGTTACCTGGTTATGCATGAGTAGCTGTCCGGAGATGAGTAGGTAGCTTACACGTATTATTTCTATATGTTCTCCCTGTGTTGTTGTTGATCACTAATTTGGGCATTAGTAGTGTACCTCCGTATTTTGCTTTAGATACAGTTTTAAAAGTTGTAATAATGATGGTTTGGATCATAAGCTATATTTGAATTTTCCGCTGCTATGATGGTTTAGTTTTCAGCTTATTCATTGTCTCACCTGTTTTATATCAAGTTATGTTATTATTATATTTTGTTCCATGCGCTATGAGATATACCACAGGTTCTTTGTGATTCATCATCCTCTTTCTTTTAGTTTGACGACCGTCCCGTGCTAGTTGGACATCGGTACAACGCGTTTCATTGGAAATGTCAGCTGGTGCGGGGCAGGCCGTCACACTTGGTATCAGAGCCCTAGGTTGCATAGTTAACCTAGGGAAAGACACTAGGGAGAGATAGTATACGTATATGAGAGTGCGTATTTGTGATATTTTGGTTTTCAAAAGCTATATATATATACTATAAGTATATCTAAGGATGGAGTCGCACTGCACTAGCACCACTGAAGAGATAGTTAATCGTTTTTCTCTTTATAGATTGAACGATGAGCCGATATACGAGGAATACTGGTTCAAGAGCCAATAATAGGAGTGCTTATGATATGAGGACGATGTTCACTGACTTCATGAGAGAGATGCTTAAGGATGTTCAGAGGGCAGCTCCTAATGCTGCAAATGGTGGTGGTGCAGCGGTGCAGGTGCCTAGGGCCGATTTCGCTAAGCTCTGTAAGGACTACACTAGTCTTGGTGGGAAGTCGTTCCACGAAACGGAATCGACTACAGAAGTTCAGGATTGGCTTGATAGCTGTGAGCGCATCTTCGAAGATTTGGGTATCGAGGATGCGATGAAGAGAAGGCTTGCATCCCGTTCGGTGCAAGGACGGGCAATAAACTGGTGGAATGCTATTAAGGTAGCTACTCCAGAGGATCAAGTTACTTGGAATCAGTTTAAGACCCGCTTTAATGATAATTTTATGCCAGCTGCTCAGAAATCAGAATTATTTAAGAAATTTCTAGAGCTTAAGCAGAATGGTAGGGCAATCTCGGAGTATATTGCTGAGTTCGATACTTTATCGAAGTATAGATTATCCCTTATTGACACTGCTGAGAAGAAGAACGACAAGTTCACAACTGGCTTAGATGGGTACTTAGGGGAAAGGCTATAAACCACGTTGATGAGACGTTTGAATCGATTGTTGGAAAAGCATTGAGATCAGAAAGCCTTTATCCTAAGTCCAAGACTGAGGTTGTTGTTATATCTGCAGGAGAGCCAAAGCTGCAAGCAAGCGGTGGAGGAAAGAATAGTTCCCAGAATAAGAGGAAGCAGAATCAAGCTAAGGATGGCCAGAAAAAGAATAAGAAAGATGTTGAGTGCTTTAGCTGTGGCAAGAAGGGCCACTATGCTAAAGAATGTCGAGCCAAGCCAGCAGACAGGAAGTGCTTTAACTGCTGCCAGGTGGGATATCACAAGGAAAAATGTCCACAACCTCCTAAAGAGAAGCAGATTGTGAAACATATGCTATTAATGTTGTTCCTTCTTCGTCGAATTCCCCAACTGCGGTGGAGAAAGGAAAGAATTCAGTCATTCAAGGTATGCTTTCTATTTATGATTTTCCTATTCAAGTATTATTTGATACTGGGGCTTCCCGCTCCTTCATATCTAGTGACCTGGTAGATAGATTGGGATTGGAACCCGAGATTGTCGATAGACCTTTAGTGGTGATGAACTCGATTGGTGGTTCGACTAGCCTTAGTATGATTTATCGTAATTTGGTCTTATCGAGTCATGGATGTATGTTTGCTTGTGATTGCTTTGTTTTGGGCTTTACTGGGTTTGGCATTATTTTGGGAGTCGATTGGCTTTAAAGATATGGGGCGATGGTAGACTGTGAGGGATTTTCGGTGACTATTAGGGCGGATGATGGGCGAAAGGTAGTGTTTGGTGGCCTACCTAGTGATGAGGTGATGGCTAGTTTTCTAGTTTCCCTCGACATCCCACAGGACGAGTTATCAGGGGTTCTCGTTGCTGGCCAGTATCCGGATATCTTCGAGGAAGTGACCGGACTTCCACCACACCGAGAGATTGAGTTCCGTATCGATTTAGTGAAAGATGCCAGACCTGTAGTGATGCCACTTCGTCGTATGGCGCCAAGGGAGCAGAGAGAGCTCGGGGTGCAAGTAAGCGATCTTTTGAAGAAGGCATTTATCCAAAGAAGTGTCTCTGAGTGGGGAGCACCAGTTGTATTTTCCACTAAGGCAGATGGTTCCTTACGTTTATGTGTGGACTATCGTGAATTGAATAAAGTGAATGGGAAGAATTAGTATCCCCTTCCACGGATTGATGATTTGTTTGATCAACTGGAAGGAGCAAGAGTGTTCTCCCAGCTGGACCTCGCGACAAGATTCCATCAGCTTCGAGTGGCAGCTGAGAGTATTCCTAAAACGGCATTTTGGACGTCGTCTGGATTCTATGAGTGGTTGGTCATGCCATTCGGGTTGACCAATGCACCAGCATATTTTGTAGATCTTATGAATAGGGTATTCAGGGATCAATTTAATAAGTTTGCTCTTGTGTTTATAGACAATGTCCTTGTTATTCGAGGATAGAGGAAGAACACAAGGAACATTTGAGCATAGTGATGGAGGTATTGAGAAAACACCAATTAAAAGCAAAATTTTCTAATTGTCGCTTCTGGAGGAGGGAAGTGAGATTCTTGGGCCATGTTGTTTCAGAGAATGGTATTGTCGTGGACCCTACGAAGGCGGCTATGGTACAAGATTGGTCTATGTCTAGGAATGCAACAGACGTAAGAAGTTTCTTGGGATTAACTGAATATTATCGTAAGTTTATCCAAGACTTCTCCAAGTTAGCGGCACTGTTAACGCAGTTGACCAAGAAGAATTAAGCTTTCGTCTGGGACGGAAGGTGCGAAAATGCATTCAAGAGTCTAAAGGAAAAGTTGATGCGTGCGCCAGTGTTAGTCATTCCTAAAGGGAATGAAGAGATGACAATATACATGGATGCATGTGGTACCGGACTAGGTGCTGTATTGATGCAAGGAGGTAGGGTTGTAGCTAATCCTAATCAGCAGGTGAAACTACATGAAAAAAGATATCCTACCCATGATTTGGTATTGGCAGCGATCGTATTCGCATTGAAGATGTGTAGACATTTTCTCTTGGGAGAAAGATTCGAGTTGTTTACCGATCATAAGTCATTAAAGTATCTTTTCTCAGAAGGATCTAAATCTTCGTTAGCAGAGATGGCTAGAATTCTTGGCTTCCTATGATTTTGATATCGCATATACACCAGGAAAGGTCAATGCGGTAGCTGATACATTAAGTAGGAGACTTGCCAGTTTAGGGCCTATGTTTCTTGAATGGAAGCAACTGGAGTATATCACTGGGTATGATTTCATACCAAAGTGCGAATTTGATCCAGAGATGTTAACAAGTTTGATGGTCAGACCCACTTTGATTGAGCGGATTGGTTCTAGTCAGAGGGATGATCCTAATCTGTTAGAAGTCATCTCCAAGTTAGAGATGGGTATCGACGAGGAGATGAACAAGTATGGGCTTGATCAAGACGGATGGCTTAGAAAGAATGCGAGACTAGTTGTACCTAATGTCAATGGATTGAGAGATGAAGTTCTTAGAGAATGTCATCACTCAAAACTAACTATACATCCCGGTGGTAAAAAAATGTATCGAGACATGAAGCATACCTACTACTGGGAAGGGATGAAAAGAGACGTTGGAAAGTTTATATCCAAATGCATGAACTGCCAGCTAGTTAAAGCTGAGCAAAAGAAGCCTAGTGGTTTGTTGCAACCACTAGAAAATCCTGAATGGAAATGGGAACAAGTCTCAGTGGATTTCATTGATGGTTTGCCGAGGACTAGATCGGGTCATGATGGTATTTGGGTGATTGTAGATCGACTGACCAAGAGTGCAAGGTTCATAAAGGTCTAGTCGAAACGGCAACTAAGTTAGCGGAACTGTATATGAAATGGGTAGTGAGATTTCATGGAGTGCCCAAAGGCATTGTGAGTGACTGAGATCCGTTGTTTATTAGTGGATTTTGGAAGACTTACAAGAGGCTTTAGGATCAGAATTACATCTCAGTACTGCGTACCATCCTCAAACCGACGGTCAGACAGAAAGGGTGAATCATATATTGGAGGATCTCTTGATAGCTTGTATATTGGATTTTGGTGGAACATGGGATGACCATTTGCATCTAGTGGAGTTCGCATATAATAATAGTTATTAGTCCAGTATTGGTGTGGCTCCATTTGAATCTTTATATGGAAGACCGCGCAACTCACCATCGTGTTGGTTAGAATCTGATGAGAAATTTGTGCTTGGACCGAATGTGATAAGAGAAACCTCAAATAAAATCAAGGTTATCCAACAACGAATGAAGGCTGCCCAAGATAGGCAGAAGAGCTATGCCGATAAGAGACGAAGAGAATTGAAATTCTCCGTTTGCGACTTGGTGTTTGTCAAGATTTCTCCGTTAAAGAGCATGATTCGATTTGGTAGAAGAGGCAAGTTAACACCAAGATTTGTTGGTCCATTCCCAGTTCTAGAGCAAGTTGGGAATTTAGCATATAAAGTTGGGTTGCCTGGCAAGATGGCAGGAGTTCACAACATATTTCATGTTTCCCAGTTAAGGAAGTTTGTACATGACCCCGATATGACTATTTCACCGGATCAGTTCGATGACATCGAAGTAGAACCCGAGGCGATTGGGAACTACAGGCCGATCCGTATTGTCGAGTATGATACGAAGCGACTTTGGAGGAAGACGGTGAAACTGGTCAAGGTTCAGTGAGGGAGAATGAAAATGACTGTACTTGGGAAATAGAGGAGAGCATAAGGGAGTCATATCTAGAACTCTTTGCCTGGTAAGATTTTAAATTGCGATTTTGCTATTTTGCATGATAGAATAGACTTGTTGTGTTATTATGTGTGTTTGATTGTTTGTAAATGGCTGATAGGCATGCTGGACCCTTTTGTATGTTTTGATTAAGGAATTTCGAGGGGAGAATGTAACGACCCGCATTCTACGTATCGGAGGGTCATAGAATATTTATTTCATTTACATATGAAGTAGTATGGTCGTGTAACTTTGGGGAACGACTATTGGGGTCATTTCCAATGTTCACGATTTTTGCCGATTTTTAAATGACTGTTTTGCCTTGGCGAATCTTGTTTCACCTATAACTTTTGATTGGTAAGAAGTTTTGACCTGAAACCACTTCCATTGGATCCATATGATGGTTTACCTTTCCGTAGAGTGGTCACATTTGTCAAACGGACTTACCATTTGGGAGATATGGCTGAAATATGGCTTGGAAAGTGAAAAACAGCTTAACCGGGTCTAATTAGGGTGATTAGCAACGATTTTTATTTCATTTTTACAGCCGTCACTTACCTCTCTTCAACCCTAGTAATGGCCTCCATCCTCTAAAACACCCCAAATCACCTCCTAATCACTAATTAATCAAAACTACACCAAATCAAGTCAGATTAGCATCAAATCAGAGTTGGGGCTGCTGCTATACATTAGTTTCAGATCTAAGATTTTATTTGTGGCTAAGGTGAGTTATTTGCATTGTTTTTCACAAATTACGGCTAATTAGGGGTGATTAATGTTAATTAGCGAAATTATGCATGTTAAAATTATGGAAAAATATGTAAAAATTCTTAAATATTATTTTAGGGCTTTGATAGAAATTTGGGTTAATTTGGCTATGTTTTGCTAATCCTATCATTAGTTATGGATGAACATGATTAAGGGAAAAACCGTGGGTTTTGGGTATGTTTGATCAATAATAACCTATATGCTTGATGTTTTGACCATGTTGATTGATCCTATATGTTACTACTATTATTTGGAATGTTGTATGATTGATTAGTGAAGTTAGATTTGTCGAAAATGCCGTCGAATGGCGTAAATTGCTTGCTGGAAAAGTTGCAGGCATTTGGACCGAATCTGATTGGATCCCTCCCATTCGTGAAGCATGTGTCCCGACCCGACCTGGAGTATGTATCACGACCTGCTTGCACCTGGAGCTCGCCGAACCATACAGATGGAGAGGCATCACGAGCCGGACCCAACGAGGAACCACGAGCCGCCACTTAGGAAGTATCCCAAACCAGTGGAGACCCGAACCGATGCCTCCACGAACCGATGAAGCACCATGACCCAGAGCTCGACCACGAGTAGACGGAGACCAAACCGAACCGGTGAACAACATGAGTCACGAACTGAACCGCCAGGGAGAGATAGTCACGACCGAACCGAACCGAAGATGAGAAGAAAGACCGAACCAATCCGGAGAAGACCAAAACCGGAGATGCAAAGGTAGTCCAAATGGGAAGTCGTTACTCAGGATCCAGATGGGAACTAATGAGTCAACTTCATGAGTTGGACTTTACTGCGGGACGTGTGCAAAGGGGTTATCGATATCTATAGCTTTGACTCACCGCTGAGAGATGGATATTGGCTATGGATCAGTGCAGTGGGATTAGTTATAACTCCATGGGGGCAAAGTGATCGTAGCAGGGCTATGAGCCAGTGCAGTGGAGTCGTCATGACTCCATGGGGCAGAGTGGACATAGCAAATTATTAGTGGTTACGGATCAGTGCCGTCATGACTCCATGGGGGCAGAGTGATCGTAACAAAGAATTGGGAGATCAAAGTGGTAGATATCGTATACTTTACGCATTGAGTGAGAGATGTGAGGATGATTACTATGTTTGATGTTTTGTTATCACCATGACATGCACACCCCCTCCCCATTATTTTCACACCATGTGTTAGTGTTACCTTAGAGTATTGTACATCTTGTTGTGTTAACTCTTTGGTTGCAGGTCCAGGTTAGGTATGATTATGTATACCGGTTATTGTTCTGTTTTTGCTACTTATCGCTTATACCAGAATTTTGTCTGATCCAGAGTTTTATGTCTCTTCTTATTACTCTGGGTGCTCCTAAACGAGTAGACTAGAGACAGGTTAGCTAGTTATGCATGAGTAGCTGTCCGAAGACGAGCAGGAGGCTTATACGTATTATTTCCATATGTTCTTACTGTGTTGTTGTTGGTCACTACTTTGGGCCTTAGTAGTGTACCTCCATATTTTGCTTTAGAGACAGTTTTAAAAGTTGTAATAATGATGGTTTGGATCATAAGCGGTATTTGAATTTTCTACTGCCATGAGGTTTAGTTTTCAGCTTATGCACTGTCTCACCTATTTTATATCAAGTTATGTTATTATTATATTTTGTTTCGTGCGCTGTGAGATATACCATAGGTTCTTTGTGATTCATCGTCTTCTTTCTTTTCCTTTGACGACCGTCCCGTGCTAGTTAGACATCGGCACAGCGCGTTTCATTGGAAATGTCGGCTGGTGCGGGGCGGACCATCACAAAATGTACATGAGAGAGTGTGTATGTCTAAGTGAAATGAGTGAACAGTAGTGGGAAACCAATTCAAAGGAATGTGGTAAGTGAAATGTACAGAAGAGAGTTCTGAAAGTTGTACTACTCTGAATATTTAAAATAAAATATTTTATAGAATAATGATACCGTTTGAATATTCAAATTTTGTGTAATAGTATTATTATTCAATATTAATATTTATTTTTGTATGAGATGAAGTAAAGAATAGTACAATTACAGACACATTTATCGAATAATATATGTTTGTTTTCATCAAACTAAAAATCATACTGTTATATTCAACAATCTCCCCCCTTTTGATGGTAACAAACATGCACATAAGATTTTGAGTGCGATAAACTTGTTTGACTATGAAGTATAGAACTCCCCTATTTATATGCTCCATTTACAACCGAAAACACCCCTAACAAGTTTGCATGAGATTTGAGAAATATAAACACCCATTAAACACCTAGCAAATATGAAGAAAAATATCTATAGATGTTTGCACACTTATCAAAATCTTAACACTTCTCCCATTTTTATTATCATCAAAAGATTGACAGAAATGGAAAATAGCGATGGATTTGGACTATAATTATAAATTCAAATCAAGAGAACAAATCAAATATCGCAAATCCCAAAACAATCAAATAAAAAATCATAATATTTCATAACATGGTAACACATTTCACATTTCAGAAAATGGATAGATAGGTCGGTTTTTACATAACATGGAGAATTCTCTCTCTATATATACACATTTTTTTAAGAACTCCCTAACCACGCATAACCATAAGGAATTTTAAAGGGGGTCAAAAATGACTTAAATTATAAGCATTCTCTGACCATGCATGTCCGTGAGGTTTTTTTTAAATGAGATTAGAGTAGTACTTATTATATACAAATCCCCTCATTATATAAAACCATAATGAATGATAGAAATATTGTAGGATAGCGATGGTCATGAAATAAATCTCTAAATTAATTATATTATGAAATAAGTTCAACCGTACCAATATTTGTGAATATTTTTAGGTCTATCTCATTCTGAAAAATAGTATAGTCACATTTCCATCACTACTTTTTCAAAAACTATACTTTCTTTATTGATGTCCAAAAAATGGTTTGAGCTGTCAGAAAATGAATTAAAGAACAAACATCCAAGAATATTTCAAACAAAAACGCAGAGTGATTAATCAATTTCTATAATCCCTAAATCTAAGAGCAATCTGGAAAATCTATCTTTGGGAAGGGGTTTTGTAAAAATGTCAGCAAGTTGAGATTCAGTTAGAATAAATTCAATGTAAATGTCCTCTCTAGATATATGATCTCAAATGAAATGGTGTCTTACATCAATGTGTTTTTGTGCAGTTTATGCCCTGCTATTACTCTGCCATATCCCCGCTTATCGTGTAACGTGTTTTTAATGCTATGCTATTTCCAAATAGCCTCTACAATAGCCTTTCCGCTTTAAGCCCCACTTTATTCCGATATTTTACAATACATCCCGTTATTTCAGCTATATTTCGCTATATCTTCTATAAGAGAATTGAACTAAAAATGACATTTATGCATTATAAAATTATTTTCTAAATATAATTATTGAACATGTACTTTTTATAATAGAAAATACTATAATATTCTTTTAAATTTAGTCAAGCTAACTAAAAGTTTACACTTATTTACAAATACTTGCTTATGCTTTTATTTAAAATTAAGAATGTACTAAGCATAATTAAGTTGAATATTAATTTTCAATTGTTTATTACTTATATATTTGTAAAAGCATTAAATATAAGTTTTATATGCTATTTTAGTCTTCTCCGCTATTACCGCGCTTTAACCCCACTACAACATTTTGCACCTCTGCCTCATTGGATCCGCTGGGCGCTTTAACTGCACAGATATGTTTTGTGCAAGAATGATGAACAGGGTTATTTGATAAAAAAATTGTACTTCTACGGTCACATTTCAATGGTACTTGTTTATAGTTTAGTCCAAAATCAGAGAGATTTTGCATCATCCATAGAATCTGTGCATAACAACTTCCTAGAGCAATATATTCGACTTCAGTAGTGGAAAATGCAACCCTATTTTGTTTTAGACTTGACTACGAAACTAGAGAATGTTGTAGCATGAAACAAGTTCTATTAGTGCTTTTCCTATCAATGAGTGAACCAGCATAATCAGCATCTGAAAACCCAACTAAATCAAAATTATCACATAAGGGGTACCATAAACCAAGTTTTTTGTGTGTGCGACAAATAACTTAAAATTCATTTTGTGGCTTTTAAATGAGATTCGTTCGGGTTGGATTGAAAACGTGCACACAAACAGACAAAAAACATGATATCGAGTCTAGAAGCAGAGAGATAGATAGGTGAATCGATTATTGCACGACAATTTCTATGATCAACAGCAAGTCATTTTTCATCTTTATCAAGTTTGGTTGACAGGCTTATTGGTGTTCTCAGTGGCTTTGCATGTTCAACTCCAAATCTTTTCAACAATTCCATCACGTACTTTTTTTGAGAAATGAATATCTGTTTGCTACTTATTTGATTCGGAATCCAAGGAAATAATTTAATTCACCTACCAAGCTCATTTCAAATTTATCCTACATGACTTTTTCGAATTTCTCACACAAACCTTCATTAATAGCACCATAAATAATATCATTAACGTAAATCTGAACAATCAAAAAGCATCTCCATCATGTAATAGAAACAAAGTCGTGTTAGTACTCCCCTTTTTAAATCTTTTTCCAAAAAAATATGTACAAAGACAGTTACACCAAACTCTAGGAGCTTGCCTAAGGCCATATAAAGCTTTTTCAAGTTTATACACATGATTTGGAACCGAGCGACTTTCAAAACCAGGGGGTTGTTCAACAAAAACTTCTTCTTTTAGCTCTCAATTTAGAAAGGCACTCGTTACATCCATTTTCTCAAGTTTGAAACCCTTAAAACATGCAACATTTAGAAAAAATCTAATTGTTTCTAACCTAGCAACTAGAGCAAATGTTTCATCAAAATCATTGCCTTCTATTTGATTATATTCTTTTGCGACCAACCTAGCTTTATTTCTAATTACATTTCCAAATTCATCAAGTTTATTTTTAAACATCCATTTTGTTTCGACAATTGGATAGTCAATTGCACTAGGAACTAATTTTCAGACCTTATTCCTCTCAAATTGGCTAAGTTCATCTTGCATTGCTAAAATCCAACATTCATCGTTAAGAGCAACAACATAATAAATTGGCTCGATTTTAGAAATAAAAGCATTGTGAATGCAAAAAGCACAAACATTTCTACTAAGAAAAGAATGAGTGCGAACATGCATTTCCTATACCAATTCTGGAGGATGATTAGGTCTGAATTTCAACTTTTCAGCTTCAAGTGTTGGCTCTGTGAACTTATCACTATGAGCTTAAATTCCATTACTTTTCTTTTCTCTTTCTTGCACAACACCATCATCTTTGTCTTTTCCATAAGCCATCTCCAAGTTTGATTCATCAAACTTCACATTAATGGTTTCAACAGTTATTTTTGATTGCTTATTGAAGACTCTGTAAGCTTTGCTCCTAGAAGAGTAACCCATGAAAATTCCTTCATCAACTTTTGATTCAAAATTTTCAAGTTAATCTCCTGTGTTAAGAATATTACAAGGACATCCAAGCACTCTAAAATATGAGATATTAGGCTCTTTATCAAACCACAATTTATATGATGTTTTATTAAGCACTGATCTAATCATAACTCTATTCATTACTTAACAAGAAGTATTAACTACCTCTGCCTGGAAAGTTAAAGGTAATTTATACACACTCAAATGGATTTAGCCAATTCTTGTAATGTTTGATTTTTTTTCCTTTCAACTACCCCAATTTGTTGAGGTGTTCGAGGGGCGGAAAATTCGTGCTTAAAACCAGTTTCTTCACAAAACCTTTCAAAGTCTCAATTTTCAAATTCACCTTCATGATCACTTCTCAAAGTTGTAATTGAAACACCTTTTTCATTTTGAACAAGTTTTGAAAACTTTGAAAAATAATCAAAAGTTTCAGACTTTTTAGCTAGAAAATAAACCCATGTGAATCGAGAATAATCGTCAACCAATGCATAACAACAACGTTTTTCCACTTAAGCTTGCAACATCGTTTGGCCAAACAAGTCCATATGGATCAACTCAAGAGCCAGAGAAGTACTAACAATATTTTTAGGATGAAATGATGAATGACTAATTTGCTCATGGAACATTCTTTACATACTTTATTATTTCTAAATTTTTGATGTGGTAGACCTCTAACAAGTTCTTTTGTCTCGAGTTTTTCCAATAGACCCATATTAGCATGTGCTAGTCTCCCATGCCGCAAAACTGCCTCTTCTTCTGTGGTTACCAAACTTTTGGAAACATTTAGATCTTCAAATGAAAGTGTGTAAACATTTCCTTTTCTTTTTCCAATGAAAACAATGTAACCAACGGATATTTCTATGATTTTGCAAATCTCACTATCAAAAACCACACTCATACCTTTATCACATAGTTGGCCTAGAGAGATGAGACTGTGATGTAAATTGTCAACTTATAAAACATCAGCTAAAGTAATAGTATTGTTACCTACTTTACCTTACCAATAATTTTACAGTTTCTATTATCGCCCAATGTCACACTCCCTCCTTTATATTTTTCTAGGCTAAGGAACAGTAACTTGTCGCCCATCATATGTTTGGAGCAACCGAGTCCAAATACCATTTTTGTTGCTCCTTAGCACGCCAACATACCTACGCAAGAAAACAAGAGAATGACCTAGAGAACTCTTAGGTCCAAGTGTATCAGTGACAGAAGCATTATGGATAAAAAAACCTATTGGAACCTAGATTTGTTTTGCATTTTTATTCGTGTTCCAATAGTTATGATAATTTCTTGATAAATTCTTAGGAACCCAAACTTGTATGATTTTCTTTTCTTCCTATTCTTACAATTTTCAAGATAATGTCCAATTTTCCCACATTTCACACACTTAGGAAAGACACTCCTACATTTAGCAGTGTCGTTCACATTATTCTGTGTCTTTCCAAAACCTAATCCTTCTCTATTGTTAGCAAACAACTAAATTTTTAACAACATTTTAATAGATGTTTCACCTATTGAAAACTTATTTAGAGTAATTTCATGATCTTGGAATTTGGTTTTAAGTGTTATGTTCTCAGTCGCAAGTAAGGTGCATCTATTTATGAAATTCTTCCTTTTAATGTCATCATTATCTTTCAAACTCAAATTTTCCTTGTCAATATTTTCTATGTTTGATTTGAGTTTTGA
The DNA here is from genome assembly GCA_030737875.1 of Allium sativum. NCBI lineage: Eukaryota > Viridiplantae > Streptophyta > Magnoliopsida > Asparagales > Amaryllidaceae > Allium > Allium sativum. The sequence continues at coordinate 721,650,416 of CM060909.1, read as the reverse complement.
TAGCTCCAAATTCAAAAGCTTACACTTTTCACAATATCGGTTTTTAATATTTGCAACTTTTTCAAGTTCAGATTCTAACCTATCATTATCTTGAACCAACTTTAATCTATCATATTTTAATTTGTTCACTTCTGATTCTAGAGCATTAATAGTTTTGGTAAGATCATGACACATTAAAAGTAAATCTTTGCAACTGTATACCTCAGCACAGTCTTCTCCACTGCTTTCTAAATTTGACTATGCCATAAAACATATATTAGCCTCTTCCTCGCTATTGTCGGAAATTTCTTCTCTTTCCTCATCATCCCATGTCGTCGCAAAGGTTTTCTTCTTCTTCTTTTTATTTCCTTTGTCATTCTGAACTTGTGGGTAGTTTGGCTTGATATGTTCGGGCTTTTTGCATTTGAAGCAGATTAATTCCTCGTTTGAATTGTTCTAATATCTTGATTTGTTGGCTTTCGGCTCGTTCGTACATGGTTTAAGTTTAGTCAATTTCTTGAGATATCTGGTAGTTATAGCAAGCTTCTCGATAGGATTTTATGTATCGTCATCATTGTCAATAGTGTTAGCTAAGGCTATTGACTTCTTCTTTGAATCTGAATTGTTGCGTTCTTCTATTGCCTTCAACTCCATTTCATATGTCATCAAATTTCCAATTAGCTTTTTCATGCTTAATTTGTTCAAATCCTTTGATTCTTGAATCTCTAAGACTTTACCCTCAAAATTCATTGGCAGAACTCGTAAAATTTTCCTTACTAATTCCACTTCAGCGTACGCTTTTCCAAGAGCTCAAGCATTGTAAAACAACACTGAAAATCGACCATACATATCTTTTATATTCTCATCCTTTTGCATCGTGAAATTTTCGTATTCATCGCTGAATAAGGCAAGACTAGATTCATTCACTTGAGATGTTTCTTCATGTGTCACCTCCAAAGTATGACAAATTTCCTACATAGTCATATAATGGAAAACTCTGTTAAATTTGGTTTTGTCAAGGGCACAAATTGAAGCATTCATGGCTTTACCATTACTCGAAAGTAATTTCTTATCATCAGCATCCCACCTATCCTTTGGTTTAGAAAATTCAACATCATTAATGATCATAGTAGGAGTTTTGCATCTAGTTTTAATAATATCTTGAACATCGTAATCAATAGGTATTATATAAATCTTCATCCTAGCTTTCTAGTAAGCATAATCATTACCATTGAACATAGGTGACCTAGCTATAGATTTTCCATTTGAAAAAGCATTGTTTGTTGAAATCATGAGTTTAGAGTTAATTGAACCTTACTTTGATACCACTTGTAGGATCTAAATTAACCCTATAGGGTGGGTGAATAGGGTTTATTATAAATTAAAAAATAAAATCTAACATAGAATAATAAAGAACTTGTAGAATATATAAATCACACAAATGAATTAGCCAGCTTTGGCAAACCCTGCCTACTGTTGCATCCCCAAGATTTCATTTATATATAAAAAATAGTTTCTCGCTAACAAAACCCTGTAAACTCGCAAATCCTACTACTGCTCTAATCCTATGCTCAAAATCTTGACACAACTTAAATCATAAGTTGTGATTTTCTCAACTACAAAATCCGATAGTTACACGATTCAACTAAAACAAGTTTTAACAAGTGGAAACTAACAAGATAGCAAAACCCAAATAAAAAATATTAGAATAAGAAGAGAAAGTTTTGCCCCGTTTGCTTTGTCATTTGTAATATACAACTGCCCCTTTTCTCTTTTCAATAGTGACCGAAATTAGGGTTTTGATTCTCCTTCAAATCGTGGCTTTGCTTCCATCGATTGAGGGTTCTTCGATTGATTATATGATGCTCCGCTTCCTACGATTTGAATTGCAAACGCACTCTCGATTGGAAAATTTTGTAAGCTTTCTGATTTTACTAGTTTGATTGCTTGGGTTGTTTGCTTGAATTTGATGCAATTTTCTTGTGATGAGTGGGTGTATATAAAGAGTTTTCCGAACCTTATCATATCTGATTTCGTGATGACTTGCCCTGAATACCCAATTGATTTCTGAAAACTTTTGATTGAAATTCTTCCACAAAAGATGCTCTTGTGATTTTTAGGAAAGTTTTGTAACCATGATTTCATACTTGCCTAAAAACGAAACCTTTGAACACGTTGATAATTTCTTTCCTGATTTTCATTGATGAATTGTGTCGAGTTTAGCTCACTATGAATTTGGGGAATAATTTGCTAATTTCAATCAGCTATGATTTCTGGAAACTTTGAATAATCAAAATAACACTCGCATAATTTAAATGCTTTGTCCAAATATTTACTTCCCAATTATATAATTGCCAAGAATAAAATTTGAGATCATTCCCATTTTGAACCAATGTATTTGTATTCGAAATTAAAAAAACTGCCTTTTCTTTTGTACCCATTCCAACTCCTTGTAACTTATTTTCACAGTCCCTGTGTTTTCCTTGGTATTCATGTTTGATCTCTGCCTTGTTGCTTAATGACTATAAAGTTGAATTGCCTTGAATTGATTTTTCATGCCTGTAACATGTACTTGTAGCTGCTGATTATTGTGTGTACCAATTTCTTGTAGCTTTGCTATACTTTGCATTTGTGAACTAGTGTAACTGTTTCTCTTGTCACTGCACTATAGATTTATAGCACTTGGATTTGTGTCTGTTTTGTGCATTTTGAAATGCTTGTGTCACTGTTTTGCACTCTATTGTGCTTACCAGACATGAACCCTTGTTTTTTGATCAATGTTACATATGTTAGTCCTTTGTGACTTCTTAGAACCACTGTTGTGATGTGTACACCTTTGTGCACTTGAACCTATTGCCATGATCGCTTATTATTGGACTTGTATGTGTCATTGGCACTTGTGAATCCACTGCCATGACACTCCATGATACTGTGTATATCCTTGTACATTTTCCCGTTCTCTGTCATGTCATATTACCTCTGTTCCTTATGCATGTTGCACTACCATGACCTTGGGTCACACGTGCACTTCCCATTGCTGGATCTACTTATGCATTTACCCCTAGAACACTTGAAACTCATGTGCCACGCGACCATGCACATGCTTGTATCACCTGAAAGCTTGCATATTGTTCTTGTTTTCTTGCTTCATGTATATATGCATTTGTTGTACAATTAACTTATGTATTTATGACTTGCTTGAACACACTTATAGCTCTGCTGTGTTACTTTGCTTTGTTCACTTGAGTTCACTTGCTATTTCATTTAAGAGCTGCTTGTTTGAAAGAAAAAAACAGGATTCATACACACATGCATGTATTCACATATATGTCTATACGTATGTGTGTTGGTGTTGTGGGCTTCTTGGTCATGTTTATTCTTGCCCGAAATGCTAGTGCAATGTATAAATGCTTACTTTTTGGCCTTGCAGCTCGATTTACTTGAACATGTGCCATGTTGAGTTATGTTTGACCATATTTCCCCTGTTCACATGAAAAATGGCCTCTGTGCATATACATATATTTATTATTTCTAGTCCAGCCAAGCAGTTATGATTGTGTTGAGGCTGGTCAAGATCAGCAAACCACGTATGTGAGTCGAGGGTGGTGTTGATTAACAGACCACTGTAACTGAATTGAGGCTGGTTGGCGAGCACTAGGAAATCAGTCTACCCTGTGGTATTTATAATGAATCACTGTAAATATCGCAAGTAGTCTAGGCTCAAATAAATGTGTGTGTGTGTGTGTGTGTATCACACCAAGTCTAGAAACATGATGAGAAGCACACCAAAAATTCTAAGGTAAATAAAATTTAAAACAAAATTATATTTGCTAGAATTTAAATCTATTTTTGTTCCATTTTCTTATGTGTGTTTCCGTGAAGGGTATACAGATGACTGGACATGATCTGAAGCATGTGAAGACACAGTGTGTGAATGTACATGAGAGAGTGTTTGTATGTCTAAGTGAAATGGATGAACTGTAGCGAGGAACCAATGTAAAAGAATGTGGTTAGTGAAATGTACAAAAGAGAGTTCTGAAAGTTGTACTACTCTGAATATTTGAAATAAATTATTTTATTTGAATAATGAATAATATTTGAATATTCAAATTCTGTGCAATAGTATTATTATTCAATATTAACATTTATTTCTGTATGCTATAGATGTTTGCACGTTTAACAAAATCTTAACATTTCTCCCCCTTTTGTTATCATCAAAAGACTGATAGAAATGAAAAATAGCAATTGATTTGGACTATAATTATACTTCAAATAAAGCGACAAAATCATATATCGAAAACCCTAAAACAATCAAACAAAAAATCACAATATTTCATAATACATTAACACATTTCACATTTCAGAAAATGGATAGATAGGTTAGTTTTCACATAATGAGGAGAATTGTATATATATATATATACACAATCTTTTAATAAAAAAACTCACTAACCACGCATAACCATAAGGACTTTTAAATCAGGTCAGTGGTAACTTAAATTATAAGCACTCTCTAACCATGCATAACTGTGAGGTTTTTTAAATGAGACTAGTGTAATACTTACTATATACAAATCCCCTAATTATATAAAGCATAATGAATGATAGAAATATGTTAGGGATAGAGATGATCCTGAAATAAATCTCTAAATTAATCATATTATGAAATATGTTCAACTATGCCAGAATTTTTGAAAATTTTCAGCTCTCCCTCATTCTGGAAAATAATATAATTACATTTCCATCACTAATTATTCAAAAACTATACTTTCTTTAATGAATTCCAAAAAATGGTTTGAGTTGTCAAAAATGAATTAGAGAACAAACATCCAAGAATATTTTAAATAAAAATGCAGAGTGATCAATCAATTTGTATAATCCCCAAATCCAAGCATAATCTGGAAAATCTATCTTCGGGAAGTTGTTTTGTAAAATTTTCAGCAAGTTGAGATTCAATTGGAATAAATTCAATGCAAATCTCCTCTCTAGAAATGTGATCTCTAACGAAATGGTATCTCACATCAATGTGTTTTGTGTGAGAATGATGAACAGGGTTATTTGATAAATCCTAGTTTCTATATTTTATAATAATAATAGTACCTTTGATGTCATCAACACTATCATCCCAGATTCTAATAACAAAGACATTTAAATATTTTCAGTTTGTTGTACATGGGTTTAGTGCCAGTCAGGACTTCAGCACAACATTCATGGTTTAGTACCTATGATGGTAGTTTATTAATTAGATATACTGCTGAGCAAAAGAATCTGGCCAGAATTTTAATGATAAAGATGCTTGTGTAAGAAATGTTAGTATTGTTTCAATAATATGTTCGCGTTTTCTTTTTATGAGACCATTCTATTTAGATGCATGTGGACAAGTAACTCTGTGTGTGATACCTTTTCTTATGAAATATTCTTTTAGAGGTTGAAGCTCCTTGCCTCCATTAGTTTGAAATTGCTTGACTTGATGATTAAGTTGCTTTTCAACAATGGTTATATATTGTATCACTATACCGTTAGTTTCAAACTTTGTTTTCAAAATATATATCCACTCATATCTAGAGTAGGAATCAATAAATGATATATATAATATTTGTAGTTGTAATCAATATTTCCTAAGGCTGGTCTTCACAGATTAACCACAACCAGTTTTAATGGTTTTAAGTTTTGTTTCAAAATTTTGAAAATAAGTTTGTGACTTTTTCCTAGTTGGCAGTATGGACAAACATATGATTTTGGAATACAAGTTAAAATATTATTATCACCTAAAACTTTCCTTCAATTTTCATGCTTGGATACCCAAGTTTTAACCATGTTCGAAGAAAAGCTCAAAGGCTGATATTGTCCCTGTATGGGGAGATGCCAACCGTCTCTCCTTTCAATGTACATTGGATGTCCAAGCTTACATTGCCACATATCAAATGTTTTACAAACTTCATCCATTTTCAAATCAGTCGTGTTACAACAATATTCCTTAGAATTAGAATTTCTTGAATATCCAACATCAAATTTTTACCGTCCACTGATGTTCCTTACCCTGCAACAGAATTTCTTTAGTTAGAATATCTCTAACTAAACAATGATTTGGGAAGAACTCAAAAAACACGATATTGTCTTTAGCCCACTGTCGTACACTTATCATTTTTTATAATGTGTGGTGCTCTTAAAAGATTATTTAAGTATAGTTGCTTAACACCATTGATACTTGCATGACTAGCGTCTGAAATAAAGACCGAGTTACCATCATCCATAAGTAAAGACTATGTACCATTACATTCTTTGTTGCCGAGGTTTAAATTGCTTAACTTGTTTGTAACATGATGAGTAGCACCAGAATTAGTGTACTATGCTTCATCTTTAATATCATCAAGTTTGGCTATGTCGGTGACACCATCTTGATTGTTTCTACTATCGATTTGACTACTGACCATGTTGGCATTAGGGTGATTGTTTTTCCCATTGTTGCCAACTAGTTGGGTGTTGTTGTTGAAGTTGCCGTCAAATCTAAGATAACATCTGTTGGTTGAATGACCAAGTTTGTCACAGATTTGACATTTTGGTCTATCATTGGAGTTTCACCTTCCAACTTTGTCTCTCCCTCTGTTGGACTGACAACCTCTCTGGTAATTATTGCTTTGATTTCTGAATTGTTGCTTTTGTATTGATTCTTGAATTTGCTGCTAGTTGTGTAGTTCACCGAATACTCAAAGTTTGTTTCCTTTTCTGTAGCAATCTTCCTTCACGTGTCAAGACAGTAGAGCAGACACTTTGTAAAGATGGCGTGAATGCTACCACAACTTCATATTCATCTTCAAGTCCAGTAACAATGTATGAAACTTGTTTGCTTTTAATGATTTTATGTCCGAGACAAGGTAGTGGATCACATAAGCTCTTTATCTTCATCAGGTACTCATTCATATTAGATTTTCTTTAATAATGTATTGCAAATGCCTTTTATAGGGAATAACTCTTGCAGTAGATTGTGAAGTGAAAGTTCTTTCAAACGTTGACCAAATTTCATAAGATGTTTTGCAATCTATTAATTTTGGTATAGTGAAAGCACCCATATATGACATTAACCAAGAATTGACAAGACTATCTTGCTTTTGATGAGTAATGAAATCTTGATTAGCTTTTAACTTGTCTTCACTATGTAACACCCCGCATTTTTAATAGAATTAAAAATGTATATATATATATGCATAGATAGGTTAATAATGGTGATGTACAGTGAAAATTACTTAACATGAAAGAGAAGGAAAGATTAATTCAATGGCAATGTACGTAACGGAGAAGATAATAAAATAAGGATACTTAATTTAAATATCAGGAATTAAGTAAAATGGACATCACCATTGCATTCGTCTCGGAATTCTACATGAAATAGAAAGTTTTAGAAAATCGGACTCCGTATGAAAGAGTTATGGTCTTCGGAAGATTCAAAATAGTTCGAACTTTGACCCAGGCAGCTGGGCAGGAAATTTCCCGCCCAGAACAGGGCAGGTCGACCTGGGGGTCAGGTCGACTAGGAGGTCGACCTACCCCAGATCTGGGTAGTTTTTGTTCCTGTGATGTGTTTTGACGTGCAGCACGGACCGGATGGCTTCTAGGTCAATCCTAGGGCCCTAAAACGCTCTCTATACCTATAAAATAGTTCCTAGACCTAACCTAATTCCTAAACAATTCATTCTGACGCTTCCAAGCCACCAAACTTCAACCAGACATGGCCGCCGCCTCAAAAACCCTAAATTAATTTGCAAGTTCTTCATCAACTTTGGAGTTTAATCAAATCAAGTAGCAAAGTTCTTCATAAAAAATTCATGCTCTTCACCAATAATCAAATAAGAAGATTAAATCAGCGTTCTACATCAACGACAAATCACTTATTTCTCCAATCCAGTCAAAGTGAGTGGATTTGAACTATATTTGTTGTATAATATTGCTTCTATTGTTTACCATTCCCCATAATGAATATGATGATAATTTAATAAGATCAGTTATTTTATTTATGCCTACATTTGAGTTCTCTCCTTTTTATTCTTTCCCCTTTTTATTTTAGGATCTAGGTTATCTCAAACCTAGACGAAATCTTATTATATATACGTACGATTGAAATATGGGAATATTAGGGCATAATTTATCTTATGCAATCGAGGAATATAACCTGTAATTTGGGGAATATGGCATAACAATTATTATTGCAAATATTGGGACAATTGGCGAATTGTACATTGGGATTATTCAATGAAATAAAGTCAAATTAGGGATTTTGGAGCGTATTTCAATAATGAATCTTTGGGTATGCCTTGGGAACATGAATCTATGCTGAATAGTGCGCAACTATGAATTTTGATTTATGATGTTAACGTGAAATTATGTAAATTTAATTGGAACTATTGGATATGGAATTGGTATAATTCAATATTAACAACATGTAATTGGATAACATGGATTTGGTGAAATTTATTTGTGACTTGAAAAATAAACCTAGAGGGTGAATTAGATTATATGTATGAACGTGGGAATGTTGGGATATATATGGGGAAAATATTGATTATATGAAATTAGGGTATTGGGAATTGGCAAGTTTGGGTATGAATAACATGGAATTGGTGAATTTGGCTATAATTGGATAATATGAAATTTGGCTAACTATTATGTAATTGGTGTAGTGAATGACAAATTGGAAATAGGCATAAAAATGAAATGTAATTAAGTTGAATTTGGAACATATGACATGAATTTGGGGTTTGTGTGAAAGACGATTTTTAATGAACGCCTATGACACAAGGTTACGCGCGTTTGTGGTGTAAGACTGCCCGGAACCGCCCGGCAAATCCAGAAACCACAAGCGGACGTCTAATGTGAGAGGTCAACGGCAAGAACTAGAGGCGTAACGGTTTATGACACGAGGTTAGGCGCGTTGTGGTATAAGTCTGCCCGGAACCGCCTGGCAAATCCAGCAGTCACGAACGAACGTCTAATGTGAGAGGCCATACATCGTTATGGAATTATAAATAAATTAAGAAATACTAACCATAATAAGACATGTGGGTGATATGGGTATGGTAAGAGGGTTAAGTGGGTGACATAAATGACATGTAAAGCATGACTAATGTGGACTTAACCATTGTAAGATATGTGATGTAAAACATGACTATGGTAGACTTAACCGCAGTAAGACATGTGTAAGATATGGAAACTATAATAAAGGGGGTAAAGTAGGACACGGGTGACATATGAAACAAAATTTATATATGCTTAACCAAATGAGACCCATGACGATATCATAAAGTAATTGAATTGGATAAAGTTTAAGTAACGAGTTAAGTAAATGGAAGGGTTAAGTCAAATCTAAAATTAATGACAAGAAATGGGGAATGATAAATAACCTATTATAAATAAGCTTGAATAAGGTAAGAAAGGATAATAGGTGGAAATTATAACTTATCGGACAAGATAAGTTATAGGAAACGATAAGGAAGACGACATAACTTATATGTAAAGATATACTTAACTTAAGTGTTTTGGAAAGGAGAAATGTGAAATTAAAAATGATATAAGTTATATGAGTGGAAAAGAAGTAAATTAAAATCATATATGTTGGTTGGGTTGAGTAATTCTCTGGGTGCCAGTTTGATGTTGATTTCGGTCTGCGGGGCTGGTGTTTAGAGGTTTATTCTCCTAATCAGTATGTATGTGGGATAAGGCATACTTAACTATGAATTAAGTATAACATGTTGTTGTAACCCCAAAAGGGAATAATTTATGAAATTGGAAAATAACATGTTGTGGGCTTATTAATGGACTTAAGTGGGTTAAGTATAAATTGAATTAATAAGCAAGGGTAACTTGGTGAATACGAAAAAAAAGGAAGCTAATGTGAATAACCAAGTTAAATGAGAAAGTTGACGAGGTGACACAAGCGTGAAATAAATGGTTAGAATTAAGGTCTAATGACATATAAAACTAAGGCGCTTGAAGCAGTCCGTACGTTGTAGGATGAATAACCCAACGAGGTAGATCATGATGGTGTCATAAGGCACGAGGAGAGCGCACCTTCGCTATTTTGGCGGCTCCAACGGAGTGGAAGGGGAAGCACGCAGCTTCCTGAGACGTTAAAGGTGCTCCTGGTAGTCCTCTGTAGTGGTTTAGCTTCGGGCTAGGATTACAGAGGTTGGGTCTGCGCGGAACTACCAGGTGGACGTGCCTTGACTGCACAAGTAGGGGCAGTCAAAATGCTACACGCGGTGGCATTAAGGGTGGTTCGGCAATTGCCTCAGGCGGAGGTGGAGGGTCAAGACCAAACGATAGCAAGACCGTCGGACGCTTGTCACCAGCAGCCTAAGGAATGCGAAAAGACAAGAGCTAACCCCTAGAGATCGTTAACATTTGCTATCAAGGGACGGGTGTGGGGAGACCCCACATGGATGTTTAGATTGTTTTCTTGTTAGGGGTGGTCTCTTAGCTCGTGTGGTCTTTACTAGTTGAGGGAGGGGTTGAGGTGGGGCCATAGCCACCATAGAAAAACAAGACCCGAGGGATATCTGTTCATTGGACACTCTTAGAGGCAGGCCCGTACAGATATAGAAAAGCTCCCGACCGAGTTCTGTGTTTTCTGGTGTAGCCCGGCCATGGAACTTGGGTGCACAAGTAGAGGTTATGTGCAGTAGAAACATCGAGTACGATTGATGATACGTACGTGGGAAAGTCTAGGTACAACCATGTATGCTCTGGGTGGTGTATCGTAGACTAGAGGGCATTATTCGGTGATGGAACCAAACTCGATCGAAAAGTTCGAGGATAGCAGTCAGTACGCTTACGTAGCACAGCGATAATGGTTCTAAACGGATGTAGCGTTGTACGTTACTATGGCATAGGATGAGGGACTGCACATATTACTGTGGCGATACGGAGGAGATCGTGCGAGTGGGGTATCACGGGGTGTACCTCAGTTTAGGGGTAACTACGTATACACTATATTAGGTTAATCTACTAGGGGTAGATGGGTGCGACGCGGGTGTAAGCTTTGAGTGTTAATAACACATATAACCTAATAAATAAGAAAGTGTAATTGAACAGTATATATAGGATTATTCAAGAAGTGTAGTTTAAATTCATTCACATAGAACTTATGTTCTGACTCCCTCCTCATAACATTCGTAGGTTAGACAGAGACTTATAGCTTTGGGAATACTGATTTAGCAGTATTGTGATTAAGGTAAAGCTATATTTTAAATATATTATATTTTACTCCTTCCGCTGTGAGGTGTTTTCCGAACTATGACATGTCTCTTTTCTCTGTCTTTTCTGCAGGATACCAGAGCAACGAACTTGGGTTTCGGTGGATTGGATTTTTGAAAAAAAATCGGTCCGTCGGAATCCGGGTTGTCACATTTGGTATCAGAGCCTAGGTTTACGATTCCTATATAGATAACGAGTGAGCGTATTTGTATTTTCAAAAATATAAATATATATATATAAACCTAGATCCATATAGTGGCCCACTAGACATGAAAAGAGTTGGGATATCTAGTTTGTACACTCAAGGATTGAACATAGAAATTTTGAGACCCCTAAGAGGATTGGTTGGAAAGTGTACAATATAACTTGGCATTGGAAAAAGAAAGCATCCCATAAAGTGGAAACTGAAATGTTAGAGTAGTGGGTTTAGAAGTGTGACCTTAGAAACTCGAAAAGGTTGAAAAATGAAAAATGGATTAGGAATATATATAGTCGAGAGAATTGAATTCGTGAAAGTGCCTAGGAAAGTCTAGTTGAGTTGAAGACCCGCTTTGAGTCTAACCCAATGATAAACTTTTAAGAACTTGAATTTGTAAAAGGATTTGTGGTATTTTCCAAGATTTAATCTTAAAAGTATTTTGATAAATGCATGTTGGGTTTTAAAGTAAAGTGGGGTATATTGTGTAAAACAATGATTTCTTATTTTAAAAGAATTCTCTCATAAAAAGGTGCATATTATGGAGCATAAATAGCTTGCTAGTTTTCATATATGAAAAGAAGTTTAGAAATTCTATTATGTTACCAATAATTTTTTATTATTGATTTACAAAGAAATTTTGTTGGGTGGACAAAATAAGTTATAGGAATAGAATAGATGTCTGCCCCTTATAGCAAGTTGTTAAATTAACATTGTAATTAGAAACAATGTAAGCCTGATAGCTATCCTCGTCTACTCCAGTTTTATGATTTGAAAATAAAAAATAAAAATGTTTTGCATTTTTATTTAGTAACATGTTTTTATGGATTGGCAAAGGCAAGTTTTTGAGAAAAAGATAAAAGTTTTACCACTTTTAGTTTTTGGAAGAAATATGTTGCAAAGAAGGAAGCCGAACCATACTTTTAAAAGAAAGGGGTAGGTAAGGATTAAGGCCTAGAAAGATCGAGATAAAGTTAAGGCTATGAATTAATGAAATAGAACCTAGCTGGAGATTGGTAGAGTTGAGTGATTCTCTGAGTATCAATCTGATGTTGATTTCGGTCTTCGGGGTTGATGCTTAGGGAATTATTCTCTTACCAATTTCCGGTCAAAGATTAGCTAATATTAAACTAATAGAAAATTCCTGTAGATTGCATAAACATTGAGAAACCTAGGTTTATTGCTTGAGAAAAAGAGATAAAGTATAGGCTAGTAATACACAGCAAGAACTAGTAGTGACTACTAGGTAGTGGAAGGTTAAGTGCAGAGAGTTGGTGGTTGGACTTTTCTTTAGAGAAATGGTCTTATGATCTTGGCCCTTGGTAGTAGCTGTGTAGGATGTTGTTTGAGTTAAAAACAGAAAAGCCTATTTGGAAAATAAATTTAAGTAATTGGAGTAAGTCAAATAAGCTAAGAAAGAGAATAGCCTAATTAAAAGAAAACAACAAATCCAATAAAGCAAAAAACTAACAGGAAAAGAAAATGGAAATCTTAAGAAAAAGATGAATAAATATGAAAATTTTCCAAGATAAGTGGAAAAAGAGAAGAAATTTTCTTATATGGTTGTACTTGGATAAGAAAATAGGAAATCTTTATAGAATAGTTATGTAAAAATCCAAGTGCAATTAGAAAAGAAAAACGGAGGATATAAAATTTTCCGTTTTCATAACATAAGAAATCGAATTTGGAAAATTAGATTTTTCTAAAATTCGAATTTAATGATGGTTGGTAGGATTTTGGATGCAAAAATTGGATGAACTATGCTCTTACTTTGTAAGAGTATTTGGATGAAAAACGTTTTGATTTTTCAAAAATATTGCATTCATACAGAACTGTAAGTATATTTAGGATGTGAGCATCATGTTTTGAAAGAGTTTTTAAGATTTGCATACATATAGGTGGATTCAAATTAGGCATACATACTTTACTATGATGTATCTCACTTTGCACATGTGCACAATGTTTGCAACAATTGGATGCACACTTGATGGATGGATATTGCGAGTGATTATCTATTTTACTCTTATCGAATTTCGGGGACGAAATTCTTTAAGGGTGGGAGAATGTAACACCCCGCATTTTTAATAGAATTAAAAATGTATATATATGAATAGATTAGTTAATAATGGTGATGTACAATGAAAATTACTTAACATGAAAGAGAAGGAAAGATTAATTCAATGGCAGTGTACGTAACGGAGAAGATAATAAAATAAGGATACTTAATTTAAATATCAGGAATTAAGTAAAATGGACATCATCATTGCGTTTGTCTCGGAATTCTACATGAAATAGTATCTAAGTTTTGGAAAATCGGACTCCGTATGAAAGAGTTATGGTCTTCGGAAGATTCAAAACAGTTCGAAATTTGACCCAGGCAGCTGGGCGGGAAATTTCCCGCCCAGAACAGAGAAGGTTGACCTGGGGGTCAACTTGGGGGTCAGGTCGACCTGGGGGTCGACCTACCCCCTAGGAGGTCGACCTGGGGGTCGACCTACCCCAGATCTGGGCAGTTTTTGTTCCTGTGACGTGGTTTGACGTGCTGCACGGACCGGATGGCTTCTAGGTCAATCCTAGGGCCCTAAAACCCTCTCTACACCTATAAAATAGTTCCTAGACCTAACCTAATTCATAAACAATTCCTTCTGATGCTTCCATGCCGCCAAACTTCAACCAAACATGGCCGCCGCCTCAAAAACCCTAAATTAATTTGCAAGTTCTTCATCAACTTCGGAGTTTAATCAAATCAAGTAGCAAAGTTCTTCATCAACAATTCATGCTCTTCCCCAATAATCAAATAAAAAGATTAAATCAGCGTTCTACATCAATGACTAATCACTTACTTCTCCAATCCAGTCAAAGTGAGTGGATTTGAACTATATTTGTTGTATAATATTGCTTCTATCGTTTACCATTCCCCAAAATGAATATGATGATAATTTAATAAGATCAGTTATTTTATTTATGCCTACGTTTGAGTTTTCTCCTTTTTATTCTTTCCCCTTTTTATTTTTGGATATAGGTTATCTCGAACCTAGACGAAATCTTATTATAAATACGTACGATTGAAATATGGGAATATTGGGGCATAATTTATCTTATGCAATCAAGGAATATAACCTGTAATTTAGGGATTGTGGCATAACAATTATTATTGCAAATATTGGGACAATTGGCGAATTGTACATTGGGATTATTCAATGAAATAAAGTCGAATTAGGGATTTTGGAGCGTAGTTCAATAATGAATTTTTGGGAACATGAATCTATGCTGAATAGTGCGCAACTATGAATTTTGATTTATGATGTTAACGTGAAATTGTGTAAATTTAATTAGAACTATTGGATATGGAATTGGTATAATTCAATATTAACAACATATGATTGAATAACATGGATTGGTAAAATTTATTTGTGACTTGAAAAGTAAGCCTAGAGGGTGAATTAGATTATATGTATGAACGTGGGAATGTTGGGATATATATGGGGAAAATAAAGATTATATGAAATTGGGGTATTGGAAATTGGCATGTTTGGGTATGAATAACATGGAATTGGTGAATTTGGCTATAATTGGATAATTTGGGTGATATGAAATTTGGCTAACTATTATGTCATTGGTGTAATGAATGACAAATTGGAAACAGGCATAAAAATGAAATGTAATTAAGTTGAATTTGGAATATATGACATGAATTTGGGGTTTGGGTGAAAAACGGTTTTTAATGAATGCCTATGACACAAGGTTAGGCGCATTTGTGGTGTAAGACTGCCCGGAACCACCTGGCAAATCCAGCAACCACAAGCGGACATCTAATTTGAGAGGTCAGCGGCAAGAACTAGAGGCGTAACGGTTTATGACACGAGGTTAGGCGCGTTGTGGTATAAGTCTGCCGGGAACCGCCCGGTAAATCCAGCAGCCACGAACGGACGTCTAATGTGAGAGGTCATACATCGTTATGGCATTATAAATAAATTAAGAAATACTAACCATAATGAGACATGTGGGTGACATGGGTATGGTTAGAAGGTTAAGTGGGTGATATAAATGACATGTAAAGCATGACTAATGTGGACTTAACCATTGTAAGACATGTGATGTAAAACATGACTAAGGTAGACTTAACAGTAGTAAGACATGTGTAAGATATGGAAACTATAATAAAGGGGGTAAAGTGGGACACGGGTGACATAGGAAACAAAATTTAGATATGCTTAACCAAATGGGACCCGTGATGGTATTATAAAGTAATTGAATTGGGTAAAGTTTAAGTAACGGGTTAAGTAAATGGAAGGGTTAAGTCAAATCTAAAATTAATGACAAGAAATGGAGAATGATAAATGACCTATTATGAATAAGCTTGAATAAGGCAAGAAAGGATAATAGGTGGAAATTATAACTTATGGGACAAGATAAGTTATGGGAAACGATATGGAAGATGAGATAACTTATATGTAAAAATATGCTTAAATTAAGTGTTTTGGAAAGGAGAAATGTGAAACTAAAAATGATATAAGTTATATGAGTGGAAAAGAAGTAAATTAAAATCATATATGTTGGTTGGGTTGAGTAATTCTCTGGGTGCCATTGTGATGTTGATTTTGGTCTTCGGGGTTGGTGTTTAGAGGGTTATTCTCCTAATCAGTATGTATGTGGGATAAGGCATACTTAACTATGAATTAAGTATAACATATTGTTGTAACCCCAAAAGGGAATAATTTATGAAATTGGAAAATAACATGTCGTGGGCTTATTAATGGACCTAAGTGGGTTAAGTATAAATTGAATTAATAAGCAAGGGTAACTTGGTGAATACGAAAAAAAAGGAAGCTAATGTGAATAACCAAGTTAAATGAGAAAGTTGACGAGGTAGCACAAGCGTGAAATAAATTGTTAGACTTAGGGTCTAATGACATATAAAACTAAGGCGCTTGAAGCAGTCCGTACGTTGTAGGATGAATAACCCAACGAGGTAGATCATGATGGTGTCATAAGGCACGAGGAGAGCGCACGTTCGCTATTTTGGCAGCTCTAACGGACTGGAAGGGGAAGCACGCAGCTTCCTGAGACGTTAAAGGTGCTCCTGGTAGTCCTCTGTAGTGGTTTAGCTTCGGGCTAGGATTACAGAGGTTGGGTCTGCGCGGAACTACCAGGTGGGTGGGCCTTGACTGCACAAGTAGTGGGCAGTCAGAATGTTGTATGCGGTGGCATTAAGGGTGGTTCGGCGATTGCCTAAGCGGTGGTGGAGGGTCAAGACCAAACGATAGCAAGATCGTCGGGCGCCTGTCACCAGCAGCCTAAGGAATGCGAAAAGACAAGAGCTAACCCCTAGAGATCGTTAACCTTTGCTATCAAGGGACAGTGCGGGGGACCCCACATGGATGCTTAGAATGTTTGCTTATTAGGGGTGGTCACTTAGCTCGTGTGGTCTTTACTAGTTGAGGGAGGGGCTGAGGTGGGGCCATAGCCAACATAGAAAAATCAGACCCGAGGGATATCTGTACATTGGACACTCTTAGAGGCGGGCCCGTACAGATATAGAAAAGCTCCCGACCGAGTTCCTTGTTTTCTGATGTAGCCCTGCCACGGAACTTGGGTGCACAAGTAGAGGTTATGTGCAGTAGAAACATCGAGTACGATTGATGATACGTACGTGGGGAAGTCTAGGTACAACCATGTCTGCTCTGGGTGTTGTATCGTAGACTAGAGGGCATTATTCGGTGATGGAACCAAACTCGATCGAATAGTTCGAGGATAGCAGTCAGTACGCTTACATAGCACAGCGATTGTGGTTCTACGTGGATGTAGCGTTGTACGTTACTATGGCATCGGATGAGGGACTGCGCATATTACTGTGGCGATACGGAGGAGACCGTGCGAGTGGGGTGTCACGGGGTGATTGACATAGAAATGTGTTTATTTTATGCTCTTAGGTCTTATCTTTTGTATATAAATAAATATTACTTGGGTATTGTTTTGTTACTTTTACAGATATTCCAACTCAGCCCGCTTGTAACCAGTAATGTAGAGAAATAGAGAGATGGAATTGATATATATTTACATTTTGAAGAATTGTAGATGAAGATCTCACATCTAGTTGCTATTGGACAAGAAAAGGATTGATAAAAAGGCTTTGCACATCACAAATCAATGAAGAAGTGTCAAGGAAACAAGAGGAAAAGAGAAAAGGCCCAAATTTGCTTTATTTATCTAAGGCCCATTTATGTTCTCATTGTAAACTAAGTGGTGATGTAATGACCAGGCCCATTTATCATTAGGGTTAGGGTTAGGGTTTGGCTATCTACCCTATATATACCCTTGTAATGGCATTGTAGCCACCATCCTATCATATATCTCATTCCATTCTCTTATTCATTAATAAAATTCATTTTTCTCTTTATTTTCTGCAATTTTCTATTTCTTAGCAATTAGTGTTGTCTACACGATTAGATTCGGTAGAACACTGTTTGTATTTTGCATTTCTTTTCATTAGTGATTGACCGTCTGATTAGATTCAGCGGTAATCCTAACTCCTATTTTCTGTTCGTTTAATTCTGTTCTGCAATTTTATTTCCATTGTTCTATTTTATCTTTAATCGTTGAATTTATTACAGATCAGATTAGATTCGAATCTACAGTAAATTTAATTGCATCTTTTAATTGTAGTTTCACTTTTTATTTTGTTTTGCAAAATCAACCTCCAGCTTCGTCTAACACGCCCAAGAAAAAAAAAATTTAATTAAACCTCCCTGTGTTCGACCTGTATGCTACACACCTGTATGCTTGCAGAATTTATTACAAATGTCGCGCTTTTCTGATTCATAGACTAGCGTCGATCAAGTTTTTGGCGCCGTTGCCGGGGAGGTAACGATTGAATTTTATTGTTTATTTAATTTCTGATTCGTGTTAGTTTTTATTTTTGTGTGTATATTTTTGTTTTCTTGTATATATAAAAAAAAAATCAATTAGTGGTGTGGCATATCAATTACATTGGTATAGTCAAGAACTAAACAAGAGAAAAAAAAAGTTGCCAATTTTCTTTGATTTATTTCCTTCTAACCTTCTTTCCCCTTTTCAGCACATATCTTTCCTTTCTTCTTTTCTAAAAAAAAAAAAAAGATTCCCTTTTGCCTTATTTCTTTCCCTAAATTCTTGTACAAAATTTCCAAATATATAAAAAAAAAATCCAATTTTCTTTATTTCTTTCCATTTTTTTTTCAATCTCTTTCTTTGTTGTTACAAATTCGTCCCTTTCCAACATAAAAAATATATATATACAAATTTCCTTCTGTGTCTTCCTTCTGCTCAGCCTCAAGTCCACAACCTGAGTCACCCCACAAGCCTCCAACGTTCATAACATACAGCAATTCCCAAACCTTCAGCCTATACCACAGTACCCAAACAACACCTTCAGATTTCCATAACATCAAAGATCATCTTTCATAACCATCATCACGTTCACCCTGTAACGACCCGCATTCTGCGCATCATAGGATCGTAGAATATTTATTTCTTTCACATACGAAGTCGTATGGTCGTGTAACTTTGGGAGACGACTATTGGGGTCATTTCCCATGTTCATGATTTTTCCCGATTTTTAAATGACCATTTTACCCCTAGTTGGCACTGTTTTGGCCATAACTTTTGACTGGATAGGAATTTTGACCTGAAACCACTTCCATTGGCTCCGGATGATGGTTTCTCTTTCCGTAGAGTGGTCACATTAGCCAAACGGACTTACCGTTTGGGAGATATGGCTGAAACAAGTTTCAGATGGTTAAAAACAGCTTAATTGGGCTTAACCGGGTGATTAGCAGCTAGGCCCAAGGGGAATTTCGGGTTTAGAGGTTTAGGAGGTCTGATTAGGGTTAGGTTATCACTTTCATTTCAGTTTTGAGCCGCCACAAACCTCCTTGAGGCCTTAGTAATGGCTTCCTACATCTAAAACACCCAAAATCACTCTCTAATTGAAGATTAGGCTTAGCAACACCAAATTAAGGAGAAAAAGCACCAAAGCAAGGTTGGAGCTGCTGTTAGACATCAGTATTCGCCCCAAATCAGAGAAGTTTCAGTTCTGAGAATTTCATTTGTGGCCAAGGTGAGTGATTTGCATAGTTCTTGCACTAATTACGGTGATTAGGGGTAATTAGTGAAGATTAGCGAATTTATACGTAAATAAATTCTGGAAAAATTCTTAAAATTCTAAAATAATGTTTTAAGGCTCTGTTAGAAATTTGGGTTAATTTCGATGTGTTTTGTTAATCATATGCTTAAACATGATTAAGAGGGGTTATAGGCAAATGTGAGGTTTTAGCCACTTTTGATTCATTTTGATTCATTTAAATTGTTGTTTGCTGTTTGTGGTTGCTATTACATGTTGCTATGACTCTATGGTATGATTCATGATTGATTAGAATAGTTAAATTGCTCGAAAACGTCGTCGAATGGCGTAGAAAGCTCGCTGGAAAGTTGCAGAAGTGTGCAGGTTCCGAACCGGTTCGGAACGGAGAAAAGGGGTCGGATCGGACTAGGGAACTGACCCAGGGAATCCGAACTGGATGAGGACTTGCCACTGGAAGAAGTTTGGCAGGAAGGAAGGCCATTGCTTAGAGTTGGAGTGGACAAGGGGGATCGGATCGGAACTAGGAAGCGGATCGGATCGGAACTAGGGAGCGGATCGGATCGAAACTAGGGAGTGGATCGGATTGGAGAGGATCGGATCGGAGTAAGCTAGGAAGCGGAGCGGATCGGATCGGAAGAGTGATTGGAGGCCAGATCGGATCGACATGGAGATGCAGGGCTCGGATCGGGAATACGTGAAGAAAGATTGGAGCGCTGGAGGGAAGGACACCCGACCCGACCTGGAGGAAGACCCTGACCCGACCCGGAGCGAAGTACCCGACCCGAATCGAATGAAAGAAGACAAGGAGAAGGACCCGAACCCAGAGGAAGGTGGTACTCCGAACCGAACCGAGCATGGGTGACCGAACCGAACTGAATTCTAGAGCTGCTACTGCACGACAACTCTTCTGAAGACCCACTCCAATTCGACCAAAACCCGAGATGCAAAGGAAGTCCAGATGAGAAGTTAGAGCTCAAGATTTAGATGGGAATCAATGAGTTCGCTTCATGGTTGGGCTTTGCTGCGGGACGCGTGCCAAGGAGTTATCGACGTCTATAGCTTTGGACCACTATGGTAGGAGGTACGAAGGCGGATTCAGGGCCATTATGGCATTGGTAGAACCAAGGGCTACGACCAATGAAGTGGGTCATTGAAATGTTTGGTCATGACTCCAAGTGTTTGGCTTGGTCATAGCAGGGTTTCTACAAGTCGGGATTCGTCGTTGCCTCAGTTTGTCTAGTGTTTCAAAGTGGTAGATGCCGTACGCTTTACGCACTGAGTGAGAGATGCGAGAATGGTTGCTATGGATGATTTGTTTGCTATCATTGTGACATGCACACCCCACCCCCGTATTCTTACACTATTTATTATGGCACCTTGGAGTATTGTACGGTATGTGGTACTAACTCTTTGGTTGCAGGTCCAGGTTCAGGTATGGTTTAGTATACCTGTTATTTCCCTGTTTAGATGCTTATCGCTCATACCAGGCTTTATGTCTGACCCAGAGTTTTATGTCTCTTCTTATTACTCTGGGTGCTCACACGAGCAGACTAGAGACAGGTTAGCTGGTGATGCACGGGTAGATGATCCGGAGACGAGCAGGAGGCTTCCACGTACTATGCACATAATATTCTCCCTGTGTTGTTGAAGATCACTGCTTGGGCATTGTTGGTGTATCTTCTACTTTAGCTTTCTTTTGCTTAGAGACAGTAAATTTGGAAAATTGTAATAAGCTGTATTTGGATTTCCGCTGCTTTGAGATTGATGTTGGTTTTAGTTATCAGCTTATGCACTGTCTCACCTGTTTTATGTCAAGTATGTTATTATTATATTTTATTCCATGCGCTGTGAGACATTCTACAGGTTCTTTGATTAGTTCGTTCCCTTCTTTCCTTTCTTCTGACGACCATCTTGTGCTAGTCGGGCATGTGTACAGCGCACTTTTGAAGGAAATGCAGGCTGGTGCGAGGCGGGCCGTCACACACCCCCTCCTACAACCATACTTTGCATCACAGAAAACTCATAGACCACCTTCACCATTCAGTGCATCTAAGCACAAACTCCTACATCAAACGTCGTAGACCTCTGCAAGCCTTCCCCCTCCACCACAAATCTTCAACCTGCTCCGTCACAAACAATCTTCATCACCACTAAACTGCCCTTTGCGCCCATCCTCCACCGCAATACACCGAAGCAGTTCACGCACAGTCAAACCACTCACCATCACGCATCCGTTTCAATACCCAAAATCACAGTCTCTTCCACTTCAGACCGCACCAATCATCCCACCAATCACCAAATACCCTGTGAAAAATCGCAACCGAAACCACCGTCAAGTACATCGCCACTGCCACATCAAAACTCGAAGACCGAATGCCCAAATCGAGACCATCACCCCCATCCAACTCGAACCCAGTCAATATTGAATGGCATCAATTCAAACCCGAGACCCGATTCACCAAAATCTGAATTCATCTAATACCAAAACCCCAAATCATGATCCTTAATCAAATCTGATCTCGAGGAAAAAAAAGAGGATTCGGGTGTGTTTTCGGAGGCGTTTTGAGTTCCTGAGTAAAAACAGAAGGCGGCGTGTATTAAAGAAGAAAGGAGATTCAATACTTTTTTTGACTAATGCCTTTTTGAGTATCCCTGTTTTATTGATTGTGTGGGGGTCCTTATTAGTGGTGCCTGAGTTTTAATCAAGTAATTCTATGCATAGGTCTTAGTGATAATTCTTTATTGAGGCTAGTTCTTGTTAGGTTAAATTCCTTGCTTTCTTTTTACTTTTTTTTTTTAGCTTGCCTTAGTTTAGTTTTTTTTTTTCCTATCTAGTTTTCAAAAAAAAAAAAAAAAGGTGAAATCTCGAAAAAGAAACAAAAAAAATCACAGGCCAAAGTGAGGAACGGAAGTCAAAGCGAACAGGAAATTCAAAGGTCGAACAAATCAGACAGTGGAGTTGAATAGTGAGCACTACTCTAATTTTCTGGACGGACTGCCATACCCCACGGTAATATTTTTCTAAACACTACAGGTGCTGAAGCTGCTTTGAAAATATAGAAATTGCTTGTAAAAATCTTCTGCAGGGGCAGCGGCTTGCGTGTACAATTTTTTTAATTCTGTTATTATTTTTGTGGTTGTTCTGTTCTGTGGCTGATATTTCTGAATTTGTTTGTGCGGCACGAATTTACATACCTGAAGTGATCACTCTCGTCGATTTTCAATTATAAAACTTGATTTGACTTTTGAAATAATATAATTGAAAAGTGGTGCTTTGTAAAGTTAACTGTCTCATATAATTAGATCGCGGATATATAGTAGTTCAATTTATTGAACTATTAGCAAAAGAGGTTGCATACTACCCGTAAAACATTGGTCGTATCCCTTAGTGTTTACACTATACGTGAACGGTCATAAGACCCTCTTCCCCCTTCTAATTGAGTCAGTTAATTAATAGAGCACAACTCGTCCTTTAATACTATTTTGAAGTGAGAATAATTTATGTCTTACCCTGACTTCATTCAAATGTCTAATTCAAAAAAATCCTTAAGAGAAATGTGGGATAATAGTCGGAGTAGACGTCCTCTTGAAGAATATGATTTTGAATTACAACTTATGAGGCAAAATTTTCCAAAATTTCGTGAGCCCAATGCCAACAATTTTCAAATTTCTTCAAATGACCAACGTTTTCAAAATCAAAGTTATGATCGAAATGACGACTTCAATTCAAATTTCAACAATTTCGATTATGGGCCACATCCACATGAAAATAGTTTTGAATCCCAATATAACTTTGATCCACATCAATATGGGGGTTGAAAACCAAAATTTTCAAAATTATAGCCCATATCAACATCTTGAAAATAACCATAATTGCAATTCGCTCTCAAATTTTAACAGTTATGGTTACAAACATAATTTTTATGATCAAAATGATTTCCAATATCAAAACGAAAATTCAAACAACCACCACATTGGAAGTAATTTTGATTGTGAAATTGATATGGACTATAATTTTGAAACTCAAGAAATCCAAAACGAGAGCTCGCAAATCAACGATTTTGAAGAATACCATCTTAACGTTTTTAGAGAGAGGGTAGAAAGGCTAGATAGACAGCTTAATGAAAAAGATAGAAAGATGGATGAACTTCTTTGTTTAATGACATCTTTGAAAGAACAACGAGAGCAACAAAATCAAATTCAATGCGATGAATCAGGAAATAATCCATTCTTTACTGATATCGAAAATTTTCAGATTACAACTTTGGAGATTGAGAATAACGATCTAAATGAAGTTGTTCACAATTCAGCAAATGATTTAGACTTCAATTCTTTTCGGGAAAAAGATTTAAGCTTGGATTTTGATCTTTCTTGTTCAGACTGCGAGAAACTTGAAACTTTTGAAATTGAACCAAATGAAAATGTTGAATTTTTCAATTCAAATTTGAAAAAGGATTTTAACGAACATGAATTTTTTGGATTGTACGAGGATGAATTGCCAAATAAGGAAGAAGTGGATTCCCGTCACGAGTTCGAAAACTTTAACCTTGAGAAAGCTTCCAACGAACTTGAAATTGTCAGTGTCGAAAATACATTGTCAGTTAATGATGAGAAATGTGATCACATAGTCTTGAACAACACTCAGATTTCAGATTTCACTGAATTTATATACGATCACAAATTTTTGAAAAATTACACTGATAAATTTCTTGAGCACATGAATTACTTTTGGAATGTTGGCTTGATTGAAAAACTTCTTGTTAGGACGACCCTGAATATTTATCTTCTGGACTATAAATCTAGGTTTAAAGATGAGATGGTTTTCAAAAACCTGCGCTTATTAAAAAATATGCCTAGACATAGTGGGAACGGGACTCATCGGGCTAGAACCAAGTGTGGGGGAAATGGTTGGTGGAATTCTTTGCATCGCATGCATCGTAAACACATATATCATTGTACATATGATCCATTCCTACATATAGTTAGATTTCATTTCATTCTGCAAATAATTTTACATTTAATCCATCTTTGGGTACGATCTTTCAAATTTAGGAAACGTTCACAGTGTGGACACTGTTTAGTTCAAGTGTGGGGGGGGGGGAGTCTGCATTTCATCCATTTTCATTTTTCTTTGTTTTTATTTCTTTTTATTTTCAGCCATCTAAGTAGGACCATCATACATTTTAGATTGTAGTAACATACCATTTTTTTTTTGGTAAATACGACTCATTTTAGATTGATACAACAAAATAAGTTAAGGATTGTTAATCAGTTGATAGTATTTTTTCTCTCAACTTAGATCGAATAAGAAATATAATGAAAAGTTTAATTTTGAGGGATAATAGTGTAACCGGTACATAGGGAGATTCTTAGGTGATGGCCATGAAATCTATTCTATATTGTAGACTTTGTTTAAATAAGTGGAGGATTTAAAATACTTATATTGGCTTTTCAAATCTTTAAAACTAAGTTGTGTTAAGTTGAATTCGCGTAACTCTCTTTTGTGCTTATATTTTCGATAATAATAATAATAGTATTCCAAGGGTATCCAACATTGCTTGTATATCGAGCGTTGGTGTGCAAACCCGCCAAGCTCTATCCGACACGTTGTTGACAAAGTCAAAGTTGGAATATCTTGGTCTCATTTTATGAGACTGGACACCTAAGGATTACCGACACGTTGTTGACAAAGTCAAAGTCGGCCTGCACAATCCACCAAGCTCTTTACCCACTCTCCGTTAGTCCGCGAGGCAGTGCATGGGTGGTAAACCTCGGTCTTTTCAGTTAGGTGTATGTACTTAATCATAAATCTTAAAATTTTATAAAATAATGAATAAGCGATGATACCCAAACACTTCTTGACCTTATTGATTTGACTAGCCATACATGAGAAAATTAGAATACCACTTTGCAAACTGTGCCAAGCAAACTAAGAATTTATTTCATGGTTGCACTATGTTATCGACCGAACTAACTGGCCAAACTGGAATTTAACATTTGAAAACTTGATTTATATTGAAAATTTGTGACAAGTAGAGGTATCTAAAATAAAATCAACTGGTTAGAAATTATTAACTTAATTTGTTGTACCACTTCCCTGAAATAAGTCGTGTTGTCATTTTTCGTTTTTATTTTTTGCATATGTCCATTGCATTCATGTAGTTTCATTAGAATCATAGCATACTGCATTTGGATTTTGTGGGTAGTATCCGCTGAAAACCCTCACGAGACACCACTCGTCCTACTAGGGACACCTAGAGGTTTAACGGCTTGTTGCATGCGCTCAATGCAATCGTGTTTCCTACGAAAGTGCGACCTATCTAGTTTAGTTTTTCATTTCTTGTTTTACTCGAGGACGAGTAAAAGATAAGTGTGGGGGTATTTGATTGACATAGAAATGTGTTTATTTTATGCTTTTATATCTTATCTTTTGTATATAAATAAATATTACTTGGGTATTGTTTTGTTACTTTTACAGATATTCCAACTCAGCCCGCTTGCAACCAGAAAAGTAGAGAAATAGAGAGATGGAATTGATATATATTTACATTTTGAAGAATTGTAGATGAAGATCTCATATCTAGTTGCTATTGGACAAGAAAAGGATTGATAAAAAGGCTTTGCACATCACAAATCAATGAAGAAGTGTTAAGGAAACAAGAGGAAAAGAGAAAAGGCCCAAATTTCCTTTATTTATCTAAGGCCCATTTATGTTCTCATTGTAAACTAAGTGGTGATGTAATGACCAGGCCCATTTATCATTAGGGTTAGGGTTAGGGTTTGGCTATCTACCCTATATATACCCTTGTAATGGCATTGTAGCCACCATCCTATCATATATCTCATTCCATTCTCTTCTTCATTAATAAAATTCATTTTTCTCTTTATTTTCTGCAATTTTCTATTTCTTAGCAATTAGTGTTGTCTACACGATTAGATTCGGTAGAACACTATTTGTATTTTGCATTTCTTTTCATTAGTGATTGACCGTCTGATTAGATTCAGCGGTAATCCTAATTTCTATTTTCTGTTCGTTTAATTCTGTTCTGCAATTTTATTTCCATTGTTCTATTTTATCTTTAATCGTTGAATTTATTACAGATCAGATTAGATTCGAATCTGCAGTAAATTTAATTACATCTTTTAATTGTAGTTTCACTTTTTATTTTGTTTTGCAAAATCAACCTCCAGCTTCGTCTAACACGCCCAAGAAAAAAATAAATAATAATTTTTAATTAAACCTCCCTGTGTTCGACCTGTATGCTACACACCTGTATGCTTGCAGAATTTATTACAAATGTCGCGCTTTTCTGATTCATAGACTAGCGTCGATCACGGGGTGTACCTCAGTTTGGGGGTAACTACATATACACTATATTAGGTAAATCTACTAGGGGGTAGATGGGTGCGACGCGTGTGTAAGCTTTGAGTGTTAATAACACGTATAACCTAATAAATAAGAAAGTTTAACTGAACGGTATATGTAGGATTATTCAAGAAGTGTAGTTTAAATTCATTCACACAGAACTTATGTTCTGACCCCTCCTCATAACATTCGCCGGTTAGACAGAGACTTATAGCTTTGGGAATACTGATTTAGCAGTATTGTGATTAAGGTAAAGCTATATTTTAAATATATTATATTTTACTCCTTCCGCTGTGTGGTGTTTTTTGAACTCTGACATATCTCTTTTCTCTATCTTTTTCTGCAGGATACCAGAGCAACCAACTCGGGTTTCGGTGGATTGGATTTTTGAAAAAAAATCGATCCGTTGGAATCCGGGTTGTCACACACTGTCTCTAACATACCTAGTTGGTACAACTTTTGATCCATACAAATAATCCTCCAATCTGTAGCCTCTAACTGTTGTTCCTATTTGTCGTATCCAGAGCAAGAAGTTAGATTCATCCAATTGAATTGAGTGGAGTTGACTTTGCGACTTGATTATAGTCCTGATCAGTTCTTGAGTGTTGTCTGCACTGGACTGGTTGCATCTTATTGTTGATCTTAGGGGTGTGGTTAACTCTCCTTCAACCATGATAAAGAATACAGTAATGAAACTTCAATAGCTGATAAGGTATGAGAGATTGAATTTGAATACTTTGAATTGCGATTTCCTAAGTAAAACCTGTAGTTGAATTATAATGCAATTAGATTGCTTAAGTGATGATTTTTTTCTTGAAATTCTTAAGATTCTTTTCTGATGAGCTTTTTTGGATGGCCTTTTATTCAACTGTGATGTTTTCTTGAATTTCTTAAGTAAGTTTTCGAATTTCAGATCTCTTTGGTCAACGAGCTTGATTTTGAGAAGTAGTTATAGTTAGTCTTGATGGCGAGGCACTGTTTCTCTTGTCAATCAACAACTCTCAAATAACAAGATGAATTTTTTTAGATGAGAGGTATTCAAATGATTAAATCTTTCTGATGGATGATCTACCTCTGATAGATCACTGTCGTTAAGCATTCAATGGCTTTGTACTATATTAGAAAAGCTGTTTGAATTGTATTTCAGAGATTGAAGCAGATGTTATGAAGTATTTGGAACAAGAAAAATGATTATTGTATTTCTTAAATTTCGACTATACAAAGGTTTGTTTAAATACATAAGTTGTTGGGCTAAACATAAACAGGCCCAACACCTATTACAACAAATGGTAAAAGAAGTATACTCAAGACGTAACGTATATTCTAACAAACAAGTGCCAGGGCGTTTCTAATTTTGTAGACATAGAAGTACGGAAAGAAAATTTTAAATAAATTTGAATTAAAACTTCTGTTCTTTCTTAAGAAAAGACTGTTTTTTTTTCCTCTTATCTCGTTTATTTTTGTGCTCTCCTCCTGTCAAAATACAAACAAGGACATAACGAACACATCGGATTCAGTAGGGGTGGGCGCGGTTTGGTGCGGTTTGAAGCTCAAATCGCTTCCGCATCATATCAAACGGTTGATCAAAAATACAAATCATTATACTAACCGTTCAAACGGTTCGGTTTCGATCTAATACGGTCCGGTTTTGGTTTGGTCTGCTTTGAACCCGTATTAAATATAAAACAAAAAAATTACTTCCATCAACAATCAATTTACGATTGTATAACGTTGCGTCATCTGAAGATTAAAACACATAGTGTTATCTTTAATTAATATAACTACAACATATGTTGTAAATAGAATATATATCGTTAAATTAAAAGTTAGATAGGAATTTGTTAATTTTTTTATTATAACATTGTCGGTGTAGCTATGCGATTCGGTTCGATTTAATATAATTTGGTAAAAGTTCAAACCGCAACCGAACCGTATCGTTCCGAGTCGGTTCGGTATGGGCTGTTTGCTTTAGAGAGAGAATCCGGTGCGGTTTTTCGCACCGTTTTTACGGTTCGATCTTGGCGGTTTCCGCATTACGGTGCGATTTTTGCCCATCTCAAGGAGTCAGTAGTAATAATTGAATGGGTCGCCTCACTGCAAGTCTGCTACTTGTCGTTTTTGATCAAATTTGCTTGTAAGGAGATGAAGGTTAAAAAAAAAAAAATAGCGGATAAAAGATATAATAGCCAAGACAGTGGAAGAGAGCAACTGCATTTACAAAAAACACAACGAGGGAATCAAATGATCCAAATATTCTAAAACTTAAAAAGCAAAATAAAACGAAACTTAAAGCTATTGCCCAGAGAGAGATCTGAGTTTGTTGACCTCATATTAACTGAGGTTGCCATAACACCACTAACGGTGTTAACGGTATGTGTCTCAGATTCAATAAAAGAAATTCAGGGGTTAATCACAGCCCCACATCACTAATACCGTTAGTGGTGTTATGGTGAGTTCAGTTAAAACGAGGTCAACAAACTCATATTGGTATAGATGGATATTAAATAAAGGTCATGACCATTGCAATATACCAATAGGATCCTATGTGCATGTGCACGTTATTGCTACACATCCTGGATAATGCACAGTCCCATGCTTAAAACTACAGGAAGATGACAGAAAAACCCTACAAAGCAATCGGTAGAGCAATGATTAGATACGAAATTTGAAATGTAAGAAGATCAAGTTTGCAAGTAAAGCATGGTCACATCCTATAACTGTTAGGTAAAGGTCACTTGTGTGTGATATGATGTAGAATAGGAATCAAGAAACAAATGATCACAAAGACCACATCACTTTCAGAGCAGGTTGTAGGCTAGCACAATCACTTGTTATTCACCCAGTCGCTCATACATAAAAATTATATGAATGTATCATGTATGCTGCCTAAAACATAGATACATCTAGTTTTACAATATGTCGGGAAAAACAAGGGGGGGAAAAATGCCAGGAACAGTTGGGCATAGTATGCATGTTTACTTCTGATGAACAGCCGAAGTTATCCAAGTAAAAGTTACTAAATAATGTTGATGAATTCATCAGTGGCAGGCAGTATGATGCAGCTGATCATCCTGCTACCAGGTGGGGGCTGTTTTCCTGCTTCTTTTTATGGATCATTATTTTATAGGTTGAACACTATTTTGCGCGCTTCTCTATACTCAATCGATTGTTGTTGCACTCCTTTTGCTAAATTTGTCGAGGATGTAGCATAGAGGCGCCAATTTGGCTTGCTTAATCCCCCTGTCCCTGCTTTTCTTTGTGTTTGTTTGTTTGCCTGCACTTCACTTCACAGTGTTCCCTTTGTTATCAGCGCCTGTTTTCACTGGGCTTGGAACGAGTGCGATTTTGTTCACATCTTTTAAGTGATGTGAACAAAACACTCGGTCCTCATTGGCGGAAATCAGGGGGGTCCATATGAGTCCTCCTGATTTCCACCAATCAGGGTGGAGTGTTTTGTTCACATCCCTAAAAAGAATGTGAACAAAATCCTATTCGCTTGGAACCTCTGCGCTTGGACATCATGACTTCACTGCCTTTTATGTTCTAACTGAGCTTGACTATTTGAAATTGGAAAAATAAAGTAAAAATAAATTGTACTGATCATGCTTGATATTATTTCTTGTTTGATGTTCTGGTACTTTCAATTTTAGTCGTGACAAGCGAGAACACAATATATAAAAATAGTGTTGTACAGTATCTTTTTACGAAAACATCACACAACTGATTCTGCATAAGGTATTTTTTGACATTGAGTTTTTGTTCTTTTGCAATATTTAACTGAAATTTAATTCACTTTTTTTTTAAAAAATAATAATAATAATATTCTTAAGGCTAAAATGGTAATAAATTTTGTCTTTCATGGTATTCTTAGTGATTCAAAAAATTGAATCGGGCATCAAGCGTCTATTCTTGTTAACTGGATGCTGAT
This sequence comes from Allium sativum, assembly GCA_030737875.1. Taxonomy (NCBI): domain Eukaryota; kingdom Viridiplantae; phylum Streptophyta; class Magnoliopsida; order Asparagales; family Amaryllidaceae; genus Allium; species Allium sativum. The sequence goes on along the minus strand of CM060909.1, from coordinate 721,619,578 downwards.
TAATTAAATGCAGGGATATTTATTGGGTAATTTCCGTATTCAGAAGTTGTTGGATATCTTCTAACGAAATTTGACTTGAATCTTATATAAAATGAAAACAAAGGTACGTAAACTACTGCTGGGCACATACAACGCAACCGAGAATGCTAATTATAAATAAACATATAGTTGGATAAAGATGTACGACATGTTTCAAGCGAATGTTATAAATTATACAAATTTGCTTGCGTTTTGTACCATGCAAGCCAATCCAAGTCAAACTACGATGGGGTAAAACACATTTACCTTTGAACCATTATTCTGAAACCGCATCATGATTATACTAACATAACATGAATGCTACTTTGCTTTAAGAACATATATTAAAATTAGTGAAATTACACAAATTATTCATTCAAATTTTGCGTACTTTTTATGCTGCAAGAACAAATTAGATAACTGAATTTGGAAAATTTTTACAGAAAAAAATCTTAAATAATTAGATAATTTTGTAAGTGTTTTTCTAATCTGTGCAAACGATCATGACTTATATGTTTTATCTTCGTTGTAATCCGAAAGAAAGTTTTAGGTAAAAAGAAAAAATATTCATAACATACAACGATTCTCTCATGTTTCTGAATGATTAATCTACTTTATTTGTGAACAAATGACTTAAATTTTTTGGTCTTTTAACATATAAATTTAAATTTTAATATTAACCCTTATAGCATACATTAAAAACCAATGAAAAGAAAAGAAAGATGGAAGATAAGCATCCTTATCTCGACTATTTAAAGCGTAGCAGCAAAATGCAATATGAGTTCGATTCTGTCTAACCCCTTTACTTTTTAAATTTGTACATAAGTATCGTTTAAAAAAAAAAACAAAAAAACAAAAATCATGTGTGGCTTTTCTTATTCCTTTAATGATCAATATGAAGCAAAAAATACATATACAAAATTGATTCTCACTTTAACCTCACAAAACGCAAATCATTATAAGAGCATCTCCAATTGATGCTTAGATTTAAGAATTTAAGAAATATACATTTAAAATTTAGCGCAACAGAGTTCTAGAACACCTCATATTGTGGATTTCAAAGGCAATCATTCCGAAATCTACAAATTATTTAGGCGTTTGTTGAACAAACGCCTAAAATCAGTCGGTTGCTCAACAAACTCTTAAAATAAACATCTTATGTTTAGATGTTTATTGAATAAATGTCTGAAACAAACTTTTAAAATAAATGCCTAAAACAAATTTTAAAAAATGCAGGTGTTTATTGAACAAACGTCTGTCCATAAAACTGTTAGGAAATCTTCGAATCCAACAATTTGAGGTGTGAAAAATCGAAAATCAACACCCTAAAATGTTGGAGATGCTCTAACATACCTCTCTTCTTCGGGTTAGACTTAGCCACTTACCTAACAATTTTTCAAGTTGAACTCAATTATTATTATTCCATTTATCTGAAGCTTTCTACTTCATTCTCAAAATTTGTTTATCATCAATCCAATATTTTACCTTCTAGAAATTAGAACTTCGTGGCATTGCTTTATTTTAGGTATTGAGAATTCATAAAACAATGCATCTTTAAAGGATACATGGGTTAAAATTGAACGGAAAACAAAAATAAAGATTGACACTTGTTAATGTAGCCCTTAGAGTATTCCCAGCAGTGGAAATACTTATCAAAGTGCGGGCGATCCCCACTCTAAAACGTGAACTCGCGCTGTAGCAGTGTCGCGAGCAGCGTGAGTTCAGTGTTCAAGTAGGGATTCCTTCCAATTTTTTTTTGGTGGCGATTGCTAAACGGCAAACTAATTGCCATTTAGGGATAAAAACGGCAATCAGTTTGCTGTTTATGGCAATTTTTTTAATAAAAAACACTAAACGACAAACTGTTTGTCGTTTAGTACATTTAAAAATTAAAAAAATAGACAAAGCCCCACTAGCTGGTGGAAGAGTGGGGCGTGACCACACTTTAATTTCTCTTCTCCTCACACTGAAATCAGTTACTGCTGGGAGTGCTGTTATAGGCGTCCATTATAATATAATTACTAAAAGGTGTGGAAGTTAACAGTGTGCATTAAAGATGGGAATTTTCCCCCTCTTCTTTTCGTTTTTGCCTCTTTTAACAAATTTATCGTGCAAATAGCATAGCATCAAAACTAATTACAAATATAACACAGTACACTAACGTCATTTGAAATGAAGTCAATGCAAATATATATCAAAAGAAAATATTGACGTCATTTGAAATGACGTCAATGCATTGTATATATTATTTTAAGTCTACCGTCATTTCTGATGGCGGCAATATAAATTTGTAAGAAAAAAAAAAAAAAAAAACCTACCGTCGTTTGAAATGAAGTTAGTGTATTTTGGTCAACTCAATGCTAGGTTGATCGAAACTGAACTATATTCGTAATTAATTTTGATTCTAGATTATTTGTTTTATTAGTTTGTAAAAGCAAGGTTAATTAAAAAAAAAAAAAAAAAAAAAAAAAATCCTTTCAACGAACAAGGTACATCATTTTAATAATAGCTGGGCTACAGAAAGAAAGGACAATAGAAAATAGGTGGAAAATAAAATACATATTTTGGCGGTGTAGTATGTGCAACACCAAGAGCCTCTGCATCATGGCATTGCCACCTTGTATGTTTCGTTTCTTGTATGAAGGTCCACACGCCAAGCATCGGAAGCGCGAGGACAGCGTACGTTTTGATGTGAACGACTCGTTGAATCAGATCCGTATTTATGTGTTTTAATTTATATTTGTATACATTTATTAATATTATAATTTGATTTTTACAATCCAAATTTAATCAAAATATCATTTAAATTTACAATATAGTATTTATTTTGATTTACAGAAAATCATCTTCAAGCACACAAACGAACATATACACACAAGCATGTGAAACTAGGATCAGTCTCTTGTTTTCAAGTTTCAATGCGGGAGGACATACTAACGGTGCTTTAACTTTGATACTAACATATGTATATATATTTTTTGAAAATTAGTTCGCTTTTATTATCTAATAAAAAACAATATAAAAAATGATTAGCATACTAACTATTACAAACTAAGGCAAACAGACCCCCAAAAATACACCCATAGAGTAACTACAAGTAAATTTAAAGCAAAATAACATAAATTAGATCCATGATGATGTTGGGTACTGAATCAGTAGATTTATTTTATTTTTGTGGATGGATGGTTGTTTATTTGGTAGTTAAATAACCGACTATCAAATCTGTCTTATACGATTGTTGGTATGGAAAGATCGAGATAAAATTTGTATTTGAATACCATTCTGACTAACAAATACGTGGAAGATGGAAGATGCTGATTGAAGATAAAGAAATTGAAGACCATGAATCTTCATGAGTGGAAGAACTATTCGCTAAATTTCTTTGGTGGCCGCCAGAGATATTTTGGCGACAATCCTGACGTGATTGGAATTTACGGATTGTAAGGACTACTCACTACTGATCCTTGAGGTGATTCCTATATAAGGATGTTTTAACAACCCGCATTCTACGCATCGGAGGATCGTATAATATTTATTTCTTTCCCATATGAAGTCGTATGGTCATGTAACTTTGGGAAACAACCATTAGAGTCATTTCCCATGTTCATGATTTTTGTCGATTTTTAAATGACCGTTTTGCCCCAAACTGATCTTGTTTCGACCATAACTTTTGATTGGAAAGGAATTTTGAACTAAAACAACTTTCATTAGATTCGTTTGATGGTTTACCTTTCCGTAGAGTGGTCATAATAGGCAAACGGACTTACCGTTTGGGAGATATGGCTGAAATAAGGTTTGGAACGTGAAAAACTGCTTAACGGGGCCAAATAAGGTGATTAGTGAATGGGCCCATAACCCATTCCGGAATTAGGTTATGGGGAGGCTGAAAGGAGTTAGAGATTCATTCCATTTCAGTTTTCTAGCCTCCACTTACCTCCTAGAAACCCTAAAAATGGCCTCCAACCTCTAAATCACCTCCAAATCATCTTTTAATCAAGGATTAAGCTTAGCAACATCAAATCAAGGGATAATTTCACCAAATCAAGATTAGAGCTGCTGTTTAACATTGGGATTCGCACCAAATCAGATATTTATTTCAGATCTAAGTTTATTTGTGGCTAAGGTGAGTGATTTGCATAGTTCCTCACTAATTATGGCTAATTAAGGGTAATTAGTGTTAATTAGCGAATTTAAACATGATAAAATTCTGGAAAAATATTTATAAAATTCAAGATGATGTTTTAGACCTCTGATATGAATTTGGGTTAATTTGGTTAAGTTTTGCTAATCATATCATTAGTTTCACCTAAACATGTTTAAGGGGAAATATGGGGTTTTGGGTATGTTTGATCCATTTTAACCTATCATATTGATGTTTTGGTGTTTGAGGCCACTTCTACTTGTTACTATGACTGTATGGTATGCTTTGTGATTGATTAGAATAGGTAGAATGGTCGAAAACGCCGTCGAGTGGCGTAAATTGCTTGCTGGAAGAAGTGCAGGAAGGCATCCGAACCGGATCGGATCGGTAGGAGGACCCGATCCGCCCTCACACTCCACACTTTGATTCACTTGTGCTTCTCATGGCACGCATCATCTGATCCGACCCTCCTGGTGTTCTCCGACCCGACCCGAACCGAAGTACTACGACGAGGCTTGGAGACTACGACTCGACCTGAGTTGATTAGAAGAAGCCGATCCGAACCGTGGCAAACTGGAGGACCCCGATCCGAATCGGTGATGGCGACTGGACGTGGAGATTCGATCCGATCTGCTGAGGTGATGATGACCTGATCTGATCCAGCGAAGAAGGAGCACTCCGATCTGAACCGAACTGATGACTAGGGGGAAATCTGAACCGATCCGGTGGTGACCAATAACCCGAGATGCAAAGGTAGTCCAAATGGAAGTTAGAGCTCAGGATCCAGTTGGGAACCAATGAGTTCACTTCATGGTTGGGTTTTGCTGCGGGACGTGTGCTAAGGAGTTGTCGACGTTCATAACTTCGATTCACCACTGAAAATGGATGATGGACTACTTATCAGTGCAGTAGAGTCACTATGACTCGAGGGGCAAGGTGATGGTAGCAAGACTACGTTATCAGTGCAGTGGGGTCATTATGACTCCATGGGGCAGAGTGAACATAGTAAAGGATTAGTAAGACTATGAGCCAGTGCAGTGGGGTCATTATGACTCCATGGGGGCAGAGTGGACATAGTAAATGATTAGTAAGGCTATGAGCCAGTGCAGTGGGGTCATTGCGACTTCATGGGGCAAAGTGGACATAGTGAAGAATTTGTGACTATGTATCAGTGCAGTGAAGCCATTTATGACTTCATGGGGCAAAGTGATCATAGCAAGGTATGTTGGGTGATCGAAGTGGTGAATATCGTATGCTTTATGCACCGAGTGAGAGATGTGAGGATGGTTGTTATGCTTGATTGTTTGCCATCACTATGACATGCACACCTGTAACGACCCAGATTTTTCTAATCGATTTATTTTGAATATTTAATATCGTTTTAAATATTGAGCTGATAATATAATCAATTTTTATATTGAATTATCGACATAACTATCGTAAGATGAGGATCTTAAGTAATTAAATTTGAAATGGAGTCAAATTGATTTATATGAAGTTTTATTTGAATTTAAACGATAACAAATAATAATTTATTATCGAAGAATTCATTTGTTTAAATTTAAATTATATTATATTGATTTAAAATGGTTATTTTATATTACGTTCAAATTAAATTATATAATCTATTTCGTTGAATTCAAAATAGTGAATAACGTTGGAAACATCAGTCGTTACGATTAATAACGATTCAGAATTTAGAGTAAAGGACCATGAGATATTTTGGTAGAATATATTAATTAAAATCAAATCAAAAATAAAATAAATTCACATCAATATATATTTCAGCCGACCTAGATTATTATTCAAACGCAGACCTATAATGTACGCTGCCTTCTCTCCATGTACAATCTGCCTCCTCAGTTAGATATCAAGAGAGCAAGGAATTAATGGCCAGTACCTATTGTTCCCCCTCTCGCGTATATATAAACGCGACCTTCCTCTCCTCATTCTATTTGTCTTTCAGCAACATTAGTCGAAGAGGAAAATACGGTAGCTCCTCAGTTCAAAATCAAAACAGAATCTGCACTCATTTTTTTCCTTTGGCAACTCGAAAAAATGCCGATACCCCTCCCTTAATTCATTTTGCTGAAACCCGTAATCAAGGTGGCCAAATCCAATTCATTTCGAACGAAATCAAAATCGAATGTCGCGATGTCTAAAATCACTTGGATGTCGTTCAATTGAAGCAGGATCTCATGGAATAAGGGGCGTGGTTCGATTGCAGTTGTCTGGGGGTTCGGCGAGTTCTTCAGGCACACGCTAGGGCTTCAACGATAAATCGATGTGCTAGGGTTCGAGTGATATAGCGAGATGGTGGGGGTCGCGATGCTTCGTGATGGGCGATTCAGTTGCTCAAGGGTCGACAGTGATAGATGGACAGGGTTCGATCACCTCAGGTGGCGTTGGTGGCGAATTGTGACACCCTGGTTCGTCCGAAGTTGAGGTCGGAGGGGGTCATGAGGCGCTTGCGCATGGGAAAATGGGTTGCTGATCAATTCGTCGCCTCGACAAGGGGTTCTGACCTAGATGAGGGGTTTCACAGTTAGTCGACGGGTTTCACAGTTAGTCGACATCAGTAAGGTATCAGTTTTCCAAGATTTAAATTACATAGAAAAGTTATTAATTTATTTTAGAAGTTAATTTAAAATTTATAAGATGTTTAATCGATAATTAAAAATTAAATCATCATTAGGTTCAAAAACAATTTATTCGAAATGATTCGAGATGACTGGTAGCTAAGACGATATGGGAATTAACAGGATATCCGACAAATAAATCCGAGTGAGTAAATCTCACTCACCTTTAGAATTATTTTTATTTCATTAAAAATAATTGTTTGTTGCTTGTGTGAATATTTTCTGGTTGCTTTATATATATTAATTATTTAGGCTACTATATATATATATATTGGGTTGATTGGTTGGTTGGATTCCCGCAGTCTCATTAGCGGATGCCCGCGGTTTCATAGCGGATGATTACCCTATACGCCCCACGCTATGATTAGTGGATGACCTTCTATACCGCGATATTCTGCCACGAAGCAGAATGGGTATTATTTATGTGCTAACATCTGTGGATGCAGGAAAAACAGGTTGGAGGAATCCAACTGGATTCCTCAAAAATATATTATCTGTTTGTTTATTTGTTTGCATATACATTTTTATATATGATGTGTTAGAAAAATAAATAATTGGTTGCTTTGTGTGTTTTATCACTGGCTTAAGTAATGATCTTTAAAAATATCGTAAAAAGGATATTGGAGATTTTAAAGGGAAAATTCTATTTTAAATAGAATTTGAATTTTTAAAAGGAAATAAAGATTTAAACTTGTTTTTGAAAAATAAAACAAGTAGTTTCTTTATAAGCGAAGTTTATAAATAGTTCTTTTATAACGAAGTTATAAATGAAGTGAAAAAGAATTATCATTTGATAATTCGAAAATAGAAATACAAGCGTGAAAATTGGAATTTGAAATGAAATTCCAAGTAGGATGTGAAATGGAATTTTTAAATATATAACTCAAATGAAATTTGAGTATAACATTTGAATTTTTAAAAGAAGTTTAAATATTTGAATTTTAAGAGGAGATTGAATATTAGAAATTCAATTAAAAGTTCAAATAGAATTTAAATAGACGAAATTAGAATGGAAAAATAGAATTGGAATTCGGGAGATTAAAATAAAATTTGAATTCAAAGGAATTCGAATAAAGAATTTTCAAATAGATTTGAAATATAGAATTTCAAAGAAAATCGAATAAGAATTGAAATATGAAATTTGACTAGAGATTTGAAATGAAATTCAGATATGAAGTTTGAATAAAGATTTGAATAAAAATTCACGTATTGAATTTGAACATGGGGTTGAATATAGAAATTCAAATAGAGATTTGAATATTGAATTCCAAAATAGAATTTTGAAATAAACTTTGAAAAATAGGATTTCAAAGTAGGATTGAAATAGGATTTCAAAATAAGAAATACAAGTAGTTTTGAAAGGGAATTTGAATTCAAAGGAGTTCAACTGGATTTGAAATAAGGAAAATTCAAATGAGATTTAAACAATGGGTTTTACCGAAGAGGATTTAAATATAAAGAATTTGAATAGAACTCAAATGGTATTAAATATAAGAGTTCAACAAAACTCAAATGGAGTTTAAATAGAAAGAATTCGAATAAGAGAATTCAAATGAATTCAAACATCAAATTTGAATATAGGGAATTCAAATAGAAATTCAAATATTGAATTTGAAAAGGAATTGAGATTTGAAATTGGAATCAAGGGATTCAAGTGGAGTTAAATGAAGTTGAATTCATTTTTAAAGAAGTTTATATATATAAATATAATTAAAACGAACTCGCCGCAGCGCTGCAGTTCGTAAAATAGCGATTCGAACTTCAATCGAATATATAGAACCCAATTGAAGTCGGAATTCTTCGAAACAAGAAACGTCAGGACCGGTTTGATAATAGTTTTCTAATGAAGGAGAAAAATCTGGATTTCGTCGTATAGATTTTGAGTTATGTCAAAATCAAATTTTCAGAAAAACAGCGCCAGAACCATTATAAAACCATAACGGTTTATTTAATTAAATTAAAGGATTTTAAGCGAGAAAATCGAAATTTCTATTTAGAAAAATCCAGATGTGAGTTATAAAATATATGTGAACTCCAGTGGAGTAATGAGTTGATTTCTGAAATAGAAATCAGATTTTTGATTTATTGAAAAGAGTTAACTAATTCAAATAAAAATTAGTAAATGAGTTTCGAATGAATATTGAGCTTTAAATAAGTGAATTCGACTTGGAAATTATATTCAAAAAGGAAACAAGAATTGAAATTGAAATTCAATTTGGTTATGAACGAGTTAAATATTTTGTTTGAACATGTTATGTTCAACAAAGAAGTAAATAGGCAAAAGGGCTAATTAAAGAATAATTAAGCGAAACCGAATTCAAATGATTCAAATTTGAATTCAAACGAATGGATTGAGTTGAATTGAATTGGAAACAGGTGAATATGTGTTAAGCAGGTTTGGGATGAAGTATATGAAGTTTATAAATGTAGTGCTCGACAAAAAGGTACATGTTTAATTCACATATGGGTTTTATGCGCCGTATCGGCTAGCCGCTTGGCTTTTTCTTTTTCTTTTTGAGATTAGAAGATACCGGGATGCTATTTGAAATTTCCCGATGCTCCCGATACAGGGGAGGTTATGGCGAATTTTTCCGGAAATTTAAGGAGATAGAATATTTTTAAGGAATTTGAAAATTAGAAATCTATATATCGATATATATAGAATTCGATAAGGAAATGAAATCAAAAATAGCGTAAAGGGCCAATATGGTTATTGGAATATTGGGATAACAAATATTGATAGAGAAAATGGAGAAGAGATTTAATTAATGAAATATTAATTAAAGAGCCCAGTGATTTGTTGATATGTTTGGATGAACACTTGTTTTTATTCGATAGTTAAATCACAGACTATCGAAGTTTTTGACCATCGTTGTCAATATGGAGAGACCGGTTGGATTATTATCCGAAGAACCACTCCGTATCGGCATAAGCGTTGCGAACCAAGTATGCTGAATGTATTGAAGACGGAGTAAAGTGCAAGGGCTTTTCTATTTATAGAAATAGTACCTCCGATTTCGTTCAATCCCAGAACGAACATAAATGGACGGATGTCTGACAGAGTATTTCCAATGATCAAATGGGTTGGTCTGTATGAATATATATGGTTGCAACGGATTTATCCCTTAGCATAATATCCAGAATATTTGTGCAAACTCAACTAGTGATTAACGGATCTGACAATGTGGCATTCAAAGTGATTGTGTTATCAATGAATGGTAAGTAATCGTAGCCTCAGGCCTCAACAACCGGGAAAGGACAAAAATCGGGCAGGCAGCATGGCTATGTGGGTCGCACCCATTAGGGTGTATAATCACCTATCTAGAGAAATTTCTTTTGTTTCTAAATCTATCGATTCTGCCCATTCGGGAAACGGTGGTTTGAGTCCAACCGTTGGTGATATACATTCGATACACTCAAGCGAAATGAGTGGTCGGTCATGTGTGGGCCGGGTTGCAAGATGTTCTTGTTGAACCCAGGTGTATTCGTCTCTAGAGATACATCATCGGAAGGTGGTCCCATACCTTGTCATGTTGGAAATCCAATCTCCAATAAGCGCCATGCGGTTTTTGAGTTTATAATATATATGTGGAGCGTGAGATGCAAGCGTTCTACTATTTGGTTATTTATTTGATGTAGACATTATTATAATATCACTGGATTTTTGTATCAAAGTGTTTTGGGTTATAGTAAGGTAAAAACCGTCCATGTTTATGTGTGGGCTGGTCTTACTATTATCTTTTCTTTTGAAAGGAGTTTTGAAAGTTAAACAAGTGGTTGGAGTTTACTCACACCAGTCCCATGACTGACCCAGAGTTTATTTTGTTTTGTTTTTCCTAAACTCTTGGGTGCCCAAATTTGTACGGGCAGTCAAGTGTTTCAGGCTTTTACAGATACACTTGGAGGAGCTTGAAGCAGGAGGCTTCAACGTTAATTATTTCGAGTTACTTCTGCTGAATCAAATGTTATGTGTACTCTGATGATGGTATGTATATATGTACAAAACAGATTTGTATTTCAAAGCTTATGTTATATAATATATTTTATTCGTTCCGCTGTGAGTTTGTGATCTTCGTTTTTCTTCTATTCTAAGTTTTCTATCTTATCTATTCTCACCCTCTAACTTCTTTCTAATAATGAGTCGTATTTCTGTGTTATTTGGGTTGGACGTGTGGTGTATTTAGTCAACTCAGATAGCTCGGATTTGCGGGCCTTTACAGTTGGTATCAGAGCTTAGGTTGAGCGAACACCTAGGCTTGTGTGACATGTGCTCATTAGAGATAGGGTCAGTAGTACCCTAGAATGAGTTGAGTGTATAGATACGAGAGAGCGTATTTGTTATTTGATATAAAAATTGTTTTATATTGTGTTGGCTGGTCTGTTGAGTGGTTTATGAATTCTGGTCGAATCGTGGGACGCCACGAAGTCGATAGGAATTTCTAAACACTTGAACAGAAAATACGACATGATATTGTTTTTAAGTGGGTAAATGAAATAATTTTACCCAAATTTCTATTTTGATATAGAAAGAATAATTTTCTGAAATTATTATATATGGATGTGTGATTATTAGGATTATAATCCAATGAGATTATAAAATTGGAATGGGTAATTATAACCAAATAGAATTTGTATAGAAATTAAATATACAAATGAGATGAATTAGAATTAAATTCAAACCAGAATTAAGAATTCAAAATCCTGGGAAATTGAAAAATATTTTTCAAAGTATATTAAAATAATATAGATTTGTTTTAGAAGGATTTGAAAGAAAATCATTTTTAATGGATTTTGAAATAATAAAGCACTGAACTCACTTCAGTGGCTGGGAAATAATTCTGATGATGATTGCAACATCATCAGTGTTCATTTCCGAGTTTCTAAGTGATGGATTGCTACCTTAGAAAGTATTTGATGGAAATTTGTTTTGAAATGAAAACCCTGGGATTTGAATTCTGGAATTTAAATTAACTTAAGCAAGTTAAATGGGTCGAAGGGAGTGAATTGATTAGAATCAAATTGAATAGGTTATTGGAATATAGATTGGATATAAATGGATTGATCGTAGATCATTCGAATCAAATGAAGGAAGACCAAAAGTTTTGGTGGAATTAAATATGTTGAAATGTAAGGAGGTGAGTTTCAACATAAAGAAGTTGTGAAAAGTAATGAGGTTTGTACCATGTTTTCTACCTTAGCAATTTCGAGGACGAAATTATTTTAAGGGGGAAAGAATGTAACGACCCAGATTTTTCTAATCGATTTATTTTGAATATTTAATATCGTTTTAAATATTGAGCTGATAATATAATCAATTTTTATATTGAATTATCGACATAACTATCGTAAGATGAGGATCTTAAGTAATTAAATTTGAAATGGAGTCAAATTGATTTATATGAAGTTTTATTTGAATTTAAACGATAACAAATAATAATTTATTATCGAAGAATTCATTTGTTTAAATTTAAATTATATTATATTGATTTAAAATGGTTATTTTATATTACGTTCAAATTAAATTATATAATCTATTTCGTTGAATTCAAAATAGTGAATAACGTTGGAAACATCAGTCGTTACGATTAATAACGATTCAGAATTTAGAGTAAAGGACCATGAGATATTTTGGTAGAATATATTAATTAAAATCAAATCAAAAATAAAATAAATTCACATCAATATATATTTCAGCCGACCTAGATTATTATTCAAACGCAGACCTATAATGTACGCTGCCTTCTCTCCATGTACAATCTGCCTCCTCAGTTAGATATCAAGAGAGCAAGGAATTAATGGCCAGTACCTATTGTTCCCCCTCTCGCGTATATATAAACGCGACCTTCCTCTCCTCATTCTATTTGTCTTTCAGCAACATTAGTCGAAGAGGAAAATACGGTAGCTCCTCAGTTCAAAATCAAAACAGAATCTGCACTCATTTTTTTCCTTTGGCAAATCGAAAAAATGCCGATACCCCTCCCTTAATTCATTTTGCTGAAACCCGTAATCAAGGTGGCCAAATCCAATTCATTTCGAACGAAATCAAAATCGAATGTCGCGATGTCTAAAATCACTTGGATGTCGTTCAATTGAAGCAGGATCTCATGGAATAAGGGGCGTGGTTCGATTGCAGTTGTCTGGGGGTTCGGCGAGTTCTTCAGGCACACGCTAGGGCTTCAACGATAAATCGATGTGCTAGGGTTCGAGTGATATAGCGAGATGGTGGGGGTCGCGATGCTTCGTGATGGGCGATTCAGTTGCTCAAGGGTCGACAGTGATAGATGGACGGGGTTCGATCACCTCAGGTGGCGTTGGTGGCGAATTGTGACACCCTGGTTCGTCCGAAGTTGAGGTCGGAGGGGGTCATGAGGCGCTTGCGCATGGGAAAATGGGTTGCTGATCAATTCGTCGCCTCAACAAGGGGTTCTGACCTAGATGAGGGGTTTCACAGTTAGTCGACGGGTTTCACAGTTAGTCGACATCAGTAAGGTATCAGTTTTCCAAGATTTAAATTACATAGAAAAGTTATTAATTTATTTTAGAAGTTAATTTAAAATTTATAAGATGTTTAATCGATAATTAAAAATTAAATCATCATTAGGTTCAAAAACAATTTATTCGAAATGATTCGAGATGACTGGTAGCTAAGACGATATGGGAATTAACAGGATATCCGACAAATAAATCCGAGTGAGTAAATCTCACTCACCTTTAGAATTATTTTTATTTCATTAAAAATAATTGTTTGTTGCTTGTGTGAATATTTTCTGGTTGCTTTATATATATTAATTATTTAGGCTACTATATATATATATATTGGGTTGATTGGTTGGTTGGATTCCCGCAGTCTCATTAGCGGATGCCCGCGGTTTCATAGCGGATGATTACCCTATACGCCCCACGCTATGATTAGTGGATGACCTTCTATACCGCGATATTCTGCCACGAAGCAGAATGGGTATTATTTATGTGCTAACATCCGTGGATGCAGGAAAAACAGGTTGGAGGAATCCAACTGGATTCCTCAAAAATATATTATCTGTTTGTTTATTTGTTTGCATATACATTTTTATATATGATGTGTTAGAAAAATAAATAATTGGTTGCTTTGTGTGTTTTATCACTGGCTTAAGTAATGATCTTTAAAAATATCGTAAAAAGGATATTGGAGATTTTAAAGGGAAAATTCTATTTTAAATAGAATTTGAATTTTTAAAAGGAAATAAAGATTTAAACTTGTTTTTGAAAAATAAAACAAGTAGTTTCTTTATAAGCGAAGTTTATAAATAGTTCTTTTATAACGAAGTTATAAATGAAGTGAAAAAGAATTATCATTTGATAATTCGAAAATAGAAATACAAGCGTGAAAATTGGAATTTGAAATGAAATTCCAAGTAGGATGTGAAATGGAATTTTTAAATATATAACTCAAATGAAATTTGAGTATAACATTTGAATTTTTAAAAGAAGTTTAAATATTTGAATTTTAAGAGGAGATTGAATATTAGAAATTCAATTAAAAGTTCAAATAGAATTTAAATAGACGAAATTAGAATGGAAAAATAGAATTGGAATTCGGGAGATTAAAATAAAATTTGAATTCAAAGGAATTCGAATAAAGAATTTTCAAATAGATTTGAAATATAGAATTTCAAAGAAAATCGAATAAGAATTGAAATATGAAATTTGACTAGAGATTTGAAATGAAATTCAGATATGAAGTTTGAATAAAGATTTGAATAAAAATTCACGTATTGAATTTGAACATGGGGTTGAATATAGAAATTCAAATAGAGATTTGAATATTGAATTCCAAAATAGAATTTTGAAATAAACTTTGAAAAATAGGATTTCAAAGTAGGATTGAAATAGGATTTCAAAATAAGAAATACAAGTAGTTTTGAAAGGGAATTTGAATTCAAAGGAGTTCAACTGGATTTGAAATAAGGAAAATTCAAATGAGATTTAAACAATGGGTTTTACCGAAGAGGATTTAAATATAAAGAATTTGAATAGAACTCAAATGGTATTAAATATAAGAGTTCAACAAAACTCAAATGGAGTTTAAATAGAAAGAATTCGAATAAGAGAATTCAAATGAATTCAAACATCAAATTTGAATATAGGGAATTCAAATAGAAATTCAAATATTGAATTTGAAAAGGAATTGAGATTTGAAATTGGAATCAAGGGATTCAAGTGGAGTTAAATGAAGTTGAATTCATTTTTAAAGAAGTTTATATATATAAATATAATTAAAACGAACTCGCCGCAGCGCTGCAGTTCGTAAAATAGCGATTCGAACTTCAATCGAATATATAGAACCCAATTGAAGTCGGAATTCTTCGAAACAAGAAACGTCAGGACCGGTTTGATAATAGTTTTCTAATGAAGGAGAAAAATCTGGATTTCGTCGTATAGATTTTGAGTTATGTCAAAATCAAATTTTCAGAAAAACAACGCCAGAACCATTATAAAACCATAACGGTTTATTTAATTAAATTAAAGGATTTTAAGCGAGAAAATCGAAATTTCTATTTAGAAAAATCCAGATGTGAGTTATAAAATATATGTGAACTCCAGTGGAGTAATGAGTTGATTTCTGAAATAGAAATCAGATTTTTGATTTATTGAAAAGAGTTAACTAATTCAAATAAAAATTAGTAAATGAGTTTCGAATGAATATTGAGCTTTAAATAAGTGAATTCGACTTGGAAATTATATTCAAAAAGGAAACAAGAATTGAAATTGAAATTCAATTTGGTTATGAACGAGTTAAATATTTTGTTTGAACATGTTATGTTCAACAAAGAAGTAAATAGGCAAAAGGGCTAATTAAAGAATAATTAAGCGAAACCGAATTCAAATGATTCAAATTTGAATTCAAACGAATGGATTGAGTTGAATTGAATTGGAAACAGGTGAATATGTGTTAAGCAGGTTTGGGATGAAGTATATGAAGTTTATAAATGTAGTGCTCGACAAAAAGGTACATGTTTAATTCACATATGGGTTTTATGCGCCGTATCGGCTAGCCGCTTGGCTTTTTCTTTTTCTTTTTGAGATTAGAAGATACCGGGATGCTATTTGAAATTTCCCGATGCTCCCGATACAGGGGAGGTTATGGCGAATTTTTCCGGAAATTTAAGGAGATAGAATATTTTTAAGGAATTTGAAAATTAGAAATCTATATATCGATATATATAGAATTCGATAAGGAAATGAAATCAAAAATAGCGTAAAGGGCCAATATGGTTATTGGAATATTGGGATAACAAATATTGATAGAGAAAATGGAGAAGAGATTTAATTAATGAAATATTAATTAAAGAGCCCAGTGATTTGTTGATATGTTTGGATGAACACTTGTTTTTATTCGATAGTTAAATCACAGACTATCGAAGTTTTTGACCATCGTTGTCAATATGGAGAGACCGGTTGGATTATTATCCGAAGAACCACTCCGTATCGGCATAAGCGTTGCGAACCAAGTATGCTGAATGTATTGAAGACGGAGTAAAGTGCAAGGGCTTTTCTATTTATAGAAATAGTACCTCCGGTTTCGTTCAATCCCAGAACGAACATAAATGGACGGATGTCTGACAGAGTATTTCCAATGATCAAATGGGTTGGTCTGTATGAATATATATGGTTGCAACGGATTTATCCCTTAGCATAATATCCAGAATATTTGTGCAAACTCAACTAGTGATTAACGGATCTGACAATGTGGCATTCAAAGTGATTGTGTTATCAATGAATGGTAAGTAATCGTAGCCTCAGGCCTCAACAACCGGGAAAGGACAAAAATCGGGCAGGCAGCATGGCTATGTGGGTCGCACCCATTAGGGTGTATAATCACCTATCTAGAGAAATTTCTTTTGTTTCTAAATCTATCGATTCTGCCCATTCGGGAAACGGTGGTTTGAGTCCAACCGTTGGTGATATACATTCGATACACTCAAGCGAAATGAGTGGTCGGTCATGTGTGGGCCGGGTTGCAAGATGTTCTTGTTGAACCCAGGTGTATTCGTCTCTAGAGATACATCATCGGAAGGTGGTCCCATACCTTGTCATGTTGGAAATCCAATCTCCAATAAGCGCCATGCGGTTTTTGAGTTTATAATATATATGTGGAGCGTGAGATGCAAGCGTTCTACTATTTGGTTATTTATTTGATGTAGACATTATTATAATATCACTGGATTTTTGTATCAAAGTGTTTTGGGTTATAGTAAGGTAAAAACCGTCCATGTTTATGTGTGGGCTGGTCTTACTATTATCTTTTCTTTTGAAAGGAGTTTTGAAAGTTAAACAAGTGGTTGGAGTTTACTCACACCAGTCCCATGACTGACCCAGAGTTTATTTTGTTTTGTTTTTCCTAAACTCTTGGGTGCCCAAATTTGTACGGGCAGTCAAGTGTTTCAGGCTTTTACAGATACACTTGGAGGAGCTTGAAGCAGGAGGCTTCAACGTTAATTATTTCGAGTTACTTCTGCTGAATCAAATGTTATGTGTACTCTGATGATGGTATGTATATATGTACAAAACAGATTTGTATTTCAAAGCTTATGTTATATAATATATTTTATTCGTTCCGCTGTGAGTTTGTGATCTTCGTTTTTCTTCTATTCTAAGTTTTCTATCTTATCTATTCTCACCCTCTAACTTCTTTCTAATAATGAGTCGTATTTCTGTGTTATTTGGGTTGGACGTGTGGTGTATTTAGTCAACTCAGATAGCTCGGATTTGCGGGCCTTTACAACACCCCCACCCCCGTTATCTTTATACCATTTGAAATGGCACCTTAGAGTGTTGTACAGTATGTAGTGCTAACTCTTTGGTTACAGGTTCAGGTATGGTTTAGTATACCTGTTATTGTTCTGCTTAGATGCTTATCGCTCATACCAGGTTTTATGTCTGACCCAGAGTTTTATGTCTCCTCTTATTACTCTGGGTGCTCACACGAGCAGACTAGAGACGGGTTAGTTGGTGATGCGCGAGTAGCTGATTCGGAGGCGAGCAGGAGGCTTCCACGTATGATATATAGATATTCTCCCTGTGTCGTTGGTGGTCGCTACTTGGGCTTTAGTAGTGTACCTCCTTTATCTTACTTTTGCTTTTTGAGACAGTTTGAAAAGTTGTAATAATGTTAGCTTTGGATCATAAGCTGTACTTGGATTTTCCGCTGCTATGTTAGTTTGTTTTCAGCTTATGCACTGTCTCACCTGTTTTATGTCAAGTATGTTGGTATTATATTTTGTTCCATGCACTGTGAGACATTTTACAGGTTCCTTGTTAGTTCATTTCCTTCTTCCCTTTTCTTCTGACGATCCGTCCCGTGCTAACTGGACATGTGTACAGCGCATTTTTGGAGTAAATGTCGGTTGGTGCGGGGCGGGCCGTCACATTTGGTATCAGAGCTCTGGGTTGCGTAGTTAACCTAGGGAAAGACACTAGGGAGAGATAGTACGTATATGAGAGCGCGTATTTGTGATTACTTTGGTTTTCAAAAGCTATATATATATATATATACACACTACTAGTAGTATAAGAATGAAGTCGTACTGCACTAGCACCACTATGGGGTCGTTAATCGTTTCCCCTTTTACAGATTGACGATGAGCCAATATGCTAGAGGTGCTGGTAGGGGAGCCAATAATGGGAATGTTGCTGACATGAGGGCGATGTTTACTGACCTCATGAGAGACATGCTTAGGGAGGTGCAAGGGGCTGCTCCCAATCCAGGAATTGGTGGTGGTCCAGTAGTGCAGGCGCCTAGAGTCGATTTCGCCAAGTTGTGCAAGGATTACACTAACCTTGGTGGGAAGCCGTTCCACGGAACGGAGTCGACCACAGATGTTCAGGATTGGTTGGATAGCTGTGATCGTATCTTCGACGACTTGGGTATCGAGGATGCGATGAAAAGAAGGCTAGCGTCTCGTCAGCTGCAAGGGCGAGCGATGAATAAGTGGAATGTCATTAGAACAGCTAATCCAGAAGATCAGGTTACTAGGGATCAGTTCAAGGCTCGCTTTAGCGATAAGTTCATTCCAGCTGCCCAGAAGTCAGTATTATTTAAGAGATTCTTGGAACTCAAGCAGAATGGTCGGGCAGTCTCGGACTATATTGCTGAGTTCGACACTTTGTCGAAGTATGGACTATCTCTTATCGATACTCCTGAGAAGAAGAATGAGAAGTTCATTACTGGTTTGGATGGATACGTGGGGGAAAGGCTTATCAACCACATCGATGAGACTTTTGAATCGATTGTGGGGAAAGCTTTGAGATCAGAGAGTCTTTACCCTAAGCCAAAGATTGAGGCTGCATCTGCAGAAGGGCTGAAGCCGCAAGCAGGCGGTGGAGGTAAGAATAACTCTCAGAACAAGAGGAAACAGAGTCAATCTAAGGATGGCCAGAAAAAGAACAAGAAAGATGTTGAATGCTTCAGTTGTGGTAAGAAGGGTCATTATGCTAAAGAATGTCGGGCCAAGCCAGCGGATAGGAAGTGCTATAACTGTGGCCAAGTCGGACATCATAAGGATAAGTGTCCGCAACCTCTTAAGGAGAAGCAGATTGTGAAAGCATATGCTATTGATGTTGTTCCTTCTTCGTCGAATGCCCCAACTGCGGCGGAGAAAGGAAAGAATGTCGTTATTCAAGGTATGCATTCTATTTATGATGTACTAGTTCGAGTTTTGTTTGATACTGGGGCTTCCCATTCCTTCATATCTAGTGACCTGATAGATAGGTTGGGACTGGAACCCGAGATAGTCGATAGACCCTTGGTTGTGATGAACCCGATTGGTGGTTCGACTAGCCTTAGGATGAGTTGCCGAAATTTGGTCTTATCGAGTCATGGATGTATGTTTGTTTGTGATTGCTTTGTTTTGGGCTTTAC
The DNA here is from genome assembly GCA_030737875.1 of Allium sativum. Lineage (NCBI taxonomy): Eukaryota > Viridiplantae > Streptophyta > Magnoliopsida > Asparagales > Amaryllidaceae > Allium > Allium sativum. The sequence continues at coordinate 721,599,879 of CM060909.1, read as the reverse complement.
TGGGTATGGCATTATATTGGGGGTCAATTGGCTCCAAAGATATGGGGTGGTGGTAGACTGTGAGGGCTTTTGGTGACAGTTAGGGCGGATGATGGGCGGAGGGTAGTGTTTGGTAGTCTACCTAGTGATGGGGTAATGGCTAGTTTTATAAATTCTCTCGACATCCCGCATGATGAGTTGTCAGACGTGCCCGTGGTTGGCCAGTATCCGGACGTCTTCGAGGAGGTGACCGGGCTTCCACCACACCGAGAGATTGAGTTCCGTATTGATTTAGTGAAAGATGCCAGACCTATAGTGATGCCACTTCGTCGTATGGCACCAAGGGAGCAGCGAGAGCTCGGGGTGCAAGTCATCAATCTTTTGAATAAGGGATTTATTAGAAGTAGTGTCTCCGAGTGGGGAGCACCAGTTGTGTTTGCTACTAAGGCAGATGGTTCCCTTCGTTTGTGTGTGGACTATCGCGAGTTGAATAAGGTAACGAGGAAGAATAAGTATCCTCTACCATGGATAAATGATTTGTTTGATCAACTGGAAGGAGCAAGAGTGTTCTCCCAGTTGGACCTCGCGACAGGATTTCATCAGCTCCAAGTAGCGGATGAGAGTGTTCCGAAAACGACATTTAGGACGCCGTCTGGATTCTATGAGTGGTTGGTCATGCCATTTGGGTTGACCAATGCACCAGCATATTTTGTGGATCTTATGAATCGAGTATTCATAGATCAGTTGAATAAGTTTGTTCTTGTGTTCGTAGACGATATCCTTGTTTACTCGAGGACAGAGGAGGAACACAAGGGACACTTGAGGATAGTGATGGAGGTGTTAAGGAAACACCAATTGAAAGCGAAATTCTCTAAGTGTCACTTTTGGAGAAGGGAAGTGAGATTCTTGGGCCTTGTCGTTTCAGAGAATGGTATTGCCGTGGACCCTGCGAAGGTGGCCACGGTACAGGATTGGCCTACGCCCATGAATGCAACAGATGTAAGAAGTTTCTTGGGGTTAGCTGGATATTATCGTAAGTTTATCCAGGACTTCTCCAAGATAGAAGCACCGTTGACTCAGTTGACTAAGAAGAATCAGTCCTTCGTCTGGGAAGGAGTGTGTGAGAAGGCATTCAAGAGTCTAAAGGAAAAGTTGATGCGTGCGCCAGTATTAGTCATTCCTAAAGGGAATGAGGAAATGACGATATACACGGATGCTTGTGGTACCGGACTCGGTGCTGTATTGATGCAAGGAGGTGGGGTTGTAGCTTATGCTAGTCGGCAAGTAAAGTCGCATGAGAAGAAGTATCCTACCCATGATTTGGAACTAGCAGCGATTGTGTTCGCATTAAAGATGTGGAGACACTATCTCTTGGGAGAAAGATTTGAGTTGTTTACCGACCATAAATCGTTAAAGTATCTCTTCTCTCAGAAAGATCTGAATCTCCGTCAGCAGAGATGGTTTGAGTTCTGGCTTCGTATGATTTTGATATTGCATACACACCTGGGAAAGGTAATGCGGTAGTCGATGCCTTGAGTAGGAGACATGCCAGTCTAGGGGCTATGTTTCTTGAATGGAAGCAACTGGAGTATATCGCATGGTTTGATTTCAGACCAAAGTGCGAATTGGATCCAGAAGTGCTAGATTGTTTGATGATCAGACCCACTTTGATAGAGCGGATTGGTCCCAGCCAGAGGGACGATCCTAATCTATTGGAAATCATCTCCAAGTTAGAGATGGACATTGACGGTGAGGAGATGAATTTGTATGGGCTTGATCGAGATGGATGGCTTAGAAAGAATGGAAGACTAGTTATACCCAACGTGAATGGTTTGAGAGATGAAGTGCTTAGAGAATGTCATCACTCAAAACTGGCTATACATCCCGGTGGTAATAAGATGTATCGAGACATGAAGCAGACTTACTACTCGGAAGGGATGAAAAGAGACGTTGGGAAGTTTATATCAAAATGCATGACTTGCCAGCTAGTTAAAGCCGAGCAAAAGAAGCCTAGTGGGTTGTTGCAACCATTAGAAATTCCCGAATGGAAATGGGAGCAAATCTCGATGGATTTCATCGATGGTTTACCAAGGACTAGATCGGGATATGATAGCATTTGGGTAATTGTGGATCGATTGACTAAGAGTGCAAGATTTATACCAGTCAAATCGACCAGAACGGCAGCTAAGTTAGCAGAATTGTATATGAAGTATGTAGTGAGATTTCATGGAGTACCTAAAAGCATTGTGAGTGACCGAGACCCGTTGTTTACTAGTGGGTTTTGGAAGAGCTTACAAGAGGCTCTAGGGTCGGAATTACATCTCAGTACCGCATATCATCCTCAGACCGACGGTCAGACGGAGAGGGTGAATAGTATATTGGAAGATCTCTTGAGAGCATGTATATTGGATTTTGGTGGATCATGGGATGACCATTTACATCTAGTAGAGTTTGCATATAATAATAGCTACCAATCCAGTATCGGTATGGCTCCATATGAAGCTTTGTACGGAAGACCATGCAACTCACCATCATGTTGGATAGAGACTGGCGAGAAGTTCATGCTTGGACCAGATGTGGTGAGGGAAACCTCGGATAAGATTAAGACCATTCAACAACGAATGAAGGCTGCCCAGGATTGGCAGAAGAGTTATGCTGATAAAAGGAGAAGAGATTTAAAATTCTCCGTTGGTGACTTGGTGTTTGTCAAGATTTTTCCGTTGAAGAGCGTGATACGATTTGGCAGGAGAGGCAAATTGGCACCAAGATTTGTTGGCCCATTCCCAGTTCTCGAACAAGTTGGGAATTTGGCGTATAGAGTTGACTTACCCGAGAAGATGGCGGGAGTTCACAACGTATTTCATGTTTCCCAGTTAAGGAAGTTCGTACATGACCCAGATATGACTTTTTCACCTAATCAGTTAGAGGACTTCGAAGTAGAACCCGAGGCGGTTGGGAACCGCAAGCCGATTCGTATTGTCGAGCACGATCCGAAGCAACTTCGAAGGAAGGCGGTGAGGCTAGTCAAGGTTCAGTGGGGGTGAGAACGAGAATGACTGTACTTGGGAGACAGAGGAGAGCATTAGAAAGACGTATCCAGAACTCTTTGCCTGGTAAGATTTACCTTGTAATTTAGTTATTCCGCATGCTAGGATAGATTTGTTTTGCTTGTTTTGCATGTTTGATTGTTGTTTAATGGTTGATAGGCATGCGGGACCCTTTGTGTGTTTTGGTTAGGGAATTTCGGGGGCAAAATTTCTTAAGGGGGGGAGAATGTAACAACCCGCATTATACGCATCGGAGGATCGTAGAATATTTATTTCTTTCCCATTTGAAGTCGTATGTTCATGTAACTTTGGGAAACAACCACTAGAGTCATTTCCCACGTTCGTGATTTTTGTCGATTTTTAAATGACCGTTTTGCCCCTTGCTGATCTTGTTTGACCATAACTTTTGATTGGAAAGGAATTTTGACCTAAAACCACTTTCATTAGATTCGTTTGATGGTTTACCTTTCCGTAGAGTGGTCATAATAGCCAAACGGACTTACCGTTTGGGAGATATGGCTGAAATAAGGTTTGAAAGGTGAAAAACTGCTTAACCAGGCCAAATAAGTTGATTAGTGAATGACTCCATAACCCATTTCGTGATTAGGGTAATGGGGAGGCTGAAAGGAGTTAGAGATTCATTCCATTTCAGTTTTCTAGCCTCCACTTACCTCCTAGAAACCCTAAAAATGGCCTTCAACCTCTAAATCACCTCCAAATCATCTTCTAATCAAGGATTAAGCTTAGCAACATCAAATCAAGGGATAATTTCACCAAATCAAGATTAGAGCTGCTGTTTAACATTGGGATTCGCACCAAATCAGATATTTATTTCAGATCTAAGTTTATTTGTGGCTAAGGTGAGTGATTTGCATAGTTCCTCACTAATTATGGCTAATTAAGGGTAATTAGTGTTAATTTGCGAATTTAAACATAATAAAATTCTGGAAAAATATTTACAAAATTCGAGATGATGATTTAGACCTTTGATATGAATTTGGGTTAATTTGGTTAAGTTTTGCTAATCATATCATTAGTTTCACCTAAACATGTTTAAGGGGAAATATGGGGTTTTGGGTATGTTTGATCCATTTTAACCTATCATATTGATGTTTTGGTGTTTGAGGTCACTTCTACCTATTGCTATGACTGTATGGTATGCTTTGTGATTGATTAGAATAGGTAGAATGGTCGAAAACGCCGTCGAGTGGCGTAAATTGCTTGCTGGAAGAAGTGCAGGAAGGCATTCGAATCGGATCGGATCGGTAGGAGGACCCAATCCGCCCTCACACTCCACACTTTGATTCACTTGTACTTCTCGTGGCACGCATCATCCGATCCGACCCGCCTGGTGTTCTCTGACCCGATCCGCCATGGTACCGTGACCCGAACCGAAGTACTACGACGAGGCTTGGAGACTACGACCCGATCTGAGTTGATTAGAAGAAGCCGATCTGAACCGTGGCAAACTGGAGGACCCCGATCCGATTCGGTGATGGCGAGTGGACGTGGAGATTCGATCCGATCTGCTGAGGTGATGGTGACCCGATCCGATCCAGCGAAGAAGGAGCACTCTGATCCGAACCGAACTGATGACTAGAGGGAAATCCGACCAATCCGGTGATGACCAATAACCCGAGATGCAAAGGTAGTCCAAATGGAAGTTAGAGCTCCGGATCCAGTTGGGAACCAATGAGTTCACTTCAGGGTTGGGCTTTGCTACGGGACGTGTGCTAAGGAGTTGTCGACGTTCATAACTTCGATTCACCACTGAAAATGGATGATGGGCTACTTATCAGTGCAGTAGAGTCACTATGACTCGAGGGGCAAGGTGATGATGGCAAGACTACGTTATCAGTGTAGTGGGGTCATTATGACTTCATGAGGCAGAGTAGACATAGTAAAGGATTAGTAAGACTATGAGCCAGTGTAGTGGGGTCATTATGACTCCATGGGGCAGAGTGGACATAGTAAAGGATTAGTAAGGCTATGGGCCAGTGCAGTGGGGTCATTGTGACTCCATGGGGCAAAGTGGACATAGTGAAGGATTTGTGACTATGTATCAGTGCAGTGAAGCCATTTATGACTTCATGGGGCAAAGTGATCATAGCATGGTATGTTGGGTGATCGAAGTGGTGAATATCGTATGCTTTATGCACTGAGTGAGAGATGTGAGGATGGTTGTTATGCTTGATTGCTTGCCATCACTATGACATGCACACCCCCACCCCCGTTATCTTTACACCATTTAAAATGGCACCTTAGAGTGTTGTACAGTATGTAGTGCTAACTCTTTGGTTGCAGGTCCAGGTTCAGGTATGGTTTAGTCTACCTGTTATTGTCCTGTTTAGATGCTTATCGCTCATACCAGGCTTTATGTCTGACCCAGAGTTTAATGTCTCCTCTTATTACTCTGGGTGCTCACACGAGCAGACTAGAGACATGTTAGCTGGTGATGCGCGAGTAGATGATTCGGAGGCGAGCAGGAGGCTTCCACATATGATATATAGATATTCTCCCTGTGTCGTTGGTGTTCGCTACTTGGGCATTAGTAGTGTACCTCCTTTATCTTACTTTTGCTTTTTGAGACAGTTTGAAAAGTTGTAATAATGTTAGCTTTGGATCATAAGCTGTACTTGGATTATTCGCTGCTATGTTAGTTTGTTTTCAGCTTATGCACTGTCTCACCTGTTTTATGTCAAGTATGTTGTTATTATATTTTGTTCCATGCGCTGTGAGATATTTTACAGGTTCCTTGTTAGTTCATTTCCTTCTTCCCTTTTCTTCTGACGATCCGTCCCGTGCTAACTGGACATGTGTACTACGCACTTTTGGAGTAAATGTCGGTTGGTGCGGGGCGGGCCGTCACTAATGTAGTAGGAGGGTACCTTCGGTTCATTCTGTTCCTGGATGACTTGTATGGATGAATGTATGACAAAGTATTTCCAAAGAATCACGTATATTGATTTTTACAAACATATTCTGTTGGTGGCAGAGTAATTCATTCTTACTGCTTGGACACCCAAAGTATTTTTTGTAGATATCAATTAATGATTTGATAGATCTAACGATGTGGCATTCAAAGTGAAGGTGGCCGAATGTTCTAAAAGATAATTATAACCGCAAGTCTTATCAACCGGGAAATGACAAAAATCGAGTAAGCGGCCTGTGACGGCCCGCCCGAACCAGTCGGCATTTCCTCTGAAAGTGCGCTGTGAGACATTCTACAGGTTCTTTGTTAGTTCACTCTCTTCTTTCCTTTCTTTGGCGTCCGTTCCGTGCTAGTCGGGTATGTGTACAACGTACTTTCGGAGGAAATGCCGACTGGTCCGGGCGAGCCGTCATACGGCATGACTAAATGGGTCGCTCCCAATTAGGGTGTATTGTCACCATTTAGAGAAAATTCATTATTTGTTCTTCTTTTCGCTTTTGTATCTCGTGGTAACGGTTATGTTGCTAGCAACCGTAAGATGACAATATATTCGAAACATTCAAGCGAAATGAATGGTCAATCATGTATGTCTGAGTTGCAAGATGTTCTTGTTGAACTCCAGTGTATCTCCTCTAGAGTACACTAATCGGAAGGTGGTTTCATACCTTGTCATAGTCGGAATCCAATCTCCAATAATGGCCCGCGGTTTTGGTTGTATACTATGTATGTAGAGCGTGAGATGCAAGCGTTTTGCTAGATTGTTATTTATTTGTATTAGACATTACTATAATATCAAAAAAGTAATGATTTTAAAAAATGTTTTAGAATATCGTAAGGTAAAAATCGTTCGTGTTTATGTGTGAATTTGGTCTTATGATTATCCTTTTATTTCGAAAAGATTTGAACCTTAAAATCAAGTTGGACGATATCCTTGAAGTAGTGAGTTTTTCTCACGTCGGTTCACCAAACTGATCCCGGCGTTTGCAATGCATTGCTCGGGTCAGACCGAGTTTTACAGGTTCAGGTTATTGGAGGCAGTGAAGAGTTGAGTTGGAAGAGTTCAGACGTATGATATTTTGTAAATATTATTCCGCTGTGTGTTATGTATGAGGACATGTTGTTATAACTGTCCAGATGTGTTGATGTACTCTGATGATTGTAAGTTTTACTTCAAGCTCTCAATAAAGATTTATTTCTGTATTATATTTTGTTCCGCTGCGATGTGAGACTCTGTGTTGTGTTGGTTCTTCTTCTTTTATTCTAATATTTCTTTCTTTCTTATATCACCCTCTTATTTCTTTCCATTATTTTTCCAAGTTTTTGATACTTGAATTTGGACACGGGATGTATTAGTGTCGAGATTCGAGTGTTGAATTTTCCGGGATGCTACAATGAGGGTCAGGGATGTTTTGGTGATGGCTTTCTGATGGTTCAACTGTGTTGATTATGAGTTTCTTTGTCTTGTGTGTTTGTGTCTTAATTCTATTTGGGGTACGAAGTAATGTTTTGTTTCGATGTTTCTGTATTTTCTTGGTGTGCGTGGTGTTATTTTGGGGATGGTTATTCCGTCGTTATATGTTTGTTCACTACTACAACTCAACAACATTTTGAAGCATTGCTCTGGTTCTTGCTTTTTTTGTGGTGGTGCTCCCCCCTTTATGCTTCCATCTCCTTCTCGAGACTCTGTCTTTTGCATGGTCTTGATTGTGTCCGTTATGATTATGCTTCGGATGCCTTACATTCTGGTTAAAGGCTCCTTCTCGGGTTGTGTAATATTGAATCCATGTCATTTGTTTTCTTCTTAGTTGAAACTGTTATGTAATGTTGTTGCTCAACACTTTGTTGATTTGAGTTAAGTCAAAATGTTCATATCACCTTGCACTATGTTCTTGGTAAGTTAGCATGGTTTGGTTGAAGGCTCTGCCTCTTACTATGTTAATTTGTTCCAATGTAAAGCTCCTACTCTACGACGTTGTGGATGGTCAGTGGTCTGTCTGCTGTTCTAGAGGTTTGTGTAGCTGTTTTACATCAATTCTTCTCTTTTATAGGGATGGAGCGGCTGGTATTTGGTCTATGTCCCTATGCCTTGTCATGTCTTGTGTACAATGAAGAAACTTTGCACTGTGTGGTAATAGTGTAATGCTACAGTGAGCATTATATGTTGCTAGTTATGATGTACTTTTGTTCTTTATGTTACGTCACTTCGGTTGAAGTATGCAATTGTGTATTGCTATAAACTATGTCATTTTGCTCCCTGCATGTAGTCATTTAGTACTCTAGTCATTTAGGCTAGCTCTTGAGCTATGTGCTTGTATAGTTGCAATGGACGGACCATTATAAAATCCGTTTCTAGTGCACGGTCCATCTTAAAATTCGACAGTGGTAGTAAGATAACACGTCTAACTCCTGTAATAATGTATTTGTCATTTGCTATAATAAAATTTGTTACGAATCACTTCAAAAAGCGATCGGCCTTGCCAAAATAAAAGTTATAATGTGTTTGTGCATGTTAGTTATTACTTTGCTTACCCATGTTTGTTTAAAATTTCAAAGAGTTGGAATGTTAAAATGAAATTGACAAGTTATCACATTTCCTGTAAAAACGTTTGATTAATGCATAATGGCTTCTAGTTACCTTCAAACTATTAGTCTAAATTAGCAACCACCTAAGTCAAATATACAAAAAAAAAAAGAAGAAAAAAAATCAATCATTGGACACATTTTGTTTTTAAAACGTGAAAAATCTGAATTACCGTATTTTAATCTTCAGGATTTGTTCTTAACAAATACTTTCAAAATTACCTTGTTTATCTTTTTAAGAATAAAATTTCAGTTAGAATTTAAATTTTGGCTGAGTTATTCAAAGACATGTTTCAGTCTTTATTCTATCTTTAAAATTTGCAACCATACATTTTAATTAAAAGCCGAATTTATTAGTCTTTAATTTAATGTATTTTGTAGTTATGGTTGGGGCTGTAAACGGATGTGGATAGGTTTGTATATGTATCCGTATCCAAAAAATAAAATCTGCATATGTATCTGTATCCGCTATTAATGTATATTTCAGAAGCACTATTCTCAAGCGCATCCGCAGACATATCCACTTTGGCAGGTACAGATATCCGAAAATATCCGCATCTATCAAGTTGAACGATTTTCTCATATCGATAAATGAAAATAATTGAAGGTTTCATGGTTATTTAAACTGATTTATAATTGTTTAAAGTTTAAGAATTAAGAATAATCTAAAAATAAAAATGGATATTTGATTTCATAGCAGACAAATACTTCTTAAATATGGATAGTGTCGTATCTGTATTCGCATCCGAAAATATTTTTGAATATTCGATATTCATATCTGTGTTTTGAATAGTGGATATTTTTCATATTTTCTGATTTGGATACAGACGGATTTCAATTTTTTTTGGATATTTGTTAATAGTTTTATCTCAATTTGTCTTTTTCTTTAGCCTTTTCTTTATAGAGCATATGGTGTGATTGGAATAAATATTTCTATGAAGCCCTTTGAGCTTTTAATCCGTGGAATTAGAGCTGCAGAGTACTAGAAAAAATAAGCAAATTCATGATTATTTATTTATTTGGCATTAGGTTTTTTGAGAATTGATTGTTTTTTCCTTAGTCATTCTTTATCCAAGCATTTTATTTTCAATGAAAATGAAGTTGATGAGTTGATTTTTTAATATAAACATCGTTGGATTATGGATAGGGCCACATTTTCCTTACATTTTCATATTTCCATCAATAATATATAACGTTTAGTTGATATTATGATTATTTCCAAGTGAATCTTAAAGACAATCAACAATGAACTTATTAAATATCTAGTCTCTAAACCGCATCATTCGACGATAAATGTAAAAATCTCCCTAGAAATATCTAAGGATAATGAACACAGGAAGCAAACTTATGTGGTGTTATACTTTGAGAGCCGTCATAAGACGCAATTTGTGTGTGTCTACAACTGAATATTTTAGAATTGACAATGAATTTTATTTAACTAACACAATGTTTGTGTAGCCGTGCTTGTTTTTTAAGAAAAAGCATTACATCAATTATAATCCTATATTTTTTTTGAATAGAAATATTATAATAAATGGTAATTCGAAATCTGTACATTAGGATCCAGTTGTTTTATACTTCGACAAGTAGTAAGCGTTCGTAAGGAATGAAGTATCATGTAAGTTGCGATCTTTATATTTGAAAACAAAATTTCCTTATGCATTAACATGCTGATTTGTTACTTTTTTTAGTTGCAATTCTGAATATGAACTGAGAATTCTTTTTATTAAATGCAAAGCAAATTGTACAAGATGTAAAGTAAAGTAAAAATTAACGTTTGTACATTGGACTGTAATATATAGGAAGCGGAAATAAGAAAGGAGATTTGGGCTTGGCCTTAACACAACCCAGTTACATAAAATATAAAAGGTCTTTTTAATCGAATGGAGCCGTCATTTCTATTTGCCCCCTTCAAACCCTACTTCGGGTTAGGGTTTGCTCTCGAGAACAAAGAAAAATGGCAACTCCTTTGGCATCATCGCCTCCGATTGATGGAAGATCTTCCTTCAGGCAGGCCTCCACGACAAATAAATCCAGCTAAGCTTGAGTTTAAACGCTCGAGACCTCTGGATTTGTCGAGAGAGGTTCAAATTGATGAATCAGAGTTGACCTAGGTTAATTCTGAAGAAAACCTGATTGAGGGAGTTAATCTGACAACAATCATAGGCGCCATCAACAAGAAGAATTTGTGCTGTCAGAGATCTGGAACATAAGTCAATCTGTTGGATCTTTGAGCTTTGTTGGCCACATCCACGTTTAATTCTTCTTTGAGCTTGACGAAGCTAGGTTTTGACAAGGGCTTCGTAAGTATATCTGCTTTTTGATCTGCGGAAGGTATATATCCAATCTTTAGTTTCTCTTTGACAACTTGTTCTCTGATAAAGTAGAGATCTAGCTCAATATGTTTTGTTTTAGAATGTAACACTGGATTAGAAGATAGAGAGATAGCACTAATATTATCACACCATATTGTAGGATGCTTTGATGTAGTAATTTGTAATTCACTTAACAAAGATTGTATCCACATGACTTCTTCTGTACAACTTGCTACACTTCGAAATTCTGCTTCAGTGTTGGATCTAGAAACAATATTTTGCTTTTTAGCACACCATGACACTGGATTTTTGCCCCAAAATATACATAAACCTAATGTTGATTTTCTGTCATCACAATCTATTCCCCAATCTGCATCAACATATGCATTAACATTTAAGGAATTACTTGCTCTTAGAATTAGACCATGATCTATAGTTCCTTTAAGTTATCTAAGAATTCTTTTGACAGCCTTCCAGTGATTGTCTAATGGATTTTGCATATATTGACTTACTTTATCAACACTAAAAGCTATGTTTGGTCTAGTTATAGTGGCATATTGGAGAGCACCAACAATGCTTCTATATAATTTTCCATTTTGAAAAGTCTCTCCCTTGTGTTTAGATAATTGTGTGCTGATAATCATTGGAGTAGGCAATGGGTTGGCTTGTTTCATCTGTGCTCTGTCAAGGATTTCTGATATGTACTTTTTTTGATTAAGATGAATTTCAGAATCAGATGTTCTTTTAACTTCTATACCCGGGAAATAGTTTAAGTCAACAAGATCCTTGATAGAAAATTCTGAATTCAACATGTTTGTAATGTTTTTAATTTCAGCAACACTGCTTCCTGTAACAATAAAATCATCAACATACATAAGTATATATGTTACAGTAGCATTAGAAAATTTTATAAATATTGAGTTGTCAGATTTAGATGATATGTAGCCATAGTTGACAAGTGTAGCCTTAAGCTTGTCAAACCAAACCCTTGGTGCCTGCTTTAAACCATAAATGGCCTTGTTCAATTTGCACACCAAAATTTTGTTTCCATGTTGAATGAAACCTTGAGGTTGCTCCATGTAAACTTCATCCTGCAATTCACCATTTAGAAAGGCATTATTAACGTCTTATTGTTTGATGCTCCAATTCCTGTACAAAGCCATAGTTAATATAATTCTAATTTAAACTGGTTTCATGACAGGTGAAAAAGTTTCTGAAAAACCAAATCCATACTGTTGTGAATACCCTTTTGCAATCAATCTTGCTTTATACTTAGAAATTGAACCATCAGCATTTATTTTTAATTTAAAAACCCATCTACAGCCAATAATATTTTTATGATCTGGTTTTTCAACCAACGTCCAAGTTCCTTTGTTAATTAAAGCATTGTACTCATCCTGCATGGCTGAATTCCGGTTGTTATTTTGGACTGCTTCAAAATATGATGATGGTTCTTCAGTAACAATAGCAGTATTATAAATTTTTGGCTTGAAAATACCACATTTTGCTCTAGTAATCATAGGATGCTGATTTGTAGCTTCTTTGACTGTAGTGGCTTGATCGTCTGTGTAACACCCCACCTCCGCTAAGGTCACTCACAACGGGAATGCACTAGCTTTGGTGGAGTATTATCTAGGTAAACATGCACAGAGATATTACAGGACAGAACATATAAAACAGCGGAAGAAAAATCAAATTTCATTACTTCATAAGATTATAAGGTCTAAAGCCTTTTACATTGGAAACCTGTCTTGAAATAGTTAAAGAAGCATAAAACCACAGTCATAAAATATTCCCCAAGTAAAACGGTAAAGCAGCCATAGCCAAGAAAAATCCAAGCCATACATGATGACCTTGAAGCAGAAGAAGTCCGAGCTAAATAACAGTATTTCCTCCCTGAAAACCTGGGGGGGGGGGGGGAACGGAAGACAAAGAGGCGAAAGAAAACGGGGTCAGTCATAAAGACTGGTAAGTCCTATCTACTTCCAGCATAAAAACAGGTAAAGGTAACATGACATGCATAAACTGAAAGTAAACATAAGGATGATAAGATAGACAAGCCAAACTAAGGTGACAGGATGAACTATTGTATCAAGATAAACTACGTCACTATGAATCAAGTATAACGTCCCAAGGTTCTATCGAGTATAACATCCCAAGGTTCTATCGAGTATAACATCCTAAGGTTCTATCAAGTATAACATCCCAAGGTTCTATCAAGTATAACATCCCAAGGTTCTATCAAGTATATTTGCCCTGCACCTTCCGTACTAGTATCCCAACCCGTGTCATGTGTTAGCTACAAAATGCCCCTTGCCCAATGTCATGAAATGGTCCATGTCAACCTAATGTAGGTTTTACCAACTCGTATGTTTCTTTCCATGTATATGTTTAGTCCCCTTGCCGTATATCGTATGGGTTCCATCACGTTATTCTATACTACTACAACGTAGTGTCACCATCCTTGAAATCGCTCGGACTGCCACCCTTGATTTGGCCAGTTTTCCTTATCACGAATTATTGCGTGTTCAACTAGGATTTACGCCACCTAGGACCACTAGGGATTATGCTACCTATTGGACGTTTTCTAGATTCGATCAGGGTTTATGCCACCTAGGACCACTAGGGATTATGCTACCTATCAACTATGCCCTTTTTCCACGTAACGATCTAATCGATCAGCTCCCTACAAGTCCTAGCTCGTCGTGTGTCGGTGTCATACTACCCAATCACGAATGTAGCTACTCTGTGCTAGGTCCACCCTAGGGTGTATCAAGCCCTAGGGTGTATCAAGCCCTAGGGGTCAACCACTGACACCATTCCAAGCACGCACAGTGTACAACTACTGGTGCCCACGCCTGCTTTGTCAACTCCGGACTATGTGCACGACCTTAGTCCGCCTGAACCTACAATGGTGCACCAAACTCAGTCGTCGTTTTGGTCGCTTACAATCAGCCCAGTAATCGTGCCCCACCCTAGCCTAGTCCCTAGGGTATCGTGATACATCCAAGAGGGTTACTGCTAAAAAGGACCGCGTAACTAGGGTTTCCGTCTAGCAGGTTAAGTGTTGTCATCTAAATTCAAGACTTAACCCTTATCAGTCTAGCATGTCAAGTTGGTTAAGTGTGGTCATTCCAGTTCGTGACTTAACCCGTCTACATGTCATGTCAAGTTGGCTAAGTGTTGTCATTCAAGTTCATGACTTAGCCCTACGAATCACGTGTCAAGTTGGTTAAGCGTATTCCAGCGGTTCATGACTTAACCCTATCCAAATCATCGTGTCAAATTGGTTAAGTATATTTAGGCTTAACCCCATCAAATTACTGTGTTATATTGGTTAAGTATATTCAAGCGATTCATGACTTGACCCCATCAAGTTATCATGTTAGATTGGTTAAGTATATTCAAGCGATTCATGACTTAACCCCATCAAGCTATCATGTTAGATTGGTTAAGTATATTCAAGCGATTCATGACTTAAACCCGTCAAGTTACCATGTTAGATTGGTTAAGTATATGTTAACCTAACCCCATCCACTAGTCAAATTATAACGGTTAAGTGTTACCCTTGTGAGTTTACTTAACCTTACCATGCATCGCGCTATACTAGTCGGGTGTTATCGACCCATTCAGGTTAAACTAACCCATCCTCTAATCGTGTTATATGGTTAATTGTCATCAAGTAATCAAGTCCGGTTTTACTTAACCCACCCATCCACGTCATATTGGTTAAGTGTTATTAGTCTAATCAAGTTACTTAACCCACCCGTCCATGTCATATTGGTTAAGTGTCATTAGTCTAATCAAGTTACTTAACCCACCCGTCTATGTAATATTGGTTAAGTGTCATTAGTCTAATCAAGTTACTTAACCCACCCGTCCATGTAATATTGGTTAAGTGTCATTAGTCTAATCAAGTTACTTAACCCACCCGTCCATGTAATATTGGTTAAGTGTCATTAGTCTAATCAAGTTACTTAACTCACCCGTCCATGTCATATTGGTTAAGTGTTATTAGCCTAATTAAGTTACTTAACCTTATCATGTGGCATTAAGTAAATTAATGCACCCTAACCTCTCACATTAGACTTTGTTGTGGTTACTGGTTACGCCGGGCGGGTCTGGGCAGCTTTACACCACAACATAGTCTAACCTCGGGTTTCGAGCGCGATATGACCAACTTCTCAAATTGGGTCTTATTGTCTGTAGCTACTGGATTTGCCGGGCGGTTCCGGGCATATTTATGCTACAAACTCAACCCAACCTCGAGTTGGCCACTTTCATGTTTTTCTACTTGTCATGCTCATGTCAAATTTAGGCTACGACAAAGTCCACGTTTTCCACTTATGCCCATTGTCCCGTTACTTAATTCATGTTAAGTTTCATAGCCCATCCCTAGTTTACCTAAACTACCCAAGGCGTATTCCCAACGCAAGTGAAAGCGAGTCAACATAGTAGGAATAATATGACAACATATTGGCCACAAACATGTATGATAGCATAAAGGGATTGGCCTTAAACATGTATAATAGCATAAAGGGATTGGCCTCAAACATGTATAATAGCATGAAGGGATTGGCCTCAAACATGTATAATAGCATGAAGGGATTGGCCTCAAACATGTATAATAGCATGAAGGGATTGGCCTCAAACATGTATAATAACATAACACTAGGTTCATCATCATAGGCATGTAAATGGTCATGAGGGGTTTAGGTTCTTTTACATGCATAAGCCTCAAGTCAAGTTCATATGAATGTTCCACAAGTCAAATTGCTCTAAGGTTTCATGCCAACATTCTACAAGTCAAGATTAAATTTTGCATGATAAACTAGGTCAAACACAACATGAGTGGCGTGATTTAATCAATAAGAAATAGCCCAAAGTCATAGGTTCAAGAGAGGGGCAAGACTAGATTCACATAGACTAACATACTTAGGTTTCATCTCATTTTATTCCATGTCAACATTAGAACTACCGTTTAAATCTAAAAGTAGCTAGAACTTACAAAGCGTGGCTAGAGATTTATGAGCAAGCATTTGCCGTAGAACGGTGTTGAGATGATGCTCTACTTCCTTGATTTGATGTAGAAAGCTTGCTCCTTTGACTTAAATCAAGTTTGCATGCTTAGGCCTTTGAAGATGAAGATGGAGGCCATGATCAAGAGACATTTGGGTAGCACTTTGTTGTTAGGATGATTTTTAGTGATTTAGGTTAGGTCTTAGGGTGTTTTTATAGAAGTAGGAGCTAGTTTAGGCCATAGGATCAACCCTAGAATAGATCTGAGCCACTGAAAATCGTCACAGGCCAACCAACCAGACCACACAAGCAAGCAGGTGCACCAGGCCAACCTGGCCCGACCAGGAAGGTCGACCCCCAGGCCGACTGGGCAGTCGACCTGGTCCTTGGGGGGTCGGCTCCCCAGTCGACTCCCCAGTCGACCTGGGGTTGGGCGGGAAATTTTCCCGCCCAGTCTGTTTAGGCCAAATTCAAATTTTGAAAGTCTGTTTTCGTTTTCTGATTTTTCGTGAAACTTCTAGAGGCCATATCTCGGTCATACGGACTCCGATTTACGAAATTTCGGACTCGTTTCCAACCAGAATTCCGAGACGAACGCAACGGCGCAACCCCTTTCGCTTGATTCTTAATTTATAATTTAATTCTGCCCTGATTTCTTGTTTTAACATGTTATAAAATTCGGGTTGTTACAGTCTGCATCTCTAACTGCTGTATCCTGATTTTCACTTGTGACATTATTATCTGCAGCTTGATCAATATGAGTTTCACTAACATATTGACTTTGTTGTTCTTCACTATCACCAATGCTGGAAGCTGATTGCTCTTGACCTGGCCTACTTGAAGGCATGGTGTGTTGAGAGCTAGTATTGGTGTTATGTTGTTCATGATGAACATGCACCAATACTTCAATTTCATCTCGTATGTCATATCTAATTTATCTAGCACTTACAGTTTTATCAGAAGTACTCCCACTAAATTTGCTAAAAGGATATACATACTCATTAAATCTTACATGTCTAGAAATATAAATTCTTCCTTTACTATCTAGACATTTATATCCTTTTTGTTTAGAACAATATCACAAGAAAGTACAGGCAGTGGATCTGTAATCTAGTTTATGATTATTATATGGCCTTAAAAGGGAAAACATTGACATCCAAACACCTTTAAATGTTTATAATCATGTGTAATTTTAGTTAGCATTTCTTGAGGACATTTGAATTTCAATACCTTAGTAGGCATTAAGTTAATCAAATGTACTGCTGTATAAAATGCATCTGCCCAATATTTAAATGGCATTGAGGCTTGAGCTAGTAATGTCAAGCCTGTTTCAACTATATGCCTATGTTTTCTTTCAATTAGACCATTCTGTCTGAAGTATGGGGACAAGTAGTTCTATGACCGATACCTTTCTTTTCAAAGAAGAATCTTAAGGGTAGAAACTCTCTACCACCATCTGTCTGAAAAATGTTTACTCTATTTCCAGTACTGTTTTCAACTTTATTAATAAATTGAACAACAACACTACTGGTTCCTGATTTGGATTTTAACATGTATATCCAGACAAATCTTGAATAAGCATCAATAAATGAAAAATAATACTTGTGCCCATAATTAGAACTAACATGTGCTGGACCCCATATGTCTGTGGAAATTAACTCAAGTGGTCTAGTATATGTGGTTTGTGAGTCTGGAAATGCAAGTTTATGACTCTTTCCCAATTGGCATGCATTGCAAATATAAGATTCTGGAATTTGATTATCAGAAAAACTATTATTCAACATGACATGTTTAGTAACTTTAATGCTGGGATGTCCAAGTTTACAATGCCACATATCAAATTCCTTGAATCTATTAGAATCATCAGTAACATACATTATACATTTGTTATTTTTATGATCAGAATCAATAGAACTAACATCAAACTTGTATAACCCCCCACTTTCTTTACCCTACAAAAGAATTTTGTGTGTCAGTCCTTGACAATACATGCATTAGGGTAAAATTCAAAAAAGACATTATTGTCTTTAGCAAATTGGGAAATACTCATTAAATTTTTCTTTATAGATGGAACTCTCAACAATTTTTTTAAAAATAATTCTCTGGTTCCATCCAAACTTGCATTTCCAGTGTGTGTTATAAGTGCAAGTTTACCATTACCAACAGTAAGATTTTGCATAACTTTGTACTCTTTATTTCCCAAGTTTAAATTACTTAAACTGTTGGTGACATGGTTGGTTGCACCTGAATCTGGATACCAGCAATCATCTGACACATCATCACTTGTGGTAGCTTCAGTACTTTGAATTTTTGCTTGAGCTTTAGTGCCGTCCTTTATAGTATTGACCAGATTTGCACTTGAATTGCTTTGTTGTGGGGGTGTATAGTTAGAATTATACCTGAAATAACATTTGCTGGCACTGTGTCCCACTTTTTCACATATTTGATATCTGATTCTATTATTATTATTACTTCTACCTCCTCTTCTTCCTCTGCCTGACCAACCTCCTCTTTGATTATTGGCTTGACTTCTTGAACTATTTGCCTTATCTTAATTCTTACCTCTACCATATGTTGTGTAGTTAACAGATAAATCTGAATTAATATTTTTCTTATGCTCAATTCTTCCTTCATGAGACAATAAGGAAGAGCGAACATATTGTAATGAGGGTGTTGGATCCATTGACAGTATGATTGCTGTGACTGCTTCATACTCATCGTCTAAACCACTCACAATTGCAATAACTTGTTCAGATTCAGGTATTTTTTGACCTGCTGAGTTTAATTGATCACATATGTTTTTTACTTTAAGCAAGTACTCATTCATGGATGAATCACCTTTCTTTGTACTATGCAACTGTCTTCTATAGTGCATAACCCTTGCAGAAGATTGATTGGAGAAGTTTCTTTACACAGTTTCCCAAACTTCTTGGGCTGTCTTAACCCCAATTAATTGTGGTAATATAGCTGGACCAATAGATGACATTAACCATGCACAAACTAGTCTATCTTGTCTCTGATGCATGACATATTCAGGATTACTCACTAGTCTTTCTTCACTGTCTCTAATAAACTTGGGTGGAACAATTTTTGTTCCAAGAATGTAGTCTTCTAAACCATATGCTCTAACAGCTGTTTCTACCTGTAATTTCCATAGCAGATAGTTTGTTTCATCCAGATGTGTTGAGATCAATTGGCTTTGCGGTTTGATGATAGTCTTCATCAAATCTTGGATTGGATCAATCTGAGTTTGGTGACTTCTATTGCTGGAAACTTGGGCACTAGAACCTTGTGGGCTGGGATTTGAATTATCAGTTTCTACCATGATGAAAAATGATGAATACTGATGCAGAAATGAACAGGTAAGATTTGTTATCAGAAACTTTGAATTGTAAAGTATTTTAGGAGATCTCTTTTGTTCAAGAACAATGCAACACAGATTGCTTAAACGATGGCAAACACAGATTAATTCTGCTAAGAACAGATAAGGAAAACCTGATAAGCAATCTGTGATGGTACAAATTCAAAAGAGATGATTTCTTGATGCTTTCTGATCAGTTTCTTGATCACAAATCTGAACTGTCACAAGCTTTATGCTTGAATCAAGATGCAGCTTCAGAAATGTTGGCAAGGCACTTGATTCTTGAATGAAGCCACAGCCTTCAAGTGATAAGCAGAAGCTTTGACGAAGGGAGATCCAAATGATGAAAACACTCTGATGGATCGCCTGAAAAATCAACACTGCTGTTGATGTTTTCACTTGAATCAATCTTGGCTCTGATACCAAGTTGGAATTCTGAATATAAATTGAGAATTCTTTTTATTAATTGCAAAGCAAATTGTACAAGATGTAAACTAAAGTAAAAATAAACGTTTGTACATTAGACTGTAATATATAGGAAGCGGAAATAAGAAAGGAGATTTGGGCCTGGCCTTAACAAAGCCCAGTTACATAAAATATAAAAGTTCTTTTTAATAGAATGGAGCCGTCATTTCTATTTTTTTAAAATAGAAACGGTGCAAGTTTTTAAGTTTCAAACTATTGAATATGCTTATTTTAATATTTATTATGTTTTTTACATACAGATGTAATTGTTGATCACTCTCTTTACTCATTTAATCATTTACTAAAATTATTAAGTCTTGTTTATTTGTTACAAAAGGATGATTCCTGCATGAACGCACATGCAAAATGCAACTTCTAGAAGACATCAAGTCATTTGGTAAGATTAAAATAAGATAATTTTTATTTTCATCCATAATTTTTGTAAGTTAATCCACCATATTTTATAGGATCGTTAACTTTTACTAAAATTTTAATTTTAATCAGTGCATCCACCTAAAAAAACGTTTGTTTCTTTCTTTTCAGTGTTCTTCTCTGTGTTTTGCGTCGTATCTGAATGAAAACTCAGCTTCCTGTATTCTTCCCACTCTCTTTTTATTCCATTAATGGCTTCACTTATGCTGTTTGCCTTTGCATTCATATCTTTAGTAGCGTCTTTGCAACTTCTGTTTGGATCCTTGAAGTGCTTTTATCGTTAAAATAGTCTTGATGTTATTTGATCCTCCCTTATTACTTTCATATCTTGTTTCATATTTGTTTCTTAAGTTATGTTTGGTTATCATCATCTGAGATTTTTGGTTTGTCCGAGACATTTGGCTCTGACACCATTACGTTAGGCCCTTGCATTTAGTTATGTTTCTTGTCTTTGTGGAAGAGGAGATATGATCTGAAAGTTATTTCTAAAGGATTAATTGTGGTTTATTGGGTGGCATAATAGAATGGTTCGGGTGCAGGAATTAGGCTTACTCAGATATGATAAATATTAAACAGGAAGAAGAAGAATAAGTGCTGAAACAATATCAGATTTGAGAAAATTCAAAATAAAACTCATATTAATTATATCATCAACACAGTGTTACAAGCAAAGCTCCATGGCTAATCGGTAATAATTTGAATACAACGTTGAGTGTGGAAGATGATAGAATGAAATCTTTAAGTTAATTCAATTGTGGATTAACTTACAAAATAGTTGTGGACTAACTTATTAAAGTAAAATGGTGGATTAACTTATTAAAATCGTGGATTAGAATAAAAATTATTTTGAAATAATTTCACAATCTTTTTTTACAATTCAAATTGCTTCTATGCACGCGCATCACTTAAAACACCTAATACAATAATGGAAATCACCCCAGACCCTATGTCAAAACCGAGCTTAATGTCCATTTTCTACCTAATAGGCTAACGGTTGTAAATAAAACTGCCTTTTGTAAATAGAATAAATAGCTCCATATCAACGAGTCTTAAAAACATAGGAGAACCCTAAACAAATAATATCTAGAAGAAAATGACAGCCTGATATGAAATTTGCATAATGCAACAACAAAAGTTCAGACCATTAAGGGAATAAGAATAGAAAGCGTTCGCTGTACTTTAGTGCATTGAACTTATTGAGTAAATGCTTCTAGTTGTTGTGCTTGGTATAAGTTTACTTGGTAAATGCTTCTGGTTTTCACATCACAACCCCACCGAACAATGCACTCGTTCTTTTCAACATAGGGTGCAATCATATGAGTTGACACACACATGCTTTTAAATAAAGAAATATCTGATTTCACGTGCGTACCAACTCATATATATCTCATATATATATGCTCCAATCCTTTAATTTATTCTGTGATGCGAGGCTATTTATTCAAACGGTTATTCTTACCTATTCTATTTTCTTTTTCCCACTCATTATTTAAATATAACTAATTGTCGTCTCTTGATCAGACATACATGTAACTCTAAAAAAAAGTCAATAAGAAAGAAAAAGGTGGAATGTCTTTATTCATGGTACCACCAACACTATACAGCTATACTCCAGGCTATAAAGGCCATAACAATGAAAGTATCTACGATGCCAAACTTTTTGGTTTCCCAACTTTATGCATCAATCTGCTTATTATTCGCTTATATTCCATTCCACCAGCTTTTTCAAGGGCCATGTAATGGCGATGTATGATTCTTCAAGATGGAAAAAATCCAGAGGATAAGACATAGAAATATATTTAAGGATATGATTTAATGCTTATCTTGTTGCGTCGTTCTGGACGCAAACGATATCTCTCCTCACCGATGACCTAATCAGGATTTGGTTTTTCCGTGTATAAATTAATATCCAAATTTGAATTTGAAGAAACTCTAATCCAATCTTTAGAATGATTATTATAATATTTTATTTAATATTTGGAGAATTCATATTTGGTTGATTAGTGTTTATAATGATTATAGTATGTGTTTCAAAGGGTGTAGGTTAGCTTGGCAGAAAGATTTTAGGAAAAATTGTATTCGATGGCACAGAGAGCAATTTGATAAACGAAATATAAAATTTTGTATTAAGGAATTGATAAACGTTTGGTACGTACACTGTTGTATGTATAATAAGTTTATACGGGCTAAGCATATAATTATCAGCCCATATCTAAGCCTACACCGCTTATGACCCTTATTACATAACAATATAATGTTAAACGATGCTTTGTTTCTCCCTTTCAAATTAGGGTTGGGTTCATGGCGAACCCTAATTTGCTTTGCGAGATAAAGAAAAACTTTCTGATGTCTTCAACATCCTGGAGACTTCTATTGCTGGCCGAAGCTTCAGATCTACAGAGGCGGAAGCAATTCGAGAGCAGCTATACATCAGGTTGTATCGTTCCTTAATTTTCAATTCCACTCCGAGTCTATTGAAATTTCTAGCTGATAGTGTCTTGGTAAAGATATCTGCTCTTTGATAGTACATTGGTATATGGTTAATCTGTAGATTTCCCTTTTGAACTTGCTCACGAACGAAGTATATGTCAATTTAGATGTGCTTCATTCTAGCTTGTTGTATAGGGTTTGCTGGCATGTAGATGCCGCTCTGATTGTCACATCATAGAATAGGTTTCCTTTCTATTGTCAATTTTACCTCTTTAAGTATAGATTGTAGCCATAATATCTCAGCTGTAGTACTGGCGAGGCTTCTATACTCTGCCTCGGAACTTGATCTTGAGATGGTAGGTTGCTTCTTTGAACACTAGGAAATTAGGTTGTCACCAATGTAAATACAATAGTCTGTCACTGATCTTTTATCATCTACATCTGATGCCCAGTCTTAATATGTAAATATTATAATGTTGAAATGCTTGCTGCCTTTTAGAGTTAAGCCATAATTGATTGTCCCCTTTAGATATCTGAGAATCCTCATCACAGCCTTCTAGTATTCGTCAAGTGGATTCTGCATGAATTATGAAACCTTGTTAACACTAAATGATATGTCAGGACGTGTTATAGTTGCATATTGTAATGCACCTACAACACTCCTGTATTGTTTAATATTAGTTATGGTTTCTCCCCTGTTTTTAAAGTAATGTTGATTTGATACCATTGGTGTAGGTTGTGGGTTTGCACCATCCATTTTTTTTTTTTTGAACAACACTTCTGAAATGTACTTCTTTTGATAGATGTGTATTTCAGAATTTGATTTTCTTTTAACTTCAGTTCCCAGAAGATACATCACCTAGATTTTTAATTGAGAATTGCTTGTCCAAGTATGTTGTTAGATGATTGATTGCAAATGCAACATGTAATAATTAAATCATCAACATATATTAGTACATATAATGTTGATGGATTACTAAATTTAATAAAAAGAGATGGATCATATTTTGTGGGGTGATATCCCATGGTGCCCAGAGATGCTTTCAGTCTTTCAAACTAGACTCTGAGAGTCTGTTTTAGCCCATAAATGGCTCTATTAAGCTTGCAAACTTTTTCTAAAGTATGTGTGAACCCCTGTGGCTGTTGCATATATATTTCCTCTTGTAATATGCCATTTAAGAATGCATTTTTGACATCAAGATGCTTTATTTTCCATCCTTTGGTTAATGCCACAGTAAATATTAGTCTAACAGTTGATGATTTGACCAGTGTGAAAAGTTTTCACTGAAATCAAACTCATATTCACTACGCCATAGACGGTCTATCGCAACGAAAATCCATGGTGTTGCTAGCTACAATGTTGTCATTGATATGCTGTTTTTTGTCTATTGCAACGCATGCTTCAATGTGTTAGCATAGATATCAAATTGTGTTGTAGTAGCTATAGATATATTCAAATTAAAAAAATAAATGACACATAAGCGATCCACACCTTTGGTTAAAACGAAATCCCAACCATTCAATTAACACCTTGATCCGCACCTCACATATTTCTATTTCCCTCTGTTATTTTCGTTTACCCGCTTATTTTCATTTCCTCCCCAAATTTCCAAAATCAGTTGAATTTTTTAATCAACTTTACAATCAGTGAGTTCAATATTAGTTCTGAAAATTCGGGATCAACCCAATCGATCCATCGATTGAACGGATTTGATACCACCGCCTTCTCAGATCTTCTTGCGAAGGATCTAGGTATTGCTTCGAAGAGGAATATCCACCAACATCGCAATCAGCGATTCTGTTTCAATCGCTACGTGAGATAAAAAGGTTTCTTCTCATCTCCTACCATCTTCCGATTTCTCGGGTAAGAAATTTTCAACTTTAGGTTTGGTCGATTTAGTGACATAGTATCCATGAAAATGGAAATTTTGAGTTCAATGTTGGGGTTTCCTACCTAAATGATTTGATCTCATTTATGATGTTTCCCATCAACACTTAGGTGGATTAGGTGCTGCACTTTACGGTCAGGTAAGGAAGTGGTATAGTGTAAAAGTTGCTTCTATAAAGCAGTATATTATCAAATACTGCTTTTTAAACATAGGTGATAAATCAATACCAAAAGAGTTTTGGACAGATAGTCTAAGGGCATATCATTATTTAGCTAGAAACATCAAAATTACTTGGCTTTTGTATAAAGATCCAGATTAATGGTAGCTCAAAAACTAATGAATTTGATTGATTGTAACAATTCTAGCACTCAAACCTTGCCAAAATGAATGCAGTTCTGGTACTAAAAGTTTAAAATTGCTCCAATGCAATAATTTTTTTTATACCGATTTCAAACTATAAATTTCTTTATTTATCCCAGCTCTATAGCAAGCAATCCGGGTTATCTAATCATATTAATTAATTTAAGGTATTGTGTTAGTATATTTCCTATCATGTTATGGTTAAAGAGATTTCTTATCTCAAGGGTGAATGAAATTTATATACATCTTTAATAAGATACTATGTTGTTGTAGACTATAAAAAGGCTAGGAGAGCCCGTGTTCTGATGCAGTAAAGGAGATCCAAGGCTTGTTCCAAAAACATAACTTATCTCCTAGGTTAACTATGAATTTAGTTCCAATTTTAAACATGTGATGTAAATTGGGGAAGAAAGATAACCTTTTTTATAATTAGATATATCATGTTTTGTTGTTCATCCTTGGTGAAGTGGGTTTCTTCTTCCATAGTGCATGCACTATAACCTTTTTCAGTTTCATTGCATCTAATGTTTATCACCATTAGATAATCCAAAATCTGACTTTATTCATTGACCATGTTGGCTTGTATTGTTTACTAAGAAAACTTGATTCATAAGATTAAAGCTATGGTAATCAACCATGTTCTTAGTAACAAAAATATCCTACACTTCATTCATTAACCATGCAAGTGTTGTAGTTGCTTCGTATAACAACCTTGGAATATTTGATGTCCCTTCAATAAAGGTACAATGATGGAAGAAGGATAATGGATGTGATCGGGTATGTGTGACACAGTCGGAAGCAGGCTGTCGGATCCATTCAGAAGTTGCTGATGGAGCTGAACGAAGGTGAAAACACGCTTAAGGTGACGTGTGTGGTTTCTGATACGAATTCCAGTTATACGCTTGAGGTTGCTGAGGAGTTTGGGATTCCTGATGTATGGTTTTTCTCGGTTGCTGCGTGTGGCTATTGGGCTTTCTTCCTATTCAAGGAGCTTGTAGAAACTGACATTCTACCCTTGAAAGTAAGTTTATTGTACATAAAAAATGCAGTAAGTCCCAACTGATTTTGATACCAATCATGTAGCATCACTTCAAATAAGTGTAATGGGGGAACACACCTCGTTGACATACCAACTTATATATAGCCTTTTTGGCTTGCAGGAATGTTAGGATTTTTTAAAGCCCAGTTCCTCTGATTTCACATTCAATGTTTCTATGTGTTCAATTCAACCTCAGCCTCACATCACATAATTTAATTGTTGATTGAGTCGTACCGTAATATTGGTTAATGGATTGATACAAAAAATGAATAATGAAAATGAGTTTGAATCAGAGGAATTTGTGAAATAGAAACACAAAAATTGACTTGGATTTTTGTAATGTTAAAAATATTATTAAATTAGTCGTCCTGCAAAGCTGAACTTGAATTTAGTTTGATTCATATGTTTAGTATTTGAAGTCAATTCTTGATTATTGCATGACAGTTTGTATATATACATGGTTTCAAGTAATGACACTTTCAGATAATACATGGGGAGGATTTCGTAACTGCTTTCATTCCACATTGTATGTAACTTAATTTGCTTCTTTCTATATACGTGATCACATTTGTTTGTGAATCTTTGCTTTTGCTTGGAAGTTATCATGAATGTATGTGATGCAGATCAATTCAAGGCGATCAATGATGAAGGAATGCCAACACATCAGAGGCCATTCATGATTGAACTAGAGAAGTCGCGTATACTTTGCGAGCGAATCATCATAGGAAAAAGAAATAAAGGTAGTAGTTTATATAATAATTTTCTCGTATTTTTTTCTTGCTTATGGTTGTATATGTGAGTTGTATATGAGTGAATCGAGTGACAATCTAGTGAGGGGTGTATGTAAATATGAATGATTGTGTAATATACGAATGAATGTACAATAGTGGAGTCAAAAAATTTGTACCATTTGAAATGTTGAAATAAAATATTTATTTGAATAAAATACTATGTTTGAATACTATGTTTTAATAATATTTATTATAATATTATGAAAATTTTGATTAATAGCAGTTGAGGTATAATTACTTTTAACAGTTGTAAACAAATTTTAACAACTGTTAGAAACAATTGTAAAATTGGTTGACTTTATTACGAATGCAGATATAACTAGTTTTGATAGACATATTACAACTGTTTTTGGCAGTTATGAAAGGGTATATTTGTTGTAGTTGTACATGTGGCAACACCTATACTGATGTTACCATAGGGTCACAAAGGTGTTGCCTTTGACTCCAAGGCAATGCGAAAAAAGCCAACCGTGAGAAAGTGTTGTCACATATCATTTTTTGCCTATAGCAATACTTTTTCACACTTCCTGCATCACTTCTCCGGTGTTGCAGTATGCAATGTATGGCGTAGTGATTCTTGAGTGAACCCCTTTGCAACTAGTTTGACCTTGTATCTGTTTATCGTGCCATCTGAATTTTTCTTTAATTTGTATGTCCATTTGCAGCCAACTATGTTCTTGTTGAAGGGAGCATACACCAGTTGCCATGTGTTATTATTCATCAGTGCTATGTATTCCTCCTGCATTGCCTATTTCCAGTTGATATCTTTGAAAGCTTGTTCATAGTTTGTTGGTTCATTGGTGATGGCAATAGCTGAGTTGTTTTAGGTTTAAAAATGCCACTCTTGGCTCTTGTCATCATTGGATGTCCACTCTGAGGTTGAGTGGGATTGGATGGTAAGATTCCAGTGACTTCTTGTTGAGTATTATTTTCAGAATCACTTTCTTCACTGCTTTCATTCATAGTAGTATTATTATTTTCCTCTGACCTACTATGTTCATTGTCGTTGTTTACATGTGATTCATTGGCAAGGCTGTGTGACTCACTGTGGCCTGGACTTGGTTGCATATCATTTTGAGCATCAGCAGCCATGAAATCCTTGTTCTTGTCCCAAATATTGCTGAGATTTGGCACTTCAGGTATAGCTACCTTTGGATTCAATACATTCTTTGATGTTTTCATGGTAGATTCTTTAAATGGGAATATGTTCTCATTAAACACAACATGTCTACTAATGTAAATTTTACCACTAGCATCAATGCATTTATAGACCTTTTGATTAGAACAGTAACCAATAAAGGTACATGGCTTTGATCTGAAGTCAAGTTTATTGTTATTATATGGTCTCAAATAAGGAAAACATACACATCCATGCATTTTAAGTTTAGTGTAGTCTGGTTTAGCATTATAAAGCTTCTCTGTTGGACTTATACCATCAAGTAAACAGAAGAATTGAAGGCCTCTGGCCAAAAGTTTAAAGGTAGAGAAGCTTGTGCAAGTAAGGTTAAACCAGACTCGACTATATGTCCGTGTTCCCTCTCAGTTGGCCCATTTTTTCAGATGTGTAAGGGCATGTTGTTCTATGATTTATACCCCTTTTTTGAAAGAAGTTAATGATTTATTTGAATTCAGTTCCACCATCTGACTGAAAGGTTTTGATGGTGCAACTGTATTGATTCTCAATCATTTTAACAAAATTGATAACTGTGTTATATGTTTCAACTTTAGACTTCAATAAATAAAGCCATGTACATCTAGCGCAGACATCAATAAAAGATACATAATATTTATACCCAAAATCTGAACTTATTGGGGCTGGATCCCAAAGGTCAACTGCAATAAGTTCAAATGGTTTGTAGCATGTTAAGGACTTAGAAATAGGTAGCTTATGACTTTTTCCAATTTGGCAATAGGTGCATATACAAGGTAATTTGACATCAGAAAAAGAGATTTTATTATCAAAAATAATTTTCTTTACTATGTTTGAACTAAGGTGACCTAGTTTACAGTGCCACATATCAAGAGTCAGCTTGTCATTAACATCAATACTAGTATTAACATCAGAACTACTAGTAACATTGCAATAGGTTTGTAATTTTCCACATTTGTTACAATCATTAAATCTGAACTTATATAGACCATTCACAGCATCCCCTGCAACAAAACATCTCTAGTTAGAATATCTTTAACCATACTGTAATTAGGGTAAAATTCAAAGAAAATGTTATTGTCATTAGCAAACTGTGAGACACTGATCAAATTCTTCTTGATCTTAGGGTCTCTTAGCAAATTGTTAAAAATAATTGTCTTTTACCTCTTATGCTACCATTGCCAAAATGGGATATGCTAATGCATTTACCATTGCTCATGTTGATAGTCTGCTTACCTTTATACTCTCTACTACCAAGATTTAAATTTTCAAGGTTGTTAATAATAGGGTTGGTTGCCCCAGAGTCAGGATACCAACTGTCATCATTTATGTGATCAGCCCTGGCAGTTTCATTTTGATTTCTTGAACTGTTTGATTGACTGTTGTTATCTGATTGAGCTTGAGCAACATCAGCACTAATGTTTGACCCCTTTTGATTTCCTTAACCTTGACTTTGACCATTGGCATAATTGTGATTATATCCGAAGTAACATTTGCCTGTTGCATGACCTATTTTCTCGCAAATTTGACATTTAGGTCTATTGTTGTTGTTGCTCCATGTCCATCTGCCTTTGCCACGATTAGAATAACCACCCCTTTGATTTGTTTGTTCAAATCTGCTAATGTTGTTCTGGTTCTTGTTTTTACCACTGGTTGTAGCATAATTGACATTTATGTCATTTTCTTGTTGTCTCTTGCTTTTGATTCTACCCTCATGAGATAGTAACATAGAATGTACATCATCTATGGATGATAATTGCCTTTGTGATGATATGATAGCTTCAACAACTTCATATTCATCACTTAATCCATTCAAGATAGTGAAAATTTGTACGGATTCTGGAATTTTTTGCCAGCAGCTTCTAACATGTCACATAGAGATTTAATCTTACTCAAGTATTCCCTCATGGTACTGTTTTCTTTCCTTATTTCCTGTAATTGCCTTTTATAATGCATGACTTTAGCATATGATTGGTTATTAAACCCTTTCTCCATATTCTGCCATATTTCATTTAAGGTTTTGCAACCTATTACTTGAGGCAATAACTTTTCACTTATTGATGATAGTAACCATGAAGAAATTAACCTATCTTTCCTATGAAATTTAATGTATTCCTCATTTGGAATTACCTGATTCTCTTGATTTGTTACGAATTGTGCTGGTGTAGCAACAGTACCCATAATATATCCATTAAGTCCATAACCTTCTATTGCAGTTTCAATTTGTAGTTTCCACAATAGATAGTTGTTTTCGTCAAGTTGTATGGTGATGAGTTGAGATTAAGGATTAACAATTGTCTTGATTAACCTGTCTGCATCACTTGTCCCTTCTAGTAGTGAATTCAAAAATTGTAAAATCATACGATTCGTAATGCGTTTTAGATCGAAACGCAAGCTTTTCGATTTGAAACTATGTTTGAATCGCAATTACTAAAAATCGTATGCGTCAAAGTTAGATTGAAAATATCGAGCCCTAATTTGAAATTGTGATTCACAATTTCATGTTGAAAACATAAACTGTACGCAACTCAAAAACTTTTTTGTTCGAAATCTGAGAATGGCGACTAAATTTGGCGAAGTTTAAGCAGTATCCAAGCTCAAAGGCTCTGGATAATTCGAAGCAACGGATATGATTCGTAATAAAGGCATGTGGACAGAGAAGCCCCAAGAAAAAACAAGTAGAAGAAGTACACCTGCAGACTGTAGTGGAGGGAAGCAGCAGCTGGTGGTAAGCAATTTATTGTATTATTATTTTATGGCACTGTATATGCTTCGTTCTCTCTTTTTTTCCCCTCTGAAAGCTGAGAAAACTTAATGAAAGCGGAACGAATGTCAAAAACAGGATATGTATATGCTGCCGAAGCTGCTATAGTAATTTATAAGCATAACAATAATATGCTGGGCATTTGCTGCTATTAGATAAATTAGGAAAGTGGCACTATTAGATATAGAAGTTTGCTAACATAAGGGAAATTAGAAAATGTAAATTACGTGTGTATAACATGTCTACTGTTCAGTTTGACAATATATTACTAACTGTTATGTTAAATGTATCACAAATTCACAAAAGAAGAGTAAATATTTTTTCTACATAATACAACAATTTAACAAATAATTTATGTGACCAAAAAAATAAATTGAAACTAAAATATGAGATATTGAAATTTACATTAACAAAATTCAATACAAAAAACTCATGATCTTGTAGTGTCCTTGGTAACCTGCAAGTAACAAAAATCAAAATATTATCAACTCATAATAAAATATATTTCACAGATAGACATGTTATAAATTACAATACATATTCTTTAACTCTACGATTCACGATTTGAATCCCGTTTCGAGTAAAATTATAAACTTTACGATTCAAGATTTGAATCCCGTTTCAATTAAAATTATAAACTTTACGATTTATGATTTGAATCTCATATTGAAATCATTGCCTTCTAGAGGACCAGAAACATTCACTGATGCAGAAAAAACGTTATCAGTGGCCATGAAGAAACAATTCGAGAGGGTTGACTGGAAAATCTGGATTCAAGGATGATCAGGAAAGAGGAGAACAAATTTCTGGATTTAACTATAAGCAACAGGTTAAGTCTCAAATGAGAAAACTCTCTGATTTGAATTCCTAAATGGCGCAGTTGATTTCTTGAATACTGCTCTTCACTTCTTGAGATTTCTGGATTCAAAAAAAGGAGACTGGTGGCCTGTGAAACAGATGCAGCCATAGTTTGGTTTTCAGATCAGCAGATTGCCTGAACCTGATCTAAAACCGACTATAGGCGAGGCAATGGTGATTAGAATGCCTCTCCTATCTATCCAATGATGAAAACTAACTAAGGGAGATAAATCACACCACTTGCAGTGTGATTTTCTGGAGTATGATCGATGATCAAGATCTGAAAACTGTAAAGCTAAGAAGAAATACTTCGATACCAAGAAAGATTTTAGGAAAAATCGTATTCGATAATACTGAGAGTTATTTGATAAACGAAATGTAAATTTTTGCA
Organism: Allium sativum; assembly: GCA_030737875.1. Taxonomy (NCBI): domain Eukaryota; kingdom Viridiplantae; phylum Streptophyta; class Magnoliopsida; order Asparagales; family Amaryllidaceae; genus Allium; species Allium sativum. The sequence goes on along the minus strand of CM060909.1, from coordinate 721,568,077 downwards.
TTCAGGAATTGGCAAACGTTTGGTACATAGACCGCTGTATATATAATAAGTTTATATGGGCTAAGCATATAATTATCGGTCCATATCAATATAAACAGGTTATAAGCCTACACCACTTATAACCCTTATTACATAACAATATACACTTTTAACAATGCTTTATTTTTGGAATAATCAACATTAATGGTAATTAACTAGTAGCACTATTTGTATCATCAAATTACTAGTCTGGCTTAATCAAGGCACCCCACTGTAATTGGCTACATTCTGAAATACAATGACTTGCTAGATTTAATTAGTTTTATTATTTGTGCATTCCTAAAATACAAACTGCAATCGACCGACAAATTGCAGGTTTTCTTTGATATAATTATTAGAATATATCTCTTCTTTTTCTCGTATTCAGGTTGAGGATGTAGTTCGAAATCTGGCTTCATTAGAAGTCGTAAATTATACCACAACGTTTGGATAAGCAAACGTTGGATTTTGGAAATTTTGGGCTACAAGTTCATGTTATGAGTAAACTAAACTATAGTTTAATTGTTTTGACGAGATATAAATAGAGGTATGAGATAAGGTTTTTATCAAATGCTAATGCAATGGGATCTAAGCTAAGCCTTACACAGCTATATTGAAAAATGAGGACAAAAGAAGGACCCAAAAAACTATTGAAGATGTTTTAGATACATCAAATATCACCAGGGAAACATAAGAAGTTGCAAACTAAGAAGAATATATGCATGCTACAACTATTGAAGGTTTATTCCATTGTTGGTTACAGTGTTGTTTGAACGCGAGGGTATGATACATATAAGAAGTCATTAATGACATGGTGGAAGACAACAATACCTATTAGCATGTTGACGTGCCATAAGAAATATTTGCTTCAAGGTTACCTTGATTATTTCAATTTTCAAGAAAGGAGATTATTGCATCATTTGCGGCTATAGTAGTTTACCTTGGAACAAAACAAAAAGATGGACATTTTTGGATGTAGCCCTAAGGTCTCAACTTTATTAGCCTAGATAAAATTGTGTATGATGTTCACTTTGACCATAATTCAAATGATTTATTATTATAGTTGCGACATCATATTGTAATGGCTAGAAAAAGAGAGATGGGAAGAATGATTATAATTAAGAATATGACGAATGTGAACTAGATTAAATTTAAGAAGATTGAAAATATTGCAAACACTACAAAAAAACCTTCATCTAGAGACTGAAAGTTGCAAACTAAAAAATTCCAGTCTTTACTTTCTAACCGACCAATGACCAAATTGTTCGGTTTTTAATTTCAATGGTTAAAAACTGAAATTCAGTCGCTGGTTGGTTCTAAATATTTAAAACTTAATCAATCGGTCTGTAGTCCTGTCCCAACCCATTCTGTAATACAAAAACATTCAACGGACATGATTCATTTATTCATTTAATCTACTGGCTACTTTTGGTAATCCACGTGATAAGGCTGGTTAAACTCTAGCAAATCTTACCCACTAACTCGTATTCATGCATAATAACTTCCCACTTCGTCAACTATCTGCTTTCTAACATAATAAATTAAGTGTTTCTTCTTCCCAATTATTTATCCTCTTTTCCACTGAAATATCAATTCCTCTTCCAATCACATGTAGTGTAACTAATACCCAAAGCCGCAATAACCAAGCTTACTTCTCCATCGCCAATTCACTGCCATCTACCGAACCCACGACCACCAACAAAACCCACTTATTCACTCCGCAGCTTCCTCCTTCACCAGCAACATCACATGTGGTTGAGTTTTCGACCCAAATCTAATTTCGACCTTGATGGATCTCGGAAGAAGGAAAAAAAAATGTCGTCTGCTAGGCAGATTTAGAGCAGCGAAATGGACTTTCAGAGGAGTTACTTTCGTCATGTCTCATGTTTCAGGAAGCTCACAGAACCAGCAAGAGGTGAAAACTTGAGAACGAAAAATTCTTTAGGTTGTTTTTTTTTGATTTGTTATTAAAGAAAAGGAGCATTAGCGGATTAAATGAAAGATAACATTGTAACGTTGAGTTATGCTTGTATAATTTGTTTTTGAATGAAGAATTCGTTTCTCTCTCTCTCTCTCTATGGAGCGTAGAATTAAAAATAAACTTTATGAATTCACTTATAGCCTGGCGTAAAATAGAAATATGTCGTGTTGTGCATATTGCGTATTTACGATCATTCATGTTGCATTAGTATTTCATACAGTTTAAAAGATAAGACAAAATTGATTATTGACCACAATTGATGTTCAATTGTGCGAAGTTTAAGACTTATGACTTATCATTGACCGCAATTCAGTCTGAAGAGTTCTGTAACGACCCGTATTTTTTGATGGTCAGATATTTAATGTATTTTGTTATTTAAATATCAATTTGGAATTTTTAATGGATTTATAATATATAATTCGTTTATTAAATAATATATGAACGTATAAGTTATATATGATTATAAATCGAGCTGTAACGTTGCGGCAGTTCGTAAATTCCGTTTTGAACTTCAATTGAATATATAGAATCCTTTTTTATTAGAATTCTGTGAAACAAGAAACATATGAATCGGTTGGATAATAATTTTCTAATAAAGGAGAAATATAGAGATTTCATGGATTGATAGTTATAGCTAATTCAAATTCCAAATAGTCGCTATAGAACCATTTTTATATTATAACGATTTATTTGTAATTGTAGAAGAGTTTTCTATGAATGGGATGTCATTTAAATCTAGGAATTTTAGTGTCAAGTTTGAATTCTATACTGTTTGAAAATGAAACTGTTTGTTTTAATATATGAGATGATATTAATTTATCATTAAATTTAGCTGTTGAATTTAATTTATAGTATCGCGATTTCATGGGATAATAGCCCAAAGCTTGTGTATAACATACCCAAAGCATATTTTCAACACAAACTGCACTTTGTATGTATATATATATGTATGTATATGTATATGTATACGTATATATATATACACATACGCGTCCGCACTTCACTTGGTTCAGCAAAACGTATATAATAAAATATAAAATATAATAAAAATGGAAACTGGAATACAAAATGAAACTGGGAGCAGCTAATACAAAGGAGAATATATGTATATATTCATCAAGTCGATCTTGAACAGGAAAAGAAAACAGTTAAATAAATGCTACAATAGCTATGAAAAATAGAAAATTCAAACATCCTAATATATACATATGTATATATCAGATTTCATGATCAATGAACAGTAAAAGGGAAAATCATGAACAGCTGATAACAGGCAACACATAGCTGATGCAAAACAAGTTATGCACAGCTACTGTATTCATGTACATAATAAAATAACAGCACTAAACAGCTAAGGCAAATAGTCAATAAAACAGCTAAGAGGCAAGACAATACATAGCAACAGCTGAACTTATAGACATTGCACAGCTAAGAAGAAAAGAAAATATATTCATCTGGAACAGACAACGAAAATTTAGAGAAACAGCTAAGAACAGACAAGGAACAGCTAGAAAATCAAATACATATATCTATTCACACATCAATTCTGTAGTATAATAAACAGCTAAGAAATCAAATATACGTATATATTATTATTACATAAAAACTACAGAGACATATAACCATGTAATTTATATGGTCGATTACAAATTCACTGCTGCCATATATTTTAATGGAACATAAAATCTGCAACATACAGATTTAAATATTTCTGATAAAATGAACAACTCATGCCATCTAATCCATACACACAGTTCGATCCGTGTTCCATGTGAACTGATCAACAGTATTGAAAATACAATACTAAATTCGACAAATCTTGGCTACAATCCATCACGCAGCTATCAATTCCCATCACAGTACACATGATCTGAAAAAGGGAAAATAAAACAATGGCCTAAGCTTAGGGTAGCTGAATCTATCTAAGATAAGACTGATGGACTTTGATCCTATCTAAAATAACCACACTATAAATACAGGTATCCGTGCGCTAGTGGTCACCAATTCTAGCAACAATATGAACAACATGGTAAACAGGAATAGTTCGGACCAGTTGAAAAAAAAATCGAAAACAAAAATATACAGCAAACCAAAAAATCAAACGAAACACTTATATGTGATGCTTCTGACGAATTATCTGATGGTTTTGATCAAGGCCATGGACCACGGGTTTGGGAAATCATCGAATTATAGCGTGAGAGCTTCGGGTTTGTGGTGGGTATGCGATGTAGTGGCTCAGAAAAATTGGTGGTAGATCGGAGGACTTGGGTGGTGCTCGAAGTTGAAAGGGATGGATTTGGGGGTTTGGCCTATCGGAGTAAAGAAGGAGAACGAAGAGAGATTGGAGTAGAGAGTAGAAGGGAGGATCGAAGAAACGTTTTACGTTGGGGAGTTTCGATGCAGATGATCTCGATTTTTCTAGAGATAGAAAAGGGATCTGTCGGCCATTAAAATGATTTTTGTGGAGGCGTTGATTTGTGGATTAAGGATCGGGTGTAGGGTTTTGACGTTGGAAACCGGCTGGGGGATGCAAGCCAAACTAAGAAAGGTAAAGGCCCACTTTAATTATTAAAATTTAAATTTAGATAACTTAACTACTTTATTAAAATTGTTTATACGATATCTCGTACATATAGTAACAGATTTAAACACGGTCAGTTTCTTTGGAACCGTAGAAACGATAATTTCGAGATGGAACGGGATTAGTCAGGACTGGAAGCAAGGAATTTTTTTTAATTAAATTGAACGTTGTTTAATTTAATTAAAAACCAGCGTTTAATGACCAAACTAAATCAAGGTGAGTTTAACTCACTCAGTTATCCCATTTATAATTTTTATAAATCGGGTTCATTATGCTATGTTTGCTAATTGTTGGTTGATTGGATGATTGGTTATGTGTTGATAAATATTGTTATATCGTTTATTTAAATTAAACATGGTTTAATTTAAATGAAATGACCTCATTATTTTTAGCGATGATTTCCAATAGAGGTAACGCACCTTGTTGGTTACGTTTATAATAATATAAACGTATTTAAATTTAATTGGATAATTGACTCATTTTTATTGGTTGACCGCTATCAGGAAATTGATTGTTATATAATCATTGTATGAGTTGTTTTATCCAACATGATTGGATTATAGATTTGATTGTTGATTATTGAATCTGAATGCAACGTTTGATTTTTGTTTACCAGTGGGTGATATGGGTTGAGAAATAAGTATCAAATGGCCAAATATACACTGGTTTTATTAAAGACAGATTTACCGCTAGGTAGATCGATAGAAATGAAGTTATGAAATCTATTTATAACTGAATATAGGTTTTTTAAAAATATATTATTCGGTTTATAAAAAGGAAATAAACCAACAATATTTACATTGATTTTTTTAACTATCAATCACCATTTTTTTGTACCAAAATCTTTGAGTGTGCGAAGCATGTGCCTCATCTCAATTTTTTAATGATCTTATAAAGATGATCCTATTTTTAAAGCAAGTGAGCGGATATCAATGTGATGTTTAATAAACAAGGTTACTTGTTTTAAGAAATAGTTTAAAATGAGATTTATGTTGATTGATTATTATTCATTTAATAATCAAATAGAATTATTTAAATTAACTTGAAATTAATTTAAATGGGAAGACGAACTAAGATTTGACTAATGTGTTAATTATGAGTAGAGTTGACTAAGGCAACTATGGTAATCGTAATTGAATTATTTAATTTGTTATTAATTCAATGGATAGTTAAACCATTTTGAAATGTTGATATTTTTTGAATGATAATCAAAGTGGTATCTCGGGATTTAAAATGCGTAAATGAAGGGTTATGAAGTTTTAATATTTTTTTAGTAAAGTGATGTTTTTAAGCAAGTTTATATAATTAGTAATATAAGTTAAGTTTAATTCAATTTTTAAATTAAATCCATATTGAGGTTTATTTTATAAAATCCAAGTTGGACAGAGTTATAAAACCCAAGGCTTTATTAGAACAAATTATTTGAAATGGCATTTGAATAAAATAAAAAGCAAAGATATGAAATGAAAAGATTAGAACCTAACTGGAGATCGGTTGAGATAAACGATTCTCTAAGTATTGATCTGATGTTGGTTTCGGCCTTCGGGGTTGATATTTAGAAGATTATTTTTCTTATTGATGGAGATATGGAATGAAAATCAAATGGAAAACCAAGTTGGGTTAGAATTGATAAACGAGTTGAGTTATAAGGATGTGATATAGATCTGTTACTTTAGATAAGAAATGATGTTTCATCATGATGGGATTTGTTTTGACATTGGTGGATATGGGTTTTGGGTATTACAATTGATATCTATTTTAAGATGTGGTTGATCAAGGTCTGAGAGGTAATTAAAATACCTCAACTTGAACAACTTCAGGATTATCCGAGGATGATATTAGTTGGTAATGGTAGAGGTTAAGAATAGTTTATCCAATGAGACATAATAACGCAACGTTGATTACAGGGTTAGAGAATATATATTGGGATTCCCAAGGTAACGAAAATAATAAAGGGGTAGGAATATGAGGTAATGTTTGTAAGGTAAAAGGGAATAAAAGGAGATTGTACACAAATATAATGGTATTTCTGAAGTAAAGAATGAGATATAGAATGGATTTTTATTGTAAAAGGGAAGCATGGCTATTGTTTCTAGTGATGAAACAAGAGGTATCGTAACATTGGCTTATGAAAGATAAGAAGTATTGACTAACCAGTTAGATAATGAATGAGGTTATCACAATTGTTTTGTGAATAATAATAAATCGATATTGGATATGACTATAAGTTATTTTTCTGAGTATAAGAATAAAAGTGGTTTTGAGAATATGCGTAAGTTAAAATAAGAGATAAAAGCTATGTTTAAATTAGTGAGAATATTCGGAAATTTTAAATTAACCATTCAAAATTATTTAGGAGTTTAAATTTAAATTTATTTAAATTTTAAGGGAAAGTAATGCTGAGTACTGAACCAGTAAGTTTTATTTTTATTTTATGGTTGAATGGATGTTTATTTGATAGTTAAGTAATCGACTATCAAATCTGATCTATATGATTATTAGTACGGAAAGACCGGGATCGAATTTATATTCGAAAACCATTTTGACCAACAAATACAAAAATATAGAAGATATCAGATAACGACTGAGATAGAGCATTTGAAGACCGTAGATCTTCATAAAACGGAAGAACCACTTACAATCTCTGATTCGACCCAGAGATATATTGGGGCTCTGTCGTGGTTGAAATCTATGGATTGCAAGGACTACTCGCCACTGATCCATGGGGTGATTCCTATATTGGATGCAGTAGGAAGGTGCCTTCGGTTCATCCTATTCCTGGATGACTTGTATGGACGAATGTCTGACAGAGTATTTCCTGAAAACACGTACGTTGATTTTTACAAATATGCCGAGTTGGTGGCAAACAGGGGCACTTCTTTAATACCCAGAGTATATTTGTGGACGTCAATTAGTGATTTGACGGACCTGACAATATGGCATTCAAAGTGAATGGTGGCCAGATGTTATAAAGGTAAACTCTAACCTCAAGCCTCATCAACCAAGAAATGACAAAAAATTCGGCAGGCAGTATAGCTATGTGGGTCGCTCCATTAGGGTGTATAATCACCTATCTAGAGAAATTTCTTTTTACTTCTATAAACTATTTTGATGCTGTTCTTTTTCGGGAAACGGTGGGTAGCCCACAACCGTTGGTGATATACATTCGTTACACTCAAGCAAAATGAGTGGGCGGTCATGTGTGGGTCGGGTTGCAAGACATTCTTGTTGAACCCAGTGTATTCGCCTCTAGAGATACACTATCGGAAGGTGGTTCCATACCTTTTCATAGTCTGAATCCAATCTCCAATAAGCGCCCGCGGTTTTTGATTTTATACTATATATGCGGAGCGTGAGATGCAAGCGTTCTGCAAGATTCTATCTATTTGTATTTAGACGCTATTATAATATCAGATAAGTATTGATTTCAAAAATGTTTTGGGTTATAGTACGGTAAAAACCATCCGTTTTTATGTGTGGGCTGGTCTTACTATTATCTTTTTCTTTCAAAAGGAATTTGAACTTTAAAATCAATATGAATGTTATTTAAACTTAGTGGGTTTCTCACTCTGGTTCATCAGACTGACCCGTCGTTTGAAATGATCGGGTTAGCCAGCTTTGCAGGTTCAGGTTATCGAATGATGTGAAATCCAAGAACGAGCTGCAGAAGTTCAGTGTTATACCGTTATCATTCCTCTGTGTTATATATATATATATATATATATATATATATATGAGTACAGACTATTATAACTATCTAGATTAATTGATGTACTCTGATGATTGTACGTTATTTCAAGCTCTCAATAAAGTTATTTCTATATTATATTTTGTTCCGCTGCGATGTGAGACTCTGATTCAGTTATGTTGGTTCTTCTGCTTCTTCTATTCTAGTATTTCCTTCTTTCTTATCTCACCCTCTAATTTCTTTCTAATAACATTCTGGATATTCGGTACTCGAGTTGGGACACGGGGTGCAATTATGTCAAAAATTCGAGTGTCGAATTTTCTAGTACATTACAGTGGTATCAGAGCTATGGTTTAGTAATAACCTTGGCTCTGTGGCGTAACTCAATAGAGATGGGGTTAGTAACACCCTAGATTGAGTTTGAGTGTATATATATGAGAGCGTATTTGTAAATTCTATTTTTTTTTATATTGTGTTATTTGATCAGTTCGATTTTGAACTAGCAACCGACACAATAATGTTTTATAAAGATGGTCAGATGAGATAATTTTGGCCATAGTATATTTTTGTATAGGAAAGGAATAATTTTATGATTTTGAGTTGTTTGATTTAGTTGAATCAAATTCGAATTAGATTATGAATTGGAATGGTCTAAAATAACCAAAAAAATTCATATATGAAATTAGAAAGAGAAAGTGGATAATGTTTGAAATAGAAATCAAAATTTGAGTTTGAAATGGCGGTGCGTAAATTAGAAAAGTAAATAGTTAACTGAATATGAGTTTGAAACTTATCGTGGTTAAGAGTTGGATATAAAAATTAAAATTTGGAGTTTGGAAATAAAAGTTGTTTGATTTGGTTAAATGGATTGTGCATTGTTGATTGGGTGTTGGTAAGATGGATTGAATAAATTCATCAAATGATTAAATAAATAGGAGATAAATAAATTGAAAACGAAGATAATAGAATCCAATATAATAAATTTGAATAAAATCAAATATGAAATGAAATTAGAAGGATTTAACCCTGTAATGGTTATTGTATATCGAGCTAAGTGCAGGTTGAAAATGAAAAGAGCTGCTAATTGCTTTGGAATTTGAGTTTGGTTGCCCGACAAATAGGTAAACCTTAATATTGTTGGTTAATGATTGATTTTATACCCTGGAATTGGGTAGCCATTTGGGATTGTTCTCTTTTGGGATGTGTGAGGCCTAGAGTGGTGGATGTAGTTGGTCTGATCGAGCAATGCTGTGGAAATACTGACGATTTTTTCATAAATTTATATAACTTAGAATTTAAAATAATTCAGTAATAATTATTTGAGAATAATTAGAATTGGAACATTCCCCTTACTTAGCAATTTCGGGGACGAAATTCTTTTACGGGGGAATAAATGTAACGACCCATATTTTTGGTAGTCAGATATTTAATTTATTTTGTTATTTAAATATCAATTTGGAATTTTTAATGGATTTATAATATATAATTCGTTTATTAAATAATATATGGACGTATAAGTTATATATGATTATAAATCGAGCCGTAACGTCGCGGCAGTTTGTGAATTCCGTTTTGAACTTCAATTGAATATACATAATCCATTTTTTTATCAGAATTCTGTGAAACAAGAAACATTTGAATTGGTTGGATAATAATTTTCTAATGGAGGAAAAATATAGAGATTTCATGGATTGATAGTTATGGCTAATTCAAATTTCAAATAGTCGCTATAGAACCATTTTTGTATTATAACGATTTATTTATAATTGTAAAAGAGTTTTATACAAATGGGATGTCATTTAAATCTAGGAATTTTAATGTCAAGTTTGAATTCTATACTATTTGAAAGTGAAACTGCTTGTTTTAATATATGAGATGATATTAATTTGTCATTAAATTTACCTATTGATTTTAATTTATAGTATCGCGATTTCATGGGATAATAGCCCAAAGCTTGTGTATAACATACCCAAACCATATTTTCAATACAAACTGCACTTTGTATGTATGTGTGTGTGTGTGTGTGTATATATATACCCGTCCGCACTTCACTTGGTTCAGCAAAACGTATATAAAATATAAAATATAAAAAATGGAAACTGGAATACAAAATGAAATTGGGAGTGGCTAATACAAAGGAGAATATATGTATGTATTCATCAAGTCTCTATAGACCTTGAACAGGAAAAGAAAACAGTTAAATAAATGCTACAATAGCTATGAAAAACAGAAAATTCGAACAGCCTAATATATACATATGTACATATCAGATTTCATGATCAATGAATAGTAAAAGGGAAAATCATGAACAGCTGAAAACAGACAACACATAGCTGATGCAAAACAAGTTATGCGCAACTAATGTATTTATGTACATAATAAAATAATGGCAAAAAACAGGTAAGGCAAACAGTCAATAAAATAGCTAAGAGGCAAGACAATACATAGCAACAACAAAACTTATAGACATTGCACAGCTAAGAAGAAAAGAAAATATATCCATCTGGAACAACCAATGAAAATCTAGAGAAACAGCTAAGAACATATAGGGAACAACTGGAAAATCAAATACATATATCTATTCACACATCAATTCTGTAGTATAATAAACAGCTAAGAAATCAAATATACGTATATATTATTATTACATAAAAACTACAGAGACATATAACCATGTAATATATATGTTCTATTACAATTTCACTGCTGCCATATATTTTAATGGAACATAAAATCTGCAACATACAGATTTAAATATCTCTGATAAAATGTACAACTCAGGCCATCAAATCCATACACACAGTTCAATCAGTGTTCCTTGTGAACTGATCCACAGTATTGAAAATACAATACTAAATTCAACAAATCTCGGCTATAATCCATCACGCAGCTATCAGTTCCAATCACAGTACACATGATCTGAAAAAGGGAAAATAAAACAATGGCCTAAGCTTAGGGTAGCTGAATCTATCTAAGATAAGACTAATGGCTTTGATCCTATCTAAAATAACCACACTATAAATACAGGTATCCATGCGCAAGTGGTCGCCAATTCCAGCAGCAATATGAACAACACAGTAAACATGAATAGTTCGGACCAGTTGAAAAAAAATCGAAAACCAAAAAATCAAACGAAACACTTATCCGTGATGCTTCTGACAAATTCTCTGATGGTTTTGATCAAGGCCGTGGACCACAGGTTCGGGAAATCATCGAATTAATGTGTGAGAGCTTCGGGTTTGTGGTAGGTATGTGATGTAATGGCTTCGGAAAATTGGTGGTAGATCGAAGGACTTGGGTGGCGCTCGAAGTTGAAATGGATGGATTTGGGGGTTTGGCCTATCGGAGTAAAGAAGGAGAACGAAGAGAGATCGGAGTAGAGAGTAGAAGGGAGGATCGAAGAAACGTTTTACATTGGGGAGTTTCGATGCAAATGATCTCGATTTTTCTAGAGATAGAAAAGGCATCTGTCGGCCATTAAAAATGATTTTTGTGGAGGCGTTGATTTGTGGATTAAGGATCGGATGTAGGGTTTTGACGTTGGAAACAGCCTGGGGGATGCAGGCCGAACTAAGAAAGGTAAAGGCCCACTTTAATTAGTAAAATTTAAATTTAGATAACTTAACTACTTTATTAAAATTGTTTATACGATATCTCGTACATACAGCAACAGATTTAAACATGGTCAGTTTCTTTGGAACCGTAGAAACGAGAATTTCGAGATAGAGCAGGATCAATCGGGACTTGAAGCAAGGATTTTTTTTAATTAAATTAAACGCTGTTTAATTTAATTAAAAACCAGCGTTTAACAACCAAACTAAATCAAGGTGAGTTTAACTCACTCATTTATCCCATTTATAATTTTTATAAATCAGGTTCGTTATGCCATGTTTGCTAATTGTTGGTTGATTGGATGATTGGTTATGTGTTGATATATATTGTTATATCGTTTATTTAAATTAAACGTGATTTAATTTAAATGAAATGACCTCGTTATTTTTAACGATGATTTCAAATAGAGGTAACGCACCTTGTTGGTTACGTTTATAATAATATAAACATATTTAAATTTAATTGGATCATTGACTCATTTTTATTGGATGACCGCTTTCAGCAAATTGATTGTTATATGGTCATTGTATGAGCCATTTTATCCAATATGATTGGATTATAGATTTGATTGTTGATTATTGAATCTGAATGCAGCGTTTGTTTGTTGTTTACCAGTGGATGATATGGGTTGAGAAATAAATATCAGATGGCCAAATATACATTGTTTTTATTTTACCGCTAGGTAAATCGATAGAAATGAAGTTATGAAATCTATTTATAACTGAATATAGTTTTTTTTAAAAATATATATTATTTGGTTTATAAAAAGGAAATAAACCAACAATATTTACATTGATTTTTTTAAATATCAATCACCATTTTTTTGAACCAAAATCTTTGAGTGTGCGAAGCACGTGCCTCATCTCAATTTTTTAATGATCTTATAAAGATGATCCTATTTTTAATAAGCAAGTGAGCGGATATCAATGTGATGTTTAATAAACAAGGTTACTTGTTTTAAGAAATAATTTAAAATGAGATTTGTATTGATTGATTATTATTTATTTAATAATCAAATAGAATTATTTAAATTAATTTGAAATTAATTTAAATGGGAAGACGAGCTGAGATTTGACTAATGTGTTAATTATGAGTAGAGTTAACTAAGGCAACTGTGGTAATCGAAATTGAATTATTTAATTTGTTATTAATTTAATGGATAATTAAATCATTTTGAAATGTTGATATTTGTTGAATGATAATCAAAGTGTTATCTCGGGAATTAAAACGCGTAAATGAAGGGTTATGAAGTTTTAATATTTTTTTTAGTAAAGTGATGTTGTTAAGCAAGTTTATGTAAATAACAATATAAGTTAAGTTTAATTCAACATTTAAATTAAATCCTTATTGAGGTTTATTTTATAAAATCCAAGTTGGACGGAGTTATAAAACCAAAGACTTTATTAGAACAAGTTATTTGAATGGCATTTGAATAAAATAGAAAGCTAAGATATGAAGTGAAAAGATTAGAACCTAACTGGAGATCCATTGAGGTAAACAATTCTTTAAGTATTGATCTGATGTTGGTTTCAGCCTTCGGGGTTGATATTTAGAAGATTATTTTTCTTACTGATGGAGATATGGAATGAAAATCAAATGGAAAACCAAGTTAGGTTAGAATTCATAAACGAGTTAAGTTATAAGGATGTGATATAGATCCGTTACTTTAGATAAGAAATGATGTTTCATCATGATGGGATTTGTTTTGACATTGGTGGATATGGGTTTTGGGTATTACAATTGATATCTATCTTAAGATGTGGTTGATCAAGGTCTGAGAGGTAATTAAAATACCCCAACTTGAACAACTACCGGATTATCCGAGGATGATATTAGTTGGTAATGGTAGAGGTTAAGAATAGTTTATCCCATGAGGCATAATAATGCAACGTTGATTACAGGGTTAGAGAATATATATTGGGATTCCCAAGGTAACAAAAATAATAAAGGGTAGGAATATAAGGTAATGTTTCTAAAGAAAAAGGGAATAAAAGGAGATTGTACACAAATATAATGGTATTTCTGAAGTAAAGAATGAGATATAGAATGGATTTTTATTCTAAAGGGAAATGTGGCTATTGTTTCAAGTAATGAAACAAGGGATATCGTAACATTGGTTTACGAAAGATAAGACGTATTGACTAACCAGTTAGATAATGAATGAGGTTATCACAAATGTTTTGTGAATAATAATAAATGGATATTGGATATGATTATAAGTAATTTTTCTGAGCATAAGAATAAAAGTGGTTTTGAGAATATGCGTAAGTTAAAATAAGTGATAAAAGCTATGTTTAAATTAGTGAGAATATTTGGAAAATCTAAATTAACTATTCGAAATTATTTAGGAGTTTAAATTTACATTTATTTAAATTTTCAGACCAAGTGATGCTGAGTACTGAACAAGTAAGTTCTATTTTATTTTACGGTTGAATGGATGTTTATTTGATAGTTAAATAACCGACTATCAAATCAGAGCTATATGATTATTGGTACGGAAAGACCGAGATCGAATTTATATTCGAAAACCATTCTGACCAACAAATACGAAAATATAGAAGATATCGGATAACGATCGAGATGGAGCATTTGAAGACCGTAGATCTTCATAGAACGGAAGAACCACTTACAATCTCAGATTCGACCCGGAGATATACTGGGGCTCTGTCGTGGTTGAAATCTATGGATTGCAAGGACTACTCGCCACTGATCCATGGGGTGATTCCTATATTGGATGCAGTATGAAGATGCCTTCGGTTCATCCTGTTCCTGGATGACTTGTATGGACGAATGTCTGACAAAGTATTTCCTGAAAACACGTGCGATGATTTTTACAAATATGCCGAGTTGGTGGCAAAGAGGGGCACTTCTTTAATACCCAGAGTATATTCATGGACGTCAATTAGTGATTTGACGGACCTAACAATGTGGCATTCAAAGTGAATGGTGGCCAGATGTTATAAAGGTAAACTCTAACCTCAAGCCTCATCAACTGGGAAATGACAAAAATCGGGCAGGTAGCATGGCTATGTGAGTCGCTCCCATTAGGGTGTATAATCACCTATCTAGAGAAATTCTTTTTTACTTCTTTAACCTATTTCAATACTGTCCCTTTTCGGGAAACGGTGGATAGTTCCCACCCATTGGTGATGTACATTCGTTACCCTCAAGCGAAATGAGTGGGCGGTCAGGTATGGGCCAGGTTGCAAGATGTTCTTGATGAACCCAGTGCATTTGCCTCTAGAGATACACTATCGGAAGGTGGTTCCATGCCTTGTCATAGTCGGAATCCAATCTCCAATAAGCGCCCGTGGTTTTTGATTGTATACTATGTATGTAGAGTGTGAGATGCAAGCGTTCTGCTAGATTCTATCTATTTGTATTTAGACACTATTATAATATCAGACAAGTATTGATTTCAAAAGTGTTTTGGGTTATAGTAAGGTAAAAACCGTCCATTTTTATGTGTGGGCTGGTCTTACTATTATCTTTTTCTTTCAAAAGGAATTTGAACTATAAAATCAATATGGATGTTATTTAAACTTAATGGGTTTCTCACTTTGGTTCACCAGACTGACACGTCGTTTGAAATGCTCGGGTTAGCCCGGTTTGCTGGTTCAGGTTATCAAACGCTGTGAAATCCAAGAACGAGCTGGAGAAGTTCAGTGTTATACCATTGTAACACCCCATGTCCGTTAATGTCACTCACAAAGGGAATGCATTAACTTCCATGAAGCATTATAAGTAAACAGAACATAATATTACAAGACAGATACATAAAGCAGTACTTGAAAATTTTATAACTTTATTACAGCAGAAACATAAATAAGTTTGGTTACATCTTTCAAAATCACAATACCAAAACCCAAGTACACAAGTATCAGTCTTATACAAAATCCTTCAGAATGCATAATTATAAAACCATAATCCCCAACATAAGCTGCCATGAAAAGATAGTATTAAAGCCAAGCAATACTTCAAGCACTTCAAGCGGAGAGAATCTGAATCAAGCTCCTAAGTTTCCACCTTAAGCACCTTAGAGGGGGGGGGGGGGGGGGGAAGGAAAGAAAAGGGGCGAAAACAAACGAGGTTAGACATAAAGTCTGAGTCCAGCGACTTTCAGCATATAAACAGATAATAGTATCATGACATGTAAGTAAAACTGGATGAGAGATAACAACAACAGGGGTAGTAGGTATGCTTAAGTTAAACAAAATGATATAGACCAAGATATGCTTCCTACCTATATCTTACTTCTCTGCACTAATACTAGAATAATAGGATTAGGTGTTACCCTAATGTCTAAACTGAAACAGAAACGAAAACAGAATAATCTTGCAGAAAAAGAATGCTAGTGGTGGGCCTTTACCACCCCAACAGAAAAAGAAGGTACAGAAACAGAATGCAAAGAACGGGCCTTTACCACCCCAACAAAAACAGATGGTACAGAGACAGAATGCTAAGAACGGGCCTTTACCACCCCAACAGAAACAGACGGTACAGAAACAGAATGCTAGTAATGGGCCTTTACCACCCCAATAGGCCTTTACCACCCTAACAGAAACAGACAAAACTAGGTGTACCCCTAATTCTACCCCAAAGCGGTCGGCTCCCTAAAACATAAATACCCTGTGTCGACCCCACAGTAGGGTGTATCACTCCCTAAAGTGGCAACCGACGGAGAGACATAGACCTATTTACAAAAGTCACGGCATCTTAACTTCCCCAGAGCAGACCGGATCCATGCACGCACATGGCCCGGTTGGAATGCGCCATCAACACCCCTCGCTATTATCAGAATGAACCTCTTATAATTAGTTCAGTAAGCGTGCTCGGATCCTACCTAGTGTTGGGTCATAGTTTTGATACCAGAAAAGAGTTACTGACTAATATGGGTCCCAGACAACAGATGACACAAGTAATTACCCCTCCTAACCTTGTGTCCCCAGACTAACATATTTCAGATTAACTTGTTTACAAATTTCAGATGTACAGAATTTAGATTAACTAGTTCTCAGATCAGACATACATGTTAACAAATTTTCAGACTAACAGATAAGATGTACAGATTTACAGACTTACAGATTGTTTCACCTAACCTTGTATTGGGCCTACAGATTCACGAAACGGGTTTATTAGATTCATCAATCCAGTTAATTTAACCCTACCCACCCAACACATTTTAGGCATCATATTTATCTTAAATTTGCATTAATTAATTATTAATTCACAGACCACTCACATTAGGTCGGTAGCTTGTGGCCGGTGGATGTGTCGGCCGGTTCCGGGCAGATTTCTGCGACAAGCCAGACCTAACCTCGTGTCTAAGCATCTTTTGATTAAGCCTACGACCTCTCACATTAGATTGACAGTTTGCGGTTGCTGGTTAAGCCGGTTGGGTCCGGGCAGGCTTCTACCGTAAACAGAGTCTAACCTCGTGTCTCAGCATTTTTAGCTAAAGTATTCATTCATAGATTATGCCAATACCAGACTAATTTTGTCTATTCAACCAATTAACTTCTTTACAAGTTATAGCAGATTATTCAAGGTTCTATTAACATGTTTTTCTCAACTTTAGATCAAGTCTGCAGATTACATACCCAAATCACAGTATTCAGTTCCAACAGATCTAGCGGATTGGGCAATTTAACAGATTTAAACATTTCTTAAAGTTCCACTGACATATCTTGCCTAATCATAAATTAAGCCCCATTTTACATGCCCAAATTATGGTCATAATTCACAATACAACATATGCCCAAATTTAGTTAAATTTTGCATAATACAGAATATTCTCTAAAAGCCCCAAATCATGATATACAATATGAATTATGCCAATTTATAGCCTTTGCTTTCAGCGTATGCCAAATATCAAAAATCCACTTTTAGGCGTATTCACATTTAATAGTTATCCTAATTTTAATGTAGATCTTTACGCCTAAGTTACATATCCCCCTTTTTTTTTGAAGTCATAGATCATGATATAAAATATGCCCAAACCTAGATCTTAAATTATAACATGCGTTTTGTCACCAAAATCAGATCTTTAATTATAACATGCATTATGTCCCCAAATTACAATTCATATGTTATCATAGCATAATTCTCCTTCTCCCAAATCATACACCGTCATGTACAGCATGCCCAGATCTAGATCTTAAATTACAATATATGTTGTGTTCTCAAATCAGTCATAAGTCAGCTATGTCCAATTATGCATCGTTCAATATTTTTCCCAAATTTTAGCGTTCGTGCGTTCATCTCTTATGAGAATTTGGCTCAGGCCCGTGATAGCTTGGGTGTAAAACAAAAAGGAAGAAAAGAGGGGAAAAGATACAGAACAGTCATAATAATATTAACAAGATAGATCCATAGAAAAACAGATCTGATAAACCAAAGTATGCATAACCTCAGATTCAGATTCACAAAAAGTTAAGATAATAATTAAATCTCATATCTAAAAATAACTGTACTCACAATCAAAAGGAAAATCTTGTTTTCTGGGATATGTATTCTGAAACTGAATAGCTATCCCTTGACGTAGATTATCGATTCTTTAATTAATATTTGATTCGTAGAAAATAGCCGTTGAAGTTGTTGAATTAGCCTTTGATTCCCTACATGAATTCTAACTTTATTCCACGAATAACTTGAGTTTAACGATGTCTTTGATTTATTTTTAGAGAAGGAGAGAGCAATGGAGGCTAGAGAATAGTGTAAGAGATTTAGGTTTTGGCTTAGGGATGTACTTATAGGAGAATAGAAGTGTTTAGGGCCTCAGATATCAACCTAGAACCAATTCGGACCATCAGAAGAGCCAAAACCATGTCACAAGCCAAAGAAAATCGGATCTGGGCCAAAACAGGTCGACCTGTAGGGGGGAGGTCGACCCCCAGGTAGACCTATGACCCAGGTCGACCCCCAGGTTGGCCTCCCTGGGTAGGTCGACCCCCAGGTCGACCTGCCTGGGTATTTTCCTATGTAAATTCTGAATTTTTGTTGAATCTTCCGAAGGCCATAACTTCTTCATACGAAGTCCGATTTACGCAAACTTGGACTCTATTCCAAGCAAAATTCCGAGACGAACGCAATGGCATAACCTGTTTCTCTTAATACTTCTTCTAAAAATTAAGTATTCTTTAATTCGTTACTTTAATGTTTACAGAAAATACGGGGTGTTACATTCTCCCATCCTTAAAGGATTTTGTCCCCGAAATCAAGTTAAGAAGAATGTGTCCTACCATCCAATCACCCATCTACTCAACCATCATCCATTGTCCTTAGAAAACTTCTAATGTTGTATGAACATATGCAAAAATGTGTGTGTATGTCTCTTATCTAATGCAAAAATGAGTGTGTATGTCTCTTATCTACTGATTTAGTTGATCTCCTTAATGCAAACTACGTCAGTGCCATGAGTCCATTATGTATGCAATTACCCTTATTTGATACACATCATTTCTATATGAGTGCATAACCATTCATCCAAATGCAACATCCATGTGAAGAGTCAATCATTTTGCATCCACAAAAATTGAAAAAAAATGCACACACATCCATATGCAGTATGAAAGTGTTTTTGAGCCGATCTAGTGCCTAGTGTGTATATACGCATCCACGAGAAACCACTAGCAACCACTTACATCCATTTGCAACCATCAAACATAAAATGTCTCAAACACATGTTTACATCCATTAGTTTCTACCTAAAGGTCGAAGACTCGATTGATAGGATACAGCCGAGTGATAGAAGCAAGTACAATTAAAACAAAAGCTCTGTTCCCATTAGACATTGGTTAAGAGAATAATTCCCTAAGTATCAACCCCGAAGACTGAAATCAACATCAGATTAACACTCAGAGAATTACTCCCATTAAACAATGTCAAAACTGGAAATCTACTTCACGTTTCGAGTAAAAAACCCTAACCTTATCAGAAATATTCAGATACTTACAGACTACTGGTACAGATCAGATTATCAAATGATTTTTAGGAAATGAAGCATGATAAAACCCCACCATACCTCACAAAACCCAGAATGTATGCATCATAGTCAACTTAACGCCTAACACAGATACCCTCAAACACCAACTTTTCACAAACAGATGAGTCGTAACCCTTATGGGGTTTGAGACTATAGCGGGATCAGAAACAAGACCAGTATTAAAGTGCAGAGTCTCAATTACAGAAACAAAATGCAAGAATCAAAAAGAGTTTTTACTCCATAACCAGACAAGGAAATTAAACCTTCTACAGAAAATTTCCTATTACTATCCTATCCACTAGCCTCGAGAGCATTCGCCTGTCCTCCAGAAGTAAGTCCTGTCCTTTGCCCTTGCCCTCGTTTCTTTGGGCAATCCCTAGTGAAGTGTCCCATTTCGCCACAGTTGAAGCAAGTGCCCTTCCTCTTTCTGCAATCCTTGTTCAGATGAGTCAAGCTTCCACAAGTAAAACACTTTTTCTCCTTCTAATCTTCAGACTTTCCATCCTTCTTTTGTGCCTCCTTTTTGGGCCACTCTTTCTTGTTCTGTGGCCCTTCGAGCTTTTCATCTTTCTTCTCACTTTTGGCTTCCTCTTTATGCATCAACGCCATGTCAACCAATCTCTCATAAGTCGCACCCATAGGTATACGGGTCATAGCTAGTCTGTGTAGTGGCTTATTCAACCCTTTAACGAAGCGGAGAGCCTTCTTATGTGGAGTGTTTACTAACTCCAGTCCGAATCTGGCCAGTTGATTGAATTGATTGACGTATTCCTTGACCGATAGGCTTCCCTGTTTGAGAGCTAAGAACTTCTCCATCTATAGGCTTCGTTCAGCTTGTGAGAGAAATTTCATTTCAAACCTCATTCTAAAATCCTCCCATGTTTCAATTGGTCTCTCAGCATTGGTAACCTCCCACCAATAAGAAGCTTCGTCTCTAAGCAACCATACGGCCAAATGTATCTTCCGCCTATCATCCACCTCGAAGATAACGAACAAATCCTCAGTTTCTTTGAGCCAGTTCCTTGCTTCCACGAATGATTCAGTTCCATTAAAGTCCTTTCCACCCATGGCTCGAAAGTCTGTATAGTTGGGAAAGTATTTGCACGAGGAGGAGGAGGAACCGCTGCAGCTAGGGGAGGAGGGACGTCTGCTGGGCCTGCATCGTTAGCCCTAGCTTCTAGGTATCTTCTGAACCATCCAGGTACCTGTATGCCCTCTGGAAGGTTAAGATCCCTAGACATGCTGAAACGAAAGAAAAGGGATTCAAAACGGAGAAAAGATAGATATCTGGCTTTTGGGGATTATGTTTTTCAAAATAAACTTTACTTTTGAAAATACCTCTTTTTTTTAAAAGCTTTTTGAAAATAGTTTTTAAAAACTTTTTATCAAATCTGGTAACCTTCAGCTCTGATACCAAGTGTAACACCTCATGTCTGTTAATGTCACTCACAAAGGGAATGCATTAACTTCCATGAAGCATTATAAGTAAACAGAACAGAATATTACAAGACAGATACGTAAAGCAGTACTTGAAAATTTTATAACTTTATTACAACAGAAACAGAAATAAGTTTGGTTACATCTTTCAAAATCACAATACCAAAACCCAAGTACACAAGTATCAGTCTTATACAAAATCCTTCAGAATGCATAATTATAAAACCATAATCCCCAACATAAGCTGCCATGAAAAGATAGTGTTAAAGCCAAGCAATACTTCAAGAACTTCAATCAGAGAGAATCTGATTCAAGCTCCTAAGTTTCCACCCTAACCACCTGGGGGGGGAACGGAAAGAAAAGGGGAGAAAACAAATGAGGTCGGACATAAAGTCTGGCGAGTCCAGTGACTTTCATCATATAAACAGATAATAGTATCATGACGTGTAAGTAAAACTGGATGAGAGATAACAACAACAGGGGTAGTAGGTATGCTTAAGTTAAACAAAATGATATAGACCAAGATATGCTTCCTACCTATATCTTACTTCTCTGCACTAATACTAGAATAATAGGATTAGGTGTTACCCTAATGTCTAAACTGAAACAGAAACGAAAACAGAATAATCTTGCAGAAAAAGAATGCTAGTGGTGGGCCTTTACCACCCCAACAGAAAAAGAAGGTACAGAAACAAAATGCAAAGAACGGGCCTTTACCACCCCAACAGAAACAGACGGTACAGAGACAGAATGCTAAGAACGGGCCTTTACCACCCCAACAGAAACAGACGGTACAGAAACAGAATGCTAGTAATGGGCCTTTACCACCCCAATAGGCCTTTACCACCCCAACAGAAACAGACAAAACTAGGTGTACCCCTAATTCTACCCCAAAGCGGTCGGCTCCCTAAAACATAAATACCCTGTGTCGACCCCACAGTAGGGTGTATCACTCCCTAAAGTGGCAATCGACGGAGAGACATAGACCTATTTACAAAAGTCACGGCATCTTAACTTCCCCAGAGCAGACCGGATCCATGCACGCACATGGCCCGGTTGGAATGCGCCATCAACACCCCTCGCTATTATCAGAATGAACCTCTTATAATTAGTTCAGTAAGCGTGCCCGGATCCTACCTAGTGTTGGGTCATAGTTTTGATACCAGAAAAGAGTTACTGACTAATATGGGTCCCAGACAATAGATGACACAAGTAATTACCCCTCCTAACCTTGTGTCCCCAGACTAACATATTTCAGATTAACTTGTTTACAAATTTCAGATGTACAGAATTTAGATTAACTAGTTCTCAGATCAGACATACATGTTAACAAATTTTCAGACTAACAGATAAGATGTACAGATTTACAGACTTACAGATTGTTTCACCTAACCTTGTATTGGGCCTACAGATTCACAAAATAGGTTTGTTAGATTCATCAGTCCAGTTAATTTAACCCTACCCACCCAACACGTTTTAGGCATCATATTTATCTTAAATTTGCATTAATTAATTATTAATTCACAGACCTCTCACAATAGGTTGGTAGCTTGTGGCCGCTGGAAGTGCCGGGCGGTTCCGGGCAGACTTCTGCCACAAGCCAGACCTAACCTCATGTCTAAGCATCTTTTGATTAAGCCTACGACCTCTCACATTAGACTGACAATTTGCGGTTGCTGGTTAAGCCGGTTGGGTCCGGGCAGGCTTCTACCGCAAACAGAGTCTAACCTCGTGTCTCAGCATTTTTAGCTAAAGTATTCATTCACAGATTATGCCAATATCAGACTAATTTTGCCTATTCAACCAATTAACTTCTTTACAAGTTATAGCAGATTATTCAAGGTTCTATTAACATGTTTTGCTCAACTTTAGATCGAGCCTACAAATTACATACCCAAATCGCAGTATTCAGTTCCAACAAATCTAGCGTATTGGGCAATTTAACAGATTTAAATATATATTAAAGTTTTATTAACATATCTTGCCTAATCATAAATTAAGCCTCATTTTACATGCCCAAATTATGGTCATAATTCACAATATAACATATGCCCAAATTTAATTAAATTTTGTACAATACAGAATATTCTCTAAAAGCCCCAAATCATGATATATAATATGAATTATGCCAATTTATAGCCTTTGCTTTCAACATATGCCAAATATCAAAAATCCTCTTTTAGGCGTATTCACATTTAATAGTTATCCTAATTTTAATGTAGATCTTTATGCCTAAGTTACATATCCCTTTTTTTTAAGTCATAGATCATGATATAAAATATGCCCAAACCTAGATCTTAAATTATAACATGCATTTTGTCACCAAAATCAGATCTTTAACTATAACATGCATTATGTCCCCAAATTACAAGTCATATGTTATCATAGCATAATTCTCCTTCTCCCAAATCATACACCATCATATATAGCATGCCCAGATCTAGATCTTAAATTACAATATATGTTATGTTCTCAAATCAGTCATAAGTCAGCTATGTCCAATTATGCATCGTTCAATATTTTTCCCAAATTTTAGCGTTCGTGCGTTCATCTCTTATGAGAATTTGGCTCAGGCCCGTGGTAGCCTGGCTATAAAACAAAAAGGAAGAAAAGAGGGGAAAAGATACAGAACAGTCACAATAATATTAACAAGATAGATCCACAGCAAAACAGATCTGATAAACCAAAGTATGCATAACCTCATATTCAGATTCACAAAAATGTCAAGATAATAATTAAATCTCACATCTGAAAATAACTGTACTCACAATCAAAAGGAAAATCTTGTTTTCTGGGATCTGTATTCTGAAACTGAATAGTTATCCCTTGACGTAGATTATCGATTCTTTAATTTAGATTTGATTCGTAGAAAATAGCTGTTGAAGTTGGTGAATTAGCCTTTGATTCCCTACTTGAATTCTAACTTGATTCCACGAAGAACTTGAGCATAACGACGTCTTTGATTTATTTTTAGAGAAGGAGAGAGCAATGGAGGCTAGAGAATAGTGTAAGAGATTTAGGTTTTGTCTTAGGTATGTATTTATAGGAGAATAGAAGTGTTTAGGGCCTTAGATCCTAGAACCAATACGGACCATCAGAACAGCCAAAACCACGTCACAAGCCAAAGAAAATCGGATCTGGACCAAAACAGGTCGACCTGTAGGGGAAGGTCGTCCCCCAGGTCGACCCCCTGGTCGATCTATGACCTAGATCGACCCCCAGGTTGACCTCCCTGGGTAGGTCGACCCCCAGGTTGACCTGCCTGGGTATTTTCCTATGTAAATTTTGAATTTTTGTTGAATCTTCCGAAGGCCATAACTTCTTCATACGAATTCCGATTTACGCAAACTTGGACTCTATTCCAAGCAGAATACTGAGACGAACGCAATGGCGTAACCCGTTTTCCTTAATTCTTCTTCTAAAAATTAAGTATTATTTAATTCGTTACTTTAATGTTTACAGAAAGTACGGGGTGTTACAACCGTTATCATTCCTCTGTGTGATATATATATGAGGACAGGCTATTATAACTATCCAGATTTATTGATGTACTCTGATGATTGTAAGTTATTTCAAGCTCTCAATAAAGTTACTTCTATATTATATTTTGTTCCACAGCGATGTGAGACTCTGATTCAGTTATGTTGGTTCTTCTGCTTCTTCTATTCTAATATTTCTTTCTTTCTTATCTCACCCTCTAATTTCTTTCTAATAACATTCGGGATATTCGGTACTCGAGTTGGGACACGGGATGCAATTATGTCAAAAATTCGAGCGTCGAATTTTCTGGAACGTCACAGTGGTATCAGAGCTATGGTTTAGTAATAACCTTGGCTCTGTGGCGTAACTCGATAGAGATGGGGTTAATAACACCCTAGATTGAGTTTGAGTGTATATATATGAGAGCGTATTTGTAAATTCTATATAAAAATGTTTTATATTGTGTTATTTGATCAGTTCGATTTTGAACTAGCAACTGACACAATAATGTTACATAAAGATGGTCAGATGAGATAATTTTGGCCATAGTATATTTTGTATAGGAAAGGAATAATTTTATGATTGATTTTGAGTTGTTTGATTTAGTAGAATCAAATTCGAATTAGATTATGAATTGGAATGGTCTAATATTACCAGAATTTTTCATATATGAAATTAGAAAGAGAAAATGGATAATATTTGAAATAGAAATCAAAATTTGAGTTTGAAATGGCAGTGCGTAAATTAGAAAAGTAAATAGTTAACTGAATATGAGTTTGAAACTTATTGTGGTTAAGAATTGGATATAAAAATTAATATTTAGGGTTTGGAAATAAAAGTTGTTTGATTTGGTTAAATGGATTGTGTATTGTTGATTGGGTGTTGGTAAGACGGATTGAATAAATTCATCAAATGATTAAATAAATAGGAGATAAATAAATTGAAAACGAAGATAATAGAATCCAATATAATAAATTTGAATAAAATCAAATATGAAATGAAATTAGAAGGATTTAACCCTGTAATGGTTATTGTTTATCGAGCTAAGTGCAGGATGAAAATGAAAAGACCTGCTAATTGCTTTGGAATTTGAGTTTGGTTGCCCGACAAACCGGTAAACCTTAATATTGTTGGTTAATGATTTGATTTTATACCCCGGAATTGGGTAGCCATTTGGGTTTGTTCTCTTTTGGGATGTGTGGGGCCCAGAGTGGCGGATGTAGTTGGTCTGATCGAGCAATGCTGTGGAAATACTAACGATTTTTTCGTAAATTTATATAACTTGGAATTTATAATAATACCATACAAGTGTATGTTCTATAACCTCTAGAATTAAGTCTGTCAATGGATACCCGAACAATCCGAATACTTAGGGGAGGAAATTGCCAACCCTTGGTTCATCGCTATCTATATAAACTGTTCCTTCTTATGGTTACCTTATCTTAGGTAATTCTGTTTTCTGATATTCTTACACCTCTTCTTGGGATAAACATGTTAGAGGAAGAGAAATTAGAGGAAGAATGCTTAATTTTAAGTGGAGAACACTTTGTATTTCTCATGCGTTCATCACAACAAAATGACCACATACTTATAGTGGTTACATATCCTTACAAATAAACACAACCCTTCGAATGGACACGACTCTTCACTTAATGGACATGACCCTTCGTTGAACTGACATGACTATTCATTGATCTGACTATTTATTTTAAAAGACACCAACATTAATTATTTAATAAGAAAATAATTCAAATTATATTTCAACACTCCCTCCTAATTTGATTTTTTTTTCTTACTCCAAGCATAGCTCTCATCTTTCGAAAATCTTTAATCTTCAATGGCTTGGTAAAATATTTGCTACTTGATCTTGCGATTTCACATACTTCAGCTCCACTTCCTCGTTGGCAATGCATTCCCGAATAAAATGATATCTCATGTCGATATGTTTGCTTCGATCATGAAATATCGGATTCTTTGCAAGTGCTTGTGCTGATTTATTATCAATGCAGATTTCAGTAGCTCCTTTTTGTGGCAAATGAAGTTCTTTCAATAGCTTTCTTAACCATAAATCATGACATGTACTTGAACTTGCAACAACATATTCAGATTCACAGGTTGACAACGTGACAATAGATTGCTTCTTTGATAACCAAGAAATAGCACAATTACCAAGGAAGAATACATACCTCGTTGTACTCTTTCTATCATCTATGTCACCAACAAAATCACTATCGCAAAATCCATGCAACATAAGATCATTGGATAAGGAATAAAATATTCCAAAATCAAGCATTCCTTTAATGTAACGAAGAATTCGCTTAGCAGCAGTCATGTGAGCAAAAGTAGGAATCTCCGTGAACCGGCTCATCATTCCAACCACATAAAGTATGTCGGGCCTTGTACTTGTCAAATATCTCAAACTTCCCACGAAACTCTTGTAAGGAGTAGGATTTACCTTTTCTCCATCTTTAAACTTGAATAATTTCATTCCAGCTTCAAGGGTGTATTCGCAGGATTGCAATCAATCATCTTAAACATTTTCAACACTTCCTTTGCATAACCTGTTTGAGAAAGAAATATACCTTCCTCCATTTGTTTCACTTCCAATACCAAATAATAAGCCATTTGCCCCAAATCTGTCATCTCAATTCTACCATCATGCAACTTTTAAATTCATCAAAAAAGTCGGGATTATTGCCCGTGAAAATGAGATCATCAACGTAAATGCAAACATAACATCTCCATTATTGTGAAACTTAGAATATAAAGCATGCTCATTTAAGCAACGAACAAACCCGTGATCTTGAAAGTATTGGTTGATGCGTTTATTCCATGCTCGTGGGGCTTGTTTCAATCCATACAACGATTCCTTGAGTTTCAACACCTTCTTTTCATTCCCTTCAGTTATGTAGCCTAACGGTTGATCAACATAAACCTCTTCTTCAAGATATCCATTCAAAAAGGCCGTCTTGACATCCATTTGGTAAAATTTCCATTTCTTTTGAGCAGCGAGAGAAATCAACAAGCGAATAGTCTCCATCCGTGCAATTGGAGCAAATACTTCATCATAATCAACTCCTTGCTTTTTTTTATAGCCCTTCGCCACAAATCTTGCTTTATATTTCTCCACCTCTCCTTTTGCATTTCTTTTCACCTTGTATATCCATTTAACGCCAAAGGATTCATGACCTTTGGGAAGAGAAGTCAATTCTCATGTGTCATTCTTTTCAATGGATTTAATTTCTTCGTCCATAGCGTCTCTCCACCTCTTGTCTTGCACGACTTCTTGAAAATTCAGTGACTTGCTATCTGCAAAAAGACATTAGAGTTCATTATTATTTAGAATAATTTCTTCAGTTCTTTCGTATATATCAGCAAGGGATTTCATCCTCGGCGGTCTTTCATTTGATCCTTCAAAATCTGGAGTTGGAGATGAAGGTTCTTGTATAGTTTCAACATTCTCCGATTTTTTATCATCATCAGAAATATGGAAGAAAATTAAATGTTCTCTCTTGCTGTCCATCCCAATCCAAAGTTGCTCCTTCATCGAACTCGACATCACGACTTACCACCACTTTGCCATTGTTTGGATTATACAACCTGTATCCTTTGGAATGATAATTATATCCAACAAAAGCATACTTGGCACTTCAATCATCTAGCTTTGGGCGCTCTTGTTATGGAACTTGAGCATAAACGATGCCTCCAAAGACTCGCAAATGATGGACACTTGACCTTTTCCATTCCATGCTTTATTTGATCTTTGACATTCACAGTTGGAGAGCGATTTGACAAATATACCGCATAAGAAACGACTTCAGCCCAAAACTCCTTTGGCATATTTTTGATTTTAAGCATACACCTTGCCATATTAAGAATTGTTCTATTTTTCCTCCCTACCACACCATTTTGCTGAGGTGATCTAGGAACAATGAGAGGATGACGAATTCCATGCAGTGCACAGAAATCATTGAATTTCTTTGATCTGAACTCGCCTTCCCGATCAGACCTCAATGACTTGATATTATAGCCACTTTCCTTCTCAACACGCATCTTAAAATTTTTGAATGTGGTGAAAGCTTCAGATTTCTGTTTGAGAAAATAAACCCATGTTTTTCTGCTATAATCATCAATAAAGAGTATAAAATATTATTTTTACCAAAAGATGATGGACCCGCAAATATCCGTATGCACCAATTCAAGTGGCTTAGAGGCTCTTGATGTTGCTTTCTTTGGAAAACTTTTCCTTGCATGTTTGCCAAGAAGACATGCTTCACAAAAATGATTTTGATTTCCAATTGCAGGCATCCCCTTTACCATCATATTTTCTCCCATTGCTTTCAATGATCCAAAGTTTAAGTGTCCAAATCTCATGTGCCAACATCACATCCTGCACATTAACCTTCAAACATCTTAATTCAACAGTTTGGACATTCAATTTGAACATCCGACTCCGTGACATGCCCACCTTTGCAATCAAGTTATTATTTCTATCTTTAAGCTAAAGGTAATTATCATTCATCAAAACTTCATAACCATTCTCAAAAAAATGTCCAAGACTAAGAATATTACTTCTTAGTTTAGGAACATAATAAACATTAGAGATCAATTTATGGCCACCATTCTTTGAAGAGATGGGAATTGTACCTTTACCTTCAATGTGAATTTTCGATGAATCTCCAGAAGAAATATTGCCTTTCACCTTGTCGTTGATCTCCACAAATTTTTCCTTGTATCAGCACATATGATTGCTAGCACCATTATCCAAATACCACGAGCTTCCAACTTCCTTTTCTTTCTTTTTCTCAGTTAGCAACAAGGTGGACTCTTCAACTTCTTGGTTATCATTAACAAGATTGGCTCTTTCTTCAATATTAGCAGCTTCTTGACATTCCCATGAATAATGACCAAATCGATGACATTTATACATTCAATTTTGGACTTGTCATACCTTCTATCATTTGATCTTTGATAATTTCCACGACCTCGTCCTCGACTCCTTTCACGGCCTCTAAAATATGAAGGATTTCTCTCATCGTTATTTGAACTTTCACCATTACTTCTTTCTTGTTCACGGCCTAGTCTTCCACGTCCTCTTCCTCGTCCATATCCACGTCCTCTTCCTCTAAAGTACTGCTTTTCTCCTTCTTCATTTTTCACAGTTGCTTTAGTTTTAAGAACTTGCTCCTGTGGTTCTTATTGTCTTCTATTAATTTTCTCTTCTTGAGCACGTAAAGAACCTTCCAATTCTTTTACTGTCATTTCTTCGAGGTCCTTTGTTTCTTCAATGACGCACACAATATAATCGAACTTCGGTGTCAAAGAAGAAGAATCTTCTCCACCACACGAACGTCTGCAATTTTTTCTCCATAGCCTCTTGATTGATTCACATTCGCCTTCACCCTTGTACAGTAATCTGAAATCGATTTGGATTCACTCATCTTCATTGCTTCGAACTCACTCCTTAGTGATTGAAGCTTAACTTTCTTTACTTTATCAACTCCTTGAAAAGATTTTTGCAAATTTTCCCAAGCTTCTTTTAAGTGGATACATCTGCTATTTTTTCGAACATTGAATCATCCAAACATTGATGGATGAGGTCGAGTGCATATTGTTCTTTTTTCTTCGTCTTTGCTAATGCTTCCTTCTCTGCTCGAGATAATGCAGTTTCATTTTTTGGCTTGTTGTAACCTTTATCTACGATCTCCCACACATCTTGTCCGCCAAGCAAAGCTTTCATTCGAAGACACCATTTTACATAATTTTCTTTTGTGAGACGAGAATATTAGAAGGATAACATTTCATTATTTGTCATTTTATCACACGTTCACTAACCTTGCTCTGATACCACTTTGTTAGAGGAAGAAAAATTAGAGGAAGAGTGCCTAATTTTAAGTGGAGAACACTTTGTATTTCTCTTGCATTAAACACAACAAAATGACCACATATTTATATAATTACATATCCTTATAAATAGACACAATCC
Source organism: Allium sativum (assembly GCA_030737875.1). Taxonomy (NCBI): domain Eukaryota; kingdom Viridiplantae; phylum Streptophyta; class Magnoliopsida; order Asparagales; family Amaryllidaceae; genus Allium; species Allium sativum. The sequence goes on along the minus strand of CM060909.1, from coordinate 721,537,310 downwards.
TTCGAATGGACACAACTCTTCATTTAAAGGACACTCGTTGAGCTGACATGACTATTCATTGAACTGAGGTGGCTATTCATTTTAAACACCAACATTAATTATTTAATAAGCAAACAATTCAAGTTGTATTTCAACAGAACATACCCTCTGACATTGTCAAAGTAAAAGTCCCAGTAATATATGACCATTCAGTTTAGCTACTGACGTCGACCAAATGCAAGCTTTTGTTCGTGAAGAATCTATTCCTTTTGTAAGGGAGCATTGTGGTCCGATGTACTCTTTCTCTTTTCTTTTATTTCTCCTTTTCTTTTTCGATGCATGACCTCCGGGTTGAAAAACAATCGGCCTTTCTTAATATTCAGTTACATATTTAAAACATACATGAGTGCAGTGGTGAAAAGATTCTGAAAATTGATAAAAAAAGCATTTCCATTAATTATGATGATAGTTATACAAATATATTTTATTATAAGGTGATGATAAGAACTGATATGAAATCATGTAAATGCTTATTTGAAAACTATAATTACACGTAAATCATGTTAAATTTTCAGATAGTTTTATCAAATGGGGAACTGTTGCTTGCAAACTACCCTTGCATATTTGCCTTGCAACTCGATCACTAAGCATAAGATAATGATTACAATGTGCTTAAGAAAACATATGCCTTCGATGTTGTTTCATGAACAAGCTCATTATTACGGTATGAGTATGGGTTCTGCAATTTGACCTAGCAGGCTAGCGACTACAGTTCTGTCTTACCTAATATTCTCACGTGCATGGTTTTAACTAAGTCATTAAACTATCAAGATCAGGGAACATGAGACCTTTATTATAGAATGTTCATCGTTATTTAATTCTTGGGTTAAAATTTTCAAAGTCATAAACCGTACATGTCATGATAGTAGTTTCACCCTTAGTAAATAAGGAATATAATTCTGCATCATTTGTGCACAATGTTGATAAGCTCGAGATAATTTAAATATTTTGGTATGTGAGCAAATCGTTTCTACCTGAGTTTTTTTTTTTACCAAGAGTTAATTTATCAATATTCAGCTTTTGATGTGGGTAATGAAGACAATAAAGCCGTTACAATGGAGTCGTTAATCTCATGCATACTTGGTATATTTAATACTAGCTGTTAGGCTCATACATACTAGGTATATTTAATACTAGCCGTTAGGCTCATACATATTTGGTATATATTATACTAGCCGTTGGACTCATAGCACTATATATATGTGCTCTTTGTATCATATTTTTGTATCAATAAAATTACAATTGTTCCTCACTAATAACTCTCCTCCTCATCTCTTAATATGGTATCAGAGCCTTAATGCCGAAAGGCTTATTCTCTATCAAAAGTGTTGATCACAAACACCAACTCTGTAGTGCCAAACCTCTTTCAACCTTCATTCTTTTCTGGATCTCTACATGCTGCCATGAGCTTTATCACGTTACGTTGATACAAGTGAGACAAAAAAGGCTGCAACTATAAGTAAACTGCCTCGTCATATTCTCATATCTAATGGCCAATGATTCCGGCGCCACATCAGCTGTATCAACAAGCGCCATCAACAACACCCCACCAAACCATCATAACCTGATCAAACTAAAAGGTCAAATCATTACTACATCGTTGGATGAGGATAACTATATACTATGGAAATACCAAATTGAAATTGCGTTAAAGGGCTATGGACTACAAGAGTATGTCAATGGAACCATAACTATACCTCCAGTGATGATAACAGACCAAGATGGCAATCTCTCACCGAACCCTGACCACGTCAAATTTCAGAAACAGGATAACCTGTTATCATCATGGCTGCTATCGTCGATAAGCCCGAGTTCGTTACCACAGATAGTAGACTGCAACACATGTCATGAAATATGGACCACGGTGCAACAGATTTTCAGTTCATAATCAGCTGCTAGAATCATGCAATATAGGAGGGAATTACAAAATTCTAGAAAAAAGGAGGCAAGCATGAAAGAGTACTTAGGAAAAATTAAAAAGCTATGTGACAAACTAAATGCTGTTGGCCATAAGATCAGCGACAGTGAGCAAATCCTATTTATTATTAGTGGATTAGATGAAGAATACGAATCTCTAGTAATTGTGTTAGCCACACAACAAACCTGACTTACAGTTCGTTCGATCAGCACTCCTCGCTCATAAAGGAAGAATCGACCAAAGAAAAACAACACAAAATAAGTTCTCTGACAACTATGCCACAGTCAGAAGTAAGCATATACAAGGAGATAACAATAACTATCGTGTGAAATGTCAAATATGCCAAAAGTTTGGTCACATGGCGAACAAATGTTACTTCAGGTATAATTCAGACACAGACGGACAACAGGCAAGCCAAAATTAGTCTTCACAAAAAAGAGCACAAGCAAATATGGCAACAACAGGGAATTCAACTCAAAATTATAATGACGCAAACCAAAGACATAATGCTGCAGATGACGATGAAGTAAAAAATGAAGACAATGGCTTCGAAGAATGGTACCCTGACTCATAAGCGACTCACTACATAACTAGCAATCTTCAGAATTTAAACATTGGGAGCAGAAATTACTCAGGTATGAGGAATTTTCATATGGGTAATGGTAGTACTGCTAGTATCACACACATAGGCAAAGGGACAAATTTTGGGAAAAGACAACTCAAATTAAACAATCTTCTTAGGGTACCCATGATTAATAAAAATTTGTTAAGTGTATCAAAATTTGCCAACGACAATAATGTTTATTTTGAATTTCATCTTAGGTTTTTCTTAGTTAAAGATTCCCTAAATCATGAAATATTACTTCAAGGTAACCTATACGATGGTTTATACAAATTCAACAGCTTGAAAACTGCAAACTCAAGTAGAGAATTCTGGTGCAATAATGTAGATGCTAGTAGTGGCAATGACTGTATTAGAAATAGCTGCTATAACGTTGATTACGACAATAATAGCAGTAAATGTAACGTGATTAATTCTTGGCATGTAAAATTAGGACATCCTAATATGGAAACTATTAAGAATGTTCTGCGTAATAATAACATTCATTATAAAAATATACCTATCAAACACACATGCACACACTGCCAACTCGGTAAGAGCCACAAGCTCCCTTTTAGTGATTCTGAAACCAGCTATAATGAGCCATTGGAGCTTATAGCCGCTGATTTGTGGGGACCCGCGCCTCTAAATTCATATCAGGGACACAGGTATTATCTTTCTTTTGTGGATGCTTATTCTGGATATACATGGATATGCATGCTGAAACTAAATCAAAAGCTTGCAATACAGTTATGCAATTTATAACTCATGTCGAAAAACAAACGAACAATACTGTCAAGGTTGTTCAGACAGATGGTGGAGCTGAGTTTAAAGCTCTAACTAATTACTTTCTCAAAAGAGGGATCAAACATAGATTAACTTGCCCTCATATGTCTGAACAAAACAGTTTAGTCGAAAGAGAACATCGACATATAGTAGAGACTGGTCCAACTTTGTTATCACAAAGCTCATTACCCATGAAATATAGGAATGAAGCTTTCTACACATCTGTATTTCTCATTAACAAGTTGCCAACCAAAGTCTTAAACAATAAAAGTCCTCATGAAATGATATATAGTGTTAGACCAGAATATGGTTTTTTGAAAGCCTATGGGTGTCTATATTTTCCATGTTTGAGAGACTATAACAATCATAAACTAAGTATGAGATCAAGCCTATGCACACTAATTGGGAACGCACAAAACCAAAAAGGCTTTAAGTGCATGGACAAAAATGGAAAAATATATGTTTCTTGACATGTGATATTTGATGAAAACATGTTTCCTTATCCAGAAAAGCAAATCGACAAAAAGGATGGGGAAAAAAGCATAAGTAATAACATACGGTTCGAGCCATTCATTATTGAACCACCTTCAATTGATAGAAATGAAGAGCAACAACACACATGCAATTTAAACACATAGGAGGAAACTATGGACTGAACAAATGAGCAACCAATGAGACACACAATGACTCAGAAGATACAAACATACATCAATCAAATCACAACATGCAATATAGTGAAGATACAGAAAACAACAACCATGATGACACTACCAACAACAATGATACACAGTAGCAGACACCACCACAATCAACTGAACATCACATGATCACCAGGTCAAAGAGAGACATCTTCAACCCAAAGTATACAATATTTCTGCCAGTGAGATCGAACCATTGAATTTCACTTAGGCCATAAAATCAAATAAATGGAAGGAGGCAATGGACACTGAATATAAAGCTCTCACAAGAAACAACACTTGGAGCTCAATAACTCAACCAAAACACAAAAATGTGATTGGTTGTAGGTGGACACACAAAATAAAAAGAAAAAAGAAGGATCTATTGACAAATACAAAGCCATAATAGTTGCAAAAGGTTACGCACAACAATTTGGTTTTGATTTCACCGAAACTTTTTCCCTAGTCATAAAACCCACAACCATCAAAATTATACTGACCATTTCTCTAAACAAAGGATTGAATGTGAGGCAACTAGACTTCAACAATGCTTTTTTGAATAGGGAATTGACTGAAAAGGTATACATGCAACAACCTGAAGGATATGGCACTGGTGATAAAGTATGCAAACTACACAAAGCAATATATGGCTTAAAACAAGCTTCGAGAGCTTGGTATGAAAAGCTAAAGTCAACTTTGTCTAACATGGGTTTCTCACAAATTAAATCGGACAATTCTCTATGTATGAAGAAGGGCATACAGGGAACTGTATTCATTCTAGTATACGTTGACGACATGCTAATAACAGGAGACAACATCGAAGAAATCAACAAAACCGTACACAAACTGGATCAAAATTTCGCCATTAAAGACTTGGGGGAACTAAAAAAATTTCTTGGAATACAAGTGATTAGGAAAAACAATGGTGAATTAATATTATTCGAACAAAATTATATCACTGAAATACTGCAAAGGACAAATATGCACAAGGGGAACCCATTACCTACGCCTATGATTAGTAACCTAAGACTATCTAAGCACAAAGGAGAAGCTATCGACAATGCCAAACAATATAGAAGCATAATAGGAGCATTACAATACGCAACTATTACACGACCAGACATGCTACAACGTTAATAAACCCAGTCAATACATGCAGAACCCTTTATCAGAATATTGGATGACATTAAAGAGAGTGTTACGATACTTACAAGGCACAAGACATTACGGCATACGCCTAAATTCAGAAAAGGAACTTAACATAGAGTGCTTTAGCGATGCCGATTGGGCAAACAATATTGACGATTGAAAGTCTATCTCAGGATACTGCGTTTACCTCGGTTCCAGTATCATTTCCTGGTGTACGAAGAAACAACTGACCACCTCCAGATCTAGCATTGAGGCGGAGTACCGTGCACTGGCAAGCGCTGCAACTAAAATCACGTGTATTGAATCACTGATGGAGGAGCTTGGTTTCACTTTAAGATGAAAGTCGGTCATTTGGTGCGATAATAAGAGCACAGTATCTTTATCTCTAAATCATATTCAACATTCAAGGATGAAACATCTTGAAATTGATCTCCACTTTGTGAGAGAAAGAACGCAATCAAGAAGACTTGCAATATGTCATGTGCCCGCATACTATCAGAGAGAAAATGCTCTCACATAGGCCCTTTCGACTAAGAATTTTATCAGAATGAGAGAGGAACTTCGCGTTATCAGTGGAGGCAGAAGCTAGAATGAAAAAGGAAACCCTAGTTCGAACTAAGGGGGCATAATGAAGACAATAGAGCCGTTAGGCTCATGCATAATTGGTATATTTAATACTAACCGTTAGGCTCATACATACTTGGTATATTTAATACTAGTCGTTAGGCCCATACATATTTTATACTAGCCGTTGGGTTCATAGCACTATATATATGTGCTCTTTGTATCATATTTTTGTATCAATAAACTTACATTTGTTCCTCACTAATAACTCTCCTCCTCATATCTTAACAGTGGGTTGAACCGTCAAATATTCTTTACGAAAAGGAAAAATAAATTAAAAAGTATGATGAAAATGCATGGGCTTAGGGATGGACCATAGTGGATTGGATAATAGCTTATGCTTACCTCGTTTTCCTATCAAAAAGGATGGACCATACTACGTAATTTCTATCATATATTAATTGACTCTTGTTGTCTTAATTTTTTTGCGATATAGCTAGATAAAAAGTCAAAAAGGGCATGCATAAGCATCTCTAAAGTAGGATTAAAGTTCCTATCTGATCTCTCAATGATAGCAAGGTTCCCTTAGGCGTCTTACGCATGATCAAAGTTCCATTCAGGCCTCAAATGTTAGAGTAAATTTGCGTTCGAATCTCTACGGCACGAGTAAGGCTCCATTCATTATCAAATTTTAGTATATACAACAATGCATATTTTTTCTTTCATATATTATCAAATTATATCTTATTCATGTATTTGGAAAAATCACGGTTCCATCATTTGATATATAATCCAAACCATGTTCCATTAGTATGATGGTTCGAGATTCCAGACTCTACGACATAATTTCCACAATTTAGGTCTGTTTAAAACCTTTGTAAAAACTGGATTGCAATCAATTCAGTTCAAAAACTAGGTTGAAGCGATTCAGTTGTAGCACTGAAGTTGAACTCAGTTTAATTTTTGGGTTGCCCTTGATGGTTTCAACTTTGATGCTAAATCGTTCGTAATATGACGAGCTCAGTGATTTTTGTTATAATGATTACTTCTTTAATTTTATATCTTTGGAGTTAAGTATATATTGTTTATTTGTTAATAATGTACGAGGAGAGAGAATACTGATGTAGAGGATATATTCCTCCCATATATTTTTGGAATGAACACATTAGCTCATGGACTTCACAATGCTGCCAAGCTTATCGAGGTAAACTCACGATTGATTTTTTTCTAAACAATACCATGTATAAACATTAATTTTTTTTGAAAAAGGGTATCATAACTACTTGTAAAATAAAATGTTATTCACAGTGGTTCATTGAATTTTCTGAAAAAAGGTATCGAGTTAATCGACTAGACCAATTCATTTTCATTAATTTAGTTCTATTTGATTAGAAAACTAAATCAATTTGAATTTGGTTTATAACATGGTAAAAAACTAACAATTAAAAAACTTCCCATAAATACAAGGAAACCAAAGTTAAAGACTTCAAAAAAACTAGTTATTAGGAAATAAGACATAATTATTGGTAGATTGAGAAGCTCTGATACCAATTTGATAAATTTAAGAAGAGGAGAATACTTAATTTTGTTTAGAGGAAGAACTTCTTTAATTTCTTACTTGCAATTTTTTTTCTTTACTATCCCCTTACATCCAATACAACAACTAACCACATATATATAGTGGTTTACATGACTTTTTCAAGTAGACACAACATTAATGAACATGACTCTTAAACAAACAAACATGACACTTGACTCAAAAGACAAAACACTTCACTAATAGACATTACCTTTCACTAATTTTATTTCCCACTAAGAGAGCATTTAAAGTTTACTCAACAATTATTTCATAAATACAAACCACAACACAAACAAATATAGGCATCCTAGCATCTTTGAAGGTTTGCCATCAGAATCCACATTTCTATTTGCGCCAACAAGTTTTTCAATCCATTGAGCATAAGCTGAAATTATGCAAGTTTGTTGTGAATTAGTCCACGTAAAGGAAGACAAGTAATCAGATAATTTTAATTAAGATGTTACCTTTAATGGTAAAGAATATGCGTACGAAGATTGCCCCCTAGAAAATGAAAAAAATAAAAATTAACAAGCAAAATGTCAACTTAGATACAAATTGGACAATTCACTTGATATCTTAACAAATACTAAATAATATTTCAGCATAAAATGTGGTTGATTTTGTTATGTCTAGAAAGGGATTGTTCGTGGTGTGGACTTTTCAAAAGATTAAACCAAATTATGTGGAAAACATGTGTATGATCGGTTTCTTTAAAACTGAAATGGTATTTTGAAATGCACACAAGAACCCAAAAAGGACCTGCTGTCTTTGTAAACTTAACGTACGAAGCTGAGCTCATTGCGCAACTGCTGTGCACCGAGTTCAGCTCAGTAGTGCACAACAACTGTGAGCCGAGCTCAGTTCAGTGCATGGCTGATGTGCACTGAGTTCAGCTCAGTGCACTGCTGTGTGCAGTGAGTTCAGTTCATTGAGCGCACTGAGTTGAACTCGGTGCATTGGGTTCTTTGCACACAATAGTGCACTAGAGAGTTCAACTCAATGCACAGTGAGTTCAGTAAACTTCGGCTTGTTTAGTTCAGTGTTAGTGAACTCGGTTTGAGTAGGTGATCTATCAGTAAATGTGCACGTATTGAACTCAGTTTCTGATTTGATGTTATGTTTTTTGTGTGATGGAAACTAGTTTCGATTAATGGTAATTTTGATGTTTGGATTTAGATTTGACATACCATACAATGCAAGCACTTGTGGAGGACGAAGAAAAACAAAAGCTAGAATGTAGTGGCAATGAGAAAGCAAACATGCATGAACCCGACAATTCTCATTTCCTTTGCGATATTTAAAATTCTATGGATACCTTTTTTTTTTAATTTGAATATAGAAAATTTGTTGTTTATATTATAGTATCATCTAAATATGATACCGTTACACATAGAATTGAAAATTTTGTAGTTTAGAATAATGTCTCGCACTGCAATCAAGATAGGATGTGGAGGACAGACCACCTTAAAAATCGTAAGTGGTGGACGATCTACCTTAAAAACCAAGTAGTAGGTTGATAAACTGTCAATCTCCTGTATATTGTAATTATTATTTGTTATAATAATAAGTGTGCGGTCATTTTAAAAACCGGTCGGCTCTGCCACAAATATGACATTGTTGTACTTGAGATATGAAAGCATTCCAAATTTTGTACTGAATCCATATAATGAATTACATATGTGATATGATAATCGTTGTTTATGATATGTTATATTTTTTTTAATAGTCTTAATATTAGTTATGCATGTGATTGGGTAAAAACTATTTTTAGTTACTAATGCAAATAAGTGTTTCCAATATTTTGGATTTACAACGCTTATAAGCATTGTAAATCTAATTGATAAACAAAAAAAAAAACTATGCTAGGCAGCATTTATAAGAGCTACTACTATGATGATAATGATGCTTATAAATCTTATGATAATTCCATTTAACATTGTTATTACGGCACTCAACTAGTCGCGACTAGTCGTCGCCTAGTCGATTAGTCGAGATTGGATTATCGACTGGAGGAGTCGACTTGCCATTAGTCGGGACTGATATTGACCGGCTCGAACTCGAACTCAAAACCCCAACTCGAAGAAGAAGTCAAACTCGAAGTCGAAACCCTAACTAAAGTCAAAGTCGAACCCTAACACTAACTCGAAATTGAAGTCAAACTTGCCGGCAGTAGAAGTATATTGCAGATGACAGCAGACGTATGTAAATAATTGCATATGACATTGATAAAGCCATGGATGATGACTTCGTTTAATTGAATTAATTGAATAACTCCTTTGACTTTAACACTGTAAACGTTTACATACCTAATATTTATTTATATACTGGAATTATGTATTAATATTTATTTATTTATTTATTTATTTATTTATTTATCGACTGGTTTACGATTAGTCTATGACTAGTCCGACTAGTCGACTGGGTGGATCACTATCGACTCAACCCGACTTGCCGTTGTGATAACCATTAACACCTATAAATGTTACTAAACAATTGATTTCCAACCCTTATAAAGGTTATTAGGCATTTTGCCGGCAACACTTACAAACGTTACTAGTAAGTATGTTAGTTACGCTTGTAAGTGTGATAGATCTGGTCACTTCATTGCTAACAGGTCGTTGGAAACACCGAAAAAGTGTTATTGAAATTGCTTGTAACACTTATAACTGTTAGAATTTACTTGTTTTGATGTAGCGATTTACTTATTCATGATGGTATATCATAAATTTTGTTGGATCCCGAGGTTACCATTGAGATAAAATCGTTGAAAATAAATACTTTGATGCTTTAAGAGACATCAAACATAAATTAATGCATAGGTGATGTCCATAAATCTATTTACATGCTTATATAATGTATAGAATGTCATCTAGGCAAATTACTCAAAAACCAATACATGGTGAAGACAACCTAGCGCTTAGTCTCCACGAGGCCTAGGTGGAGGTGGGAGCATAGAAGAATTTTTGTAACATTGACCCATACAAATGTTGAAAACAACCAGCACAAACCAACTGGAAATGGGAACATATATCTATCTACAACTAATCTACAATTTCAAGCTCCACTAGATATGCTCTAAGCTAAACCTTAATTACTTGGCTGTTCAGAAAATGCGACACCCAAAGTTCAAGAGGGAAAAAAAAAGCCTCCAAACCAGTTAAGGGAATGGTTGGAAAAAGTCAAACTTAATGTTCTGAAGACAAAAGGTATTTCATAAGAAGGCAACATACATAAACACTTGATGACTTTTTACTTTAGGATAACTGAAAATCTACTATCTAAAATCATTTGGTATTATTACTATTGTCTATTATTCTAAACATTTTGCAAGTTAATTTATGAATATAAAGACAGAAATTGTTATCATTATTAGATTCCAATATATCTATCTATACTGTTCTATTACTACTGACTGGCAAATTCTATTTGAACCCAATTAATTGCTGAGTAGCCCCCTAAAATTCTGTAAAAACAAGTAAATTCATCATTTTGCTGAATAGCCCCCATTTAATTAAAAAAATCAATAGTACCATTTCTCGTAGTGGATCTACGTGGAATTGTATGAAACCACGCAGGGCCACTACTAGGATACTAAGCATATCCCGTAGAGGCTTTACGGGGTATGGTTAGTATCCTAGTAGTGACCTTGCATGGTTTCATACAATTCCATGTAGACCCATTACGAGGTAGACCGAAAATTAAAAAAAAAAATATAACTGAAGAGGGACAGTGTTGTCATTGATATTTTTTATAAAATTGCGGGGCTAGTTAGCATTTATATGCATTCAAATTCATGTTACTTTGGGAAATGAAAAGTCTTTTTTTTTCCGGTCTCCATTCTTCGCTTGCCTTCCTCTTTCATTGTAATTCATTTATTTCATGTTTCCATTATAAAATAAATGGAATGACAATTTCTCATTTACTGAATCCCTATCCTAGCGTTTGTTTTCCCTATACACATAGTCCTGCTTCATCCTTGTAGCTAATCCTGTTATTGTTCATTACGTCTTCAATTCTACTTAGATCTGAATCCAGATTTTATTTTTCATTTTTCTGGTCCAATGAAATGGATATATCATCACTAACACTGAATCAAATCGATCGTTATCCATCGAAGTTCTTACAAGGTATTTAAGAATACACAAAATTAAGGTAGTGTTTGGTTTACAATTTTTATTTTTGGGTTTTCGTCTATACGAAAGTGTGCACAACTCATGCATATCATGGAAAATAATCATTTTAGAAAACAAAGTTAACACACAAAATAAAAAACAAATTTTATTTATTTTTCATGTTTTGAGAAATGAGAGAGACATAGAGATCAATTCTTCCTTCCATGATTGCTACATCCCCTCCGCGGTCCCCTCCGTCTTCCTTTCATACCACCATCCCTCCTTTCGTACCTTTAATGTTTTGTAATTAATTTTGAAAATTAAAAACCCAAAATTCTTTTTAAACCAAACGGACCCTAAGATTCTGAGTTTTGCATGGTCCGTCATCCTAGATGGAGTTAATTTCATTCGCTAAAATTACAGAGAATGGAACAAGAGGTAGTTTTTCTTTCTCTAATTGTAAAGATGTTTATTTCATAGTCTTATTCAAGCTTCTTCACACCGTATTAGAATCACATGTTTCTATTGTGGACCATGATGGGGTTTCACTTTTATATTTAACCGGCATGATGTAATTTTTAGATTGAAAGTTTATGGTTTTAAAATATGGTAATTTTAATTTTAAAAATTATCATGCTGTCATGCTTTGAGTTCCTTCCCATATCAAATTAAGAAAGAAGGAAGTTTGTATTCGCTTTAATCCATTAAAATTATATCCTTCGTGTTGTCAGGTAGTATGCAAGAACTTTGATATACTACTCTGATTATTGTGAAGTTCTGATATAAATACGTTTTTTTTTTTTTGTTATTTTCTATTTTTAAATTTACATATTGGGATTTGGGATTATCTATTATTTTGCATCCACTAAAATTGGATGTCCTCAACATGACTAAGTCATTAATATATATATTTTTAAAAATAAAATAAAATCGATAAATGGTATTGTATGCACATTTTTCAAATAATTATACTCAAAAATTGAAAATTTTGATGGTTCGTAAATGGTTTATTTGTTAATTTCAGATTTCTTAGCAACCAAAGTTGCTTAATGTCATAGTTAGGGGTGAAATCGGTTCGGTACCGGAACTTTGTACTCAAAACCATTACCGTACCGATTTTATATGATAATAAAAAAATCATATCATTGCCAGCCAAAAAAATCGGTTACTAATAGTTCGGTTTGTAGTTGGTAATGGTTGGTAGAGGTCGGTAATAAGTTTTTATTGTTCACTAGTTTGAGATCTTTTTATTTACAATATTTGACGTTAAAATATTAAATATTAATTTTTTTATTATATTATTATTTATATATCTTATTTTATGTAGTCAAACATGCATGAAAACTTTATGGATGAACAAAAATACCATTTAAATTATACTATTTCTAAGGTATATAATAAAAATTGCATTCAATCTTGTATCGTAATAGTATTTTTCTAGGTATTTTATTAAATCATTACATATTAAAAATTCTTCGTTATGTTATAAATTTATATGTGGTAGGTATGGTAATTACCATTTTCAATGCTTAATTATCATTACCGTACCGCATATTTTCATGTGGTTTGACATACTGTACGAATTAAATTGGTTACCGATTGTTCGGTACCACTTTCGTTAGTAGCGGTTGGTAATGGCTGGTAAGTGGTAATATGGTAAAAATTTCCGGCCCTAGTCATAGTAAAGTCATTTGCTACTATTTTCTTGTTTTGTACATGTAGACAGATACCATACTCATTTCGGCTGGTATGAATAGGAACCTCATACCCTCTCTTTATATGCGGTGAGCAATATGTTTTATCTACTACACGACCTGTGTTATCTGGTTTTTTATTCTATATGTCGTTGCACAGCAAATGAATCGCGATGATGAGAATAAGCCTGGTGATTTGAATTGTTTGTGAGACATCTATCTATACTATAATATTAATACCGAGTTGAATTCCACAGCTCTGAAGCCATCCACCTGTATTCCGAAAATGAAATGCCAAACCTTTCCTTTCCATTTTTTTCCTTTGTTTTCATCTGCTTGGTTTGTTCGTTTCCCAGTTTCTGACTGAAGTTGTTTGTTTCACTAACCAAAATCAGGTCAATTCCAGTTTTCTAGCCATAGCCGTACCTCAACATCGACGAAACATTATTCATTGCCAGAGTTGAAGCGCCGATCTTCCTTCATATTGTTGTCCAAAGGAGGTTGATTGGCTATAGACATTGCATTGAAATTCTACACACGAGTCACTTCTACATCTCAAACCAAGCAGCCAATGGTAAACGTAATCTAGCTTCAGCCAAAATATGTTTGAAGCCTCTTACATATTTGGATATAGCTTTGTTATGAATATGTACATAGAAATTTATTCATTTCTGACGTTAGACTGGAACTATTCCTCTTCTTTCTTCTTCCGGTAGTGCGTTTCTTAATAGTTTTTGTGATACAATTTTACTGAATGGTACATGATAGTTTAAATTTTGCAGGCAAATGGTACAAGATATATTTTTACCTTAAACTTATACCAAAAGGTTTTAATTTACATATTAGATTTAATTATGTAATTACCCAGTTCATAATTAAAATGCGATACTCAGTGTGTTAAAAATGGGGTAGTTATTCAATTTCAAATGCATAATATTTTCTCTAGCTCTCTCCCTACCCATATGTTTTGCTGATTTTGAACTTATACAGCTAGGATAATAAAACGATCTTAGAAAAGTAAGTACGTCCAAAGATGGCATACAAAACATTTATATAAACCCACACTCAAAGTTGTGTTAGATGTTTAAAAGAATGACTAATTACACATTAGAATGACTTGCACACTAATGAAGAGAGCAACAAATTGGACAAGGGTATTGTTTTTAGTTTGAATTTCATTTTCACAATGCTCTTACTCAAATTATGCATGCTGGCTTAAATCGTGGTATATTCAAATAATACATAGATCAGAAAAGGATAACTATAATGGAACTAACAGGCTTAAAATAAGGCGAGGGTTGAATGAACCAATCGAAGTTTCTTTTCTTAATGACAATTGTGTTAATAGAAACAATGGAAAAGCTTACGCTACAGGACCTAAGTTTGAAAAACTAACTCAAATGCTGAAGATGAGAGCCAATGAGCACAAATCTGAGTTTTTATCTTATGGTGTTGTTCTAGGAGAGTGGAAATTTTGGATGAAACAATTTTAGAAGACTCATTGATATAAACCTGCCTTGGGATTCATTATTTGTTCATGGTTTGTTACATGCTGCTTTCCTGTTTTGTATTACTGCAAATAACCACATATGGGAAAATAGTTCATGTAAAAATGACATCACAAGTCATTCTTCTAATTTGTATGTTATTTTAGAGATAAATATGTTTACGTTTAACAAATTATTTCAGAGATAAATATGTTTACGCTTAAGCCACTGAAAGTGGCTCTGTTTTATTGAGTGCACAATGCGCAGAATGATGGTATAGTTGTAAGTTTGGGTTTTGGTAGTCTCATATTTTTTGGATCTCGCACTGGTTTAGATGAGAAGCCCGGTTTTGGACATAGACACAAGTTTCTGCAAATTGAACATGTATCATGTATGCATGTGATCATATAAGGTCCTTGCAGCAAGAGTCATGCACAATCGAATGCGAAGCGTGGATTCAAAGTAACAATTAGAACGCAATAGACAAATAAGAAAATTATATAATATCACAAGCATGTATGATGTCTTGATTAATATAAAATGGAGAATAATTAAGTGGATTACAAGATTATGTTACGTACAAGGGTTAGACTGTTATAGGTTTGCAAGTTCGAAGAGCATAAGATTAACTTCATATATGTATCGTGCATATTCATTTTTTAATATATAGAGAGAGAGAAATGCCGCGGGAGGTGGGGGTGTGTGAAGGGAGAGTTTGATGTGTAAAACCATGATTGTTTTGAACATAAGCAAGATTAAAACCAACTGAAATTTTAATTATTTGTAGTTTTTATCATTTCTGTTTTTCAAAGAGAATTTACGCACGTGGACTAAATCCAGAGCCGGCTCAGAGACTAGGCGGAGCAGGCGGCCGTCTGGAGCAACCCCCTCACCGGAGCAACGGACAGGGCTGGTTGTGGCAATAGGTAAAATAAAAGCTTTATAAGACGAAAACAATGCCACAACTATAGCAAAGATTTAATTGGTTTGGTGGTATGTGCGTTTGATTCCCATCAAATGGATCAGTAGTTCGATTCCTACCATTTACAAGTGTAGGTTTATATTTTGGGAAGTGCTAGTCAGACCGATGCATGCTCGGTCAAAAAATACGGCTTAGGCAAAGTAGGTAAATCACGGGGGATAATAATGTAATTTTCATGGTGGGTCATTTAACTTTTTGTCTCTTGCTGTATTAATGGATGTAATTCTTGTCGGTTCAAATAGCATTTTCCTTATTTTTTGAAATAACCATGTTTTCTGTGGTTTGCTAACGTCTTGCCGTATTAGTGGACGTAACTCCTGTCAGTTCAAATAACATTTTCCTTATTTTTTTGAAACAACCATGTTTTCTGTGGTTGCTAACGTCTTGCCGTATTAGTGGACGTAATTCCTGTCGGTTCAAATAGCATTTTCCTTATTTTTCTGAAATAGTCATGTTTTCTGTGGTTTGCTAACGTCACCCCAAGGACAACCCATCTTTTACCTGGGGCAATCCCCTTTTTCTAGATTTCTAGGGCCAGCTCTAACTAAATCTAAAAAAAATGTATTTCTAGAAAATCAAGTCTTATCGATTCGAGTTTACGGAACGTTACAATAGTCTAATTAGTAAAAGTTACCAGCATGCAGTGAGAGAATAGTTAGAATTTTAAAATATTTGCAGACAGACTATGTTGGAAAAATGATTCATTTTTTATAAAGATGAATTATTTAAAAAATTGGATAAGTGTAAGGTGACTCATATATGAATAGTCCCACATCATGAGACTATACGAAAAGAAAAAGAAAACATTTTTTTTATTTGACTTAGTAAAAAATTGAGATCCATTTTTTTAGATCTGAACCGACTTCCTCTACAAGTATTACCATATTTATTTTTTGCCGAACTACTCAGAAAAAACAACTTTTTTCTTATCTCACTTCTTCTTCCTCCACCATTAAAAGTTCCTCAAAAACAAAATCAGAACGAGCAGTTAAATTTAAATCGAAAGTATAAATCTGAATTGGTTTGTTGTGCAAGCAAATCAATTATTTTTCTCAGAATGCTGTTTTATCCCAGAAGCGGCGGCGACAAGTACGAACTGGTTTGCACCACCGACCAAATCGCTGAATCGTTTTCAAGAAAGCGACCTATTCCGCGACTCAGCCATTGTTTCCCAATAGACTATATGTTGAACTATTTACTAATTAGACAAAATTATAAAGGAGTACTCTGAAAAAGCGGTGGAGGTATAAAAAGTTGTAGCGGGGATAAAGCGAAAAAATAGTAGGGATATAGAGGAGATGCAAAAGGTTCATTAGATGTAAAAAAATATTTGAAAATTAATTAATCGTCTTTATCACATTATATGTATGTAATGAACTAATATTTATTAATCTTATCTAACAAAATCAAGCAATATCGTAGTTAGCATGCAAAATTTGATGAATATAATTGGTTCTTATGTAACGACCCAGAAAATCTGAACCAATTTAAAATTTTTAAATTGGCTAAAATAATGGATTTTAAATATTTAAAATAAATATTTTAAATAATAGTAACGAAAAGTGAGTTTGAATCGACAATTGAAAATGAATATAATTAATTATAATAATAAGCAAGGCCTGAAATAGCGCTGCAGTTTCAAAAAAATTGAATTCAAACTTTGTCGGACTGTACCGGGTGCAAAACAAAACGGATTTTAGTGAAACCAAAAATATTTAAATCTGTTAGTGAATACCTTTCTAACGAACCTGAAAAATCGAATTTTCATAGCGGAAAGCAAAAGTTATGGCCGAATGAATTTTCAGAAAGGTCGCTATGGAATTTATATAGCCCGTGAAATTGGCCATTTTGCATACGACCTCGGAATTCGACGAAACCACTTTTGTCGGATCCGGGATGTGAAGTTATTGCTAGGTTTCAAATTTCATAATTTTTGAAGCTAGTATGTGAGCGTGGCAAAAGAAAATGTGTTTTGGTCAATTAAAGTTAAATTGGATCGACCAAAAATGGGCCTTTTTGCAAACGGTCTCAGAATTCGACGAAACTAGTTTTGTTGGGACCGTATCGTCAAAACATAGCTAGATTTATTTTTCTGGAATTTTTCGAATCAGTTTGTGGCCCTGACAAATTGAAATGTACGTTCAAATTAAATATTGAATGTTTTATATTTTAATTTGAAGGAGAACTGTCTGAAACATTCGAATGGGCCTTCGAAACATATCCCATTGTGTTCGGAATGGGGGTAAAACGTTAGGGACGGCAGTCGTTGGGTTTAAATTAGTGGTCGTGTCAGAAAACCCTTTAAAACTCCACCGGCCAATCAGAAAATTAAAAAAAAAAACCCGTCTTTCTCTCTCTCTCCCCATCGCGATCGACGGCGAAACCGCATTCATTCCTTCCCAGGCCGATTCCGGCGAGACCACGGCGAATTACACCACCGTCCTTTGGAGTTTTCCGAAGCCCTCGCCACCCTCTTCCCATCCATAGCTGGTACGCCCCCTATCGTCGCTCGTGCAAGGAGATCCAACCCCTCAAAGTTCGGAAGTTCCCGCCGCCGCCACGACCAGGATTCGCCACCGAGCTGGCCAACTCCCCCACGCGCGCAAAGCCCTCTCCTAGCCCTTCGACGCTGCGAAGGCCGATCGTCCACTAGCTTCACGGATTTCGCGAGAAATCGAAACCTAGTTTCGAACAAAACAGTGAGGTACGGCTGTGTAATTTTAAAACTGATTTTAACAATTTAAAACCGTTGCAAACTTTGAAAAATCATATCTTTTTGCTGTTTTAACGAAATTCAGTGAAACAAGAGACAGTGGACTCGTGTGGACGTCTTCTACATTTTAGAAGAGACCGCATATTTTTCTGAGCCTTCTGCTAATTTTGGTGGAGTGGAACCCAAGGTGAGATTTCTGATTTAAAAACAATATGGAAAACGACGATGTATAAATTATATAGACGATGTATGAGTTATATAAGCGTTGTACACCTCATGTATAAGCGTTGTATAAGTTGTACGTTCGATGTATAAGTTGTATATGCGTTGTAAAAATTATATATGTGTTGAAATAAAAGTGAATTGCTATATATATATATATATATATATATATATATATATATATACGCCCCTCGTCCACAAACCATGGACGATATTTATTGATTGTGATTGGTGTGAAAATTGATTGATAGCGAATGGTTGTTTGGGATTGTTTGTGGTTGTTATTGATTGATTGTGGTTGAAAAATACCCGTTTGTGGTTGAAAAATATTTGGTTGAAACCACATAGGATTAGTTTGTGGAAATGAAATAAATATATACATGCCGTTTGCGTGCGAACTAGATGCATGATCCCCATTGTCAAAAACCGCTAGGTTTTAAGGTAGAGCGAGGAGCCGTACTAGGGACGGTCCCGGTTTTAACTACCCTGTCGTTATGCTGCCGAAATTTTGAATAATATTCATGTGTTTGAATTATTTTCATTTGCTGAAACTATATTTATTCATTGAATAGAAAACCTTCATGTGTTGAATCGATATTCATTCGTTGATTAGAAATTCATGTGTTGAATGGTATTCATATTTTGAAATAAAATGTTTCATAATAAAAATCACCTTTTATCAACTATATGTACTATGTAAAATAATCTCGTTTTAAAAGAAATTGTTTTATAATAAAAATCCTATTTTTATCACCTATATAAACTATATAAAATAATAGTGTTTTGAAATGAATTGTTTTACAATAAAAATCACATTTTTGATATATGCATGAGTTGTTGAAATGTGAAGTGTTAAAAATAGCCACTCGTTCAAATAAATATATATGAGTCGAAATATTCACTAATTAGCTAATGATATGATTCTCGCCTATGCATGCCACATTAGAATGAATGGTGTTTTTAAACCAAAAGGAATCAAATATGAAGTTGAATGGAAAATGATAAATGATAAGAACTGTATATATGTACATGTATATTTATTGAACAGGTTATAGCAAAGGGGCTAGATAAGAGGAATAAAATTTTGTGCCCGACAAATAGGTACACATCTACTGCTTTGTTTGGGTGATGATTTTATGAGCCTGTTGGCTTTTTCTTTTCGACATGAGACGCCCGTGTGGCTGTTTGGGAATTTTCCCAGCCCCTCCCGTACAAAGGAGGTTATGGCGAAATTTTCCAAAATTTAAGGGCATTAATGAAATATTTGAAGTGAAAACGATATTGAAATTGTTGAAGAAACTATATTTATATAAATATAAAAAAAATTAAAACGAAACGTGGCCGTGCAGTTCGTGTTTTGAAACCGTGATTTCAAACAACTAGTGCCGGAAATCCTACCATTGGATTTTCCCGAAACCGCAACCGTTGGGTTCGCCTTGGAAATATCTTTCCAACGGCACCAACTTTGTAAAAATCCAACAGTTGGATTGTCTGGAATGTTTAATTCAAATCTGAAGAAAAACAGCGCCAGAAACGATTATATTATATATATATATAAATATAATTATATTTAATCGAATAACGACGCTGCAGTTCGTATTTTGAAATCGAAACTTCAAACGATTATACCGGGAGATCCGACCGTCGGATTTTCCCGAAACTGGAACCGTTGGATTCGTTTTGAAAAGACCTTTCTAATGATGTAAATTGTGTGAAGATCCAACGGTTAGATTTTCAGATATGTGTAAATCAAATCTGAAGAAAAACAGCGCCACGGTCGCGTTATGGCCCGAAGCGTCGTTTTGAATAATTGGCTATTTTAAAATAAATAAAAATAGCGATAAATTGTTATAAAATATTATAAACAATATGGATGTAAATTTAGAAATTAACTGAAGGTTGGCTAAGTCGAATGGTTTCTTGGGTATTGATCTGATGTTGGTTTCGGCCTTCGGGGTTAATATTTGGGAAATCGTTCTCTTACTGATTGACGGTTAGTGACTAATGAATTGAAATGATGCGTATGTAGTTTAGTGTTGCACTTGTTTATTATATACGCGAGTTGTTCAGAAAGACCGGGTTATTCCATTCTGAATAACTGAATCGACGATAAGAAATCGAAGATAAAGATGGTGGTCGAAGACCGGAGATCTTCACCTCGTTTGGATAGTAACCGAGGTCCTGATTGGGAGGCATTCCAAAATATGGATAATGAGTGGTGATCGTCCAGACGTACGTGGTGATCGATGGGTTTGCGAGGTATTTAGTGCCTCCGGTTCCGTTCAGACCCAGAACGGACTTGTAAATGGACTGTGTGTCTGACATTGGAGTTTATCCTGTGTTGGTTGATTTCTGTCAAATATACATCTGTTTGGCGGCGGAGAATTTATTCTTTTGCTTAACGCCCTTCTCTGAGACGCACGAGCTCAGAGGTTGTATATCGATGGACATCAGTCGCATGGCATGAATTGCCTGTGTGGCATGCTAAGATGCAGTGATCAGGGCTTCTGTTGAAAAGCAAAGTCTTGTGGTGATGATCAAAGCACCGCCTGTGTGGCGTAGCTTTGTGTATAACGTGAATTCGCGAGCCTCACACCCCGGTATGAACCAGAAACGGGAGAAGGACCTCAGGGAGGGCATGCGTTTCCTTCTAGCTAGGGTGGTGTCAGTGACCTACCAGCCCTGACATTTATATACTTTTCACCTATGTGGTTGTTGCTGTTGCGAGGCGCCTCGGTTAGATCGGACGATCCGGGTCCGATGGAGTCATTCGTTGGCTCACTTACGCCCCAAAGGGCGGGGAGACGTATTGTTCAGGCATAATAATCCACCTCGGTGGACCGGCCCTGACGATCCAAGGCTTGCCTGCGCGCTTGCCTGAGACACGGGCTAGAGCGTCTCAAATTCGGTAAGGACTATCTTTTGCCTTGGTTCAGGACGGAAATCCAATTTCCAAATACGACATCGTGCGGTTTCGATTGTATATATATATGGCGACATGATATATGGTACCCATGCCGTCTATGATTGATAGTTATGATTTGAAAGTGTTTTCAAACCATACAAACACTAGTAATAATATCAAATGCCTTTGTTTTATTCGTATCAATCATATTTTGGCCATTATAAGGTAAAACTCTATCCTCCGGTTTGCGTTGCATTGTATGATGGGAACCGAGTCTTATAATGGCTTCATTTTTATAAAAAAGCATTTCGATGCTTAAAAGAAAGGTTTGTTTTAAAGCACTGGCAATCCGATGGAGTAAACCCGTTCCACGAAAGTGGCGTGGTCCTGTGATTAGCCATATTATATATGTGTTGAGTAGATTTCTCATACCAGTCCCATGACTGACTCGTAGTTTGTTTCACTTTCAAACTCGGGTGCCCCTTTTTCTACACGGGCAACCTTGTATTCAGGTTTAGCTGGTTCTTTCTGGATAGCTGGAGCTGAAGATGGATTCTATCATTTATCTCTTTTTATGCTGTTCAGCTCCTATTGTACATATTGTGTTTATTTTCCGCTGTAGACATTTATGTATAGCTGAACTGTATTTTTACTAAGTATGATCCTGTATACTGTGTAACTCTGATGATTACTTTTATCCAGTATATTCTATTGTTCATTATCTGGTGTATTTATTTAATTTTGTTCTGCTATTATCTGTTTCTGTGTTATATTCCAAAGATTACCCTTGTCTCCGTCGGTACGGGGTTTGGGGTCGTCTCAACGTGGTATCAGAGCTTTGGTTTAGCTTAGTTCTGGAATATAACATTGGAACGAACTCGTCAGAAATAGAACCAGTAGTGTTCTAGGACGGGTAACTCTATACAGATAGGATCAGTAATATCCTAGTATGAGTAAAGCAGATTGAAATTACACCTCGATAGACACATTTACATTTGAAGTATATGTTTCTATATTTTACATTATCTTTTCTGTGACCTGACACTTGATCTGCCATTTGCAGAAGTACTAGAAAAAAATGAGTGTCAGAAACAGGAGAAATACAGAACCCAATCTAGAGGCTCTATTAAAGAGATATCGAAATCTGAACGGAGCACAGTTCTCAGGCAATGAATCTATAATTCAAACTCAAGCTTGGATGAGTTCTGTCGAAAGAATTTTTGAGCGTATCCAGCTGAGGGATGACCAGAAAAGGTTAGTAGCATCTTGGGCACTCAAAGAAGAAGCTTTAATCTGGTGGGAAGCAATCATCAAAGATAATCCAGAAGGTGATATCACCTGGGACAGATTCAAAGTGATTTTCCTAGAAAGGTTTACTCCTCTTGAAGCGACGGAGCAACTATGTGATGAATTTTCTTATCTAATACAAGGTGATATGACCATCCCAGAATATCATAAGAAATTCAACGAACTTGCTCACTTTGCTCCTCATCTGGTTCAAGATCCAAAGAGGAAAAATCTGAGGTTTATTCATGGCCTGCAAAGGATATATCAGAATAGTGTAATGAGGAATGTAAAGCTTCCTTTTTCTGAAATGATATACATGGCTTATCAGTATGAAGATCTCCATAAGAAAGGAATGTTGCGCGACAAAGAAGAAGTTTGTTGTAGTGACAAAGAAAAGTCGGAAACT
Source organism: Allium sativum (assembly GCA_030737875.1). Lineage (NCBI taxonomy): Eukaryota > Viridiplantae > Streptophyta > Magnoliopsida > Asparagales > Amaryllidaceae > Allium > Allium sativum. The sequence continues at coordinate 721,514,189 of CM060909.1, read as the reverse complement.
GATATTCCTGAAGCCAGTACGATGTCCGAGGTCAGTAAGAAGCCCAGTGCTAAGTGAAAAAGGGCTAAATCTGAGAAAGAGCCAGTAATGACAACCGTATGCAATAAGTGCCATCGAACAGGGCATTTGTCGATAAACTGCGGACCCTTAAAGAAGCGAAAAGAGCATGAGTCTAAAACTAAGGGCAAGCTTCCTGTGACTCGAAAGTGCAATCTTTGTCATCAGCCCGGTCATATAAAGCGAGATTGTTGGCTGTTAAAAAAGACCAAAGAGGCTCGGGTAAATGAAGTGGCAGAAGTGCCTGTCTCCTCGTCTATTCAGGAAAGGCCAGATGTTTTAGAAGGCACGCTAACTGTCAAAGACATCCCAGTTAAAGTACTGTTTGACACCGGCGCGTCGCGAAGCTTCATTGCCAAAGATGCAGCTAAGAAACTGGATTTGAATTTGAAAAAGCTCAAAGAACCAATGACTGTCCAGAATCCGGTTGGGGGTTCCATTGATCTCAGTTGGATTTGTGGAGTGCCGGTTTCTTTCTCTCGTTATCGGTTTCCTACCATCGCGGTCGTCATGAATTTTAAGGAGTTTGATCTTATCTTGGGGTTAGACTGGTTGACCAAGTATGAAGCTGAAGTTAAATGCGCCGACAGAGTCATAAAGGCGAAGATTAAATCAGGTGATTATATAACCATTCCCTGTGATGGTCAGAATGCTAATAGAAAAGACTTCTGGGCAGCTCTAAATGTTTCTCCAGCCCAAATGGAAAATATCCCTGAAGTTACTGAGAATATTCCTGACCTCGTCAAAGACATTCCTGTCGTCAAGAGCTATGCGGATGTGTTCAAAGAAGTTGTTCGCTTACCTCCGCAGAGAGAAATAGATTTCAAAATTGCTTTAATTCCGAATGCAAGGCCGGTAGTTCACGCTATTCGAAGAATGTCCTTGAAAGAGAAGGAGGAATTAGAAATCAAACATGACAGCTCGTATGGAAGGGTCTGATCAGGCCTAGTTTCTCTGATTGGGGTGCAGCAGTGGTGTTTGTCCCGAAATCTGACGGTACTCTACGTCTATGTGTGGATTATCGTGATCTGAACAAACAGACAATAAAGAACAAATATCCATTGCCGCGAATAGATGATTTGTTGGATCGATTAAATGGCGCACAAGTATTCTCAAGGATGGACCTAGCTACAGGCTTCCATCAACTTCGAATTGCCGAAGTGTGTGTTCCAATGACAGCATTCAGAGGTCCCGACTTATTCTACGAGTGGTTAGTAATGCCGTTCGGCTTATGTAACGCTCCCGCTTACTTCGTCGATCTAATGAACAGAGTATTCAGAGGAGTATTGAATAAATTTGTACTGGTTTTCATTGACGATATTCTAATCTTCTCTAAATCAAAGGCCGAACATGAAGAACATTTGGAACAAGTGTTAGAAATCCTCAGGATAAATGTATTGAAAGCAAAGTTTTCCAAATGTATATTCTGGCAAGATGAAGTGAAATTTCCGGGCCATGTCGTATCAAAAGAAGGAATCGCTGTGGATCCAAGTAAAATCACAGCTATTCAGAACTGGAAGCAGCCCAGTAGCCCCACTGAAGTCCGCAGTTTTCTCGGATTGGCTAGCTATTACCGGAAGTTCGTTAAAAACTTTTCGAAGATATCTGGTCATTTAACGAAGCTTACGAAGAAGCACTCTAAGTTCAAATGGACTCCAGAAAGTGAGGAGGCTTTTGAAGAGCTAAAGTTGAGATTAACAACTGATCCAGTGTTAACCATCATCGATGGCAATCAGGATTTGAAAGTCTGGACTGATGCTTCTAGAGAAGGCCTTGGCGCAGTGTTAATGCAAAGGGGCCAAGTGATTGCTTATGCTAGCCGCCAACTGAAGCCGCACGAAAAGAACTACGTAACTCATGATCTTGAGTTATTGGCTATAGTATTCGCTTTGAAAATCTGGAGGCATTATCTTCTGGGTGAGAGATTCGAGTTGTTTACAGATCATCAGTCGTTAAAGTATCTGTTCACCCAAAAGGACTTGAATATGAGGCAGCAGCGTTGGCTGGAGTTTCTTGCAGCATATGATTTTGAAATTATATACACTCCGGGGAAAGCCAATGTCGTGGCCGATGCGTTAAGCCGAAAGAATGAAATGATCGCCAGTTTTATTATCATGACTTCACTGATAGATAAAATATCCGCTCTTCAGGAGGATGATCACTTCATTCAGAAGATCAGAGAGATAATTCAACAAGGCGAACCCTCGAGTTTTCAAGTAGATAATGATGGAATTCTAAGGCTCAAAGGTCGAATCTGTGTCCCTAACATTCCTGAGCTTCGAAAAGAAGTTCTGGATGAATGCCACAAGTCAAAACTTAGTATCCATCCGGGAGTAAGCAAAATGTATAATGACATCAAACGCACTTTCTGGTGGAAGTCGATGAAAAGGGACATTTCCTTATATGTTAGCCGATGCCCTACTTGCCAACTAGTCAAAAGCGACCAACAGAAATTGGCTGGATTGTTACAACCACTGGAAGTTCCTGGTTGGAAGTGGGAACATATTTCTATGGATTTCATTGATGGTCTGCCCAGGACCAGAAAAGGGAATGACAGTATTTGGGTGATCGTAGATCGCTTCACGAAGACCGCCCATTTCATACCTGTTAGATCAAACAGAACTGCTCAGAGTCTGGCGCAGATATACTTCAGGGAAATAGTTAGACTGCATGGAGTGCCGCTCAGTATCGTCAGTGATAGAGATACAATATTCACTAGCAAATTCTGGGAAGCATTTCAAGTCGAGCTGGGAACGAAGTTGAACTTGAGCACCGCTTATCATCCTCAGACAGACGGTCAGACTGAGAGGGTGAATCGTATTTTAGAAGATCTATTGCGGGCTTGTGTTATAGATTTCGGTGGATCATGGGAAGACCATCTGCATTTGGCTGAATTCTCATATAACAACAGTTACCAAGCGAGCCTGTCAATGTCGCCATTTGAAGCATTGTATGGTAGACCGTGCCGATCCCCTGCTTGTTGGGTCGAACCTGGAAATAGACTTGTGTTAGGGCCTGATATGATCCGAGAAGCTGCCGACAAAGTCGATTTTATTAAGAAGCGATTACTCGCCGCTCAAAGCCGACAAAAGAGCTATGCCGATAGAAGAAGAAGAGATATATCCTTTGAAGTTGGCGACTATGTATATTTGAAAGTATCGCCGATGAGAGGAGTTATCCGGTTTGGTAAAACTGGAAAGTTGGCACCCAAATTCATTGGTCCGTTTCCTATTCTGGAACGGATCGGAACTCTTGCTTATAGGGTCAAATTGCCTGACTGGTTGCCTGGAGTTCATGATGTATTTCACATATCTCAACTTCGAAAGCACGTTCATGATCCAGACTTGATCGTGGAAGAAGCATCTCAGCAGGATATTGAAATAACTCCAGAATTGGCTGTGAGAAGAGAGCCGCTAAAGATTATCGGCAAAGAAACCAAGGAACTGAGGAACAAGAAGGTTCACTTAGTCAAAGTTCAATGGAGTGGAGATCCGCGAGATTGTACTTGGGAAACTGAGGAGAGCATTCAGAAAGCTTATCCTAGATGCCGAGTAGATATCTCTGATTGACTCTGGTGCAAGGTATATTTACCCTACTTTGCATTACCATTTAATCCTCTACTCTGCTGTTATTTTCTTTCCATGGATGTGAACTTTTAAATTCTATGGTCTGAATGATTTTTAAAAGAGTATGGAAGTGGATCGGTATATTTTTGAAAGGTTAAAAACAATTACTGGTTGGTTGTGTTGTGTGATCGTAGATTTATCAAACCACTTTCAACCTTGTTCCTTTTCGGGGACGAAAAGTTTTAAGTGGGGGAGATTGTAACGACCCAGAAAATCTGAACCAATTTAAAATTTTTAAATTGGCTAAAATAATGGATTTTAAATATTTTAAATAAATATTTTAAATAATAGTAATGAAAAGTGAGTTTGAATCGACAATTGAAAATGAATATAATTAATTATAATAATAAGCAAGGCCTGAAATAGCGCTGCAGTTTCAAAAAAATTGAATTCAAAATTTGTCGGACTGTACCGGGTGCAAAACAAAACGGATTTTAGTGAAACCAAAAATATTTAAATCTGTTAGTGAATACCTTTCTAACGAACCTGAAAAATCGAATTTTCATAGCGGAAAGCAAAAGTTATGGCCGAATGAATTTTCAGAAAGGTCGCTATGGAATTTATATAGCCCGTGAAATTGGCCATTTTGCATACGACCTCGGAATTCGACGAAACCACTTTTGTCGGATCCGGGATGTGAAGTTATTGCTAGGTTTCAAATTTCATAATTTTTGAAGCTAGTATGTGAGCGTGGCAAAAGAAAATGTGTTTTGGTCAATTAAAGTTAAATTGGATCGACCAAAAATGGGCCTTTTTGCAAACGGTCTCAGAATTCGACGAAACTAGTTTTGTTGGGACCGTATCGTCAAAACATAGCTAGATTTATTTTTCTGGAATTTTTCGAATCAGTTTGTGGCCCTGGCAAATTGAAATGTACGTTCAAATTAAATATTGAATGTTTTATATTTTAATTTGAAGGAGAACTGACTGAAACTTTCGAATGGGCCTTCGAAACATATCCCATTGTGTTCGGAATGGGGGTAAAACGCTAAGGACGGCAGTCGTTGGGTTTAAATTAGTGGTCGTGTCAGAAAACCCTTTAAAACTCCACCGGCCAATCAGAAAATTTAAAAAAAAAACCCGTCTTTCTCTCTCTCCCCATCGCGATCGACGGCGAAACCGCATTCATTCCTTCCCAGGCCGATTCCGGCGAGACCACGGCGAATTACACCACCGTCCTTTGGAGTTTTCCGAAGCCATCGCCACCCTCTTCCCATCCATAGCTGATACGCCCCCTATCGTTGCTCGTGCGAGGAGATCCAACCCCTCAAAGTTCGGAAGTTCCCGCCGCCGCCACGACCAGGATTCGCCACCGAGCTGGCCAACTCCCCCATGCGCGCGAAGCCCTCTCCTAGCCCTTCGACGCTGCGAAGGCCGATCGTCCTCTAGCTTCACGGATTTCGCGAGAAATCGAAACCTAGTTTCGAACAAAACAGTGAGGTACGACTGTGTAATTTTAAAACTGATTTTAACAGTTTAAAACCGTTGCAAACTTTGAAAAATCATATCTTTTTGCTGTGTTAACGAAATTCAGTGAAATAAGAGACAGTGGACTCGTGTGGACGTCTTCTACATTTTAGATGAGACCGCATATTTTTCTGAGCCTTCTGCTAATTTTGGTGGAGTGGAACCCAAGGTGAGATTTCTGATTTAAAAACAATATGGAAAACGACGATGTATAAATTATATAGACGATGTATGAGTTATATAAGCGTTGTACACCTCATGTATAAGCGTTGTATTAGTTGTACGTTCAATGTATAAGTTGTATATGCGTTGTAAAAATTATATATGTGTTGAAATAAAAGTGAATTACTATGTATATATATATATATATATATATATATATATATATATATATATATATATATACACGCCCCTCGTCCACAAACCATGGACGATATTTATTGATTGTGATTGGTGTGAAAATTGATTGATAGCGAATGGTTGTTTGGGATTGTTTGTGGTTGTTATTGATTGATTGTGGTTGAAAAATACCCGTTTGTGGTTGAAAAATATTTGGTTGAAACCACATAGGATTAGTTTGTGGAAATGAAATAAATATATACATGCCGTCTACGTGCGAACTAGATGCATGATCCCCATTGTCAAAAACCGCGAGGTTTTAAGGTAGAGCGAGGAGCCGTACTAGGGACGGTCCCGGTTTTAACTACCCTGCCGTTATGCTGCCGAAATTTTGAATAATATTCATGTGTTTGAATTATTTTCATTTGCTGAAACTATATTTATTCATTGAATAGAAAACCTTCATGTGTTGAATCGATATTCATTCGTTGATTAGAAATTCATGTGTTGAATGGTATTCATATTTTGAAATAAAATGTTTCATAATAAAAATCACCTTTTATCAACTATATGTACTATGTAAAATAATCTCGTTTTAAAAGAAATTGTTTTATAATAAAAATCCTATTTTTATCACCTATATAAACTATATAAAATAATAGTGTTTTGAAATGAATTGTTTTACAATAAAAATCACATTTTTGATATATACATGAGTTGTTGAAATGTGAAGTGTTAAAAATAGCCACTCGTTCAAATAAATATATATGAGTCGAAATATTCACTAATTAGCTAATGATATGATTCTCGCCTATGCATGCCACATTAGAATGAATGGTGTTTTTAAACCAAAAGGAATCAAATATGAAGTTGAATGGAAAATGATAAATGATAAGAACTGTATATATGTACATGCATATTTGTTGAACAGGTTATAGCAAAGGGGCTAGAGATGAGGAATAAAATTTTGTGCCCGACAAATAGGTACACATCTACTGCTTTGTTTGGGTGATGATTTTATGAGCCTGTTGGCTAGCCGCTTGTCATTTTCTTTTCGACATGAGACGCCCGTGTGGCTGTTTGGGAATTTTCCCAGCCCCTCCCGTACAAAGGAGGTTATGGCGAAATTTTCCAAAATTTAAGGGCGTTAGTGAAATATTTGAAGTGAAAACGATATTGAAATTGTTGAAGGAACTATATTTATATAAATATATAAATATAAATAAAATTAAAACGAAACGTGGCCGTGCAGTTCGTGTTTTGAAACCGTGATTTCAAACAACTAGTGCGGGAAATCCGACCATTGGATTTTCCCGAAAACGCAACCGTTGGGTTCGCCTTGGAAATATCTTTCCAACGGCACCAACTTTGTAAAAATCCAACGGTTGGATTGTCTGGAATGTTTAATTCAAATCTGAAGAAAAACAGCGCCAGAAACGATTATATTATACATATATATAAATATAATTATATTTAATCGAATAACGACGCTGCAGTTCGTATTTTGAAAGCGAAACTTCAAACGATTATACCGGGAGATCCGACCGTCGGATTTTCCCGAAACTGGAACCGTTGGATTCGTTTTGAAAAGACCTTTCTAATGATGTAAATTGTGTGAAGATCCAACGGTTAGATTTTCAGATATGTGTAAATCAAATCTGAAGAAAAACAGTGCCACGGTCGCGTTATGGCCCGAAGCGTCGTTTTGAATAATTGGCTATTTTAAAATAAATAAAAATAGCGATAAATTGTTATAAAATATTATAAACAATATGGATGTAAATTTAGAAATTAACTGAAGGTTGGCTAAGTCGAATGGTTTCTTGTGTATTGATCTGATGTTGGTTTCGGCCTTCGGGGTTAATATTTGGGAAATCGTTCTCTTACTGATTGACGGTTAGTGACTAATGAATTGAAATGATGCGTGTGTAGTTTAGTGTTGCACTTGTTTATTATATACGCGAGTTGTTCAGAAAGACCGGGTTTATCCCATTCTGAATAACTGAATCGACGATAAGAAATCGAAGATAAAGATGGTGGTCGAAGACCGGAGATCTTCACCTCGTTTGGATAGTAACCGAGGTCCTGATTGGGAGGCATCCCGAAATATGGATAATGAGTGGTGATCGTCCAGACGTACGTGGTGATCGATGGGTTTGCGAGGTATTTAGTGCCTCCGGTTCCGTTCAGACCCAGAACGGACTTGTAAATGGGCTGTGTGTCTGACATTGGAGTTTATCCTGTGTTGGTTGATTTCTGTCAAATATACATCTGTTTGGCGGCGGAGAATTTATTCTTTTGCTTAACGACCTTCTCTGAGACGCACGAGCTCAGAGGTTGTATATCGATGGACATAAGTCGCATGGCATGAATTGCCTGTGTGGCATGCTAAGATGCAGTGATCAGGGCTTCTGTTGAAAAGCAAAGTCTTGTGGTGATGATCAAAGCACCGCCTGTGTGGCGTAGCTTTGTGTATAACATGAATTCGCGAGCCTCACACCCCGGTATGAACCAGAAACGGGAGAAGGACCTCAGGGAGGGCATGCGTTTCCTTCTAGCTAGGGTGGTGTCAGTGACCTACCAGCCCTGACATTTATATACTTTTCACCTATGTGGTTGTTGCTGTTGCGAGGCGCCTCGGTTAGATCGGACGATCCGGATCCGATGGAGTCATTCGTTGGCTCACTTACGCCCCAAAGGGCGGGGAGACGTATTGTTCAGGCATAATAATCCACCTCGGTGGACCGGCCCTGACGATCCAAGGCTTGCCTGCGCGCTTGCCTGAGACACGGGCTAGAGCGTCTCAAATTCGGTAAGGACTATCTTTTGCCTTGGTTCAGGACGGAAATCCAATTTCCAAATACGACATCGTGCGGTTTCGATTGTATATATATATGGCGACATGATATATGGTACCCATGCCGTCTATGATTGATAGTTATGATTTGAAAGTCTTTTCAAACCATATAAACACTAGTAATAATATCAAATGCCTTTGTTTTATTCGTATCAATCATATTTTGGCCATTATAAGGTAAAACTCTATCCTCCGGTTTGCGTTGCATTGTATGATGGGAACTGAGTCTTATAATGGCTTCATTTTTATAAAAAACATTTCGATGTTTAAAAGAAAGGTTTGTTTTAAAGCACTGGCAATCCGATGGAGTAAACCCGTTCCACGAAAGTGGCGTGGTCCTGTGATTAGCCATATTATATATGTGTTGAGTAGATTTCTCATACCAGTCCCATGACTGACTCGTAGTTTGTTTCACTTTCAAACTCGGGTGCCCCTTTTTCTACACGGGCAGCCTTGTATTCAGGTTTAGCTGGTTCTTTCTGGATAGCTGGAGCTGAAGATGGATTCTATCATTTATCTCTTTTTATGCTGTTCAGCTCCTATTGTACATATTGTGTTTATTTTCCGCTGTAGACATTTATGTATAGCTGAACTGTATTTTTACTAAGTATGATCCTGTATACTGTGTAACTCTGATGATTACTTTTATCCAGTATATTCTATTGTTCATTATCTGGTGTATTTATTTAATTTTTTTCTGCTATTATCTGTTTCTGTGTTATATTCCAAAGATTACCCTTGTATCCGTCGGTACGGGGTTTGGGGTCGTCTCATCTTACCATATACATACTTTAAATTTAGCTCTTTACACAAAATATACTGAATTTTTTAAAATGAGAACTAGTCAAATCAAGCTTTATATATTAATATTGCTAAAGTGGAGGATGAAAAGCCTTGATTTGGTGGGTACCGCGGAACTAAAAGCAGATATACTGTTCATCTGCGCTAAACTGAAATAGCGTAGAAGTTGAAGAGCGCTATGGGCTATAACAACGATATTGTGTGACTTTAACTACGCAGGTTGATTTGTAGATTTTGCATTTTAGCTGTTTTTATAGAACTGCATAACCGAGTGGAAAAATGTAATGGTCGCCTAGATGATAGAAATACGTAATGCTAATTAAACAAAGCACAACTATTCATATGGACTTTTTGCAAATTCATTATTGTAGTCTAATGCTAGAGAGAGCAAGCGATATTATGTTCAAAATGAAACTTAAGGGTTGGGTACTGACTATAGTTTGTCTAATGTAGACTTGAATTTTTAATGGTCTCTTATGAAGGATTCACAACATTAATTTATTAGGCTAATGATTTGGCTCCGTCACCACCTTAGTTAACAGTACGATGTATTTGAGATATTTGGCATTGTACAATCATCCCACCTGAAATCTGTACAGTGCTGTATTAGATATATTTCATATTATTTGGCAAAGCATGACTATTCATATAGAATATTGTATTGTGCTGTATTTGAGATATTTTGTTTATTTTTGTTTCCATTTGAAATAATGTGAAAAAAGAATGTCTAAAAGGTAAACTAGCTAGACCAATTCTATTTCCATCCCGTTAATTCCCTTTTCCACTCCGCCACGTCAAAAAAAAAGCAGAAACCCCACATTTTCCCTTTGCCACCCCATTGTCTTCCCATATTACCCTTGTTAAAAAAAAAGAAGCAATTCTTCAAACAAAAGCTTGTTTTGTAAATCTTGTTGAATATTGTTCAGAAATGCTTATATGTAGAACTTGTTGAGTATTGTTAAGCTATTTGTGTTTTACCAATTTTTATATATGGCAATCATTATGCTTTAGCTTTTTGTTGAATATTTATTGTCTAGAAATATTGTTGAATACGGTTCAGCTAGTTATGCATATTTGGATATGTCCAAAAATGTTTGCATGTCAGCTGATGGAAATTGATTCTTGCAATTTACGTTTCAACAACTTTTATGTATGGAAGTGAGTAATTTTTATGTATGGAAGTGATTGTGGCAATTTTTATTCAACTATATATGTCAACAACGTCGCTGATATAAGGAATATAGCTGCATCGCATGAAATCAACGTTAGCTCATTAATTGGTTCGCATGAAATCCACGTTAAGAATTAACGTGATCATCATAGCTATCTCGTCCGCCCTGCATTTCTGAAGCATGGAAGCTTGTTCAGTGGTTCGGGTTGTCATGACCCTGCAACCGACGACGCATCACCTTGGGAATATTTTGTTCCTCAAAATTGCTATTTCCTGATTCCATCAAATCTTTATCTTCAAATTTTTCATCACCGTCCATTTCTTTTCTTAATAGCTCCATTATTTTATTGTTGACAGTAAGTGAGAAAGAAATCGATGAAGGAATATGAATAGACTTCATCTTATTTACTTTGATAGTTATAAGGGTATCATTTAAATTTAAAATATTTTGGTGGGGTGGGAAAGGGAATTAACGGGGTGGGAATAGAATTGGCCAACTAGCTATTAAATTCTAATCTAAAATTACGCTATTTCATATTAAATTCCATTTAAAATAATATTAAATTTGGCATTTTACGATCATCTAACATGAATTGCATTGAATTTAACATATTAATTGTTTGTTGCTTACTGTTATCTTTTTTTTTTTTGCTTTTGTATCTATATAGGATCTTGAAACTACGTTTATTATGCAACATCTACGCGGGTGCACACTTGTTAGGTTTTCTAACTTAAAATAAAAAGCACGCATTGGAATTGGGGTTCCACATGATTGAGAACTAGTGGCTATTTGCTTTGAAATCCAGGTATATATAACTAGCACTTCAGCAGATGTTCAGTTTTGTTGAGCCAGCCTCCAAACTAGATTGTTACACTACTCACATTACTTGGGGCCTTAATCGTTCTCCAATAAGCATCCAATACATGTCCATAAGGCAATGATACTTTGAGGTATTAGATTCCACTGGTCTCTTCCATACTAATAAAATCAGTAGACCAAAATATAGATCAGACAACATAATCATCCATATCATTTACACAGAGTGAGTGTAACAACCCTGAATTTTGACAACAAAAAAAATTAGTAATTTAATTAGATTTTTCTAAAATAGGTATTTCCTCAAACGACAGAATTTGACCACGAAACTTTCACCATTGCATTCGTCAAGGTATTTTGATCAAAATACTTATTTGGAGTTTCGCTAACCGAGTCCGTACGAAAAAGTTACGGACGAAATACGAAAAATTGACGGAAATAATTAAGATAGAATAATTCATATATGGAATTAAATTATTTCCGCATTCCCACTTATAAGTTCGACCGCTATGTCGACCCTTTGGATCGAAATAGCACGTGATGGCTAGGGTTTTAATACATAAAATTATTATATTAGCTTACAGATGTTTATTGAATTAAATATAATAGTTTAGGGCTATTTTAACTCCTATAAATAAAGGGTTAGACCCCCATTCTTTTCCATATATTTCTGAGAGCAGCAGTGAAGCTCCGCCATTACCCATTCTCCTCAAACAATTGCTAAAACAAAAATACGTTCATATACAATCAAAATCAAACATAAACAATATAGATTTGAAAGGGTTAATCAGATTCAAGTGAAAAAGAATATGGATTGACGTTTAGGTTCTTTATTATATTTCTCCCTTCTTTTCTTATTTTCTAGCAAATCTACAATTCTAATAGTATCCCCTTTTCAGAATAACTGTAGATCTGTCTGAATTAGGAACTGTAAGCCTACAAGACTATTTAGATTCAGATCTGGATGCTTTCAGGTGAGTGAGAAATCTATATACAAAGTGTACAATAATCTGATTACTTCATTTGTATTAAATCTGAAATATATGCCTATGTGTCCAGCATATCTGTTATAGTTTTTATCAGATCTGAAGAATAATTGTGGTTATGAATAATATTATTATTTTGTAACTTATTAGATTGTTCATATCATTTCCTACAGTTATGTTTAAAATATTGTGGTTCTTGTAAACACCATAGATCTAAAAATCAGTCCCATAAATCATTGTTAAATTGTAGTTTTATTCCAGATCTATAGTTTTGGTGTTGATTTGTAATTTACGTAAATTTTGTTAGAAAGATATAAGTCTGTTTGTATTCAGTTTTGTTTGGGTTTTAACTTGGTCATCGTAAATACGTCTTTTTGTTCTTTTTCAATAAAAAAGACATTATTTGAAATTAATAAAAAATTAAATATGCTCAAAAACATAAAGGAAAAAGTTGTGTAAATTCTTGTAAAATATAGGTATATATTATATATTTCTTATGATTTGAAATATGTTTATTCCTCTTTTAAATATTAAGCCATAATTTACAATAATTACAGTTAATAGCCTTTTTGTAAGATTTAGAATCTTATTACAAAATTAAACGAAAAAAGAAACGTTTGGTTGTTAGCTTAAACCAAAACATCAAATTTAATAATAATAAAAATAAAAGAATAATAGCTACGTTAACTACATGAATATATATATATATATATATATATATATAAGGAGCGTTCAATGGCACCCCAAATAGTGAGCACCCCAATTGCCCCCTCTCTCCACCTCTCATTTATTATAAATTATGCTAGTGGAAGGAGAGAGAAGTAGTGGAGGGAGAGAGAAACATAATGTGTAGTTGAAATCAGGGGGCATTTGGGGGTGCTGCACTATTTGGGGTGTCATTGAACGCTCGCCTATATATATATATATATATATATATATATATATATGTATGTATGTATATGTATACACACACATTATACGTTCAAATATACGTAAACATTGAAAAATATATTACAACTATTGTTTATTGTATATATGTGTTTGAGTGGCTTCCATTTTATGGAATTACATATGGAAATGTAACACATGTTAAATGGAAATATATATTATGGTCGTTGTAGTAATGAATGTAAATTTGCTATAAATAAGGCCATAAAGGAATAATAACTATTATAACCATCGTTGATTAGGAAAAATAAATTGAATTAAGTAGTACACCTAAATGTTTACAATTTAATAACGATGACTAAGAATAGGAATTGTAACTCCAATTAAGTAAATAATTATTATAATATATACAAGAATAAACCAAGTTAAATTAAATAGAAAGATTTAAGTAGTTACAATAATTAGACTAGAATAATAAGGTACTAATACAAGAGGGATATTCGTTGGTTTAATTGATGCCTTAGGAAAATTATGACCATTATGGTCACAAATCTCCATAACCCTATTAAATAAAAATAAAAGGAATAAAAAAGTGGATTAATGGGTATTGGTTGTCGTTTAAAATACTAAGTCCAATAAGGAAACAATTAAATAAATATCCTAGGATAGAAAGGGTATAAATTTACCTTATTCTATACAATTAATCTAGAATTAATATAATTAAAAGTTAGAATTGGATTTAGTAGGTTAATAATACGAGGTTAGTTGCATTATTTGATAGAAGTCTGCACTTTCTAGCAGCCGAATATATGTCCAACTAACGTGAGACATCATTGACCATAGGAACCTGTGATGATAGTTCATTTATGTATGTGGATTATTTCCAATTTTAAGGTTTTCTTCACGACTGAGGTCTTCTCACGCTCGAAAGAAGAAACCAAAACGAAAATAACTCAATAGCATGGCCTGCTTTGGGGATTAAGGTCTTAAGTGGTTAGATCCACTTAAGCGATCGCGTAACCCGCCTCCCATAAATAAAAGCATTAAAGGCTAATTGGGTACGAGTTTGATAATCCCGATGGTTAATTTGCTTCCCTCTAGGGTCTTTAGTGGCTAGGGTTTGAGGGTCCACTCTAGGAATAGGTTTGACACTACTACAAAACAGTTCATTTGCGACGGTTCTTTAAGCTTATTTGCGACTGTTTTACAACCGTCGCATATGCGACCGTCGCAATATGTTTAAACTTATTGCGACAGTTTTAAAACCGTCGCAATATACAAGGTCTTGCGACGGGTATTCTATAATAACAGTCGCTGTAGTATAATTCATTAGCGATGGTTTTTTTTACACCAGTAGCAAGAAACCGATATTTAACTTCAAAGCTTTGACCTTGTGCGACAGGTTTTAAAATAATTGACGCGATATGTTTAGCATTTGCGACTGTGTTTCATTAACAACAGTAGCAAATTAATTCTAAATTCAAATGTCTAATGCAACCGCATTTCATCTCAGCCATTATGATTGTCAGCTATCAATACAGTTCAACATTTCATAGCTTATAAGCAATTCACAAAATATATGAAAACAAGACATACACAATTGACAATATCTTATATCATTTGAAAAGAAAATACTTAACGTTGATAATCATACGACAAAAATAGTTTGCATGAGTCATAACTAGTCATATGCTAAGCTCCAACACAGAATACTTATTTCACCAGAACAAAATGGATCATCCAGCTGAATTAAAACTTAAAATAGCATAATTTGTCTTCATGATGGTTGACTTGAATTAGCATCTGTCAAAAAACCAACATAACATTATTTAAACTGCAAGTGAAAATATATCGATCATGTAAGCACAATTTCAATTGTAATTCAAAAGAAATGAAGGTATACCAGTAAGCACAAAATGATCAAGAAATATTATAAACAAAAAACAAGCTCAATGAGTGTAATTAGTGCTAAGTAATTAATAAATACCTTTGCGAGAATGAAGTCCCAAAATTCTACTCCATTGTTCTTAATGCAGTGGTGAAAACTATGAACAAAGCATACAACACGGGAGTATATAAATAAACAAGTAAAAAAAGCTTTACTGCAAAATGAATGTTAGGCTTTGTTTGCTAACTCAGGCTGATAGGACAGCAGCACATTACATCATATTAGCGCAAAAAACTGGCAATTCAAACCCTTATTACATGTTTTAAAATTTTCATGCAGTAACAACAAGATAATAATGAACTGCTTATTTTAAATAAACATGTACGCGCTGGTCCCAAAATACATCAAACATACATGCTACTTAAAATGAATATTAGACAAATGTAAGCGATACATCGTCGAAGGGTAAGGCATTCGGTGTGGTGGCGAACAGTTTCAGGGAGATGGAAGGTGAGTACGCGGAGTACTACGAGAAATTCTACAGTGAGAAGACTTGGCTGGTCTAACCGCCATTAGGAAATGGAACATACAATAGGCTAGTTTATTTGTCCTCAAGAAGAAGAAAAAGTACCTTGAATTTTTCCTAGCAGCTTGCTTCCTCATATCCTTGCTGCGTTTCTGAATTTATGCTTTCTAAACCAACAATATAGGACATCAAGGATCTTCAGACCTGTTGACAACCAATAAAAATATTATAGTTTATAAATTTATTTTTGTAAAAATGGAATGACCCATGTTTATGCTACTTAAAATAGAAGGTGCATCTCTCAATAGAAAATTAGACAAATGACTGAAACATATTCTAACAACAGAGTATACGAGCATGTTCTCCATGATGCACAACAAGTTTTCACTGACATAAGACGAATGCCGATAAAATTTTCCAATTGAACTGGAGCATACTCTATCAATAGCTGACCTGAACTTATATGGCAAGCTTTATGCTCCATTCATTGCTATAGAAGGGTGGGGCAGGCAAAACAGAATGAAATTGGTGAACAAAATGAACTGCAACTGATGGCGTTTGTGGTTTGAGCAGTGATTATGCAAACAAAGATTGAGTGCTATACTCTAACAAAAGGCAATTTTAATGGGATTTAACTGAAAATCCTTAAGCTAAACTAGAATGAAATATGGTATTATTGTTTATTTTTTTACATTTCTAACAGTGAAATAAATGTCATTATTGAAAAGGAAATGGATTGACATCCAAATGTTCTAGTGGAAATATGTAACCATATCCATGGCAGCATGATACCTATCACAAATACTACTTATTTTTAGCAAAACTGTACAAACTGATGATAATTATACACAGGAACTATATTAAAATATTGTGAATTTAATTTGAAGTATGTTTATTTTTATATGTGTACAAGCACCCATATTTTTACATATAATTATCAGTTACTCTAACCACATGTTCAACTTTTTTCGATATTTCTTAATCCAACAACTGCAACAGAATAGTTCAAGAAGAAACTAATCAAATTCTACTTTATTTGATTTCCATAGTCCTATAATCCATAAGTAACCAAACTCATCTGAGAATGTAATTACATATTCTGCTACATTGTGTGGTAACGTCAGAATTGAGTGGTAGTTAAGCAAATAATCTAACTACATTCTGCTATTTTTTTCATGCTGATGTTGTCCTTGGCAAAAGGTTATTCCTTGTTCAGGTATAAGGAAAACACCATGATTTTTGTTTGAGGCACCAAAATATATTTACAATAGAATGGAAAAATTGTATTGAGATGTAACAAAGAATGCAGATACCATAGAAGCAAATTATTTACCTTGTTCAGCCCTTGTTTGAACGGCATCACATATTTCTTCTGTAATGTCAAAGAGTGTATGCTTTGAGGCAACCGCTTCTTCGCCTAGGATGACCTATTGTGAATAGCACACAGTCCATTAATATATTGAATTTTCTTAGATGATCCAAATATATTAATCACTACCCATAGATGCAAATGTTTACTATATATACATGCAAAGTATCAATTTGATAACGATAGAAAGTTATTTTGCAGGTGAGATATCTGCAAGTATCAAAGAAATCACCTAACTATAGTCCACAAAGATGGGTTTGCTATGTCACTCAATCTAACATGTATGTTGCTCGCATTTGAGAAAAATAGTGAAATTTTGAAAAGCAGTTGGGATGTTAGGTTAACTTATATGTAATAATAAAAGGGTCTTTGTACACTTTGAAGATCAGATGAGTTCTCTCTCTTTTGATACTTGCACAGGCATCGACATATTTTTTTTCCATTAATATCAAAAACTAAAATTATAGGTCTGCAATAAAAATAAAAATAATCAAGAAATCTCTTAGACATTCAATACACTAGTGCAATGCGGAATTAGAACTCAACTTATACGTAACTGCCATGAAATTCAAAACAATAAATGATGAAAAATACCTTGAACAGGGATCTTTGCAATCCTAAAGTCATACCAACTGATAAATCGAGCAGACAAGATGCAATACCAATGATCTATCCCGCATACCTACGAAGAATATCCATGGTTTAGGCGACAAGATATAAAGTTACACTAGGTGCAGTAATGGGTATTACATACTTGCATGATGACTGCACACCACATAAAATTCATAGATATGTAAAATTATACAATATACTCTTGGATTTAAATACGAAGACGCAATTGCACGCTTGCACTAGCAAGCCAAATTGCATAGTTGCTTGCTGGTGCAAGCTTGCACCAACAAGAAGTTTGATGTTCCATAAAGATGTTTTATACTCATTTAAAATTGTGTGTAGTTCACTGTTAATTGACAAGGGTTAATTTATAGTAGCAAATGCTCATAGTAAATACTCTGAAACAAACAATTAGTATGTTTAATGTCAATTTTTAAGATCAACAAATAATCAATATGTTCAATATTGATTGTTAAAGGGTGTAGAATTTCAAAACTATGTAACCCTCATCCAATCCAATGCAATTGCATGTCACAAATTTTGTTCATTTTTGTGTCACAATGCTGAAAACTCTCTACGTTGTCAACATAGACTAGTTTTCTCATACTTCGAACGCCCTGCAATCTAGATTTGGATTGCCGATTTTTCTTACAAAATTGGAATGAGATTCTTCATGAGAAAATATTATGAATCTATGATGCTTAGACCTAATAAATATTGAATATTAAAATGCTCTATCCTGATGTATATTGGACAAAGTTAATAAATTGACACTTAGTTGATATCATCTAAAAGTGAAGTAACAGACTTATACCCATGTATCAATGGATGTTTGATCACCGTTACAACCACTAAACAAAATCATTTCCCCACCTTTGAACCTTTCCAAGCCCCATTTCTTAGGCGATGGCTTCCCAAATATGCTTTCCATTCCTAAATAAAAATTAAATATGACAACCACTAAACATTAGTTTTAAATGTTATTTGATTTTTGCAAAACAAAAGTGAACGTCAGTAATAAAAAATTATGGAATGCAATATGACATAGTGGGCAAGTAAAAACAAAAGCTGTAAATTCAATGCTTAGTTCATGCACCATACTGAATTCATACATTGAAAAGGCTGCGTCGATGAATACTAAATGTCAACTAAAATATAAGGAAGTTACATAAACCAAACAAACCAAAACATTAAATGAATTCTTCTTTGCAATTTACTGCTAGTCTCAAAATATAATTTTAGAAGGGCTCTCATTCATTGATATTGACACAGGTTTGGGATGTCATTCCCTTGAGTTAAAGGCCATGCAATTAAAGCTCTAATAAACTAAATGTTTCCAAGTAAAAAATTACGGAATGCAATATGACATATTTGGCAAGTAAAAACAAAAGTTGTAAATTCAATTCTTAATTCATGCACCATGCTAAATTCATACATTGAAAAGGTTGTGTCAATGAATACTAAATGTCAACTAAAATATAAGGAAGTCACATAAACTATACAAACCAGTCAAACAACCTGCAACCACCAAAACAACATGCAATTCCACATCCACTAGCAACCCATTCATTTTAACTTGTCGAAACTACACAACACACTTCATACCAATAACATAACCAGCCAAATAACATTGCCACCATCATTAATAAAATAATGATGCAAATATTCTGAAGCAACATTTTGGACATCTTACTTAATGTCCATAGCTAATGTAATTATTATTCTAAGGTTCAAAAAACAAGTTTATCAAAAGATAAGATACCTTCAAGATGCTTTTTCCACACTCCATTTTTAACATTGTATTTATGTCCCTAAGGATAATACAATCTTATATGCTTTCAATCTCTCAAAATTGTCCTTCCCTGCTGTGAAAATATCAAACCAAACATAGTTAAATAAAGTAAAGTTTCATTTATACTCTGTGCATCAAATTAATTCGGTTTTCTAACCAAGCATAGCTCAGGTTTTTAATTGAGCTACAACTTCTAACTCAGCTAAGCTCAGTTTTTGGAACTAAACTTCCCACTAAATTTTATTGTATGTTGTGCAACCAACTCGCAATTATTAGTCTGAAGAAGGGTCCCATCTTCCTTGCATTTTTATTTCCTTTTTCGTGCATCAGTTAAACTGTATTTTCCATAAGTTTCTACCTACAATTTAGAAGTAGTGCTTATTTTCATCAAACATTGAAAGAAACAAATGTATACCTGGTAATCTTATCATGTATATAACAAAAAGAATCCAGTCTTTAGTTTAAAAAACACAACTACTAGACCATGTACCCAAAATAACATCTTGATTTCATATCATCTGTCATCTTAATTTATGTTTTCTTAGCAAAACCTGTATTACTGATGAGTGCCTACCCTGTGCAGAACATGAAACAACCAACTTTATTTGCTTGAGAAGGTAATTTAAAATAAATTCTCAAATGGAAAACTAACTTATGTATTGCTTGTGCTACGCGCACACACAGGCAACTATAAAATTCTACACTGTTTTTTTTAATGAAACTCTTTTCATATGTTCTTCCTATTTTATACTCGAACACAATACATTGTAGCATCTTTACTTTTTCAATTTAACTTTAGTTTTCTTTTACAGTTTAGGGCTAAAAAGTGTTGGACTAAGTTCAGGTAAACAGTGAACATAGAAACTGTGTATGTCAAAATATACTTGATTCCATGTATCTTGAAGCTAAAATAAGAAAAATATTTTCATAATCTCTAGAATGGTGATTAACCTTTTTCCTTAAATCTAATATCTTTAGTGGAATACTGAATTACCAACCGCCCAGCTGGTTCAGTAGAAAATTGCAATGACAATTGAATTACCAACCGCCCAACTGGCTCTTGAATTGACACTAAAGCTAATGTTACATCCTGTTATGAATGACTTGTTTTAGAAAACAAGTTGGTAGCATTCAAGTTCATTTATTTTGCAGAACTATGTAGATATAAATCAAGGGAACCATGTAACCAAGGACAGACAAGTATTTGGTTCCTATACTTCACAAACCTTAAGTAAAATAAATTATTTTCTAGTACTAGTATTGCATTAAGCACGGAGACCATGTCCGTGGCCTTGATGCTTATTAAAATCACAAAGAAGAAAAAGAACCCCCTCCCTTCGAATTACGCAACAAACCTGTCACAACTTGATTATCTGAATACGTAACCTAAAACTGCCATGCTATAGAACTCCATATGACACAAATTTTACTTTTCTCATTTATGCACTCATTATTGCAAAATTCCAGTTCGGTAAAATCCATCGGCAAACAGATTTAAATCATCATTCGACATTTTATGTTCAAACAAAGCCACCATTAAACCTTTAAATCTGCTAATGTGATCTAAAATATCAAGTTTTCTAGTACGGGAATTCATACCCCTCACATTCAAAAAAATAAATGACATTAATTAGATAAAGGGTTTGCGGTATTACAATCACTACAAGGATCACTCACTTTACTCTGCTTGTTTTTTCCTTTTGCTTGTTTTATCATGTCTAACCATGCAGGGTTATTTACAACGCCATCTGATTCTAAATCAGAGCACATAGCAGCTTCGGTCTGATCCATGGGCACCATGTGTCCAGCATCATGCATCTACAGCCAAATAATGACTGTAAACTTGCGTCCACCGAAAATTACAGGTGTCCAATTATTAAATACCAATACAATTTACAGTATATATTTCACATGGGATAGTGTTGACTGCCAAATACATCCTCATGTGTAAGGGTATTGAGTGCATTAGTCAAATAGTTGATTTAGTACTACAACTACCATTCAAATAAAGTAATGACAGAAATACATGGAGTAAATAAAAATAAAGTAATCACAGCAGTACACGGCTTAAAAGAAATGATAAGAGTAAAAATATCAGAATGCCAAAATAATGAAAGATGCATTTCTTTAAAATATCATATTGTTTGCCTCAAGTTTATTTATCGTTTTAATGGTTAATCTGCTATTTATACTTTATTCCTGCCTATGGAATACTTATTTGCACTTTATCAAGTTTTTTTAATTATCAGTTCTCTATTTATACTTTATTCCTGACTATGGAATCCTTATTTGCACTTTATCAAGTTTTTTTAATTATCAGTTCTCCGTCACTTTCAAAAAATAAAATGGGTATGAAATGAAAATCTCAGTGAAAACTCTGTTAACATTAAAATTCTATTAAAAAACAATATATATTAAGTTCAAAAACAAAATCATCTCAAAACCAAATAATCATGTGAATGTTCAAAATGCAACCGCTGGTAGAGGAAATCAAAGCTGAATTAATTTTCAAATATTTCTTGAGTCGAAGCGTAATGTTATTAGTTAAATCGAGGACCTAAGGAAACAATTACTACGGAAAGAATGGAAAATGGCTTAGAGTTTGAGTAAAAATTTGATACGTTGTTCATTTGATGTACAGTTATAATTAGTAAATTCGTTGTAGTCATTTGCCTAAATCTTAACATTAAACTATATGCACCCAACCTCTCAATCGAATAGACAAAGTCCACCCAATCCCTGCTTAACTTTTATCCATATACATTAATTAATTAAAATTAAAAGATCATGCTCTAGAAGTTAGAAACCTCTTTTAGATGGGAAATGAAAAATTAACACGCCATGGTAACCCAAATACAGGATTGAATTTTTTTTGGGACTTCCAAACCCTTTCAGCATATAATTTTCCACAGTACATATCAGTGCACAGTGCTAATCAAGATAGTAATAAATGTAGATTTTTCAGTTTACATTTACCAGTTTTTCTCCCTTTTTGCTTGATGAATGCTATAAAAGGAATAGTGTGCTAGAAAGTTCCTGTAAATTTTTACAACTAAATGCATGGTTCAATAATATATATAATGTGAGAGAACTCAGAAAAGTGGAAGGAGCCTAACAGTAACAAACATGATTGGACCATGCACAATCTGTAGGAAGTTTCATGAATTTTCATTGGACGTTTAGCATCACTGTCTCAATACAAGGTAAGTGTCAATTCATGAGAAATGGTACATGGTAAAAATGTAAAAAATTAGTAAAATAAGTATTCCACTTATTAACATTTACTGTTAAGCGAGCGAAATAATTCATGAGAAAAATTATAAATCTATTTCAAAGACTCAATGTAAATGCTTAAGAAAAAATAAAACAATAACTTTGAATAGCTAATTTTGGACATATCAATAAATCATGCATTGCATTATGCTTTAAAAGCTTGTATAATATACAATTGTGTCAATTTTGTTACAGTTGTCAATATTTAATTACTTTCTTATTTTAAATGATCAACAGACAACTATGTAAAATAAAAGGTTCGAAACACAAAACTATAAATTGGGTAACAGAAAAAGAAACAAGGCTTAACGAAATTGTTGTTTTTAATATTCACAGTTAATTCAGCCAACCACAAAAATAGGAAGCTTTCTATAATTGCTGATAGAAATAGAATTTCTTTTGAGAGTGATGCCATTTTGGAAAAGCATATAGGTTACGACGGAGAGGGAAATACTTAGTATCATAGAGGGACTATTAGGAAGGAGCATGTAATAAGCAGGAAGTAGCGAAGTTACTTTCCAAATGCTTAAATGTTGGAAAGCTACGACTTGATAGATAATCATGAATGATTACCAATTTTAATAAATGTGACCCAATAAATAATATATGTGAATTTTGATGCAAATATCCCTGTCCAGGACTCCCAAACCAATCGATTACATAAGCAATCTAAAACCTCGTGAAGGTTTTATTGCACTTACAAGTAATAGTATCACTTGTATACTTATAGCCAAAAAAGAATAATTTTGCCACTGATTATTATCAACAAACCACGTCAAAATCGTCTTATTTCTTTTCACTGGGCTTTTTTCTTCTTTAAATCAGCTAAATCCAACTTCTAATGTACAAATCAGAACTTTCTATATTGTGTTTTTTTTGGTTTTCTGAATAAAGCCATATATTCAAAAAAAAATACTCAAACCTATTATGTTTTTTGTTTTGACTGTTTAATGCAATCGAACACGTAACTCATTATTCAGAATTCAGTATTCAGTAAATAACATGCAGACATCAAAGTTCAGCAATCAAAATCTAAAATTTTGCATTTTGAACAATCAAAAAAGCTTAATTTGCGAATAAGGATCACTTCTAACTAACAAGCGATCCGATTTCAAGTACCTGCTTTCAACCTTAACCAACACATTGTATTCTCTACTTTAGGTACTCATTCATGTTGTGCAATATATGTTTGAGAATCTCCATCCTAACTATCAGCCAACATAATATTGTTGTATACATCGATCTGTGTGAAGCTACTATTTTTTCTCGGACCATGTTATAAATTGTTAAAACTGCTGTTGAAATATATAAATGTTGAGTTTACAGTTTGTTGTTGAAATTTTAGACAAAACTTCACCACTTCTAAAAGCAAGGCATCTACATGGATTCAGGCTCAGGAAAATTCATACACAAAATAAAGTAGAGTACTGTTGCTTCTGATTAGAGTAACATTCAACCCAAAAACAAAAAAATATTTTCTCAACTGTTCTTCCTCAGTAAATCAAGTTTACATAAACTCTGTTTGTTTGCTTGCTTGCTTAACCAAAGAGATGGAAAATCACGGTGAAATCAAAAAATACTGTAGTTTAAAAAATAATGGAAATCTGATGATGTCAGAATATAAATACATGGAACATTCCCAAACAACTTCCTGGCTATGCTATATTTGGACAGCAAAGACTTTCCCAACAATAACATCTGAAGTATAATAGTCAAAGAAAATCAATACCCCTTTAGCAATCAACATAATATCCACTTAAGTTACTACTTGTGTAACAATCAACAGTAAGTGAGAAACTATGAAATTAAGTCTAATAAATAAACAATAATTTAGTAAATTACCTGAATCCAGTTTGAGGCGCTACAGGTGAGACCGAGTAGAGCCGGTGGTAGTGTCACCAGAGTAGGAGCGTGATGCTGATTTGAGTAAAAGGTTAGCTGGATCGATTTTGGAGAGGAAGAAGCAGATTTAAAAGGGAAGAATTGAATTTAGGGTTAAAGATGCCGTGCGTGAGAAAGAGGAAGTATTTGATGAAGAAAAATCGGAGTGGTTAAGCTTTCACACGGACATAAGTTTTTGCTTGCTTAATGAATCAAGAAAAGTCGGTTTGATTATTTGTTTATTAATTTGCTACTGTCGTATATGACAACAATCGCAAATTATTTAACTCCAATTCACTAATAGCTTGCTACTGTTTTTAAGGAAAACCGTCGCAAATTGTAAATATTTGCTACTGTTTTCAAACAAAATCGTCGCAAATTTGTCTTTTACATCATTTCCCTGACAACCTGCTACGGTTTGTAACTAAAACAATCGCACATAACCATATGTGCTACTGTTTTTAGCTAAACCGTCGCAAATAAAGCGACGCAAATAAGAAGTTTTGTACTAGTGTTAATGACTACTACGGAGGTACCATAGGTCAACCTTACCTAAAGAGGAAGTATTATGTGACGACTTTCTATCTCTCGCCTACCTAAATGGCATACCACGTCTACCTATCTGATTGGTCTTAAGTGACTGCTTTCTATCTCTCGCCTTATGCGGTGCATGGCTTTATATGCACGAATGACGGAATCCTGAAATTAGTAGACTTGTAGCTAGTGTTCTCTAATTCTTATTAGCGTAGTGTAAACCATCGAAAAGGAATTAAATGACCAACATGTCCGCCTAGGGTCTTAAGTGATCAAGAGAATCCACCCTTATCTATCATCGATATGAGGTCTTAAGTGGCTATATATGTATAAAATCAACCTCCGTATGATTAGTGAGTTATTGAGAGCCTACCTCTTAGTTTTTGGTAATTGGATAAGTTGACTGTTTAAAGGCTTCATAATTTTGCGTAAACGTTCTATCTCAGTACCGTTATTGTTTGGGAATGCTACCTTAGGTAGGGTAGTTAGTGTCGGCATGTGTTTGTTTACAAGGTTAGATTAGAATCACTAACCTTGATAGACATATGTCTCTGGTTGAACCAGACTGGATACATCTGTGTGTTGTAGACTATGTTATACTCTTTCTGCTCACCAGAACTTATTGTTCTGACCCCCCTCCTCATTACAATATCCCACGTTATCTCTCGAAGGTCAAGTTTCTACATGTGTTTAAGTTTGGTTTTCGGTTCTCATTCGCTCTCATGCTCGGTATTGACGTGGTGATTTACTCTTATAAGGTAGATACCTAAGATGATACTAGTTTATCCAATTTTGTTTCTGCTGTAAGTTATTTTATCGTACTCACATTATGCTTATGCTCATTTTTTTTTGCAGGTACCAGATTTATATGCTCCATGCTTGGATGGAATTGAGTTTCAATTTTTGTCGAAATTTAGGCTCAAAAAAGTGTGGGATGTTACATTTGGTATCAGAGCATAGGTTTGAAGATCAAAGGAATTATTTAAACTAAGACTCATGAGAGAACGTATTCGATTTTATTTTCTATTTTTCCTCGTCTTTATTACTCGACTTTAAATTATTTCGACGGTGAAATAGTCATCAGCCTATTTATTTTAGATGGACCTTAAGCGACTAAGAGTTGAAATATGTTGTGTTCGAGTTTCGAGTCAATTATCTCTTACCCCAAGTACATTGACGATTTCATTGTGGAGAGCATGATGATGGCATATTGTAAATCCTATGGTTTTGAGTTTGGATACTGGACGAAAATCTAGCTATAACTAAGATAGTCACGATTCCAGATTTTGGTTTCGTTGGTAGTTCTAGTCAAAGACCTTTTTCTTGGTTAGAAACGGGAAATTCACGTCAATATGTCGTATCCATCCAAAAATATAATTATGATGTATATCCATTCGATGCTTCATTAAAATTGCGAACATTCTTTTGTTAAAAACATTCATTTGAGTTTTTGGTCTTGTATTCGAGGGAATTTCCATTTTTAAAACTGTTTTAGAGAATAAAATGGATTCAAAAGTTTTAAAAATTATGGTTTCGGAAAATAGTTATATAAAAATATGGTTTTAAGATTTTAAATCTATTCATGTTTCTAAATTGTTCGGGTTTTGTGTGATTTTAATAAATAGTCCAGTTGGTAAAAAGAAGAAAATTAGGAATAACAAGGAGTATCCTCAGAAACTTAAAAATAACTAACACCCATTCCTAGTGGTTGTTAGCGTTCCTCTTTATATATATATATATATTGGATGATTTATAGAAATTATACAGTTAATCTTCAAGATTTTTATAATCTCAACACTTTGGAACGTGAAAACTTTTTCTAGTAGTAAAGTAAACTGGAATATAAATAATAATAATAATTGGATTTATAATACAAAACCTTTAGTTTACAATAATTCAATTTCGAAAAAGTTTTAAATTTTCCTTTGAAAAGCTAAGGAAAATCTTTCGTCCTGATTTTGGGGTATTTGATTTGTGAAGCATTTATTTATTTATCAGCTAGGTAAGGAGAAAATCTATTTAGTTTCTATTTCAGATTTCTAGCTGAATTTCTACCGTAATATTCGTTTGCTTGGTGGTCACAACTATTTGGAGGTAGAGGAAAAGTCGTTCGAAATTTAATTCTCGGCTCGACTAGTGGTGGAAGTCGGCATGATATTTCAGAAGTTGTTTCGCTGTTATAGGAATTTTATTATACTTTTTATATTAATTTAACAGGCCGTTGGGCCGAGGTTTAGACCGCGCACTTCATGGAACAAGCAGTCGACCGCCAAGCGGTCAATCTCCCTTAAGGAGCTAGGTCGATCGCTACCCCTTCCGGGCATGATCTGGAGCTCAGCTCAAATGTGCTGGAATAATATATATATATATATATCATTCCAACTGATTCTTCCTTTCCCATCACCATTTTCAACAAACCCAAAACCCTCTTCCTTCCTAAGCTCCAATTAAAGCATCCCCCACTCCATTTCGCCACTAATTTCCATTGAAATCATCCCAATACAGATCTCTACCCTATTATACTCTAGATCTGCAATTTCTTTTGTCAGATTCGTCATTTCCTTGGCCCCTCCTCGAAACGTCGTCACTCAACACCCTAGTCTCACACCTCAGGAGGCTGCGTGGCTAGACCGCAATGAGGAGAGGATTCACCGCTACTTGGCTACGACCAATTATGCTTTTCACCATGGACGACCAGTGAAGTTCGCTGATTTCACCTCTTTTAATTTGAAGGAGCTGTTCGTCGCCTGACACCGATCCTGCGCTTCGATATCTTCGAGAGTGAATATTATCCGTGCTGCATCCTCCTGTTGGATGCCCAAATGGATGCTAATATCGATAACGAGGCTAGTGTCATGTAGTTCGAGGTCGTAGGCACCAATATAGAGTTCTCTGATGATGACTTAGCAGAGATTTTGGGTGTCTCAGTAGTTAGAGCCGAGCTGGATACCGTTGAGATGGATGACCCACAGATTCTTGAGTGCATCTTCCTTGAAGCCCTTGGAGTCTGGACCACCGCTGATCTATGACCTATTTCTCATGTAGTTGTGCGCATCATTTAACACAATGACATCTCGAGGATGGGAAGCTTGGAGCAGATTTATCCTTCGGTGTGTCACGCCACATATACCATTCTTGGCTGTATAGCCGTTAATTGGGAGCACGTACTTATGATCCACCTTTATGAGCCTTTCATCGACATCCCGAGGAGCCACTTTACTTACAGTGATCAGTTCGGTCATTTCAGTGAACTAATGAAACGAATCCATGATGAAATGCAATAGCTTTGCCAGTATTACTTACTCTCGCAAGAACCTAAGTATGCGGAACGAACATGATATTTCTTTGGGCAAATTTTCAAACAACCCCGGCATCTTCTCACCGTGTCTGTTGACACTTTCAGGTGAGGCTTACTAAAGAGACTATAGTAAAGAAGTTGTCTATTGCCATTAGTCGCGCCACTTTCCATAAGATGGGCATTCAACTGCCCGATGCTCCTGGCCTACACCTCCCACTCCTGTACCACAGCCGCATCAGCCTGGCCAGGAAAGCCTGGAGCTTCCCGTCCTCCGCAACATCCAGACCGAGTTTCATGAGGTCCGCAGGGAGTAGTGTCGCCATACACACAAGATTGGTTGCATTTCTGCCATACTATGATCTTGGCATGTGCGAGGTAATGGATCGAGTTCCATCCGCAGTGCTCGAACATCTTGTAGTGCTTAGGCGATGTTAGCCCGTATCTTGTATCTTGTATCATGTGTTTTCCTTTCCGACATTTTATCTTTATTGTTGTTGTGTTGCAACTGTTAGTGTTGTTTGTAATCGCATGAGTTTTAACGAGATTTCTATGTTTAGAAATATTAGTGTGATTCACGCATATCTAATTGAAATCTCATTTTTCTTATCTAACTAACAATTATCTTAGAGCTGGAAAAAAAATAAGATTTCGTGTTAAATAAATTTTAGCGAAGGATAGGTTTTTGCATTGTTTTCGTCGTGTGTATTAATTACATATTTCTTGTTAAGCTAAAATTTATTGTGTCCTTTTGTATGTGGTTTCAGTTTTCGTATATTTTTTGCCTAACTGACTTCCTTTTTCGTCAACATGCGACTTGAATCGTTTAAGTTCCACAAAATACATTTTCGAGACTTTTTGCAAATGTCGCTTGAAAAAATAATCCTTTTTAAATTTTATATTTTACTAATTCACTTTATTTTATTTAGGTTTACGCAAAAACATGGATTTGGGTACTGTAGTTTGTGCATATTTAAACATCTGTTTTGCATTAATATGGATGATTTGAATGACGCAAAGCGCATACTACCAAAATTTTAGTTTTTTTTTACAAATCTCACATGGAAAGTGAAATGGTATAGAAAATAAAATTTTGAAATTAAAAAAAAGTATTAATGCGGAAATTTATCCTTACGGAGAAATTTTGATTTTAGTCACATGGACAACGTGAGGAAGGTTTTAGATGATTTGTGTGCGCGTTTTTGTGGTGCAATATGCTGACGATGCAATAAAAACTTAGCAACAACAAGAAATGAAACGACCCAAACTCGCCCTTACGGAAAATCCCGGATTGAGTTGAGAACACGGCAAGTCAAAACACAAACAAAAGAACATTTCATTGCTATAACAACTATTATATCACAGTACTAAAATATTCCAAAGTACGAATAAATAATATACATTTGATAAATATGATTCAAATTACAAAGCAACAAAATATAACACATTACACAACTGTAAGAAATACATGGATACAGAGCGTTTCGAATATAGCTCTAGCTATAAATCCAAGATCCTGTGAAAATAATATATGCAAAAACCCAACTACTATCTGCCCGTGTGGAAAATAGGGGCACCCAGATTTTAGGTTTAAACAATAAACTCCAAGTCAGTCATGTGACTTGTATGAGAACTAAAACAATTATTAAATTCTTACTTTAAAAATAAAGTAAATCAAGGGATCACGCCGTATAAAACGGAACATGTTTCCTCCCTAGAATACTAGTGCATATAACAATTTATAAACAGCGAAATTCTTTTTGAAAAATGAAGCTATTATATGACTCAGGTCCCATCACACAATGCAACGCAAGCCGGAGGATAGAGTTTTCCCTTATAATAGCCAAACATGCTTGGTACGTTTAAAACAAATCATTTGATACTATTATAAGTGCATAGTGTATAAAACAACTTCAAATATAAATGTATCAATCATAGACGGCATGAGTACCATATATCATGTTGCCATGCTAGGCTCTACAATCAAAACCAAAATGTCACGTATTGGAAATTGGATTTTCATCATGAGTCGAGGCCAGGGATGACTCCTCACCACTTCGAGACACTCTAGCTAATGTTTTAAGATCTCCCGCAGTAGACCCTTGGATCTCCAGGGTCGGTCCACACTTACGTTAGCGGATTAGTATTCCTGAACACACGTTTACCGGTCCTATCGGACCTATCCATCGGCTCCGTAGTAACCGATATATCTGAGGTGCCTCACAATCCATCATCCACATAGGTAATACAAATATAAATGTCTGGTCTCCACACCATGACACCACTATAGCTAGAAAGAAACGTCATGCACTCACTACAATCAAGATCCCGTTTTGACTCATAATGAGATGTGAGGCTCACGAATTAATTCTGTACACAAAGTTATGCTATTTAAAGCCGTGCTTTGATCACCAACCGCAAGACTCTGCTTTTCAACAGAAGACATGATCATTTGCAACTCAGCATGCCACATAGTCAATTCACGCTATGCGACTGATGTCTATCGATATATAACCTCTAAGCTTGCACGTCTTAGAGAAGGGTGTTAAGCAAGAGAATAAATTCTCTGCCAACAAACAGATATATATTTAATAGAGATCAATCAACACAGAATAAAATCCAATGTCAGACACACATCCATTTACTAGTTCATTCTGGGACTAAACGACACCGGAGGCACTTCATTCCTCGTCACATATTTCCAACACAGGAGAGAGTTCCTCGCATATCCGGTCGATCTCCAAGTACGTCTGGACGATCACCACTTATTACCTTGTCTTAGGTGTACAACCCAATCAAGACATCAGTAATCATCCAGACGATGTGAAGGCCTCCGGTTTTTAACCACCGTCTTCATCGTCGAATCAATTATTCAAAATCGGTATAAACCCGGTCTTTCCTAATAACTCGCGTATATAATGAACAAGTGCTATAAAAACACAACATACGCCTCATTCCAATCCAGAATATTGTTTTATTCAAATATTCTTATACTTGGGGAAAAGTTCCCATTAATTTTATCAAAGATAAATTCTTTTAAATTTATTCCTTAATCTTCCTTTGGATATCAATTATAAACCAAATTAAGCTTTATCAACTAGTTGGGATTATCGAACTTTACCGAAGTAATCATTTGTTTAATTTCCCCATCCCAACCTGTAACGACCCGGGGATTTCACGATCCTGGATATCGGCATACAACACTATGTCGACTGTTCAAGCATAGGAAACACCGGATAGTCCATGAAAGAAATTAGAGGGTGAGAATAGATAAGATAGAAACTTAGAATAGAAGAAGAAGAACATACAACATCAGAGCAAATACGAATCTCACAGCGGAACGAATAAATATATTTCATAACATAACTTTGAAATAAAACAGTAACAGTATACAATACCATTATTAGAATATAACACTTACAACACAGCGGAAATAACAATAGCTATATAATCCTGAAGCCTCCTGCTCCAGCTCTTCAAGTATATGTAAATCCCTACTACTTGACTGCCCATACAAAATTGGGCACCCAAGAGTTTAGGGAAAACAAAACAAAATAAACTCTGG
This sequence comes from Allium sativum, assembly GCA_030737875.1. NCBI lineage: Eukaryota > Viridiplantae > Streptophyta > Magnoliopsida > Asparagales > Amaryllidaceae > Allium > Allium sativum. The sequence goes on along the minus strand of CM060909.1, from coordinate 721,482,445 downwards.
GTCAGTCATGTGACTGGTGTGAGTAAACTCAAATCATTTAATTTAACTTTCAAAATTCTTTTGAGACAAAGGATAATAATAAGACCGATCCCACATAAACATGGATGGCTTTTACCTTATGATAACCCAAAATATTTCTAAAACGATACTTGTCTGATATTATAATAATGTCTAGATCAAGTAAATATAAATCTAGCAGAAACGTTTGCATTTAACGTTCTACATGTATAATATACAATCTAAACCACGGGCTCTTATTTGGGGAATGGATTCCATCTATGATAAGGTATGGATCCACCTTCCGCTCAGTGTACTCTAGAAGCGATACGCTGGAGTTCAACAAGAACATCTTATAACTCGGCCACACATGACCGACCATTCATTTCTCTTGAATTTATCGAATATATTACCACCCCACGGTTAGTATTCCAACATAATCATTCCCGGGAGATACAGAATTGAAAGAAGTACAAATATGAATATTCTTTAGATGGTGAAAATATACCCTAATTGGGTGCGGCCCACTTAGCCATGCTGCCTGCCCGATTTCTGTCATTTCCCAGTTGATGAGGCTTGAGGTTATAACATATCTCTATACAGATCACGTCATCATACCCGTCAAATAACAAATTGATTTCCCAAAAAATACCACGGGTATAAGCTAAGAGAAACGAATTCCTATGCCACCAACGTAAATACATTTGAAACGATCAACTTACGCGACCTACCAGATATACTCTGTCAGACATTCGTCCTTTCAAGTTGCCCTGGGACTGGACAAACCGAAGGCACTATTCAGTACATCCATCTTAGGCAATCTCTACTTAAGATTTATACAATAATCCTTTCACTTTACTCCATCTTCAATATATTCAGCATACTTGGTTTGCAACGCTTATGCCAATACGGAGTGGTTCTTCGGATAATAATCCAACTGGTCTCTCCATATTCACAACATAAAAATGGTCAAATCTTTGATAGCCGGTGATTTAACTATCAAATGAAAACATGTGTGCAAACAACAATCTTATTTCCAATTGTAATTTCTATTGATCAATCATATATATATATATTCATATTTCCTTATTTTCTATATTTAGAAAATATATGTTATGAACATTGGAAAACATTCCCATCTCTTTTTCACATATCACTATCATCCCAGTATTCTTTATCATCGAACATTTCATTTTCTATGATTAGAAAATATATCTGATATATTTGGAAAATGTTTCCAAAACTCATTTATTGGATTTAAACAGATGTTTAAATAAAACATCATTATACCAACTCAAACATTACTTTGACTAACTAATTTCACTTAACCAACCTTCACTATCGAACCTTAACCATTCCTTAGTCAAAACGAAGACAATCAAGTTGGGTATAACTACCTCTCAGACCTTAACTAAACAACATTCCTAACCTCTAAATAGACAAATTTCACCTTTTACATCTTTAACAAACTTCCTAATGTAACTCTCCGATTCTATTTACGAATCTACTTCTTTTACAGAAATCATTTGATTATAACTATAGCGTTATAATTCCTACTTCTGAAATACCTAACTTCAAAATATAACTCGATTAACTCAAATCAATTAGCCCTAACTCCATTAACTTTAACTCAATTAACTTTAATTCATCTACTCTTATCACTTAACTCCTTTTGAATAAACTATATCCGATTAACTCCTTTCAAATAAACTATATTCGATAACTCCTTTAACTCTATTCGAATAAAATTTATTCGATTAACTCCTTTCAAATACTTCCTTTCTATTTGTTTTACAAATATTCCCTTTTCTATTTGTTTATTTAACAAATAAATATTTCCTTTTCAATTCTATTTATTTTCCCAAATAAATATTTCCTTTTCACTTCTATTTATTTAACAAATAAATATTTCCTTTTCACTTCTATTTATTTAACAAATAAATATTTCCTTTTCACTTCTATTTATTTTCCCAATATATTCCTTTTATCTTATCCCATTTATTTAATAAATTAATATTCCTTTTCAATTCTGTTGTAAATGTTTTACAATATTTCCTTTCATATTCTATTTGTGAATGTTTTACAATATTTCCTTTCATATAATCTTATTTATTATATAAATAATTTCTTTTATAAAATTCTATTCATTTTAAAAATATTTCTTTTTATAAAATCCTTTGATTTCATAAATATCTCTTTCTATAAAACCCTTTGATTTTATATATATATTTCTTTTTCAATACAACATTGAAAATTTCCTTTTTAACATTCCAGTATTACTTATGGTATTTAAAATACCAAATAACAATGATCAATATCATTCTAACACACATCATCAACAACAGATTATATATTACATCATATATCATCATATATGAAAAACAATAAAATAAATGTTGAGGAATCCAGTCAGATTCCTCCGACCTGTTTCCATGCATCCACAGATGTTAAACAATACAATTAACATCAATTTCATTTCACTATGAAATATTCTACTAAACAGAATCAATTTATATATATATATATATATATATATGTAACCAGATCTATAATTTCAACCAATCAATTATCAGTTCAACCAAACAGTCAACGCACAAAATCAACCATCATCTATCAGTTCTAAAAGTACGTTATAAAAATATAACTATTCAGAGTTGGTGAGTTTTACTCACATTGGATGATCATCGTCAATAACGATAACCATCGCTTGATTCAGACCGACAATTTATTTTGCTATAAATTGTAACGAGCTCCGATTCGGTCCCAGTCAGTTCCATTGTGGAGCCACCGTTCATACGATCCCAACGGATCTTGTTTCGCCGAATTCTGGTAAGGTATGATATAGTTATACATTTTACAGTATTACGTACAGTTTAAATTCATTAATCATTAAATTATAATTACCTAATCCACTAACATATCCACGTCATCAAGTCTGCCAACTCCTCCCTCATTATCTTCCACTCCGCTCCAGATATAACCCGTATCCACCCATAACAATGGTCGTTTACCAACCTTAAGCCGCACGTCCCACTTCGTTTCTACACCGTTAGACGAACCACCACCACAACTCATTTTCTTTCCACGTCCTCTATATAATACCCAAACTCGAGATACTGGATCCTCTCACCGCGAAATTTGCCAACTCCAGTACCACTTTCATACTACCACAATGGAGGATACCACCCGTCATCTCCTCTCAAGCTCGTTCACCCTTTTATGTTTCGTTATTTCTGTAACGAACGGGGGTTTTCGACTCCGAAAATCAACACAAACTACCATGTTGACTATTCAGACAACGGAAATACCTGATCGTTAATAGAAAGAAGTTAGAGAGCGAGAATAGATAAGATAGAAAATTAGAATAGAAGAAGAAGAAGAAGAAGAACACAATCAGAGTAAACACGAATCTCACAGCGGAACGAGTAAAATATAATATATAACATAACTTTGCAATAAAACAGTATAATAACATTTTCAGAGTACAACACTTATACATAGCGAAAATAACAATAGCTATATAATCCTGAAGCCTCCTGCTTCAAGCTCCTCCAAGTATATCTGTAAAGACCTGAACTACTTGACTGCCCGTACAAATTTGGGCACCCAAGAGTTTAGGGAAAACAAACAAAATAAACTCTGGGTCAGTCATGGGACTGGTGTGAGTAAACTCAAGTCATTTGATTTACCTTTTCAAAATCCTTTTCAAAAGAAAGGATAATCGTAAGACCGATCCACACATAAACACGGACGGTTTTTACCTTACGATAACCCAAAACTGTTTTGGAAATCAATACTTCTCTGACATTATAATAATGTCTAATCACAAGTAATTAGAATCTAGCAGAACGCTTGCATCTCACATTCGACATATATGGTATACAAACAAAATCCGCGGGCTCTTATTGGAGATTGGATTCCGACTATGACAAGGTATGGGACCACCTGCCGATAGTGTATCTCTAGAGACAAATACACTGGGTTCAACAAGAACGTCTTGCAACCCGGCCCACACATGACTGACCACTCATTTCGCTTGAGTGTATCGAATGTATACCACCAACGGTTGGGAGCTACCCACCGTCTCCCGAAAAGGAACAACATCGATAATAGATAACAGAATGAAATGGATTTTCTCTAGATAGGTGATATACACCCTAATGGGAGCGACCCACTTAGCCATGCTGCTTGCCCGATTTCTGTCATTTCCCGGTTGATGAGGCTTGAGGTCATAACGTATCTTTTGACAGATCATACATTCGTTTACTTTGAATGCCACATCGTCATACTCGCCAAATCAAAAATTGATTTCCTAAAAAATACCATGGGTATAAAGCTAAGAGAAACGAATACCCCCGCCACCAAACGTAAGTACGTTTGAAGTGATCAACTTACGCGATTCGTTAGATATACTTTGTTAGACATTCATCCATTCACGTTTGTCCTGGGACTGGACAAACCGAAGGCACTATTCTATAAACAGGATAGCCCTTGCATAACTCCGTCTTCAATTACCTTCCCCATATCTTATCGCAACGCTAACGTCCATACAGAGTGGTTTTTAGATAATGAATCTGATCCCGGTCTCCCCGTATTGACGATGGAAAAATGGTCAAAAACTTCGATAGTCGGTGATTTAACTATCGAAGAAAAATAGGTGTACAACCAACGATCTTATTTCCAGATAGTAATTCGATCGATCAATCATCAATCAACAATAATCTCCTTTAATTTAATTTATCATTTATTTACTCATTTCCCATTTCTATATACTCAACATTTCTTATTTTCTAAATTTAGGAAATGTACATCATCAATCATTGGAAAACATTTCCATCTCTATTTGACGTATCACTGTCATTCCAGTATTCTTTCTCATCAACATTTCATTTTCTATGATTAGAAAATATCTCTGATTTTATTTGGAAAATATTTCCAAAATTTATACATTTGTTTTTAACAGATGTTCAAATAAAACATCACTAAGCCAATTTAAACCATTACACTCATTAACTATATCCACTTAATCAATCTCCACTATCGAACCTTACCCATCCCTTAGTTAAAAACGAAGTCAATCAAGCTGGGGTATAATTACCTCTCATATTTTACCTGAACAACATTTATAACCTCGAAATAGACAAAGTTCACCCTTTTAAATCCTTTAACAAACTTCCTTACGTAACTCTCTTTCGACTAAATCTCCATTCGATAACTCTTTCCTTCGAATAAACTATATTCGATTAACTCTATTCCATTAACACTATTCGGTTAACTATATTCTATTAACTCTATTGGATTAACTTTAATCAATTAACTCTTATCAATTAAATCCTATCAACTTACTTCTTTCGAATAAACTATATTCGATTAATTCCTTTAACTCTATTCGAATAAACTATATTCGATTTACTCCTTTCGAATAACTAATATTTGATAACTTCTTTCGAATAACTAATATTTGATAACTCCTTTCAAATAACTAATATTCAATAACTCCTTTTGATTAATACATTTTGATTAACACATTTTGATTAATACATTTTGATTACACATTTTGATTACACATTTTGATTAACTCCTATGGAATAACTAATATTCGATTAACTTATATTTGGATAACTATGTTTGTTTTCAACTTTATTTCGAATAGCTAATATTCGATTTAACTCCATTCGCTTGACTGTAGATCGCAGCAATCACAATGGTTACGCCTGATTCCCTCAGGAAACATCCGACCGCCGTAGGCTATCTGCAGCCCTGTGAATTACGCTAGCAGTCGTACGAAATGGCGACTCATCCTGAATAACTATGTTAACTAATTCTATCACAAATAACTATATTCGATCAACTCAAATTGAATAATCAATATTCAGTTTATCCTATTTCGATTAACTATGTTCAATTAACTCTATCTTGTTAACTCTATCTAATTAACTCTCACTGATTAACTCTAACTGGTTACCTCTACCTGATTAACTCCTTTGATTAACTCTACGTTTATTCAGTTTCAAATATCGATGTTGAAACTGATTCTTACTTCTCTGTATAAGTCCTGACTTATATATTCTATTTATACAATGATAAACATTTTATTTAATTTATAAAATATTATTTATAAGTTTATTTTCGCCATATATCGGTTAGAATAGATTCTATTTAAAATCTTTGTTTTAAATCCATATCATATTATACCCGTGTGCGAAGCACGAGTCTAGACCTTTCAAATGTCAAATTCTCCTTTTATGCAATTCTAGTCACTTTTCAAGTATTTCCTTTTTTTAATCCATTTATTTACAAAATAAATCCCTTTTTGATAATTCTATTTCTTCTATAAAATATTTTCTATTTATAAAATCTATTGATTTTATAAGTAATTCCTTTGATAATCTAATTATTCCCTTTCTGTTTGTTTTACAAATATTTCCTCTTTCTATTCATTTTCAGATAAATATCCCTTTTCAATTTTATTTGTAAATAGTTTACAAATATTTCTTTTTCAATTCTGTCTGTAAATGTTCTACAAATATTTCCCTTCAATTCTATCTATTTGACTAACAAATAAATATTCTTTTTTAATCTATTTATTTTCTAAATAAATAGTTTTCTTTTTATAAAATCTTTTGATTTTCTAAATATTTCTTTTCCAATATAACATTGAAAATTTCCTTTTAACATTCCAGTTTCCTTATGGTATTTAACGTACCATATAACATTGATCGGCATCATTCAACCATACAAAATCAACAACAGATTTCATATCACATCATATAACACAATATATGAATGCAGTAAAACTAATGTTGAGGAACCCAGTTGGGTCCCTCCGACCTGTTTCCCTGGATCCACAGACGTTAAACAATAAAATTAACATCAATTTCATTTTACTATGAAATATTCTGCTAAACAGAATCAATATTTGATTTACGATTCATATCTATATCGTTATCTATATTTTCAATCAACTAACTAGCAGTTCAACCAAAACAACCGACACACAGCAAACAACCGTTATCTATCAATTCTAAAAAAACTTTATGAAAATATAAACTGATCAGAGTTGGTGAATTTACTCACTTTGGACGATCATCATTAATAATGATAACCATCGCTTGATTCAGATGGACAATTTATTTTGCAAAAAATTGTAACGGGCCCCAATTCACTTCCAGTCAGTTCCATTGTGTAGTGTCCGTCCATACGATCCCGACGGATTTGCCCGTTCGCGATTCTGACGCCGTATGAATGGAATACTGTAATCACAAGATTATATAAACATTTATATAATTTTTTAATTAAAACTTGGTTAATTCTTTTTCAAATTGGGCCTCACCATTAAGACACTCAACCCAACTGCATCCTTAACCGCATCCTTCTCCTTCTATCACTCAGGAGGAACCCGCAATTCCCATTACAGTAGCCTCCAAAGAACCCCAAACTCCATGAGACATTCTTAAATTCAAAAATAGTAATAACCATTAACATCCCCTTTAACTCCTATATCAACTAATATCCAAACCATTCAGTTCGAAACTGACAAAATACATTGCGTCACCTTCTTCTTCTACGTAATCCTCTGTAGCTTTTGAACTAAAACCGCACCATCAGCCTTCCATCGTGCCATTCAAACACACTTATCATTCCACCAATTCTCAAACAATTTCCGCCATTGAATCCCTCTTCTTGAGCTCCACCTTTCCATCTCAACAGTTTTCATCGCGCATCATTCCTGAAAAACGCGTCCTCCCTCTCGAGCGTGGTATACAGTATAGGTGATCGACAGAATTTTTCTCGAAATCACTCAAAAGAATCACCAATCCAGCCACTCGACCTCGCGAACTCACGTACACCAATGCTTTTGCAAATCGAAGCTTGAATACTTCGAATTCCCGAACCCTAAGTTCGACTGTCCAAACCAAGTACCCCCAAACGTGAATCACTCCTTGTAAATATCATATAGAAATGAAGTTTCTTCCTTGTTGAATCCATATATATATATATATCTCAAATTTTATAGGGTTTTACTTGAATTGTTAGGATTTTTGGAGGATCGAAATTTACTGTATGAAAAAGAATAGTGGAGGCGAAATACTTTTGACCGAAGAGAGAAATTGTTTAGGGTTAAGGATGTTATACAAGAGAATTTTAATAATTTTTTTATTCAATATTATATTTGTTTTAAAGCTATCGTTGTTTGCATATGTCTTCTAAAAATTCCCACGGTCATATAAAATACCTAAAAATCACGAACCTGGACATGTAGCTACATTCGACATTGTGGACCCAACGAAACTGGTTTTGTCAAATTCCAACTCCGTTTGCTCACACAACATATTTTTAAAGGTCGAATTATTGACTGTTTTTCATATTAAAATCCACGGCCACATACTGACTTCAAACATCACGAAAATTGAAATCTAACAATAATTTAATATTACGGATCCAACAAAATTAGTTTCGTCGAATTCTGAGGTCGTTTGCAAAACCGGCTATTTTTAAGGCTCTAAATAACCCTTTTAAATATATAAATATATTTTAAAATAATTAAATTTAATATTTAAAAATAAATATTATTGTGTATACCCACGCTAGAATATCATACAGCTCCACTGGGATTTATAACTTGATATTTCAAAGTTCTCTGTTATATCGATATTCGATTTGTATTGAAAAACCCTTTTAAAATATAAATAAATCGTTATAAATTATAAAGGAATTCCATAGCGACTTTTCTAAATTTTTTTTTTGGACATAACTCAAAATCTATACAATGAAATCCCGATTTTTCTCTTCCACTAGAAAAATATACTTCCCCAGCTCCTAACGTTTCTTGTTTCACATAAACCCGACTTAAAACGAACCCCGTATATTCAGTTGAAGTTCAAATCGCCAAACAGCGAACTGCCGCGTCATTTCGAGCTCGATTATAATTATATTATAATTATACGTTCAAACTGCCGTTCAAATAAAATATTCGTTATTCTAATTCAATTCTAAACTGAATTAAATATCATAGATGATCCAATTCACACCATTTTGTGAATTCCACTATTTCTGGCTATTTCAGAAATTAAATATGTTATTATATTATTTATTTCAATTAAATATTCAATATTATTTAATTCTGGTCATTTTAAATAACTAAACCATTATTTAAATATTTAAATAAATTATTTATGTACCATAAAAATATGGGTCGTTACATTCTTCCCCCCTTAAAATAATTTCGTCCTCGAAATTGCTAAGGTTGAGAACAAACCCTGTTGACTAGTACAAATTTATTTGTTTACTTACCAACTTTAATTTCAACTGAACCAATTTAATTTCAATTAAAATATTAATTAATTCTTATCAACGAAAATTTTCTAAAATCCTGAAAGTTTTCTTACACCCAAAATTTTCGAAAAATTTCGCCAGCACCTCCTTTGTATCGGTCAATAGTTCAAACCCCAACTCGCCTCTCTAGGCCTTCTCCAATCCAAAAGAAAATCAAATAGCCAAGCGGCTTGCCGATTCAGTACATAAAACCGCATATGGAAACTTAAATATGTACCTTTTTGTTGGGCATATCATTATATCCTTTCCATCTGCTACCCTGTCAGCATATACACATGCATTCCCAAACAAAATTCCAAGTTTATTATCAAGACCAAATCATTCACGTATCCAAGCCAAATTCCATTTCAAACCGAAGTTCCATTCTTGATTCCAACTCCTAACTCATCAATTTAATACCATTTTAGATTCCTATCTCACAATTCAAAATCTGATTCTATTTGATATATTATATTCTGATCCAATTTCCCGTTAATTGGTTTCAATTCAATTCATATTTTCTTTCACAAATTTCTATTTAATTTGTTTTTGAACCAACAATCCTTTCCTGGGAGTTTTAAATAACTTTGCATTTCTAAACCAAATATTCCTTTCGGATTTCAAACAACTCGTTTTCCTCAAAACCATCCAACACAAAATCTTTGGTAGTAATCCGTCACTTAGCAACTCAAAAATGAACACTGATGATGTGTCCAGCACCACCAGAGTTATTTTCCAGCTATCGAAGTGAGTTCAATACTTTATCACTTTCAAAACCAAATTTAAACACTTTCATTTTGAAATCTTTTTCACAATATCATTCACGATACTCGTAAACAATTTAAAATTTCCCAGGATTTTAAAATTCTTATATATTTGATCCAAATTCATTAACAAGCAATTTTCCATATTTCAGGAACTTTAGTTCCAATTCTGATTTAGTTAATCTTCTTTTATATTATACGAACTTAAATTGGCTATTTATATAACCGTTTCCATTATAATCAACCAATACATCCAACATACTATAATAATTCGAATATAAATATTTTCTTTATATCGAAATATACTTTGGGTAAAATTATCTCATTTACCCTTTTTCGAAACATACTGTGTCGGTTTATCGTACTCAAGTGTTTGGTAGCTCCTATCGGTACAGTGGATCAAACTGATCGACCAGAATTCACAAGCTACTCAACCAATAAATCTCCACAATATAAAATCATTTTTTATTCAATCTACAAATACGTTCACTCATATATATACACTCAAACTAGGAATGGCAATGGGGCGGGTTGAGGCAGGTTTCTCATGCCCCAGACCCGACCCGGACTTTTTAAACCCCACCCCGTAGACTCGGTGCGGGTCTGGAATTTCGCCCCGTACTCGAAACCCGTACGGGTCCGGGTAGACCCGACCCACCCCACGACCCGGTGATATTATGTTCTAGTGTACACAAATTTATATATTTATATTTTTTTATCACTAAATGATAAATTATATGCATATTATAATGTGTTCACAATAATAAGAGAATATTATAAAATGAGTTGTAAGATAATAGTTCAAAATGTATGCATTTGTTATTGTATGATTATCATTAATGCAACTTAATACAATGAAAATTTTATAGTTTGTCAATTGAAAGAATATAAAATTCAAGTTATAACCATGTAAATCTAAGAACATTAACAAGTAATAGTTATAGTTATAAAGAGTTTGAATGATATTTCGATCATGCGGGCCGGGTTGGGGCGGATTAGCCATGCCCCAGACCCGACCCTAGACCCGGACCTCCAAAAGCGGGTCATGGATCTACCCTCCCCGAAGACCCTATGGGGGCGGGTCTAAATGGGTCAAAACAGGGGCGGGTCAAGCGGGTTTGGACCCTAGACCCGCCCCATTGCCATCCCTAACTCAAACTCAATCCAGGGTATCGCTAACCTCATCTCTACTGAGTCCGCCACAGAGCCAAGGTAATCACTTAACGTTCAGCTCTGATACCACTGTAACGAATGGGGGTATTCGACTCCGAAAATCAACACAAACTACCATGTTGACTATTCAGACATCGGAAATACCAGATCGTTAATAGAAAGAAGTTAGAGTGTGAGAATAGATAAGATAAAAAATTAGAATAGAAGAAGAAGAACACAATCAGAGTAAACACGAATCTCACAGCGGAACGAATAAAATATAATATATAACATAACTTTGCAATAAAATAGCATAATAACATTTTCAGAGTACAACACTTACACACAACGGAAATAACAATAGCTATATAATCCTGAAGCGTCCTGCTTCAAGCACCTCCAAGTATATCTGTAAAGACCTGAACTACTTGACTGCCCGTATAAATTTGGGCACCCAAGAGTTTAGGGAAAAAAAACAAAAAAAAAACTCTAGGTCATTCATGGGACTGGTGTGAGTAAACTCAAGTCATTTGATTTAACTTTTCAAAATCCTTTTCAAAAGAAAGGATAATCGTAAGACCGATCCACACATAAAAACGGACGGTTTTCACCTTACGATAACCCAAAACAGATTTGGAAATCAAAACTTCTCTGATATTATAATAATGTCTAGTCACAAGTAATTAGAATCTAGCAGAACTCTTGCATCTCACGTTCCACATATATAGTATACAAACAAAATCCATGGGCTCTTGTTGGAGATTGGATTCCGACTATGAAAAGGTATGGGACCACCTGCCGATAGCGTATCTCTAGAGACGAACACACTGGGTTCAACAAGAACGTCTTGTAACCCGGCCCACACATGACCGACCACTCATTTCGCTTGAGTGTATCAAATGTATACCACCAACGGTTGGGAGCTACCCACCGTCTCCCGAAAAGGGACAGCATCATTAATAGATAAAAGAATGAAATGGATTTTCTCTAGATAGGTGATATACACCCTAATGGGAGCGACCCACTTAGCCATGCTGCCTACCCGATTTCTATCATTTCCCGTTTGATGAGGCTTGAGGTCATAACGTATCTTTTGACAAATCATACATTCGTTTACTTTGAATGCCACATCGTCATACCCGCCTAATCACAAATTGATTTCCTCAAAAATACCATGGGTATAAAACTAAGAGAAACGAATTCCCCTGCCACCAAACGTAAGTACGTTTGAATAGATCAACTTACGTGATTCGTTAGATATACTTTGTTAGACATTCGTCCATTCACATTTGTCCTGGGACTGGACAAACCGAAGGCACTATTCTATAAACAAGATAGCCCTTGCATAACTCCGTCTTCAAATACCTTCCCCATATCTGATCGCAACGCTAACGTCCATACAGAGTGGTTTTCAGATAATGAATCTGATCCCGGTCTCCCCGTATTGACGACAGAAAAATGGTCAAAAACTTCGATAGTCGATGATTTAACTATCGAAGAAAAATAGGTGTACAACCAACGATCTTATTTCCAGATAGAAATTCAATCGATCAATCATCAATCAACATTAATCTCCTTTAATTTAATTTATCATTTATTTATTCATTTCCCATTTCTATATACTCAACATTTCTTATTTTCTAAATTCAGAAAATATACATCATCAATCATTGGAAAACATTTCCATCTCTGTTTCATGTATCACTGTCACTCCAGTATTTTTTCTCAACAACATTTCATTTTCTATGATTAGAAAATATCTCTGATTATATTTGGAAAATGTTTCCAAAATTTATACATTTGATTTAAACAGATGTTCAAATAAAACATCACTAAGCCAATTTAAACCATTACACTCATTAACTAAATCCACTTAATCAATCTTCACTATCGAACCTTACCCATCCCTTAGTTAAAAACGAAGTCAATCAAGTTGGGGTATAATTACCTCTCATACTTTAATTGAACAACATTTATAACCTCGAAACAGACAAAGTTCACCCTTTTAAATCCTTTAACAAACTTCCTTACGTAACTCTCTTTCGAATAAATCTATATTCGATAACTCTTTCCTTCGAATAAACTATATTCGATTAACTCTATTCCATTAACATGATTTTGTTAACTATATTCTATTAACTCTATTTGATTAACTCTATTGGATTAACTTTAATCAATTAACTCTTATCAATTAACTCCTATCAACTTACTTCTTTCGAATAAACTATATTCGATTAATTCCTTTAACTCTATTCGAATAAATTATATTCGATTTACTCCTTTCGAATAACTAATATTCGATAACTTCTTTCGAATAACTAATATTCGATAACTCCTTTCGAATAACTAATATTCGATAACTCCTTTTGATTAATACATTTTGATTAAAACATTTTGTTTAATACATTTTGATTACACATTTTGATTAACTCCTATGGAATAACTAATATTCGATTAACTTATATTTGGATAACTATGTTTGTTTTAAACTTTATTTCGAATAGCTAATATTCGATTTAACTCCATTCGCTTGACTGTAGATCGCAGCAATCACAATGGTTACGCCTGATTCCCTCAGGAAACATCCGACCGCCGTAGGCTATCTGCATCCCTGTGAACTACGCTAGCAGTCGTACAAAATGGCGACTCATCCTGAATAACTATGTTAACTAATTCTATCTCAAATAACTATATTCGATCAACTCAAATTGAATAACCAATATTCAATTTATCCTAATTCGATTAACTATGATCAATTAACTCTATCTAATTAACTCTAACCGATTAACTCTAACTGGTTACCTCTAACTGATTAACTCTACATTTATTCAGTTTCAAATATCGATGTTGAAACTGATTCTTACTTCTCTGTATAAGTCCTGACTTATATATTCTATTTATACAATGATAAACATTTTATTTAATTTATAAAATATTATTTATAAGTTTATTTTCGCCATATATCGGTTAGAATAGATTCTATTTAAAATCTTTGTTTTAAATCCATATCATGTTATACCCATGTGCGGAGCACGAGTCTAAACCTTTCAAATGTCAAATTCTCCTTTTATGAAATTCTATCACTTTTCAAGTATTTCCTTTTTTTAATCTATTTATTTACAAAATGAACCCCTTTTTGATAATTCTATTTCTTCTATAAAATATTTTCTATTTATAAAATCTATTGATTTTATAAGTAATTCCTTTCATAGTCTAATTATTCCCTTTCTATTTGTTTTACAAATATTTCCTCTTTCTATTCTGTTCATTTTCAGATAAATATCCCTTTTCAATTCTATTTGTAAATAGTTTACAAATATTTCTTTTTCAATTCTATCTGTAAATGTTTTACAAATATTTCCCTTCAATTCTATCTATTTGACTAACAAATAAATATTCCTTTTTAATCTATTTATTTTCTAAATAAATATTTTTCTTTTTATAAAATCTTTTGATTTTCTAAATATTTCTTTTCCAATATAACATTGAAAATTTCCTTTTTAACATTCCAGTATTCCTTATGGTATTTAACGTACCATATAACATTGATCGACATCATTCAACCATACAAAATCAACAACAGATTTCATATCACATCATATAACACATTATATGAATACAGTAAAATAAATGTTGAGGAACCCAGTTGGGTCCCTCCGACCTGTTTCCCTGCATCCACAGACGTTAAACAATAAAATTAACATCAATTCCATTTTACTATGAAATTTTCTGCTAAATAGAATCAATATTTGATTTATGATTCATATCTATATTGTTATCTATATTTTCAATCAACTGACTAGCAGTTCAACAAAAACAGCCAACACACAGCAAACAACTGTTATTTCGATTCTAAAAATACTTTATGAAAATATAAACTGATCAGAGTTGGTGAGTTTACTCACTTTGGACGATCATCGTTAATAATGATAACCATCGCTTGATTCAGACGGACAATTTATTTTGTAATAAATTGTAATGGGTCCCAATTCACTTCCAGTCAGTTCCATTGTGTAGTGTCCGGTCATACAATCCCGACGGATTTGACCGTTCGCGATTCTGACGTCGTATGCATGAAATACTGTAATCACAAGATTATATAAACATTTATATAAATTTTTAATTAAAACTTGGTTAATTCTTTTTCAAATTGGGCCTCACCATTAAGACACTCGACCCAACTGCATCCTTAACCGCATCCTTCTCCTTCTATCACTCAGGAGGAACCCGCAATTCCCATTACAGTAGCCTCCAAAGAACCCCAAACTCCATGAGACATTCTTAAATTCAAAAAAGTAATAACCATTAACATCCCCTTCAACTCCTATATCAACTAATATCCAAACCATTCAGTTCGAAACCGACAAAACACATTGCGTCACCTTCTTCTTTTACTTAATCCCCTGTAGCTTTTGAACTAAAAGCGCACCATCAGCCTTCCATCGTGCCATTCAAACACACTTATCATTCCACCGATTCTCAAACAATTTCCACCTTTGAATCCCTCTTCTTGAACTCCACCTTTCCATCTCAACAGTTTTCATCGCGCATCATCCCTGAAAAACGCATCCTCCCTCTTAAGCGTGGTATACAATACAGGTGATCGACAGAATTTTTCTCGAAATCACCCAAAAGAATCACCAATCTAGCCACTCGACCTCGTGAACTCACGTACACCAATTCTTTTGCAAATCGAAGATTGAATATTTCGAATTCCCGAACCCTAAGTTCGACGGTGCAAACCAAGTACCCCCAAACGTGAATTGCTCGTTGTAGATATCATATAGAAATGAAGCTTCTTCCTTGTTGAATCCATATATATATATATATCTCATATTTTATAGGATTTTACTTGAATTGTTAGGATTTTTGAAGGATCGAAATTTACTGTATGAAGAAGAATAGTGGATGCGGAAATACTTTTGACCGAAGAGAGAATTTGTTTAGGGTTAAGGAGGGTTAAGGATGTTATATAGGAGAATTTTAATAATTTTTTTATTCAATATTATATTTGTTTTTAAGCTATCATTGTTTGCATATGTCTTCTAAAAATTCCCACGGTCACGTAAAATACCTAAACATCATGAAACTGGACATGTAGCTACAGTTCGACATTGCGGACCCAACGAAATTGGTTTCGTCAAATTCCGACTCAGTTTGCTCACACATCATATTTTTAAAGGTCGAATTATCGACTGTTTTTCACATTAAAATCCACGGCCACATACCGACTTCAAACATCACGAAAATTGAAATCTAACAATAATTTAATATTGCGGATCCAACAAAATTAGTTTCATCGAATTCTGAGGTCGTTTGCAAAATCGGCTATTTTTAAGGCTCTAAATAACCCTTTTTAATATATAAATATATTTAAAAATAATTAAATTTAATATTTAAAAACAAATATTATCGTGTATATCCACACTAGAATATCATACAGCTCCACAGGGATTTATAACTCGATATTTTAAAGTTCTCTGTTATATCGATATTCGATTTATATTGAAAAACCCTTTTAAAAATATAAATAAATCGTTATAAATTATAAAGGAATTCCATAGCGACTTTTCTAAATTTTTTTTGGACATAACTCAAAATCTATACAATGAAATCCCGATTTTTCTCTTCCACTAGAAAAATATACTTCACCAGCTCCTAACGTTTCTTGTTTCACATAAAACCGACTTAAAATGGACCCTGTATATTCAGTTGAAGTTCAAATTGCTAAATAGCGAATTGCCGTGCCATTTCGAGCTCGATTATAATTATATTATAATTATACGTTTAAACTGCTGTTCAAATAATATATTCGTTATTCTAATTCAATTCTAAACTGAATTAAATATCACAGATGATCCAATTCACACCATTTTGTGAATTCCACTATTTCTGACTATTTCAGAAATTAAATATATTATTATATTATTTATTTTAATTAAATATTCAATATTATTTAATTCTAGTCATTTTAAATAACTAAACCATTATTTAAATAATTAAATAAATTATTTATATACCATAAAAATACGGGTCGTTACAATTTCCAACTACTGCTATGCTGGTGTCCATCTCTCCTATTAAGTACAGGGTACCTTCTCTCTCTCTCTTCTATATTTTTACCCACTCAAACATTTGAACCCGCTGCTACCATAAGTTGTTTGTTGTTCTGAAGTTTAATTTCACAATCCACTTTAACAACCTCTCTCTCCGGCTTGTAATTCACACTCCAGTCCTTAAATCATATGCCACGCCTCCATACTCGATATAAGAATCGAACAAAATACATATACTAGAAGAGGCAGGCTTGGGTTTTAGATTTTTAGTTGAGGGTTTAGCACGTTTAGATTTTTCTTAGATCTTGTTTGCTCACATTTTTACTAAAGAAGCTGGAGACAACTAGCAGGCAAAAGAAAGAAAGGATAGAAATCGTTTTCGTTGTTATTTATAACATCACAAATCCTTAGCAGCTAAGCAAGCATAAGTCCACGCTTGTTTAGAAAATACCTTCCTTTGCTTGGGATGCCGTGAAAACTTTCTTAGTTTTTAAGTAATATAGGCGGTACAGTTTTCACTCCCTAGGGGTGATGTACGTTAGTTTCTTAGGGGTGAAGAAAACGAATTTAAAATTGTAAATTCTTAATAGCAGAGAATAAATGGTGCGCATCATTTAAACGTGGAGGGGACGTGACCAAAGTCTTGTCTGTACGCATTTCGAATTTTCTTACTTGCTAAGTAAACTATCATCTTTTAATGTTTAAACATATATATATTTATGAGTTGTTGTGGCATGGATATGCTTTATTTCAAAGTGAAGTTTTTACGAATCGCCATAGACAGAAATAAACATACCGTTGTGATGAGCAAGGTGTCACGATCCAAAAATATAATAATATAGGTTCGTTAACTTATTATGTGAAACTTCGAAATGCTGATTTAGGGTGCAAACTACACCAAATAAAAAGTCGCGTATTTAATTAATTAAAAATTACGGTAAAATTCTAAAAATTAAGTCTTCGCTACGTCCAAAAGGATTTGTCCCAATTCGTAACCAATATTTAATTATATTGAAAACCCTTTTGTAACGTAAATAAAGCGTTACAAATTATAAACGAATTCCATAGTGTATTTTCTAAAATTTAATTTGGACATAAATCAAAATCTACACAATGAAATCCTGATTTTTCTCTTCCATCAGAAAAATATACTTCACCAGCTCCGAACGTTTCTTGTTTCACAGAAATCCAATTTAAAACGGACCCTGTATATTCAGTTGAAGTTCAAATTGCCAAATAGCGAACTGTAGCGCCATTTCGAGCTCGATTATAATAAAATTATGCATTCAACTGTCGTTTGTATAATATATTCGTTATTCTAATTCAAATTCTAAACTGAATTAAATATCTTTTGAATTGTCCAGTTCACATTATATTGTCAATTCACTATTTCTGACTATTTTGGAATAACAAATATATTATTCTATTATTTAAATTAATTTAATATTCAATATTATTTAATTAAACAACCATTTAATTCTCTACACCATTATTTAAATAATTAATAAATTAATTATTATACCTTATAAAAATACGGGACATTACACAACTTATTCATCCTATGGAGCAAAACTGGTAATATTCCATACCTAACACCACAGTGTTATCGGTAAATTTAGTTACCATTTCACGTTCAAATCTAATTAAAGATTTTACTATCGCTTGGAGCAAAATTGGTGATACTCCATTCTCGATCATTTCCCAAATTTGATAATTTAAATTATCAATTCACATTTCAATCTAATTAAAGATTCAATAAAACTCCACTTAGTTTTAATCTTCCCAAAAATCAATATTAGTGATTGTTTAACTTTGGGAAATCAAACATGTTGCATCGAAAATCTACACCGTACTATTGATTTCTGTCGATATATAACCTCTGAGCTCGTATGTCTCAGAGAAGGGTGCTAAGCAAGGGAATAAATTCACCGCCACCAAACAAATATATATTTAGCAGAGATCAACAAATACAGTTCGAAATACAATGTTAGACATGAAATCCTGTCTTTAATTGGGTTAAAGAACCAATGTCATTTGAAACACGGTTCACAACAAATCCAATATCACATTCCATTAATTATGAAATCTTCACGGAAAACAGATCAATATATAATCGATATTAATTTCCGTATCCGACTAATAAAATAAATGGAATAACGACTTAGCCTTTTAAATTCCATATATATTAACAGTCTTCCTCCACAGAAGCTCACTTTGATTATTATCAAATCGAATTCCATTCCATTTCAATTTATTGTATTAAATTGGAAAACTTTACTTCAGAAAATTTCTTTAAATCTTAAAAAAAAGATTTGTAAATTCCAAATCACATTTCACCATTAATTGGATTAAAGAACGAATGTCATTAAAAACACAGTTCACAACAAACCCAATAATCCAATTCTTTTATTCAACTCCAATTAAATATCAGTTAATTAGAAAACTTCACCAAATCTTAATTTAAAGATTTATTCTTTTCACAACTGGGTTTAAGAACAGTGTTATTGAAGACACCATTCACGACAAACCCAAATCCTATTTGATATTAAATACAAGGCTTTGAATAGAAATTATATCCGCTTATATTCAATATCAAATTCTTAAACCAACAAATATCGTATTGGAAATAACAATAAAAATATATCTTCCAAATTTCCATAACAACATCCGTATAATCATGGAATCCAATATCGAAATATTCCGAAGATTATTTCCATTCCAAATCCATTCCAATTTGTTCATTGGAAATTTCTAGTTATATTAAAACCATTCACAAATCCTGTAACAACCCGTATTTTCAATAACCTGTTATAACATAAATGGAGGCAGAATTAAACTGTAAAATCTGAATCAAGGGAAACGGGCTATGCCATTGCGTTCGTCTCGGAAAAATACGCGAAATAGAGTCCGAGTTTTCGAAAATCGGAGTCCGTATGACCAAGATATGGCCTCGCGAAGTTTCACGAAAAATTCCCAAATTAAAGTATACTTAATTAAGTGAAATGGGTTGCACAGAGAAATATATATATATTGATATATATATATATAATTGAAAATTAAATAAATAAATATGCAAAAATGTTCAAAACAGCGAATTGGGAGAGGCGAATAACCGAACCGGCCGATTTTTGAGGTCGACCCGAGCTCGCTGGGTCGACTAGGGGTTAATCCAGGGTGTTTGGCTGTCAACCCGTGGGCCGATTCGCTCAAATGCAGATTTTGCATTTGGATGGTTCTCATGGTTCATCTTTAATCTAAAGGCCCTAGATGGTTCCTACACTTGACTTCTTCCCCAAGACATGCTTTGATGGCTTGGATTGAATCTAGGTTTAATCCTATGGCCTAAAACACTTGCCTAATCTATAAATAAGACCCTAACCTATCCTAAATCCTCATTATTCATTCATGCAACTAAACTATGGAAATTTTTTACCTCTCATGGCCTCCACTCTCTTCATAAAATTTCTAAATGGTTTCTATGAGAGATTTTCCATGCATACAAGTATTTTCAAGCTTGTATGAGTGTCATTAGCTTGCATTCAAGTCAAGTTTCTATCTTTGCATCATAAAGCAAGGGTTTTGATCATTTTGGCTCAAGGGTTTTTATGTTAGAGCTTGCATTTTGGGTCTATTTGATTGCATAAGGGCTTTGTCATATCTTTTGTGCCTTCATAGCAATGTAAGCCCTTTCCCTACTCTTAGATATTAACTATGAAGTTAAATGTTCATGTTGCAAGTTTGGGTTTGATCATTGAGTATGATACATGCTATCATGTCATGCAAGTTTATGAAGTCATTATCTTGATCTTGTGAGCTAAAAGCTACAACCTTTATGTTGAAATGTTGCATTAGGCAACATGAGAACCCTCATAACCTTTATGTCAACTTGCATATGAAGTCATAACCCTTATATGATGATATATGCGAGTTACTAGTCATCATTCCATATCTTTTGTCACCATGATTCGCTTATGTGCCAAGTTTGGGTTTATGCATGTTTTGAGGCTTAAGAATGTAACATGCAAGTTAATGAACACATTTGTGCCTCATTTGCCACCATGATTAACTTGTGGCTTAATATCCATTTTTGTCATGCCTTTGCCAAGTCTCTTCTTTTAATCCATTACGTTGTCGCGAACGTATATGCGAGTTTAAAAGCGTTGGGTTATGTTATGGGTAATTTCTAATGACATGAAAATACAACTTGAAAACATGACTTGAAATATAACATGGAAGTTGACATGTAAGTATGCATAAAAACATAAGCTTGGGAATTTACCTATTAAGTTAGGTCTACCCTTTGGGAATTTACCTATTAAGTTAGGTCTACCCAAATGCTTGAAAACTTGTAACATGTTTTGGGAAACATGATGGACATGACACTTAGATAATATAAGTGTGGCCAACTCGAGGTTGGGTTGAGTTTGCAACGTAAAACTACCCGGAACCGACCGGCCTAACTAGTAGTTGCAAACAATAGGACCCAATGTGAGAAGTTGGTCATGTTGTGCTTGAACCCGAGGTTAGACCAAGTTGTGGTGTAAAGCTACCCGGAACCGACCGGCTTAACTAGTAACCACAACAAAGTCTAATGTGAGAGGTGAAGGTGCATTAAGTAATTAATGCCACATGATAGGGTTAAGTTAATTTGATTAATGACTCTTAACCAAATATGACATGGACAAATGGGTTAAGTAATTTGATTAGGCTAATGATACTTAACAAAACATGACAAGGTTGGGTAGGTTAAGTAACTTGATTTGCCTAATGACACTTAACCATTTTTATATGACTAGTGGATGGGGTTAAGTTAACCAACACTTAATCAATCCAACGCGATAACTTGGTAAGGTTAAGTAAGTTTTCTTAATGACGCTTAACCGAAAAATACGGTTAACGAATGGGGTTAAGATTAGACTCAACTAGTCTAAACATGGAAATCGGATGGGGTTAAGTTAGCCTAGACTTAATTTATCCCACTTGGTAGTTTAATGGGGTTAAGTTAAACACTTAACTAATCTAAACATGATGAATTGATGTGGTTAAGTGACCTATACTTATCCAATCTAACTCGTTAATTTATTGTGGTTAAGTTAACCAATACTTAACCAATATAACGTGAAAACATGATAAGGCTAAGTCACGAATCGCTTGAATACACTTGACCGATTTGACTAAGTAAATTGATAGGGTCAAGTTAATATATACTTAACCAATCTAGAATGATAATTGGACGAGGTTAAGTCGTGAATTGCTTAATATACTTAACCAACTTGAGCATGGTTTGTAGGGTTAAGCCTTGAACTTGGATACTTAGCCAATTTTGACAGGATTTGTAGACGGGTTAAGTCATGAACTTAAGTGACACTTAATCCATTATGTAAACCCTAGTTCTGAGGATTAGGTGGATAATCGTAGTTAACAAGGATAACGGGAACAATGCAAAGTGGTAAACCTTAGTTGAAGAATAACTAAGTAATGATTCTTAGTCAAGGAAATTTAGACCAGTTCATAGATAGATGAGTAACCTGATACGGTAGGTCATCGTTTAAGTATACGAGTAGGAGCAAGTATCTGATTTAGATAAAGGCTCCAGCGAACTGGGTAACGAAGCAGCGGCTTCGGGGAACGTGAGGATATTCTTGGTATCCCTCTATGAGCTGCCAGGTGATTATACTAGGCTCATGAGAGGTTAAGGTTTGCGTTAGAAGAACCAAGAGTATGCCTTGGTTGCTATACGAGCGACCTAAAGACGGGGATGGATAGGGGATAGTCGACGATACACGGTCGTACCCTAGATAGCATTTCGTCAGGCTACCTACCATCTTTGGTCAAGCGTGTACGTACGGAAAGGCAGAGAACACCCAAAAGACCATAATTGCTATCTAATTATGGTTGCGGTAAGGATTGGATGTGGGTTGGCCAGTGTTGTGTTCTCATACAGGATTTATCCTGTCTTGTCTTTCACTAGTTGAGGGAGTGGTCTCGTGGGACCATAGCCACGTATAAGAAAAACATACCTTAGCATCTGCATCGGCAGATAAATCGAAAGCTCCCGACCGAGTCCTGTATTTCTTGATTTGCCCTGTGACAGGACTCGGATGGCACGATGTGATACATGTGCATACAGTCGTGGAAAAGCGATTCACGATGAATGCGTGGGAAAAAGGGCGCGGTTGGCGGTTAGCGTAATCCCTAGTGGCCCTAGGTGGTTGAACCCAAACCGAGATACGAAAACGTGCAATAGGTAAGCATAATCCCTAGCAGCCCTAGGTAGCATAAGTCCTAGTTGTACAAACAATAATTCATGTTGGAAGACCCTAACTAGGTTTAGGGTAACAGTCCAAACCGATCTTAAGGATCATGGAACTATGTTAAAGTAATATAGAATCTCATGGGAAAGCCCGTATGGTCTACGGCAAGGGACTGAACATTTACATGGAATAAAACATACAAGTTGAGTAACCTATATATGCGATATATTAGGTTGACATGGACCATTACACGACTTTTGAGTGAGGGTCATTCTTGGTTAACACATGACACGGTGGGGATACTAGTACGGTAGGTGCAGAGCTAAAATACAGGATAGATATCACGGGGCGTTATACGTGACAGATATCTTGGGGATATTATACTTGATAGAAACCTGACGATGTGATACCTTGTTTTATCTTGACATCGTAATTTATCATGACACCTTAGTTTATCTGAGTTCAGTAGTTCATCCTGTTATTTTGATTTAGCTTATCTATCTTGTTATCATGCTTATGTTCATCTCAGTTTCTCATGTCAGTTAACTTTACTAGTTTTTATGCTAATAGTAGATAGGGCTTACTCAGTCTTTTTGACTGACCCGTTTTGTTTCGCCTCTTTTCTTCCGTTTCCCCCCCAGGTTACAGGGAGGATATACTGTTGTTTAGTTCGGACTTCTTCTGCTTGAAGGTCATCATGGATGGCTTGGACTTTTCTTGGCTAATGGCTACTTTACTGTTTTTACTTGGGGAATAATTTATGAAAATGTCTTTATGCTTCTTTACTATTGCAAGACAGGTTTTGATGTACTCTGATGTAAAAGGCTTTAGACCTTATTTATTCATGTTATGAAAGTTTGATTTTACTTCCGCTATTTTATATGTTCTGTCTTGTGATATTTCTGTGCATGTTTACCAATAATGCCCCTCTAAAGCTAGTGCATTCCTTTGCGAGTGACCCTAGCGGAGGCGGGGTGTTACAAATCCAATTTATTTTATATAAAATTATTGGATTTCAAATCTAGTTAATAACTAGTTCCTTTTGATAAAAATATATTTTTATCTTTAGCAACGTGGAATTTTTCATCCCAAATCTTTCCAAATCATTTATTATGATTTTACACTAATTATTGATATTTGTAATAATTTTATTAAGGCCCTTTCAGTCAATTTCCATAAATGGTCCTCGAACTGCACTTACAACGACCATTTCCAAATTTGATTTGGACATAATTCCAAATCCAACCGTTAGATTTCAAATCTCTTATATTCATTGGAAAACTCTTTTTGATACGAACCCAACGGTTCTAGTTTTAGGAGAATCCGACGGTGGGATCCCCCGTAATGTCAGTTCGAAATCAATGGTCGAAATTTGCAAACAGTCGCGGCGCGGAGGCGTTTGATTCAGGCCATTAAATATATGTAATATATATATATATCATATATATTCTGTCGATTTCCATTTAAAACATATTTTATAAATCGTTAATAAATTCATTTTAAAAGGATTACAACTTCATTTTCAATTTTAAATTAAAATTGAATTTTCCTTATCATTATAATATATAAATGATAATGTTTTCAAAATATCAGATTTTGAAATAATTTCCTTTTCGATACTCGTTATAAAAATGAATAAAATCGATATAAATATCGTTCACATCAAAAAGACGTTAATCTAATCAACACGACTTCATATACTTAAATATTTTCGTGTCCGTCCCAAATTGGACATCAAAATCATATTTTTAACCTTTCCAGAATACTATTTTAAAATATTCATTATTCGTTATTTTAAAATATTCGTTATTCGTTATTTTAAAATATTCGTTCTTTCTGAATTGGAATCAGACACAGTCAATTACCATACAATGTTATTTATATTGATTTCATACACACGTGTACACAAAAAAAAAATCATACAAAGTCAACCATCATCCAGAGTGCACTACACAACTGCATAAGCGTTAAATATAATTAATTGACACTTACAACAGTCTGTTAACCTATCGATTGACATACAATTAAACAATTGGGATTAGTGAACGTCAGATATCATCCCAATACCCGTGTGGGGTGTCAACCATCAAACAATAATTATTATTCGTGCACTTAGGTGATGTGTAAAAATTATCGTCCCAATCGATAGCACAAGAATAAGCAAGCATAAACAATTCGTCTGACTTGTAAATGGATGTGTAAATTTTTTTTTAACTATCCAAATATTATTTTATTTATCTCCGTTATAAGTTAAAAAATAATATTTTCAGCTAACTAAATTTTTCTAACACTTTTTAGAAAATTTCGGCGGCATAACAGCGCGATATTAAAACCGGAATAAGGTCTAGCCTTATCCCTCGCCTAATACTGGCTCGCGCCATGCACAAACCAATTCCAATCAAATTACAATTAATTCACAACCAATTTACAGTCCTAATCAAATCACGCAGAACATCCAAATAAATAAATACTCAACTACCCAAAATGCCATTTACGGCGCCATAAGTTGGTATTCACGGAGTATGGAATCCGTGTGTCGGTAATATCCATACATCGCATTCAGTTATATGATTATGCGAATTCAAGTGTTGAACTCCATATAATTCAAATCACATAATATAGTTTGTACAATAAATAGTGTCGGGGGCTTCTAAGCCCCATTTGCATCCTAGAATATTTTTAATTGTAAAATAATTAGAGTGAGACCTTTGGTTTCCACTCCGTCATTCTTTATTTGAACGGCTTGGATTTGGATTTGTTACAGCGCGTTGTGTCCTTCACCGTGTTTCCAATGAGATCTGTTTCACGCAGTTTATATTAAAAATCACATTTTTTTAATAACGCACTTTCTATTTAAAAAACAATTTTTTATATCATTGTTAATTTCTTAAAAATTACACATTTTTTCATACATTGTTAAATAAATTAAAAATCATAGTTTTATTTTAAAGCTATATATATATTATATTTTTATAACGCTAATCAAATAATTAAAAATCATATTTACATATCGCTATTATATAATAAAAATCAGATTTTTATAGTGCTCCTTATATAATAAAAATCATGTTTTCATAATGATGTTGACATTATAAAAATCACATTTTTATATCAATATTATATATATAAAAATCATATTTTTATTCCCCTACAACAAAAACACCATATTACAACTTTAATTTTACAACGGTGGTAAAAGCACCGTTGTAGTAAATGTTTTTTTACAACTTTTTTCCAGAAAAGTTGTAATAAACATATTTTTAACAACTATGTTATTTTGACAGTTGTAATAAAAGGCTATCACAACTTTTATTTTTTAACTGTTGTAATATATGACTATATTTTAACATAATTAACAACTAATAATCAATATTTAATACATTTATATTGATTATTTATAATTAATAACTAATAATTACTATTAATAATCAATTAGGAAGTAATAATTAATAACCAATTCGTAATATTTAATACTTAGCAATTAAGAAGAATAATTAAAAATATAGATAATATTACATAATTGCTATTAAATAGTTAATAATTAACAAATAAAAATTAATGCTAACATGAATAATCAATGTTTGCTATTAATAATTAAGAATTAGAGATTAATAAGTAAGAAGTAGAGATTAACAACTAAGATTATATTTAATAATTAATTTTTAATAACGGACGATTAATAAAAAATCTTTAATAATTAACAAGTAATACTTATTATTAATATTTAATAGTTATGGGTAATAATTATATTTAACATTTAATAATTCAGGCGCCAAAAGTGAAAAATCTCTCTCCAAAGCAACCCACGCCTTTGAATTTTAGTTCGTACTACGAGCCATCTCTCATGCTTTTCCCTAAATCAAAATTGTTCCCCACTTCTTCCATCTTAAAAAAACTCGTCTCAACAAATTTCAATCGCCACTTAGGTTTGGATACAAAAACCAAAAAAAAAAAAAATCGATTGCGTTAAATTTAATTCCTTGAGGATTGGAATCAGAAGGTGATTCGAAAGTTAGGCAATTTTATGGGTTTTCGATTTGGCGTATTCGAAGCAGATTTGGTTCGATCTAAGGGTAATTGATTTGGGGTATTCGAAGGTGATCTAGGGGAGGTGAAGGCGGCTATTGGAGGTAGTGGTTTCTGGTTCAAGCAGTGAATGATTTTGGGTTTTCGATTTGGCACTGATGTTTATGTGATTCATTTCTAGTCACTCGCGAATTTGGCTTAGGAATTGGTTTGACATCTCTAATTTTGTTTTGAGGCTTGGCTGCAGTTGCTCGTCTCTGTTGTCTCCTTGGTTGTTCAGGTGATTTGGTGGGGATTTCCTTTTGGTTGCTGGTATTTAGCGGATGTTGTGGTTTGTCAGGTTTGTTTGTTAGTTTTTGTTTTGTGTTAATGTGCTGTGTACAACATCGCGACCTATTTGGTTAGGTCATTGTTGTGGTAATCCTTTCCATCATACTAAAAATTTTCATTCTAAACCAGCGAAACTCAAAAGTTTAAAATACATGTATAATGTAAGTTAAAATAATAGATACTCATAAGACTACGATTGATGCTAAAACTTTCATATTTTTTCAACATATTAGAAAATACTATATCTTTATAGCTAAAAATTGATATTTATCTTATTGCTATGTCATAATTATAGTAATAAATAACATACTATCTGTAAATGAAATGAAAGAACACACAACACTTATGGTTCCACTGAGTATTGCCTACATCCATTTAAGTTGTTAAAGAATTTTTGAGATTTTACCGATCATGTTCTTTACAGCTTTGTGCATATATATATATATATATATATATATATATATTATATATATATATATATATATATGAGCAGGCAGAAGGGGCATGGCTTTTGGTTGCCCGTTGCTTTTCGTTTCCCCAAACGATGGCTGTACAACACAATCTTGTATGCTATTGGCCATGTTTACGGGTCAACGTCGGAATGACGAACTGGAGCCAGATCACATGTGACATGTCATGGTGAAATATCTGAATGTCACTTTCAGCTTCATGTAGCCAACTAATTAATCATTATATGATGTACGAGCGTAACGGCACGCGCTTCGCACGTGGTTATTGTAACACCCCGTATGTTAAATAACTTGTTATAACATAAATCAGAGCAGAATTAAATTTAATATTCTGAATCAGGGGAAACGGGCTGTGCCATTGCGTTCGTCTCGGAAAAATACGCGAAATAGAGTCCGAGTTTTCGTAAATCGGAGTCCGTATGACCAAGTTATGGCCCGTCAAAGTTTCACGAAAAATCAAAAACGAAAACTGCTCATGTTTTGAGGCCCGGGATGAGTTTTGGGCTGTTTTTTTTTTGGGCCCTAAATGGTTCCTACACTTGACTTCTTCCCCAAGACATGCTTTAAAGGCTAGGATTGGTTCTAAGGTATATCCTATGGTCCTAAAACATCTAACTAATCTATATATACACCCTAATACCCCCCTTATCCTTACCAAAAATAGATCTAAGGCCATTATGCCACCACTTAGAAAATTGGAGAGCCTCCACTAAAAATCCTAAGAGGGTTTGCAAGCTAATCTACATCTTCTTCTACTTAATCATTGGGATTTGCTTCATTTAACTTGCTAATCTTGTTTTGGTGAGCTTCTATCCCCTTAATAATCAATTATTGAATTGATTATGATAAGATGTGATAAAGTATGGCTATGTTTGTGGATCCATATATTTATGCAAGCTTGATGTAGTGAATATTATGTGTTTTGCAAGTTATATGCCTTATGTCATGCAAGTTTCATAATATGTAATCATGATATTTTTATGCAAGTTGTTTCATGATGTTTATGATGCAAAACACTAAGTGAATATGGATCCATTATGCAAACATGTTATGCAAGTATGTGAGTACTTATGCAAGTCATGTATATGATTATATGCATGTTTAACATCTTATGCAAGTATATGAATGTTTATGCAAGTTATGTATATGTTGAAATGCAAGTTTAACATAATATGCAAGCTTATGCAAGTATATGAATGTTTATGCAAGTTATGTATATGTTGAAATGCAAGTTTAACATAATATGCAAGCCTATGCAAGTATGTGAATGTTTATGCAAGTTATGTATATGTTGAAATGCAAGTTTAACATAATATGCAAGCCTATGCAAGTATGTGAATGTTTATGCAAGTTATGTATATGTTGAAATGCAAGTTTAACATAATATGCAAGCCTATGCAAGTATGTGAATGTTTATGCAAGTTATGTATATGTTGAAATGCAAGTTTAACATAATATGCAAGCCTATGCAAGTATGTGAATGTTTATGCAAGTTATGTATATGTTGAAATGCAAGTTTAACAATATATGCAAGCCTATGCAAGTATGTGAATGTTTATGCAAGTTATGTATATGTTGAAATGCAAGTTTAACATAATATGCAAGCCTATGCAAGTATGTGAATGTTTATGCAAGTTATGTATATGTTGAAATGCAAGTTTAACATAATATGCAAGCCTATGCAAGTATGTGAATGTTTATGCAAGTTATGTATATGTTGAAATGCAAGTTTAACATAATATGCAAGCCTATGCAAGTATGTGAATGTTTATGCAAGTATGTGAGTGCTTATGCAAGTTAAGTATATGCTAAAATGCAAGTTCTACATGTTATGCAAATCACATGTATGATGATATGTAAGTTCATATGCAACATGTTATGCAAATCACATGTTTGATGATATGTAAGTTCATATGCAACATGTTATGTAAGACACATGTTTGATAATATGCAAGTTTGGGTTGAATATAGTTGGGTTAATACATGCTCATATATGCAAGTTGACATCCTCTTAACCCATGATAAAGTTATATGCTAAACCCATGTTATGTGTGGTAAATCTTCCCTTTATTATGTTATGTCATAATGACGATTTACGTGGGGAACGATGGGGTTAATTAATATGTTAATTAAAAGTATGTTGAAATGGGTATGATTAAGCATACCATAAAAAAATTAATTAACATAAGTGGGAATTTACCTATTGAGTTAGGTCTACCCCATGGGAATTTACCTATTGAGTTAGGTCTACCCATGTTATGAATAAATTGATATTAATTAGGGATAATTAATATGGGGGTGATTAATTAGGTGTAATTAATCGACTAAGACACGAGGTTAGGCTCTGTTATGACGTAAGACTGCCCGGACCCTACCGGCTTAACCAGGCGGTCATAACAGCCAGTCTAATGTGAGAGGTCTTAGGCACAAATTAAATACGTGATTAAAGTAAAGACACGAGGTTAGACTCTGTTATGACGTAAGACTGCCCGGACCCTACCGGCTTAACCAGGCGGTCATAACAGCCAGTCTAATGTGGGAGGTCTTTATGGGAGATCACGGTCTTAATTAATTAAGAAACACTTAACCATATTAGCATGTAGTGGGACATGAGGGGTTAAGTGGGTGCCTTGGGTGGCATGTAGTAACTAGTGGGGGTGCCTTGGGTGGCATGAGAAAACCAGTGGGTTGCCTTGGGTGGCAATATAAAATACGATTAGAATACTTAACCAGAGTGGAACATGTAACTAAACATGATTAAAGGGTTAAGTAAGTGCCTTGGGTGGCATGGGGGAATCAAGTAAGTGCCTTGGGTGGCATGCGGAAATCTAGTGGGTGCCTTAAGTGGCAATTGTAATATAATTGGATGACTTAACCAAACCTTAACATGTAAGGGGGCATGATTATAAAAAGGGGTTAAGTGGAATGCACTAGATAAAATGACAAGCTTAAGTAGTAGCTTGTGGGGGCCCGTTTCAACCAATATCCCAAACGTATCTTTGTGGGCTCGACCCATGTCGAGTGACGGGACACGCATATTGGGCTTGATTATAAGAGGCCAAAACGGGGTAGCGGTGGCAACGCAAGTCCAACGGGTTTCATATGCGTGTGTGGGCCCGGGCTGGTAGATAAGCCGTTGTTGCATCGTGTAGATATAAAGCCGTGCACCGTTGATAGTATTGGGTAGCCACTTTAGGGGAGTGATACACCCCACTGTGGGACCAGCACGGGTATCTACGTTAGGGAGCCGATCGCTTGGGGTAGTGGGGTACACCTAGTAGAGATAGGGGCAGACGGCACCTATGTAGTCAACTAGGGTACAGGAAACTACTGGTTATATCTATCTTTGATATCCTTGGGTGGGATCAACCTTTGAGTAGGAGTGACTGGTGTGGTGCAGTTAGTAATTATCCTTGGGTGGGTAGATGCGTCTTTACGGTTATCTTAGTTCGTCCTGTGTTCGTGGGCAACTTAGTGTAGTCATTATCCCCAAAGATACCATACCGAGTTCATATCATACCCTAATTATTTTAATAATTGTATTATTAAGGAGATAGGGTTCACTCAGGCTTATGTCTGACCCCCGTTGTTTTTATCTTTTTTCCTTCAGGTCCTCAGGTTGGGCCTAGTGCTAGTGGGCTTTGATCAGTTTGCTTTATCTATCTCTTGGAGCTTGGACCGTAGATGTAGAGCTCAGCTTATCTTATCTTTTCTGTTATGGCTATTTGTTATGAGTAGTGGGATTATGTACTTATTTTATTCAGGATGATGTAACCAAACATGTTTTACTTTCCGCTGCTATGAGATGATGTTTTAAATTTTCAAGTATTACATTATATCTGTCTTGTTGTAATTTTACTGTTCTATACTCACTAAAAATACTCCACCGATGCTATGGCATTCCCTTAGTGAGTGACTATAGCGGGTGTGGGGTGTTACACGTGGTATCAGAGCTTAAGGTTACCGGAACAGATAAAATTTTTAGAAAAACTATTTTCTAAGAATACTTTTGGAAAGGAGTATTTTCAAAAACATGTCTTTTAAGAGAAAAGTTTTTGAAAGGAAAGCATAATCCCCAATAGCCATATCTATATCTTTCGAATTCTCCATTTTGAATCTCTTCCTTTCTCTCGTTTTGAGTTTCCCCTCCGCGTATAGATGATCTTTCTAAGATAGATAAGGATGGAAAACCACTTCAAGGGACTTAGACGTTAGTCGGATTAGAAGTTGGTTCAAGAAGGAGGAGGACTGGTAGGTATCTATTGGATAAACGATGGGAGGAAGGCTCAAATAGTTGTTTGGTTAATGAAAGATGAAACCTCATTGGTGGGAGGTTACGAGTGGAGAATAGGGAAGAAGAAGGCAAGTGGTTATCCTTTTAAGAGGAATAGGACACCTTATTAGGATTGTTCAAAGAAGCAAGGGCAAGGTATGGAATCTTCTGGAGGGTAGTTGTATTCCCTCACGACTAGGGTACCAGATGGGGATATGACCGTCTAGGTTGGAATTTGGATTTCTTTATCATCCGATTCAAGCTCTATTTGATTCTGATATATTGAGTTCGTTTATCCCACCATTGTTAGTTGAGTCACTGCACTTAGACACCAGTTTGGTAGATGATCCCTTAGTTGTTTCAAACCCAGTTGGGGCTCCATGATATGTTTGGGTTTGAAAGTTTCTATACTTAGCGTTGAGTTTAGATGTGATGCTTGTTGGGCTTCACGGGCTATGGGTTAATTTTGGGCATGGACTGGTTATCCAGTAGGAGTGCTGTTCTTCATTTTGAAGGGAGAGTTGTTAGGCTTATGGGCCGCCTAAGTAACACTCTCGAGATCTCTTGTAATCCCATAGAATCTGTTATGCTAAGGTATCTAGAATCGCCTGACACGTTGGTCTAGAGTCTGCGATCTGTTAGAGCGGTCCGGGAATACCCGGATGTGTTTGAGGAGGTGAAGGGCTTACCTCCGAAGCGGGAGATTGACTTCCGAATATATCTGGTGGATAATGCCAAACCAGTATCTTGGCCAGTGTGCCACATGGCTCCTAGTGAGAGGAGGGAACTCCATAAGTAAGTAGGCGATTTGCTTGAGAAGGGGTTCATAAGACGAAGTATATCGGAGTGGGGTGCTCCAGTAGTTTTTGTTATGAAGGCGGATGGGTCCCTCAGACTTTGTGTAGGCTAAAGGGAACTAAAGAAACTCACAAAGAAGAATAGATACCCATTGCCGAGGATTAATGATCTCCTTGATCAGTTGGCTGGCGCCTCAGTATTTTTGTAGTAGGACTTAGCCACGGGATTTCATCAGTTGAGAGTGGCTGAGAATAGTGTAGAGGAGACTGCCTTTGGGACTCCGGATGATTTCTTTTATGAGTGGCTGGTGATGCCATTGGGTTTGACGAACGCCCCCGCATACTTTGTTGAGAAGGGTGTTCAGGGAGTACCTAAATAAGTTCGTGATGGTCTTTGTAGATGACATCTGGGTCTTTTCTAAGAGCGAAATAAGTTTTCGTATGTGCTCAATAGGCTGAGCAGGGCCAGTATAGGATAAACGACGGTTTTGGAGCGAGACTGGCGAGAACATCCAGAATTGGTCAAGGGCTTAATTATTTAGCCATTTTTACTAGTATCGTCTCACGTAGGTCGTCTGAATTCGAAGGAGGTATCCCTTGGGTGTTTGTCTGATATTGGTTTAGGCCTTTGGGGCTTGCATTTGGGGGATGCCGAATTCGACTAGGGTGGTCTGCGTGGGAGACAGTTGTGATGATTTTGGATGATATTCTGGTGGAGAAGAGCATGCCCTACATCTAAGGGAAGTGTTGGAGACTCTTCGAGCGCATAGTCTTAGGACAGCAAAAGTGGATGGGATCCTTAGCATCCTATGAGTAAGGGTAACATGGTAACGGACACCTTAAGTAGAAAAAGGTTGTCCTTGAGTTCATTGTTCGTTGAACGACGGAGCTTAGAGTTTATTTCTAAGTTTGACTTTAGACCTTCCGTTGACTTTGTACCCGGTTTGCTAGCTTCTTTGGAAGTTAGACCTACTCTTTTGGGGCGGATTGGAGAAGCACAGAGGGGCGACCCACAGTTGGTTGAGTTAGTAGAGAAGCTCATAAGGGGGGAGTCGTCCAGCCATTTGAGTAGGTACACCCTAGATGATAGAGGGTGCTTGCGTAGAGACAGTAGACTTTGTGTACCGCAGGACGAGGGTTTGAGGAAGGCTATTCTTGATGACGCACACCGTTTTAGGATGACCATTCATCCCGGTGGGGGTAAGATGTACCAAGACATGAAGAGGGCTTTCTTCTGGGCCGGTATGAAGAAAGATGTGGCCGAGCATGTCGCTCGATGCTTGGTGTGCCAACGAGTGAAGACGGAGCGAAAGAAACCAGGTGGGTTGCTTCACCCATTGGAGGTTCCGCAATGAAAGTGGGACATCGTCTCGTTGGATTTTATTGACAGGTTACCCAGATCGAGAAAGAGTAATACAGGAATTTGGGTGGTGGTAGACAGACTTACTAAGAACACCCATTTCATACCTGTGAAGAGTAAGTGGACTGCTCCATGGCTAGCTTTTGTATATCTTCGAGAGATAGTTCGATTGCATCGGGTACCCTCCAGTATAGTGAGTGATCGAGATCCTATCTTCACTAGAGAGTTTTGGAAGAGTTTGCAAAAGGCGGTAGGGACTCAGTTGCGTTTGAGTACCGCATATCATCCTCAGACGGACGGCCAGACCGAGAAGGTGAATCATATTTTAGAAGACCTTTTGAGGCTATGTATCTTGGATTTTGGAGGTACATGGGAGGAGCATCTTCCATTGGTGGAGTTGCCCGACAGACTTAGTGGTGTACATGATGTATTCCATGGGAGGAAGTGCCTACATAAGACCGCAGAGGTGGTAGAGCCAAGTTTGCTTAGAGAAGTGGAAGCAGAGCGTGATGCGACTATTCGACGAGCTCCTACTCGCATCCTTGGGTCAAAGACTAGGAAATTGAGGAATCGAGAGGTTCAGCTAGTCAAAGTGCAATGGGGAGAAGAGGAGAGCAACGCAACTTGGGAGACGGAAGCGAAGATGCGTTCTTTGTATCCATTTCTTTTTGAGAGTATGTCTTTTAACTTCTCCTTTATCGTTTGACTGGTACTTATCTTATCCTTAGTATGTCCTCTCGTTAGTACCTTTGACCTTCAGATAGGATAGTCCTATGGTTGAAACATGTGTTTGAGACATGTTATGTATGATGGATGCAAGTGGATGCAAGTGTTTGCTAGTGGTTGCTCGTGGATGCATATACACACACTCTAGGCACTAGATCGGCTCAATCACTTCATATTGCATATTGCATAAAATTGTGTGTAGGAAGCTATATTTATGGATGTATAATGATTGTGTTATCATATGGATGATGCATTTTGGTGAATGATTGTGCACTCATGTAGATATTGTATGTGTCGATAGGGTTCCCTCGCATACATAATGGATGCATGGCACTATCATGGTTTGCATATGTTCATACATTAGATAGGGAACATATACACACACTTTTTGCATATGCTCATACATCATTAGAAATTGTTTTAAGGACAATGGATGCCAGTGTTTGATGGTTGAGTAGATGGTTGTTTGGTTGGTAGGATACGTTCTTCTTGACTTAGAGATTTCGGGGACGAAATCCTTTAAGTAGGGGAGAATGTAACACCCCGTATGTTAAATAACTTGTTATAACATAAATCAGAGCAGAATTAAATTTAATATTCTGAATCAGGGGAAACGGGCTGTGCCATTGCGTTCGTCTCGGAAAAATACGCGAAATAGAGTCCGAGTTTTCGTAAATCGGAGTCCGTATGACCAAGTTATGGCCCGTCAAAGTTTCACGAAAAATCAAAAACTGCTCATGTTTTGAGGCCCGGGATGAGTTTTGGGCTGTTTTTTTTTTGGGCCCTAAATGGTTCCTACACTTGACTTCTTCCCCAAGACATGCTTTAAAGGCTAGGATTGGTTCTAGGGTATATCCTATGGTCCTAAAACATCTAACTAATCTATATATACACCCTAATACCCCCCTTATCCTTACCAAAAATAGATCTAAGGCCATTATGCCACCACTTAGAAAATTGGAGAGCCTCCACTAAAAATCCTAAGAGGGTTTGCAAGCTAATCTACATCTTCTTCTACTTAATCATTGGGATTTGCTTCATTTAACTTGCTAATCTTGTTTTGGTGAGCTTCTATCCCCTTAATAATCAATTATTGAATTGATTATGATAAGATGTGATAAAGTATGGCTATGTTTGTGGATCCATATATTTATGCAAGCTTGATGTAGTGAATATTATGTGTTTTGCAAGTTATATGCCTTATGTCATGCAAGTTTCATAATATGTAATCATGATATTTTTATGCAAGTTGTTTCATGATGTTTATGATGCAAAACACTAAGTGAATATGGATCCATTATGCAAACATGTTATGCAAGTATGTGAGTACTTATGCAAGTCATGTATATGCTTATATGCATGTTTAACATCTTATGCAAGTATATGAATGTTTATGCAAGTTATGTATATGTTGAAATGCAAGTTTAACATAATATGCAAGCTTATGCAAGTATATGAATGTTTATGCAAGTTATGTATATGTTGAAATGCAAGTTTAACATAATATGCAAGCCTATGCAAGTATGTGAATGTTTATGCAAGTTATGTATATGTTGAAATGCAAGTTTAACATAATATGCAAGCCTATGCAAGTATGTGAATGCTTATGCAAGTTATGTATATGTTGAAATGCAAGTTTAACATAATATGCAAGCCTATGCAAGTATGTGAATGTTTATGCAAGTTATGTATATGTTGAAATGCAAGTTTAACATAATATGCAAGCCTATGCAAGTATGTGAATGTTTATGCAAGTTATGTATATGTTGAAATGCAAGTTTAACAATATATGCAAGCCTATGCAAGTATGTGAATGTTTATGCAAGTTATGTATATGTTGAAATGCAAGTTTAACATAATATGCAAGCCTATGCAAGTATGTGAATGTTTATGCAAGTTATGTATATGTTGAAATGCAAGTTTAACATAATATGCAAGCCTATGCAAGTATGTGAATGTTTATGCAAGTTATGTATATGTTGAAATGCAAGTTTAACATAATATGCAAGCCTATGCAAGTATGTGAATGTTTATGCAAGTATGTGAGTGCTTATGCAAGTTAAGTATATGCTAAAATGCAAGTTCTACATGTTATGCAAATCACATGTATGATGATATGTAAGTTCATATGCAACATGTTATGCAAATCACATGTTTGATGATATGTAAGTTCATATGCAACATGTTATGTAAGACACATGTTTGATAATATGCAAGTTTGGGTTGAATATAGTTGGGTTAATACATGCTCATATATGCAAGTTGACATCCTCTTAACCCATGATAAAGTTATATGCTAAACCCATGTTATGTGTGGTAAATCTTCCCTTTATTATGTTATGTCATAATGACGATTTACGTGGGGAACGATGGGGTTAATTAATATGTTAATTAAAAGTATGTTGAAATGGGTATGATTAAGCATACCATAAAAAAATTAATTAACATAAGTGGGAATTTACCTATTGAGTTAGGTCTACCCCATGGGAATTTACCTATTGAGTTAGGTCTACCCATGTTATGAATAAATTGATATTAATTAGGGATAATTAATATGGGGGTGATTAATTAGGTGTAATTAATCGACTAAGACACGAGGTTAGGCTCTGTTATGACGTAAGACTGCCCGGACCCTACCGGCTTAACCAGACGGTCATAACAGCCAGTCTAATGTGAGAGGTCTTAGGCACAAATTAAATACGTGATTAAAGTAAAGACACGAGGTTAGACTCTGTTATGACGTAAGACTGCCCGGACCCTACCGGCTTAACCAGGCGGTCATAACAGCCAGTCTAATGTGGGAGGTCTTTATGGGAGATCACGGTCTTAATTAATTAAGAAACACTTAACCATATTAGCATGTAGTGGGACATGAGGGGTTAAGTGGGTGCCTTGGGTGGCATGTAGTAACTAGTGGGGGTGCCTTGGGTGGCATGAGAAAACTAGTGGGTTGCCTTGGGTGGCAATATAAAATACGATTAGAATACTTAACCAGAGTGGAACATGTAACTAAACATGATTAAAGGGTTAAGTAAGTGCCTTGGGTGGCATGGGGGAATCAAGTAAGTGCCTTGGGTGGCATGCGGAAATCTAGTGGGTGCCTTAAGTGGCAATTGTAATATAATTGGATGACTTAACCAAACCTTAACATGTAAGGGGGCATGATTATAAAAAGGGGTTAAGTGGAATGCACTAGATAAAATGACAAGCTTAAGTAGTAGCTTGTGGGGGCCCGTTTCAACCAATATCCCAAACGTATCTTTGTGGGCTCGACCCATGTCGAGTGACGGGACACGCATATTGGGCTTGATTATAAGAGGCCAAAACGGGGTAGCGGTGGCAACGCAAGTCCAACGGGTTTCATATGCGTGTGTGGGCCCGGGCTGGTAGATAAGCCGTTGTTGCATCGTGTAGATATAAAGCCGTGCACCGTTGATAGTATTGGGTAGCCACTTTAGGGGAGTGATACACCCCACTGTGGGACCAGCACGGGTATCTACGTTAGGGAGCCGATCGCTTGGGGTAGTGGGGTACACCTAGTAGAGATAGGGGCAGACGGCACCTATGTAGTCAACTAGGGTACAGGAAACTACTGGTTATATCTATCTTTGATATCCTTGGGTGGGATCAACCTTTGAGTAGGAGTGACTGGTGTGGTGCAGTTAGTAATTATCCTTGGGTGGGTAGATGCGTCTTTACGGTTATCTTAGTTCGTCCTGTGTTCGTGGGCAACTTAGTGTAGTCATTATCCCCAAAGATACCATACCGAGTTCATATCATACCCTAATTATTTTAATAATTGTATTATTAAGGAGATAGGGTTCACTCAGGCTTATGTCTGACCCCCGTTGTTTTTATCTTTTTCCTTCAGGTCCTCAGGTTGGGCCTAGTGCTAGTGGGCTTTGATCAGTTTGCTTTATCTATCTCTTGGAGCTTGGACCGTAGATGTAGAGCTCAGCTTATCTTATCTTTTCTGTTATGGCTATTTGTTATGAGTAGTGGGATTATGTACTTATTTTATTCAGGATGATGTAACCAAACATGTTTTACTTTCCGCTGCTATGAGATGATGTTTTAAATTTTCAAGTATTACATTATATCTGTCTTGTTGTAATTTTACTGTTCTATACTCACTAAAAATACTCCACCGATGCTATGGCATTCCCTTAGTGAGTGACTATAGCGGGTGTGGGGTGTTACAGTTATGCCTCGAATATTGTGTATCTTATAAATATTATGTAAAACTAAAAAAAGCAAAAAGAGTTAACAAAATAGACAAATTTGAAAGTATATCTACATAAAATGTTGAAGATGGAGTTACACATATGCGTTTGTATGTGTATTTGTACACAAATTCTTTTTGAAGAAAAACTGGTATATTTATGGCAGGTGGTTATATTCTGCATGTCAATGGAAGGAACAATGGCTCCATTTTTGATGAGTCTTACATGATAATTTCTAGCAAGCAGAATAAGCAACCTAACCCCTCCTTCAAATTGTTCTACTTCTTACTCCTATTTACAAACCCTAGGCGCCATAGAAACCTACAAATTGCAAACCACCTAGAAAATTGAAACTAATGAGCCTAAAGCTTTGAAATATTCCTAAAGTTTAACAACTAAACAATAAGAACTAAAAATAAATGAGTAACCTGGAGCTTTGAGCAATCTGCCATAAATACGACAAATACGATGTTGAAAAGCATCGCGCAAATCCCAATG
The DNA here is from genome assembly GCA_030737875.1 of Allium sativum. Lineage (NCBI taxonomy): Eukaryota > Viridiplantae > Streptophyta > Magnoliopsida > Asparagales > Amaryllidaceae > Allium > Allium sativum. The sequence goes on along the minus strand of CM060909.1, from coordinate 721,442,204 downwards.
TCTTAGGTGATGATGGCTCTACCAAACTCTTCAGTTACATCGAGACCAACATTAAAGCTTCTCTAGAGGAAATTTTCACATCAATTTTCTTTTATAAAAATACGAATTGGTTGTATAACTATTGTTCCCATTTAAGTGCTTCATAAAAATATGAAGGGAAGCGCAAATGAAGAGAAAAAATGATGTTGAACAAAGAACAGTGAAAATGAGGAGAGAAATGTGAATATAATAGAGATTTTTAATGATACTTAAAGGGGCATATGGTTTGTTCTAGAAATGTCGCATTTGTAGGTAGAGGCTGAGAGTATTTCAGAACCAGTCAAATGCAGAAGATGCTATTTTTTTAGCTATGAATAAAACATGGTAAGACGGATGCTATTTTTTGGGCTCAGCGAAATTTTAGGGATTTATTCCAATTATTAGTACCATCTATATTTGAAATTGAATTTGATAAAAATTTCAGGCTACACAATATAGAAAAAACAACTATCATTGATATAGTGCCAAATTTGTTTTCTAACCATATAAGACATTGCCATATATCCACTTCAATAGGAATTTGTATATATGGAAAAGTAAATTGAATTGGTATATCTATATGCAAAATATAAGCTACCTTAGTTCAAATTTTAAACACAAATATGTTTATACATATATAATAGTATCATGTATACAGATAGTAAAGGTTTAAAACAAAGAGTTTTGGAATGTAAAATTTTAATTGCATCATGAAAACCTGAATGGATGCAGTATAAATTATGCATGGAAATTCGTAGCATTAGAACCTATGAAAATGCATAAACTAAAATAAATAGCAATTAAATAAAAGAAATTGTCCTAAATTTAGCACCTAAATATTGTTAAAAAAAATTGTTATTGATATAGTGCCAAATTAATTGCCATATACCCACGTCAATATTAATTTCTATATATGGAAAATAAATTGAACTAGTAGATCTATATGACAAATATAAATAATCTTAGTTCTAATTTTAAACACAAATATGTTTATACATATAATAGTATCATGCATATACATATAATAAAGGTTTTAGGCAAACTATTGTCGAATGTAAAATTTTAATTGCATAACAAAAACCTGAATGATGCAGCAAATTACGCATGGAAATTCGTACAATTAGAACAAATGAAATGCATAAACTAAAATAAATAGCAACTAAAATGAGAAGCAATTAAAATTTGAAATGAAAGCCTATTTAGAGATCCTCTTTTTGAGCAAAATTAAAGAGGCAACTTGAATTTGTTGAAAAGTTTTATTAGATCCTAATTTAAGTGACATTAAATACCAAATTTATTGGGGATATTAGGTTAAATAATAGTTTTGTATATTTAAAAGCTCATACGTAAGGGAATTTTGGGAAGTTCACGGTCGAACCAAAACTTTGTGCTCCAAAGAGAATTATTAATAAAGATATATTAACAGACACAATGCATACAAGTAAAATTGATGCAAATAGAAATGGTGATAAGCAACGCCAGTCAAATAAAAACCAAAAGGAGTTTTCTTATCGTATGGACATGTAGAAAGAACCCTAACTACTACTGCATGCATCACGAGAGATTCATAAATGTTCAAATCAAAACGAAAGGATCATGAAAAGGACATGAAAAACCGCATATAGATGCCTTTATGTGTATGTTTCTAAAAGGAGGAAGCTTCCTGGCAATTGCATGATAGATGAGAACAAGGGCCCAGACAACAGCAATTTCTTGTTTTGGAACTTTGCTTTGCTGCATGCTGTGGTAAACAAATGCAAAATCATTATGCATAAAAATTAGATAAAAATTCATAACCGTATCCACCTGGATGTCAGGTGGATTGTGTTCTCTTATCAAAACTTAAATATAATATCGACTTTGATTTTCTAATCCATGTGTAAATTATTTTGCATGTTTTTTCACTTACAGATTGACTGTTTTACCATCTACTTTGGGAATCTTGACTTCTCTTACCGAGCTTAATATACCATATAACGAGCTTTCAAGTTTGCTTGATGAGTTGGGATTGCTGAAGCATCTTCAGATTTTAAAGGCTGACAAAAACATGTATTATATTGCAATGACTTAAATTTTTTCCAACATTTTAGAAGTAATTCAATTTGATTTTATGATTCTGAAATTCAATTATTATTTATTAATTGTGAAAGAAATTTTGTTCTCTTATTTCATTTGTGGAGGGTCTAGCGTAATTGGGTACACTTTGTATTTTCATGCACTAGCAAATTCAAAATTGAGTTTTGTAATTCCATATATGTCTATGCTATAAGCTAAGCTTCTTGTCTCTCTTGCCCATGTTTGCAAAATAGGTTCTGGAAATGTTCCTTTGTTTGGGTCTATGTTCATGTACTGAGTTTTTTGGTGCAGACTCAATTTTTAGTTTTTTGGGTCTATCCTTTTTTCATTACTGCTCTGAATTTTTTTACTTCAAGCATCAATTTCTTGTTCTACTAAACTTATTAAAATTACTTTTTTTTGGCAGTCCCACCGTGGACCGCAAGGTTGGAATGTTTGGATTGATGTAGCGGTGGATCCAGAAGCTTTCTTGTGGAAGCCGAATTCCGAAGTGACTACCATTGGAGAAGTCGTTGGACCAACTGTGGCTTGGAATAAAAATTACGTTGCTTTCAACTAGAGTGCTTTCGTCGGGTATGCTTACGTATCTTTTATGGACAAAGCTTCTATCTTTCTTATGTATCTTTTGTGCAAGATCGATGTATGTATTTTGAAACGGTTAAGTTTTTTGTAATGGGTTTAGTTGGTGATGTATTATATTTATGTTGATCGAATATTATGCTAATTAATATATATGAATGATTCCGTATAATTATATTTGTTGCATTGAAATATGAATCATATTATTAATATATATGAATTCATTATATTGGTAAGGTGTATATAAGTTACAACATCAAAAAAAAGTTGTAATAAATCATTTTACAACAGTGTGAAAGAGTTGTAATATTATGGAAGTCACAACGGTAATCACCAATTGTCATACTTATGATCTTACGATATTTAAATGTCTATAACAACGGGGAATATAAGTTGTAATAAAATTTATTACAATGGTGAGTAAAAGTTGTTAAATATCCTATTTCACAATGGTGTTGCAATGGTGCAGAAACGTTGTAAAAGATATAAGTATATTACAACTTCTTAATACACGACGGTGGCACCACCGTTGTAAAAACTTTTTACAACTTTTTTGCACCGTTGTATGGTATATTTGTTGTAGTGTTCTAATGTACTATATATAAAAATCACATTTTTATTTCAACGCTATATTGATAAAAATCACACTTTTATTATCAACATAAAAATCACATTTTTATTATCTACATAAAAATCACATTTTTATTATCGCTATATATATATATATATATATATATATATATATATATATAAAGATCATATTTTTATTTTGCTATTATATATGTAAAGATCATATTATTATTTCTCTATTTTATATATAAAGATCATATTTTTATTAACTAAAAATCATATATTTTTTTCATTCGATGATATTTCATATAAGATCACAATTATAATACAATGTCCTTATATATAAAAATATTATTTTTATTTCAAAACAAGGTTGCTTCTTTAAAAAATCATATTTTCAATAACATAAATAAATAAATAAAACTCACAGGCGGCGCAGGAGGTAGGGGATGGCGGTTGCTGACGTTGTCACAAGGTGGCGACGCAGTTTCCAGATCGAACGAAGAAGAGAAGGGGGTTTCGGGTTTTAATGGAGAGAGAAGGGGAGTAAGGCAGTGCCGGGGTCTAGAGGGTCGGGGTTGGTGGTGGTGGCGTCGCTGGTGGGGTGGGGGAGGTGCAACTGACTGTTGATGGTCGGAGTGGGGCCATGGCGACTCGATTTGGTGGACTAGGGTTTGGGAACGACGCTGGAGAGATGGAGGAAGGAAGGAGGCAGCGGATCGGGGCTGGGGAGACGCGGTGGTCTGCCCGGCGGACTGGGTAGTGGGCGATCGGGCTGCGGCGCCTCGAGAGGTGGTGGCTGGGTAAGGGGGAGCGACGGGTTCGTAGGTGTCGGGTTTTTTTTCTTTGAATGAGCGTTGACCGGTAGGAGAGAGGGAGGAGAGCATCTATATATAAATATTTATATTTTATTCCATTTAGTTCCAAAAAGTTGATTTTTCATTCGAACTCAAATCGCACCCAACGACTGTCTCCCCTAACCAAATACCCCCATTCCGGACACAATGGAATAGGTCCCATAAACCAGTTCGACTGTTTCGACCAGTTTTCATCAAAATTAAATTATAAATTAATATAATGTTATATATTGATTTCAATGTACATTTTAATTTATCGGGGCCACATACTAACTCCAAAAATTTCAGAAAAATAAATCTAGCTATGTTTTGACAATATGGTCCTATCAAAACTAATTTCATCAAATTTGGAGACCATCTGAAAAACGGTCATTTCAAGTCGATTAAATACAAACTGAATTACCAAACACATTTAAATTCACCAAGCTCACATACTAATTCCAAAAATTATGAAAATTGGAATCTAGCAATAATTTGATATTCCGGATCCAACAAAAGTGGTTTCATCGAAAACGGATGTCGTTTGCAAAATGGCTATTTTTAAGGGCTATATATTATATAAATATATATAAATGTGAAAATTAGGCTCACATCCGTATTTTAGTTTAAAATGTACACCACGTCCAGTCCAAAGTTTGATGTAAACCCGGTCCTTCTTTTTAGCTGCCGCCCAAAATATTTGGTCCCTTCCGCCTTTTCTTGTTTCACTTATGTGTTTTGCCTTTTTTGACCCAAAAAAAAGGCGCTTTAAGGTAAAAAAAAAAAAAAAAAATCTAAATTCTGGAAATATCCACAGCAGTCCACGGAAAAAAAACAAAAAAAAGTTGCATACATCTGTGCAACTATTGCCAATAGTTGCATACATACATGCATATATTCATACAGTGTATTTCTGTTGAGAATCTGGACCAATATATGCATGCATGTATGCAACTATTATCAAATAACTGCATAAATGTATGCATACAAAGTTGAACTGAGATTAATGTGTTACGAAAAGTTGCATACATGAATGCAACTATTATGTATATATGCATGCATGTGTGCAACATATTTAAAATGGACGACGGCTTATGAATATGCGCATGAATGCATGCATTTATTCTGTACAAGAGCATAAATGTGTGCAGCAATGTTTGAAAACGGCGAATGCTTGAAAAAACAGGTTAAATTTGAATATATGCATGAAATGATGCGTATAATGCTGTTTAGCTGCATACATGTATACATTTATACTGCAGTTTGGACGCAACACTGAAATATTAGCATGAATGTGTGCAACTATTTACAATAGGTGCATCTTTTGATGCAAAAACCTGCTATTTCGCTGAATTTGTGTTATTTTGGGTTTTGACGTGGTTTTTGATTGTTTTTCCACCTGATTTTTTTGGCGTGAACGTGTTTTATTTAGTAATGAATTTTCGTGATTTTTTTATATTTTTTTATATGTTTTTGAAAAATAGGGACCTAATTTACAATAAGTTTAGGACCGGATGTAAGCCTAATTTTGAAACTTAATAGGGACCTGTGACAAACGGACTCTATATAAATTCCATAACGACTATTCTGAATTTTAAACTGGACATAACTTTCAATTCCCGTTATGAAATCTAGATTTTTCACATTCGTTGGAAAGATATTTTTAAACGTATTCAAATATTTCTGGTTTTACTGAAATCCGATTTAGTTTGAATTCTGTATGTTCAATTGAAATTTAAAATCGAATTTTCAAACTACCATACCATTTCAGGCTCGTTTTATAATTAAAATAAATTTATTCGTTCTAACTTCTATATAAATAAATTTTTAGTCGTTATTATTTAAAATAAATTATTTTAAATATTCAAAATCCATTAAAATTGCCAAAATAAAATTTTTAAATTGGTTCTGATAATCCGGGTTGTTACAATATCTCCCACATAAAATCTTTTCATCCCCGAAAAGGAACGGAGCAGAAAGTTGTTTAACTAATCAACTCAACTTTCATTCTGGCGTTCATTCTTCAACTTTTCAGTTTCTAAGAATTTTTAATTTTTTCAAAAATTGGGCTAACACCTTAAATTTTTGAAAAATTTCGCCATAACCTCCTTTGTACGGGGAGACCTTTTGTAATGACCCGAAAATCTCCGCCCTTTGAATCGACCATAAACCACACAGGTCTGATCCAAAGATTGTAAATCCTCGAATGCACTAACTTTGGGCATACAACACATCAGAACAAATAACAGAAGACTTTTACAAACATTATAATAATGTTACATCAGAGTACAGAATATATCAGAATATATCAGTAAATAATAATACAACGGAAGACTAAATTAGAATAAATGTAATCCAATGCAGCGGAAATGAATAAACTAGCACAACGAAGACTGCTCTGGACACAGCTCTAAGCTTCGATCCAGAATGCTGCTCAATATATCTGCAAAATAAGCTACTCGATTGCCTATGTGGAAAATATAGGCACTCGAGTTTGCAAGTGAAACAAACTACAAGTCAGTCATGGGGCTGGTACGAGAAATCTTACATAACTTATCTAATAATAAGGCTAATCACAGGACCACACTGCTAACGTGGAACGGGTTTACTCCATTGGATTGCTAGTGCATAAATAAAGTAAATCATTAAACAACGCGATGCTTTTTAGAAAAATGAAACCATTATAAAACTTAAGTCCCATCACACAATGCAACGCAAACCGGAGGATAAAGTTTTACCTTACGATGGTCAAAAATGCTTGATACGATAAAATGGATTTGATATTATTATTAGTGTAAATATGTTTCAAAAGCATTTCATTCATAATATATCAATCAAAGACGGCATAGCTACCATATACTATGTCGCCATACTAGTTTTAGAATCAAAACCGCATGGTGTCATATTGGAAGTTGGATTTCCATCATGAGTCAAGGCTAGGGACGATCTCCTTACGATTCGAGACACTCTAGCAAATGTCTCAGGATTCGAACGCTGGCGAACCCTTGGATCCTATAAGGCCGGTCCACAAATACTTTAGTGGATTGGCAATTCCTAAACACACGCTTCCCGGTCCCATTGAACCTATAAATTAGTCACTGTCGACCAATATAACCGAGGCCTCGTAATCCATCATCCACATAAGTAAAATGTCAGGGCTTGCAAAACCCTAATACCACTTCTAGTTAGAAAGAAACCTGTGCACTCTCTGCGTTCCCTTGTCCCGTTTTTGACTCATATCGGGGTGTGAGGCTTGCGAAGTAACACTATACAAAAAGCTATGCCTAAACAGGCCGTGTTTTGATCATCAACCACAAGGCCCTGCTTTTCAACAAAAGCTTATATCATTTGCATCTTGGCATGCCACATTGACAATTCATGTCATGCGATCGATAACTATCAATATATAACCTCTGAGCTCGTGCGTCTCAGAGAAGGGTGTTAAGCAAGAGAATAAATTCTCCTCCACCAAATAGATATATATTGAATAGAAATCAATATACATAGAATGAAATCCAATGTCAGACACACATCCATTTCCAAGTCCGTTCTGGGTCTGAACGAAACCGGAGACACCTTATTCCTCGTCCCATATGTCCAATACGGAAGAGAGGTGCTCGCTTATCTGGACAATCAACAAGTACGTCCGAAAAACTACCACTGTAATCCTTTCCTGGGAGCAAATCAGTCTAGGACATCAGTAGTCATCCATTCAATGTGAAGATCGCCGGTCTTCAGTCACCATCTTCAATGTCTTCGACTTTAAATTGTCGTAGAATTATTTGAAATGAGATTGAACTCGGTCTTTTCAAATAATTCTCGAATATATATAATTTAAAATCATTTCATATCTTTAATATTATTTTATAACGATTTATCGCTATTTTTATTTATATAAAAATAGCCCAATTTAATTTAACGGCGCTTCGGGTCAATAGGCGGCCCTGGCACTGTTTTTACCCAAATTTGATTAACACTTTTCTCAAAATCTAACCGTTGGATTTTAACAACTTTTATATCGTTGGAAAGATCTTCCCAAAGTGGACCTAATGGTTTCAGTTTTGGGAGAATCCGACGGTCGAATCTTTCGGTATAATCGTTTAAAGTTACGATTCCGAAACGAGAACTACCGCGCGCGATTCATTCAACTTTAATATATATATATATATATATATATATATCATTCGACGATCCCACTAATGCGTTTAACACGCCAAATAAAAGAATGTTTTATTTTGCATAACCATTTAAATTTTTCTAATGACACATTAAAAATGAATATTGTATTTGCAAACAAATTCCTATATTTTCTAATAACAAATAAATAGAGATTTTTGTTTGCATACATTTCCAATGTATTCTAATGTCAAATACAAGAAGAAGTTTTATTTGCATGACTTTCTACCTGTTTTCTAATGTCAAATAAAAATGTATTTTATTTGCATAACCTCTCTATATGATTCTAATGTCAAATAAAAAGGTATTTTATTTGCGTAACCTTTCTATATGATTCTAATGTCAAATAAAAATGTTTTTTATTTGCATACATTTCCTACATGTTTTCTAATGTCAAATAAAATGTAATTTATTTGCATATATGTCGCTAATGACAAATAAAAGATAATTTTTATTTTTATGTATGCAATTTTTATTTTTAACTTTAACAAATAAAAAGAAATATTTTATTTGTATATATAGTTTCAATGTAATACATAACATATAAAAATGCCTCTTTACTTTGTACACAAATTCTAATGTATAATTTGACAATAAAATGTCACTTAGATTTGCATACAATTTCTATTGTACAATTTAACAATAAAAATGTCACTTTAATTTACATACAAATTCTATTGTATAATTTGACGACGTGAATGATTCTTTAACTTACATACAAATTCTAATGTATGCTTTGACAATAAAATTGATTCTTTAACTTGCATACAAGTTCTATTTCAACAAAATGCATAAAAAGTGATACATTCTTTTTTGTTGACAATTCTATTTCAACAGAATGATTAAAAAGTGATTCATTAATTTTGTTGACAATTCTATTTCAACAAAATGATTAAAAAGTGATTCATTCATTTTGTTGACAATTCTATTTTAACAAAATGATTAAAAGCGATAATTTCATTTGGTTAACAATTCTAGTTTAATAAAATGAATAAAAATGGTCTTTTCATTTTGTTGACAGTTTTATTTCAACAAAATTAATATTTTTGCCCAAACACAAACCTATTTAATAAAAATATTACTTTTGTTTTACCTCAAATCTATTTAACAAAAAAAATGTAATTTTTGTTTTCAACCATCATATTTTGACAAAATGTAAAATTTTGTTTCCACTATTATATTTCAACAAAAAATGAATATTTTGGTTCAACTAATCTATTTTGAACAAAAATGCATATTTTGTTTCAACTAATCTATTTTAACAAAATGAATATTTTGACCAAAAATGTATATTTTGGTTCAACTAATCTATTTTGACAAAAATGTATATTTTGACAAAAATGTATGTATTTTGATTCAACTAATCTATTTTGACAAAAATGTATATATTATGATTCAACTAATCTATTTCAACAAAACAATAAAAATTATGACTTTGTTTTCTTGACAAATCTATTCCAGCAAAACAATAAAAATGATAACTTTCTTTTGTTGACAATTCTAATTCAACAAAACAATAAAAATGATAACTTTGTTTTGTCGACAATTCTAATTCAACAAAACAAATAAAAGTGATATGTTTGTTTGTTTACATTTTTCTATTCAACATAACAAATAAAAATGATAATTTTATTTGTTTACAATTTCTAATTCAACTTAACAAATAAAAATGATAATTTTATCTGTTTACAATTTCTATTTAACAAAAAATGATATTCTTGTTTTCACAATTCTAATCAACAAAAATGATATAATCCTCTTTAAAATAAAAATGAAATTTTTAATGTAACAACCTATTTTCAAATTTGAATCTTTTTCCTACACACACAATAAAAATATAATTTTATTGTTTAACATATTTTTATTTTAAACATGATCATTTTCAATCATTTCTTATATCCAATAAAAATGTGAATTTTTTTTGTTAACATATCTCTGTTTCAAAACAATGATCATTTCTACATATTCTATTTATACAATAAAAATGTGGTTTTTATTCTTAACATATTTTTATTTTCTATAATGATCATTTTTAATCTTTTCTTATGTACAATAAAAATGTGAATTTTTATTGTTAACATTTCTTCATTTCAAACAAATGAACATTTTTAATCTATCTACATATACGATAAAAATGTAAATTTTATCGTTAACATAATTTCATTTCAAACAAATGAACATTTTTAATCTTTCTACATATACGATAAAAATGTAAATTTTATCGTTAACATAATTTCATTTCAAACAAATGAACATTTTTATTGATTTATATATACAATAAAAATATGATTTTTATTGTATCAACATATTTTATCAAACATGAAACCTTTTAATTTATTTATGAACAATAAAAATGTAATTTTTATTTATTCCTAACATGATTCAATAAATGATCATTTTATTTTTGCCACACAACTCAGTCCAATTGTTCATCGTAACCACAATCAATCAATTCTCATACATCACATATATGAATTTCAATAGCGTATATATATGAATTACACACCGCAATCGATAATTAATTTTAATTTTTAAAATAGAGATCCCACCTTGATCGGTTTCAGAAATTGTTTATATAATGACTGTTTTAATACAATTAAACTGGCGTTTAATTATATCAAAAATCCCAACTGCTGCAATTTCTGTTCTGGTCTGTTCTACCATGAAGATCTCACTTTCACGATTCAAATGCACTTGATTTCACTCAATTTTGTAATCATTTGAACAAGTTATGGCGGTTTATACATTTAAATAATTAAATCGGTATTTAATTAAATTAATTTATTTAATTCCCTCACTAATTACCATTTAACAAATCCGGTTCGTCCTCATTATCTTCTTCGATTAAGCCCCCTGTACAAAACTGAACCCATCAGCTCCTAGGAAAACCACCACGTCGTGCCTCCATCAAGCCGCCGGAATCCGATCGTCACCCCTCCATCGCTGCGCCTACATGTGCTCCACCCACGCGCCGAGCTTCAGCGAACTCGGCGGGCCCCAGTCCTCTGAAATTGGTTCCAAACATCACGACATTGAACCCCAAATTCGAGCTGCTCAACTAATTAAATTCGATCTTGACTGTTCATCACGGAGAGCTCAAGAAGCTCTTCGATTTTATGTTGGAGATTCTCAAAATCATTTATTCGATTGAGAGAGCGATTGGAGAAAAGATCAGAGTGAGCTGGGCCATTGAAATGAATTTGGCGGCTCCTGGAGTTTAGAATTAGGGTTTAGGTTAATTCTAAATTTATAATAAAATATTATTCAATTTCCTAGTTCGCAAAAAAACCAATTAATTCTCAATAGCCCCAAATTCAGCCCAACGAGAGTTTCCACTAGACAAATATCCCCATTCCGGACACAATGGGCCAGGTCTCGTCAGCCCATTCGATCATTTTCAGCTTGTTTTCCTCAAATTAAAATATAAATCATTTAATTTGATCGTACATTTAAATTTACCCGGGTCACATAGTGACTCCAAAAATTCCCGAAAAATAAATCTAGCTATGTTTCGACGATACGGTCCTAACAAAATTAATTTCGTCGAATTTGGAGACCGTTTGAAAAATGGTCATTTTCTGGTCGATCCAATTTGACTGAAATTGACAATACACGTTTATATTTATTGTGCTCACATATTAACTCCAAAAATTAGGAAAATTTCAATCTTGCAATAATTTGGCATTCCGGATCCAACCAAAGTGGTTTCATCGAAAACGGAGGTCGTTTGCAAAATGGCAATTTATAAGGGCTATATATTATATTGAATTCCATAGCGACTATTCTGAATATTTAACCGGCCATAACTTTTTATTACCGCTATGAAATTTCAATTTTTCAGATCCGTTAGAAAGATATAATTAAACAGATTTAAATATTTTTAGTTTCACCAAAATCCGTTTTATTTTGAATCCTGTACATTCAGTCAAAGTTCAAATTTTCAAACTGCCGCAATATTACTAACTCCTTTTAAAGTTAAAATAAATATATTCGTTCTAACTTCGATTAAAATAAATTGTTGGTCATTATTTTTTAAGATTAATTATTTTAAATATTTAAAATCCATTAAAATTTCTAAAATAAAAAATTTAAATTGGTTCCAATATTATGGGTTGTTACAATCTCCCCCACTTAAAATCTTTTCATCCTCGAAAAGGAACGGAGCTGAAAGTTGTTTACCTAACTAACTCGACTTTCAAAAAAAAATTATTGGTTTCAATAACTTTATTAGCTGATTAACATTTCAAATATATATAACTTATATATATATATATATTCAAAAATCATATTTTCTAAGATCGGATTGTATATATAATCGCCAATACGTTATTATAAACTTGTCACTCATATCTCATTCTTGGGAATTTCTAACCCCATCTCTAATGAGTTTTCTCATTCCAGGATACTACTGATCCTATCTCTAATGAGTGTTCTTTCATAGAATATTACTAATCCTACCTCTGATGAGTCTTTTGTTCAGTTCTAATGAGTTGTACCCCAAAGATTTGAGTTAACCAAAGCTCTGATACCACATGTAATGACCCGAAAATCCCCGCCCTTTGAAATGACCATAAACCACACGGGTCTGGTCTAAAGGTTGGAAATCCTCGAATGCACTAACTTTGGGCATACAACACATCAGAACAAATAACAAAAGACTTTTATAAACATTATAATAATGTTACATCAGAGTACAGAATACATCAGAGTACATCGATAAATAATAATACAACGGAAGATTAAATTACAATAAATGTAATCTAATGCAGCGGAAATGAATAAATTAGCACAGCAGAAGACTATAAATGCTCTGGACATAGCTCTAAGCTTCGATCCAGAATCCTGCTTAATATATTTGCAAAATAAGCTACTCGACTGCCCGTGTGGAAAATATAGGCACCCGAGTTTGCAAGTGAAACAAATTACAAGTCAGTCATGGGACTGGTATGAGAAATCTTACCTAACTTATCAAATAATACGGCTAATCACAGGACCACATCGCTAACACGGAACGGGTTTACTCCATTGGATTGCCAGTGCATAAATAAAGTAGATCGTTAAACAACGCGATGCTTTTTAGAAAAATGAAACCATTATAAGACTCAAGTCCTATCACACTATGCAATGCAAACCGGAGGATAGAGTTTTACCTTATAATGGTCAAAAATGCTTGATACGATAAAACATATTTGATATTATTATTAGTGTACATATGTTTCAAAAACATTTCAATCATAATGTATCAATCATAGACGGCATAGCTACCATATACTATATCGCCATACTAGTTTTACAATCAAAACCGCATGGTGTCGTATTGGAAGTTGGATTTCCATCATTAGTCAAGGCTAGGGACGATCTCCTTACCGATTCGAGACACTCTAGCAAATGTCTCAGGATTCGGACGCTAGCAAACCCTTGGATCCTGCAGGGCCGATCCACAAATACTTTAGTGGATTGTCAATTCCTGAACACATGCTTCCCGGTCCCATTGAACCTATAAATTGGTCACTATCGACTAATATAACCGAGTCCTCGTAATCCATCATCCACACAAGTAAAATGTCAGGGCTTGCAAAACCCTGATACCACTTCTAGCTAGAAAGAAACGTGTGCACTCCCTGCGTTCCCTTGTCCCGTTTTTGACTCATACCGGGGTGTAGGGTTCGCGAAGTAACGCTATACACAAAGCTATGCCTAAACAGGCCATGCTTTCATCATCAACCACAAGGCCTTGCTTTTCAATAAAAGCCTCGATCATTTGCATCTTGGCATGCCATATTGACAATTCATGCCATACGATCGATAACTATCAATATATAATCTCTGAGCATGTGCGTCTCAGAGAAGGGTGTTAAGCAAGTGAATAAATTCTCCGCCACCAAACAGATATATATTGAATAGAAATCAGTTTACACAAAATGAAATCCATGTCAGAGACACATCCATTTACAAGTCCGTTTTGGGTCTAAACGAATCCGGAGACACCTTATTCCTCATCCCGTATGTCCAATATGGAAGAGAGGTGCTCGCTTATCCGGACAATCAACAAGTACGTCCGGACAACTACCACTGTAACCCTTTCCTGGGAGCAAATCAGTCCAAAGCATCAGTAGTCATCCATTCGATATGAAGATCGCCGGTCTTCAATCACCGTCTTCAATGTCTTCGACTTTAAATCATCGTATAATTTTTTGAAATGAGATTGAACTCGGTCTTTTCAAATAATTCTCGAATATATATAATTTAAAATCATTTCATATCATTAATATTATTTTATAATGATTTATCTCTATTTTTATTTATATAATAATAGTCCAATTTAATTTAGCGACGCTTCGGGTTAATAGGCAGCCATGGTGCTGTTTTTACCCAAATTTGACTTACACTTTTTACAAAATCTAACCGTTGGATTTTAACAAGTTTTATATCGTTGGAAAGATCTTCCCAAAGCGGACCTAACAGTTTCAGTTTGGGGAAATCCGACGGTCGGATCTTTCGGTATAATCATTTAAAGTTATGATTCCGGAACGCGAACTACCGCACGCGATTCTTTTTTTTTTTTTGAAAATTGGTAAACTTTATTTAATATACCAATTCACTACAGCCATACAAACACCATATATCTTCTTTTACATACAAGTAAAATAAGGAAAAGTATCAACTAAATGTCACCCAGTATCAACAAGCTCCACTCCCCAACGCTTCAAAAATTCAACCTTATCATGATTCCTTCTCGTTTTAGAACCATTTCCATTGACTAAGAACTGGACTTCTCTTTCAATCATGCGCAATCTAATGACTTTATCCAAGCATTTGTTGTTGAAAATACGTGAGTTCCTCTCCATCCAGATTTGTTAAACAGCAACTGTGAACGCAGCACAAGCAATATCCAAAGCCTGATCTTTGTCTTTAAAAGCATTCATAATTTTTACAGCTTCCTTTTCAAAAACACTTGAATTATCAGCAACCAATTCCAGCTTCAAAGCAACTGATCTCCATATGAATGAAGAATACTCGCATTCAAAAAACAGATGATGCACAGTTTCTTCAAAATGACCACATAAACAACATGTGTTTTCATCAATCATGCCAAAACGAACCATTCTATCCTTCGTGTATAACATGTTATTAACAGCTAGATAAGAAATGAAAGACATTTTGTTAGCATTTTTAGCATGCCAAATAACTTTATGAAAAGACATAGTAGAATCCCTTCTTCTGATCATATCCCAAGCTTTATGAAAAGAAAAAGATTCGCCACCGCACCATTCAAAATAATCAGCCTGTCCTGATGCAAGAACATGTACTTGATTCACTTCACTTTGAATCTCTCTAGTTGCTGAATGCAGAGAGCTATTTATTTTGCCATTCTTAGCTATAGAAGAAACCCTCTCATTCACATTCCCCAAAGAATTAAATCTAGAAAATCCAAGTAGATCAATCAAGCATTTACAATTGATCCAAGGATCGAACAACAATAAAGTAGAAGCTTCATTCACTATCACTTTATTGAAAAACTGTTTTCCAGAAAATCTTAATCTCAGCATTGCCTTCCATGTGCTCGATGCATTATTGTCGATATCCATACTCCAAAATTGCCTGCCTTGACAATATTTTGAATACATCCAACCACTCCAAAAAGATGACGAAGACAAAAACCTCCACAAGAGTTTTATACATGCGGCCTTTTTCTGTTCAGCAAGTGATTTCAAACCAATACCACCCTCCTCCTTTGGCATGCACATCTTATCCCATCTAACTTTATAAGCAGACCCACCCAAAAAAAAATCAGCACACATTGTATTAAGTTTATCTAAGACATGATCAGGCAACTGATAGACAAAAAGCCAATATAAAACCGTGGGAGTGATCACAGATTTAATGAGTTCAGCTCTGCCAGCAAAGCTGAGAAACTTCACATCCCATGATTGCAATTTGCTTTGAACTTTATGAAGTAAACTTTGATAGTCACTATAGTGGATGTAATTAGAGGAAATAGGAACACCAAGATACTTGACAGGAAGCTGATCTCTTTGAAAACCCAATATATTTACTGTGTCACCAGTATTCTTTGCGAAAGAACTAAAGTATACCTTAGTTTTCATATCACTGATAGTTAAACCACTATATTGCCTTAATCTACTAAAAGTATCTTTCAAAGCATTGGCACATACAGCATAATTCCTACCAAAAACCATAAGGTCATCTGCGTATAGTAGGTGAGTAATTGCAGGCTCATTTTTGTGAATAAGGAAAAACCTCCTTTGAATAATCATCTCGTTCAAACTGAAACTGAAAAATTCCATTGCAATAGAAAACAAGTAAGGAGAAAGAGGATCTCCTTGACGTATACCCCTGTTTGAAGTGATAAATCCCCTTGGTACAGCTTGAATGATAATGGAAAAGGTGGGAGTAGAAATACATTCATATATGATATTTATGAATTATATTGGAAAACCCATTTTCGACATTATATGACAAATGAACTCTCTTGAGATTTTATCATAAGCTTTGTTTAAATCCACTTTAACACAAAACTTGTTAACTCCTGGCCTTTTAAACTCCCTAAGCAATTCATGAGCCAACAATATATTATCTCCTATGAAACGAGAAGGGATGTAGGCACACTGATTTGGGGAAACGAGGAATGATAGAAACCACTTCATCCTATTGCAAAGTATCTTACTGAAAATTTTATAATACAAATTGCAACAAGAAATTGGGCGATAGTGAGATATATCAGATGGCCTTTCTACTTTGGGAATTAAAGTAACAAAAGTATGATTAATACCTTTGGTGAGTTTTCCAGAATCAAATATTTCCTGCATGGCAGCTAGCAAATCAGATTTAATGTCCTCCCAATGCACCTTAACAAACTTTGAATTAAACCCGTCAGGTCCTGGACTAGTATCATCATGAATCGAATCAACTGCTCTTTTTACTTCCTCCAAAGAGATAGATTGAAGTAATGACTGTTTTCCTTGTTCATTCAAAGTATACAGAGACTGAAAGTCCGGTGCTTCATTGATGACCTGGCCATTAAACAAATCAGTATAAAAAGCAATTGCTTCATTTGCCACTTCATCAGTTTTAAACACAAACTCTCCATCAGAATTAATCAAGGCCTTCAAATGATTTGAGTATTTTCTTGTTGACATCTTAGAATGAAAGAACTTAGAATTAGTATCTCCATCTTGCAACCAAGAAATTTTAGCTTTTTGTCTAACACTCAACAAATGAATTTGTTTCTGAACATATAAATCTCTTTTGGCTTGAAGCATGCTTTCATAGATCACAAGATTTTCTGGATCAGCATCAGATTCCAGTTCCTTTTCTCTAAATGCATTTTCATCTTCAAGAAGGCAGGCATTATCTTTTGGTCTCTGTTTATTCCATTTTTTTAACTCAATCTTACACAAAGAGAGCTTCTTCATAAAATTGTAGCTTGCAAAACCCCCAGAGTTTAACCTGATACCTTTTTGAATACATTCATGATAACAAGGCTTTAAAAACCAATCATTAGAATATCTGAATGGAACCCCTTTAACATCAGAATTATGGATCAATTTTAGACATAGCGGATTGTGATCACTTGATAGCTATGAAACAGACAAAGCTTTAAGTTCAGTAAAAGTTTGTAGACAAGCATGATTGATAAAAATATTATCAATATTATTCGCCATTCCCTTTTTTCTCCAAGTGTAATTGAATCCTACTGCCTTGACTTCAAACAAGCCTGATTGAGTAATACAATTGTTGATAACTCTCAAGTGCTGAAAAGGAACAGGAAGACCACCTTTTTTTGTCAAGATGAGAAGTTGAATTATTAAAATCACCCATCAATACCCATTCTTCATGAATCTCTCCACCCTCTCGAATTATATGTTGCCATAAGTTCTGCCTCTCATAAAAAAGATTGCTAGCATATATGATCGATATAAACATAGTAAAACCTCCAGAATTAGTTGCATCGATAGTTACACGTTGATAAGAAGATGAAACAACATTAAAAGACCAAACATCAGTATTCCATATGATCAAAATTCTACCAGAAAAGCTTGCTGCATCATGAGGAAAGTACTCCCAATTATTTGGAATAAGCCTACTAAATCTTCTCAAATTCTCTCTATTTAATTTGTTTTCAATCAAACCAACAAAAGTTGGCTTGAATTTCGTCAAGAGGGATAAAACATCAGTCATTCTATGAGGTGAGTTCATCCCCCTGACGTTCCATGCAATAAATGTCATTTAATTACGACATTGATCCTTAGAGGCCATTTAGGAGGAACAACATTAAGTTTCTTCTTACCTTTCAACTGAGCAAGATAGTCTTTATTCACAGTAACACCACCAGACACATCCACATGACTTTCTTCATTAATAGTCTCTCTTATATTATCAGCAATATCCTCAAATTCACTATTTAATATATCCTTAGGTAAATCAGAATTCAAAAAACCCAAATCCTCATTCACCTCAACATGATCACCATTCGGTAATTCAGCAGATTCTTCAGTTGGAATGTCTTCGTTGTTAGCATCAGTCTGATCAGTTGGATCTGTGTCATCATTATTAGAAGTGCTAGCTTCATTTTCTGCCTGATTTACCCATATAGGATTATTCTGAACCTCATGAATATTTGTACTATGTCCAAATCTTTGACATTTAAAGCACTTAAAAGGAACATATTCATACTCCACAGTCACAGATTTAGAACTACCGTTATGCAATAGAAGAGGAATTTTATCTACCAATTTGTCTTCAATCCCAATTTCAACCAGAACTCTAGCATATTTTGTAATTTTCTTGCTAACAGTCAGATTGTCCATTCTAATTGGAATACCAATGAAGCTAATAATCGAAGAGAATGCTGAATTAGACCAAAACTCCATATCTAAATTGGATAATTTCACCCAGATCTGAACTCTATTAGCAGAAAAATTACCAAAAACATACCCAGGAAACCATCTAAAAACCATTAACAGTCTTCCAAAATACGAGTAAGTTGAGGTGCTTAACACTTTTAAACAATCATCTACATCCTCAAATTGAACTGTATAGTTAAAACCAGGAGCAATATGAATTAAGAAATTACCACCAGGCTTCCAAACCTTGCTAACATATTCCCTCAACTTCACTATAGTAAGCTTGCAATCTACATGATGAAGAGCGACTGTATTAGACCATGAATCTGCAGAAGATTTGAACGTTTCCTCTGAAATGCATACATAATTCTCCTTCGGCTTGACAAAATGCAAAGAGGACAGATCCATAAGGATTGAAGATTGATCAACAACATCAGAGTCAAGATCTGGATTAGGATTTTATTTTACATTAGAATTCAGATTTGGATTAGAGATTGAATTAGAAATTGGATTTGGCGGGACAACGTCTGCCATTTTAAGAGGAAAATTACCACCAGGTTTTATTGCATACATACCGCACGCGATTCATTTAATTTTAATTTATATATATATATATATAATTATATATAAATATAAATCATTCGATGATCCCACTAACGCATTTAACACGCCAAATAAAAGAATGTTTTATTTTGTATAACCATTTAAATATTCCTAATGATACATTAACAATGGATATTGTATTTGCAAACAAATTCCTATATTTTCTAATAAAATATAAATATAGATTTTTGTTTGCATTCATTTCCAATGTATTCTATTGTAAAATACAAGGAGAAGTTTTATTTGCATGACTTTCTACATGTTTTCTAATGTCAAATAAAAATGTGTTTTATTTGCATAACCTTTCTATATGATTCTAATGTCAAATAAAAATGTATTTTATTTGCATAACCTTTATAAATGATTCTAATGTCAAATAAAAATGTATTTCATTTGCATACATTCCCTACATGTTTTCTAATGTCAAATAAAATGTAATTTATTTGCATATATGTTGCTAATGACAAATAAAATATAACTTTATTTTTATGTATGCAATTTCTATTTTAAACTTTAACAAATAAAAAGAAATATCTTATTTGAATATATAGTTTCAATGTATAACATAACATATAAAAATGCCTTTTTACTTTGTACACAAATTGTAATGTATAATTTGACAATAAAATGTCACTTTGATTTGCATACAATTTCTACTGTACAATTTAACAATAAAAATGTCACTTTAATTTACATACAAATTATATTGTATAATTTGACGATACAAATGATTCTTTAACTTACATACAAATTCTAATGTATGTTTTGACAATAAAAATGATTTTTAACTTGCATACAAATTCTATTTCAACAAAATGCATAAAAAGCGATATATTCATTTTTGTTGACAATTCTATTTCAACAAAATGATTAAAAAGTGATTCATTCATTTTGTTGACAAATCTATTTCAACAAAATGATTAAAATGATATTTTCATTTTTGTTGACAATTCTATTTCAACGAAATGATTAAAAAGTGATTCGTTCATTTTGTTGACAATTCTATTTTAACAAAATGATTAAAAGTGATAATTTCATTTGGTTAACAATTCTAGTTTAATAAAATGAATAAAAATTGTCCTTTCATTTTGTTGACAATTTTATTTCAACAAAATTAATATTTTTGCCCAAACACAAACCTATTTAACAAAAATGTTACTTTTGTTTTACCTTAAATCTATTAAACAAAAAATGTAATTTTTGTTTTCAACCATCATATTTTGACAAAATGTAAAATTTTGTTTCCACTATTATATTTTGACAAAAATGAATATTTTGGTTCAACTAATCTATTTGACCAAAAATGCATATTTTGTTTCAACTAATCTATTTTGACAAAAATGAATATTTTGACAAAAATGTATATTCTGTTTCAACTAATCTATTTTAATAAAAATGAATATTTTGACCAAAAATGTATATTTTGTTTCAACAAATCTATTTTGACAAAAATGTATATTTGACAAAAATGTATATATTTTGATTCAACTAATCTATTTCAAAAAAACAATAAAAATGATGACTATGTTTTGTTGACAAATCTATTTCAACAAAACAATAAAAATGATAACTTTGTTTTTGTCGACAATTCTAATTCAACAAAACAATAAAAATGATAACTTTGTTTTGTCGACAATTCTAATTCAACAAAACAAATAAAAGGGATATGTTTGTTTGCTTACATTTTTCTATTCAACATAACAAATAAAAATGATAATTTTATTTATTTACAATTTCTAATTCAAATTAACAAATAAAAATGATAATTTTATTTGTTTACAATTTCTATTTAACAAAAAATGATATTCTTGTTTTCACAATTCTAATCAACAAAAATGATATAATCCTCTTTACATTAAATATGAAATTTTTAATGTAACAACCTATTTTCAAATTTGAATCTTTTTCCTACACACACAATAAAAATATAATTTTATTGTCTAACATATTTTTATTTTAAACATGATCATTTTCAATCTTTTCTTATATCCAATAAAAATGTGAATTTTTATTGTTAACATATCTCTATTTCAAAACAATGATCATTTCTACATATTCTATTTATACAATAAAAATGTGGTTTTTATTCTTAACATATTTTTATTTTCTATAATGATCATTTTTAATCTTTTCTTATATACAATAAAAATGTGAATTTTTATTGTTAACATATCTTTATTTCAAACAAATGAACATTTTTAATCTTTCTACATATACGATAAAAATGTAAATTTTATCCTTAACATAATTTCATTTCAAACAAATGAACATTTCTAATCTTTCTACATATACAATAAAAATGTAAATTTTATCGTTAACATAATTTCGTTTCAAACAAATGAACATTTTTATTGATTTATATATATACAATAAAAATTTGATTTTTATTGTATCAACATATTTTATCAAACATGAAACCTTTTAATTTATTCATGAACAATAAAAATGTAATTTTTACTTGTTCCTAACATGATTCAATAAATGTTCATTTTATTTTTGCCACACAATTCAGTCCAACAGTTCACCGTAACCACAATCAATCAATTCAATTCTCATACATCACATATATGAATTTCAATTGCATATATATATATATAAATTACACACCACAATCAATAATTAATTTTAATTTTAAAATAGAGATCTAACCTTGATCGATTTCAGAAATTGTTTATATAACGACTGTTTTTATACAATTAAACTAGCGTTTAATTATATCAAAAACCCCAACTGCTGTAGTTTCTGTTCTAGTCTGTTCTATCACGAAGATCTCGCTTTCACGATTCAAATGCACCTGATTTCACTCAATTATGTAATCATTTGAATAAGATATGGCGGTTTATACATTTGAATAATTAAATCGGTATTTAATTTAATTAATTTATTTAATTCCCTCACTAATTACCATTTAACAGACCCGGACCGTTCTCATTATCTTCTTCAATTAAGCCCCCTTGTACAAAACCGAACCCAACAGCTCCCAGGAAAACCACCACGTCATGCCTCCATCAAGCCCTCGGAATCCGATCGTCACCCCCCATCGCTGTGCCTACATGTGCTCCACTCACCCGCCGAGCTTCAGCGAGCTCGGTGGGCCCCAGTCATTTGAAATCGGCTCCAAACATCACGATATTGAACCCCAAATTCGAGTTGCTCAACTAATTAAATTCGATCTTGACCGTTCATCTTGGAGAGCTCAAGAGGCTCTTCGATTTTATGTTGGAGATTGTCAAAATCATTTATTCGATTGAGAGAGCAATTGGACAATAGATCAGAGTGAGCTGGGCCATTGAAATGAATTCGGCGGCTCCTGGAGTTTAGAATTAGGGTTTAGGTTAATTCTAAATTTATAATAAAATATTATTTAATTTCCTAGTTTGTAAAAAAACCCATTAATTCTCAATAGCCCCAAACTCATCCCAACGAGCGTTTGCCCTAGACAAATACCCCCGTTCCGGACATAATGGGCTAGGTCTTGTCAACCCATTCGATCATTTTAAGCTTGTTTTCCGCAAAAGAAAATATAAATCATTTAATTATTTAATTTGATCGTACATTTAAATTTACCGGGGCCACATAGTGACTCCAAAAATTCACAAAAAATAAATCTAGCTATGTTTCGACAATACGGTCCTAACAAAATTTATTTCGTCGAATTTGGAGACCATTTGAAAAATGGTCATTTTCTAGTTGATCCAATTTGACTGAAATTGACAAAACACGTTTATATTTACTGTGCTCGCATATTAACTCCAGAAATAATGAAAATTGGAATCGTGCAATAATTTTACATTCCGGATCCAATCAAAGTGGTTTCGTCGAAAATGGAGGTTGTTTGCAAAATGGCAATTTATAAGGGCTACATATTATATTAAATTCCATAGCGACTTTTCTGAATATTTAATTGGCCATAACTTTTTATTCCCGCTATGAAATTTCAATTTTTCAGATCCATTAGAAAGATATAATTAAACAGATTTAAATAATTTTGGTTTCACCAAAATCCGATTTATTTTGAATCCTGTACATTAAGTCAAAGTTCAAATTCAAATTTTCAAACTGCCGCGCTATTTCTAACTCCTTTTAAAGTTAAAATAAATATATTCTTTCTAACTTTGATTTAAATAAATTTTTAGTTGTTATTTTTTAAAATTAATTATTTTAAATATTTAAAATCCATTAAAATTTCTAAAATAAAAATTTTAAATTGGTTCCAAAATTCCGGGTTGTTACACCTTTAAAACAACAACTTGCCTCACAGGGCCCTCACCAATCCAAAAGAAAAAGAAAACGCCAAGCGGCTAGCTAATCGGCTCATAAAATCATCAAAACCCAATAAATTAGTAAACATGTACCTATTTGTCAAGCATACAATTATATTCCTCTTCTTAGCTTCCATGCTATGACCTGTTCACATATATATACGTATATATATGCAATTTCAATCCATTTTCAATTCAGTTCAATGTTTTAATGTGATTTGGCTAAATTTACTTTTCATTCACATATTGGTTTTAATAATTTTATTAGTTGAACTAATAATCAAACAACACAACCAACAATTAATTAGTTAATTAGCTTTTCAAGTATATAATTTTAATATATTCAAAAATCATATTTTTAATGCCAAAGCACGACAAATAATCCTATCTAGTTTTGGTTCTCACATCAGTCAATTGGAAATATATAAATATCCCACTTTCGAAACTCGAAAATAGATATTGATGATGGAGCTCCATCATTAAAATCATCTCCGGGCGACTAAAGTAGATTATATATCCATCTAGTATATTTGAGGCTTCGTATACACATGGATCAGGCGTATATTCGAAATCTCCATATACCCGATAGTCCAAAACAATTAAAATAAAAATATTCAAATATATATAATAAGATTAAATTTTCAAAACACAATTTGTTCACTTTTATTTTTGTAACAACCCGAAAATCTGGGCCAGTTTAAAATTTTTATTTTGGCAATTTTAACGAATTTTGATTATTTAAAATAGATTATTTTAAATAAAATCGACGAGAAATTTATTTTGAATAGAATTCGATCGTATATATTTATACGCGTCGTCGTTAGAATATAAATATTTATATATAATTATAAATAGAATTGAAAATGGCGCGGTAGTTCGATAATTCGATTTCAAACTTCAATTAAATGTACCGGGTGCAAAACAATCTGGATTTTAGTGAAACCAAAAACATTAGGATCTAATTGATAATATCTTTCCAACGAATCCGACAAATCAAGATTTCATAGCGGGAATCAGAAGATATGTCCAGTTGAAAATTCTGAATAGTCGCTATGGAATTCAGGCCCTTAAAAATGGACATTTTGCAAATGACCTCGGATTTCGACGAAACCACTTTTGTTGGGTCCGTGATGTAAAATTATTGCTAGGTTTTAAGTTTCATAATTTTTCGAATCAATATGTGAGCGTGGCGAAGGAAAACGCGTTTGACCAGTTTCAGTTGATTTTAATCGACTGGAAAATGGCCATTTTTCCAACGGTCTCAGAATTCGACGAAACTAGTTTTGTTAGGACCGTATCGTCAATACGAAGCTAGAAAATATTTTTCTGGAATTTTTCGAGTTAGTATGTGACCCCGGTAGATTGAAATGTACGTTTAAAATTCAATATAGTGATTTAAATGTAAATTAAACGGAAACTGATTCAAACGATCGAATCAACCTACGATACATATCCCATTGTGTTCAGAATGGGGGTGAAACGCTATGGACAACAGGCGGTGGGCCTCGTTTCGAGGTCGTATGTGGAAGTCAACTTTTAGCCAAATTAAATAATTAAATAATAATAATAAAAAAAAATATCTCCACCTCTTTACTATCTTCTGCCCCCCCCCCTCATTCTCGATTCAGAAAATAAAAAAGAGAAAAAAGAAAAGAGAAAAATGGTGGACGACGATCGACGGAGCCCCCATGTCCAGCCGTCGTCGCCTTCCAGGTGGAGCCGCCCTCCCCTGCACCACCGCCGGCTTTGCGCCTCCCCACGATCGTCAGCCCCTTCCCCCGTTCGAACCCCAAAGACCAAGTCCCAAAACCCCCAACCGCACCCTGTTTCGTGACCGCCAACCACCCCGTGGAGCTCCGCCCTACTCCGTCGCTCGCCGGAAACCCCCTCCCATGGCCCACCTCGCGCAGCACCGTGCTGGCCACCAGCGAACATCGAACTCCCGCTTCATTATAAGCAATGCGGTGAGTTTTTATTTACAAAACTTAGTTTAGATCCAGTTTCTAGTTTAAAATCAGTTTTGTTTAAAATCTGATTTTATTTAAAGCAGTTTTTATTTATATAATATATTATTTTAAATCAGTTTTTATATTTAATAGCATGAGAAAAACCAGTTTTTGAAAGGATTTTTAACATTTTAGAGTTTAGATTTTTATTATGTATAACGATGAGAAGAAGCGATTTTTTTTTTATAAAGGAGGGGTTTTTGCTTATGGAAAGATTATATTTTTATCACATGAAGATTAGATTTTAATTAGGCAAAGATACGATTTTTGTTCGCATAAAAATCTGATTTTTATTCGGTTGACAATTTGATTTTTATATATTGAATAGCATAGTAAAAATATGATTTTTATATTTTTAAAGAATTAAAAATTCAATTTTTATATTTTTAAAGTAGTAAAAATATAATCTTTTATATTGTGGAAGGGTAATAATATAATCTTTGCATAGTAGGAAATATAAAAATATCATCTTTGTATGTGTGAAGGAAGAAAAATGTGATTTTTATATATTGAACATCGAAGTAAAAATGTGATTTTTATATATTGAACATCGAAGTAAAAATGTGATTTTTATATATTGAACATCAAAGTAAAAATGTGATTTTTATATATTGAACATCGAAGTAAAAATGTGATTTTTATATATTGAACATCAAAGTAAAAATGTGATTTTTATATATTGAACATCAGTAAAAATGGGTTTTTTTATATATGTAGTGGCTGCGGGCAACAAAGATGTCAAAAAGACGAGAACAGTGAAGATTTCCTGCATTGGAAGTGTCGTGGAGTTAGGATAGCTATCAGTGAGAATTTCTCACCTTTCAATTTCTTTTATAATTATATATATATATACTAGGATGCAGACGGTGCTTAGTAGCACCCGACACAATCGTCCACAGACCATGGACTTGTTTGTCTGGTTGCATAGATTAGTTATATGATTTGATTTGAATTTGGTTGTTTGGTGATTTTGATTGATGTGTGAATGGCGTGGGCCTTCACTAGACCGGGGATAAGGCTAGGCCTCGTCCCGTTTCTAGTATCGTGCCGTTATGCTGCCGAAATTTTCTAAAATAAGTTAGAAAATAAAAATATCATTTTATTGTGTAAATGAATAATAGAAATTCATATGTTGGAATAAAATGTTTTATCGTTAAGAATATAATTTTTAACGTGAGAATGAATATAGTGAAAGTGAATAAAATAAAATATTCATTTACAAACCAGACGGTTTGCTTATGTACACCTATTTGAATGACATTGATTGGGACGATAAATTTTACACATCGCCCAACAGCACAAATAAAATATGTGTTTGATTGTTTGAAACCCCACACGGGTGTTGGGATGAAATTTGAAGTTCACTCATCCTGATTGATTAAATATGTCGATCGATCGATTGACAGGCTGTTATAAGCGTTAGATATCTATATTTGATGCTTATACAGTGTAGTGCACTTTGGTTGATGGTTGATTATTTTTCAAAGATATTATATACACGTGTTGTATGGAATCCATATAATTAACTTTATATGGTGATTGATTGGGCCTCATTCCAATCGTGAAAATAAAGAATATTTTGATAATAACAAATATTTTGATAATAGGAAATATTTGAAATAGAATATTTGAAAATAGAAATATGTGAAGCCGTGATGATTAGATTGACGCCATTTTGACGTGAACGATATTTATATCGATTGAAAACGATTTCGAAATGAATTGAATTGAAAACGATTTCGAAATGAATTGAATTGAAAACGATTTCGAAATGAATTGAATTGAAAACGGTTTCGAAATGAATTGAATATAAAACGATTTCAAAATGAATTGAATTGAAAACGATTTCGAAATGAATAGAGTTGAAAACGATTTCGAAATGAATTAAATTGAAAACGAATTCAAATTGAATTGAAAGTGAATTGAAATGAATTCGAATTGAATTGAAATTTGAATTGAATAGAAATGAATTTTAAAACGAATTTATAAAAAAAGAATTCAATTTTGATTTGAATTGAAATGGAAGTTGAAATTGCTTTTGAAACGAATTTTAAAACTATTTATATAATTTGTTTTAAATAGAAATCGACGAAATATATATTATATATATTATATATATAATATAATGGCCTGAATAGAACGCGCCGCGCCGTGGCAGTTCGTGAATTTCGACCATTTATTTCAAACGGACATTACGGGAGATCCGACCGTCGGATCCTCCTAAAACCGGAACCGTTGGGTTCGTATCGAAAAGAGCTTTCTAATGAATATTAGAAATTTGAAATCTAACGGTTGGATTTGGAATTATGTCCAAATCAAATTTGAAAAAGGTCGCTGTAAGTGCAGTTCGATGGTCGTTGATGGAAATCGACTGTACGGGCCTTGATAAAATTATTAAAAATAGTAATAATTTGTGTAAAATCATAAGAAATGATTTGTGAAGATTTGGGATGAAAAACTCCATATTTGAAAAGATAAAAATAGATTTTTATCGAAATGAACTGGTTTTGAACTAGAATTAAAATTCTATTTATTTTTAAATGAATAAATTGAATTTGGAATGGTTTTGAAAATAACCAGAATTTCCAATGATTGCATTGGAATGGATTTGAATCGAAATTGTCTTCGGAATATTTCGATGTTGGAATTCGTGATTATACAGGTGTTGTTATGGAAATTTAAAAGATATATATTTATATCGTTATTTCCAATACGACATTTGTTAGTCGTAGAATTTGATATTGAATATAAGCCGATATATTTTCTATTCAGGGCCTTGTATTGAATATCAAATGTGATTTGGGTTTGTCGTGAATGGTGTCTTCACTAACACTGTTCTTGAACCCAGTTGAGAAAAAAAAATTAAATCTTTTTATTTAGATTTAATGAAGTGTACCAATTAAACGATATTTAATTGGAATTGAATTGGTATTGATTTTTGGGTTTATCGTGAACAGTGTTTTAAATAACACTTGTTCTTTAACCCGATAATTAATGGAATGTGATTTTGGGTTTATCGTGAACCGTGTTTTAAATGACACTGATTCTTTAACCCAGTTAAAGATTAAAACTAAGTGGAGTTTTAATGAATCTTTAATTAGATTGAAATGATCGAAAATGGAGTATCACCAGTTTTGCTCCAGGCGATGGTTAAATCTTTAATCAGATTTGAACGTGAAATGGTAATTGAATTTACTGATAACACTGTGGTGTTAGATATGAAGTATTACCAGTTTTACTTCATGGGATGAATAGGTTGGGATTGGGAAATAAAATAAATGATTACTTCGGTGTGGTTCGCTAATCCCGACTAGTTTGAATTGATATTCAAAGGAGATTAAAGAATAAATTTAAAGAATTTATCTTGGATAAAATTAATGGGAACTTTTCCCAAAGTATAGGAATATTTGAATAAAAGAATATTCTGAATTGGAATGAGGCGTATGTTGTGTTTGTGTAACACTTTTATAATATATACGCGAGTTATTCAGAAAGACCGGGTTTATCCCATTCTGAATAACTGATTCGACGTGGTGTCGAAGATGAAGACGGTGGTCGAAGACCGGAAGTCTTCACGCCGTTTGGGTGATTACTGATGATCTTGATTAGGCTGTACACCCAAGAAGATGGAAACAGTTAGTGATCGTCCAGACGTGCTTGGAGATCGATGGATATGCGGGGTACTAGGTGCCTCCGGTTTCGTTCAGACCCAGAACGAACTTGTAAATGGACTGTGTGTCTGACATTGGATTTTAGTCTGTGTGATTGATTTCTATTAAATATATATCTGTTTGACGGCGGAGAATTTATTCTCTTGCTTAACGCCCTTCTCTGAGACGTACGAGCTCAGGGGTTATATATTGATGGATATCAAACGCATGGAGTGAATTGCCTGTGTGGCATGCCTAAGTGGCAATTGATCGAGGCTTCTGTTGAAAAGCAAAGTCTTGTGGTGATGATCAAAGCACGGCCTTTGTGGCGTAGCTTTGTGTAACGTTTACTTCGCGTGTTTCACACCCGGTATAAACCAAAAACGGGAGACGGACCTCAGGGAGGGCATGCGTTTCTTTCTAGCTAGAAGTGGCGTCAGTGGTTTTACACGCCCTGACGAGTTTGACTTATGTGGTTGTTGCTGTTGCGAGGCGCCTCGGTTATATCGGTTTCGCCCGATGCATTCTGGTCGGCAGACGGACCAGACTTACACCCCATAGGGTGGGGAAACGTAGTGTTCAGGCATTTTAATCCACATCGGTGGACCGGCCCTGACGATCCAAGGGTCGATGCGCTCTGACCCTGAGGCTCGGGCTAGAGAGTCTCGAAGTCGGTGAGGACTATCTTTTGCCTCGGTTCATAGATGGAAATCCAGCTTCCAAATACGTGACATTTGCGGTTTTATTTGTAGAGCCTAGTATGGCGACATAGTGGGATGGGGCACTTATGCCGCCTATGATTGATACTTATGATTTGAAGTTGTTTTATACACTATGCACTTACAATAGTATCAAATGATTTGTTTTAAACGTATCAAGCATTCTTGGCTATTATAAGGTAAAAACCCTATCCTCCGGCTTGCGTTGCATTGTGTGATGGGACCTGGGTCTTATAACAGCTTCATTTTTCTTTATTTAGCATTGCGCTGTTTGTTTTATGCACTAGTATTCTTGGGAGGAAACCCGTTCCGTGTTATACGGCGTGGTCCCTTGATTTACCTAACTTTTAAAATAAAGATTAACTTTTTTAGTTCTCACACCAATCCCATGACTGACCTGGAGTTTATTGTTTTTAACCTAAACTCTGGGTGCCCTTATTTTGACACGGGCAGCTAGTAGTTTTGGTTTTGCAGATTTATATTCACAGGATCCTGGTTTACAGCTGGAACGATATCCGGAAAGCTTTGTATCCGTATATCTCTTCTAGTTGTGTATTGTATTATTTTCCGCTGCGATGTATTTAAATGTAATTTAAATATCTGATATTTCTGTGTAATATTCACTTGTACTCTGTATATTCTTGTAATCTGGTGCATTGTTGTAATATACAATGAAATGTTCTTCTGTATGTGTTCTGTTTTGTCCTGTTCTCAAACGATAGGGCGTTTCGAACGGCCTGGATCGGTTTAGCGACTGGTTCGGACCGAGCAAAATTCCTTCTCGTCACAGTTGGTATCGGAGCTTTGGTTTACAAAGCTCAGAGAACAAGGCACATTAGAACTATACGAAAGAATTCATCAGATATGGGATTAGTAAAATCCAATGAGAATGACTCGTTAGAGATGGGATCAGTAGTATCCTAGAACGAGTGTGAAGAGTATATTTTTAAAAAAATGAAAACAAAATTTGTTTTGAAAATTTAAATCAACTATTCGTATTTGATTATTTATTTATATTGAATTTGGACAGTCCAGTATATATAGACTTTGCGTATACGTCTGATCCACGTGTATTTGAAGTTTTAATATATTGGATAGATATAGAGTCACACTCTAGTCGCCCGGAGACAATTCTGATGATAGTCTAGACATCATCAGAATTGGTATTCGAGTTTCGAAGGTGTGATTTTCTATATATTTCCATTAGGCTGGTATGAGAACCAAAACTAATATAACTAGAATACATTGTTGTGATTTGGCATCAAAACATGATTTTCTTTATATATATCAAAGTTATGAATTTGAAACTCTAATTCACTAATTGATTGATGTTTGTGTTGCTAGTTTAATTGTTAGTGTTGCTTGTTTAATTATTTGATAATTTTGAACCATTTAGCCTAATTATATCAAATATTGAACGATATTGAAAATTGGTCGCATTTGCTTGCATGTACATATATATCATTGAACAGGTCATAGCAAGGAGGCTAGAGCCGAAGAATAAAATTTGTTTGCCCGACAAATAGGTACATGTTTACTACATAATTTACTGTTTTGTTTGGGTGATGATGATTTTATGAGCCTATTGGCTAGCCGCTTGGCTTTTTCTTTTTCTTTTTGAGATCTGAAGGACCGGGGAAGCTATTTGAAATTCCCCGATGCTCCCATTGCAGGGGAGGTTATGGCGAAATTTTTCGAAAATTTAGGGTGTTAGCCAAATTTTTGGAAATTTTGAAAATTCTCAGAAACTGAAAAGTTGGAGAATGGAAGCCTGATCGAGTGTAGAGTTGATTAATCAAACCACTTTCGACTTTGTTCCTTTTCGGGGACGAAAAGTTTTAAGTGGGGGAGATTGTAACAACCCGAAAATCTGGGCCAGTTTAAAATTTTTATTTTGGCAATTTTAACGAATTTTGATTATTTAAAATAGATTATTTTAAATAAAATCGACGAGAAATTTATTTTGATTAGAATTCGATCGTATATATTTATACGCGTCGTCGTTAGAATATAAATATTTATATATAATTATAAATAGAATTGAAAATGGCGCGGTAGTTCGATAATTCGATTTCAAACTTCAATTGAATGTACCGGGTGCAAAACAATCCGGATTTTAGTGAAACCAAAAACAATAGGATCTAATTGATAATATCTTTCCAACGAATCCGACAAATCAAGATTTCATAGCGGGAATCAGAAGATATGTCCAGTTGAAAATTCTGAATAGTCGCTATGGAATTCAGGCCCTTAAAAATGGACATTTTGCAAACGACCTCGGATTTCGACGAAACCACTTTTGTTGGGTCCGTGATGTAAAATTATTGCTAGGTTTTAAGTTTCATAATTTTTCGAATCAATATGTGAGCGTGGCGAAGGAAAACGCGTTTGACCAGTTTAAGTTGATTTTAATCGACTGGAAAATGGCCATTTTTCCAACGGTCTCAGAATTCGACGAAACTAGTTTTGTTAGGACCGTATCGTCAATACGAAGCTAGAAAATATTTTTCTGGAATTTTTCGAGTTAGTATGTGACCCCGGTAGATTGAAATGTACGTTTAAAATTCAATATAGTGATTTAAATGTAAATTAAACGGAAACTGATTCAAACGATCGAATCAACCTACGATACATATCCCATTGTGTTCAGAATGGGGGTGAAACGCTATGGACAACAGGCGGTGGGCCTCGTTTCGAGGTCGTATGTGGAAGTCAACTTTTTGCCAAATTAAATAATTAAATAATAATAATAAAAATAAAAAATAAAAATCTCCACCTCTTTACTATCTTCTGCCCCCCCCCTCATTCTCGATTCAGAAAATAAAAAAAAAATAGAAAAATGGTGGACGACGATCGACGGAGCCCCCATGTCCAGCCGCCGTCGCCTTCCAGGTGGAGCCGCCCTCCCCTGCACCACCGCCGGCTTTGCGCCTCCCCACGATCGTCAGCCCCTTCCCCCGTTCGAACCCCAAAGACCAAGTCCCAAAACCCCCAACCGCACCCTGTTTCGTGACCGCCAACCACCCCGTGGAGCTCCGCCCTACTCCGTCGCTCGCCGGAAACCCCCTCCCATGGCCCACCTCGCGCAGCACCGTGCTGGCCACCAACGAACATCGAACTCCCTCTTCATTATAAGCAATGCGGTGAGTTTTTATTTACAAAACTTAGTTTAGATCCAGTTTCTAGTTTAAAATCAGTTTTGTTTAAAATCTGATTTTATTTAAAGCAGTTTTTATTTATATAATATATTATTTTAAATCAGTTTTTATATTTAATAGCATGAGAAAAACCAGTTTTTGAAAGGATTTTTAACATTTTAGAGTTTAGATTTTTATTATGTATAACGATGAGAAGAAGCGATTTATTTTTTTTATAAAGGAGGGGTTTTTGCTTATGGAAAGATTATATTTTTATCACATGAAGATTAGATTTTAATTAGGCAAAGATACGATTTTTGTTCGCATAAAAATCTGATTTTTATTCGGTTGACAATTTGATTTTTATATATTGAATAGCATAGTAAAAATATGATTTTTATATTTTTAAAGAATTAAAAATTGGATTTTTATATTTTTAAAGTAGTACAAATATAATCTTTTATATTGTGGAAGGGTAAAAATATAATCTTTGCATAGTAGGAAATATAAAAATATCATCTTTGTATGTGTGAAGGAATAAAAATGTGATTTTTATATATTGAACATCGAAGTAAAAATGTGATTTTTATATATTGAACATCGAAGTAAAAATGTGATTTTTATATATTGAACATCAAAGTAAAAATGTGATTTTTATATATTGAACATCGAAGTAAAAATGTGATTTTTATATATTGAACATCAAAGTAAAAATGTGATTTTTATATATTGAACATCAGTAAAAATGGGTTTTTTTATATATGTAGTGGCTGCGGGCAACAAAGATGTCAAAAAGACGAGAACAGTGAAGATTTCCTGCATTGGAAGTGTCGTGGAGTTAGGATAGCTATCAGTGAGAATTTCTCACCTTTCAATTTCTTTTATAATTATATATATATACTAGGATGCAGACGGTGCTTAGTAGCACCCGACACAATCGTCCACATACCATGGACTTGTTTGTTTGGTTGCATAGATTAGTTATATGATTTGATTTGAATTTGGTTGTTTGGTGATTTTGATTGATGTGTGAATGGCGTGGGCCTTCACTAGACCGGGGATAAGGCTAGGCCTCGTCCCGTTTCTAGTATCGTGCCGTTATGCTGCTGAAATTTTCTAAAATAAGTTAGAAAATAAAAATATCATTTTATTGTGTAAATGAATAATAGAAATTCATATGTTGGAATAAAATGTTTTATCGTTAAGAATATAATTTTTAACGTGAGAATGAATATAGTGAAAGTGAATAAAATAAAATATTCATTTACAAACCAGACGGTTTGTTTATGTACACCTATTTGAATGACATTGATTGGGACGATAAATTTTACACATCGCCCAACAGCACAAATAAAATATGTGTTTGATTGTTTGAAACCCCACACGGGTGTTGGGATGAAATTTGAAGTTCACTCATCCTGATTGATTAAATATGTCGATCGATCGATTGACAGGCTGTTATAAGCGTTAGATATATATATTTGATGCTTATACAGTGTAGTGCACTTTGGTTGATGGTTGATTATTTTTCAAAGATATTATATACACGTGTTGTATGGAATCCATATAATTAACTTTATATGGTGATTGATTGGGCCTCATTCCAATCGTGAAAATAAAGAATATTTTGATAATAACAAATATTTTGATAATAGGAAATATTTGAAATAGAATATTTGAAAATAGAAATATGTGAAGCCGTGATGATTAGATTGACGCCTGTTAGACCCAAATATGGTTCTAACACCCAAATTGATTAGAAACAAGATAAAGTAAGGCAGAAATAAAAAGGGACACACAAGGTTTATAGTGGTTCGGCGAAGAAATGCCTACGTCCACTTAGTTTTCACTATATTCAGTAATTCAGTTACAAATGCAGTGTAAGATTCGCTCACAACTCACTTTTATTCACTCAAAATGATAAAAACAGGAAATGAAAGATGGTTTGGATTTTCCGGGAGTAAAGGAATTCGGACGATGGAGGTACTTGGATTCTCGAAAGTGCTGAAAAAAAGATCCTTCTCTTTGTCTCTAGATGGGGTATTTATAGGTGTGAATTTGCCTGAGATTCAATCCGGGTCGGAACACGTGTCATCCATCGCACTCTCTTCGGGTTCGGATGGGCTATCAGGCGGACAACGCATCCATGAGATGGACGTTAGGGGTAGGAATTAGTCATATCCGGTCCGGTTCTCCAGGCGACTTTATAGGAGATTTTCCTGGATCAAGGGTGCGGGTCGGAGACGTGCAGGTTGGGGGCTCGGATCGGAATACCCGATCCGAACTGGAGTAGCTTGGACGTCTCTTCTTCTCTAATCATACTCCGCTCCGCTCCGAAGTCGTGGCAAGCAGACGGCTTTCCGATCCACCTGAGATTCATTGGCCTTCCGATCCGATCAGGTATGCTCTGCCAATTTATCCAGTAAGAGATATCCGATCCGAACAGAGAATTTTACCCGATCCGAACCGATACGCTGCTATCAATCTGAATTGTGGTGTTTCCTTCCGATCCGAACCGGAGTCGCATAACTTGAAATACTCTTCAACGGTTGGTTTCTTGACTTTGTGTTGCCTAGTTCACAAAGTAGGCTAACATTTTGCCCCCTCAAAGGATGCTTTCGTTGTACAAAGCGTCCTTTGATGTCGTTTAACCAGAATTGTCAAGAGTAATGCATTGATTTCTATTCGGTTCGGCGTCCGATCCGAGTGCCTTTTCTTTATTTCTGAGCAAATTTGGGAACTCTTCTCGCCGTGTAATGCTTCTTGCAGGTATGCTCCTCCTTTACTTCCCTTCTCTTCAATTCGAGTCGGACGTTAAATCAATCGCGTGAGATTTCCGCTCGGTTCGGATTCCGATCCGAAGCGTTTTCGTGAGTTAGGTTCTTGGACGTTGGGCCTTCAGAGGGAGTTGTGCTTCTGGGCCTTCATTCCGGTCCGAGCGGGTGAGACAAAATAGGAAGACGAGGAGTCAACAACATTCCCTTTATAAACTCGTTACTGCCTTCATTCCTTCCTTCTTCTTTTTTGCTGCCGCTCCCGACCTTAATATTGAAACGCCAGAAACTCGAAAATTCTAAAACAATTTCCTGTAGATTTCCCGAATCAAACATATAGGTAGCTTTTCTAATCTCAAATAATTTTGTTGTAACCGTTCTCGATTTCAATTAGCGTTGGGTTAGGATGGTTTGGCCATAAGCATCACTCGAACCCTCCGCCGTTGCTGGTGGATGCGCCATTGCTTCAAGGCGTTGCGAGGCTGAAGAGGGCGAATATTTGTTCTTAACGGCGGCTTCGGTGATAAAGCGGACTCGTCTGTGAGTAGATGGGAAAAGAGGAAAGAGATGAAGAATGGGGTGACAAGCTGGAGTCGGTTCGGGTAGAAGACGAAGGAGCAAAGAGGAAAAGGAGGGAAAGGGAATCGGCTCGGGTTTCGTTCTTTGGAAAGATGAAAAGGAAAGAAAAAGTCGGTTCGGGTCGGAAAAGTAAATGGGATAAGAGGTTGAAGTAAACGGATCGGTTAGGTGGTGCTGGTTCGGTTCGGATCGGGCTACCCGATCCGAACAGATCAGTCCTGCTTCCGAACTCATTGCTTTCCTTGTCTTGAACTGACCATGCTTTAGTGAGGCACCCGAACCGACTGTTATCTGTGCCTGCGTCGAGCTAGTCATCATATGCATATCCGAACCGACCCGAACATATTGAACTTGACACATAAAGACCACCCAACTAACTCAACTAACACTTATTCTAGACGAATATGCCTCGCGGACAGTTAGGATAGTGCCTTGTGAACATAAATGAGAATCAAGGACAACTCGGACTATTACTTTCTCTTTAAAGCTTCGTCTTACATTGCTGTACTCTTATTTTGCACTTCCCGCATTTGTTGCACACACTTTAGTTCACACACATACAGAAAAAAGGGGACACGGGATAATTCACTCTAATCCGTGCTATTGCTTCTTCAATAGTTTCACGACAATGAGGCCCAGACGCTCTTCTCGTTTAGCTGAGAGGAAAGAAGCTCCAGAAACTTCCAACAAAACCACTCTCGAGGATATATCTTCTTCATCTGACCCAGAATGGGATAGCGAGGGTCCGGATTACGGAGTTGGTCATCGGGAAAACGATGAAATGTCTTCAGAAAATGAAGTTTCCCTAGGCTTTGAGGTGGAAGGAGGGATTGGTGACAACCGAGCACCCGATGAATTTGACTCAGCCATTATATTGGAATCACCTCCAGATTCCGTAGAATCAACAATTGACAATGACCGACTCGTGAGAATTTGCTTGAAGTATGGAATAATGAAGAGAGACACTCTAGTGCCCTCACGTTCTGATCGTCCACATAACCCTCCAGAAGGATATATGACGGTCACTCGTCTGATGTGCATGGTTGGCGCTATTCCTCCTTTCTCGCCTTTCATCGTCGACTTCTTAAGACAAATGCGGATTGCCCCCATGCAGCTGCATCCCAATTCATATGCCTATCTGCATACCTTATTCATAGCATATCGTGAAATTCTAGGCGTGGAGCTTACGTTTGACGACGTTCATTTCTTCTATAATTTCAAACATCGGACTAGAGAAACCCCTTCTTTCTGTTACTTTGAGTCGGTCCCAAAGAGGAAGATAATCTCTACGCCGTTTAGCAGCAAGGCTGGAGATTCCAGACTGGAGTGGTTCTATATAAAGCAACAGTCTGGATGCGCCAGAAGATGGACAAAATCAAGTAAAGCACTGATTTTCTGACCCTGGACTCTATACACTTGAATCATCACCCTGACCTGTTTTCCTTTTTATTTGCAGTCGATAATCCCAAACAGGTATCAGACCAAGCGTTCTTTGATCGAATGCACCGTCTCCTCAATGGCGACCAAAAATTCCTTACTATTGACGAGGTTCTTAAAGATGAGTATCTTCATTTTCACGGGCTGCTATCCGTCTCCCGTAGCATTGGTCATGGGACGGTCCCTTATGCATATATTCCTCCAGTGGAAACAGTTCCAGAAATAGGAGAAGGCTCGGGAATTCCCGCAGCTTCTCTTCAAACTTCACCCTCTCCCTCTTCCACTCAAGATGATGAACTGGCTAATCTGGCCAAAAAACATCGTGAAGGATATATTGCCCTCGAGGAAACTACCTCGGTAGACAAATCAAAATCTCCCCAAGGGTCGCCACTTCACGCTTCCGAAGGGGATGTTCCTAGCGCCGACGAGCACATATTTCAGGGTTTGGGGGATCTCCCTTTACCCGAGACTATATACACTTCGGAAGATTTCAGAAAGGACCCTCTAGTCTTCACTTCTTCTGAAGAGACTACTCCTGCTAAGGCCAAAGAGCCTGCCCGCACCAGTCTAGCTTCAGACTCGGGTTGGTTGGGGGGACACATACACCACATAGGATGCACTTTGCACCATAGCACTAGCATTCATTGCACTTCTTTTTCCATGGATCCGTCGATTCTAAACTTCGTTTAACTTATCGTGCAGGTACAATGTCTCGATCCTCTTATGACATAAGAAAGCTTCGCCGCAGCATGTCTAATCCTCCCCAGGATGCCGAATATAACCGCCGGGATGACCGCGGCAGGGAGGAAAGGAGACCCTATGATCCTTATCGATCTCGATCCTCACGCTCCCGCTCACCAGTTCGACCGGAACAGGAAAAATACAAAAGCTATCAAGGTCGTAGAGAGGAGGACAGACCACAATCTAGGGATTCCACTTCCTCCTATGAAAAGCGGGGTAGAGAGAAGACACCTCCAAAGGAAACTGGGTCTAGAAGTAAGAAAAAAGTCCCTGCTACTAAGCGACCTCGGACAGACAAGGGTTCTACAGAATCTTCTTCAGGAAGGGACACTGAACTAACCATCCTCGCCCCTCCTCCACCAGATGCGGGAACCGCAGTAAGGCTGGCATATTTAAAGGAGCAATTTCCCGAGCACTACTTCGAGACTCTGACCTTTCTACCTTCCCTTGAACCTATTTCTTCTAATTGGGCAGAGGAGGCCAGAGCAAAGATTGATTTGGTGGAAAAACAATATACCGAGATGTTCAAGTATTCCCGCACTCTTTCTAGAATCATCCGCACGCTAATGACAAATGCTGACTCAATGCACAAAACTGCAGAGGAAGATGCTAAGGCCCTAAAAACCTTAGGAAAAAATTTAGAAGATACTCAAGCTCAACTAGCTATCGCTCAGAAGAACGCTTCTAACTTCAAACAACAGTTTGAGGACATGCAAAAGCGCTATCATGATTTGCTAGAATCCCACACTCAGGAACGTTCCGAGTTGAAGAAGCAAGCTGACGAAGCCAAGTCAGAGGCTGCTAAGACACGTCTCGCTTATGCTGAGCTTGAGCAGAAAAATGCCGAGTTAGCGAAAAGGAGTGCTGAGTTAGAAAAGAAAAACGCTGATTTGGCTTCAAAATTGTTAGAGGCGGAAAACAGGGCTGCTCTGGCTGAGGGCAACGTTGAATGCGCTATTAAATCTGCGGAGGAAACCCGCAAACAGCTATCAGAGGCGGAGGCCGATATTCAGGGCTTCGGGGAGCTAATGATCGAATTCTTCGCGCACATTATTCGTCGTCGAAACATTTCCTGGATCGAGGACT
This sequence comes from Allium sativum, assembly GCA_030737875.1. Classification (NCBI taxonomy): domain Eukaryota; kingdom Viridiplantae; phylum Streptophyta; class Magnoliopsida; order Asparagales; family Amaryllidaceae; genus Allium; species Allium sativum. The sequence continues at coordinate 721,402,087 of CM060909.1, read as the reverse complement.
ATCCATCCACTTTGGTTCATGTGTGGAATCAAATCGTTGAGTGGGAAAAAGAAGAGCTTAAGGTCGATTCCCTCGATGAAGATAAGTTGATGGAGAAGTACTTGAGAGACGACGAACCAGAGCGCCTAGCTGAAGGTCGCCGTCTAATTGCTGAGGCCATGGAAGAAGAGAGGCGGAAGTCTAAACAAAAAACCATTCCTGAAGCTGGCTCCTCTTCTTCTGCTCCTGTAACTCCTGAAGTGGAAGGGTATGATCCCGAAAACCCGGGAATTCCCCGATCAACTTTACTATCTCCCATTCCTGAAATAACTCCAGAGGTAGTAGTCACCCCCGCTGAGAAGTCTTCAGAAGGTATCCCTGTCTTTTCTCCTCAACTTGTCAAGGCTACTACTACCTTTGGCTACATGATTGAACGTTCAATGAGAAATCCTTTGCTCTCGCCTGAGTTGATAACCGATGTTTCTCATTTTGTAGGCGTTGAATCCTCCGCGAAGACAGATGTAGTTCAAGGAGCTACCACTGGGACAAAGCCCGCTGATAGGGTCAAAGAAGGAGAAGACAAGGCTGCTTCCACAGACTTGGGGGAAAGAAGTGAATCAACTAAGGTGACTACTCCCCATGACGAAGAAATGATTGCAGCTTTAAAAGACGACGGAGGAGACGAGGGGCATGATGAGGAACCAGAAGTTACAATAACCGGGGAGTCGAAAAGCGCTGAGGACATTACCTTGGCTGCCATGAAGGCTGATCAAGACAAGCGCTTGCAATTAAAGGCTGAAGAATTAGACCCTGAGGTCCTCAAGCCCCTTGCAGTTGTGGATGCAGGTTCAAGGTTAGTGGTTAAGCTCTCAACTAGATCTATCACCGAAGAACTTGCTAAAAAATCTTCTTTTGATTCCAGTGCCCAGCCCTCCGGGAAGAAGTCTGCCGGCTCCAGTGCTACACCTTCAGGGAAAAAGAAATCAAAGCGAATTTTGACTGAAGCAGAGAGGGAAGCAAAGGATGCGGAAAAAGCTGCCAAGAAATCGAAGGCTCATCCCAAACCCAAATAGTGGGTTCTCCTGTGTCCTTTTAGCATCTTTGTAAATCAATAAGTGCTGCCACAACAGCAGCTCCCGCACTTTCTTTTTTAGTCATTTCCCTGTACAAATTTATTCATTTGTAAATAAAAATAATTCACTTTTTGCAATGTTTATCTGTTAGCAGCTCTGCACTTATGTAAAAATGCATATCTATAGTTATGAAACAAAGTTGTGAAGAGGGGAGATATGTGTATGGGTATGTGTCCCCAGTCAATCTCCGTAAGTTATTCAATGCCTAACTATGCAATCTGGATGCTCCCGATTCTCTAACGGGATAGCATTTCCTGTATCATCAATATCTGTTGTTTTTCCTGGCATTTCTTTTATACTCTTTCTCACTCTCTTGAGAGTTAGAGTTCGAGTTCAGTTATTTGTTTATCCCCCGGTCGTTCAACGGGAAAAGATTTCTTTCTCGGCGCTCGGTCGGAGACGCCTTTATACTCTCTTTCTCTCTGGAAAGTTAGAGTTCGGAGTTGAACCTCTTTCTCAGCGCTCAGTCGGAGACGCTTTTATACTCTCTCTCTCTTTCTCTGGAGAGTTAGAGTTCAGAATAGAATTTCTTTTTCAGCGCTCAGTCTGAGACGCTTTTATACTCTCTCTCCTTCTCTGGAGAGTTAGAGTTAAGAATGTCGTTTTCTCATTCTTTTATGTCTTATTGCACAAATAATCATTGTGCTTCTTTTTATGCCCAAACTGTTTCAACCTTTTTAGGCTCTAAGTTGTCCTGTATTTTATAATCACAACAGAATAACTAACGAATGTAAATGCATAAAAGTAAATAACACACAATATTTTATAGTGGTTCAGCTAAGTCATAGCCTACGTCCACTTTATAGTCCTTTATTCATATCGTCATATTTTCCAAAGGCAAGTCGTGCCTTATTACAGAGTTTACAGGAAGAACAGCAAAAAGTATAGCATTTCTAATCCAAATATCGCATTAAGTGTTGGGCATTCCATGCTCGAGGGACTTCTTCGCCATCTACGGTCGTTAACTTGAATGTTCCTTTATCAAGTTTCCGTTGGATGACAAAGGGTCCCTCCCATTTTGGGCCGAGGTGAGGAAGGGATGGAAAAACTCTCTTGAGCACCAAATCTCCGGGTTCAAAAGTTCTGAGGCGAACTTTTTTGTCATAATAGCGCGCCATCTGACGCCGATGTCTTGCTGCACGCAAGTCTGCTTCGTCTCTTTTCTCTTCGACTTCATCAAGAGACTCAAGTAAAAGTGCCCGATTCGTCATCGGGTCATAATATGTCACCCTGTGGGAAGGAACTTCCAGTTCAACTGGAATTACTGCTTCTGAACCAAAGGAGAGGGAGAAAGGGGTATGACCAGTAGCCGTTTTAAACGTTGTTCGATATGCCCACAAAGCTAGGGGCAATTCATCAACCCATTTTGCCTTTGCACGCTTTAATCGCTTTTTGAGGATGGATTTTATTACCTTGTTTATTGCCTCTACTTGCCCATTAGATTGTGGATAGGCAACTGCAGTATATCGTTTGTCTATCTTATATTTCTGGCAAAAGTTTCTGAATTCAGTGCTATCAAATTGGGTCCCGTTGTCGGTAATAATTGTCCTTGGGATTCCGAGTCGGCATATAATATTTCGGACCACAAAACTTATCACCTTTCTTGTGGTGATCTTAGTCAAGGGTTCAGCTTCCACCCACTTCGTGAAATAATCCACGGCTACTATGGCATACTTAGCTCCCCCTTTAGCAATCGGTAAAACTCCAATGATATCGATTCCCCATGTGGCAAATGGCCAAGGACTCACCATCGATTTAAGCTGGGTTGATGGTGCCCTGGGGATTTTGGCGAATCTCTGGCACTTATCGCAGCGTCGTGAATAATCAGCTGCATCCTTGTTGATCGTAGGCCAGAAGTATCCGTACCGCAATATTTTCTTTGCTAAAGTTTGACCTCCTGTATAATCTCCACACTCACCTTCGTGTACTTCTCTCAGTACACGCTTGATGTCGTCGTGTGCGATACATCGTAACAGGGGCATAGAAAATCCTTGCCTATAGAGGGTATCGTCTTGCATAACATATCTGGCAGCTTTGCGAACTACAGCTCTTTTCTCACTTTTCTTCGATGGGAGAGTCCCATTCTTAAGAAAACTCTTGATTGGAGTCATCCATGACTCCTTCTCTGGTTCCGCTTCAAGAACGAATTCAATTTCCATTGATTCGAAGCTTGGCGATTCCAATGTTTCAATTGGAATTACCTCAGTCCCTTCTGGATTGTCGGAACTAGCCAACTTTGCTAATCTATCCGCTTTCTGGTTTTCTGCTCTGGGAATATGTGTTATGTTGTACCGTTCTAAGCTATTCAATAGCTCTTTCACCTTCTTGAGGTATGTGATAAGTCGAGGTCCTCGAGCCGCGAATTCCTCTCGCACTTGACAAACAACAATCTTAGAGTCACAAAATATGTCCATCATTTTTACTCCGAGGTCTTTAGCAAGTTTCAGCCCGGCAATCAGGGCTTCATACTCAGAGTCGTTGTTAGTGGCCGAAAATTCTAACCGTAGGGCGTAATATAACGACCGTCCCTCCGGAGTGACTAAGACAATTCCAGCTCCGGATCTTCGGTCATTTTTAGCTCCATCTGTATATAGTCTCCACGGATTCATCTCTAGCTTATCCTCAGATTTGACCACTTGGTCATTGATTATTTCTTCCTCTGGAATGGTGAACTCCGCAATAAAGTCTGCTAGAGCTTGCCCCCTGATTGACTTTCGTGGTTGAAAATTCAAATCAAACTGGCTTAGTTCTATGTTCCATTTAATCAACCTTCCCGACGCTTCGGTTCTCTGCAGCACTTGTCTTAACGGCTGATCGGTGTATATGGTTATTGGATGGGCTTGGAAGTAGTGACGAAGCTTTCGGGATGCAATCAGGAGGCTGTAAGCAAGCTTCTCGATCTTTGGGTAGTTGCGCTCTGCCGCTGCTAATTTCTTACTCACATAGTATACTGGCCTTTGTACTTTGTCTTCTTCTCGAACCAGAACTGTGCTGACAGCGTGAGCCGAGACTGCTAGATAAACAAATAGTTCTTCATGGTCTACGGGCTTTGATAAGATTGGCGGTTTTTCTAACAGTTCTAACAGATTTTGAAAAGCCTCGACACAATCGGGAGTCCACTGGAAGTTCTTCTTTCCCCTTTTTATCAAATCAAAAAATGGAACACATTTATCGGTGGCTTTGGAGATGAATCTACTTAGCGCCGCTACCTTCCCTGCCAGACTTTGGACGTCTTTAATTTTCCTTGGTTCTTTGATATTTCTAATCGCCGCTATCTGGCTAGGGTTGATCTCAATTCCTCGGGAACTCACAATGAAGCCAAGGAACTTTCCCGACGCCACTCCAAATGAACATTTTAAAGGATTCAATTTCATACGGTATTTTCGCAAGATACCAAACATTTCTGCTAAGTCTTGCGTATGACTGGAGGACTGCTTTGATTTAACCAGCATATCATCCACATAAACTTCCATAGTTTTTCCTATCTGATCGTAAAACATTCTATTTACCAATCGCTGATAAGTAGCTCCAGCGTTTTTTAATCCGAACGGCATTACAACATAACAATATAATCCCAAATTCGTAATGAAACTCGTATGCTCTTGGTCTGGCACATGCATAGGAATTTGATTGTATCCAGAATACGCATCCATGAAAGAGAGAAGTTCATGACCTGCTGTCGAGTCTACAAGCTGGTCAATTCTGGGAAGTGGGAAACTATCCTTTGGGCAAGCCTTATTTAAATCTGAAAAGTCAATACAAGTTCGCCACTTTCCGTTTGGCTTCTTTACCAAGACAGGATTCGATATCCAGTCGGGATAAGTCGAATCTCGAACAAATCCATTTTGCTTCAATTTCTCTACTTCTTCTTTGAGAGCAACCGACCTCTCTGGGCCCAGCATGCGTCTCTTTTGCTTCACAGGCGGATGCTTCGGATTTACATTCAATTTGTGACTGATAACGGAAGGCGATATCCCACACATGTCAGCATGGGTCCAGGCGAACACATCTAAGTTCGCCTTCAAGAAGTTCGTCAGGTCTTTAGCACGACGTGGATCCAATTGGGAACCGATCTTCAAAACTTTTGTCGGATCAGCTTTATCAACAGGAATTTCCACTGTTGCTTCATTAGGAGTTGCATTTCTAGCCTCTGGTTCCTCGTCTTTTCTAGGATCCAGGTCTTCAGGCGTTCCTTTTCGCAACTCCCTTGGGTTCAACCTCTCTAATTGCTATGCCGAGTCCCCCTTTGAGGGAGATGAGGCATCCTTACTCTCAGCATTAACTCCTTTCATCAACATCTTCAGTTCGGCCACATAGCAGGCCCATCCAGAAACCTGATCCCCTCTTATTACTCCAGTCCCGGCTTCGGTTGGGAACTTTAGTAACAAGCACCAAGGGGCGATACAAATTCTAAACTCAGCGAGGGCAGGCCTCCCTAAAAATGCGTTATATGGCGAATCTACGTCCAGTACTACAAACTGAAGCATTCGCACTCTTCTACGTTCTCCTTGCCCTAGGGTCACAGGCAACTCTATATATCCCATAGGAGCTGTCGTCGCTCCGTTGAAACCTCTAATCCATCCTTCACAAGGTTTCAGATCTTCAGGCTCAAGCTTCATCTGATCAAATGACTTCTTGAACAAAATATTAACGGAACTTCCGTTGTCTACTAGTACCTTATGGACCAAAGCCGGCCCAATAGTGGTAGTAATAACCAACGGATCATTGGTGGGAGATTGTATTCCCGTGTTGTCTCGGCTGCGAAACACCACGTCATCGAACATGGTTTTTTGTTGTTTGATGGGGGTGACATCTTCCAACTCGTCACCTTCATTCACATCTAGATGCTTGGCAGCATTCACATATTGGTCCATTGACCTAAAGCTTCGGATTGCCGGGTGAGGTCCGCCTACTATGGAGTTGATGACGATCCCTTTACCTTTCTGCTGCGCGGTAGGCTTAGGAGCAGGTAGGATTTGCTTTGGAGCCTGCTCTCCTTGCCCCCTGTCCCTCGGGGCAACCTTGTACTCATCCAACTTTCCTTCACGCAGCAGCTTTTCAATTACATCCCTCAAATGTCGACACTCATTGGTCGAATGTCCATGTGTTCCGTGAAACAAGCAAAATTTCCCTGTCGCCATTTCTTTCTCGGTCGAATCACGAGGTGGCGGTCTTTTGTACTGCAACACATTATACGTGTCCAGGTAAATATTTTCCAATGTGTCATTCAATGGTGTGTAGTTCTCGTAATTCTGGAATCGGGGCCTTTTGTTTGGGTCGCTTCCCCTATTTCTGTTTCTCCTGTTACCGTTCGAATTACGGTTGTTGTTGTTTCCCCCGCTTCCAGTATTGCTGTTTCCACCCTTGTTTCCTACATTTACTTCAACCTTGCCAGAACTTTCCCCAGACTGCTTCACTGCAATATTACTCTGCACATTCTCCTTTGAAGCTGTCTCAGACTTTCTCTTCCGGTTTGCCCGGGCCTCCTCTCGTCTTAGATAAATATCGGCTTTTTCGTAGAATATCGCCCTTGTGGGGGGTGTCTTCCCAGAAAGGTAGTCTCCAAACTCAGATTCAGGATCGACTCCTTCCTTCAATGCCATCAGAATAGTGGGCTCATGCGGGTCACTGACCTCAGTTACAGCTTGGTTAAAACGATCTAAATATGCCCTTAAAGATTCTCCGGGTGCCTGTTTGATCCTCGACAATTCAATAACACTCTTGGACTTGCGGGCATGTAGTCGAAACTGGTTCATGAAACGCTCGCTTAGTTCTTTGTAATTAGAAATTGAACGAGGAGGAAGTCGGGTAAACCAAAATAAAGCCACATCTTCTAGGTAGATTGGGAACGCTTTGCACTTTACTTCATCGGGGGCAGCAGCGGCATTCATAAGCCACGAATACCGCATCAAGTGCTGTCCTGGATCAGTCCTTCCGTTATACTTGTCCATCTGTGGCAAGTTAAAGCGTCGGGGAAACTGGAAGTCTAGAATATCGTCAGTGAACGGGGTATGGCTTCGTTCGATGCCATAGTCTTCATTTGTATAATTCCGGCTCTCGGACATAATTCGGCGAACCATTGCCTGTACATCGGCACTAGTTAGGGGCTGCTCAGGTTCCCTGGCCCTAGTGTCCGAGTTCCTTCGGGGCTCCTGTTCTGGAGATGCCCTTCTTCTTCGAGCTGCCTCTACTCGATTCCTTTCCCTGTGTTCCCGGTCAATCTCGGGAAGAGGGGATTGGAGTCTTTGCCCCCGAGTTGGGCTATCGTTTCCCAATGCTCGTGCGATATCCTCGCGAGATCCCAAAGATCCAAACGTTAGCTGCTCCACGTTCTGAGGTCGTTCGAGTGGCCTTCGCTCACGGGGCCTCTCTTCCTCGGAAGATGAAGATTGATCTACGGGTGTGTGACGAACCGGTGACGGAGTTCTCTGCCGGCGGAGCTCATTGATCTCCCGACTCATGAGCCTCATATTTTCCTGCATCATGAGATTAGTGCGCTCATGAACTCTCATAGCTTCCCTCGTGCTCTCAAGCATATCAAGCAAGCGCGAGAAATCTCCTTGAGTGATGGGAGCAGATGGATTGACCTGGTCTCCAACCCTGGCAGCTGGAATTGGAGCATTCGCGGGGACTCGAGTAGATGTTCCAGCTTCACAAAGCATCGGGTCGGATCGGAGGTAGGAAGTCGGGTCGGATCGGAGCTGGGGTGCCTGGTCGGATCGGTGTGCAGCGAGCAAGTCGGGTCGGTTCAGACTGGGGGAGTGCACTGCTTCAGAGTCTCCAACCCGGATCGGATCGGAACTTTCCCCTTGCTGTCGGTTCGGATTTCCTGCATTGATTCTCCCTGCTGCTGAACTCTGACCCTAGACCTTGTTACAACAGCATGTTGCTGATCTTCACCAGCTCCATTTCCTTGAACAGACTGGACTTCCTTGCCTTTTCCTCTGGCCATGAGTCTTTGACAATTACTTCAACGAATGTAAGAAAGTGGAGAAACTTATGGATTCACTTCTTTGAACTCAACGGTCCAAAAAGTAGAAAGAGATCCCGGAAAATAAAGAATTTAGATGAGGATTCTCAGTGAAAGCACCAAAATGTTAGACCCAAATATGGTTCTAACACCCAAATTGATTAGAAACAAGATAAAGTAAGGCAGAAATAAAAAGGGACACACAAGGTTTATAGTGGTTCGGCGAAGAAATGCCTACGTCCACTTAGTTTTCACTATATTCAGTAATTCAGTTACAAATGCAGTGTAAGATTCGCTCACAACTCACTTTTATTCACTCAAAATGATAAAAACAGGAAATGAAAGATGGTTTGGATTTTCCGGGAGTAAAGGAATTCGGACGATGGAGGTACTTGGATTCTCGAAAGTGCTGAAAAAAAGATCCTTCTCTTTGTCTCTAGATGGGGTATTTATAGGTGTGAATTTGCCTGAGATTCAATCCGGGTCGGAACACGTGTCATCCATCGCACTCTCTTCGGGTTCGGATGGGCTATCAGGCGGACAACGCATCCATGAGATGGACGTTAGGGGTAGGAATTAGTCATATCCGGTCCGGTTCTCCAGGCGACTTTATAGGAGATTTTCCTGGATCAAGGGTGCGGGTCGGAGACGTGCAGGTTGGGGGCTCGGATCGGAATACCCGATCCGAACTGGAGTAGCTTGGACGTCTCTTCTTCTCTAATCATACTCCGCTCCGCTCCGAAGTCGTGGCAAGCAGACGGCTTTCCGATCCACCTGAGATTCATTGGCCTTCCGATCCGATCAGGTATGCTCTGCCAATTTATCCAGTAAGAGATATCCGATCCGAACAGAGAATTTTACCCGATCCGAACCGATACGCTGCTATCAATCTGAATTGTGGTGTTTCCTTCCGATCCGAACCGGAGTCGCATAACTTGAAATACTCTTCAACGGTTGGTTTCTTGACTTTGTGTTGCCTAGTTCACAAAGTAGGCTAACAACGCCATTTAGTTTACTTATTGATACTCAATTAGTAGTTTGTCATTTATCCAAATTAAGTTATATACGCTAGATTTAAGTTAATACATTTCGAAAGCCTAGAGTTATAACATTATGGTTATAATCAAAGGATTTTGGTAAAAGAAGTGGATTCGTAAATCGAGTCCGAGAGCAACATAAGGAAGTGTGTTAAAAGATTTGAAAGTTGAACTTTGTCTATCCCGAGGTTAGAAATGTCGTTCAGTTAAGGTATGAGAGGTTAATTATACCCCAACTTGATTGGCTTCGTTTTTAACTAAGGGATGGGTAAGGTTCGGTAGTGAAGATTGGTTAAGTGAATTGAGCCAATGAGTGGAAGAGTTCGAATTGGTTTAGAGGTGTTTTATTTAAACATCGGTTTAAATCAAAGGAAGAAGTTTGGAAACGTTTTCCAAGTAAGGATCATGAATGTTTTATAATATAGGATACAAGAAATGGAAGTAAATGTGGTGATGTTTCCAAATGATTTATAAAGTATATTTTCTAAATTTAGGAAATAAGAATCTACAAATATATAGAATGGGGAAATGGATAAATTAAAGATAATTTAAGATAAAGAGATAAATGTTGAATGATGGTTGATCGATAGAGTTTCCATCTGGAAATAATATCATTGTTTGCACACCTGTTTTCTTTGATAGTTAAATCACCGACTATCGAAGTTTTTGACTATTTTTACGTCGTTAATACGGAGAGACCGGGATCAGATTCATTATCTGTAAACCACTCTATATGGATGTTAGCGTTGCGATCAAGTATTTAAGACGGAGTTATGCAAGGGCTATCCTGTTTACAGAATAGTGCCTTCGGTTTGTTCAGTCCCAGGACAAACGTAAATGGACGAATGTCTGACAGAATATATCTAACGGATCGCGTATGTTGATCTCTTCAAACGTACTTACATTGGTGGCGGAGGAATTCATTTCTCTTAGCTTTATACCCGTGGTATTTTTGGGGAAATCAATGTGTGATTTGGTGGGTATGACGATGTGGCATTCAAAGTGAATGATGGTCAAGTGTTCAAAAGATACGTTATGACCTCAAGCCTCATCAATCGGGAAATGAAAGAAATCGGGCAGGCAGCATGGCTAAGTGGGTCGCTCCCATTAGGGTGTATATCACCTATCTAGAGAAAATCCATTTCATTCTATTGTCTATTTCGATGTTGTCCCTTTTCGGGAAGACGGTGGGTAGCTCCCAACCGTTGGTGGTATATATTCGATACACTCAAGCAAAATGAGTGGTCGGTCATGTGAGGGCCGGGTTGCAAGATGTTCTTGTTGAACCCAGTATATTTGCCTCTAGAGATACACTATCGGTAGGTGGTCCCATACCTTGTCAAGGTCGGAATCCAATTTCCAATAAGAGCCCGGGGTTTTTGTTTGTATACTATATATGTGGAAGGTGAGATGCAAGCGTTCTGCTAGATTGTTAATTACTTGTGATTAGACATTATTATAATATCAGAAAAGTATCGATTTACAAAACTGTTTTGGGTTATCGTAAGGTAAAAACCGTCCGTGTTTATGTGTGGATCGGTCTTACGATTATCTTTTCTTTTGAAAAGGATTTTGAAAAGTTAAACCGATGATTTGAGTTTACTCACACCAGTCCCATGACTGACCCAGAGTTTATTTTGTTTTGTTTTCCCCATAAACTCTTGGGTGCCCAAATTTGTACGGGCAGTCAAGTAGTTCAGGTTTTCACAGATACGCTTGGAGAAGCTTGAAGCAGGAGGCTTCAAAACTATATAGCTATTGTTATTTCCGCTGTGTGTAAGTGTTGTACTCTGATAATGTTATTGTATATATATATACACTGTTTTATTTCAAAGTTATGTTGTATAATATATTTTATTCGTTCCGCTGTGAGATTCGTATTACTCTGATTCTGTTATGTTGTGTTCTTCTTCTTCTTCTATTCTAATTTTCTATCTTATCTATTCTCACCCTCTAATTTCTTTCTATTAATGATCTGGAATGTTCGATGCCTGGATAATTAACATGGGTTTTATGTTGATTTTCTGGGTCGAAAATCCCAGTCGTTACAATATTGTAACATCTGACCTTTTCAATCTTGAAAAGTTGACATTGATACATCCATGGTATTTATGTGTCGAACAATCAAGTGCCGAAAATGCATAAAGTTAGGGAAAAGATGTTGAAAGAAAGAAACCGAATTCCACGGTGGAATGAATAATTTATAATATACACAATTATTTACAAACTTTGAGCCTTTATTTATATAGACATAGCCATACATCAGAGAACACCTACTAATTTTGGCTTGGTCAATTATAAAATCTATCCTTACAAATGTTCAAGACTTAAAAAACAATAGAACAGTTGAAGAAAATCAAAATATGGAAATATGTCCTAAGCCACTAGTTCCTTTCTTAAGCTCTAAAGAATCTAAATCTAACCTGACAGAAATGATCAGTATAAACCGAGCGTTATAACAAAATAGTATTCGGGTTAGTTTTGAAAACCAAGATGTGAAAATTAAGGTAATAAGAAATTTACTCTTTTAACTTTATAAAACTTTGAAATCAATGGTATCTTGCAAGACACGTCGCATGTAAACATGAATAGGTTCTTACGTTATCATAATCAGAACTCTTATATATAAATCCAGTATTATTATAATATTGCCCATAAAATCAATAATACAAATATGAAAGTAGATGAATTCAACATTGTTGTGTATGAATAAGTTCTCATAATGCTTATTAGAGTTTGGATCCCATACAATAACTAGGTAGGGGGTGCCACCTGTTGGATATACCTCTAGAAGATGCACTTGAGGACTACAAGAACTCTAACAATCGAAATTTTAAAACATAATAATTAATTAACGAAATAATTAAAGAATAAACTGTAAAACTATTAGAATTTGATAATGGGAATTACACCATCGGGTCCATTACGATTTTCTAGTTTAGATACATATATGGTTTACAAGAAACAGACATAAAACACAGAACATATGATAACTTGAAGTTTATTTATAGAATATATATATATATGTATGTATATATGTGTGTGTGTGTGTTTGTGGTTGTATGTGTGTGTGTATTACATGGAGCGACCCAGCAAGCGGCCAGTTCGACTCATGATATAACAACCTGCAATTTCTGAACCAATTTAAATTTTTTAATGAATTTTGAATTTTTAAAATAATTTATTTTAAATAATAACGACGAAAAATTTATTTAAATCGAAGTTAAAACGAATAATTTTATTTTTTATTATAAAAGGAGCTAGAAATAGCGTGGTAGTTTGAAAATTTGAATTTGAACTTTGACTGACTGTACAGGATGCAAATTAAATCGGATTTTGTTGAAACCAAAAATATTAGAATCTATTCAAAAATATCTTTCAAACGAATCCGAAAAATTGAAATTTCATAGCGAGAATCAAAAGTTATTCCCAGTTTAAAATTTAGAAAAGTAAATGTAGAATTTATATATATATATATTTCAATATTAAAAAATAGCCATTTTTCAAATGACCTCCATTTTCAACGAAACCACTTTTGTTGGAACCGGAATGTCAAATTATTGCTAGGTTCCAATTTTCATAATTTTTAGAATTAATATGTGAGCGTGGCAAAAGAAAATGTGTTTTGTTAGTTTTAGTCAAATCGGATCGACCAGAAAATGGTCACTTTTCAAATAGTCTCGGAATTCGACGAAATTAGTTTTGTTAGGACCGTAACGTCAAAACATAACTAGAAATATTTTTTAATGGAATTTTTAGAGTCCATATGTGGCCCTGGTAAATTTAAATGTACGTTCAAATTAAATACTTAAATGATTTATATATTAAATTAAAGAAACTAAGCTGAAGATGATCAAATGGGCTGACGGGACCTGGCCCATTGCGTCCGAAACGTGGGTATTTAGCTAGGGACATCCTTCGTTGGACTGAAATTGGGACTACTAAGAGATTACGAGTTTATTTGTAAAATGGGACATTAAATAATAAAATATTATAAATATCAAACAAAGTACAAAGCCCTAATCTAAAAGCACAACCGCCACTATCATGATGGAAGGCTGAAAAGGTCCCAAATTCAATCAACAAATTCTTCCAATCTTTAGTGTTTTAGGATGAGGTTTTAATGGGAAAATTGAAGAGCTTTGCGAGCTCTTGAAGATCAATGGACGTGATGATGGATAGCGTCGTGGTTTGGTTGGAATAGCCTGGGGAAAAGGGCATGTTTGGATTCATTTTTTGAGGTGGAGGGATCAATTGAGCCTGATGAGGTTGGCGGCGCATAGGGGAACGAGGCGAGGGCCACCAAGTGGCGGAGTCAGATCGGTGGTCAGGTGAACGGAGTGGTATGCGTTCTGATGAATGGATCGTGAGGTTTGGGTTCATTTTTTTTACAGCGAACGATGTCTGGAGGGAGAAGACAAAGGATGAAAGGGGTAAAGTGTAAATAATTAAATAAATTGTTTAGTTAAATAAATTATTAAAATGCTTAACATAGCATAACTTTCTCGTACGGATACAGAATTCAACGAAATTGAAAACATTGGACTCGTATTGATCAGATCTACGCTATGGTACAGACCAAATCTGGAATGAAGCACTTTGAAAATTTAGGCAAATCGATGTGAGATTTCTATTTTAAAATAAAATTAAATATTTATTTCGTTGTGAAATTTATGTTCATTCTATATAAAATTCATGCTGATGTTGTATATATTTATTTCAATGTTGATTGTGTTGTGTTTGCGATGAAACACTGAATTAAATTGTGTATTCATGTTTGTCAGAATTCTGTATATACAATAAATGTGACGACTCCAAACCCCGATAAGACGGTGCAAGGGTAATCTTTGGAATATAACACATAAACAGATAACAACAGAACATAAATAAATAAATAAATACACCAGATAATGTACAATAGAATACACTGGATAAATATAACCTTCAGAGTTACACAGTATATAGGATCATACTTAATACAAATACAGTTCAGCTATACATAAGTGTCTATAGCGGAAAATAAACATATATAGGAGCTGAACAGCATAAAAAGAGATAAATGATAGAATCCATCTTCAGCTCAAGCTATCCAGAAAGAGCCGGCTAAAACCTGAATACAAGGCTGCCCGTGTAGAAAAAGGGGCACCAGAGTTTGCAAGTGAAACAAACTACGAGTCAGTCATGGGACTGGTATGAGAAATCTACTTAACACATTTTCAAATATGGCTAATCACAGGACCACGCCACTTTCGCGAAACGGGTTTACTACATTGGATTGGCAGTGCTTTAAAACAAGTAAATCCTTTAAACATCGCAATGCTTTTTATAAAAATTAAGCCATTATAAGACTTAGTTCCCATAACACAATGCAACACAAACCGGAGGATAGAGTTTTACCTTATAATGGCATAAATATGCTTGAAACGAATAAAACAAAAGCATTTGATATTATTACTAGTGTTTATATGTTTCAAAAACAATTTTAATCATAAGTATCAATCATAGACGACATTAATGCCCCATACCACTATGTCGCCATATATAGGTATACAATCAAAACCGAACGACGTCATATTTGGAAATTGGATTTCTGTCATGAACCGAGGCAAAAGATAGTCCTCACCGAATTCGAGACAATCTAGCACATGTATCAGGATCAGAACGCATCGTCCCTTTCGAGCCACAGGGCCGGTCCACCGATGTGGATTAAAATGCCTGAACACTGCGTTTCCCCCCCCTTTAGGGCGTAAATGAGCCCAATGACTCCAACGGTCCCGGATCGACCGATATATCAGAGGCGCCTCGCAACAGCAACAACCATACAGGTGAAAATAATATAAATGTTAGGGCTGGAAGGTCACTGACACCACCCTAGCTAAAAGAAAATGCATGTCCTCCCTGGATCCTTCTCCCGTTTCTGGTCCATACTGGGGTGTGAGGCTCGCGAATTCACGTTATACACAAAGCTATGCCACATAGGCTGTGCTTTGATCATCAACCACAAGACTTTGCTTTTCAACAGAAGCCCCGATCATCTGCCACTTAGGCATGCCACACAGGCAATTCCCTCCATGCGACTGATTTCTATCGATATATAACCTCTGGGCTCGTACATCTCAGAGAAGGGCGTTAAGCAAGAGAATAAATTCTCCATCGTCAAACAGATATATATTTAATAGAGATTAATCGGCACAGAACAAAATCCAATGTCAGACACACAGTCCATTTACACGTTCGTTCTGGGTCTGAAAGAAACCGGAGGCACTCAATACCTCGCATATCTGTACAATCAACAAGTACGTCCGGGTGGCTACTACTTCAGCCCCTTCAAGGTACCTACTCCTATCATGAGCATCAGTAGCACCCCTCGATTCGACGTGAAGATCATCGGTCTTGCACCGTCTTCATATCTTCGACTTTCACTCGTCGAACAATTATTTGAAATGAGAATCAACTCGGCCTTTTCAAATAATTCACATAAATTTAGAATTTCAAATAAATTCATTTCAATGGTTAAATTATTCGATATCACTAATTCTGTTCTTTAATGCAATTTTCACACCAAACACGTTCAACCATCAAATATCACATAGACTGAGCAAATTCGGTTTATTTCCATTCCATATCGTTTATAATATTTTATCACGATTTATCGCTATTTTTATTTATTTAAAAATAGCCAATTCCTACAAACGACGCTTCAGGCCATAACGCGGCCGTGGCGCTGTTTTTCTTCAGATTTGATTTACACATATCTGAAAATCTAACCGTTGGATCTTCACAAATTTTATATCATTAGAAAGATCTTTTCAAAACGAATCCAACGGTTCCAGTTTTGGGAAAATTCGACTGTCGGATCTCCCGCACTAATCGTTTGAAGTTACGATTTCAAAATATGAACTGCAGCGTCGTTATTCGATTTAATTTAATTATATTTATATATATATATATAAATATAATCGATTCTTGGCGCTGTTTTTCTTCAGATTTGAATTAAACATTCCAGACAATCCAACTGTTGGATCTTTACAAAGTTGGTGCCGTTGGAAAGATATTTCAAAGGCGAACCCAAGGTTGTGGTTTCGGGAAAATCCGATGGTCGGATCTCCCGCACTAATCGTTTGAAATCACGGTTTCAAAACACGAACTGCAGCTTCGTTATTCGATTTATTTTAATTATATATATATATATATATAAATATAATTCTTTCTTCGATTTCAAAACTATATCCACTTTATATATTTGATAAAAATGATATTTTTATCCAATAGACATTTATTTCAACACTTCACCATTTTTCACACTTCATATTCACAATAAAAATGTATATTTTATTGTTCAATATATATATTCAACACATGAATGCTTTCGACTTCACACATACGATAAAAATATGATTTTTTTCGTTCTAGTCCTTTATTCAACACATGAATATTTTCTATAGTCGATATATATAATAAAAATGTGATTTTTATTGTAAAACAATTTATTTCAAAGCACGATTATTTTATATAGTCTATACATAAGGTAAAAATGTTATTTTTCTTGTTAAAACAATTTATTTAATATACTAATATTTTATATAGGTTATATACATAATAAAAATGTGATTTTTTTTAACTTTCAAATAATTTATTCAACACATGAACTTCATTCAACACATGAATTTCTATTCAACACACGAATATAGTTTCAACACATGAAAATAATTCTAACACATGAATATTATTGAAAATTTCGGCAGCATAACGGCAGGGTAGTTAAAACCAGAACCGTCCCTAGTACGGCTCCTCGCTCTACCTTAAAACCTCGCGGTTTTTGATAATGGTTATTTCACGCATCTAATTCGCACGTAGGCGAGCATGTTTTCTTTCATTTCCACAACCTATTCTAATTTTGTTTGCAACCAAAAATGGGTATTTTTTTCAATCACAGTCAATCATTCTCAACCACAAATAATTCTATCAACCATTCACATTATTCACCAAATTTCACATCAACCAAATAGTCCAAACAATATCACAACCAATATATATCGTCCACGGTCTGTGGACGAGAGGAGAGTATATATATATATATTCGTATATAAATATATTTCGATTTCACTTCACTTCAATTCAATTTATTTCGACGCATATATTATTTTTACAACGCATATATAACTTATACATCGAACATAAAACTTATACAACGCTTATACATGAAGTGTACAACGCTTATATAACTCATACATCGACTATGTAATTTATACATCGTTGTTTTCCATATCGTTTATAAATTAGAATTCTCACATTGGGTTCCACTTCACCAAAAATTGCAGAAGGCTCAGAAAAATATGCGGTCTCTTCTAGAATGTGTCCACACGAGTCCACTGTCTCTTGTTTCACTGAATTTCATCAAGAAACGAAAAAAACATGATTTTTATTATAAAATCATAAACCGTAGCGCTTTAAAGTGCTATAGAATAGTTAAAAATAAATATGCCGTTACCTTCAGAAATGTGCTCAAAACTAGGTTTGAACTTTTCGATCAAACGGTGAAGCGGATCGACGATCGGGTTGTGCCACGGTCTAGATCCTGGAAAACCGTGCCCAACGATGGCCAGGGGCCCCACTTCGATCGCAGCACTTGGGCGTGGCGGAGCTCGCAAGGCGACGACTTCGTGGACCTCGATTTGTCGAAATACTGAACGAGAGAAGGTGAAATCGATATGGATTTGAAGATCTAAGGGAGATCTATTAAATTTTCCAAAGTGGCACTGGGTTTCGTTGATCGGTTGGGGAGAAAAAGAGGAGAGAAGGATTGAAGAATAGCCGCCGTTCATCTATGCTGATACGGGGAGAGAGAAATTTATGAGGGCCAATAGGGTTTATTTATTTATTTATATATTTTTAAATTTCTGAAATACCGCTTATCTCCTACGAACTCCAATCCAAACCTAACGACTATCGTCCCTAGCTAATTACACCCATTCCGAACACAATGGGATATCTTTCGAAAGCCCATTCGACTTTTTCAGTCAGTTTTCCTTCATATTAAAATATAAAACATTCAATATTCGATTTGAACGTACATTTCAATTTGCCAGGGCCACAAACTAATTCGACAAATTCCAAAAAATGAATCTAGCTATGTTTTGACGATACAGTCCCAACAAATCTAGTTTCGTTGAATTCTGAGACCGTTTGAAAATTGGCCATTTTCTGGTCGATCCAATTTAACTTAATTGACCAAAACACCTTTTCCTTTTCCACACTCACATATTAACTTTAAAAATTATGAAATTTGAAACCTTGCAACAACTTCACATCCCGGATCCAACAAAATTGGTTTCGTCGAATTCCGAGGTCGTTTGCAAAATGTCTATTTTCAAGGGCGATATATTCTCTGTAGCGACCTTTCTGAAAATTCATTTGGCCATAACTTTTGACTCCCGCTACGAAACTTCGATTATTCAGATTCGTTAGAAAGATATTCACTAACAGATTTAAATATTTCTGGTTTCACTAAAATCCGTTTTATTTTGCACCCGGTACAGTCAGTCCAAGTTTGAATTGAAAATTTGAAACTGCCGCGCCATTTTAGGCCTTGTTTATAATTCAAAGTAATTATATTCATTTTCAAACATCGATTCAAACTACTTTTCGTCGTTACTATTTAAAATATTTATTTTAAATATTTAAAATTCACTAAAATAGCCTATTTAAAATTTTTAAATTGGTTCAGATTTTACGGGTTGTTACAATAAACACCATATTTTTATTGTATATATAAAATTTATAATATTCATGTGTGTCAAAATTTGTGTATAAAAACCATATTTTTATTTTATATACATGAAAATAAAGATGTTCATGTTTGATTTAAATATAAAGAATGACATGTTAAAAATATAGAGTTTGTAAAAACATGATTATTAATATAAAAATATAGATTTTGTCAAAATATGTTAATGAAACAAATTTATCATTTATGTAAAAAGGATTAGTTGAAACAAATTATACGACTTTTGTCAAACCAATTAGTTGAAACAATTATGTCACGTTTGTCAAAACCATCTAGGTGAAACAAATATATTACTCTTGTCAAAACCATCTAGTTGAAACAAATATATCACTTTTGTCAAAACCAATTAGATGAAACAAAACATATCGCTTTTATGTTATATTAGAATTGAAATATAGATATATCACCTTTATGTGAATTAGAATTGTTAAATTACGTTAACGATAAAATTTACATTTTACTGTATACATAAAATGATTATAATAAAATGATTAGATTTAAAAAGAATATTTTTATTGTCAAAATAGAGGCAATAAAAAGTATAGATTTTAAAGAAACATTTTTATTGTCAAATTAGAGACAATAAAAAAAAGGAATAGATTTTAGAGTTGCATTTTTATTGTAATTTTGTATGCAATAAAAATAGAAGATTTAAAGGTATCATTTTTGTTATCATTTTATATGCAATAAAAATAGAAGATTTAAAGGTATCATTTTTGTTGTCATTTTGTATGTAATAAAGCTAGAAGATTTAAAGGTATCATTTTTGTTGTAATTTTATATGCAATAAAACTAGAAGATTTAAAGGTATCATTTTTGCTGTCATTTTATATGTAATAAAAATAGAAGATTTAAAGGCATCGTTTTTGTTGTCATTTTATATGCAATAAAAATACAAGAGTTGAAAGTATTATTTTTGTTGTCATTTTAGTTGAAACAAAATAGTCAATTTTTTCAAACATGTTAGTGAAATAAAAATAACATTTTTAGTTAGAATATTTTTGTGAAAACAAAATTAACATTTTTTGTAATGTCCCGTATCTTTGGCGGTTAATATTTAGTTTATTATTTTAAATATTATTGGGAATATTAATGGACTTAATATTGAAACCGTTGAACGTTGAATTTATATATATATTATAAAACGAGCTCGAAATGGCGCGGCAGTTCGTAATATGGAGTTTTGAACTTCAACTGAGTATACAGAATCCATTTTTAGTCGGATTTCTGCGAAATAAGAAACGTTGGGACCGTATTGATTATAATTTTCATATGAAAGAGAAACATCCAGATTTTGAGTTATAGTTTGTAAGTTATGGCCAAATCAAAATTTGAAATAATCGCTATGGAAAACGTTATTTAAAATATAGGCCTTTAAAATAGCCGTTTTGCAAACGGACTCTGTTTTCGACAAAATCAGTTTCATTGGAACCGTATCGTTAAATTATTGTACGGTGTTGAATGGCGTGGCAAACCGATGTCGTATGTGACCACGGCAGCCATAAACGCTCGTTCAATTCCTATAGCATGCAATTAAATTAATAAAGGGATAATTGGGCATAACTTGAGCAGACGATCGAATTAGGCTGCGAAATCAGTTTCGTTGAATTCGTATCGTCGATTAGAGTCAGGATAGGTATATAGTTTGCTATTTTTTGAGACCGGGAAATTTGACGTTAAAAATGGTATTGCTGTAACGACCCGGGAAAAGACCGACACTCGGGTCTTCGACAACAATACATAAACCCGTATCGCTTGCCAAAAACCCAAGTATCGAACACCCAGATTGTCATGAGAAAGAATTTAGAGGGTGAGAATAGAAAGAAAGAAGTATTAGAATAGAAGAAAGAAGAAGCACACGTCAGAATCTCACAGCGGAACGAATAAAATATAATATCACAAATCCTTTATACAAAAACTGTATATACATACCAATCATCAGAGTACAGCATATATCAATTACAGCAGAATAATAGCTTTATATACTAGCGGAGAAGCCACCTGCTTCTAGCATTTGAAACTCCAAGCGAAACCTAACCTGGAACATACTCGGTCTGACCCGAGCACATTTGATTTAAAACAAAATACACCGGGTCAGTCTGGAATACTATCAGTGATAAATTCACATAATACACACTTGTTTAATTTTGAAAATCCTTTATGAAACAAAAGGATAATAGTAAGACCAGCCCACACATAAACCCGGACGGTTTTTACCTTACTATAACCCAAACCATTTTTTGAAAATCGTAACTTGATCTGATATTATCATAATGTCTAATACAAATAAATATCAATCTAGAGGAACGCTTGCATCTCACGCTCCCCATATATATATATACAATCAAAACCGCGGGCGCTTATTGGATATTGGATTCCAACCTTGACAAGGTATGGGACCACCTTCCGCACGTGTATCTCTAGAGGCGAATACACTGGGTTCAACAAGAACGTCTTGCAACCCGGCCCTCACATGACCGACCACTCATTTCGCTTGAGTGTATCGAATGTATATCACCGACGGTTGGGCTCAAACCACCGTCTCCCGTAAAGGGACAGCATCGAATAAAGATTTAAGAAGCAAAAGGAATTTCTCTAGATAGGTGATTATACACCCTAATGGGAGCGACCCACATAGCCATGCTGCCTGCCCGATTTTTGTCATTTCCCGGTTGATGAGGCTTGAGGCTAGAATCTCTTTAAAATATCTGGCCACCATTCACTTTGAATGCCACATCGTCAGATCCTCTGGAGGTCACTAATTGACGTCCACAAAAATACTCTAGTTGGGAGCTAACCAACTACAATACGTTTGAAGAAATCAACGTACGTGGTCCTTTGGAAATACTCTGTCAGACATTCGTCCATACAAGTCATCCAGGAACAGGATGAACCGAAGGTACTCTCCTACTGCATCTCATATAGGAATCACCCCATGGATCAGTAGCGAGAAGTCCTTGCAATCCGTGGGTTCAACCACGACAGAATCACAAACCAAATAACTCTGGTTGCAAGCCAGAGAGATTCGACAAGTAGTCCTTCCGCTTATGAAGATCCACGGTCTTCACTTGCTCCGTCTTCAATCACGTCTTCACGTATTTGCTGGTCGGAATGGTTTTCGAATATAATTCGATCCCGGTCTTTCCGTACCAACAATCGTATTGGTCCGGTTTGATAGTCGGTGTTTTAACTATCAAATAACAAATGTGTTCATAAAATGATTTCACTGATTCAGTACTTGGCATGAATGGCCTCTTTAAAATATATTTGACAAAATCGTTAATCAACTCTAATATTCGACTCAACTTTATTCGCTTGACTCTAGATCGAAGCGACCACAATGGTTACGTCTGATTCCCTCAGGAAACATCCGACCGCCGTAGGCTATCTGCAGCCCTGCGAATTACGCTAGCAGTCGTACGCAAATGGTAGTTTTTCCCTGAATAACTATGTTTGGCTAACTCTAACTATATTCGATCAATTCTAATTTAATAGCAAATGTTCAATATAATGTGAAATCAATATTCTTATTTTCTTTGAAACTAATATTATTTAATTTCCCAAAACCTGGCATTAAAGTTCAATATTCCTCGTATAGGGTAAAACTAATCTCAACACCTTCACTCGCTCCAAACCAATATCATTCCTCGATAATAGTGAAGCCAATCAAGTTGGGGTATTTTAGTTACCTCTCAGACCTTGATCGACAACGTTCTTACCTCAGAATGAGTACCAGTTTGTCACTTAACGCTTTTACAAAAATCTCGTTTACCATCTCGATTTCAAACTGGTTTTATAAACCGTTTCATATATTTGAAATCTCGTCCGATCATCTTTTTACCTAATTCCTTTGATTAAGTAAATATTGACGAAACGCCACTTTACATTCTCAAATCATACTTCGCTTATAATATTTTGATTTATAAGTATTTCCAATTATATGTATCGACCAAAGTTTGACACATTCCAATTATATGTATTTCCTTTACATTTGTCATGCTTGTCTCTTTACAAATGTTTCGCTCAATAGAATATTTTGACCTTTAAGGTCGACATTTTGGTTTAAAGAATCCTTTTTAAAACCTTGTTGGAATTCTTTATAATAACCTATTCATTATCTTTTCGCCACTTTGCTCGGATTTCATTTCTAAAACAGTTTACACAAATTTGTTCATTACTAGTCTGTTTACTAATTTCCTTACAAATCTCGTTCTTGAATTCACTTTACTTAATTCAATAATTAAGTAAAATATTATTTAAATACCTATATATATTCGTTTACAAATCTCGTTTTGAGAACTTGTATTACACATCTCTTTATAAAACTCTTATCGTCGCTTTATATCAAACCTTATTACCTTCTTAATCATCTCTTAATCGATGCCTAATTAAAAAGTCATCGCTTAAATTCTCATTACTACAAATAATAATTTACTACTATATTAAAACAGTTACTTTGCTTATTAACTTAAAATAACATAATTATCATTCCAAGACTTATTAATTAAGAATTTACTCTATTAATACTAACACTTCACCAATTTCCTTAATATATAGTTAATCAAAGATTAACTAACCTTTTCACTATTCGTTAAACTTTTAACGAATATCCAGAATATATAAACCAACCCTATCCCATTTGTCAATTTTATGTCAAACGGTTGATGTTACCAACTGTTCATATCCGTTAACTATTAACTGATTTTTATCTTGTCATTTCCCCTTTTCAAATTAATTAAATAATTTAATTAATTTAAAAACGCCATTTAATTGTTTTACCAACAATTATTCCATTTGTCAACCCGTAGGTCAATTTTATGGTTTCTGTTCTTAGCACTAGTATAAATCACAAAATCTTATTCATAACCCTTAAACGATTTCTTTTAAAAGCTTGATTAGAATATTTATTCATAAATTTCAAATATTATAAAATCACTGAAAGACTTCAATTCAGTTATAAAATAATTTATAACTTTAAACTGCGTCAGTTCACCGAACGGTGAACCAACGTCTAAACAACACAATTTTAGGCCATTCACTGCCAATTAACAAATCAACATTGTCGGTTGATTTTAAACACAACCCAGGTGAATATATATATCAACCATCACGCTCAACAGGGTTTACTACTATATGGGGTTCAATCAGTTCAATATCAACAATATAAACAACATATAAAATATTTGAGGAATCCGGTCGGATCCCTCCAACCTGTTCTTCCCTGCATCACAGCTCGTTATACATTTCATAACAATATATGAAATAAATTTAAATCATCCAATATTTTAAAACGATGAATAACAGCAATCAACCAAACAATAAACAACCAATGGCAACCAATCAACAAATTTATACTTTTGACGGTAAATTATATTTTAATATGAATTTACCACACCACAGAATTCCAGAAGGTGTGAGAATTAACTCACCTGGATCTGTGTTGTAAACACAGCTCGTTCCAGTTAACTCCAACCCGTCTGATTTAATTTCGTTTCATACCGTCTGGTTTAAATACGGTTCCCATCCGTTTAGAATTGGTCAATCCTCTTTATTCACACTTCGTATGTCCCCGCCTTGTTCAACTCGTGACCGCCAATTTCCTTGCGCAGTGGTTACAAACCCCTATTTTGCATACCACGGCCTTGGAGGCCCATTGTCCAACACGTCATCCCCTAAAACCGGATCCACCGTCCCCCTTTAACCCTTTCCAGATAAAAGAAGTAGCCGCCTCCCCTTTTACCATCTGCTCCAAAATTTCTTCACGCTAAAAAGAAAAGAAAAACGTCTTCTGCCAAAATGAATCCGAGCGCCGCCCTCCTCCTCTGTTAATCGGAATTTGCAGCGAGTACCCCTAATCCCGCGTCTTGGTCTGCTCATCCTTCAGCTGGAATCGCGTCTCCCCTAGCCGTACAGTCAGCCTACAGATCGTTCCCAAAATCAGCGTCTTTCAGGTGAGATTCCGTTCCCTTCATTGCTTCGAACAAAACCATTAGCAAGCTCGTCAAAGCCTCTCGAGATGAAAAGCGCAGATAAGAAATTTTAATTGATTTTTCTCTTGCTGTATGATTTTATTTTCAATTTTCTTTTGTGGTTCGAACGATTTTCATTACTGTGTTAGTTTTTTTGGGTTCTGGAATGGTGAAAAAACACGCTGCGTGATGTGTATTTATAGTGGTTGATTGGGTTAGATAAGGTTCACGTCCATCAACGTTTACCCTAGGTAGGTTCGGCTACAAAGGTCGTAGGCTATATGCTTTCTTCCTTTTCTTCAGATCCGTACTACACTGGTGATGAAAATTGATGGATATGTGACATTGATTTGTTGGTAGAGGGTATTAATAGAACTAGTGTATGTGTATTCTTTTCCATTACAGCTACAAAGAGGTGTGTTGTACTGGTGATAGAGGACTCATCAAGGCAGAGCTGGGGTGCATTTCCAGAAATTTGAAGCTTTTGTGTTGGAAATCATGTGCGGTTGTATGCTGAACTAGGAACATGTAGGCTGTAGCGATGGAAACAGGTACCTTATTGAGTTGTTTAATTGATCAGAGATATGAATTGTCTACTATAGATGAAATGGTCTATTTCAACATTCGTGGCAACAGTCCTTGTATGAATTCGACTGTGTATATGCATATATTGAGCTGTCCATTGATGTATACCTATATTTAGCTGCCTATTTTCTTTAGCTGTCCATTTATATTTCTTTTATTTTTCTCTTTTCTTTGTTTGGTACAGATATACATGCATAGGCCTTGGTATAGAAGTTCATCAGTAACCATATCTTGGCAAAGAGATTTTGTACATGGCGTATGGAAAAACTTCTCCTATCAGGCTTTATAATTTGGCAAAAGATATTGTACAGAACAATCACATGTAAAGATTCCACCTTATTGTGTTTCTCTTTTCACTGTATGTGTGATTTTCTGTTTTGGAATGAATCTGTGTTGTAATTCGGCTTGGCCGACATATTCTGTACAGTAATATATATTTGAAGAAGTTATTCTCTCTTATTTTATTTAGTTTTCTTTTCTTCTTTATTTTATTTGGTACTTGCATGTGGATGAACTGTTCTTGTTTTATTTTGTTCTCCTTCACTTTTTATTTGAATTTTGTGCTTTCTTGGTATTGTTCATGTTAGTATTAAAGCTTTGTAAATGTGCTTCGACAAAAGATTTGGTACCAGAATGTTCTGAAGCACATGTATATATATTCGACCGATGGCTTGTAATATTCTTGTCAGTGTTTAGGTTGGTAATACATTTTGTATAGAAAGCACATGGCTTAAAAGACTTTGGCAGAACCATTAAATGTTTGAACTCAATTCTAAATAGTAAAAATCAATAAATGTTCCAATTAAAATATTTAAACAAAATTAAATATTTAAATTAAAATGGCCGAAAAATCTGGGTCGTTACATTCTTTCCCCTTAAAATAATTTCGTCCTCGAAATTGCTAAGGTACGAAAAGTGCCACAACCCATTATATTTTCCCAAATTCGATTTATTATAAATCAACAACCAATTCAACCAAGTAAATTGAATTCATATTCATCGTTAATATTTACTTCACCAATTTAAGTTTTAGTTCATATTCAATTACTTACTTGATTTCTAACATCCCATTTTATAAATTTCAATTCTGATCTTAACTCAAACACCATCACATTATTGTTCGGTTTTTAACTTCTCTTAAATTCTAACTTCAATTCCATACCAAAATACTCTTTCACAACTATATATGTGAAATTTTTGGTTATATTAACCATTCAAACTCAAATCTCCATTTGAATTCCACTCAAGTAAATAAATCAAACCACAATATCTCAATAATATAATAAAATTATTTCTTTTATATACAAAATATGATTTGGGTAAAATTATATCATTTACCCCAATTACAAAACAATACTGTATCCATTGCCAGTTCAACGCTTCTCAACACTTGAACCGATCAACAAACACAATACAAAACATTTGTATATAAAATTTACAAATACGCTCTCATATATATACACTCAATCTCGATCTAGGGTATTACTAACCCAATCTCTATCGAGTTACACCACAGAGCCAAGGTTATTACTAAACCAATAGCTCTGATACCACTGTAACGACCCGGGAAAAGACCGACACTCGGGTCTTCGACAACAATACATAAACCCGTATCGCTTGCCAAAAACCCAAGTATCGAACCCCCGGATTGTCATGAGAAAGAATTTAGAGGGTGAGAATAGAAAGAAGTATTAGAATAGAAGGAAGAAGAAGCACACGTCATAATCTCACAGCGGAACGAATAAAATATAATATCACAATTCCTTTATACAAAAACTGTATATACATACCAATCATCAGAGTACAGCATATATCAATCACGGCAGAATAATAGCTTTATATACTAGCGATGAAGCCACCTGCTTCTAGCACCTGAAACCCCAAGCGAAACCTAACCTGGAACGTACTCGGTCTGACCCGAGCACATTTGATTTAAAACAAAATACACCGGGTCAGTCTGGAATACTATCAGTGATAAATTCACATAATACACACTTGTTTAATTTTGAAAATCCTTTATGAAACAAAAGGATAATAGTAAGACCAGCCCACACATAAACCCGGACGGTTTTTACCTTACTATAACCCAAACCATTTTTTGAAAATCGTAACTTGATCTGATATTATCATAATGTCTAATACAAATAAATATCAATCTAGAGGAACGCTTGCATCTCACGCTCCCCATATATATACAATCAAAACCGCGGGCGCTTATTGGATATTGGATTCCAACCTTGACAAGGTATGGGACCACCTTCCGCACGTGTATCTCTAGAGGCGAATACACTGGGTTCAACAAGAACGTCTTGCAACCCGGCCCTCACATGACCGACCACTCATTTCGCTTGAGTGTATCGAATGTATATCACCGACGGTTGGGCTCAAACCACCGTCTCCCGTAAAGGGACAGCATCGAATAAAGAGTTAAGAAGCAAAAGGAATTTCTCTAGATAGGTGATTATACACCCTAATGGGAGCGACCCACATAGCCATGCTGCCTGCCCGATTTTTGTCATTTCCCGGTTGATGAGGCTTGAGGCTAGAATCTCTTTAAAATATCTGGCCACCATTCACTTTGAATGCCACATCGTCAGATCCTCTGGAGGTCACTAATTGACGTCCACAAAAATACTCTAGTTGGGAGCTAACCAACTACAATACGTTTGAAGAAATCAACGT
Organism: Allium sativum; assembly: GCA_030737875.1. Classification (NCBI taxonomy): domain Eukaryota; kingdom Viridiplantae; phylum Streptophyta; class Magnoliopsida; order Asparagales; family Amaryllidaceae; genus Allium; species Allium sativum. The sequence goes on along the minus strand of CM060909.1, from coordinate 721,373,945 downwards.
ACGTGGTCCTTTGGAAATACTCTGTCAGACATTCGTCCATACAAGTCATCCAGGAACAGGATGAACCGAAGGTACTCTCCTACTGCATCTCATATAGGAATCACCCCATGGATCAATAGCGAGAAGTCCTTGCAATCCGTGGGTTCAACCACGACAGAATCACAAACCAAATAACTCTGGTTGCAAGCCAGAGAGATTCGACAAGTAGTCCTTCCGCTTATGAAGATCCACGGTCTTCACTTGCTCCGTCTTCAATCACGTCTTCACGTATTTGCTGGTCGGAATGGTTTTCGAATATAATTCGATCCCGGTCTTTCCGTACCAACAATCGTATTGGTCCGGTTTGATAGTCGGTGTTTTAACTATCAAATAACAAATGTGTTCATAAAATGATTTCACTGATTCAGTACTTGGCATGAATGGCCTCTTTAAAATATATTTGACAAAATCGTTAATCAACTCTAATATTCGACTCAACTTTATTCGCTTGACTCTAGATCGAAGCGACCACAATGGTTACGTCTGATTCCCTCAGGAAACATCCGACCGCCGTAGGCTATCTGCAGCCCTGCGAATTACGCTAGCAGTCGTACGCAAATGGTAGTTTTTCCCTGAATAACTATGTTTGGCTAACTCTAACTATATTCGATCAATTCTAATTTAATAGCAAATGTTCAATATAATGTGAAATCAATATTCTTATTTTCTTTGAAACTAATATTATTTAATTTCCCAAAACCTGGCATTAAAGTTCAATATTCCTCGTATAGGGTAAAACTAATCTCAACACCTTCACTTGCTCCAAACCAATATCATTCCTCGATAATAGTGAAGCCAATCAAGTTGGGGTATTTTAGTTACCTCTCAGACCTTGATCGACAACGTTCTTACCTCAGAATGAGTACCAGTTTGTCACTTAACGCTTTTACAAAAATCTCGTTTACCATCTCGATTTCAAACTGGTTTTATAAACCATTTCATATATTTGAAATCTCGTCCGATCATCTTTTTACCTAATTCCTTTGATTAAGTAAATATCGACGAAATGCCACTTTACATTCTCAAATCATACTTCGCTTATAATTTTTTGATTTATAAGTATTTCCAATTATATGTATCGACCAAAGTTTGACACATTCCAATTATATGTATTTCCTTTACATTTGTCATGCTTGTCTCTTTACAAATGTTTCGCTCAATAGAATATTTTGACCTTTAAGGTCGACATTTTGGTTTAAAGAATCCTTTTTAAAACCTTGTTGGAATTCTTTATAATAACCTATTCATTATCTTTTCGCCACTTTGCTCGGATTTCATTTCTAAAACAGTTTACACCAATTTGTTCATTACTATTCTGTTTACTAATTTCCTTACAAATCTCGTTCTTGAATTCACTTTACTTAACTCAATAATTAAGTAAAATATTATTTAAATACCTATATATATTCGTTTACAAATCTCGTTTTGAGAACTTGTATTACACATCTCTTTATAAAACTCTTACCGTCGCTTTATATCAAACCTTATTACCTTCTTAATCATCTCTTAATCGATGCCTAATTAAAAAGTCATCGCTTAAATTCTCATTACTACAAATAATAATTTACTACTATATTAAAACAGTTACTTTGCTTATTAACTTAAAATAACATAATTATCATTCCAAGACTTATTAATTAAGAATTTACTCTATTAATACTAACACTTCACCAATTTCCTTAATATATAGTTAATCAAAGATTAACTAACCTTTTCACTATTCGTTAAACTTTTAACGAATATCCAGAATATATAAACCAACCCTATCCCATTTGTCAATTTTATGTCAAACGGTTGATGTTACCAACTGTCCATATCCGTTAACTATTAACTGATTTTTATCTTGTCATTTCCCCTTTTCAAATTAATTAAATAATTTAATTAATTTAAAAACGCCATTTAATTGTTTTACCAACAATTATTCCATTTGTCAACCCGTAGGTCAATTTTATGGTTTCTGTTCTTAGCACTAGTATAAATCACAAAATCTTATTCATAACCCTTAAACGATTTCTTTTAAAAGCTTGATTAGAATATTTATTCATAAATTTCAAATTTTATAAAATCACTGAAAGACTTCAATTCAGTTATAAAATAATTTATAACTTTAAACTGCGTCAGTTCACCGAACTGTAAACCAACGTCTAAACAACACAATTTTAGGCCATTCACTGCCAATTAACAAATCAACATTGTCGGTTGATTTTAAACACAACCCAGGTGAATATATATATCAACCATCACGCTCAACAGGGTTTACTACTATATGGGGTTCAATCAGTTCAATATCAACAATATAAACAACATATAAAATATTTGAGGAATCCGGTCGGATCCCTCCAACCTGTTCTTCCCTGCATCACAGCTCGTTATACATTTCATAACAATATATGAAATAAATTTAAATCATCCAATATTTTAAAACGATGAATAACAGCAATCAACCAAACAATAAACAACCAATGGCAACCAATCAACCAATTTATACTTTTGACGGTAAATTATATTTTAATATGAATTTACCACACCACAGAATTCCAGAAGGTGTGAGAATTAACTCACCTGGATCTGCGTTGTAAACACAGCTCGTTCCAGTTAACTCCAACCCGTCTGATTTAATTTCGTTTCATACCGTCTGGTTTAAATACGGTTCCCGTCCGTTTAGAATTGGTCAATCCTCTTTATTCACACTTCGTATGTCCCCGCCTTGTTCAACTCGTGACCGCCAATTTCCTTGCGTAGTGGTTGCAAACCCCTATTTTGCATACCACGGCCTTGGAGGCCCATTGTCCAACACGTCATCCCCTAAAACCGGATCCACCGTGCCCCTTTAACCCTTTCCAGATAAAAGAAGTAGCCGTCTCCCCTTTTACCATCTGCTCCAAAATTTCTTCACGCTAAAAAGAAAAGAAAAACGTCTTCTGCCAAAATGAATCCGAGCGCCGCCCTCCTCCTCTGTTAATCGGAATTTGCAGCGAGTACCCCCAAATCCCGCGTCTTGGTCTGCTCATCCTTCAGCTGGAATCGCGTCTCCCCTAGCCGTACAGTCAGCCTACAGATCGTTCCCAAAATCAGCGTCTTTCAGGTGAGATTCCGTTCCCTTCGTTGCTTCGAACAAAACCATTAGCAAGCTCGTCAAAGCCTCTCGAGATGAAAAGCGCAGATAAGAAATGTTAATTGATTTTTCTCTTGCTGTATGATTTTATTTTCAATTTTCTTTTGTGGTTCGAACGATTTTCATTACTGTGTTAGTTTGTTTGGGTTCTGGAATGGTGAAAAAACACGCTGCGTGATGTGTATTTATAGTGGTTGATTGGGTTAGATAAGGTTCACGTCCATCAACGTTTACCCTAGGTAGGTTCGGCTACAAAGGTCGTAGGCTATATGCTTTCTTCCTTTTCTTCAGATCCGTACTACATTGGTGATGAAAATTGATGGATATGTGACATTGATTTGTTGGTAGAGGGTATTAATAGAACTAGTGTATGTGTATTCTTTTCCATTACAGCTACAAAGAGGTGTGTTGTACTGGTGATAGAGGACTCATCAAGGCAGAGCTGGGGTGCATTTCCAGAAACTTGAAGCTTTTGTGTTGGAAATCATGTGCGGTTGTATGCTGAACTAGGAACATGTAGGCTGTAGCGATGGAAACAGGTACCTTATTGAGTTGTTTAATTGATCAGAGATATGAATTGTCTACTGTAGATGAAATGGTCCATTTCAACATTCATGGCAACAGTCCTTGTATGAATTCGACTGTGTATATGCATATATTGAGCTGTCCATTGATGTATACCTATATTTAGCTGCCTATTTTCTTTAGCTGTCCATTTATATTTCTTTTATTTTTCTCTTTTCTTTGTTTGGTACAGATATACATGCATAGGCCTTGGTATAGAAGTTCATCAGTAACCATATCTTGGCAAAGAGATTTTGTACAGGGCGTATGGAAAAACTTCTCCTATCAGGCTTTATAATTTGGCAAAAGATATGGTACAGAACAATCACATGTAAAGATTCCACCTTATTGTGTTTCTCTTTTCACTGTATGTGTGATTTTCTGTTTTGGAATGAATCTGTGTTGTAATTCGGCTTGGCCGACAGATTCTGTACAGTAATATATATTTGAAGAAGTTGTTCTCTCTTATTTTATTTAGTTTTCTTTTCTTCTTTATTTGATTTGGTACTTGCATGTGGATGAACTATTCTTGTTTTATTTTGTTCTCCTTCACTTTTTATTTGAATTTTGTGCTTTCTTGGTATTGTTCATGTTAGTATTAAAGCTTTGTAAATGTGCTTCGAAAAAAGATTTGGTACCGGAATGTTCTGAAGCACATGTATATATATTCGACCGATGGCTTGTAATATTCTTGTCAGTGTTTAGGTTGGTAATACATTTTGTATAGAAAGCACATGGCTTAAAAGACTTTGGCAGAACCATTAAATGTTTGAACTCAATTCTAAATATTAAAAATCAATAAATGTTCCAATTAAAATATTTAAACAAAATTAAATATTTAAATTAAAATGGCCGAAAAATCTGGGTCGTTACAATTGTGGTGCGCGGTAAAAATAGCCTACCGGGGAAACAGTCTCAGAATGCGACGAAACTGGTGCCGTAGGCTTTGTATTGAAAAATTAATGTAAGATTTCAAGGTTTCAAGTTGATCGGACTTACCGTTTGATCGTGAAAATTTTAAACGCGTGTTGATTTCCAGTTTTATAAAGGAAATTTTTTCATACGACCTCGGATTTCGACGAAACTTGTCCCATTGGGTCCGGAATACCTTTTTACACTAAGATTAGCCTTTTTATCAGAAAACAGAAATCGTATGAGGTGATTTTTAACATGAATTCTCCACGACAAAAGCTTTGTACATTAAAATATTATATAAAACCATCCCATTTTCTTTTGCCTTTCCTTTTCCTTACTTGCGTTCCTTTTCTTGCATCAGACCGTTTCCCTTTTGCGCCCAAACAGTTGGAAACTTGCGTCCCTTTAATACCTTGCATCCCAAACAAAGATAGCTTTCCTTACTACGCACAACATCGATTACTTGTCGACCAAACCTTCAGTTTTCTACCCTAGAACAGCTACTCTACAACTACCCTCATATATGTGTTCTCAAATCAAAACGTACAAAATTTTCAGATTTAAAAGAAATATAAAACAAAGTAAAAATTTCCTACCAAATTCCCCTATCCGCAAGGTTAAATGATCATTGCACGGGCCACGTGTTTTCACTGTTAAAAGGAATACCGTGCAGACAAAGTAAAATATACAATTCAATTCACTGTTCTTTCTTGGCAACCACATTTCCTTCCCGTGACGCCCAAGTATACTTCAAGCGCAAGTATACATGAATCCCACGCCTACCTCATCCTATAAAATCCTACCTTCCCTTTCTTTTTTCCTTTTCTGTAGCTGAAAACGAAGGTTGTTAGAAGACACTTCAGCCTCGTTAGTTCCACCATCAAAAATGCTTCAATTCCTCTCGTCTGAAACCGCACTTCTTCACAGTCTTCACTCCTTCTCTCACCTCTTCGGAAAAAAAGAGAAAGAAGTGGGATCGAAATACTGATGGGAGGAAAGAAAGCAAAGCAGCTTTCTTGTTTTGGCGCAGGGGGGCAATTTTGTGTTCTTTGGCTTTGAAAGCATTCGACTCTTCGAACCTTCGGAAAAAAAAATGGTGAAAACGTAAAAAGGTAAGAAGAATGGGGAGGGAAGCTGAGACGCGAATGGCGAAATAGTAGAAGAGGGAGAGAGAAGCAGGAGGTGAGGCCATCCAAGGTAAAGAAGATATAAAGTACGTAAGGTATAAGATGTGCCTAATACTTTTAAATATGCTGCATAGTTAAATATATAGAAGTCCGAACATAAACCTAAGCCTAATTCTTTTTCTATAGTGCCTAATCACCATTAACTTGGCCTAATCCCACTCATAAGTTTAACATACCATTTTTGTTAAACCGTGTATTTACTTTAAATGGGGTCAATTGGCTACCAACGTGGAATTGAGCCTTCCTTGTACTGTATCCATGTGACATCCGAATGCAAATATAACCCATAATGGTTTAAACATGCCTAAACCTAGTTAATATGCCAACAACTATATTAACGTGATTTAGGGTGTTACTTATACTGACCTGACCATTTAAATATGTTAGCAGGAGAATGTTATATGCCAAATAGTGAATAATGCGTCCAGATTTATACTGACACGGTCTTTTTAGGAGTTGTATGCTTAAATTAAGATGCCTAACCAAGATTTATCACAAACAAATAAAAAAAAAATAACGTATTAACAAATCAAGATATTAATTTGTTTAATTAAATCACATGCGTATCATATGCATGACATTCTCTTGTATTAACAAAATTAAACAAAACCAGGAACGTTGAAGCCTTACCGGCGGACGTAACATTTTGTCATAGGAACGGACGGAGGGAACGCAGCTGGAAGCTTGTGAAACGAACCGTTGTAACAACGAATGATGAATCAAGGTGAGTTAAACTCACTCAGTTTTCCCCTCTTACATTTTATATAAGTTGGGTTTTATAATTGTGTGTTATGGTTGTTAATGAGTGTTTGTTTGTTTGTTTGTTGTTGATTTGATATTCATATATGGACTGACACAGTTATATTAAACGTTCGTTTAATTTATTTGAAACTAACCGTTATTTATAACGATTAAATTCAATTGAGGTATCTTACCTCAGTGGTTACGTTTATAACACTATAAACGTTATGATCAAATAGTTGAATGCTTGAACTGCTGTTATTATCCCAGTATTAACTGTTACAGTTATTATTGACCGTTATCATTAAACTGTTCATGTCATCTATTTAGATGGAAACCAAATATTGATTGGCTATTTTGAACTGAATAACGTTATAAATATGATTATATTGCTTGTTATGTAATGTGAAATTGGATTATATTTCACGTTGGTACTATAGTAACCATTTGCCTCTTTAGTACCGTCGATTAAAAGAAATGATTTTCGAAATCAATGGATTTCGAGCGATTTCAAAGTTATAAATATTTTTATGATTTTAAAAAATGCGACTCTTATGGCAAAGATAATAGTCAAGGCTTAATTTACAAATTTATAACTAAATGTCAGAGATTATTAAATAAATGTTTAAACGATATAATTTATCGAATTGGCTATTTAAATGTTGAAATGATTTTGTAAAGCCTTATCGGTCGGGAGGGAAGTTTAAGTGTAGTTCAAAATTGAATCATTGTATCGTGAATACACAAGAATGTGTAAAAGAGTTCAAAGAGAAATGTTTTGTAATAAATGATCGTTTTTACCAGACAGTGTTTTAAATAATGCGAAATGTGATAACATTTCGTGAATGAGATTAACAAATCAATGGATTGGAAATGAGTGGTGATTTGGAAATGGGGTTTCATATTTTAAATGAAATCGAAGTTGAAATTATGAATATGAATTTATGAAATTTATAAATGAAATTTCTAAATGAGATGTTGTCAAATGGAAGTGAGTTTTATTCCAAGGTCCAAATGTCAACTTAAAGCAGGATTATAAATGGGGTTAAAGATGTGAATAACGACAACGAATATTTAGTTGTCAAAATGAATTGAAGATGGGGTTTTAAAATGCAGTTAAAGATGTGCAAATGAATGATAAGTATCGTAGTCAATTTGCAAATGAGATTTTGTAAATGGGAATTTAAGTTTGGAAATGAAATCGAACTGGTAAATAAAGTCGAGAGTTTGTAAATGTGTTTTGTAACATTGGTTACAAATGAAATGGATTACTTTTAGATATAAGTTTTATAATGATTATTATACGTTTTAGACAATGAATAAGTGGTCGAGTATGATTTAAAGGAGAATGTGATAAATATAGGTAAAATTGTTGTGATAAATATCAATATATTAATTGCATAAGATATTAATATAAGATTTATTAAAGCTTTGTTTATGCGGATTTTAAACAAATGGATTTGAATTGTTGAAATAATTTGTAATATAATAATAAAGGGATATCAAGGAATTTTCATAAAGATTCTATTTTTAATAGAATCAAAGTTGTTACATAATATTGTAAATGATTATTAATGTAAATCGAAAGTGTTAATAAGAGTTTACTTAATAATTAGTTAAGTAAACGTGGTCGAGATTTAAATAGGTTTTCAACGGAAAACGTGTGGTTAGTAAACTCCTACTTTTTCTTAAGATATGAATGTTGTTGGTCAAGGTATGAGAGGTAAATAAAATACCCCAACTTGAACAACTCCAAGATTATCCAAAAACGATATAAGTTTATAAACGAGAGAGTTGAGGGAAACATAAGTTATGATTCCCGTAGATGATATTATAAACTATTTTCGAAAAGTGTATAAGTTGAATAAAATAAGTTGGAGAATATTCTTATTTTATAATAAGAAGTAAAAGTGATGTTTCAAATATTGTAAAATTTAAAGAATGTAATTAACGAACGGTTCATCGAAGAGGCTAAATGATACTGAGTAATGAATCAGTGAATACCTTTGTTATGGATGAATAATTGCTTTATTTGATAGTTAAATAACCGACTATCAAATTTGACCATACGATTGTTGGTACGGAAAGACCGGGATCGAATATATATTCGAAAACCATTCCGTCCAGCCAATACGAGTACGTTGAAGATGCTAATTCGAGATGAAGCTATTTAAGGCCGTTGATCTTCATAAGCGGAAGGATTACTTAAAATCTCTGATTGCAAGCAGAGATATATTGTGATTCTGTTGTGGTTGGAATCTACGGATTACAAGGACTTCTCGCTACTGATTCTCAGGGTGATTCCTAGGATGCAGTAGGAGGGTACCTTCGGTTCACCTTGTTCCTGGGTGACTTGTATGGATGAATGTCTGACAGAGTATTTCCAGAAAAGTCACGTACATTGATTTCTTCAACCGTACCAAGAGTGGAAGCGGAGAAGGAAACTTCTTTTAGCTAACACATAAAGTATTGTTGTGGACGTCAATTAGTGACTGTTTATGGATCTGACGATGTGGCATTCGAAGTGAATGTGATGTACTGATAAAGCGTAGCCTCAAGCCTCATCAACCAGGGAATGACAAAAATCGGGCAGGCAGCATGGCTATGTGGGTCGCTCCCATTAGGGTGTATAATCACCTATCTAGAGAAAATCCATTTCATTCTTTAATCTATTTCGATGATGTCCCTTATCGGGAAACGGTGGTTTGAGCCCAACCGTTGGTGATATACATTCGATACACTCGAGCGAAATGAGTGGTCGGTCATGTGAGGGCCGGGTTGTAAGACGTTCTTGTTGAACCCAGTGTATTCGTCTCTAGAGATACACTATCGGCAGGTGGTCCCATACCTTGTCAAGGTCGGAATTCAATCTCCAATAAGCGCCTGCGGTTTTGATTGTATACTATATATGTGGAGCGTGAGATGCAAGCGTTCTGCTAGATTTATATTTACTTGTATTTAGACACTATTATAATATCAGACAAGATATTGATTTCAAAAACTGTTTTGGGTTATCGTAAGATAAAAACCGTCCGTGTTTATCTGTGGATTCGGTCTTACGATTATCCTTTTCTTTCGAAAAGATTTTTACTTTAAAATCAAGTTGTATGATACCTTAATACTGTGCGAGTTTTTCTCACTCTGGTTCACCAGACTGACCCGGTGTTTTGTATATGCTCGGGTTAGACCGAGTGTACAGGTTCAGGTTATCAGGTACCGCGAAGTCCAGAGACGAGCTGGGGATGTTCAGACGTATTGTATCTAGTATTTATTCCGCTGTGTGGTGGTATATGAGGACAGATTATTATAACTGTCCAGAGATGTGTGATGTACTCTGATATTGTAAGTATTTTTAAAGCTCTCAATAAAATTTATTTTTATATTATATTTTGTTCCGCTGCGATGTGAGACTCTGTGTTGTGTTGGTTCTTCTTCTTCTTCTATTCTAATATTTCTTTCTTTCTTACCTCACCCTCTAACTTCTTTCTCATAACGTTCTGGTGTTTTGATACTTGAGTTCTGACAAGTGATACAGGATTTGTGTATTATTGTCGGAATTCGGGCATCAAAATCCCCGGGTCGTTACAGTGGTATCAGAGCTATTGGTTTAGTGATAACCTTGGCTCTGTGGTAACTCGATAAAGATTGGGTTAGCAATATCCTAGATCGAGATTGAGTGTATATATATGAGAGCGTATTTATAAATTTTATATACAAATGTTTTATGTTTTGTAAAGAGGGTAAATGAAATAATTTTACCCAAAATATATATATTTTTATAGAAAAGAATTTTTTTATTAAATTATTGAGATATTAGTGTGTTTGATCGATTTGAATGGGATTCAAATCAAATTAAAAAGTTGAATTGATAGTTAACTTGGTTAAGTGTAATTAAATTCAGAATGATATTTTAATTAAATTAAATAAATTGGAAATTAAATGAATGAATAATAATCAAATGTGTGAAACCAAATTAAATATTAATATTGAATGTGAATTCAATAAATTTTGTTTATTTGGTTGTGTATTGGTTGATGGTTGTGAATTGGTTGTTATTGGATGACAAGTGGTTGAATAGAATTCATTAAATAGTTTAACGAAGGTATGGAAAATTAATTCCAGTATTAAAAATTGGAATGAAACCGAATATGAATTGAAATAAATAATTTCACCATGTATTTAAATGTGAATTAATGCTCATGTTTGATTGAGGAATTGGTGCAGTTATAATTGTTGATTAGTGAATATTATCACGGTTTATTACTTATATGTGAATTGAGCTGAGTACAGGTGCCAGATGCCTAGCCAGATTGATACTGGTTGGGTAAATCGTATATACGCCGAACAGATACGCTCCATAGCGCTCGTTAAAGGTACGCCTACGTGAAAATATAAATTTTGGTTTTTGTTTGGATTTTCAGTTAGGATTTTGAATTTTTCCGACCTTGTTGGTCGCTGTATATATATTTCTTCAACCTGCGATATTGCAGATGTCCTCCGTACAGGGGAGACTCTGCCAAAAAATTTCCCAAAGTTTAAGGTGTTAATGAATTTTCGAAGATTTTTGAAAAATATTTATTTATGATATTGAATTGGTTTTCGATTTATAATTTGGATTTAGAAATTAATGAGTTGTAACATTCTTTCTTACCTTAGCAATTTCGAGGACGAAATTATTTTAAGGGGGAAAGAATGTAATGTCCCGTATCTTTGGCGGTTAATATTTAGTTTATTATTTTAAATATTATTGGGAATATTATTGGACTTAATATTGAAACCGTTGAACGTTGAATTTATATATATATATATATATTATAAAACGAGCTCGAAATGGCGCGGCAGTTCGTAATATGGAGTTTTGAACTTCAACTGAGTATACAGAATCCATTTTTAGTCGGATTTCTGTGAAATAAGAAACGTTGGGACCGTATTGATTATAATTTTCATATGAAAGAGAAACATCCAGATTTTGTGTTATAGTTTGTAAGTTATGGCCAAATCAAAATTTGAAATAATCGCTATGGAAAATGTTATTTAAAATATAGGCCTTTAAAATAGCCGTTTTGCAAACGGACTCTGTTTTCGACAAAATCAGTTTCATTGGAACCGTATCGTTAAATTATTGTACGGTGTTGAATGGCGTGGCAAACCGATGTCGTATGTGACCACGGCAGCCATAAACGCTCGTTCAATTCCTATAGCGCGCAATTAAATTAATAAAGGGATAATTGGGCATAACTTGAGCAGACGATCGAATTAGGCTGCGAAATCAGTTCCGTTGAATTCGTATCGTCGATTAGAGTCAGGATAGGTATATAGTTTGTTATTTTTAGAGACCGGGAAATTTGACGTTAAAAATGGTATTGCGGTGCGCGGTAAAAATAGCCTACCGGGGAAACAGTCTCAGAATGCGACGAAACTGGTGCCGTAGGGTTTGTATTGAAAAATTATTGTAAGATTTCAAGGTTTCAAGTTGATCGGACTTACCGTTTGATCGTGAAAAATTTAAACGCGTGTTGATTTCCGGTTTTATAAAGGAAATTTTTTCATATGACCTTGGATTTCGACGAAACTTGTCCCATTGGGTCCGGAATACCTTTTTACACTAAGATTAGCCTTTTTATCAGAAAACAGAAATCGTATGAGGTGATTTTTAACATGAATTCTCCACGACAAAAGCTTTGTACATTAAAATATTATATAAAACCATCCCATTTTCTTTTGCCTTTCCTTTTCCTTACTTGCGTTCCTTTTCTTGCATCAGAACGTTTCCCTTTTGCGTCCAAACAGTTGGAAACTTGCATCCCTTTAATACCTTGCATCCCAAACAAAGATAGCTTTCCTTGATACGCACAACATCGATTACTTGTCGACCAAACCATCAGTTTTCTACCCTAGAACAGCTACTCTACAACTACCCTCATATATGTGTTCTCAAATCAAAACGTACAAAATTTTCAGATTTAAAAGAAATATAAAACAAAGTAAAAATTTCCTACCAAATTCCCATATCCGCAAGGTTAAATGATCAATGCACGGGCCACGTGTTTTCACTGTTAAAAGGAATACCGAGAGATTGAGTTCCGTATTGATTTGGTAAAAGATGCCAGACCTATAGTGATGCCACTTCGTCGTATGGCACCAAGAGAGCAGCGAGAGCTCGAGGTGCAAGTCAGCGATCTTTTGAAGAAGGAATTGATCAGAAGGAGTGTTTCTGAATGGGGAGCACCAGTTGTGTTTGCTACCAAGGCAGATGGTTCCCTTCGGTTGTGTGTAGACTACCGCGAGTTGAATAAAGTGACGAGGAAGAATAAGTATCCTCTACCACGGATAGATGATTTGTTCGATCAGTTGAGTGGCGCGAGAGTATTTTCTCAGTTGGATCTCACGACAGGTTTCGATCAGCTTAGAGTGGAAGCTGAGAGTATAGCTAAAACGGCATTTCGAACGCCGTCTGGATTTTATGAGTGGTTGGTCATGCCATTCGGGCGGACTAATGCCCCAGCATATTTTGTGGATCTTATGAATAGGGTATTCAGAGATCAGTTGAATAAATTTGTCCTTGTGTTCGTTGATGATATTTTGGTCTATTCGAAGATAGAGGAAGAACACAAGGAATATTTAAGAATAGTGATGGAGGTGTTGAGAAAACACCAATTGAAAGCAAAGTTTTCTAAGTGTCACTTCTGGAAGAGGGAAGTGAGGTTCTTGGGCCATGTTGTATCAGAGAACGGTATTGTCGTGGACCCGGCAAAGGTGGCTACGGTACAGGATTGGCCTACGCCCAAGAATGCAACAGATGTAAGAAGTTTCTTGGGGTTAGCTGGATATTATCGTAAGTTTATCCAAGGTTTCTCCAAGATAGCAGCACCATTGACCCAGTTGACCAAGAAGAATCAAGCTTTTGTCTGGGATGAAAGGTGCGAGGGTGCATTCAAGAGTCTAAAGGACAAGTTGACAAGCGCACCAGTGTTAGTCATTCCTAAGGGGAATGAAGAGATGACGGTATACATGGATGCATGTGGTACCGGACTGGGTGCTGTATTGATGCAAGACGGTAGGGTTGTAGCTTATGCAAGCCGGCAATTGAAACCGCACGAGAGAAGATACCCTACCCATGATTTAGAATTGGCAGCGATCGTGTTCGCGTTAAAGATGTGGAGACACTATCTCTTAGGAGAAAGATTTGAGTTGTTTACAGATCATAAGTCGTTGAAGTATCTCTTCTCCTAGAAGGATCTAAATCTCCAGCAACAAAGGTGGTTAGAATTCTTGGCTTCCTATGATTTTGACATCGCATATACACCGGGAAAGGGCAATGCGGTGGCTGATGCATTGAGTAGGAGACATGCCAGTTTAGGGGCTATGTTTCTAGAATGGAAGCAACTGGAGTATATCGCGGGGTTCGATTTCAGACCAAAGTGCGAATTGGACCCAGAAATGTTAGCAAGTTTGACGATCAGACCCACTTTGATTGAGCGGATCGGCTCTAGTCAGAGGGACGATCCTAACCTATTGGAAATCATCTCCAAGTTAGAGGTGGGTATCGATGAGGAGATGAACAAGTATGGGCTTGATCGAGATGGATGGCTTAGAAAGGATGGAAGACTAGTCGTACCCAATGTCAATGGATTGAGAGATGAAGTGCTTAGAGAATGTCATCACTCAAAACTGACTATACACCCCGGTGGTAACAAGATGTACCGAGACATGAAGCAGATGGGAAGTTTATATCCAAATGCATGAATTGCCAGCTAGTTAAAGCCGAGCAAAAGAAGCCTAGTGGGTTGTTACAGCCATTAGAAATTCCCGAATGGAAATGGGAGCAAGTCTCGATGGATTTCATCGATGGTTTACCAAGGACTAGATCGGGACATGATAGCATTTGGGTAATTGTGGATCGATTGACTAAGAGTGCAAGATTCATACCAGTCAAATCGACCAGAACGGCAGCTAAGTTAGCAGAATTGTATATGAAGTGGGTAGTGAGATTTCATGGGGTACCTAAAAGCATTGTGAGTGACCGAGACCCGTTGTTCACTAGTGGGTTTTGGAAGAGCTTACAAGAGACTCTAGGGTCAGAGTTACATCTCAGTACCGCATATCATCCTCAGACCGACGGTCAGACGGAGAGGGTGAATCGTATTTTGGAAGATCTCTTGAGAGCATGTATATTGGATTTTGGTGGATCATGGGATGACCATTTGCATCTAGTAGAGTTTGCAAATAATAATAGCTACCAATCCAGTATCGGTATGGCTCCGTTTGAAGCTTTGTACGGAAGACCGTGCAACTCACCATCATGTTGGATAGAGACTGGCGAGAAGTTTATGCTTGGACCAGATGTGGTGAGGGAAACTTCAGGTAAGATTAAGATCATTCAACAACGAATGAAGGCTGCCCAAGATAGGTAGAAGAGTTATGCTGATAAGAGGAGAAGAGACTTAAAATTTTCCGTTGGCGACTTGGTGTTTGTCAAGATTTCTCCGTTGGAAAGCGTAATACGATTTGGCAGGAGAGGCAAGTTGGCACCAAGATTCGTTGGCCCATTCCCTGTTCTTGAACTAGTCGGGAATTTAGCATATAGAATTGACTTACCAGAGAATATGGCGGGAGTTCACAATGTATTTCATGTTTCCCAACTAAGGAAGTTCGTCCACGACTCAGATATGACTATTTCACCTGATTAGTTAGAGGACTTCGAAGTAGAACCCGAGGCGGTTGGGAACCGCAAGCCGGCCTGTATTGTCGAGCACGACATGAAGCAACTTCGAAGGAAGGCGGTGAAGCTAGTCAAGGTTCAATGGGGCGAGGACGAGAATGATTGTACTTGGGAGACAGAGGAGAACATTAGGAAGACATACCCAGAACTCTTTGCCTGGTAAGATTTTGACTTCGATTTAGTTTTCCGCATGTTAGGATAAGCTTGTTTGCTTGTTTTGCATATTTGATTGTTGTATGTGACTGTTAGGCATGCGGGATCTTTTGTATGTTTTGGGTTAAGGAATTTCTGGGACGAAATTTCTTAAGGGGGGGGGGGGGGAGAGTGTAACGACCCGTATTCTACGCATCATAGGATCGTAGAATATTTATTTCTTTCACATACGAAGTCGTGTGGTCATGTAACTTTGGGAGACGACTATTGGCGTCATTTCCCATATTCATGATTTTTCCCGATTTTTAAATGACCATTTTACCCCTAGTTGGTACTGTTTTGGCCATAACTTTTGACTGAAAAGGAATTTTGACCTGAAACCACTTCCATTGGCTCCGGATGATGGTTTCTCTTTCCGTAGAGTGGTCATAATAACCAAACGGACTTACCGTTTGGGAGATATGGCTGAATGAAGATTTAGAGGGTTAATTTTAGCTAATTGGGCTTAACCGGGTGATTAACAGCTAGGCCCAGAGGGAAATTTCGGGTTTAGAGGCATAGGAGGGTTGATTAGGGTTAGGAAATCACTTTCATTTCAGTTTTGAGCCGCCACAAACCTTCTTGAGACCTTAGTAATGGCTTCCATCCTCTAAAACCACTCCAAAACACATTTTTAGTGAAGATTAAGCCTAAACTACATCAAAACAAGGCCAAATAGCAACAGAGCAAGGTTGGAGCTGCTGCTATACATAGGAATTCGAACCAAACAGAGAGTATTTCAGATTTGGTGTTTTATTTTGTGGCAAAGGTGAGTGATTTGCATGATTTCTCACTAATTACGGTTGATTAAGGGGTAATTAGCGTTAATTAGCGAATTTATACACAAATAAAATCTGGAAAAATATTGATAAACTCGAATATGATGTTTTATGCCTCTGTTAGAAAATTTGGACGATTTGATTAAGTTTTACTAAGTATGTGCTTAAACATGATTAAGAGGGATTATGGGCAAATGAGAGGTTTTAGCCACTTTTGATCCATTTTGATTCATTTGAATTGTTGTTCTGCTGTTTGTGGTTGCTATTACATGTTTCTATGACTCTATGGTGTGTTTTATGATTGATTAGAAGTGTCAGATTTGTCAAAAACGTCGTCGAATGGCGTAAACTGCTCGCTGGAAGAACTGCAGGAAATCAGCCCGAACCGGACCGGATCGGTGGAAGCAAAGGCGATCCGAACCGATGGCGCGACCCGATCCGCCGATGCTTGAAGACCACGATCCGATGATGCGATCCGATCCGAACCTCTTACCACAAACCAATCCGAAGCAACGTACTGGAGTTTGAAGCCTGAAGGACGATCCGAACCGAAGGGAGTCACACAATCCGACCCGGAGCTTGTAGGGCGACCCGATCCGGTGCACTAGAAGTGATGGCCGATCCGATCCGATGGAGACTGGATTCACGAGGAAACAGAGGAGCATGACCCAGTCGCCTGGGAACCACGACCCGATCCGATGCAGGAGGCGCGGCCCGATCCATTGTAGGAGGCGCGATCCGACCCGAATGATGGAGACCGATCCGGATGAAGATGATGACCAAAACCCGAGATGCAAAGGTAGTCCAAATGGAAGTTAGAGCTCAGGATCCATTTGGGAACCAATGAGTTCACTTCATGAGTTGGGCTTTGCTGCGGGACGTGTGCCAAGGGGCAGTCGATGTTTATGACTTTGGATCACTATGTATGGGAAGTATGTGAACGGATTCAGGGCTGAAATGGCCTAGGTACGACTAAAGGGCTATAAACCAATGAAGTGGGGTCATTTGTAAAGATTTGGTCATGACTCCATGTGGTAAGCTTGGTAGTAGCAGTAGTTGTACAAGTTGAACTCCGTCACTACTTCGATGGGTCTAGTGATTGATAGTGGTGGGCATCGTATGCTTTATGCACTGAGTGAGAGACGTGAGGATGGTTGCTATGGATGATTTGTTTGCTATCATTATGACATGCACACCCCACCCCCGTATTCTTTACACTACCTATTATGGCACCTTAGAGTATTGTACGGTATGTGGTACTAACTCTTTGGTTGCAGGTCTAGGTTCAGGTATGGTTTAGTATACCTGTTATCGTTCTGTTTAGATGCTTATCGCTCATACCAGGCTTTATGTCTGACCCAGAGTTTTATGTCTCTTCTTATTACTCTGGGTGCTCACGCGAGCAGACTAGAGACAGGTTAGCTGGTGATGCACGGGTAGATGATCCGGAGACGAGTATGAGGCTTCCACGTAATATATATAGTATTCTCCCTGTGTTGTTGAAGATCACTGCTTGGGCATTAGTGGTGTATCCTCTACTTTAGCTTTCTTTTGTTTAGAAACAGTAAATTTGGAAAGTTGTAATAAGCTATATTTGGATTTTCGCTGCTCTGATGTTGATGTTGGTTTTAGTTATCAGCTTATACACTGTCTCACCTGTATTATGTCAAGTATGTTATTATTATTATATTTTACTCCATGCGCTGTGAGACATTCTACAGGTTCTTTGTATGTTCATTTCCTTCTTCTTTTTCCTTCTGACGACCCGTTCCGTGCTAACTGGACATGTGTACAGCGCACTTTTGGAGTAAATGTCGGTTGGTGCGGGGCGGGCCGTCACAGAAGATTTAAAGGTATCATTTTTGTTGTCATTTTATATGCAATAAAAATAAAAGAGTTGAAAGTATCATTTTTGTTGTCATTTTGGTTGAAATAAAATAGTCATTTTTGTCGAACATATTAGTGAAATAAAAATAGCATTTTTAGTTAGAATATTTTTGTGAAAACAAAAATAACAATTTTGGTTGGAATATTTTTGTGTAGAATAGGAAATAACCTTTTTGTTATAAATGTTACACTAGAATAGAATATAACATTTTTTTGTTGCATTAGGGTAAAATAACATTTTTTATTATAAAATGTTGCATGCGAATAAAAATAACAGTTTATTATATAATGTTGCATTAGATCCAAGATGTCGTTTAGTTATAAAATGTTACATTAGAACCTAATTGTCACTTTTGTTAAATCATTGAAACCAAATTGTCGTTTTGTCAAATAGATTTGTGTTAAAACAATAATATCGTTTTTGTAAAATAAAAATTGTAAACAAATAAAATTATCATTTTCATTTGTTTTGTTGAACTAGAATTTGTCAACAAAACAAACATATCACTTTCATTTGTTTTGATTGAAGTAGAATTGTCGATGAAACAAATACGTCACTTTTATTTGTTTTGTTGAATTGGAATTGCCGACAAAACAAAGTTATCCTTTTTATTGTTTTGTTGAAATAGATTTGTCAACAAAACAAAGCCACTATCTTTATTTAATTTTTTTTGTTGAAATAGGTTAGTTGAATCAAAATATACATTTCGTCAAAATATTCATTTTTGTCAAAATAGATCAGTTGAATTAAACCATATATTTTTGTCAAAATAGATTAGTTGAATTAAATCATATAATTTTGTCAAAATAGATCAGTAGAATTAAACCATATATTTTTGTCAAAATATACACTTTTGTCAAGATAGATTAGTTGAATCAAAATTCACATTTTTGTCAAAATGAACATTTTTGGCCAAATAGATTAGCTGAACCAAAATAGTTATTTTTGTCAAAATATAATAGTAGAAACAAAAATTACGTTTTGTTGAACATGATGGTAGAAAACAAAAACAACATTTTTGTTAATTGGATTTTAAATGAAATAAAAATTACATTTTTGGTTAAATAAAAGAGTTAAACAAAAATAGCAATTTTATTAACTAGATTTGTGTTACAACAAAATATTCATGTTGATAAATAGAATTGTCAGCAAAATGGATGTATCACTTTTCATACATTTTGTTGGAATATAATTTGTAGGCAAATATAAGAATCACTTTTATTTGCATCGCATACATTAGAATTGATATTCAAATATAAGAATCCTATTATTTGTCAAAACATACATTGGTCAAAACATACATTAGAATTTGTATGTGAGCTAAAGTGTCATTTTTATACGTTAATGTATACATTAGAATGTTTATGCAACTTAATATAGACATTTATATGTGTCAGGTTATATACCGAAAACATATACAAATAAAACAATTTCTTTTTATTTGTTAAAATTAAAGATAGGAATTGCATATAAATAAAGAAAATGAAAAATATCTTTATTTGTCGTTAGTAACAAGGCCATGTAAATAAATTACCACTTATTAGACATTAGAAATGTATAACGAAATAACATGTTTTGTTCATTAACATCAACATGTTAGCAGAATTAAAATTGGTTAAATTCATTAACCAATTATTTATTTGGATGGACTGTTGTTAGATGAAAACCCCACACGGGTATTGGGATGATAATTGACATACACTAGTCCCAATATTTAGTTGTATGTCGATCGATAGATTGTCAGGCTGTGATGAGCGTTATTATTTCATTTTAATGCCCACACAGTTGTGAACTTCAGTCTGGATGTTGAATGGTTGGTTTGCTGATTATTTATCATTTGTTGTCATATACATACGATGTATGAAATTCATATAACCGAAATTGTATGGTAACTGATAAAGTCGCATTCCGATTCAAGATTTCTTTTAAATAAAGAATATTTTAAAATAAAGATTGTCCTTTAATAAATGATATTTTAAAGTAAAGAATATTGTAACATAAAGAATATTTTATCTAAAAAATCTTTTTATGTAAAGAATATTGTTAAATAACGAATATTTTAGAATAATATTCAACGAAAAAAATGATGATTTCTTTGTCCATTTTGAATGGGCACAAAAGATAAAAATAAATTTTTATCAAGATGAACTAGTTATTTAGTAGAATAAATCTTTTTAAATTAAGATTTAATGAAGTCTTCTAATTAATTAACATGCAATTGGGAATAAATAAAAGAATTAGATTTCGGGCTGTCATGGATGGTGTCTAAAATAACACTGTTCTTAAACCATGTATTAAAGAATAAATCTTTTAATTAAGATTATTAGAGTTTCCAATTACATTTAGTAATTGGAATAAATTGATATGTGAATTGGGTTTATTGTGAACTGTGTTTTAAACGACATTTGTTCTTTAGCCCAATTAACAATGAAAATATAATTTGGAATTTATAAATCTTTTTATTAAGATTTAAAAAGAAATTTTCTAAAGTCAAATTTTCCAAATTAATATATTAAATTGGAATTGAGTGGAAATTCGATTTGATAATAATCGAGATAGGCTATTATAAAAGAAGACTGTTACTATATATGGAATTTAAAAGGCTTTGCCGTTATTCCATTTATATTATCGGTCTGATACGGAAATTTATATCGATTATATATTGATTTGATTTCTGTGTCCATATTTAATGGAAAATGATTTTGATTTTATCGTGAACTGTGTTTTAAATGACATTGGTTCTTTAACCCAGTTAAAGACAAGATTAATTTCTTAAAAGTTGAATAATCAGAAAGTCATGATTTTTGATAATAAAATCAAACTTGAGTTTATCGAATCTATAAAAAGAAGATTTAAGAATAAATTTAAAAGAATTTATCTTTGATAAAATTAACGGGAACCTTTCCCTGATAATATGAATATTTTGTAATAAGAATATTCTGAATTGGAATGAGGCGTATGATGTGTCTTTATAGCACTCGATTTTTAATTATAAAACACGTGAGTTATTCAAAAAGACCAAGTTTAACCCATTCTGAATAATTACTACGACGATTAAGAGTCGAAGATGAAGACGGTGGTTGAAGACCGGCAATCTTCACATCGAATGGACGACTACTGATGCCCGACATTGGGTAGCTCCCAGTAAAGTGTTAAAGTGGTAGTTTTTGCGGATGTACTTGTTGATTGTCTAGAGATGCGAGCACCTCACTTCCGTATTTGACATACAGGACGAGGAATAAGGTGTCTCCGGTTTCGTTCAAACCCAGAACGGTATTGTAAAAGGATGTGTGTTTGACATTGGATTTCATTCCATGTAATTAAATCGATTTCTATTTAATATATATCTGTGGTGGCGGAGAATTTAATCTCTTGCTTAACACCCTTCTCTGAGACGTACGAGCTTAGAGGTTATATATTGGTAGTTATCGATCGCATGGCATGAATTATCAATGTGGCATGCCAAGATGCAAATAATCGAGGCTTTTGTTGAAAAGCAGAGCCTTGTTGGATGATCAAAGCATAGCCTATTTCGGCATAGCTTTGCGTATAGAGTTACCTCGCGAGCCTTACACCCCGGTAAGAGTCAGAAACGGAGCAAGGGAACGCAAGAAGTGCACACTTTTCTTTCTAGCTAGATGTGGTGTCAGCGACTTACCAGCCCTGACATTTTTGCTTATGTGGATGATGGAATTTTCGAGGCCTCAGATTTATCGGTCACCAACGTCCGTATTATAGGTTCAATAAGACCGGGAAGCATGTGTTCAGGCATAACTAATCCACTAACGTTATTTGTGGACCGGCCCTGCAGGATCCAAGGGTTGCCCGTAGGCGTGATCCTGAGACATTGCTAGAGTGTCTCGAATCGGTAAGGAGATCGTTCCCAGCCTTGACTCATGATGGAAACCCAACTTCCAATACGACACCATGTGGTTTTGATTGTAGAACTAGTATGGAGACATAGTATATGGTAGCTATGCCGTCTATGATTAATACATTATAATTGAAATGTTTTTGAAACATATATACACTAATAATAATATCAAATCCATTTTATCGTATCAAGCATTTTGACCATTATAAGGTAAAACTCTATCCTCCAGTTTGCGTTGCATTGTGTGATGCGACTTGAGTCTTATAATGGTTTCATTTTTCTAAAAATCATTGCGTTGTTTTACGATTTACTTTATTTAAATTATGCACTTGCAATCCATTAGAGTAAACCCATTGCGCGTTAGCGGCGTGGTCCTGTGATTAGCCTTATTACTAGTTAAGTTAAGTAAAGATTTATTATACCAGTCCCATGACTGAACCGTAGTTGTTTAACTTTGCAAACTCGGGTTCCCTCTTTTCCATACGGGCAGTCGAGTAGGTTATTTTGCAGATATATTGAGCAGGATTCTGGATCGGAACTTAAAGCTATGTCCAGAGCATTGATAGACTTCCGCTGTATCAGTTTATTGTTTCCGTTGCATTATATTACATTTATCGTAATTTATCTTCCGTTGTATTATATCGATGTATTCTGATGTAAGATTATTATGATGTTTATAAAAGTCTTTTGTTATTTGTTCTAATGTGTTGTATTCCCAGAGTTAACGTATTCGGGTTTTGAACGGTCTTGGTCGATTTAGCGATCGATTAGGTTCAGGAAAAATTCGTATCGTTACACATGTGTCGATCCATGCCATAAGTGGGTCTACTCATGTGTCAACCCAAAGATTAGGTGGGTCGACCCATGTCATTCCTGACATGTTTACGTGCCTAGACAAAAACATACCGAACGGAGTAAATTTTTACAACGTGATTTGGTCGACGTGTTTTATTCTGGTTAGCCTATTTCAAATCCAAGGCTGATATGGCAACCACTAATTGGTCAAAGGACATGATTGGTTCAGATTTTAAACCTAAATCTAATGGCCTAGGATCTTTTAGTGCACCTATAATTAAATCTCTAACCCCTACCCCTTCATTCTTCACAACACATTTCTTCCCCGCTTAGGCTAGTCTCCTTCTTGAGAGACAAGGAAAACCTAAATTAAATTTTAGGGGATTGAGATCAGAAATAAAAATACTTTCTAGTTTATTTTCTTCTAGAGGTAGGTTCTATCGAGGCCACGAGGGAAGCTTTCGGGTGAGTGTTTATAATTATTCGGATTTTAGTATAGTTTAAGAAAATAGGCTTAATAATAATTGTAGTTGTTAATTTACAGTACTTACAGTTTTTGTCTAGTTTCTGTAAATTATAAATCTTTGTAATATTTTCAATAAGTTATTTTGTAGTTTTTCTATCTTTCTTTCTTACATGTTTTAATTAATTGATAATCAAAAAACCGTAAGATAATTCTCTTAGTCTTCTTTCCCCTTTCCACGTCCGATTTTACAGTTTATTATTGTTACGACTAAAAGATTCTTAATTTGCAACATTTGCATACGTACATGACTGATTAATCCTTTATATTGTGCGCATTGTACATGATTGATTTAGTCATAAATTTATATGTCAAATTTTATGCGACTGATTAATCCTTTTTAGTTTGCGTGGTTAGGAAATTTAATCCAGTTAGAATTATGAAAGAAAGAGGATTGGATACTTTGGGGCTAAATTGGTATAAAATGTTAAACTGTAATAAAAAGTGAATTTATATTGAAAATAGGCAAAACCTAGTAAGATTTGCAAATTAGATATGGCATAGGTTATGATAGAAAAATAGACCATAACATATTTGCATAAACATGATAGATTGTACAAACACAAAGAATCATAATAAATAAACATGGTTTATTTGCATATTTGAATATGAGAAGAAGTTGTAAATGGATAAATTGGCTTAACATAAAAATTAAACATAAATCGAAAATTAAGTTTATAAGCCTAAATTTATGATTATTATATTGGGACTTGTGATTAGGCGTTGATTATTTGTGATATCCTTTTGATTTGGCATTAATTATCCTATAGGGCCTTGTGATTAGGCGTCAATTATTCTATGGTAGCCTTGTGATTAAGCATTAATTATTCTATGGGGCTTGGTGATTAGGTGTTTATTATTATATGGTAACCTTGTGATTAGGCTTCGATTATTCTACGAGGCCTTGTGATTATGCGTTCGATGGTAAATAAACAAGCAAATAGGCTTAATATAATAATCGAACTAATGTTAAATTGTAAGCCTAATTTTGTGTTGACTCTATAGCTATGGTTTCTATGATAAATCTATGGGAGCCCAAATCAAGAGGGATTTGGCTCAAGTAGGATTTGTTTGTTGGGGATCTATACTAGTAGGCATCCCATTTATCATGTACAGTCTCACACAAGGAGGCGAGGACACGCACCATGCTAAACTAGGTAATAAGATGGTCCAAATCGAGGTGGATACGGGTGCGTTCCGATGAGTTAATGTGCGTGCATTGAACAGACCAAGGGAAATAAAGACTATGATGCCTATGTTAATGTTATATTTTATGTTAATGTTATATCTTATGTTAATGGGTTGGTCTTGATAAGCCCAAGGGCCGTAGTAGGCATAGGTTATCACTCTGTAGTTATTACAGTCGATCGATGGGTAGTATTACGAAAATTGTCTTGATTATATTATGTTCTAAAATTTTAGTAGTGCAAACAATCAAACGCTAGAAATGACAATCTACCTAGCTTGTAATCCTTGCGCATTTTTGTGTGTTCATATGCAAGTTGTGCGCTGACACTTACCCTATTTGACATTAAAACTAGTATTCTGTCTTTTTCTCTTTTACTTAGCAATCGTGCCAGTAATTATACGTCTCACCATACTTTATGTCTGACCCACTCTCCTTTCTTCTTTCTCCTTTCTCCCCTCGGGCTTTCAGGGTGGAAGTTCTTAGTGTGAATTGTTCAGCAGATTTCTCTTAGGAGCTTAACTTTGTAGTAGATGTATTCTCGTTGCTATTTTATCCTATTTTAAGGTTTGGTTGTATTGATGACTTATTGAGGGAGATTTCTACTTGTACTCTGATGAATGATATTTTATTCATGATACATAAGATATTTTTAGTTTGAGACAGTTGGTTATGAATAAATGTAATGTCGCTGTTTTGAATAATTTATTTTTGATCTGTTTAATTATTTATGTCTTGGAATCTTAGTCTCTGTGATGTATATCTATGTCTTCATACCTATAATGCTTCGCATTTCTTAACATAATCCTATTTTGTGGAATGTTAAGGGGTGTGAGGTGTTTTAAGAACTTCTTGCTCCCTAGTGGCACAAGACCAGTGTACCACATTTTGGATAGTACTAGATATTACACCACCACACCGAAGCACACATAAAGGGTTAATAAGGAACCCAAAATGGATGGTGATTAAATCTAACAGAAAGACCCTCTTTGCCCTGCTACTTTTTCGACTTAATTTTGGTCGGTCTAGTTTGATGAGGTTTGAGGCTACGTTCAGCCTGTACTAAGACATGTTCACTTTGAATGTTTATTGTCCTCATTGGCAACGTGCTGACCACATTCATCCATAAAAGTCGTTCTAGGTTTGAAAGAACCGAAGGCACTCTCTTACGGCATCCATTTTGGAATCACTCTCAAGATTTAATGATTATCCCTTGCACTTCTAAGCTCCATCTTAGAGTTCTTGCTCCTCAAGATGATTCAGATCATAACATTTGAGCTGTAACGAAGTGGTTTTTAGATAACATATCTGGTCTTGGTCTCTTCGAAATAAAATTTGATAATTCCCAGTAAACTCAACCACTGTTCTTTAGAAAAAAATGAATGATAATAGTAGATTTCGCTTCCTAATCATTTAGTGGAAGAATTTCCTTATCACTTCTCCTAGGAGAAAAAAACGAGGATTATACTCATGTGAATCATTATCGAGGATGACAATGAAGTTTAATTCGCTTTTTTTTCTAGATATTTCCAAAGTTAGTTTTTTTTAAGATTTGATAGTTCGTTATTCAACTATGAAATAAAAAACAACACATAAAGTATTCATATACTTATCCCTCAACATAAAAATATTTGCAAAACATTAAAACAGACTTTATTATTTCATAATTGTAACCATGATTAAATAACTTTGTTTAAATTAGGGATAAAAATAACCAAAACCGTAGATTCTTTTGTTACTACTATTATAAATCTTTTTTAATAAACCCCTTTTTTGGCAAAGCCGACTGGTTTTTATAGTGATCCGTAACATTCTTTTATTAATAAAAATAAATTACAAAGATAGCAGGTGATATACATAGCATATATCAACTAGTAACTTCCACATATGGAAGGGAGTACAAGACTCTTACATTACATCATACAATACATTGTTCATAACGTGGTTCATTTTACTTATCAATTTCTTTCATTTGTGGAGGACTGCTACTCAAATTCCAAATCCATCAAAGATTCTCCTTTATAAATCCATATTTTTTCATAGAACTTTTTAATAGATGTTAAACCATATGCAATTCTTTATAAGTTTCCAAAACAAAATATAAACTTCTTTCATAAATATCTAGATTATTTATAAATTCTTTCTGTAACTATCCAAATCATTTGATTTTATTTATTTATAAACATCTAAAATCATTTACAATGTCTCTTTGTAAAATAAGCAATGGTTCAGGACACCTCTAAACAAATAAGTTTTTGCTTACAACATTCTTCTTTTAAATTGTCTTAAACCCAAGTAATAAAATGATGATTTTAACAATCATTCAGGGCATTAAGTTACTTCAAAATGTCTTTAATTAAATCATTACATAATCATCCTTTAAATGTATTATTTAAAATGATAATAAATATGAGATTTTTTTCCCAAAAGAATAAGGTGTTGATTTTGAAATCACAAAGAGGCTTAAAGACCATAGTGGTTCTTATCTAATTGGGTTTAACTTAACCAATTTCACAATAATAGTGGACGTGGAACTATTCTTCTAAACTTTTGTAAATTCAATTACACAATGGGTTTTTGATTTACTTAATAGATGTATAACATGATTAACGACCATAATACAGCAGAATAGGGAAAACTCTTGTAACAACCCAGAAAATTGGAACCAATTTAAAATTTTTACTTTGGCAATTTCAATGAATTTTGAATCTTTAAAATGATTTATTTTAAATATTAACAACTAGAACTTTATTTTGAATAGAACTAGAACATATAAATTTATTTAAATCGAAGTTAGAATATAAATATTTATTTTAATTATAAAAGGAACTGGAAATGACGCGATAGTTTGAACATACGATTTCAAATTTCAAATGAATGTACAAGATTCAAAATAGACCGGATTTTAGTAAAACTAGAAGTATTTGAATCTTTTTGAAAATATCTTTCCAACGGATGTGAAAAATCCAGATTTCATAGCGGGAATAAAAAGTTATGTCTAATTGAAAATTCAGAATAGTCGCTATGGAATTTATAACCCTTGAAAATAAATATTTTTTAAACGACCTCCGTTTTCGACGAGACAAATTTTCTTGGATCCAGAATTTCAAATTATTGTTAGATTCCAATTTTCATAATATTTGGAATCAATATGTGAGCGTGGCGAATTTAAACGTATTTAGTCAATTCAGTTTGAATTTAATTGACTAGAATGTGACCGTTTTGCAAATGGTCTCCAAATTCGATGAAATTAGTTATGTTAGGACCGTATCATCAAAACATAGCTAGATTTATTTTTCGGGAATTTTTTGAGTCCATATATGGCCAAGGTAAATTAAAATGTACGTTTAAATTCAAATTATATTAATTTATATTTTAATTTTGATAAAAACATATCGAAATGATAGAATTGGCTTACGAAACATATCCCATTGTGTTCGGAATGGGGGTAATTAACTGGGGGCGACAATCGTTGGGTTTGATTTGGAGTTTGGATCGATAAACTAATAATTATTGAATTTATATAATATAAAAAAATATAAACCCTTGGTTAAAATATATATAAAGAAAATCAGTTTTGTTTTAAAAATAAAAAATAATGAAAATCAATTTTGTTTTAAAAACCATTGTTTTGAAAAATAGCTTTGATGTTTTAAAAATTAAAAATAGCTTTGATCTTTTAAAATTAAAAATAGCTTTGATGTTTTAAAATTAAAAATAGCATGATGTTTTTATAATAAAAATAGCTTTGTTGTTTTAAAATTAAAAATAAATTTGATGTTTTAAAATTAAAAATAGCATGATGTTTTTATAATAAAAATAGCTTTGATGTTTTAAAATTAAAAATAGCTTTGATGTTTTAAAATTAAAAATAGCTTTGATGTTTTAAAATTAAAAATAGCTCTGATGTTTTAAAATTAAAAATAGCATGATGTTTTTATAATAAAAATAGCTTTGATGTTTTAAAATTAAAAATAGCTTTGATGTTTTAAAATTAAAAATAGCATGATGTTTTTATAATAAATATAGCTTTGATGTTTTAAAATTAAAAATAGCATGATGTTTTTATAATAAATATAGCTTTGATGTTTTAAAATTAAAAATAGCATGATATTTTTATAATAAAAATAGGTTTGTTGTTTTAAAATTAAAAATAGCATGATGTTTTAAAATAAAAATAGCATGATGTTTTAAAATAAAAATAGCATGATGCTTTTATAATAAAAATAGCATGATGTTTTGAAATAAAAAATAACGGAATAAAATATGATTTATATATATATATATAATAGCATAATAAAATATGATTTTTATATGCATAATAGCATAATAAAAATACGATTTTTGTATATATAATAGCGGAATATTATAACAACCCGGAAAATCTATACCAATTTAAAAATCTTTAAATTGCCTATTTTGGTGGATTTTAATTATTTAAAATAAATATTTTAAATAATAACGACGAAAAGTAAGTTTGAATCGATGTTTGAAAATAAATATAATTAGTTTGATTAATAAACAAGGCCTGAAATGGCGCGACAGTTTCAAAAATTAAATTCAAACTTTGACTGACTGTACCGGGTGGAAAATAAAATGGATTTTAGTGAAACCAAAAATATTTAAATCTGTTAGCGAATATCCGTCTAACAAATCTGAAAAATCGAAGTTTCGTAGCGGGAAGCAAAAGTAATGGCCAAATGAATTTTCAGAAAAGACGCTATAGAGTTTATATAGCCCGTGAAAATGGCCATTTTGCAAACGACCTCGGTATTCGACGAAACCACTTTTGTTGGGTCCGGGATGCCAAATTATTGCTAGGTTTCAAATTTCATAATTTTTGAAGCTAGTATGTGAGCGTGGCAAAGGAAAATGTGTTTGGTCGATTTCAGTTAAATTGGATCGACCAGAAAAGGGCCCTTTTTCAAACGATCTCAGAATTCTACGAAACTAGTTTTGTTGGGACCGTATCATCAAAACATAGCTAGATTTATTTTTCTGGAATTTTTAGGATCAGTATGTGGCCCCGGCAAATTGAAACGTACATTCAAATTAAATATTGAATGTTTTATATTTTAATTTGAAGGAAAGCTGACTGAAAAAGTCGAGTGGGCCTTCGAAACATATCCCATTGTGTTCGGAATGGGGGTATTTGGCTAGGGACGACAGTCGTTGGGTTTGGAGTTAGTATGTGAAGAGGGGTATTTTTGGATTTTTAAAATATATAAATATAAAAAAAATCATTGGTCAACCATTTTTCTCTCTCCCCGTAAAACCCTCTGATCGACGACGGAAAGGGATTCAAAACTTCCCGGCCAATTTCCGACCAATCCACGCACCAAAATCACATGCCCCACTTGAGGTTTTTGTAGATCGTCTCATGAGCTTCACATCCATATAAAGTTTGAAATTTTTCGTGGAGTATTAAGCTCGAATCGAGCTCGGGAAGTTGGACACTTTCGACCGCCGCCGGGGCAAATTCCGACCACCGAGTGGGCCCACTCCACCGCGCGCAGGTGCGCCCTCCGCCCCCCTTCGATGATGCGTAGTCCGATCGTCCAACCCCTTCACGGATTTCACGAAAAACCAATACATAGTTTCGAACAAGTTCTGAAAGGTACGGCTGTTATAATATTAAACTATTTAATAGCACTTTAAAGCGCTACGGTTTATGATTTTACAATAAAAATCATATCTTTTTCGTTTGTTGACGAAATTCAGTGAAATAAGAGACAGTGGGCTCATGTGGACGCCTTCTACATTCTAGAAGAGACCGGATATTTTTCTGAGCCTTCTGTTATTTTTGGTGGAGTGGAACCCAATGTGAGATTTCTAAATTATAAACGATATGGAAATGACGATGTATAAATTATATACTCGAAGTATGAGTTATACAAGCGTTGTACACCTCATGTATATGCATTGTATAAGTTGTATGTTCGATGTATAAGTTATATATGCGTTGTAAAAATTATATATGTGTTGAAATTGAAGTTAAATATACTTATATAAATATATATACATACGCCCCTCGTCCATAAACCATGGACGATATTTATTGGTTGTGATTGGTGTGAAAATTGGTTGATAGCGAATGGTTGATTAGAATTGTTTGTGGTTGAAATTGATTGATTGTGGTTGAAAAATACCCGTTTATGGTTGAGAATTATTTGGTTGAAACCACATAGGATTAGTTTGTGGAAAAGGAAAATAATAAACATGCCACCTGCGTGCGAAATAGATGCATGAAATCCCCATTGTCAAAACCACATAGGAGCCGTACTAGGGACAGTCCCGGTTTTAACTACCCTGCCGTTATGCTGTCGAAATTTTCAATAATATTCATGTGTTAGAATTATTTTCATGTGTTGAAACGATATTTGTGTGTTGAATAGAAATTCATGTGTTGAACGACATTCATGTTTTGAAATAAATTGTTTGATAATAAAAATAATATTTTTATCATCTATATGAACTATATAAAATAGTTGTTTTTTGAAATAAATTGTTTTATAATAAAAATCATATTTTTATCGTCTATATGAACAATATAAAACAGTCGTGTTTTGAAAGAAATTGTTTTATAATAAAAATCCTATTTTTATCATCTATATGAACTATATAAAATAGTCGTGTTTTGAAAGAAATTGTTTTATAATAAAACTTATATTTTTATCATTTATATGAACAATATAAAATAGTCGTGTTTTGAAACAAATTGTTTTACAATAAAAATCACATTTTTATTATAAACATGAATTGTTAAAAATAGTGAAGTGTTGAAATAAATGTCTGTTGGATAAAAATATCATTTTTATCAAATGTATGAAAAGAATATGGTTTTGAAATCGAAGGATAGATTATATTTTTATATATATATATATAAATATAATCAAAATAAATCGAATAACAAAGCTGCAGTTCGTGTTTTGAAACCGTGATTTCAAACGATTAGTGCGGGAGATCCGACCATCGGATTTTCCCGAAACCGAAACCGTTGGGTTCGCTTTGGAAATATCTTTCCAACGACACCAACTGTGTGGAGATCCAGCGGTTGGATTGTCTGGAATTTTTAAATAAAATCTGAAGAAAAACAGCGCCAGAATCGATTATATATATATATATAGTTAAATTAAATCGAATAACGACGCTGTAGTTCGTAATTTGAAATCGAAACTTCAAACGAGTATACCGGGAGATCCGACCGTCGGATTTTCCTAAAACTGAAACCATTGGATTCGTTTTGAAAAGATCTTTCTAATGATATAAGATTTGTGAAGATCCAACGGTTAGATTTTCAGATATGTGTGAATCAAATCTGAAGAAAAACAGCGCCACGGCCGCGTTATGGCCTGAAGCGTCGTTTGAATAAATTGGCTATTTTTAAATAAATAAAAATAGAAATAAATCGTTATAAAATATTATAAACGATATGGAATGGAAATAAACTGAATTTACCCGGTTTATTAGATATTTGATGGTTGAATGTGTTTGACATGAAAATTATACTAAAGAATTTATCTTTGACAAAAATAATGGGAACCTTTCCCTAAGAATGTGAAATTTATAAACTAACTGAAGGTTAGCTAAGTTGAATGGTTTCCTGGGTTTTGATCTGATGTTGGTTTCGGCCTTCGGGGTTAATACTTGGGAAATCGTTCTCTTACTAATTTACAGTTAGTGACTGATGAATTGGAATGAGGCGTATGTTGTGTTTGTGTAGCACTTGTTTATTATAAACGCGAGTTTCTCAGAAAGACCGGGTTTATCCCATTCTGAATAACTGAATCGACGATAAGAAGTCGATGATGAAGATTGTGGTTGAAGACCGGAGATCTTCACCTCGGTTGGATGGTAACTGATGTCTTGATTGGGAGGCATCTCGAAATATAGATAATAAGTGGTGATCATCCAGACATACGTGGAGATCGATGGATATGCGGGGTATGTAGTGCCACCGGTTTCGTTCAGACCCAGAACGGACTCGTAAATGGACCGTGTATCTGACATTGGAATTCATTCTGTGTGATTGATAGCCATCAATTGCATGGTGTGAATTGCCTGTGTGGCATGCTACGATGCAGTGATCAAGGCTTCTGTTGAAAAGCAAAGTCTTGTGGTTGATGATCAAAGCACGGCCTGTGTGGCATAGCTTTGTGTATAACGTTCATTCGCGAGCCTCACACCCCGGTATGAACCAGAAACGGGAGAGGACCTCAGGGAGGACATGCGTTTCTTTCTAGCTAGAGGTGGTGTCAGTGCTTAAACTGGCTGACATTTATTATAATGACCCGAACTTCCCCGGTAAGGAAAGCCCGAATTGAGATGAGGACAAGACCAATCAGGACGCAAACAGAAGAATATTTCATTGCTATTACAACAATTCCATCAGAATGCAAGAATATACAGAGTATGAATAAATATCACATAGAAAATATCAGAGATTTAAACTACATAGCAGCGGAAAAATATTACAAAACACAACTAAAAATAATACACGGATACAGAGCTTTCCGAGCATCATTCCAGCGGTAAATCCGGATCCTATGGATATAAATCTGCAAAACCAAAACTACTAGCTGCCCGTGTGGAAAATAGGGGCACCCAGAGTTTAGGTTACAACAATAAACTCCAGGTTAGTCATGTGACTAGTGTGAGAACTAAAATAGTTATTAGTCTTTATTTTTAAAGTTAGGCAAATCAAGGGACCACGCCGTATAACACGGAATGGCTTTCCTCCCAAGAATACCAGTGCATAAAACAAACAGCGCAATGCTAAATAAAGAAAAATGAAGCTATTATAAGACCCAGTCCCATCACACAATGCAACGCAAGCCGGAGGATAGGGTTTTTACCTTATAATATCCAAAAATGCTTGGTACGTGAAATTTCATATTTTATTATTACTATAAGTGAAGAAAACAAATTCAAATCATAATGTATAAATCATAGACGGCATAAGTGACCCATACCACTATGTCGCCATACTAGGCTCTACAAATAAAACCGAAAGTCACGTATTGGAAATTGGATTCCATCATGAGTCGAGGCAAGGGGCAAGCTCCTCTCCGATTCGAGACACTCTAGCAAATGCCTCAGGACCACACACAACGATCCCTTGGAACCTCCAAGACCGGTCCTCTCTTACTTTTGAGGATTGGCAATTCCTGGACACACGTTTCCCGGTCCTATAGGACCTATATATATAATGGTCTGTACGTCGGCTCGCATAGTGCCAGTTATCGACCATATATTCGAGGTGCCTCGCATCCCAACAACCACACAGGTGAAAAGTATATAAATGTCAGCCAGTTTAAAGCACTGACACCACCACTAGCTAGAAAGAAACCTGCACTCCTTGGCTCCTTATCCTGTTTTTGACTCATACCGAGGTGTGAGACTCACGAATTCACGCTATACACCAAGCTATGTCACAAAGGCCGTGCTTTGATCATCAACCACAAGACTTTGCTTTTCAACAGAAGCCTTGATCATTTGCCACTTAGGCATGCCACACTGGCAATTCACTCCATGCGACTGATGTCTATCGATATACAACCTCTGAGCTCGTACGTCTCAGAGAAGGGCATTAAGAAAGAGAATAAATTCTCTGCCGCCAAACAGATGTATATTTAATAGAGATCAATCAACACAGAATAAAATCCTATGTCAGACAAACAGTCCATTTACAAGTTCGTTCTGGGTCTAAACGAAACCGGAGGCACTTTCCTCGCATATCCATCGATCTCCAAGTACGTCTGGATGATCACCATCTGATTCCCTCCTCTTGGGTGTATAACCCAATCAAGATGATCAATAATCATCCAAACGATGTGAAGACTTCCGGTCTTCAACCACCGTCTTCATCTTCGACTTATCGTCGAATCGTTTATTTAGAATGGGTATAAACCTGGCCTTTCCGAATAACCCGCGTATAACATAAACGAATGTTACACAAACACAACATACGCCTTATTCCAATTCAGAATATTCTTTAATTCAAATTTTCACATTCTTAGGGAAAGATTCCCATAAATTTTATCAAAGATAAATTCTTCTAAATTTATTCTTTAATCTTCCTTTGGATATCATTTCAAACCATATTATGGTTTTCCAAACTAGTCGGGATTAGCGAACCACACCGAAGTAATTATTTATTTTATTTCCCAGTCCCAACCTATTCATCCCATGGAGCAAAACTGGTAATACTCCATAACTAACACCACTGTGTTATCGGTAAATATTAATTACCATTTCACATTCAAATCTAATTAAAGATTTAACTATCGCTTTGGAGCAAAACTGGTGATACTCCATTCT
This sequence comes from Allium sativum, assembly GCA_030737875.1. Classification (NCBI taxonomy): domain Eukaryota; kingdom Viridiplantae; phylum Streptophyta; class Magnoliopsida; order Asparagales; family Amaryllidaceae; genus Allium; species Allium sativum. The sequence goes on along the minus strand of CM060909.1, from coordinate 721,339,105 downwards.
CAATCACCTTTCAGATTTGATAATTTAAATTATCAATTCACATTTCAATCTAATTAAAGATTCATTAAAACTCCGCTTAGTTTTAATCTTTACAAAAATCAATATCCTGTCTTTAACTGGGTTAAAGAACCAATGTCACCTAAAACACGATTCACGATAAACCCAAAATCACTTTCTATTGTTAATCGGGTTAAAGAACAGGTGTTATTCAAAACACCACTCACGATAAACCCAAAAACCAATTTAAATTCAATTCCAATTAATATTATTTAATTGGTACACTTCATTAAATCTAAATAGAAAGATTTAATCTTTTTCTCAACTGGGTTTAAGAACAGTGTCAATGAAGGCACCATTCACGACAAACCCAAATCATATTTGATATTAAATACAAGGCTCTGAATAGAAAAAATATCGGCTTATATTTAATATCAAATTCTACGACCAACAAGTATCGTATTGGAAATAACGATATAAATATATTCTTCAAATTTCCACAACCCTATCTGTATAATCACGAAATCCAACATCGAAATATTCCGAAGACAATTTCGATTCAAATCAATTTCCATTTTATATATTGGAAATTCTGGTTATTTTCAAAACCATTTCAAATTCAATTTATTTATTTCAAAAATAAATTGATTTTAATTCTAGTTCAAAACTAGTTCATTTCGATAAAAATCTATTTTTATCTCTTCAAATGTGAAATTTTTCATCCCAATTCTTTCCAAATCATTTCTTGTGATTTTGCACAAATTATTACTATTTTTAATCATTTTATCAAGGCCCGTACAGTCGATTTCCATCAACGGCCATCGAACTGCACTTACTGCGAGCTTTTACAAATTTGATTTGGACATAATTCCAAATCCAACCGTTAGATTTCAGATTTCTAATATTCATTGGAAATCTCTTTTCGATACGAACCCAACAGTTCCAGTTTCAGGAGAATCCGACGGTCAGATCTCCCGTAACGCCAATTCGAAGTCAATGGTCGAAATTCGCGAACTACCGCTGCGCGGCGCGTTCTATTCTGGCCATTATATATATATATATATACATATATATATATATATATATTATATTTCACCGACTTCCTTTTTAAAACATATTTTATAAATCGTTTTAAATTCGTTTTCGAAATGATTTCAACTTCATATTCAATTTCGAATCAAGATTGAATATCCCACGTCATCGATATACAAATGATAATATTTTCAAAACGTTATATTTTGAAATCACTTTATTTTCTATATTCATTATAAAAACGAACATAATCGATATAAATATCCTTCGCGTCAGAATGGCGCATCTCTAATCAACACGGCGTTATATATTTCAATAACTTCGTTATTCTGTTCAATAAATGAATATTTTCTTCAACACATGAATATATACTTTATTCAACATAAGAATACTTATTAATTCTCACTTACAATAAAAATATGTATTCTATTGTATAAAATATTTCGTTCAACACATGAATCATTTTAACACATGAATATTCTCAACACATGAGCATCGTCAACACATGACTATTTATTCTATTCAACACATGAATCTTTATTTTATAATATTTTTTATTTTCCCAATTGGAATGAGGCCCAATCAATTACCATATAATGGATTCCATACAACACATGTATATAATAGCAATGATAAATAATCAACCATCATCCAAAGTGCACCACACAACTGCATAAGCATTAAATATAAATAGTTAATGCTTACACAGTCTGTCAATCCAACGATCGACATATCACTAAACAATTGGGATTAGTGTACGTCAAATATCATCCCAACACCTGTGTGGGGGTTCAATCCACAAACACTGAATATTATTTGTGCAGTTGGGCGACGTGTAAAATTTATCGTCCCAATCAATATCCTTCTAATAGGTGTACATAAACAACCATCCAGTTTGTAAATGGTCTGTGGATCGTCTCATGAGCTTCACATCCATATAAAGTTTGAAATTTTTCGTGGAGTATTAAGCTCGAATCGAGCTCGGGAAGTTGGACACTTTCGACCGCCGTCGGGGTGAATTCCGACCACCGAGTGGGCCCACTCCACCGCGCGCAGGTGCGCCCTCTGCCCCCCTTCGACGATGCGTAGTCCGATCGTCTAACCCCTTCACGGATTTCGCGAAAAATCAATACCTAGTTTCGAACCAGTTCTGAAAGGAACGGCTGTTATAATATTAAACTATTTAATAGCACTTTAAAGCGCTACGGTTTATGATTTTACAATAAAAATCATATCTTTTTCATTTGTTGACGAAATTCAGTGAAACAAGAGACAGTGGACTCGTGTGGACGCCTTCTACATTCTAGAAGAGACCGGATATTTTTCTGAGCCTTCTGCTATTTTTGGTGGAGTGGAACCCAATGTGAGATTTCTAAATTATAAACGATATGGAAATGACGATGTATAAATTATATATTCGAAGTATGAGTTATATAAGCGTTGTACACCTCATGTATAAGCGTTGTATAAGTTGTATGTTCGATGTATAACTTATATATGCGTTGTAAAATTATATATGTGTTGAAATGAAAGTGAGATATACTTATATATATATATATATACATACACGCCCCTCGTCCACAAACCATGGACGATATTTATTGGTTATGATTGGTGTGAAAATTGGTTGATAGCGAACGGTTGATTATAATTGTTTGTGGTTGAAATTGATTGATTGTGGTTGAAAAATACCCGTTTGTAGTTGAAACCACATAGGATTAGTTTGTGGAAAAGGAAAATAATAAACATGCCGCCTGCGTGCGAAATAGATGCATGAAATCTCCATTGTCAAAAGCTGCGAGGCTTTAAGGTAGAGCGAGGAGCCGTACTAGGGACGGTCCCGGTTTTAACTACCCTGCCGTTATGCTGCCGAAATTTTCAATAATATTCATGTGTTAGAATTATTTTCATGTATTGAAACGATATTCATGTGTTGAATAGAAATTCATGTGTTGAATATAAATTCATGTGTTGAACGACATTCATATTTTGAAATAAATTGTTTTATAATAAAAATCATATTTTTATCATCATATGAACTATATAAAATAGTCGTGTTTTGAAATAAATTGTTTTATAATAAAAATCATATTTTTATCATCTATATAAACTATATAAAATAGTCGTATTTTGAAAGAAATTGTTTTATAATAAAAATCCTATTTTTATCATCTATATGAACTATATAAAATAGTCGTGTTTCGAAAGAAATTGTTTTATAATAAAAATCATATTTTTATCATTTATATGAACTATATAGCCAAATCTTACTATCGAAAGAAGACCACTTCGTATAGTCCACAAAGATACGAAGCAGCTTAGAAGGAAGATAGTAAATCTCGTCAAAGTTCAGTGGAGCAGAGATGACCGAGATTGCACTTGGGAAACTGAGGAGAGTATCCGTGCCTCAAATCCGGAATTGTTTGCATAAGGTACCCAAATTCATCTTAAATCATTCGTACATTTCTGTTTATTTCTTTATTTTCCCTTGTTCCGTTCTTTTCGAGGACGAAAAGATTTAAGTAGGGGAGAATGTAACGACCTGAGTTTTCAAATCGGAAAAAAAAAATTATTCGACGATCAATTCCAAGAAACAAACAAGTAAATAAAATAAAACTATAAAATTTAGTTATTAGAATGAATATATTCAAATTTATTGAATATAACACAAAATTTAATATTTGTATGCAAAGAATTTGAAAACAAATTTGTAATCAAAACGTTATAAGTTCTTTCCGTTAAATTCTGATAAATTTAAACTAAATAAATTTAAATGACCGTTCATTAAACTCGGTGCAATTAAAAATAAAAATAGATTTTTTATAAAATGTTCAAAGCACTGATAACTGTGTGTCATTGTGTTCGTCCCGACGTCCTGATTCCAATGGTATATTTATACTGATATTATGTTGTCCGTAAAGACAAATGGGAAGACAGTTATTTCCATACAGGTGACCATGTAAAGAAGTTCAACGTAAATAATCGGACTAAAATAAACCTACTGAGGCTTACATACAAACCAAAAGAAAAAGTAAATATCTCCACAAATCCAATAAGGACGGTATGGAGCTTTTATGAGGAGCAATGTACATGACACATTTTCCTTGTTCGGAGCATTAAATGAGGCATGCACGCATCTTTTGCTCTAACACCACAATAATTCACCTACCACCGTATACATATGGCTTCCAAACTCCATCTGCTCTCTCTCCTTTTTCATAGTGTCTCTCCATAAATTAATTTCTTCCTTCAGCAAAGTTTGCGCTTCGTATAAAAAAAACAAAGAAAGAAAAAAACACAATGAAAGAACACATGAAGCCGCCATCCCTCTCCTCTTGCTGAAGCCGCTCCATCCCTCTCTTGCTCTACGCCCTCTTCCTCTCCAACTTGCTGCCCACTCACCGCACCGAGTCCGACATCCCCAGCGAACGCTACCGAGCTCCGGCAACCTCGACAACAACCGCTAACTCGTCGCAGCAGCTCCATTCTTTTCACTGTGTCCATCTCGTCGTCATTTAGCTTTCGGAACCCGAATGTGAGTTGTTAATCACGTCTAAACTTCTCTAATGTGTTTTCTATATATTTATACACATATGAATGTTAGTGTGTGCATGCGGCTTGTACGCGTAAGAGAATATGTAGATGTATGTATAAATGGACATGCACGGAAATAAATGTGTGCATGGGTTCTTTTTAAATGTGTTTGCTATATATTCAAATGGAACCAAGCTCTCTCCATTTTCCTTTTCTTCTCTATGAACTCACGCATAAAACAAACAAGAATGGAAGGGAGCAACAGACAAGAAAAGAAACTTTTACTCACTTTTATTTTTTCCTCCTGTCAACATTTATGCATGAACACAAATGGAGGGATTCATGTTTTCTTAGCAACAAAACTTTATTTCACTACAACAAAAATACCCTATTACAACGTCTCTTTTACAACGGGCGTTGGCTGCCCTTTGTAATAGGCTGCTATTACAACGGTCCATTCCGGACTGTTGTAATAGATGCCCTATATAATGTCATTTTTACAACGAGCAACAACGGACCGTTGTAATAGAATGTTATTACAACGGTCCATTCAGGCCCGTTGTAACAGATGTCAATTTTACAACTGTTCTTTCATGCCCGTTGTAACAGATGCCAATTTCACAACGGTCCTTTCAGGCCTGTTGTAATAGGTACCAATTTTACAACATGCAAAAAATGCCCATTGTAATATGTTCTAATTTTACAACGAACAAAAAATACTTGTTGTAACAGATGCCAACTTTACGATGATCGTAAAATGTCCGTTGTAATATATGTTCATTCCAAAGTTTTAATATCCGATAATTAATAATTATAATGCTTCCTTAGAATTAATATCTATTATTTTTTAATATTTAATAATATTATATTAATCGTGTGCTACTAATTAGTAAATATAATATTACATATCTAATTACTAATCGTTAGTAATATAATATTATTTATTAATATTTCATAATTATTGATTAAGATTGGTATTTTATAACTAGTATTTAGTAAGTAATAAATATTAATTTTTTTAATATCTATATGTTTAGATAACTCACAGCCCCCTTCAATCACTAAAAGGAGCAGGTCTCAGCATGACACGAGGATTGTTGGCTCAACGGTCTCTTTTTGCATTTTTGGGTCTCGCTCCTCTTCGGTCCTCGCAGTTTATTTTCACACCGAATTCTTTTTTTCCCCTTCGAATCCAATGTCTTTCTCTCCCAAACCCTAACTACCCTATGTTTCCTCCAACTGGCGGCTCTAGAATTTGGCAGCTAACTCTCATGTTTTCTTGGCAGGTCCCTTGCTCCTTCCACCGTCATGTCTAATTATAGATGAGTTGCAGGGCTTTGAGGCTTTCTATCGTAGGCAGTTAAGGGGTGGACATCGCATCAAGGTAATCTCTTTTGCCATTTTTCTGCATCCTTCATTTTGTTCTTCTTCTACCAATAGCCCTGGCTTATATTTGTCCCCTCTATTTCCAATACTATTCCGCAACCTTACTTCAAAGAAATGCTAATTTACATTCTTCGATTTGATTCTTCAGCGCATGCTAATGATTTGATGACTGGCACTAATGAGGTATTTTCTTTCCGCAATCAATCAGTTGCTCCTGTGTAAGATGAAGTCCCAAATTTATAGTAAATGTTTTCTTTAATTTTACAACTTTGATGTCCATTTTGTTTTAATCTTGGCTGAGACATCGAACGGTTGCTCCAACTTTATGCAATCCTAGCTTTTACGTTAATTTTTTCTATAACTTTACCTGAAGATGGTACAGTTCAGGAATTAAAGAAATGGATTTCTTTGATTTTTGAAGACGAGGAAGCTATACTTCTAGATGTCCTTTCCTTTGAGGGTAAATTTTACTTCTCCCAGTTTCCGGTAATGACTAAATCTCTCTTACACTATTTTTCATTTTTTTCCTATTTGCGTCTTCTGTTTACCTAAGCATAGTATCACAAAATGAACCACTTTACTTTTATGGTCGCAGAATAGCATAAGGAAGTTTATGAGATAAGCTCAAGTGAGTCAAAACTGAAACTAGCGTGACCATGCGAAGGTTTTTAACAAAGTGTTTCACCTAACAAAATGTGCATTATTTATTAATATGGTTGACTAAAATACATCGTGTAGTTAACAGTATACATGTGTTGTGCCAACAACCATTTTTTTTTTTTTGGAATTTTCAGTGTGTTTTGATAAATTGTCTAATGAAAACAATTTGTACATGCAACATAAATAATGATATTTTCATTAAAATGTATCCTGCCATCAATATAGTTTCATTTCTGAACAAGTTCTAATCCAACAAATGTTATGCTTATATCCTTGAGGGTGAGTATTTATATTAATCCACGAGTTAAATAATACTGACAAAGATGAGTAAGTTTTCAAAAAGTTTATTCCTTTTAAAGCTAAATTTGCATAGATATTTGTGATGAATACATGTTTTGTCTTAATTATCTTGAAATTTAAATAAATATGCCCATAGTAGGTAAGATCGACTTAGTATCGGCTCTTTTAGGAACTTAAACCGGCTAAAATTGAAGTTTCTTCTGTTTCATAAGGATACGGGCTCACATATAGTTTAAAGAGTATAGCATTTCAGGGAGTCAGGCCGCCTACTACATTGGATATTCACTTGCTACACATTTGGGGAGAACAAGATCTATTTACTGCATGTTGGTTGAATTTGGTGAAGATTTTATAATCATATAACAATTTACAACAGTATGCAACGGTTATAGCTAGCTAAATTTATGTGATATCAGTCATTTAATTCACTAAAGCAAATGGAGGTTCTCATTATAACATTTTCAATGTCGTCCACTATGAAGGTTAATTTACTTTTTAGAAGCTAATTATATGTTACATTGATTGGGAAAATGGTTTTCAATTTTTAGCAACATTGTAGGTGGGATTAGAACATATTAGTTTTGCCTAGAAGTCTTTATCAAAATATTGAACTACTGTTTAACCACCACACCACTAACTGGATTTCCACTTTGATTTAATCATCTTCATTCAAATGAAAATAAAATATATAAATATTATCATTGTAAGGATAAAAAATTTCCTTACAATTTTTTTTTCCAAGCCAACTATTCATGTCGGTTTTTGAAATAAACTATGTTGATATCGTCACTGTCTTTTCTTGCAGATTCATACCATATGCTACCATAAAATCTTTCCATTAATGTGAAACTCCGCTGAACTACTGAAGTTTGTTAACTCCATCCTATGCCACATCTTGGAGATCTTCAAAAGAATCAATGGTAAATATTAATACTTCCATGTTCAAAAGTATAGCTATGTCAAAATGGTTTACTTGATTTTTAATTTGTCTATATCAATATTAGACAAAAAAATGTTTAGAATATCAAGACTGGATTTAAACTGAGTAAAAATCTGATGTGGGAGATATTATGTTAACATTTCAGTAGACTTTAAATGTAAGCTTCATTTCAATATATGTTGGGTAGTATTTTCTCCCGTTAGGGGTATTTATGCCTTACCTAAATGTATTAAACATATCTATATATGCCCATGTTTAATTAATGATTGTAGTGCCTTTACTTATGATCCTTTATGTTGTTATTAGCTTGCTAATTTGTGGTGCTCAAGTTATACTATTTTTGAATGTGCTTACATGTATTTAATAAAAAGGTCATTGGCACTAACATAAAAATACTGTATAAATAACAACAGTTTACATGCTTTGAAATATTAGATTATAATTAATGTAACATACGCAATTCATATCAAATATGGTACAAAACATTTGCACTAAGTAAATAAAATCCACAAAGAAGACATATGATAACATATAATCTATATTTCGAAATATAATTTTGGACATGGGTTTAGCAGGATCCATATAAGTATTTGTTAATCTCCTCAAAATTGGTAACCGAATTCATTAATTTTATCGAGCCAATGCTCCTTCAAGTTTGTATATTTTCATAATTTGTATATTTTCCTAATGAAAGGCCGAATGCGTAAAAGTAACAGTGAATGACGTGTTAAACACCTTCGGCCATTATTATGAAACTGCACTAAAGCCATAAGTTAGCTCCCTAATTATTTTGCAACATTGCAGTATTTTGAATGGAAATTCATAGTTTCAAAGGGTAAATAGTTAACTAAAAAGCTGTCTGTGTTTTCTTTGTAGCATGATATGTTTCATCTTAATCTTATGCATTAATTCGGAGTTATTATTTTAAGAGGAAATATTACTATAAATTGGCATGAGCAGGCTGCAAATTATTTAATTCTCGCTGGTCAATAAATTCTCTATTTTTTCTTGCGAAAGGAGAAGTATTATTAACAAGAATTGTATCATTTAAGATGTTCTATGTTCAGCTTTCATAATCACTGATATATTATTTTCTTGGCTAACAGAATTTATAAGAGTTAAGGAAACTGCAACAAATTGTCAACTACACGTTTTAAAGTTTGAATGTCAAATCAAATAATAATAATAATAATATACAACTAAAATATATGAGAAAGTCTACTTAAATAAAAAAAAGATACAGCGGAGCTTCACCACTATATTGACTGTGATTTCTACCTCTCATATAAGGATAAAATGATCTAATGGTTGAGATCCTATTCTTTTAATTTGTGTGTGTCTATATATATGTATATCTGTATATATATATATATGTGTGTGTGTGTGTGTGTGTGTAGCCATTTAGTCTACTGTACTTGATGTGTGAGTGGAATTGTTTGTTATTTCTCATAATTATGTCTCATAGCACGCGCTTTACTGGCTAAGACATCATAGACGTTAAAATTTTAGATTATTATACGTATATTTTATATTATATATTGCTTTACCATAACAGCGGTTGTCCTATAGTTCAGGATTGTCAAGTCTTAAGTTACCATAACAGCGGTTTTCCTGAAGTAAGTAGAAATGTTCGCATTATTTGGATTCACAAATTGTTTAATTTTGAAGTCTTGATCTATTTTCTTTATCATAATGTATGAATTATATTTATATTTTTTTGGATATTTTACAAATTTTAGCCTTCCCACTTTGTTGAAAAAGAATGAAAGAGACATACTGTTCCATTAAAGGCAATAAAATGAACAATCTCATGACTTCTTCATTCCTGAGCTACGTCGATCTCAAGAAACAGGACGACTTGGAAGCGGGCATCACACCCGTACAGTGTATGTTGGGCACTGCTGAATGAAAGAACAGATATGCATCATCATCTCATTCGCTGGTTATGTTAGGCATAGGTGTATCAAACCATCTATCATTGTACTGAAGCATAGCTTTAGGCCGACTTAAGTCTTGCTGAGCTTTGATATCATTTTCAGCATTAGAAGAAGTGCTAGTGATGTTCAACTGCATACGTTTCACCTCCTCCTGGGCATTTGGTGGTGTTTTTACAGTCATTGATGATGAAGTTTCAGCCAGAACCTCTGAGGTTGCTCTGCTTTGTGTTTTTACAGTTAATATATTACTTATAATATATTTGATTGTTGTCTGTTAAGAATTTAATGGAGTGCATGCTTTATTCTGGGAAACTTAATCAACAATTTTTTTTAATCTTGGCTTTCTTTTATTATTTGTTCATTGATGTAACATCTTTTGTTTTTGCTATAGGAAATCAGACATTTAAGGCGGTGATGGCAATCAATATTGGAATGCTTACTGAAATGGAAACTCCTGATGTGTATTTGGAAACTTTGCGTAAGGTGTGTATGTTGAATGTAGATTTCTTTTATTATTTGTTCATTGATGCAGCATTTTTGTTTGTGGTATTGGATTGACTTTTTTTCCAATTTTTTTAAATCTTGTTGGATTCACTTGCAAAGCCAGTTCACCTGCTTCACCTAACGCTCACATCATATTCGGTAGAGTGAATAAGTGAGGTGTTTTGGCCTACCAATCTTTTCCATGTGCTTGTAATACTCATGTTTAGATTTATGCATGTCCGGATAGTACACCTGCAACCCACTTGGCATATAACTACAGGGATGGAAACTGCATTTTATGGAACTGAGCATAATTTTATGGAACTGAAATGCTTTTATATAATCATCCCCCTAATTTTAATGCGCAGTTCATCCTGGATTAGGCCATAGCTATTTGTATCAGTAATGGTAGTTAGTTGATTTTACATTGCATCCTCTTTCCTCTGTTATGATATTGTATTCATCCTAATTTTTGTTTGTATTCATATATGAATTGAATTGATTTTATTTTATTCTTGATAGGTACGACTGGACAAAATCAAGAGCAAGAAGTCAAAGCTTTAAAATAGAGTGAAGCATCTTGTTTATTAGCTATTTGTGTATTTAACTAAGGTGAATTTGGGGAAGGTTAATTGAGGTATCAGGTATCTCATGTTTCTATTCCTCAGAACATTCACTTATACAAATTTTATTCCAAGTTTTTAATGTATGTTGCCCGGCTCAATGCACATTTTTTAACCTGTTTGTTCTTCTTCAACCAGTTCTTTTAATGCACATTTTGGATCAATCACCGAAGACGAAGACATTGAGCATGAGAGGGTGTGAGTGAGTGTAACTAAGTGTATGTAGTGAAATAATATTTGTACAAATGAGTATTTTCATATTTTGTATAGTAATTGTGTAATAGAAACAAATAAAACTATGTATTGTTCAAGAGTGTAATAAAATATTTATATTAAAATAAGAAATTTTGAGTTCAATATTTAATTTATGCAATATTTTTATATTACTACATTTCGGATTTTTTTTAAAACAAAACAGATTTTGTACAACGGGCAATGCCCGTTGTAATATAACGTATTACAACGGGTTTATAGCCGTTGTCATAGAGTTGTTGCACGTGACAGAGCACGTTATTACAACGGTCTTTTACAACAGTCACAGACCGTTGTAATTTAATGAGGACCTATTACGACGACGCATATTAGGACGGTCTTTTTCCCGTTGTGAAAAGCATATAACAACGGTTTTTGCCCGTTGTAAAAGCACTGTTTTGTTGTAGTGTTTCTTCTCTTCAGATGGCAAAAAGGAGGGACAAAACATTCCCTTTTTCTTTTCCCTTCCTCTTTCTTCTCTGCAAAAAAAAAAAAAAAAAAAAAAAAAAAAAAAATAGAAGTACATTATTTGTGTTACTACATGCATGAACGTAAATAGAGACATTTTTCACCCTCTTGCGGTAGCAAGTGCTGCCATGCGAATGGATGTTTCAGCGCATGAAAATGGGTATTAAAAAAAAAGGCATGAAAAGAAGTGGGAGAGGACACGCATGGAAGAGAGGAGACTCTTCTGCTCACGTTTCCCTGGACTTCATTATTCACTTCTCATTTTTCTTCATAGCAAACTCTCAACTTTCCTCTTTCTTCTTTCCACTCTTTGTGTCTCTTTTGCTGCATGTGTGCGAATAGGTATATACACATACTTGTGTGGTTTGAAGTGTGGTGCTCTGCATGTATATAAATATGTATATACGTGTAGTGTGTGTGTGTGTGTTCATAGATATGTGAATGTATTCAAACATGGGCATGCGTGAGCCAAAAAAAAAAAAAAAAAAACGCATGAAAAGAAAGTGCACATGTTGTGTGAGTGCATGCTTATGTGTGCGTTATGTATATATTAATGTATATGTATGCATGTGTGTTTAAATGTGATGTGTGTTTTGTGTATTAATATATGAAAGCATGAAACGTGATTTTAGCATTAAAAAAAAAGGGTGAAAATGTGAACACCCGTGATTTACGAGAAAAAAAAGAGAAGCAGCAAGGTGAATGCAAACTTTGCCTACTTCCATCTTTCCATACACCACACGCATGGATCCAAGAAATGAGAGGAGGGACATTCATTTTGACATTTTCTTCTTCCTTGTAGTGATTTCTCCCTCCCCTTTTTTTTAAAAACAAATGGCAAAGGTAAGTAACGTATGGTTTAGTAAAATGGTGCATGGTTTTAAAATGAACACATAGCTTAAATATATTACATTCACTATATTTTGAAAAAATAATAATTAGCTAGTTTAATAAAATAAAAAGACATCTTTTGCAGACCCAAAATATTTAGAAAGATATGTAAGATCGTAAAAGGAACACATTGAACTCAAATGACTCTGTTTCAAAAATGAACTGTATAAGTTTTTTCACAGTTTCAGCACAAACCGAACACCGAAACTGACAAATAAATATATTTCGGTAATCAGCGCGACGAGACAGACACAATGGTATATAATTTGCAGTGTCTGCATGCTCCGTTCAAAAACGCGTTACAGACCCCTTTAACGTAAAAATGCGGATGTGAAACGGAGGTCAAAACGTCCGATTTTGGCGAAACGAATTTCACCGTTGGATTACTGTCAACGAACAAAATATTTTTCATGTTTGTCCGAACTTGTTTTGAAGAGATTTTAAAATCACTAAAATTTGAACTGTTTTGCGCAGCTTTGCACTGAAAATTGCACGACCGACGACATTCAAATTTTTCGACGAAATTTTCACAGCTGTTATATTTCACTATACTTATTTCAAATTTCAAATTCATATTGTGAAAAAAAATAGAATTGTTTCAAATTTCGAAGATTAAACTTTGGTTTAAATTATATACATGAAAATTTTATTTAAATTGATGAATGAAAAATTAAGTGATTTAAATTTTATTTAAACTTATTGAAATAACCATTGTTGAACCTCTTATTGAAAAAAAATGTTAGCCTAAATATTTAAGGAAATAAATTTCAAAATTGTAAATTTTGGATACAAATTTAGTTGACAAAAACAATTTAGTTAAATGAAGTAAAATTATGAAATTTGAAATTGAACTTAAGTGAAATATTCAATATTTGAAAATTGTAAATTTTATAAAAGAAAAATACAACTTTAGTTTATTGATTTGGAACTTTGGAATTAGACACAAAGTTAAGTAAACGACAAAATATTGTTAATATTTCAAAGTGGAATATTTGATAGTTCAAGTTTGAATAAGGAAGTTGAAATACAATTATGGTTTGGTCTATTTGAAATTAATCAATGAAAAATAAAATTGAATGATGTTAGTTGTCAAAGAGACCGAAGCCAGTTATGGACACATTCTCTATTGATACTGGAACCACTTTGATAACTATGTTCGTGAAGTGATGATCCAGAATGAAGTGGTTGTTTTTGGTGTATGTTTGCTGGATTGAAGAAAGTGAACGATAATGGATGACCGACACTTGTGTCAATTTGAAATGACTAAAACAGGAGCCGTGCCGGAACATTGGGGCTAGCTACCTCTAGTAGACACAGTTCTTCGTATATTCTATCTTTTGTTATTTGATGATCACCCTTGATTTTGGAAGTGTTGTGTTGCGGTGGGCCGTTAGGGGTTACCACCAGTCCGGATCAGGCAAATTGGTAGCATCCTACCTTGGGCATTGCCTCATGTGCCTTATGCGCGACCACTACGAGTTTCTATTTAACATGTTCCTATAGGGGACTCACTGGCTACCGACGTTCTACTGGTTGTGTTACAGGACCTGTATAGACCACATTGTTTAAAAACGTGTTAAGGGGGATCAATGTAAAGCCTTAACGCTATTTTTAAATATTTTATATTACTGATAGACATTACATATAATAGCGTATTATACTATATATAAATAGTTTAACGGATCCTTAAGAGATGTTATTTGCATATAAAGGCGTAACATCTCTTGAGTTATTTGCATTTTAGTTCAGATCTAATCACATTAGAATGCTTAGACCTGACTCGAGTGTTTTGTGTTTTTCTCATTTCGCTCGGGTCAGACTGAGTATTGCAGTGTTCTCGAGGAGCACTTTATCTGGAGCCGAAGACCTAGTCGAAGACTTTATCCTATCCAGTATTAGTTCCTATTTCCATTTGGCTTGTATTTGCGAACTTTATGAGTCGCTATATTGTATAATTAAATTATAACTATTTAAGTAGCTTCATGAACTGCTTATGTATATTATTTCATTTCCGCTGCTAGATTCTGTGTTATTCTGTATATGTGATTCTATGTTCTGATTCTATTATACACCATAAATTGATTATCTGTGTAATGACCCGCATTGGCAGGGGTATTATGATTAATTTATTTAATTATATCAAATGGTGATATAGTGAATTTAATGGTCGTGGAATTAAATAATAGTGAATATTTAATTAAAATAATAATTAAATAATATATTTAATTCTGAAATAATCAGAATTGGCTGAAATGACGATATGGTGTGAACCGGATCATTTGTGATATTTCATTCAGCTTGGAAATTGAATTTGAATAACGAATATATTCAATCGTCAGCAGTTGAACGTATAGTTAATAATATAATTAAAATAGAGCTTGAAATGGCGCTGCAGTTCGCTATTTGGCGATTTGAACTTCAACTGAATGTACAGGATTCGTTTTAAGCCGGATTCTTGTGAAACAAGAAACGTGTGGAGCTGGTGGAGTATATCTTTCTAGTGGAAGAGAAAAATCGGGATTTCGTCGTGTAGATTTTGAGAAATGTCCAAATCAAATTTTAAAATAGTCGCTATAGAATCGTTATCGACCATAACGGTTTATTCGATATAACTAGAGATCGGGTTTGAATTTAGACAAGGTTCTTTTGGGAAATAGTGATAATTTAATTTTTAGAATTTTACTGTAATTTTTAGCTAATTTAATAAGCAATTTTTTATTTGAAGAATTTCGCACCCTGAAATCAACATTTTGAAGTTTTACAATATGAGTTAATCTACCGGTATTATTATATTTCTGGAGTCGGGACACCTCGCTCATCACGATGATGTTTTTATTTCTGTCCGTAGCGGTACGTAACTTTGTAAATTAATAAAATGAAGTCGTAACTTATTTATGGATCTAGTTTAACCACGTCTGGGAACAAATGAAAGGGAAAGAACCCGACCACGTCTTGACAAAAATAAATACCACGTCTTCTATGTGTTAGCCGCCAGTTCTCCTTGGTTTAGAAATGCAAAATGTGGAGAAAGCGTTTCACATAAAACTCAAACCAACTAAAACCCTAGATCTATAAATACATATGGTAGGACCTCGTCCATTCCTTTGTCTCGAAGCTTCAGAAAAAAGAAAAAAAGGGTTGAAAACAAAAACCGAATTCAGCTGGAAGATGGGTGCAAACACAGCTCCTCGTTCTTCCGAACAACAACGTTGGACTCAAGCAAATTGAAGAGGAGAGGGTTCGATGTCTGTTTAACCTACAGGAGCAGGACGTGGAACTTTGGGAAGGAAGCGCCATCTTGTGAAGTAAGGTGTGTGTTTAAATGACTAGGAGTGATGGCCGTGAGTGGAGTAAAGCTTGCGGAGATGGACGGGGAGCAACGGTGTAGCGGGTTGGGGGTCTGCGTATACATTTATGGTGGCGAGAGGAGTATACAGGGTGTTCTTTGTAAATGAGAAGACAAAGCTAGTCACGCATGGGTTCATGCGGCTGAAACAGTTAGGAATTGGAGACACGTGAAAATGAGTAGTAGAAGATGAGGGAGCAGGTTCATGTTGTAAAGAGGGATGAAACCAGTAGCAGCATATTTCGAAGCTGATGGAAGAATTGTATCACGTGAAGGAGGGGGACCATCGAATGGTACATGTAGTTGGGGTACAGAGGATCAAGTCTGAAAATGGCATGCCGTGATGATGAACGGTGGTGACTTCTGTCGCCATCTATAGTGGGGTTGAATGTTTTTTTTTGAAGAAAGAAGTAACGGTGGGCTGTGTTTTTGAAACAAGGTGGGTTCTGTTGTTTTGCCAAAAGCGTGAATACTGGAGGGAGTCTTCAGCTATGGAAATCTGAGGAGCACGGTTTTGATGGTAACGATGAAGACAAGTCTTGCGGGTCTGGGCTGCAAAAATAGTGAAGTGGGTCGGGGTTTTTAAAAGCGAAACTGGTCACGTTGGGATCGTATGGACGGGAGCAACACAATGAGACTGGCCGGGAGTAAATCCGAGCTCGTTACAATTTATGGTGAAATAAATTGTCCGACTGAATCAAATAACGCAAACCGTTATTTAACGATGATCGTCCAATGTGAGTAAATCTCACTAACTCTGAACAGTTATAATTTCATGTTGTATTTTTAGAACTGTTAGATATTGGCTGATTGACTGTATGTTGACTGTTTGATTGAACTGCTAGTCAGTTAGTTGAATTTCTATATTGATTCTGTTTAACAGAATATATCATATAGAACTGAAAGTGATGTTATCTATATTGTTTAACATCTGTGATGCAGGGAAACAGGTTGGAGGAATCCAACTGGATTCCTCAACATTTATTTTACTGTTTTTCATATATTGGGCTATATGATGTGTTATATAATCTATTTTGGATTATGGGTGTTGGAATGATATTGATCATTGGTATTCGATATTTTAAATATCATAAGAAACCCTGGGATGTAAAAAGAAGTATTTCAATGTATATTGAAATAAAGGAATTTTATAAAATCACAGGATTTTATAAAAGGAATTATTTATAAAACGAACACGGTTTTATAAAAGGGATATTTATTTATAAAATAAATAGAAATAGAAAAGGAATATTTATTTAGAAAATAAATAGAAGCTATAAATAGGATATATTGGTAACGGTAAATAGAAGTTATAAATAAGATATATTTGTAACGGTAAATAGAAGTTATAAATAGGAAATATTGGTAACGGTAAATAGAAGTTATAAATAGGAAATATTTGTAACGGTAAATAGAAGTTATAAATATGATATATTTGTAACGATAAGTAAACGTTATAAAAAGGAAATAGTTGTAACGGAAAACGTAGTTTATCAAAAGGAGCTAATCGATGTTAGTTAATCGATTAGTGTTAAAGTAAAAGGAGTTAATCGATGTTAGTTAATCGATTAGGGAATAAAGTTAAAAGTAGTTAATCGATGTTAGTTAATCGATTAGAGTTAAAGTAAAAGGAGTTAATCGATGTTAGTTAATCGATTAGAGTTAACGTAAAAGGAGTTAATCGATGTTAGTTAATCGATTAGGGAATAAAGTTAAAAGGAGTTAATCGATGTTAGTTAATCGATTAGAGAATAAAGAAAAGGAGTTAATCGATGTTAGTTAATCGATTAGAGTTAAAGAAAAGGAGTTAATCGATGTTAGTTAATCGATTAGAGAATAAAGAAAAGGAGTTAATTGATGTTAGTTTAATCGAAATGAGTTAATCGAATATAGTTATTCGAATAAGAAAGCAAATGAGTTAATCGAATATAGTTATTCGAATAAGAAAGCAAATGAGTTAATCGAATATAGTTATTCGAATAGAAAGTAAAATGAGTTAAATTGAATATAGTTATTCGAATAGAAATTAAATGAGTTAATCGAATATAGTTTATTCGAAGAAAGTAAAGGGAGTTATCGCATATAGTTATTCGAAAGGGGTTAAGTGAATAGGGTTAATCAAATAGAGATTTATTCGAAGGAGGGTTAACTAAGGAAGTTATAAAAAGGAATATAAAGTGAACTTTGCCAAATTTCAAAGTTAGAAATGTTGTTCAGTTAAGGTCTGAGAGGTAGTCCTACCCCAACTTGATTGGCTTCGTTTTAACTAAGGAATAGTTAATGTTCGGCAGTAAAAGGAAATGGTTTGAGTTGGCATCGCGATGGTTTGTTTAAACATCTGCCTAATTCCAATGAAGAAGCTTTGGAAATGTTTTCCAAATAAGAAACCAGAAATGTTTTCTAATAAAGAAAACAAGGAAATGGAAATGCTTTCCATTGTTAATAACGTATATTTTCCAAATTAGAAAATAGGTAACATTGAATATAGGGAAACAGGAGATAAGTAAATTTATGAAATAAAGAGATAAATGTTGAATGATGTTTGATCGATATAATTTCCATTTGGAAATATTATCGTTGTTTGCACACTTGTTTTTATTCGATAGTTAAATCACAGACTATCGAAGTTTTTGACCATTTTAACGTTGTTAATATGGAGAGACCGGTTGGATTAATATCCAAAGAACCACTCCGTATTGGCATAACCGTTGCGAATCATATTTGCCAAAGGAAATTGAAGAAGGAGTTATGCAAGGGCTATCCTGTTTACAGAATAGTGCCTTCGGTTCATCCTGTTCCTGGATGACTTGTATGGACGGATGTCTGACAGAGTATTCCCAGACGATCACGTATATTGATTTCTCCAACCATACCAAGAGTGGAAGCGGAGAAGGAAACTTCTTTTAGCTAACACATAATGTATTGTTGTAGACGTCAACCGGTGATTTGATGGATTTGACGATGTGACATTCAAAGTGAATCTGGTATGATGAAAGCGTAGCTTCTAGCCCCATCATCCGGTAAATGACAGAAATCGGGCAGGCAGCATGGCTAAGTCGGTCGCACCGAAGTAGGGTGTATAATCACCTGATCTAGAGTTTCATTTACTTCTAAAAATCTATTGTTGATGCTGTCCTATTCGGGAAACGGTTGCTGATCCCAACTGTTGGTGATATACATTCGATACACTCAAGCGAAATGAGTGGTCGGTCATGTGTGGCCGGGTTGCAAGATGTTCTTGTTGAACCCAGTGTATTCCTCTCTAGAGGTACACTAGCGAAAGGTGGTTCCATACCTTGTCATAGTTGGAAATCCATTACCCAATACGTGCTTGCGATTTTGACTGTATACTATATATGTAGAACGTGAGATGAAAGCGTTTCTACTAGATGATTATTATAGTTGTGGTTGATAGACATTATTATAATATCAAAAGGTTTTTGATATAAAGATATTTGGATTCTCATAAGGGAAAAACCCGTTCCGTTATGCGGCGTGGTCCTATGAGATATCGTTTACTTGTTCAATTGTTTTTAACTGTTTTACTCACACCAGTCCCATGACTGACCCGGAGTTTACTTTGTTGTTTTCCCTAAACTCTTGGGTGCCTAAATTTGTACGGGCAGTCAAGTAGTCGGGATTTACAGATACATTGAAGAGCTGGAGCAGGAGGCTTCAGGATCATATAGCTATAGTTATTTCCGCTGTGTTGTAAGTGCTATACTTTGATAATGATATGTATATGCAAGTACAGATTTGTATTTCAAAGTTATGTTATGAAATATATTTATTCGTTCCGCTGTGAGATTCGTGTTACTCTGATATGGTGTTCTTCTTCTTCTTCTATTCTAAGTTTCTATCTTATCTTTCCTCACCCTCTAATTTCTTTCACTAACTACCAGGATTTTTCGATGTTTTGGTTGTCGGCATCGTGCTTTTGTCGACAACCAAAGTCGCCGAAAATCCGGGTCGTTACAGTTGGTATCAGAGCTTAAGTTAAGAATTACTTGGCTCTGTGGCGTGACTCGGTAGAGATAGGGTTAGCAATACCCTAGACTGAGATTGAGTGTATATATACGAGTGAACGTATTTGTTATTGATATAAAAATTTGTTTTATATTGTGGAGATTCATTGGTTGAGTCGTTTATGAGTTCTGGTCGATCAGTTTGATCCACTGTATCGGTAGGAGTTACTAAACACTTGAATACGATGAACCATCATGGTATGTTTTGAAAGAGGGTAAACGAAATAGTTTACCCAACGTATATTTGGATATATATTGGATATATTGGTTGTTATTATAATCGAGTAAGATTATAAATTGAATGGTTATGAAGATAACCAATCAGAATTCATATAAGTGAAATACGTGAAATCAGATGAGTTAAATCTGAAATTTGAACCAGAATTGAAGTTAAGACTCTGGAGAATTGGATAAGTGTTTGTAAATGGATTGGGATTAAAAATAAGGAAAATTTAAGATCCTGGGAGATTTTAAATTGTTTTACAAGCAGTGTGAATTATATTTTGAAATGAATTTCAATGTGGAAATGTTTAGAAATGGTTTTATAGTATTGAACTCACTTCGGTCGCTGGAAAATAGATTCTGATGATGACAGCTGCATCATCAGTATTCATTTTCGAGTTGTAAGTGACGAATTACTACCAAGGATACTGTTTTGAAATTGTTTTGAGAAAGAAAAGTAGTGTTGAATTTCAAAATGGGATTTATAATATAGATTTGAAATATTAACTTGTTTTAAAAGAAATAAAACGAGAAGTTCCATTATAAACGAAGTTTATAAATAGTTCTTTTATAAACGAAGTTTATAAATGAAGCGAATAGAATTATCATTGGATAATTCAGAAATAAAAAATACAAGTGTGAAATTGAAAGGGAAATCTATTTTCCAAAGGTGGAAATATCGATTTCAAAAGGAATTGAAATCAAGGCTTATTTAAAGAATAAATAAAGAAAGTTTCAAAAGGGGATTTGAATAAAGGAAGTTCAAACATAGAGTTTGAATAAGAAAATTCAAAGGGGATTTGAATATAGAAATTCAAATGAGATTTGAATAAAGAAGATTTAAATCATGGAAAATTGAATATAGGAATTCAAAGGGAGTTTGAATATATGAAATTCAATGGAAGTGATATAGAATTTGAATATAGAAATTCAAATGGAATTCAAATATAGAATTTGAATATAGAAAATATAAAGGAATTCAAATATAGGATTTGAATATCGAAAGTGAAATGAAATTTGAATGTAGAGGATTCAAATAGAATTGGAAATGGAATTTGAATATAGGAAATTCAAATAAAATTTGAAATGGAATTCAATTAGTTGATAAACAAGTTAAACCTATATTTGAACATGTATATTCAAATAAAAAGGTGAAATGGGCAAACCAGTAATTTGGAAATCACTTAACGAAATAAGTTAAAACGATTGGATCAAGTTGAAATGAGTTAGAAATGTATGGATATACATGAGACAGGTTTGGAACAAGGTATAGAAGGTATATAAATAGAATGCTCGACGAAAGGTATGTATTAAATTTATATATGAGATTTTATGCGCCGTATCGGCTAGCCGCTTGGCTTTTCTTTTTCTTTTTGATTGGAGAAGGCCTGTGTGGCAGTTTGGGGATTTTCCCGATGCTCCTAGTACAAAGGAGGTTATGGCGAATTTTTCCGGGAATTTAAGGAGATAGAATATTTTTAAGATAATTTGATAGTTAGAAATTAACATATCGATATATATAGTAGTCGATAAGGAAACGAACTTAGAAATAGAATAGTATAATCAAAAAGGAAGTCTAGAATAAAATCTAGTGAGAATAGAAAGAGAAAGTATATATTTGTTTAAAAGTGAATCAGTAGTTGTATGGTATTGATTATTCGAGTAGGTAGTCATATCTGTTTTGACGTTATAAATGTTATTCAGTCAAGGTCTGAGAGGTAAGTATACCCCAACTTGATTGATTTCATTATTAACAAATAAATAGTAAGATTTCAGGCTCGAAGATCAATGTTGAATAAGAGTTAGATGAATATAGTATTTGGGTTGTCGTAACGATGTTTTACACAACATCCGTTTTAACCCAAATAAGTGTAAGCTTGGAAATAGATGTTAAATATTTCCTAAGTATAGAAAAAACGAGATTGGAAAAGAGATAAGTAATTGGAATATTTTCCAATTATAAATAGCATATATTTTCTAAAATTTAGAAAATAAAGGAAGGCGATATTCAGAAATGTTTTCCCAATAACATAAAAGGGCCAATATGGTTATTGAAAATATTTGGTTAACAAATATTGATAAAGAAATAGAGAAGTGATTTAACTAATGGAATATTAGTTAAGGCTCAGTGACATGTTCAAAAAGGAAAATTTTTATTTTTGGAAAGAGTAAACTGTTTAAAAACTCCGAGGGAAAGACTGTTCGAATTAAAAACAAATTTAACAGAAATTTGTGAAAGAAAATTTGAATTAAAGTAAAGCCAGTAAAGTGGTAACTGAGTTTTGAATTAGAATGATATCAAGGCAAATTTGATTGTGAGATTCAAATGTGAAGTGTAATGTGATAATCAAGTTAAGAGTGGGGATCAAGAACGAAACTTGAGTTGAAATGAAAATTTGGCTTGGTAAAAAGCGAATGGTTGTGTTGAGGATAAATTGATCAGAATTTGGTTTGATTAATATTAGTATATGCTGAGTTGATAGCATATGGAAGTGATGGGGGTTGAAATGCCCAACAAAAAGGTACAAGTTTATATTCCTATTGGATATAAGATTTATGAGCCGAATTGGCAAGCCGCTTGGCTGTTTGATTTTCTTTTGGGTTGGAAATGGCCCAGAGAGGCGAGTGGTGATTTGACGTATTGACCAATACAAAGGAGGTGCTGGCGAAATTTTTCTAAGAGTTAAGGTGTTAGAAAATTTTCAGGATTTTTGAAAATTTTCGTTGGTAAGAATTAATTAATAAATTTAATTGAAATTAAATTGGTTCAGTTGAAACTGAAGTTAAAAAGTGAACAAATATGTTCTAACCAGTCGATAGGGCCGTCCTCTACCTTCTAGCAATTTCGAGGACGAAATTATTTTAAGTGGGGAAGAATGTAATGACCCGCATTGGCAGGGGTATTATGATTAATTTATTTAATTATATCAAATGGTGATATAGTGAATTTAATGGTCGTGGAATTAAATAATAGTGAATATTTAATTAAAATAATAATTAAATAATATATTTAATTCTGAAATAATCAAAATTGGCTGAAATGACGATATGGTGTGAACCGGATCATTTGTGATATTTCATTCAGCTTGGAAATTGAATTTGAATAACGAATATATTCAATCGTCGGCAGTTGAACGTATAGTTAATAATATAATTAAAATAGAGCTTGAAATGGCGCTGCAGTTCGCTATTTGGCGATTTGAACTTCAACTGAATGTACAGGATTCGTTTTAAGCTGGATTCTTGTGAAAAAAGAAACGTGTGGAGCTGGTGGAGTATATCTTTCTAGTGAAAATTCGGGATTTCGTCGTGTAGATTTTGAGAAATGTCCAAATCAAATTTTAAAATAGTCGCTATAGAATCGTTATCGACCATAACGGTTTATTCGATATAACTAGAGATCAGGTTTGAATTTAGACAAGGTTCTTTTGGGAAATAGTGATAATTTAATTTTTAGAATTTTACTGTAATTTTTAACTAATTTAATAAGCAACTTTTAATTTGAAGAATTTCGCACCCTGAAATCAACATTTTGAAGTTTTACAATATGAGTTAATCTACCGGTATTATTATATTTCTGGAGTCGGGACACCTCGCTCATCACGATGATGTTTTTATTTCTGTCCGTAGCGGTACGTAACTTTGTAAATTAATAAAATGAAGTCGTAACTTATTTATGGATCTAGTTTAACCACGTCTGGGAATAAATGAAAGGGAAAGAACCCGACCACGTCTTGACAAAAATAAATACCACGTCTTCTATGTGTTAGCCGCCAGTTCTCCTTGGTTTAGAAATGCAAAACGTGGAGAAAGCTTTTCACATAAAACTCAAACCAACTAAAACCCTAGATCTATAAATACATACGGTAGGACCTCGTCCATTCCTTTGTCTTGAAGCTTCAGGAAAAAAAAGGTTGAAAACAAAAACCGAATTCAGCTGGAAGACGGGTGCAAACACAGCTCCTCGTTCTTCCGAACACCAACGTTGGACTCAAGCAAATTGAAGAGGAGAGGGTTCAATGTCTGTTTAACCTACAGGAGTAGGACGTGGAACTTTGGGAAGGAAGCGCCAGCTTGTGAAGTAAGGTGTGTGTTTAAATGACTGGGAGTGATGGCCGTGAGTGGAGTAAAGCTTACGGAGATGGACGGGGAGCAACGGTGTAGCGGGTTGGGGTCTGCGTATACATTTATGGTGGCGAGAGGAGTATACAGGGTGTTCTTTGTAAATGAGAAGACAAAGCTAGTCACGCATGGGTTCATGCGGCTGAAACAGTTAGGAATTGGAGACACGTGAAAATGAGTAGTAGAAGATGAGGGAGCAGGTTCATGTTGTAAAGAGGGATGAAACCAGTAGCAGCATATTTCGAAGCTGATGGAAGAATTGTATCACGTGAAGGAGGGGGACCATCGAATGGTACATGTAGTTGGGGTACAGAGGATCAAGTCTGAAAATGGCATGCCGTGATGATGAACGGTGGTGACTTCTGTCGCCATCTATAGTGGGGTTGAATGTTTTTTTTTTGAAGAAAGAAGTAACGGTGGGCTGTGTTTTTGAAACAAGGTGGGTTCTGTTGTTTTGCCAAAAGCGTGAATACTGGAGGGAGTCTTCAGCTATGGAAATCTGAGGAGCACGGTTTTGATGGTAACGATGAAGACAAGTCTTGCGGGTCTGGGCTGCAAAAATAGTGAAGTGGGTCGGGGTTTTTAAAAGCGAAACTGGTCACGTTGGGATCGTATGGACGGGAGCAACACAATGAGACTGACCGGGAGTAAATCCGAGCTCGTTACAATTTATGGCGAAATAAATTGTCCGACTGAATCAAATAATGCAAACCGTTATTTAACGATGATCGTCCAATGTGAGTAAATCTCACTAACTCTGAACAGTTATAATTTCATGTTGTATTTTTAGAACTGTTAGATATTGGCTGATTGACTGTATGTTGACTGTTTGATTGAACTGCTAGTCAGTTAGTTGAATTTCTATATTGATTCTGTTTAACAGAATATATCATATAGAACTGAAAGTGATGTTATCTATATTGTTTAACATCTGTGATGCAGGGAAACAGGTTGGAGGAATCCAACTGGATTCCTCAACATTTATTTTACTGTTTTTCATATATTGGGCTATATGATGTGTTATATAATCTATTTTGGATTATGGGTGTTGGAATGATATTGATCATTGGTATTCGATATTTTAAATATCATAAGAAACCCTGGGATGTAAAAAGAAGTATTTCAATGTATATTGAAATAAAGGAATTTTATAAAATCACAGGATTTTATAAAAGGAATTATTTATAAAACGAACACGGTTTTATAAAAGGGATATTTATTTAGAAAATAAATAGAAATAGAAAAGGAATATTTATTTAGAAAATAAATAGAAGTTATAAATAGGATATATTGGTAACGGTAAATAGAAGTTATAAATAGGATATATTTGTAACGGTAAATAGAAGTTATAAATAGGAAATATTGGTAACGGTAAATAGAAGTTATAAATAGGAAATATTTGTAACGGTAAATAGAAGTTATAAATATGATATATTTGTAACGATAAGTAAACGTTATAAAAACGAAATAGTTGTAACGGAAAACGTAGTTTATCAAAAGGAGCTAATCGATGTTAGTTAATCGATTAGTGTTAAAGTAAAAGGAGTTAATCGATGTTAGTTAATCGATTAGGGAATAAAGTTAAAAGTAGTTAATCGATGTTAGTTAATCGATTAGAGTTAAAGTAAAAGGAGTTAATCGATGTTAGTTAATCGATTAGAGTTAAAGTAAAAGGAGTTAATCGATGTTAGTTAATCGATTAGGGAAAAAAGTTAAAAGGAGTTAATCGATGTTAGTTAATCGATTAGAGAATAAAGAAAAGGAGTTAATCGATGTTAGTTAATCGATTAGAGTTAAAGAAAAGGAGTTAATCGATGTTAGTTAATCGATTAGAGAATAAAGAAAAGGAGTTAATTGATGTTAGTTTAATCGAAATGAGTTAATCGAATATAGTTATTCGAATAAGAAAGCAAATGAGTTAATCGAATATAGTTATTCGAATAAGAAAGCAAATGAGTTAATCGAATATAGTTATTCGAATAGAAAGTAAAATGAGTTAAATTGAATATAGTTATTCGAATAGAAATTAAATGAGTTAATCTAATATAGTTTATTCGAAGAAAGTAAAGGGAGTTATCGAATATAGTTATTCGAAAGGGGTTAAGTGAATAGGGTTAATCAAATAGAGATTTATTCGAAGGAGGGTTAACTAAGGAAGTTATAAAAAGGAATATAAAGTGAACTTTGCCAAATTTCAAAGTTAGAAATGTTGTTCAGTTAAGGTCTGAGAGGTAGTTCTACCCCAACTTGATTGGCTTCGTTTTAACTAAGGAATAGTTAATGTTCGGCAGTAAAAGGAAATGGTTTGAGTTGGCATCGCGATGGTTTGTTTAAACATCTGCCTAAGTCCAATGAAGAAGCTTTGGAAATGTTTTCCAAATAAGAAACCAGAAATGTTTTCTAATAAAGAAAACAAGGAAATGGAAATGCTTTCCATTGTTAATAACGTATATTTTCCAAATTAGAAAATAGGTAACATTGAATATAGGGAAACAGGAGATAAGTAAATTTATGAAATAAAAAGATAAATGTTGAATGATGTTTGATCGATATAATTTCCATTTGGAAATATTATCGTTGTTTGCACACTTGTTTTTATTCGATAGTTAAATCACAGACTATCGAAGTTTTTGACCATTTTAACGTTGTTAATATGGAGAGACCGGTTGGATTAATATCCAAAGAACCACTCTGTATTGGCATAACCGTTGCGAATCATATATGCCAAAGGAAATTGAAGACGGAGTTATGCAAGGGCTATCCTGTTTACAGAATAGTGCCTTCTGTTCATCCTGTTCCTGGATGACTTGTATGGACGGATGTCTGACATAGTATTCCCAGACGATCACGTATATTGATTTCTCCAACCGTACCAAGAGTGGAAGCGGAGAAGGAAACTTCTTTTAGCTAACACATAATGTATTGTTGTAGACGTCAACCGGTGATTTGATGGATTTGACGATGTGACATTCAAAGTGAATCTGGTATGATGAAAGCGTAGCTTCTAGCCCCATCATCCGGTAAATGACAGAAATCGGGCAGGCAGCATGGCTAAGTCGGTCGCACCGAAGTAGGGTGTATAATCACCTGATCTAGAGTTTCATTTACTTCTAAAAATCTATTGTTGATGCTATCCCATTCGGGAAACGGTTGCTGATCCCAACTGTTGGTGATATACATTCGATACACTCAAGCGAAATGAGTGGTCGGTCATGTGTGGCCGGGTTGCAAGATGTTCTTGTTGAACCCAGTGTATTCCTCTCTAGAGGTACACTAGCGAAAGGTGGTTCCATACCTTGTCATAGTTGGAAATCCATTACCCAATACGTGCTTGCGGTTTTGACTGTATACTATATATGTAGAACGTGAGATGAAAGCGTTTCTACTAGATGATTATTATAGTTGTGGTTGATAGACATTATTATAATATCAAAAGGTTTTTGATGTAAAGATATTTGGATTCTCATAAGGGAAAAACCCGTTCCGTTATGTGGCGTGGTCTTATGAGATATCGTTTACTTGTTCAACTGTTTTTAACTGTTTTACTCACACCAGTCCCATGACTGACCCGGAGTTTACTTTGTTGTTTTCCCTAAACTCTTGGGTGCCTAAATTTGTACGGGCAGTCAAGTAGTCGGGATTTACAGATACATTGAAGAGCTGGAGCAGGAGGCTTCAGGATCATATAGCTATAGTTATTTCCGCTGTGTTGTAAGTGCTATACTTTGATAATGATATGTATATGCAAGTACAGATTTGTATTTCAAAGTTATGTTATGAAATATATTTATTCGTTCCGCTGTGAGATTCGTGTTACTCTGATATGGTGTTCTTCTTCTTCTTCTTCTATTCTAAGTTTCTATCTTATCTTTCCTCACCCTCTAATTTCTTTCACTAACTACCAGGATTTTTCGATGTTTTGGTTGTCGGCATCGTGCTTATGTCGACAACCAAAGTCGCCGAAAATCCGGGTCGTTACAATCTGTCAGTTTTGAATCGTTCGAGTTGGACATGTGTGGTTTTATTGTCAACTTGGATTATTCAGAAAAGGCGGGATGTCACAATTCGATAGTTAAATCACAGACTATCGAAGTTTTTACCAATGTTGTCAATATGGAGAGACCGGTTGGATTATTATCCGTGAACCACTCTATACTGGCAGTAGCATTGCGAATCAGATTATATGAAGATAATCGAAGATAGAGTGAAGTGCAAAGGCTTTTTCTATAAATAGAAATTGTGCCTTAGGTTTCGTTCAATCCCAGAACGAACGTAAATGGACGAATGTCTGACAAAGTATTTCCAATGATCTAATGGGTTGGTCTGTATAAATATATATGGTTGCAACAGATTTATCCCTTAGCATAACATCCAGAATATTTGTGCAAATCAATTAGTGATTAACGGATCTGACAATGTGACATTCAAAGTGATGGTGCTATCAATGAATGATAAGTAATCGAAGCCTCAGGCCTCAACAACCCGGAAATGAAAAAAATCGGGCAGGCAGCATGGCTATGTGGGTCGCTCCCATTAGGGTGTATAATCACCTATCTAGAGATTCATTTAATTTCTTATTCTATTCGATGTTGTCCCAGTCGGGAAACGGTTGCTGATCCCAACCGTTGGTGATATACATTCGATACACTCAAGCGAAATGAGTGGTCGGTCATGTGTGGGCCGGGTTGCAAGATGTTCTTGTTGAACCCCAGTGTATCGCCTCTAGAGTACACTGATCGGAAGGTGGTTCCATACCTTGTCATGTTGGAAATCCAATCTCCAATAAGCGCCATGCGGTTTTTGATTTTATACTATATATGTGGAGCGTGAGATGCAAGCGTTCTGCTATTTGGTTATTTATTTGATGTAGACATTATCATAATATCACTGGATTTTCGTATCAAAGTGTTTTGGGTTATAGTAAGGTAAAAACCATCCGTGTTTATGTGTGGATCGGTCTTACTATTATCTTTTCTTTCGAGAGGATTTTGAAAGTTAAACAAGTGGTTGGAGTTTACTCACACCAGTCCCATGACTGACCCAGAGTTTATTTTGTTTGTTTTCCCTAAACTCTTGGGTGCCCAAATTTGTACGGGCAGTCAAGTAGTCAGGATTTTTCAGATTCACTTGGAAGAGCTGGAAGCAGGAGGCTTCACCTGTTAGCTATAGATTATCATATATTCCGTTGTGAACTATGTTTGTATCTGGAAACAAGTGTTTATATCTGTTCCAGGAATAACTGTTGTGCTCTGATGATGGTATGTATATAAAGTTACTGATTTGTATTTCAAAAGTTATGTTATATAATATATTTTATTTGTTCCGCTGTGAGTTTGTGATCTTCGTTTTCTTCTATTCTAATATTTCTTCCTTTCTAGTTCTCATCCTCTAACTTCTTTCTAATAATGATTCGTATTTCTGTGCAATTTGGGTTGGACATGTGGTGTTATTAGTCAACTCAGATAGTACGGATTTGCGGGCCATTACATCTTATGAGATATCGTTTAATTGTTTGAACTGTTTTACTCACACCAGTCCCATGACTGACCCGGAGTTTACTTGTTTGCTTCCCTAAACTCTTGGGTGCCTAAATTTGTACGGCAGTTAAGTAGTCAAGATTTACAGATATACTGGACGAGCTGGAGCAATAGACTTCAGGATCATATAGCTATAGTTTATTTCCGCTGTGTTGTAAGTGTTGTACTTTGATAATGATATGTATATTCAAGTACAGATTTGTATTTCAAAGTTATGTTATGAAATATATTTATTCGTTCCGCTGTGAGATTCGTGTTACTCTGATATTATGTTCTTCTTCTTCTTCTTCTTCTTCTATTCTAAGTTTCTATCTTATCTTTCCTCACCCTCTGTTTTTCTTTCTATTAATTTCCTGATTTTCAGTTTAATTTGGGGTTGGACTTGTGTTTTTGGTCAGCTCAAATTGGACCGGAATTTTGGGTCATTACAGTTGGTATCAGAGCTTAAGTTAAGTGAATTACCTTGGCTCTATGGCGTGACTCTGTAGAGATAGGGTTAGTAATACCCTAGATTGAGTTGAGTGTATATATACGAGTGAACATATTTGTTATTGATATAAAAATTTGATTGATATTGTGGAGATTCATTGCTTGAGTTGTTTATGAGTTCTGGTCGATCAGTTTGATCCACTGTATCGGTAGGAGTTACTAAACACTCGAATACGATGGGTCGACACGATATGTTTTGAAAAGAGGGTAAATTAAAATAAGTTACCCAAGGTATCTCTTGATATAGAGAAGATATATATATATATATATCAAAATTTTAATATATTGGATATATTGGTTGTTATTATAATCGAGGAAGATTATAATAGGAATGGTTATGTAAATAATCAATCAGAATTCATATAAGTGAAATACGTGAAATCAGATGAGTTGAATCTGAAATTTTAAGCTAGAAATTGAATTAAAATTCTGGAAAATTGGATAAGTGTTTGTAAATGGATTTGGATTAAAAATAGGGAAAATTTAAGATCCTAGGAGATTTTAAATTGTTTTACAAGTAGTGTGAATTATATTTTGAAATATTTCAAAGTGGAAATGTTTAGAAATGGTTTTATAGTATTGAATTCACTTCGATCACTGGAAAATAGATTCTGATGATGACAGCTGCATCAACAGTATTCATTTTCGAGTTGTAAGTGACGAATTACTACCAGAGATACTGTTTTGAATTTGTTTTGGGAAAGACAAGTTGTATTGAATTTCAAAATGGGATTTATAATATAGAATTTGAAATTTTAAATAGATTTGAAATATTAACTTGTTTTAAAAGAAATAAAACGAGAAGTTCCTTTATAAACGAAGTTTATAAATAGTTCTTTTATAAACGAAGTTTATAAATGAAATGAAAAGAATTATCATTGGATAATTCAGAAATAAAAATACAAATGTGAAATTGAAAGGGAAATCTATTTTCCAAAGGTAGAAATATCGATTTCAAAAGGAATTGAAATCAAGACTTGTAATAACCCGAAAATCCGGGCCAGTTTAAAATTTTTATTTTGGCCATTTTAGCGAATTTTGATTATTTAAAATGAATTATTTTAAATAATATCGACGTGAAATTTATTTGGAATATAATTAGAACGTATATATTATATACGTCGTCGTTAGAATATAAATATTTATAAATAATTATAAATGGAATTGAATATGGCGCGGTAGTTCGATAATTCGATTTCAAACTTCAATTGAATGCACCGGGTGCAAAACAATCCGGATTTTAGTGAAACCAGAAATCATAGGATCTATTTGATAATATCTTTCCAACGAATCCGAAGAATCGAGATTTCATTGCGGGAATCAAAAGATATGTCCAGTTGAAATTTCTGAATAGTCGCTATGGAATTCAGGCCCTTAAAAATAGCCATTTTGCAAACGAGCTCGGATTTCGACGAAACCACTTTTGTTGGGTCCGTGATGTTAAATTATTGCTAGATTCCAAATTTCATAATTTTCTGAATCAATATGTGAGCGTGGTAAAGGAAAACGCGTTTGACCGGTTTCAGTTGATTTTAATCGACTAGAAAATGGCCATTTTTCCAACGGTCTCAGAATTCGACGAAACTAGTTTTGTTAGGACCATATCGTCAATACGAAACTAGAAAATATTTTTCTGAAAATTTTCTAGTTAGTATGTGACCCCGGTAATTTGAAATGTACGTTTAAAATTCAATATAGTGATTTAAATGTAAATTCAAAGGAAACTGATTGTAACAATCGGATCGGCTTACGATACACATCCCATTGTGTTCGGAATGGGGGTAAAACGCTATGGACGACAGGCGGTGGGCCTCATTTCGAGGTCGTATGAAAAAAGTCAACTTTAGGTTGAATTAAATAATTAAATAATAAAAAAAAACTCTCCTCCTATACTTTGGCCCCCCCCGATTAATCAATCAGAAAACAGAAAAGAAGAAAAAAAAAATCCGATCGTTCGAATCGAACGCCGACTCCCCCCCAACGCCGTCGCCCGATCTCCAACCGCCACCAGGGCCTCTCCGCCCCTCTCCTTCTTCTTTCCCACCTCGAGCTGCTCCTCCTCCTGCCGCACCTCCTCGTCGTGCCCAAACCGAAGCCGCGCCGCCCCTGCTGACCGCCGCCACTCCAGAGCCACCAGCGCCGCTTCCCCTCCCCACCAGCGAAGTCCAGCGCCACCAAGCCGTCCAGCCAGCTGCCCGCGCCACCTTCAGCGACCCCGGGACCCCCTCCATCTTCGAACACTCTAAAATTGTGAGTTAACTGATTTTATCCTTTGATTTAAAATATTAGCAAGTTAAAAATGTAATTTTTAGCTAGTTTCTGATATGAAAGGATTTTTAGCAAGTTAAAAACGCGATTTTTGTTGGTAGAAAATACGGTTTTTGTTAGTATAAAGATAGGATTTTTATTCATTTTAAAAATTAACAAGATGTGATTTTTGAAATGAACAAGAGGTGTTTTCTAAAATAACAAGATTCGATTTTTAAACTAGAAAAGATTCGATTTTTAAACTAGAAAAGATTCGATTTTTAAACTAATAAAAATAGGATTTTTATATATTGAATAGCGAAATAAAAATTCGATTTTTATATATTGAATAGCGAAATAAAAATTCGATTTTTATATATTGAATAGCGAAATAAAAATTCGATTTTTATATATTGAATAGCGAAATAAAAATTCGATTTTTATATATTGAATAGCAAAGTAAAAATTCGATTTTTATATATTGAATAGCGAAATAAAAATTCGATTTTTATATATTGAATAGCAAAGTAAAAATGTGATTTTTGAAATGAACAAGAGGTGTTTTCTAAAATAACAAGATTCGATTTTTAAACTAGAAAAGATTCGATTTTTAAACTAATAAAAATAGGATTTTTATATATTGAATAGCGAAGTAAAAAATTCGATTTTTATATATTGAATAGCGAAATAAAAATTCGATTTTTATATATTGAATAGCAAAGTAAAAATGTGATTTTTATATAGGTAGTGGATAAGGGCAACGAAATAGACGAAAGAAAAGCACGGTGAAGATTTCCTACCCATGAAGAATTGCGTCATTCAGTTTAGCGAAAGGGTGAGAACCTCTCACTTTAAATTTCTTTTTCTAGTTATATATATATATATATACTAGGATGCAGACGGTGCTTAGTAGCACCCGACACCCGTCATCCACAGACCATGGATGGCTTGTTTGTTAAATTGTTTGGTTGTGTAGTTGGTTAGATTATTTGGTTTGAACTGAATTGTTAGGTGAAAAAAAATAATTGATTTGATTGATGTGTGAATGGCGTGGGCCTTCACTAGACCGGGGATAAGGCTAGGCCTCGTCCCGTTTCTAGTATCGTGCCGTTATGCCGCCGAAATTTTCTAAAATATGTTAGAAAAATAAAAATATCATTTTTATTGTGTAAATGAAATGAATAGAAATTCATGTGTTAAAATAAAATATATTATCATTAAAAATATAGTTTCAACGTGAAAGTGAATAAATAAATATTTATAAACAAATCGGCCGATTTGTTTATATACACTGATTTGACTGATATTGAATGGGTCGATAAATTTTACACCTCGCCCAACTGCACAACTAAAAATCTGTGTTTGATTGTTTGAAACCCCACACGGGTGTTGGGATGAAATATGAATTTCACTCATCCTGATTGATTAAATATGTCGATCGATTGATTGACAGGCTGTTATAAGCGTAAGATATCTATATTTGATGCTTATACAGTGTAGTGCACTTTGGTTGATGGTTGATTGTTTATTATTGCTATTATATACATGTGTTGTATGGAATCCATATAATTAACTTTATATGGTGATTGATTGGGCCTAATTCCAATCGGGAAAGTAATGAATATTATAAAAGAAAATTCATGTGTTGAATATAAAAATAGTGATGTGTTGACAGTACTCATGTGTTGAGATTAGTCGTGTGTTGAAATAAATATAGATTCATGTGTTGAATGGGATAAATATTCATTTGTTGGATAGAATAAAGAAGTTTTGAAAATATAAAGCCGTGTTGATTAGATTGACGCCATTTTGACGTAAACGATATTTATATTGAATTGAAAACGATTTCGAAATGAATTGAAAACGATTTCGAAATGAATTGAATTGAAAACGATTTCGAAATGAATTGAAAACGATTTCGAAATGAATTGAAAACGATTTCGAAATGAATTGAAAACGATTTCGAAATGAATTGAATTGAAAACGATTTCGAAATGAAATTAATTGAAAACGATTTCGAAATGAATTGAATTGAAAACGATTTCGAAATGAATTGAAAACGATTTCGAAATGAATTGAAAACGATTTCGAAATGAATTGAATTGAAAACGATTTCGAAATGAATTGAATTGAAAACGATTTCGAAATGAATTGAATTGAAAACGATTTCGAAATGAATTGAATTGAAAACGATTTCGAAATGAATTGAATTGAAAGCGAATTCGAAATGAATTCAAATTGAATTGAATAGAAATGAATTTTAAAACGAATTTATAAAGAAGAATTCAATTTTGATTTGAATTGAAATGGAAGTTGAAATTGTTTTGAAACGAATGTAGAACTATTTATAAAATTCGTTTTAAAAAGGAAATCGACGAAATATATATAATATATATATATATTATATATATATATATATAATGGCCTGAATAGAACGCGCCGCGCCGCGGCAGTTCGTGAATTTCGACCATTTATTTCAAACGGACATTGCGGGAGATCCGACCGTCGGATTCTCCTAAAACCGGAACCGTTGGGTTCGTATCGGAAAGAGCTTTCCAATGAATATTAGAAATTTGAAATCTAACGGTTGGATTTGGAGTTATGTCCAAATCAAATTCGAAAAAGGTCGCTGTAAGTGCAGTTCGATGGCCGTTGTTGGAAATCGACTGTACGGGCCTTGGTAAAATTATTGAAAATATCTATAATTTGTGTAAAATCATAATATATGGATTGGAAAGAGTTGAGCTGGAAAATTCCACATTTGAAAAGATAAAAATAGATTTTTATCGAAATAAACTAGTTTTGAACTAGAATTAAAATCAATTTATTTTTGAAATAAATAAATTGAATTTGAAAGTGATTTTAAAAATAATCAATACTCCCAATACGTGGATTGGACTGGAGTTGAATCGAAATTATCTTCGGGATATTTCGATGTTGGATTTCGTGACTATACAAATATCGTTATGGGGATTTGAAAGATATATTTTATATCGTTATTTCCAATACGATATATGTTGGTTTCAGAATTTGATATTGAATGTAAGCCGATATATTTTCTATTCAGAGCCTTGTATTTAATATCAAATGTGATTTGGGTTTATCGTGAATCGTGTTTTAGAAGACATTGGTTCTTTAACCCAGTTAAAGGCAAGATATCGATTTTTGAGAAGATTAAAACTAAGTGGAGTTTTAATGAATCTTTAATTATATTGAAAAATGAATTGATTATTTAAATTATCAAATCTGAAAGGTGATCGAGAATGGAGTACCACCAGTTTTGCTCCAAAGCGATAGTTAAATCTTTAATTAGATTTGAACGTGAAATGGTAATTAATTTTACCGATAACACAGTGGTGTTAGATGTGGAGTATTACCAGTTTTCTCCATGGGATATATAGGTTGGGATTGGGAAATAAAATAATAATTACTTCGGTGTGGTTCGCTAATCCCGACTAGTTTGGAAAACCATAGTATGGTTTGAAATGATATCCAAAGGAAGATTAAAGAATAAATTTAGAAGAATTTATCTTGGATAAAATTAATGGGAACCTTTCCCTAAAAATGTGATTTTGTGAATAAAAGAATATTCTGAATTGGAATGAGGCGTTTGATGTGTTTGTGTAACATTTGTTTATCATATACGTGGGTTATTTAGAAAGGCCGGGTTTACACCCATTCTGAATAACCGATTCGACGAGATGTCGAAGATGAAGACGGTGGTTGAAGACCGGAATTCGTCACATCGTTTGGATAATTACTGACGATCCTGATTGGGCTGTACACCCAAGAGGATGGAAATAGTTGGCGGTCGTCCAGACGTACTTGGAGATGGATGGATATGCGAGGAAAGTGCCTCTTGTTTCGTTCAGACCTAGAACGGACTTGTAAATGGATGGTGTGTCTGACATTGTATTCCTTTATATTGTATTTGTTGATCTCTGCTAAATATATATCTGTTTGGCGGCGGAGAATTTATTCTCTTGCTTAACGCCCTTCTCTGAGACATATGAGCTCAGAGGTTATATATTGGCAGAAATCAGTGGTACGATATGGATTGATAGTGTGGCATACTGAGATGTAGTGATCCAGACTTTTGTTGAAAAACAAAGTTTGGTGGTTGATGATCAAAGCGCAGCTGATATAGCATGGCTTTGTGTATAGCGTTGATCCGCGAGCCTCACAGCCCGGAATGGTGGTAAACTGATGGTTTGATCAGTATACATTTTTAGTGTAGTGGATTCGGTCGACCGATATTGAGCTTCGTGCTCGGAGGGATAGAGTAAGCGGTGTTTTCTCTTGCTGGGACGTAAGCCGCGGTGATACTTGAGTCCCAAAAGTGCGGATGTGCATAGCGGTGTTTTCTCTCGCTGAGACGTAAGCCGCGGTGATTTGTACTACGCGATCGATCTTTCAAATCAGGAGCCACCATGATGGAAATCCAATTTCCGATACGTGTGATTCGGTTTTAGTTGTATTACTAGTATGGCGACATAGTGGGATGGGGCACTCATGCCGTCTATGATTTATATTTATGATTGAAATTGTTTTTGACACTATACACTTATTATAGTATCAAATGATTTGTTTTAAACGTATCAAGCATGTTTGGCTGTTATAAGGTAAAACCCTATCCTCCGGCTTGCGTTGCATTGTGCGATGGGACCTGGGTCTTATAATAGCTTCATTTTTCGAAAAAGCATTGCGCTGTTTATTCTATGCACTAGTATTCTTGGGAGGAAACCCGTTCCGTGTTATACGGCGTGGTCCCTTGAATTACTCTCTTTTAAAGTAAAGTTTTAAATAACTGTTTTAGTTCTCACACCAGTCACATGACTGACCTGGAGTTTATTGTTTTAACCTAAACTCTGGGTGCCCTTATTTTCGACATGGGCAGCTAGTAGTTTTGGTTTTGCAGATTTATATTCACAGGATCCTGGTTTACAGCTGGAATGATATCCGGAAAGCTTTGTATCTGTATATCTCTTCTAGTTGTGTATTATATTATTTTCCGCTGCTATGTACTTAAATGTAATTTAAATCTCTGATATTTCTGTGTAATATTCTTTTATACTCTGTATATTCTTGTAATCTGATGCATTGTTGTAATAACAGTGAAATGTTCTTCTGTTTGTGTTCTGATTTGTCTTGTCCTCACAGTAATTCGTTCTTTCTCATCTCTTCGGAGACCGGGGGAGTTTCGGGTCGCTTCATTTGGTATCAGAGCTTTGGTTTACAAAGCTCAGAGAACAAGGCACCTTAGAACCAACCGAAAGAATTCATCAGAGATTGGATTAGTAATATCCAATCAGAATGACTCGTTAGAGATTGGATCAGTAGTATCCTAGAACGAGTCAAAAGAGTGTTATTTTTAAAAAATATAAACATTTAAACAAACTTTGTTTTGAAAGTTTAAACCATTTTATGCGTATTTGAATATTTGTTTTATATTGAATTTGGACAATCCAATATATAAAGACTTTGCATATACGCCTTGCAAACGTGTATTCGAAGTTTTAATATATTGAATAGATATAGAATCACACTCTAGTCGCCCAGAGATGATACTGATGATTGAGATCTCATCATCAGTGTTTATGTTCGAGTTTCGAAAGTGAGATATTTATATATTTCCAATCGACTGGTGTGAGAACCAAACTAGATAGGTTAATTGTTGTGATTTGGCATCAAAAACATGATTTTTAGTATATATATAATAAAAAAATATACCTTTGAAAGTTAACCAACACATTGATTGCTAGCTGTGATGATTGTTAATTCAACTAATAGAAATACTGGAATGATATATAAAGCATAAATCAAGATATTTGTTAATGAAAAGTAATGCAAACTCTCTTGATAAAATCCTCAAATATAATGTAGGAGATGGTTCTCTATGGCTTATCTTATGCTGACTTCACTATGACCCCGAAACAAACAAGGTGGGCCCAGCAGAAAGCAGAAAAAGAAAGGAAGTTGAACTTAGGAACATACGTGGGTGTTTATTGTCGTATATGCAGAGAAGAAGGGCATTATGCGGTTCGGTGCCCTGAGAGAAAGAAAACCAAGGAGAAAGAGATAAGAATGGACATAGTTTGTTTTAAGTGCAAGGAAACGGGACATTTTGTGGATAAGTGTCCAAACGTTAAGAAAAAATCCAGAAAATTAGGAAAAGAAAAGAAGTGTTTCCGATGCAAAGATATAGGGCATCTAGCCCGAAATTGCCCGTTAAAGAAGGGTGATAAGAAATCCAAAGGAAAGGAGATATCTACTTTGGAAATTATACAAGGAGGAGGCACGACTTCCTAGAAAGTTGGGTTTTAATGTAACGAACTAGCATTTTGGGATATATATATGTATGTATGTGTATGATGCTTGTATGAACTTAAATATGCTTTTGTTTTAAAATTATATCGATATTGTATAATATAGCTAGTGTAAGAGAAATGATTGAACTAAGGTGAATTTAGCACCGCATATTAGAGTGTTTTGGAATTTGATTGAAATTGCATGCATATACTTGTACTTACATTGAACAGGTCATAGCAAGGAGGCTAGAGCAGAGAATAAAATTTGTTTGCCCGACAAATAGGTACATGTTTACTACATAATTTACTGTTTTGTTTGGGTGATGATGATTTTATGAGCCTATTGGCTAGCCGCTTGGCTTTTTCTTTTTCTTTTTGAGATCTGAAGGACCGGGGAAGCTATTTGAAATTTCCCGATGCTCCCATTGCAGGGGAGGTTATGGCGAAATTTTTCGAAAATTTAGGGTGTTAGCCAAATTTTTGGAATTTTTGAAAAGTTCTTAGAAACTGAAAAGTTGAAGAACTTAAGCCGTAATCAAAACAATGGAAGTTGAGTTGAATTGTTAAACAACTTTCGACTTTGTTCCTTTTCGGGGACGAAAAGTTTTAAGTGGGGGAGATTGTAATAACCCGAACATCTGGGCCAGTTTAAAATTTTTATTTTGGCCATTTTAGCGAATTTTGATTATTTAAAATGAATTATTTTAAATAATATCGACGTGAAATTTATTTGGAATATAATTAGAACGTATATATTATATACGTCGTCGTTAGAATATAAATATTTATAAATAATTATAAATGGAATTGAATATGGCGCGGTAGTTCGATAATTCGATTTCAAACTTCAATTGAATGCACCGGGTGCAAAACAATCCGGATTTTAGTGAAACCAGAAATCATAGGATCTATTTGATAATATCTTTCCAACGAATCCGAAGAATCGAGATTTCATTGCGGGAATCAAAAGATATGTCCAGTTGAAATTTCTGAATAGTCGCTATGGAATTCAGGCCCTTAAAAATAGCCATTTTGCAAACGAGCTCGGATTTCGATGAAACCACTTTTGTTGGGTCCGTGATGTTAAATTATTGCTAGATTCCAAATTTCATAATTTTCTGAATCAATATGTGAGCGTGGTAAAGGAAAACGCGTTTGACCGGTTTTAGTTGATTTTAATCGACTGGAAAATGGCCATTTTTCCAACGGTCTCAGAATTCGACGAAACTAGTTTTGTTAGGACCGTATCGTCAATACGAAACTAGAAAATATTTTTCTGAAAATTTTCTAGTTAGTATGTGACCCCGGTAATTTGAAATGTACGTTTAAAATTCAATATAGTGATTTAAATGTAAATTCAAAGGAAACTGATTGTAACAATCGGATCGGCTTACGATACACATCCCATTGTGTTCGGAATGGGGGTAAAACGCTATGGACGACAGGCGGTGGGCCTCATTTCGAGTTCGTATGAAAAAAGTCAACTTTAGGTTGAATTAAATAATTAAATAAAAAAAAACTCTCCTCCTATACTTTGCCCCCCCGATTAATCAATCAGAAAACAGAAAAGAAGAAAAAAAAAAATCCGATCGTTCGAATCGAACGCCGACTCCCCCCCAATGCCGTCGCCCGATCTCCAACCGCCACCAGGGCCTCTCCGCCCCTCTCCTTCTTCTTTCCCACCTCGAGCTGCTCCTCCTCCTGCCGCACCTCCTCGTCGTGCCCAAACCGAAGCCGCGCCGCCCCTGCTGACCGCCGCCACTCCAGAGCCACCAGCGCCGCTTCCCCTCCCCACCAGCGAAGTCCAGCGCCACCAAGCCGTCCAGCCAGCTGCCCGCGCCACCTTTAGCGACCCCGGGACCCCCTCCATCTTCGAACACTCTAAAATTGTGAGTTAACTGATTTTATCCTTTGATTTAAAATATTAGCAAGTTAAAAATGTAATTTTTAGCTAGTTTCTGATATGAAAGGATTTTTAGCAAGTTAAAAATGCGATTTTTGTTGGTAGAAAATACGGTTTTTGTTAGTATAAAGATAGGATTTTTATTCATTTTAAAAATTAACAAGATGTGATTTTTGAAATGAACAAGAGGTGTTTTCTAAAATAACAAGATTCGATTTTTAAACTAGAAAAGATTCGATTTTTAAACTAGAAAAGATTCGATTTTTAAACTAATAAAAATAGGATTTTTATATATTGAATAGCGAAATAAAAATTCGATTTTTATATATTGAATAGCGAAATAAAAATTCGATTTTTATATATTGAATAGCGAAATAAAAATTCGATTTTTATATATTGAATAGCGAAATAAAAATTCGATTTTTATATATTGAATAGCAAAGTAAAAATTCGATTTTTATATATTGAATAGCGAAATAAAAATTCGATTTTTATATATTGAATAGCAAAGTAAAAATGTGATTTTTGAAATGAACAAGAGGTGTTTTCTAAAATAACAAGATTCAATTTTTAAACTAGAAAAGATTCGATTTTTAAACTAATAAAAATAGGATTTTTATATATTGAATAGCGAAGTAAAAAATTCGATTTATATATATTGAATAGCGAAATAAAAATTCGATTTTTATATATTGAATAGCAAAGTAAAAATGTGATTTTTATATAGGTAGTGGATAAGGGCAACGAAATAGACGAAAGAAAAGCACGGTGAAGATTTCCTACCCATGAAGAATTGCGTCATTCAGTTTAGCGAAAGGGTGAGAACCTCTCACTTTAAATTTCTTTTTCTAGTTATATATATATATATATATACTAGGATGCAGAGAGTGCTTAGTAGCACCCGACACCCGTCATCCACAGACCATGGATGGCTTGTTTGTTAAATTGTTTGGTTGTGTAGTTGGTTAGATTATTTGGTTTGAACTGAATTGTTAGGTGAAAAAAAAATTGATTTGATTGATGTGTGAATGGCGTGGGCCTTCACTAGACCGGGGATAAGGCTAGGCCTCGTCCCGTTTCTAGTATCGTGCCGTTATGCCGCCGAAATTTTCTAAAATATGTTAGAAAAATAAAAATATCATTTTTATTGTGTAAATGAAATGAATAGAAATTCATGTGTTAAAATAAAATATATTATCATTAAAAATATAGTTTCAACGTGAAAGTGAATAAATAAATATTTATAAACAAATCGGCCGATTTGTTTATATACACTGATTTGACTGATATTGAATGGGTCGATAAATTTTACACCTCGCCCAACTGCACAACTAAAAATCTGTGTTTGATTGTTTGAAACCCCACACGGGTGTTGGGATGAAATATGAATTTCACTCATCCTGATTGATTAAATATGTCGATCGATTGATTGACAGGCTGTTATAAGCGTAAGATATCTATATTTGATGCTTATACAGTGTAGTGCACTTTGGTTGATGGTTGATTGTTTATTATTGCTATTATATACATGTGTTGTATGGAATCCATATAATTAACGTTATATGGTGATTGATTGGGCCTCATTCCAATCGGGAAAGTAATGAATATTATAAAAGAAAATTCATGTGT
The DNA here is from genome assembly GCA_030737875.1 of Allium sativum. Taxonomy (NCBI): domain Eukaryota; kingdom Viridiplantae; phylum Streptophyta; class Magnoliopsida; order Asparagales; family Amaryllidaceae; genus Allium; species Allium sativum. The sequence goes on along the minus strand of CM060909.1, from coordinate 721,296,774 downwards.
TGAATATAAAAATAGTGATGTGTTGACAGTACTCATGTGTTGAGATTAGTCCAGTGTTGAAATAAATATAGATTCATGTGTTGAATGGGATAAATATTCATTTGTTGTATAGAATAAAGAAGTTTTGAAAATATAAAGCCGTGTTGATTAGTTTGACGCCATTTTGACGTAAACGATATTTATATTGAATTGAAAACGATTTCGAAATGAATTGAAAATGATTTCGAAATGAATTGAATTGAAAACGATTTCGAAATGAATTGAAAACGATTTCGAAATGAATTGAAAACGATTTCGAAATGAATTGAAAACAATTTCGAAATGAATTGAATTGAAAACGATTTCGAAATGAAATGAATTGAAAACGATTTCGAAATGAATTGAATTGAAAACGATTTCGAAATGAATTGAAAACGATTTCGAAATGAATTGAATTGAAAACGATTTCGAAATGAATTGAATTGAAAACGATTTCGAAATGAATTGAATTGAAAACGATTTCGAAATGAATTGAATTGAAAACGATTTCGAAATGAATTGAATTGAAAACGATTTCGAAATGAATTGAATTGAAAGCGAATTCGAAATGAATTCAAATTGAATTGAATAGAAATGAATTTTAAAACGAATTTATAAAGAAGAATTCAATTTTGATTTGAATTGAAATGGAAGTTGAAATTGTTTTGAAACGAATGTAGAACTATTTATAAAATTCGTTTTAAAAAGGAAATCGACGAAATATATATAATATATATATATATTATATATATAATGGCCTGAATAGAACGCGCCGCGCCGCGGTAGTTCGTGAATTTCGACCATTTATTTCAAACGGACATTGCGGGAGATCCGACCGTCGGATTCTCCTAAAACCGGAACCGTTGGGTTCGTATCGGAAAGAGCTTTCCAATGAATATTAGAAATTTGAAATCTAACGGTTGGATTTGGAGTTATGTCCAAATCAAATTCGAAAAAGGTCGCTGTAAGTGCAGTTCGATGGCCGTTGTTGGAAATCGACTGTACGGGCCTTGGTAAAATTATTGAAAATATCTATAATTTGTGTAAAATCATAATATATGGATTGGAAAGAGTTGAGCTGGAAAATTCCACATTTGAAAAGATAAAAATAGATTTTTATCGAAATAAACTAGTTTTGAACTAGAATTAAAATCAATTTATTTTTGAAATAAATAAATTGAATTTGAAAGTGATTTTAAAAATAATCAATACTCCCAATACGTGGATTGGACTGGAGTTGAATCGAAATTATCTTCGGGATATTTCGATGTTGGATTTCGTGACTATACAAATATCGTTATGGGGATTTGAAAGATATATTTTATATCGTTATTTCCAATACGATATATGTTGGTTTCAGAATTTGATATTGAATGTAAGCCGATATATTTTCTATTCAGAGCCTTGTATTTAATATCAAATGTGATTTGGGTTTATCGTGAATCGTGTTTTAGAAGACATTGGTTCTTTAACCCAGTTAAAGGCAAGATATCGATTTTTGAGAAGATTAAAACTAAGTGGAGTTTTAATGAATCTTTAATTATATTGAAAAATGAATTGATTATTTAAATTATCAAATCTGAAAGGTGATCGAGAATGGAGTACCACCAGTTTTGCTCCAAAGCGATAGTTAAATCTTTAATTAGATTTGAACGTGAAATGGTAATTAATTTTACCGATAACACAGTGGTGTTAGATGTGGAGTATTACCAGTTTTCTCCATGGGATATATAGGTTGGGATTGGGAAATAAAATAATAATTACTTCGGTGTGGTTCGCTAATCCCGACTAGTTTGGAAAACCATAGTATGGTTTGAAATGATATCCAAAGGAAGATTAAAGAATAAATTTAGAAGAATTTATCTTGGATAAAATTAATGGGAACCTTTCCCTAAAAATGTGATTTTGTGAATAAAAGAATATTCTGAATTGGAATGAGGCGTTTGATGTGTTTGTGTAACATTTGTTTATCATATACGTGGGTTATTTAGAAAGGCCGGGTTTACACCCATTCTGAATAACCGATTCGACGAGATGTCGAAGATGAAGACGGTGGTTGAAGACCGGAATTCGTCACATCGTTTGGATAATTACTGACGATCCTGATTGGGCTGTACACCCAAGAGGATGGAAATAGTTGGCGGTCGTCCAGACGTACTTGGAGATGGATGGATATGCGAGGAAAGTGCCTCTGGTTTCGTTCAGACCTAGAACGGACTTGTAAATGGATGGTGTGTCTGACATTGTATTCCTTTATATTGTATTTGTTGATCTCTGCTAAATATATATCTGTTTGGCGGCGGAGAATTTATTCTCTTGCTTAACGCCCTTCTCTGAGACATATGAGCTCAGAGGTTATATATTGGCAGAAATCAGTGGTACGATATGGATTGATAGTGTGGCATACTGAGATGCAGTGATCCAGACTTTTGTTGAAAAACAAAGTTTGGTGGTTGATGATCAAAGCGCAGCTGATATAGCATGGCTTTGTGTATAGCGTTGATCCGCGAGCCTCACAGCCCGGAATGGTGGTAAACTGATGGTTTGATCAGTATACATTTTTAGTGTAGTGGATTCGGTCGACCGATATTGAGCTTCATGCTCGGAGGGATAGAGTAAGCGGTGTTTTCTCTTGCTGGGACGTAAGCCGCGGTGATACTTGAGTCCCAAAAGTGCGGATGTGCATAGCGGTGTTTTCTCTCGTTGAGACGTAAGCCGCGGTGATTTGTACTACGCGATCGATCTTTCGAATCAGGAGCCACCATGATGGAAATCCAATTTCCGATACGTGTGATTCGGTTTTAGTTGTATTACTAGTATGGCGACATAGTGGGATGGGGCACTCATGCCGTCTATGATTTATATTTATGATTGAAATTGTTTTTGACACTATACACTTATTATAGTATCAAATGATTTGTTTTAAACGTATCAAGCATGTTTGGCTGTTATAAGGTAAAACCCTATCCTTTGGCTTGCTTTGCATTGTGTGATGGGACCTGGGTCTTATAATAGCTTCATTTTTCGAAAAAGCATTGCGCTGTTTATTCTATGCACTAGTATTCTTGGGAGGAAATCCGTTCCGTGTTATACGGCGTGGTCCCTTGAATTACTCTCTTTTAAAGTAAAGTTTTAAATAACTGTTTTAGTTCTCACACCAGTCACATGACTGACCTGGAGTTTATTGTTTTAACCTAAACTCTGGGTGCCCTTATTTTCGACACAGGCAGCTAGTAGTTTTGGTTTTGCAGATTTATATTCACAGGATCCTGGTTTACAGCTGGAATGATATCCGGAAAGCTTTGTATCCGTATATCTCTTCTAGTTGTGTATTATATTATTTTCCGCTGCTATGTACTTAAATGTAATTTAAATCTCTGATATTTCTGTGTAATATTCTTTTATACTCTGTATATTCTTGTAATCTGATGCATTGTTGTAATAACAGTGAAATGTTCTTCTGTTTGTGTTTTGATTTGTCTTGTCCTCACAGTAATTCGTTCTTTCTCATCTCTTCGGAGACCGGGGGAGTTTCGGGTCGCTTCAAGACTTATTTGAAGAATGAATAAAGAAAGTTTGAAAAGGAATTTGAATAAAGGAAGTTCAAACATAGAATTTAAATAAGAAAATTCTAAGGGGATTCGTATATAGAAATTCAAAGGGAGTTTGAATATATGAAATTCAATGGAATCGAAATAGAGTTTGAATATAGCAATTCAAATAAAGTTTGAATATAGAAATTCAGATGGAATTCAAATATAGAATTAGAATATAGAAAATATAAATGAATTCAAATATAGGATTTGAATATCGAAGGTGAAATGGAATATGAATATAGAATTCAAATGGAATTCAAATATAGGATTTGAATGTATGGAATTTGAATATAGAATTCAAATGGGATTTATAATATAGAAATTGAATAGAATTAACTAATTCGAAGAGGAATTAGTTAATCGAGTTTTGATTTTAAGTTGAACTTTGAAAGGTGAATTGGATTTGTAAATGGATATTCGAAATCGAATATAGAACTTAAATTTGAAATTTGAATTCAAATTAGTTAATAAGCAAGTTAAAATATATTCGAACATGTCATGTTCAAATATAAAAGTGAAATAGACTAAAGAGTTAATTAACAAATTAATTAACGAATTGAGTTAAAACGATCAGGTATATTTAAAATAGATTGGGCAGGTATAAATATACATGAGATAGGTGTGGATAAGGTATGAAGGTATATAAATAGAATGCTCGACGAAAAGGTATGTGTTTAATTCATATATGAGATTTTATGCGCCGTATCGGCTAGCCGCTTGGCTTTTTTCTTTTTCTTTTGGATTGGTGAGGGCCATGGGAGGCTATTTGAAATATCCCAATGCTCCTAGTACAAAGGAGGTTATGGCGAATTTTTCCAGGAATTTAAGGAGTTAGAATATTTTTAAGATAATTTGATAGTTAGAAATCAACGTATCGATATATATATAGAAGTCGATAAGGAAACGAACTTAGAAATAGAATAGTATAATCAAAAAGGAAGATTAAGAATAAAATCTAGTAAGAATAGAAAAAGGAAGCGTATACGTGTTTAAAAGTGAATAAGTAGTTGTATGGTATTGATTATTCGAGTAAGTAGTCATATCTGTTTTGATGTGATAAATATTATTCAGTCAAGGTCTGAGAGGTAGTTATACCCCAACTTGATTGATTTCATTATTAACTAATAAATAGTAAGATTTCAGGCTCGAAGATCAATGTTGAATAAGAGTTAGTTGAATATAGTATTTGGGTTGTCGTAACGATGTTTTACACAACATCCATTTAAACCCAAATAAGTGTAAGCTTGGAAATATAATAAAGAATATTTCCTAAGTATAGAAACAAATGAGATCGGAAAAGAGGTAAGTAATTGGAATATTTTCCAATTATAAATAGCATATATTTTCTAAAGTTTAGAAAATAAAGGAAGGCGATATTCGGAAATGTTTTCCAAATAACATTAAAGGCCAATATGGTTATTGAAAATATTTGGTTAACAAATATTGATAAAGAAATAGAGAAGTGATTTAACTAATGGAATATTAATTAAGGGCTCAGTGATATGTTCAAAAGGAAAATTTGATTTTTGAAAGGAGTAAACTGTTTTAAAAAAAACTTCCAGGGAAAGACTGTTTGAATTAAAAACAAATTTAACAGAAATTTGTGAAAGAAAAATTGAATTAAAGTAAAGCCAATAAAGTGGTAACTGAGATTGAATTAGAATGATATCAAGATAAATTGGATTGTGAGATTCAAATTTGAAGTGTAATGTGATAATCAAGTTAAGAGTTGGGAATCGAGAAGAAACTCGAGTTGAAATGATATTTGGCTCGGATATAAGCGAATGGTTGTGTTGTGGATAAAAGCAGATTGGAATTTGATTGGGATGACCCTTGTATCTGCTGAATTGATAACAAGTGGAAAGGATATAATGATATGCCGACAAAAGGTACAAGTTTATATTTCTATTGGATACATGATTTATTAGCCGAATTGGCAAGCCGCTTGGCTATTTGATTTTTCTTATGGGATGGAGATGGCCCAGAGAGGCAAGTTGGAGTTTGAGCTATTGACCAGTACAAAGGAGGTGCTGGCGAAATTTTTCAAAAAGTTAAGGTGTTAGAAAATTTTCAGGATTTTTGAAAATTTTCGTTGATAAGAATCAAATTAATTTTTAATTGAAATTAAATTGGTTCAGTTGAAACTGAAGTTAAGAAGTGAACAAATATGTTCTAACCAGTCGATAGGGTCGTTCTCTACCTTTTAGCAATTTCGAGGACGAAATTATTTTAAGTGGGGAAGATTGTAATGACCCGCATTGGCAGAGGTATTATAATTAATTTATTTAATTATATAAATGGTGATTAAAAGGATTAAATGGTCGTGGAATTAAATAATGATGAATATTTAATTAAAATAATAATTAAAATAATATATTTAATTTTGAAATAATCAGAATTGGCGGAAATGACGATATGGTGTGAACCGGATCATCTATGATATTTAATTCAGCTTGGAATTGAATTTGAATAACGAATATATTCAATCATCGACAGTTGAACGTATAGTTTATAATATAATTATAAACGAGCTTGAAATGGCGCTGCAGTTCGTAATTTGGCGATTTGAACTTCAACTGAATGTACAGGATTCGTTTTAAGCCGGATTTCTGTGAAACAAGAAACGTGTGGAGCTGGTGAAGTATATCTTTCTAGTGGAAGAGAAAAATCAGGATTTCGTCGTGTAGATTTTGATTCACGTCCAAATCAAATTTTAGAAAAGCCGATGTGGAATTCCTTTATAATTTATAAAGGAATTATTTATATTTTAAAAAGGAATTGCAATATAAATCGAATATCGGGTTGACCCAGTTTTGAAATATCAAGTTATAAATCCCAGTAGAGCTGTATGGTATTCCACTGTGAATATATACGATAATATAAATTTATTCATATTTAATTTAATTATATTTAAATATATTTATATATTTAAATGGGTCATTTAGAGCTTTAAAAATAGCCAGTTTTGCAAACGACCTCAGAATTCGATGAAACTAATTTTGTTGGATCCGCAATATTAAATTATTGCTAGTTTTCAGTTTCCGTGATTTTTGAAGTCAGTATGTGGCCGTACGGATTTTTAAAGTGAAAAACAATCAGTATTTCAACAGTTAAAAATACGCTGTATGAGCATACAGAGTCGGAATTCGACGAAACCAGTTTCATTGGGACCGTAATGTCGAACTCTAGCTGCATGTCAATTTTCATGATTTTTAGGTATCGTGTGTATTCGTAGGGATTTTTAGAATGCAAGAACGAATATAAAATAATAAAAATAATATACTCAAAATATCTAATAAAATATCTAAGATATTTAAAACCCCTATATATACCCCCCTTACAAATTCCTTAAGACCTAACACTGTAAACCAAAAAGAAACTGTGCCGCAGTTATATTTTTTCTCTTTCACTAAGCTATTTGATCTTCAAATAATTCAAAGTATTCATATAAAATTCTGTAATTCACAATACTTCTATATTTAACATCCTGAGATGATAAACTTCAATCCGATATGAAGTTTGAGGCATTCGACGACAGAGCTGTTCGCTGTCTGTTATCACCGTGCGAACTAGGGCTCAGGATTTCGGGATTTAAGGGCTTCGATTGAGGCGGTTGTAGTTGTATTGGGATCGAGGAGGAAAAGGGGAAGTCGCGCACAAAGTTTGGGGAGGATTGAGGCGGTTGTAGTTGTATTGATCATTGTTATTCAATATTTTTAATATAAGAAAAGACCCTGGGATGTAAAAAGAATTATTTCAATGTATATTGAAATAAAGGGATTTTATAAAATCAATAGATTTTATAAAAAAGAAATATTTCGAAAGTAAATAAAAGGAAAATGTTTATAAAACGAATAGAGTTTTATAAAAAGGAAAAATGTTGATAAAACAAATAGAATAAAATAAAGGAGTAAATCTAATATTAGTTATTCGAATAGAATAAAGGAGTTAATCGATGTTAGTTTAATCGATTAGAGTTACAGTAAAAGGAGTTAATCGATGTTAGTTTAATCGATTAGAGTTAAAGAAAAAAGGAGTTAATTGAATATAGTTTATTCGAATAGAAAGTAAAAGGAGTTAATCGAATATATAGTTTATTCGAATAGAATGAAGGAGTTAATCGAATATAGTTTATTCGAATAGAGTAAAAGGAGTTAATCAGATATATAGTTTATTCAGATAGAATTAAAAGAGTTATCGAATATAGTTTACTCGATAGGAGTTAGGTGAATAGAGTTAGAGTTAAATCAAAAGAGTTAAGTGAATAGAATAAATTGAATAGAGTTATCGAATATACCTTATCGAAGGAAAGAATTATCGAATAGAAAAGATTTGAAAGAGAGTTACGTAAGGAAGTTTGTTAAAGAATTAGAAGGGTGAACTTTGTCTATTTCAAGGTTAGAAACGTTGTGCAGTTAAGGTCTGAGAGGTAGTATTACCCCAACTTGATTGACTTTATTTTTTAACAAAGGAATGGTTAAGGTTCGATAGTAAAGGATGGTTAAGTGAATTTAGTAATTAAAGGAAATGGTTTGAGTTGGCATCGCGATGGTTTGTTTAAACATCTGTCTAAGTCCAATGAAGAAGCTTTGGAAATGTTTTCCAAATAAGAAACCAGAAATGTTTTCTAATAAAGAAAACAAGAAATGGAAATGTTTTCCATTGTTAATAACGTATATTTTCCAAATTTAGAAAATAAGAAATATTGAATATAGGGAAACAGGAGATAAGTAAATTAATGAAATAAAGAGATAAATGTTGAATGATGATTGATTGATAGAATTTCCATTTGGAAATAATATCGTTGTTTACACACCTGTTTTTCTTCGATAGTTAAATCACAGACTAACGAATATTTGACCATTTTAACGTTGTTAATATGGAGAGACCGGTTGGATTATTATCCAAAGAACCACTCTGTATTGGCATAAGCGTTGCGAATCATATATGCCAAAGGAAATTGAAGACGGAGTTATACAAGGGCTATCATGTTTACAGAATAGTGCCTTCGGTTCATCCTGTTCCTGGATGACTTGTATGGACGGATGTCTGACAGAGTATTTCCAGACGATCACGTATATTGATTTCTCCAACCATACCAAGAGTGGAAGCGGAGAAGGAAACTTCTTTTAGCTAACACATAATGTATGGTTGAGGACGTCAATCGGTGATTTGATGGATTTGACGATGTGGCATTCAAAGTGAATCTGGTGTGATGATAAAGCGTAGCTTCTAGCCTCACGTCCGGTAAATGACAAAAATCGGGCAGGCAGCATGGCTAAGTCTGTCGCACCGAAGTAGGGTGTATAATCACCTGACCTAGAGTTTCATTTACTTCTAAAAATCTATTGTTGATGCTGTCCCATTCGGGAAACGGTTGCTGATCCCAACCGTTGGTGATATACATTCGATACACTCTAGTGAAATGAGTGGTCGGTCATGTGCGGCCGGGTTGTAAGATGTTCTTGTTGAACCCAGTGTATTCCTCTCTAGAGGTACACTAGCGAAAGGTGGTTCCATACCTTGTCATAGTTGGAAACCCATTACCCAATACATGCTTGCGGTTTTGATTGTATATTATATATGTAGAACGTGAGATGAAAGCGTTTCTGCTAGATGATTATTATATTGTGTTGATAGGCATTATTATAATATCAAAAGGTTTTTGATATAAAGATAATATGGATTCTCATAAGGGAAAAACCTGTTCCATTATACGGCGTTCTCTTATGAGATATCGTTTAATTGTTTGAACTGTTTTAAACTGTTTTACTCACACCGGTCCCATGACTGACCCGGAGTTTACTTGTTTGTTTCCTTAAACGCTTGTGTGCCTAAATTTGTACGGCAGTCAAGTAGTTGGGATTTACAGATATACTGGAAGAGCTGGAGCAGGAGACTTCAGGATCATATAGCTATAGTTTATTTCTGCTTTGTTGTAAGTGCTATACTTTGATAATGATATGTATATTCAAGTACAGATTTGTATTTCAAAGTTATGTTATGAAATATATTTACTCGTTCCGCTGTGAGATTCGTGTTACTCTGGTATTGTGTTCTTCTTCTTCTTCTTCTATTCTAAGTTTCTATCTTATCTTTCCTCACCCTCTGTTTTTCTTTCTATTATTTTCCTGATTTTCAGTTTAATTTGGGGTTGGACTTGTGTTTTTGGTCAGCTCAAATTGGACCGGAATTTTGGGTCATTACATGGTGGATGGAATTCAATGTGAGATTTCTGAATTATAAACGATATGGAAAACAATGATTTATAAATTATATAGTCGAAGTTTAAGTTATATAAGCGTTGTACACCACATGTATAAGAGTTGTATAAGTTGTAAGTTCGATGTATAAGTTATATATGCGTTGTAAAAATGATATGTGCGTTGAAATAAATTGAAATGATATTGAAATGAAATCGAAATATAGTTATATACGTATATCTATATATATACTCCCCTCGTCCACAGACCATGGACGATATATATATTGGTTGTGATATTGTTTGGATTATTGGTTGATGTGAAATTTGGTGAATATCATGAATGGTTGATTTGAAATGATTGATTGTGGTTGAAATCCTAATAAGATTAGTATATGGGAAAATTCGTCTGCGTACGAACTAGATATTGAAAATCCCCATTGTCAAAAGCTGCGAGGCTTTAAGGTAGAGCGAGGAGCCTACTACGGACGACCCTGGTTTTAACTACCCTGCCGTTATGCTACCGAAATTTTCTGAAATACTTCTGTGTTTGATTTAAATTCATGTGTTGAATGTTGAAATAAAATTCATGTGTTGAATATTGAAATTGAATTCATGTGTTGAAGTAAATTCATGTGTGGAATGGAGTCTTGTATTGAATAAATTCTTTGAAAGATAAAAATAACATTTTTATCATATATATAGACTATATATAATTTTAGTGTTTTAAATAAATTGTTTTAACCCCAAAAAATAACATTTTTACCTTATATATAAACTATATAAAATAATCGTGTTTTGAAATAAATTGTTTTGCAATAAAAATAACATTTTTATTATATATATAAACTATAGAAAATATTCATGTGTTGAATGTTGAAATAAAATTCATGTGTTGAATAGAAATTCATGTGTTGAATAGAAATTCATGTGTTGAAATTAAATAAACAATATTTGTTGGATAAAAATATCATTTTGATCATATATATGAAGTGAAAATGGTTTTGAAGTCGTAGAATCAATTATATATATATAATTAAAATATATCGAATAACAAAGCTCCAGTTCGTGTTTTGAAACCGTGATTTCAAACGATTAGTGCGGGAGATCCGACCATCGGATTTTCCTGAAACCGAAACCGTGGGATTCGCTTTGGAAATATCTTTCCAACGGCACCAACTTTGTGAAGATCCAACGGCTGGATTGTCTGGAGTGTTTAATTCAAACCTGAAGAAAAACAGCGCCAGAATCGATTATATATATAATTAAAATTAAATCGAATAACGACACTACAGTTCGTATTTTGAAATCGTAACTTCAAACGATTGTACTGGGATATCCGACCGTCGGATTTTTCCCAAAATTGAAACCGTTGGATTCGTTTTGAAAAGATCTTTCTAATGATATAAAATTTGTGAAGATCCAACGGTTAGATTTTCAGATATGTGTAAATCAAATCTGAAGAAAAACAGCGCCACGGCCGCGTTATGGCCTGAAGCGTCGTTTGAATGAAATGGCTATTTTTAAATAAATAAAAATAGCGATAAATCGTTATAAAATATTATAAACGATATGGAATGGAAATAAACCGAATTTACCCGGTTTAGTGGATATTTGATGGTTGAATGTGTTTGGCATGAAAATTACATTTAAGAACAGAATTATTGATGTCGAATAATTTAACCATTGAAATGAATTGATTTATATTCTAAATATACGTGAATTATTTGAAAAGGCCGAGTTAAATCTCATTTCAAATAATTGATCGGCGATAAGAAGTCGATGATGAAGTCGGTGGTTGAAGACCGGAGATCTTCACCTCGGTTGGATGATAACTGATGTCTTGATTGGGAGGCACCCGAAATATAGATAATAAGTGGTGATCATCTAGACGTACTTGGAGATCGATGGATATGCGAGGTATATAGTGCCTCCGGTTTCGTTCAGACCCAGAACGAACTTGTAAATGGACTGTGTGTCTGACCTTGGGTTTGTTCTATGCTGACTGATCTCTATTAAATATATATATGTTTGGCGGCGGAGAATTTATTCTCTTTCTTAACGCCCTTCTCTGAGATGTATGAGCTCAGAGGTTATATACTGATAGAAATCAGTCGCATGGAGTGAACTGCCTGTGTGGCACGCCTAAGTGGCAAATGATCAAGGCTTCTGTTGAAAAGCAAAGTCGTGTGGTTGATGATCAAAGCACGGCCTGTGTGGCATAACTTTGTGTATGACGTGAATTCGCGAGCCTCACACCTCGGTATGAACCAAAAACGGGAGAGGACCTCAGGGAGGGCATGCGTTTCCTTCTAGCTAGTGTGGTGTCAGTGACCTACCAGCTCTGACATTTATATTATTTTCACCTGTGTGGTTGTTGCTGTTGCGAGGCGCCTCAGATATATCGATGACTATGTGGAGCCAATGGATTCATTGGACTCATTTACGCCCCAAAGGGCGGGGAAACGTAGTGTTCAGGCATTTTAATCCACATCATTGGACCGGCCTTGACGATCCAAAGGCTTGACTGAGTACTTACCTGAGACTCGGGCTAGACAGTCTCGAATTTGGTAAGGACTATATTTTGCCTTGGTTCATGACGGAAATCAATTTCCAAATACGAAACCGTGCGATTTTGATTGTATACCTATATATGGCGACATAGTGGTATGGGGCATTAATGCCATCTATGATTGATACTTATGATTTGAAATTATTTTTGAAACATATAAACACTAGTAATAATACCAAATGCTTTTGTTTTATTCGTATCAAGCATATCTTGGCCATTATAAGGTAAAAACTCTATCCTCCGGTTTGCGTTGCATTGTGTGATGGGAACTGAGTCTTATAATGGCTTCATTTTTATAAAAAGCATTGCGATGTTTAAAAGATTACCCTTGTCACGGTCGTACAGGGTTTTGGGGTCGTCACTACGTGGTATAAGAGCCAGGTTTCGATCCTGGGACGAGGTTGAAGATTTACCATACAAGCGAGAGGCTGATATGGCAGTGACTATATTTTACAGGTTGAACTGATGACTGATATGGACCATATAAAATGAAACAGTAAATTGCAAGATTAATAAAAAAACCACATGGGTCTGGAGATGACAATAAACACGTCTCTCTGGTCATTAAGGCACAAAAACCATTTATTTAAAATACTAATATTTTATATAGTCGATATATATAATATAAATGTGATTTTTATCTTTCAAAGAATTTATTCAACACATGAACTTCATTCAACACATGAATTTCTACTCAACACATGAATATAGTTTTCAATGCATGAAAATAATTCTAACACATGAATATTATTGAAAATTTCGGCAGCATAACGACAAGGTACTAAAAACCGGGACCGTCCCTAGTACGGCTCATCGCGGTTTTTGACAATGGGGATTTCACGCATCTAATTCGTACGTAGACGAGCATGTTTATTTTCCTTTTCCACAAACTAATCCTATGTGGTTTCATCCAAAATAATTCTCAACCACAAACAGGTATTTTTCAACCACAATCAATCATTCATGATTTTCACCAAATTTCGCATCAACCAATAATCCAAACAATATCACAACCAATAAATATCGTCCATGGTCTGTGGACGAGGGGAGTATATATATATATATTCATATATAAATATATTTCAATTTCATTTCACTTCATTTCAATCATTTCAACGCATATATAATTTTTACAACGCATATATAACTTATACATCGAACGTACACCTTATACAACGCTTATACATGAGGTGTACAATGCTTATATAACTCATACATCGACTATATAATTTATACATCGTTGTTTTCCATATCGTTTATAATTTAGAAATCTCACATTGGGTTCCACTCCACTAAAAATAGCAGAAGGCTCAGAAAAATATGCGGTCTCTTCTAGAATGTAGAAGACGTCCTCACGAGTCCGCTGTCTCTTGTTTCACTGGATTTCGACCACATAGCAAAAAGATATGATTTTTACAGTGAAATCAAAAACCGTAGCGCTTTAAAGTGCTATTAAACAGTTAAAATTATAAAGGCCGTATACCTTCCTGTTTTCTTCAAAACTAGGTTTGCGATTTTCGTGCAATCCGTGCAACGATACGTCGATCGGCCTTCACCATGAGGAAGAGCAAGGAGAGGCGCGCCAGGGGGTCCCACCCTGATGAACTCGACGGCCGTGGTTGCTCTCGGCGGCGGCTTGAACGTTGGGTGTTCATGGCGGTGGATCTCCCAAATTACTCAATGAAAAAATCCAAACTTGGTATGGATTTGAAGATGTTGACGAGCTCTACAAAATCCCCAACAGGACGGAGGTCTAATTTTGAGCGGATTGAGAGGAATCGAGGAGAGAAGAAACGAATGTTTTTCACCGTCATCTGGAGCTAAATCGGGGAGAGAGAAATTGTGTTGGCCAATAGGGTTTTTTCTTTTATTTATATATTTTTAAAAATTCGAAAATACCCCTTATCTCATATGAACTCCAATCCAAACCCAATGACTATCGTCCCTAGCTAAATACCCCCTTTCCGAACACAATGGGATATGTTTCATAGGCCCATTCGACTGTTTCAGTCATTTTTCCTTCAAATTAAAATATAAAACATTCAATATTCGATTTGAACGTACATTTCAATTTGTCGGGGCCACATAATGATTCTAAAAATTCCCAAAAAATAAATCTAGCTACGTTTTAACGATACGGTCCCAACAAAACTAGTTGCGTCGAATTTTGAGATCGTTTGAAAAATGGTCATTTTCTGGTCAATCCAATTTAACAGAAATTCACCAAACACATTTTATTTTGCTACGCTCACATATTAACTTCAAAAATTATGGAATTTGAAACCTAGCAATAATTTGACATCTCGGATCCAACAAAAGGGGTTTCGTCGAATTCCGAGGTCGTTTGCAAAATGTCTATTTTCACGAGCTATATATTCTCTATAACGACCGTTTTGAAAATTCATTTGGCCATAACTTTTGATTCCCGCTATGAAACTTCGATTTAAATATTTTTGGTTTCACTAAAATCCATTTTATTTTGCACCCGGTACAGTCAGTCAAAGTTTGAATTGAAATTTTGAAACTGCCGCGCCATTTCAGCCCTTGTTTATAATTTAAAATAATTATATTTATTTTCAAACATCGTTTCAAACTACTTTTCGTCTTTATTATTTAAAATAATTTATTTTAAATATTTAAAATCCACTAAAATAGCCAAATTAAAAATTTTAAACTGGCTCAGATTTTCCGAGTTGTTGCAATAATCTTCCCAAAAATTAATATCAATGATTGTTTAACTTGGGAAATCATATCCTGTCTTTAACTGGGTTAAATAACCAATGTCATTTAAAACACGGTTCACTATAAACCCAAAATCACATTCCATTCCAATTCAATTATTGAAACTTCTGGTTACTTTTAAAACCCCTTTCAAATCCAATTTATTTATTTAAAAATAAATAAATTATAATTCTAGTTCAAAACTAGTTCATTTTGATAAAAAACTATTTTTATCTTTTCAATTATGGAAATTTTCATCCCAATTCTTCACAAATCATTTCTTATGATTTTACACAAATTATTACTATTTTTAATAATTTTATCAAGGCCCATACAGTCGATTTCCATCAACGGCCATCGAACTGCACTTACAACGACCTTTTCCAAATTTGATTTGGACATAATTCCAAATCCAACTATTAGATTTCAAATCTCTAATATTCGTTAGAAAGATCTTTTGGATACGAACCTAACGGTTCCGGTTTCAGGAGAATCTGACAGTCAGATCTCCCGTAACGTCCATTTGAAGTCAATGATCAAAGATAAATATACTCCCCTCGTCCACAGACCATGGACGATATTTATCGGTTGTGATATTGTTTGGATTATTGGTTGATGTGAAATTTGGTGAAAATCATGAATGATTGATTGTGGTTGAAAAATACCTGTTTGTGGTTGAGAATTATTTTGGATGAAACCACATAGGATTAGTTTGTGGAAAAGGAAAATAAACATGCTCGTCTACGTACGAATTAGATGCATGAAATCCTCATTGTCAAAAACCGCGAGTTTTTAAGGTAGAGCGAGGAGCCGTACTAGGGACGGTCCCGGTTTTAACTACCCTGCCGTTATGATGCCGGAATTTTCAATAATATTCATGTGTTAGAATTATTTTCATGTGTTGAAACTATATTCGTGTGTTGAATAGAAATTCATGTGTTGAGTAGAAATTCATGTGTTGAATGAGTTCATGTGTTGAGTAAATTATTTGAAAGATAAAAATCGCATTTTTATTATATATATAGCCTATATAAAATATTAGTATTTTAAATAAATTGTTTTAACACCAAAAATAACATTTTTACCTTATGTATAGACTATATAAAATAATCATGTTTTGGAATAAATTGTTTTACAATAAAAATCACATATTTATTATATATATAAACTATAGAAAATATTCATGTGTCAAATAAAGGACTAGAATGATAAAAATCATATTTTTATCGTATGTGTGAAGTCGAAAACATTCATGTGTTGAATATATGGATTGAACAACAAAACCTACATTTTTATTGTGAAAATGAAGTGCTAAAAATATTCATGTGTTGAATAAATATTTTTGATGATAAAAATATCATTTTTATCAAATATATGAAATGAATATGGTTTTGAAATCGAAGGAAGGATTATATTTATATATATTTATATAAATATAATAAAAATAAATCGAATAACGAAGCTACAGTTCGTGTTTTGAAACCGTGATTTCAAACGATTAGTGCGGGAGATCCGACCATCGGATTTTCCCGAAACCTTTGGGTTCGCTTTGGAAATATCTTTCCAACAACACCAATGTAATGACCCGGGTTTTTGACGACTTTGGTTATCACCATAAACTCAATGATGACTAACCAAACCTCGAAAAATACCAGTCACTAGTGAAAGAAATTAGAGGGTGAGGATAGATAAGATAGAAACTTAGAATAGAAGAAGAAGAAGAACACAACATCAAAGTAACACGAATCTCACAGCGGGACGAATAACATATAATATGTATAACGTAACTTTGAAATATAAATCTGTGTATGTGTACAACAACATTATCAAAGTACAGCACTTACAACACAGCGGAAATAAACTATAGCTATATGATCCTGAAGCCTACTGCTCCAGCTCTTCCAGTATATCTGTAAATCTTGACTACTTGACTGCCCGTACAAAATTAGGCACCCAAGATTTTAGGGAAACAAACAAATAAACTCCGGGTCAGTCATGGGACTGGTATGAGTAAAACAGTTTGAACAGGTAAACGATATCTCATAAGACCACGCTGTATAACGGAACGGGTTTTTCCCTTATGAGAATCCAAATCATCTTAATGTCAAAAACTTTTGATATTATAATAATGTCTGTCAATCATAGTATAATAATCATCTAGCAGAAATGCTTTCATCTCACGTTCTACGTATATAGTATACAATCAAAAACCGCAAGCACATATTGGGTAATGGATTTCCAACTATGACAAGGTATGGAACCACCTTTCGCTAGTGTACCTCTAGAGAGGAATACACTTTGTTCAACAAGAACATCTTGCAACCCGGCCACACATGACCGACCACTCATTTCACTTGAGTGTATCGAATGTATATCACCAACGGTTGGGATCAGCAACCGTTTCCCGAATGGGACAGCATCAACAATAGATTTTTAGAAGTAAATGAAACTCAAGATCAGGTGATTATACACCCTACTTCGGTGCGACCGACTTAGCCATGCTGCTTGCCCGATTTCTGTCATTTACCGGTTGATGAGGCTAGAAGCTACGCTTTATCATCACACCAAATTCACTTTGAATGCCACATCGTTAAATCCATCAAATCACCGATTGACTTCCTCAACCATACATTATGTGTTAGCTAAAAGAAGTTTCCTTCTCCGCTTCCACTCTTGGTACGGTTGGAGAAATCAATATACGTGATCGTCTGGAAATACTTTGTCAGACATCCGTCCATACAAGTCATCCAGGAACAGGATGAACCGAAGGCACTATTCTGTAAACAGGATAGCCCTTGCATAACTCCGTCTTCAATTTCCTTTGGCATATATGATTCGTAACGCTTATGCCAATACAGAGTGGTTCTTTGGATAATAATCCAACCGGTCTCTCCATATTAACAACGTTAAAATGGTCAAAACTTCGATAGTCTGTGATTTAACTATCGAAGAAAAACAGGTGTGCAAACAACGATATTATTTCCAAATGGATATTTATATCGATCAAACATCATTCAACATTTATCTCTTTATTTCATTAATTTACTTATCTCCTGTTTCCCTATATTCAATATTTCTTATTTTCTAAATTTGGAAAATATACGTTATTAACAATGGAAAACATTTCCATTTCTTGTTTTCTTTATTAGAAAACATTTCTGGTTTCTTATTTGGAAAACATTTCCAAAGCTTCTTCATTGGACTTAGACAGATGTTTAAACAAACCATCGCGATGCCAACTCAAACCATTTCCTTTAATTACTAAATTCACTTAACCATCCTTTACTATCGAACCTTAACCATTCCTTTGTTAAAAAATAAAGTCAATCAAGTTGGGGTAATACTACCTCTCAGACCTTAACTGCACAACGTTTCTAACCTTGAAATAGACAAAGTTCACCCTTCTAATTCTTTAACAAACTTCCTTACGTAACTCTCTTTCAAATCTTTTCTATTCGATAATTCTTTCCTTCGATAAGGTATATTCGATAACTCTATTCAATTTATTCTATTCACTTAACTCTTTTGATTTAACTCTAACTCTATTCACCTAACTCCTATCGAGTAAACTATATTCGATAACTCTTTTAATTCTATCTGAATAAACTATATATCTGATTAACTCCTTTTACTCTATTCGAATAAACTATATTCGATTAACTCCTTCATTCTATTCGAATAAACTATATATTCGATTAACTCCTTTTACTTTCTATTCGAATAAACTATATTCAATTAACTCCTTTTTTCTTTAACTCTAATCGATTAAACTAACATCGATTAACTCCTTTTACTGTAACTCTAATCGATTAAACTAACATCGATTAACTACTTTATTCTATTAGAATAACTAATAATAGATTTACTCCTTTATTTTATTCTATTTGTTTTATCAACATTTTTCCTTTTTATAAAACTCTATTCGTTTTATAAATATTTTCCTTTTATTTACTTTCGAAATATTTCTTTTTTATAAAATCTATTGATTTTATAAAATCCCTTTATTTCAATATACATTGAAATAATTCTTTTTACATCCCAGGGCCTTTTCTGATATTAAAAATATTGAATAACAATGATCAATATCATTTCAACACACATAATACATAACAGATTATATCTCACATCATATATCACAATATATGAAAAACTATAAAATAAATGTTGAGGAATCCAGTCGGATTCCTCCAACTTGTCTCCCTGCATCCACAAATGTTAAACAATATAATATAACATCACTTTCATTTCAATATGATATATTCTATTAAACAGAATCAATATAGAAATTCAACTAACTGACTAGCAGTTCAATCAAACAGTCAACACACAGTCAATCATCCAATATCTAACAGTTCTAAAAATACAACATGAAATTATAAACTGTTCAGAGTTAGTGAGATTTACTCACATTTGCAGTTCATCGTTAAAGAACGATAAACTGTTATTTGATTTGAATCAAACAATTTATTTCTCCATAAATTCATATGAGCCTCAATCCACTTCCAGTCAGTCCCATTGTGTTGCTCCCGTCCATACGATCCCAACGCAACTTACGGTTCGTCAATCTGATATCGTATGATCAAGTTACACATTTTTAAAGTTTGAATATAATTTAAATTTTAAAAATAACTTAAGTTAAAATAAATCGGGCCTCACCACTTACTTAAGGCCCAATCCCAAACTCAATTACCCAGGCCCATCCAACCTTTCTTCTCCAATTGATGTTTTGACCTGCTCAAACCCGTCGAGTACTTGCTCCTCCCCATTTTCACATCTCTACTTCATGAAATATCCAAATCGAAACCACATTTAAGCTCCTCTTTCCGAGCTCTTCCTCCACATACCCAAAATGCTCAACTCGAGCTCAACTTTTAACTCCCGTCGTCGGCCAACAGTAACAGCCATCGACCGAATTTCACACCGAAACCCCCAATTGTTTGCCAACAAACACCAATCAGCCACCTCGACCCAAATATAACCTCAACAACCCACTCGAATTCACCAATACCTCGAAGTGCCTAACCCTAGTTTCATGCTCGACGAATCAGCGGTGATCGAACTCAGCAAAATGCATATGGGATTGAAGAGCAGGTTACAAGGATTCCTAATATACATGTATTAGGATTTAAAGGATTTTATATGAATTGATTGAATTTTCCAAAAGAGGGTTTTCACGTTTGGATTGTGGAGGAAATATACGGCGCATTTTCTGTGTTGACTTCAGAATTAGGTTTTAAGGGTGGTGGTTAACTATTATTTATAGTGAATGGGATTAGATATTTTCTTATTATTTTATCCTATTATAATCAAACGTTGTTTACATTTACCCTCTGAAAATTTGTATAGTCACATATGATATCCAAAAATCACCAAACTGGACACACTACTAGAGTTTGACATTACGGTCCCAACGAAACTGGTTTCGTCGAATTCCGACTTCGTATGTTCACACAGCGTATTTTTAACTGTCAAAATACTGACTGTTTCTCACTCTAAAAGTCCGTACGACCACACAGTGACTCTAAAAATTACGAAACTGGAAATCTAACAACTATTTGACATTGCGGATCCAACAAAATTAGTTTCGTCGAATTCCGACTTCGTTTGCAAAGTGGCTATTTTTAAAGCTCTGGATGACCCATTTAAATATATAAATATATTTAAATATAATTAAATTAAATGTTTATAAATAAATATTATCGTATATATTCACGACAGAATATCCTACAGCTCTAGAATATTCCTATATGAATTTCTAACTTGATATTTCAAATCTGGGTCAACCCGATATTCGATTTATATTGAAATTCCTTTTTAAAATATAAATAATTCCTTTATAAACTATAAAGGTGTAACGACCCGTACTTTTGGCAATTAAATATTTAATTTAATTTATTTAATTTAAATATTTTATTTGGAATATCGATGGAATTTAATATTGAATTCGTTTTTAAAACGAAGTTCGAACGTTATATATTTATATAATTATAAATCGAGCATGAAAATGGCGTGCAGTTCGTAAGTTCGAATTTTGAACTTCAACTGGATATACAGAGTCCGATATAAGTCGGATCTCTGTGAAACAAGAAACGTTGGAACGGTATTGACGATAATTTTCATAGGCAAGAGAAAAATCCAGATTTCATATTATAATTTGTAAGTTATGGCCAAATCAAAATTTGAAATAATCAGTGTGGAAATCGTTATTAAAATATCGACCTTTAAAATGGTCATTTTGCAAACAATCTCGGATTTCGACGAAATCAGTTACATTGGGACCGTATCGTCAAATTATTATCAGAAAATCAAACTGCGTGGAAAACCGATGTCGTATGTGGCCGCAACAATCGTAAACGTCCGTTAAAATTACTATAGCGCGTATATAAATAAATAAAGGGATATTTGGGCGTAACTCGAGCAGACGATCGAATTAGGCCGCGAAACCAATTCCGTTGAGTTCGTATCGTCGATTAGAGTCAGGATAGGCATATAGTTTATTATTTTTAGAGACCGGATAATTTGGCGTTAAAAAGGGTATTGCGGTACGCGGTAAAAATTGCCTATCGGGGAAACAGTCTCAGAATGCGATGAAACTGGTGCCATTGGGTTCGTATCGAAAAATTATTATAGGATCTGAAGGTTTCAAGTTGACTTGATTTATCTAGTGACCGTGAAAAAATTAAATGCGTGTTCATTTCTGGTTTTATAAAGGAAAAATTTCCAAATGACCTCGGATTTCAACGAAACTTGTCTCATTGGATCCGGAATATCTTTTTACACTAAGATTAGCATTTTTATCAGTAAACAAAGATCGTTTGTAGGGGTTTTTATCGACTACTTCACCGTGAAGTTTCGTTAATTAATATAATATTCATTGGTAACCCTATATAAATACACTTCAAGAGTCCAAACCCTAAATCTTTCTCGTCTGCCAAATGAGCCGCCACTCAAAAATGGACAAACCAAAATCCACCGCACTCTTCCATCAAGATCTCTTAATCCGTTAACCCTTTCAACAACTGTTCTACCACAAAATTGCTCAGCTAGGCGAGCTTGTTTTTGTGTACGGTGATGATGTTATCTTAGGCTTCGAGGCGACCGGAAATCAGTCTGTAGGGTTTGGCGTTCATGAGGAAGTTACTGACGAACATGGGAGTGCGGTATAGTCCTTTAGTTTCAATAAAAAAAAACAAAGGCGGAAGGACAACAGCAGGAAGGTGAGGAGTATGTGTTTTAAACAAAGGGACTGGAACGTGAAAGTAAGGAGTAACAAGCAAGAGTGGGTTTCCACGTTTTAAAGGGAAGGGACGAGTTGAAGAAGTGTTGGCCTTGTTCGTTTAAATGGAAAAGGGATTAAGTATGGGTGTTCTGATATACAACGTTGGACTAGCAGGAAGGGGGACCAAGCGTGAAAACATGATGGGCAAGGCTTCTTGAAGCAGAGAGTAGCAGTGTACGGAAGCGTGGGTTTCTCGTGTAAATTGAAGCAGTTTTGCAAACACAAAAGGGGACGGAGCAGTATTGAGGAAACGTTGGTCAGTGTGTTTGTTTGTGATGAACAAAGGAAGACAATTGGACACCTTGCGTTAGTCTAAAGCAAACAAAAGGGAGCAGAACGAAGTGAGGTTTCAATGAACAACAGGTTATTTCAGGGAGCGGTACTGGTAATTGATTGCACAAGCAAGAGGATCGTGAATTAGAAAGTTATTATAAGGGAAACAAAGTAGGAGGTCGATCTGTTCAGAAGCAGGAAGCAAGGTAAACATAGATCGACCTGTTAATCGATTGATGAGAGTAAATTAATATTAATTGATCAGTAATTAAAAAGAAGTTATGAATACTGATATTGATTTTTGATCAGAAATGGACTGTGCGTGGTAAGGTCTGGTGCAATGAAGCAAACGGTTGAGAACAAATGGGCTTTGAACGAAAGAGTTTGGTCGGCCGATTTAATTCTTACGCATAGAAACAATTGATTGTGGAACAATACACAAGGTTGTGTAAGGGACATGAGGTATTTGCGTTTACCACTAATAATGAAAATAAAAACGTGACTAACATTATAAGTTATCATTAAGGAAATTAATTTTAATCAAATTTGCTATAGGTCTTGGAACAAGGACATAAAAGCATGCCGGGAAATTATTTGCGAAATGTTTGGAAGTGGAGTTTCGAATCAACAATTCGAGAAGGAATAGTTGGCCGTTTATTTTAAAAGTAAATAACCGAATAAATTTTTGCTTAAGAAAATTTATTATTTTTAATTAAAACCGTGAAAATATATTATTGATAATTGGTGTGTACACTGATAGAATGGAACACAACGAGCGGTGCCGGAACTGTATGAATGAGATTTACGTTCTGCAACAGAAATGAACGCAGTAGAATGCAGTTGGAAATCCCAGTTAAATTAAACGCGAGTTTAATTTAATCAAGTCAGTTGTTATTGTAACAACGCAACTCAAGGTGAGTTAAACTCACTCAGTTTTTCCCATTTATATTTTTATATAAATTGGGTTTTTATTTTGTGTGCTCTGCTTGCTGATGGTTGCCTGTTTGCTAGTTATACAATTGTTTGTTGATTTAACAGATGAAATTAAACTGTGTTTAATTTCAGTGAAATACCAAATAGTTATTTTTAACGATTGGTTCCAATAAAGGTGACTCACCTTGGTTGGTCACGTTTATTTATAAACATGTTTAAATGGTTGAATTGTTTGAATTTGCTTGTGGTTGATGTTAAATGGTCGTTATTTAGTTTATCAGTTAAACAAAACTGAATAGTCTAATTTGAGATAACCATTTGAATACAGGGCAGAACAGGTTGGAGCGATCCAACCGGATCCCTCAAATGTATTATTTATTTTCATATTATCATATATGAACTGATCTGTTTGTGTGATTGATTTGATGGTTGATTATTGACTGAATATTCAACATCTGTCTAGTTTAAACCAATGGGCGATATTGGATAAGTGTTTGGTAGAGTATGGCCTTTAAAATCAATCGGGTTAAAGATAGTGATTCACCGTCAGGTAAATCGATAGAGCTGAAGTTATAAAATTTATTTTATAACTGAAGCTAGATTTTGAAATATATTATTTTGAATAAAAGTTGTTAGAGAGAAATAAATATTTTATTTATTTAAGACTTTGATTTATTAAGTTATTTCATAAAGTGAATCCTGATATTAATCAGATTTATAAGTACGAGAATAAGAGATAAACCGAATGGTTTAGCTTGGAAAATTATTTGATAAAGAAACAATTAATGGAATTATTTAAATTAATTATCTTTTTAATTAATTTAAAGTGAGAATTAATTGGAATCGATTAATGAGATAATCGAGTTTTTGAGTTAATTAAATCGACCAGTTGAATCGGAATTGATTTTTAAATCAATGTGTTTTCATTAAAATAGTTTAAAGAATATTGTTTAACTTTAAAGAAGATTTGTATAAAGGACTTACTATTTATTTTAATTAATAAAGAAATTAACTACTAATGTAGTTAATGATTGAAATAAATTATTATTTTAATTAATAATAATTTAGACAATTACTTTTCAAAAGTAATCGAAGTGAAATGAAATCAAAGGAGATTGGAAATAAGTGAATCTGGTTAAAGAACTGGGTTATAGGGTTGTATAACTAAATCCAATAGTTAAATGGAATTTGTTTGAGACTAGAATGGAATATTGGTTTTTGATTACAACTTATGTTTATCGGAGGATAAGAACGTTGTTGATCAAGGTCTGAGAGGTAATTAAAATACCCCAACTTGAACGACATTGGGATTATCTGAAGATGATATGAGTTAGTAATCGTAGAAGAGGTTAGTGATAATTTATTATTTCCATTAGTGAAATAATAATGCATCGTTTGGTGAAAATAGGAGAATATATAACAAGAGATCCAAAGCAAAGGAAATTAGTAGGAAGATGATGTAAAGTTAATTTTATACAAATCAATATTAGTTATTGTTCAAGGATGAAATACAAGATATTACGTAACATTGTTTCCGAGTAACAAGTTGAGTGAATTTCCCAAGTTTAAAAGAATGAAGTAATGAATGTTTGAAAGGTGGATTAAAGTAAGAATTGGATACGGTTATGAGTTATTTTACCAAGTATTATAAAGAATTGGTTTTGAGAACATTAGTATATTAAATGGGAGTTCAATTATCGTACTTTTAAAAATTAAAGGAGTTAAAGGTCTTAGTTAAACAAAAGTGAATAAATTGGTTTAATTAAAAGGCCAAGTGATGCTGGATACTGAACCAATGAACTCATTGGAGTGTCATGATTGAAACACTGTATATTTTGATAGTTAAATCACCGACTATCAAATCTTTCCAATACGGTTGTTGGTACGGAAAGACCGGGATCGAATTTATATTCGAAAACCATTCCGACCAACAAATACGTGAATATATCAGAAGATGATCGAGATGGAGCATTGAAGACCGTGGATTTTCATAACCTGAAGAACCACTAATATTCTGTGCCTGGCAAGTAGAGATAAGCTGTGATTCTGTCGTGGTTAGGATCCACGGGTTGCAAGGACTTCTCGCTACTAATCCATGGGGTGATTCCTATATTGGATGCGGTAGGAGAGTGCCTTTAGTTCATCCTGTTCCTGGATGACTCGTATGGACGGATGTCTGACAGAGTATTTCCAAAGGGTCACGTACGTTGATTTCTTCAAACGTGCTATAGTGGTTGGCGGGGAATTGTCGTTCTCTTAGCTTCCAAATAGAGTATTTTTATGGACGTCAATTAGTGATGTCTGACGGATCTGACGACGTGGCATTCAAAGTGAATGATGACCTGGTGTTCAAAAGTTAATCTAAGCCTCAAGCCTCACCACCCGGGAAATGACAAAAATCGGGCAGGCAGCATGACTATGTAGGTCGCTCCCATTAGGGTGTATAATCACCTATCTAGAGAAAATCCTATTTGCTTCTTAAATCTATGTTCGATGCTGTCCCTTGTCGGGAGACGGTTGCTGATCCCAACCGTCGGTGATATACATTCGATACACTCAAGCGAAATGAGTGGTCGGTCATGTGAGGGCCGGGTTGCAAGATGTTCTTGTTGAACCCAGTGTATTCGTATCAAGAGATACACTATCGGCAGGTGGTCCCATACCTTGTCATAGTCGGAATCCAATCTCCAATAAGTTCCCGTGGTTTTTGATTGTATACTATATATGTAGAGCGTGAGATGCAAGCGTTCTACTAGATTTCTATTTACTTGTATATAGACATTATTGTAATATCAGACAAGATATTGGTTTCAAAAATGTTTTGGGTTATCGTAAGGTAAAGACCGTCCGTGTTTATGTGTGGATTTGGTCTTACGATTATCCTTTTCTTTTGAAAAGATTTTGAACTTTAAAAATCATGATTGGATGATTTACCCTTAGTACTGTGCGAGTTTATCTCACCCTGGTTCACCAGACTGACCCGGTGTTTTGTAAATGCTCGGGTTAGACCGGGTGTACAGGCTCAGGTTATCGAATGCTGTGAAGAGACAAGCTGGAGATGTTCAGACGTATGATATTATAGCTACTATTCCGCTGTGTGTTGTATATGGGAACAGGCTATTATAATTGTCCCATTGTATGATGTACTCTGATACTGTAAGTGTTTTTAAAAGCTTTCAATAAAGATTTATTTCTGTATTATATTTTGTTCCGCTGCGATGTGAGACTCTGT
Organism: Allium sativum; assembly: GCA_030737875.1. Classification (NCBI taxonomy): domain Eukaryota; kingdom Viridiplantae; phylum Streptophyta; class Magnoliopsida; order Asparagales; family Amaryllidaceae; genus Allium; species Allium sativum. The sequence goes on along the minus strand of CM060909.1, from coordinate 721,269,948 downwards.
GTTGTGTTTCTCTTCTTTTTCTTCTATTTTAATATTTCCTTCTTTCTTATCTCACCCTCTAATTTCTTTCTAATAACTATCCAGTGTTTTCAGTGCTTGGAGGATCGGCATGAGTTACAGTAAAGGTAGTTATGTCGATTTTCGAGGCTGAAACCGCTGGGTCGTTACAGTGGTATCAGAGCTGGTTGCTTAATTGGTACGAATGATAGGGGGTTCTCGCTTCGCGTTTGGTGGCGAATGGGACACTCTTACCCCTACATCTCCCGACAATGTGGGTTGGTCGAGTCGAGAGGCTGGCCGTAAAAGCAGTTCTGAGGTATCTCTGGAAGCCACGGTGGGAGGTTAGCCCACTGCCCTGGCCGTTCCAGTGGTATCAGAGCTGAAGGTTAAGTGATTACCTTGGCTCTGTGGCATGACTCAGTAGAGATGGGGTTAGTAATACCCTAGATTGAGTTTGAGTGTATACATATGACTGAACGTATTTGTAGATTTTATAAAAATTGTTTTATATTGTGGAGATTTATTGGTTGAGTTGTTTGTGAGTTCTGGTCGATCAGTTTGATCCACTGTATCGATAGGGGTTTCTAAACACTCAAGTACGATAAACCGACGCAGTATGTTTTGAAAGAGGGTAAATGAAATAATTTTACCCAAATTTTATTTTAATATAAAAGAATGATTAATATTTGAAGTATTATAGTATATTGGATGTGTTGGTTGATCATAATTGAAATGGTTATATAAATAACCAATTAGAATTCGTATAATATAAAAGCAGATTTATCAAATCTGAAATTAAAATCAGGATTGGAATTAAAATTCCTGAAAAGGGGAAAGGAATTTGCAAATGAACTTAGATTGAATATGAGAATTTTAAAATCTTGGGAGATTTTAACTTGTTTACGAGAATTGTGTTTGGTATTTTGAAATAAATTTCAAAATGAAAATGTTTAAATACGGTTTTGCTAAGTGATATAGTATTGAACTCACTTCGATAGCTGGGGAAGAACTCTAAGGATGCTGGCCACATCATCAGTGTTCATTTTCGAGTTCTAAGTGACGGATTACTACCAAAATTTTTGTTTGGAATTGCTTTGAGAAAACCAGCTGTTTTGAATCCTGAAAAAAGAATATTTGATTTTTTTGAAAGAGATGAACTGTTTAAAAACTCCCAAGGAAATTGTTTGAACAAAAACAAAATTTAATGAAAATTGGGAAAGCAAATATGAAATGAATTGAAACCAATTAACTGGAAATTTAATCGAGATATAGTATATCAAGTCGAACCAGATTTGAATTGTGAGACAGGAATCTGAAATGGTGTTGGACTGGTAAGTTAAGAGTTGAAATTGGTAATGGATGGAAATTGAGTTAAGAATGGGATTTGGCTTGGACGCGTGAAGGATTTGGTTTTGAGGATAAAATGGGAATTTTGTTTGGGGAATGCATTTGTATATGCTGACAGGGCAGCAGATGGAAAGGATATAATGATATGCCCGACAAAAAGGTACACGTTTATTTTTATATGGGTTTGGAGATTTATGAGCCTATTTGGCAAGCCGCTTGGCTATTTTATTTTCTTTTGGATTGGAGAAGGCCTAGAAAGGCGAGTTGTAGTTGTACCGATTGAGCCATACAAAGGAGGTGCTGGCGAAATTTTTCGGAAATTTAAGGTGTTAGAAAATTTTCAACATTTTTGAAAATGTTTATTTACGATATTGAATTGATTTTCGATTTATAATAAAATTTGATTTGGAAATAAATGGGTTTATAACATTCTTTCTTACCTTAGCAATTTCGAGGACGAAATTATTTTAAGGGGGGAAGAATGTAACGACCCGTACTTTTGGCAATTAAATATTTAATTTAATTTATTTAATTTAAATATTTTATTTGGAATATCGATGGAATTTAATATTGAATTCGTTTTTAAAACGAAGTTCGAACGTTATATATTTATATAATTATAAATCGAGCATGAAAATGGCGTGTAGTTCGTAAATTCGAATTTTGAACTTCAACTGGATATACAGAGTCCGATATAAGTCGGATCTCTGTGAAACAAGAAACGTTGGAACTGTATTGACAATAATTTTCATAGGCAAGAGAAAAATACAGATTTCGTATTATAATTTGTAAGTTATGGCCAAATCAAAATTTGAAATAATCGCTGTGGAAATCGTTATTAAAATATCGACCTTTAAAATGGTCATTTTGCAAACAATCTCGGATTTCGACGAAATCAGTTTCATTGGGACCAAATCATCAAATTATTATCAGAAAATCAAACTGCGTGGAAAACCAATGTCGTATGTGGCCGCAGCAATCGTAAACGTCCGTTAAAATTACTATAGCACGTATTTAAATAAATAAAGGGATATTTGGGCGTAACTCGAGCAGACGGTCGAATTAGGCCGCGAAACCAATTCCGTTGAGTTCGTATGATCGATTAGAGTCAGGATAGGTATATAGTTTGTTATTTTTAGAGACCGGATAATTTGGCGTTAAAAAGGGTATTGCGGTACGCGGTAAAAATAGCCTACCGGGGAAACAATCTCAGAATGCGACGAAACTGGTACCATTGGGTTCGTATTGAAAAATTATTATACGATCTGAAGGTTTCAAGTTGATTTGATTTATCTAGTGACCGTGAAAAAATTAAATGCGTGTTCATTTCTGGTTTTATAAAGGAAAAAATTTCAAATGACCTCGGATTTCAACGAAACTTGTCTTATTGGATCCGGATATCTTTTTACAATAAGATTAGCATTTTTATCAGTAAACAAAGATCGTTTGTAGGGGTTTTTATCAACTACTTCACCGTGAAGTTTCATTAATTAATATAATATTCATTGGTAACCCTATATAAATACACTTCAAGAGTCTAAACCCTAAATCTTTCTCGTCTGCCAAATGAGCCGCCACTCAAAAATGGACAAAACAAAATCCACCGCACTCTTCCATCAAGATCTCTTAATCCGTTAACCCTTTCTACAACTGTTCTACCACAAAATTGCTCAGCTAGGCGAGCTTGTTTTTGTGTACGGTGATGATGGGATCTTGGGCTTCGAGGCGACCGGAAATCAGTCTGTAGGGTTTGGCGTTCATGAGGAAGTTACTGACGAACAGGGGAGTGCGGTATAGTCCTTTAGTTTCGAAAAAAAAACAAAAAAAAACAAACAAAGGCGGAAGGACAACAGCAGGAAGGTGAGGAGTATGTGTTTTAAACAAAGGGACTGGAACGTGAAAGTAAGGAGTAACAAGAAAGAGTGGGTTTCCATGTTTTAAAGGGAAGGGACGAGTTGAAGAAGTGTTGGCCTTGTTCGTTTAAATGGAAAAGGGATTAAGTATGGGTGTGCTGATATACAACGTTGGACTAGCAGGAAGGGGGACCAAGCGTGAAAACGTGATGGGCATGGCTTCTTGAAGCAGAGAGTAGCAGTGTACGGAAGCGTGGGTTTCTCGTGTAAATTGAAGCAGTTTTGCAAATACAAAAGGGGACGGAGCAGTATTGAGGAAACGTTGGTCAGTGTGTTTGTTTATGATGAACAAAGGAAGACAATTGGACACCTTGCGTTAGTCTAAAGCAAACAAAAGGGAGCAGAACGAGGTGAGGTTTCAATGAACAGCAGGTTATTTCAAGGAGCGGTACTGGTAATTGATTGCACAAGCAAAAGGACCGTGAATTAGAAAGTTATTATAAGCGAAACAAAGTAGGAGGTCGATCTGTTCAGAAGCAGGAAGCAAGGTAAACATGGATCGACCTGTTAATCGATTGATGAGAGTAAATTAATATTAATTGATCAGTAATTAAAAAGAAGTTATGAATACTGATATTGATTTTTGACCAGAAATGGACTGTGCGTGGTAAGGTCTGGTGCAATGAAGCAAACGGTTGAGAACAAATGGGCTTTGAACGAAAGAGTTTGGTCGGCCGATTTAATTCTTACGCATAGAAACAATTGATTGTGGAACAATACACAAGGCAGTGTAAGGGACATGAAGTATTTGCGTTTACCATTAATAATGAAAAGAAAAACGTGACTAACATTATAAGTTATCATTAAGGAAATTAATTTTAATCAAATTTGCTATAGGTCTTGGAACAAGGACATAGCAGCATGCCGGGAAATTATTTGCGAAATGTTTGGAAGTGGAGTTTCGAATCAACAATTCGAGAAGGAATAGTTGGCCGTTTATTTTAAAAGTAAATAACCGAATAAATTTCTGATTAAGAAAATTTATTATTTTTAATTAAAACCGTGAACATATATTATTGATAATTGGTGTATACACTGACAGAATGGAACACAACGAGCAGTGCCGGAACTGTATGAATGAGATTTACGTTCTGCAACAGAAATGAACGCAGTAGAATGCTGTTGGAAATCCCAGTTAAATTAAACGCGAGTTTAATTTAATCAAGTCAGTTGTTATTGTAACAACGCAACTCAAGGTGAGTTAAACTCACTCAGTTTTTCCCATTTATATTTTTATATAAATTGGGTTTTTATTTTGTGTGCTCTGCTTGCTGATGGTTGCCTGTTTGCTAGTTATACAATTGTTTGTTGATTTAACTGATGAAATTAAACTCTGTTTAATTTCAGTGAAATACCAAATAGTTATTTTTAACGATTGGTTCCAATAAAGGTGACTCACCTTGGTTGGTCACGTTTATTTATAAACGTGTTTAAATGGTTGAATTGTTTGAATTTGATTGTGGTTGATGTTAAATGGTCGTTATTTAGTTTATCAGTTAAACAAAACTGAACAGTCTGATTTGAGATAACCATTTGAATACAGGGCAGAACAGGTTGGAGGGACCCAACCAGATCCCTCAAATGTATTATTTATTTTCATATTATCATATATGAACTGATCTGTTGTGTGATTGATTTGATGGTTGATTATTGACTGAATATTCAACATATGTCTGGTTTAAACTAATGGGCGATATTGGATAAGTGTTTGGCAGAGTATGGCCTTTAAAATCAATCGGGTTAAAGATAGTGATTCACCGTCAGGTAAATCGATAGAGCTGAAGTTATAAAATTTATTTTATAACTGAAGCTAGATTTTGAAATATATTATTTTGAATAAAAGTTGTTAGAGAGGAATAAATATTTTATTTATTTAAGACTTTGATTTATTAAGTTATTTTATAAAGTGAATTCTGATATTAATCAGATTTATAAGTACGAGAATAAGAGATAAACCGAATGGTTTAGCTTGGAAAATTATTTGATAAAGAAACAATTAATGGAATTATTTAAATTAATTATCTTTTTAATTAATTTAAAGTGAGAATTAGTTGGAATCGATTAACGAGATAATCGAGTTTTTGAGTTAATTAAATCGACCAGTTGAATCGGAATTGATTTTCAAATCAATGTGTTTTGATTAAAATAATTTAAAGAATATTGTTTAACTTTAAAGAAGATTTGTATAAAGGACTTACTATTTATTTTAATTAATAAAGAAATTAACTACTAATGTAGTTAATGATTGAAATAAATTATTATTTTAATTAATAATAATTTAGACAATTACTTTTCAAAAGTAATCGAAGTGAAATGAAATCAAAGGAGATTGGAAATAAGTGAATCTGGTTAAAGAACTGGGTTATAGGGTTGTATAACTAAATCCAAGAGTTAAATGGAATTTGTTTTAGACTAGAATGGAATATTGGTTTTTGATTACAACTTATGTTTATCGGAGGATAAGAACGTTGTTGATCAAGGTCTGAGAGGTAATTAAAATACCCCAACTTGAACGACATTGGGATTATCTGAAGATGATATGAGTTAGTAATCGTAGAAGAGGTTAGTGATAATTTATTATTTCCATTAGTGAAATAATAATGCATCGTTTGCTGAAAAATAGGAGAATATATAATAAGAGATCCAAAGTAAAGGAAATTAGTAGGAAGAAGATGTAAAGTTAGTTTTATACAAATCAATATTAGTTATTGTTCAAGGTTGAAATACAAGATATTACGTAACATTGTTTCCGAGTAACAAGTTTAGTGAATTTCCCAAGTTTAAAAGAATGAAGTAATGAATGTTTGAAAGGAGGATTAAAGTAAGAATTGGATACGGTTATGAGTTATTTTACCAAGTATTATAAAGAATTGGTTTTGAGAACATTAGTATATTAAATGGGAGTTCAATTATCGTACTTTTAAAAATTAAAGGAGTTAAAAGTCTTAGTTAAACAAAAGTGAATAAATTGGTTTAATTAACAGGCCAATTGATGCTGGATACTGAACCAATGAACTCATTGGAGTGTCATGATTGAAACACTATATATTTTGATAGTTAAATCACCGACTATCAAATCTTTCCAATACGGTTGTTGGTACGAAAAGACCGGGATCGAATTTATATTTGAAAACCATTCTGACCAACAAATACGTGAAGATATCAGAAGGTGATCGAGATGGAGCAGTGAAGACCGTGGATTTTCATAAATGGAAGAACCACTAATATTCTTTGCCTGGCAAGTAGAGATAAGCTGTGATTCTGTCGTGGTTGGGATCTACGGGTTGCAAGGACTTCTCGCTACTAATCCATGGGGTGATTCCTATATTGGATGCGGTAGGAGAGTGCCTTCGGTTCATCCTGTTCCTGGATGACTCGTATGGACGGATGTCTGGCAGAGTATTTCCAAAGGGTCACGTACGTTGATTTCTTCAAACGTGCTATAGTGGTTGGCAGGGAATTGCCGTTCTCTTAGCTTCTAACTAGAGTATTTTTGTGGACGTCAATTAGTGATGTCTGACGGATCTTACGATGTGGCATTCAAAGTGAATGATGACCTGGTGTTCAAAAGTTAATCTAAGCCTCAAGCCTCACCACCCGGGAAATGACAAAAATCGGCCAGGCAACATGACTATGTGGGTCGCTCCCATTAGGGTGTATAATCACCTATCTAGAGAAAATCCTATTTGCTTCTTAAATCTATGTTCGATGATGTCCCTTGTCGGGAGACGGTTGCTGATCCCAACCGTCGGTGATATACATTCGATACACTCAAGCGAAATGAGTGGTCGGTCATGTGAGGGCCGGGTTGTAAGATGTTCTTGTTGAACCCAGTGTATTCGTCTCTAGAGATACACTATCGGCAGGTGGTCCCATACCTTGTCATAGTCGGAATCCAATCTCCAATAAGCGCCCGCGGTTTTTGATTGTATACTATATATGTAGAGCGTGAGATGCAAGCGTTCTACTAGATTTCTATTTACTTGTATATAGACATTATTATAATATCAGACAAGATATTGGTTTCAAAAATGTTTTGGGTTATCGTAAGGTAAAAACCGTTCGTGTTTATGTGTGGATTTGGTCTTACGATTATCCTTTTCTTTTGAAAAGATTTTGAACTTTAAAAATCATGATTGGATGATTTACCCTTAGTACTGTGCGAGTTTATCTCACCCTGGTTCACCAGACTGACCCGGTGTTTTGTAAATGCTCGGGTTAGACCGGGTGTACAGGCTCAGGTTATCGAATGTTGTGAAGAGACAAGATGGAGATGTTCAGACGTATGATATTATAGCTACTATTCCGCTGTGTGTTGTATATGGGAACATGCTATTATAACTGTCCCATTGTATGATGTACTCTGATACTGTAAGTGTTTTTAAAAGCTTTCAATAAAGATTTATTTCTATATTATATTTTGTTCCGCTGCGATGTGAGACTCTGTGTTGTGTTGCTCTTCTTTTTCTTCTATTCTAATATTTCCTTCTTTCTTATCTCACCCTCTAATTTCTTTCTAATAACTATCTAGTGTTTTAAGTGCTTGGAGGATCGGCATGAGTTACAGTAAAGGTAGTTATGTCGATTTTCGAGGCTGAAACCGCTCGGTCATTACAAAAGGAATTCCACAGCGACTTTTCTAAAATTTGATTTGGACATATCTCAAAATCTACACGATGAAATCCCGATTTTTCTCTTCCACTAGAAAGATATTCTCCACCAGCTCCACACGTTTCTTGTTTCACAGAAATCCGGTTTAAAACGAATCCTGTACATTCAGTTGAAGTTCAAATCGCCAATTTACGAACTGCAGCGCCATTTCGAGCTCGTTTATAATTATATTATAAACTATACGTTCAACTGTCGACGATTGAATATATTCGTCATTCAAATTCAATTCCAAGCTGAATTAAATATCACAGATGATCCGGTTCACACCATATCGTCATTTCGGCCAATTCTGATTATTTCAGAATTAAATATATTATTTAATTTATTATTTTAATTAAATATTCATCATTATTTAATTCCACGACGATTTAATTCACTATATCACTATTTATATAATTAAATAAATTAATTATAATACCTCTGCCAATGCGGGTCATTACAATCTTTCCCACTTAAAATAATTTCGTCCTCGAAATTGCTAAAAGGTAGAGGACGACCCTATCGACTGGTTAGAACATATTTGTTCACTTCTTAACTTCAGTTTCAACTGAACTGATTTAATTTTAATTAAAATATTAATTAATTCTTATCAACGAAAATTTTCAAAAATCCTGAAAATTTTCTAATGCCTTAACTATTCGAAAAATTTCGCCAGCACCTCCTTTGTACTGGTCAATACTTCAAACTCCAACTCACCTCTCTGGGCCATCTCCATCCCAAAAGAAAATCAAACAGCCAAGCGGCTTCCCAATTCGGCTCATAAATCTTATATCCAATAGAAATATAAAATTGTACCTCTTGTCGGCATATCATTATATCCTTTCCACCTGTTATCAATTCAGCAGATACAAGAGTCATCCCAATCAAATTCCAATCTGCTTTTATCCCCGACACAACCATTCGCTTATATTCGAGCCAAATATCATTTCAACTTGAGTTTCTTCTCGATTCCCAACTCTTAACTTGATTATCACATTACACTTCAAATTTGAATCTCACAATCCAATTTGTCTTGATATCATTCTAATTCAATTTCAGTTACCACTTTACTGGCTTTACTTTATTTCAATTTTGCTTTCACAAATTTCTGTTAAATTTGTTTTTAATTCAAACAGTCTTTCCCTGGGAGTTTTCAAACAGTTTACTCTTGTCAAAAATCAAAGTTTCCCTTTGAACATGTCACTGAGCCCTTATTTAATATTACATTAGTTAAATCACTTCTCTATTTCTTTATCAATATTTGTTAACCAAATATTTTCAATAACCATATTGGCCTTTTATGTTATTTGGAAAACATTTCCTAATATCGCCTTCCTTTATTTTCTAAACTTTAGAAAATATATGCTATTTATAATTGGAAAATATTCCAATTACTTATCTCTTTTCCGATCTCGTTTATTTCTATACTTAGGAAATATTCTGTATTATATTTCCAAGCTTACACTTATTTGGGTTAAAACGGATGTTGTGTAAAACATCGTTATGACAACCCAAATTCAACTAACTCTTATTCAACATTGATCTTCGAGCCTGAAATCTTACTATTTATTTGTTAATAATGAAATCAATCAAGTTGGGGTATAACTACCTCTCAGACCTTGACTGAATAACATTTATAACATCAAAACAGATACGACTACTTACTCGAATAATCAATACCATACAACTACTTATTCACTTTTAAACACGTATATGCTTCCTCTTTCTATTCTTACTAGATTTTATTCTTAGTCTTCCTTTTTGATTTTACTATTCTATTTCTAAGTTCGTTTCCTTATCGACTTCTATATATATATATATATATATATATATATATATATATATATATATATATATATCGATACGTTGATTTTCTAACTATCAAATTATCTTAAAAATATTCTAACTCCATAAATTCCAGGAAAAAATCACCATAACCTCCTTTGTACCATGAGCATCGGGATATTTCAAATAGCCTCCCATGGCCCTCACCAATCCAAAAGAAAAAGAAGACGGCAAGTGGCTAGCCGATACGGCGCATAAAATCTCATATATGAATTAAATACATACCTTTCCGTCGAGCATTCTATTTATATACCTTCATACCTTATCCATACCTATCTCGTGTATATTCATACCTGCCCATTCTATTTTAACTATACCTGATTGTTTTTAACTCAATTCGTTAATTAATTTGTTAATTAACTCTTTAGTCTATTTCACTTTTATATTTGAACATGACATGTTCAAATATAATTTAACTTACTTATCAACTAATCAAATTCTACTTTTTCAAACTCAGGTTTCATATTCGATTTCAAATATAAATTTACCAGTCCCCTTTACTTATCTAAAGTTCAACTTCAATTCAAGATCCATTTACTAATGGCTAATTAACTGGTTTACCTATTTCACCTTTTTATTTGAATATACCTGTTCAAATATAAGTTTAACTTGTTTATCAACTAATTGAATTCCATTTCAATTCTATTTGAATTTCCTATATTCAAATTCCATTTCAATTCTCTTATTCAAATTCTATATTTGAATTTCATTTCAAATCTCTTATTCAAATTCTATATTTGAATTTCGTTTCAATTTCCTTATTCAAATTCTATATTTGAATTTCGTTTCAATTTCCTTATTCAAATTCTATATTTGAGTTTCATTTCAATTCTATTTGAATCTTCTATATTCAAATTTCATTTTCAAACTTTCTTTATTCATTCTTTATTATAAATCCCATTTTGAAATTCAACACAACTTGTCTTTCCCAAAACAAATTTCAAAACAGTATCTCTGGTAGTAATTCGTCACTTACAACTCGAAAATGAATACTGATGATGCAGCTGTTATCATCAGAATCTATTTTCCAGTGATCGAAGTGAGTTCAATACTATAAAACCATTTCTAAATATTTCCACTTTGAAATTCATTTCAAAATATAATTCACACTGCTTGTAAAATAATTTAAAATCTCCCAGGATCTTAAATTTTCCTTATTTTTAATCCAAATCCATTTACAAACACTTATCCAGTTCTCTAGAGTTTTAATTCAATTTCTGGTTTAAATTTCAGATTTAACTCATCTGATTTCACGTATTTCACTTATATGAATTCTGATTGGTTATTTACATAACCATTTAATTTATAATCTTACTCGATTATAAAAACAACCAATATATCCAATATATATCAAAATATACGTTGGGTAAACTTATTTTCATTTACCGTTTTTTTTAAAACATATCGTGACGACCCATCGTATTTGAGTGTTTAGTAACTCCTACCGATACAGTGGATCAAACTGATCGACCAGAACCCATAACCAACTCAACCAATGAATCCCCACAACATAAAACAATTTTTATATCAATAACAAATACGTTCACTCGTATATATACACTCAAGTCAATCTAGGGTATTACTAACCCTATCTCTACTGAGTCACGCCACAGAGCCAAGGTAATTCACTTAACTTAAGCTCTGATACCAACTGTAATGACCCAGGTATTTTTCGAGGTTTGGTTAGTCATCATTGAGTTTATGATGATAACCAAAGTCGTCAAAAACCCGGGTCATTACAACCAACTTTGTGAAGAGCCAACGGTTGAATTGTCTGGAATGTTTATTTCAAATATGAAGAAAAACAACACCAAAATCGATTATATATATATATATATAGAATTAAATTAAATCGAATAACGACGCTGCAGTTCGTATTTTGAAATCGTAACTTCAAACAATTAGTGCGGGAAATCCGGCCGTCGGATTTTACCAAAACTGAAACCGTTGGATTCGTTTTGAAAAGATCTTTCTAATGATATAAAATTTATGAAGATCCAACGGTTATATTTTAAGATATGTGTAAATCAAATCTAAAGAAAAACAGCGCCACGGCCGCGTTATGGTCTGAAGCGTAGTTTGAATGAATTGGCTATTTATAAATAAATAAAAATAGCGATAAATCGTGATAAAATATAAACGATATGGAATGGAAATAAACTAAATTTGCTTGGTTTATGTGATATGTGATGGTTGAATGTGTTTGGCGTGAATTTACATTGAAGAACAGAATTAGTGATGTCGAATAATTTAACCATTGAAATGAATTGATTTGAAATTCTAAATATACGTGAATTATTTGAAAAGGCCGAGTTGATTCTCATTTCAAATAATTGATCGACGAGTGAAAGTCGAAGATATGAAGACGGTGCAAGACCGATGATCTTCACGTCGAATGGAGGGGTGCTACTGATGCTCATGATAGGAGTAGCTACCTTGAAGGAGCGGAAGTAGTAGCCATCTGGACGTACTTGTTGATTGTATGGATATGCGAGATATTGAGTGCCTCCGGTTTCATTCAGACCCAGAACGAACTTGTAGATGGACTGTGTGTCTGACATTGGATTTTGTTCTGTGCTGATTGATCTCTATTAAATATATACCTGTTTGGCGGCGGAGAATTTATTCTCTTGCGTAACGCCCTTCTCTGAGACGTACGAGCTCAGAGGTTATATATCGATAGAAATCATTCGCATGGAGTGAATTGCCTGCGTCGCATGCCTAAGTGGAATATAATTAAGGCTTCTGTTTAAAAGCAAAGTCTTGTGGTTGATGATCAAAGCATGGCCTGTGTGGCATAGCTCTGTGTATAGCGTTGTTTCGCGAACCTCACACCCCGGTATGAGCCAGAAACGGGAGACGGACTTCACGGAGGACATGCGTTACCTTCTAGCTAGGAGTGGTGCTTTGGGTTTTGCACGCCCGGGTATTTTACTTATGTGGATGATGGAAAGCGAGGCCTCAGTTTTCTTCGGTCTCTTCGGAGCCGATGGTGTCGTCGGATAGGACTAGTTTACGCCTCATAGGGCGGAGAAACGCAGTGTTTAGGCATTTTAATCCACATAGGTGGACCGGCCCTGAGATCCAAGGGTCGATGCGTTCTGATCTTGAGACATGGGCTAGATTGTCTCGAATTCGGTAAGGACTATCTTTTGCCTTGGTTCATGACGGAAATCCAATTTCCAAATACGATACAGTGCGGTTTTGATTGTATACTTATATATGGCGACATAGTGGTATGGGGCATTAATGTCGTCTATAATTGATACTTATGATTTGAAATTGTTTTTGAAACATATAAACACTAGTAATAATATCAAATGCTTTTGTTTTACTCGTATCAAGCATATTTTGGCCATTATAAGGTAAAACTCTATACTCCGGTTTGTGCTGCATTGTGTGATGGGAACTGAGTCTTATAATGGCTTCATTTTTATAAAAAGCATTGCGATGTTTAAAAGATTTACTTGTTTTAAAGCACTGGCAATCCAATGGAGTAAACCCGTTCCGCGAAAGTGGCGTGGTCCTGTGATTGGCCATATATTAATGTGTTAAGTAGATTTCTCATACCAGTCCTATGACTGACTCGTAGTTTGTTTCACTTGCAAACTCGGGTGCCCTTATTTCTACACGGGCAGCCTTGTATTCAGGTTTTAGCAGGCTCTTTCTGGAAAGCTGGAGCTGAGGATGGATTCTATCATTTATCTCTTTTTATGCTGTTCAGCTCCTATTGTACATATATGTTTATTTTCCGCTGTAGACATTTATGTATAGATGAACTGTATTTTGTACTAAGTATGATCCTTTATACTGTGTAACTCTGATGAAATAAAATATATATTCATGTGTTGAAATAAAATATATATTCATGTGTTGAAATAAAATATATATTCATGTGTTGAAATAAAATAAATATTTATAAACAAATCGGACGATTTGTTTATATATGCTGATTTGACTAGTATTGATTGGAACGATAAATTTTACACATCGCCCAACTGCACAAATAAAAATCTTTGTTTGCTGATTTGAAACCCCATATGGGTATTGGGATGATATTTGACGTACACTAATCCCGATTGTTTAGTTGTATGTCAACGATGGGTTGACAGACTGTGTAAGCGTTAATTATTTATATTTAATGCTTATGCAGTTGTGTGGTGCACTCTGGATGATGGTTGATTATTTATTATTGCTATTATATACATGTGTTGCAGAAAATCCATATAATTAACATTATATGGTAATTGATTGAGCCTCATTCCAATTTAGCAAATTATTTAAACCCTTCATCGTTTCTCTCTTCCTCACTTTTAAAACACCACGTTGACCAGTTTTAGTTGATTTTAATCGACTGGAAAATGACCATTTTTCAAACGGTCTCAGAATTCGATGAAATTAATTTTGTTAGGACCGTAACGTCAATACGAAGCTAGAAAATATTTTTCGGGAATTTTTAGAGTCCGTATGTGGCCCCGGTAAATTGAAATGCGCGTTCAAATTCAATATATAGATTTATATTTTGATTTTGACGAAAGTTGATCGAAACGATCGAATTAGCTTACGATACATATCCCATTGTGTTCGGAATGGGGGTAATTAGCTATGGATGACAGTCGGTGGGTTTGATTTCGAGTTCAAACTAAAATCCAACATTTAGAAGAAAATATAATATTAAATAGCCCATATGTCCCAGGATCGAGAATGGAGTATCACCAGTTTTGCTCCAGGCGATAGTTAAATCTTTAATTAGATTTGAACGTGAAATGGTAATTGAATTTACCGATAACACCGTGGTGTTAGATATGAAGTATGACCAGTTTTGCTTCATGGGATGAATAGCTTGGGATTGGGAAATAAAATAAATTCATGTGTTGAATAGAAAGCTGAAGGGACCCGTAACTTCCCCGGTAAGGGAAGTCCTGATACTTTGAGGACAAGACGAATCAGAACGCAAACTGGAGAACATTTCATTGTTAATTACAATAATTCCATCAGAATACAAGAATATTACAGTATGAATAAATAATATACATTCGACAAATATCAGAGATTACAATAAATTACATAGCAGCGGAAAATAATACAAAGCACAACTGAAGGAAATATACGGATACAGAGCTTTCCATATATCTCCTTTAGTTGTGCTTTGTATTATTTTCCACTGCTATGTAATTTATTGTAATCTCTGATATTTGTTGAATGTATATTATTTATTCATACTCTGTAATATTCTTGTATTCTGATGGAATTGTTGTAATTAACAATGAAATGACCTCCTGTTTGCGTTTTGATTCATCTTGTCCTCAAAGTATCCGGACTTTCCTTACCGGGGAAGTTACGGGTCCCTTCAGCTGGCATCTCGTATTGACATTACGGTCCTAACAAAACTAATTTCGTCAAATTCTGAGACCGTTTGAAAAATGGCCATTTTCCAGTCGATTAAAATCAACTGAAACTAGTCAAACACGTTTTCCTTTGCCACGCTCACATATTGATACCAAAATTCATAATTTTTCGAATCAATATGTGAGCGTGGCAAAGGAAAACGTGTTTGACCAGTTTTAGTTGATTTTAATCGACTGGAAAATGGCCATTTTTCAAACGGTCTCAGAATTTAACGAAATTAGTTTTGTTAGGACTGTATCGTCAATACGAGATACCAGCTGAAGGGACCCGTAACTTTCCCAACAAGGAAAGTCCGGATACTTTGAGGACAAGACAAATCAGAATGCAAACAGGAGAAGATTTCATTGTTAATTACAACAATTCCATCAAAATACAAGAATATTACAGAGTATGAATAAATAATATACATTCGACAAATATCAAAGATTACAATAAATTACATAGCAGCGGAAAATAATAAAAACACAACTGAAGGAGATATACGGAAAGCTCTGTATTTCCGTATATCTCCTTCAGTTGTGCTATGTATTATTTTCTGCTGCTATGTAATTAATTGTAATCTCTGATATTTGTCGAATGTATATTATTTATTCATACTCTGTAATATTCTTGTATTCTGATGGAATTGTTGTAATTAACAATGAAATGTTCTCCTGTTTGCGTTCTGATTCATCTTGTCCTCAAAGTATCCGGACTTTCCTTACGGGGGATGTTACGGGTCCCTTCAGCAAATTATAAGTGAGGAGTTTTGGTTTATCGTGAACCGTGTTTTAGATGACATTGGTTCTTTAAACCAGTTAAAGACTGGATATTGATTTTTGGGAAGATTAAAACTAAGTGGAGTTTTAATGAACCTTTAATTAGATTAAAGGGATCGAGATTGGAGTATCACCAGTTTTGCTCCAGGCGATAGTTAAATCTTTAATTAGATTTGAACGTGGAATGGTAATTGAATTTACCGATAACACTGTGGTGTTAGATATGAAGTATGACCAATTTTACTTCATGGGATGAATAGGTTGGGATTGGGAAATAAAATGAATGATTACTTCGGTGTGGTTCGCTAATCCCGACTAGTTTGAATTGATATTCAAAAGAAGATTAAAGAACAAATAGTCATGTGTTGAAAGAAATGTAGATTCATGTGTTGAATAGAATAAATATTCATTTATTGATCGATATAATTTCCATCTGGAAATAATATCGTTGTTTGCACACGTGTTTTTCTTTGATAGTTAAATCACAGATTATCAAAGTTTTGACCATTTTTCCATCGTCAATACGGAGAGACCGGTTGGATTATTATCCGAGAACCACTCCATATGGGCGTTAGCGTTTCGAATCAAATAGATCGAAGACAAATTGAAGACGGAGTTTATACAAGGGTTATTCTGGCAATCCTAGGTAGAAATTGCCTAAGATGGATTTACAGAATAGTGCCTTCGGTTTTTCCAGTCCCAGGACAACTTGAACGGATGAATGTTTGATAGAGTATATCTGGTAGATCACGTAAGTTGATCGTTTCAAACGTATTTACGTTGGTGGTAGAGGAATTCGTTTCTCTTAGCTTATACCCATGGTATTTTTGGGGAAATCAATTTGTGATTTAACAGGTATGACGATGTGGCATTCAAAGTGAATGAATGAGTAATCTGTTGAAAGATACGTTATGACCTCTAGCCTCATCAATTGGGAAATGATAGAAATCGGACAGGCAGCTTGGCTAAGTGGGCCGCACCCAAGTAGGGTATATTGTCACCATCTAGAGAATATTCATATTTGTTACTTATTTCAATTCTGTATCTCCCGGGAATGGTTATGTTGGTTTACCAACTATAAGGTGACAATATATTCGATACACTCAAGCGAAATGAGTGGTCGGTCATGTGTGGCCGAGTTGCAAGATGTTCTTGTTGAACTCTGGTGTATCGTTTCTAGAGTACACTGAGCAGAAGATGGATCGATACCTTGTCATAGTTGGAATCCATTCCCCAAATAAGAGCCCGTGGTTTTGATTGTATATTATATAGGTAGAACGTTAGATGCAAGCGTTTCTACTAGTTTTCTATTACTTGATCTAGACATTATTATAATATCAGACAAGTATCGTTTTAGAAATATTTTGGGTTATCATAAGCTAAAAGCCATCCGTGTTTATGTGTGGATTGGTCTTATGAATATCCTTTGTTTCAAAAGGAATTTGAAAGTTAAAACAAGTGATTTGAGTTTACTCACACCAGTCACATGACTGACCCAGAGTTTATTTTGTTTTTTTTTTCCCTAAACTCTTGGGTGCCCAATTTTGTACGGGCAGTCAATTAGTCGGGATTTACAGATACTTGAAGAGTTGGAGCAGGAGGCTTTTGGATTAAATAGCTATTGTTTATTTCCGCTGTGTTGTAAGTGTTATACTCTAATAATGGTATTGTATACAGATACTGTTTTATTTCAAAGTTATGTTATGAAATATATTTATTCGTTCCGCTATGAGATTCGTGTTTACTCTGATGTTGTGATGTTCTTCTTCTTCTTCTTCTATTCTAAGTTTCTATCTTATCTTTTCTCACCCTCTAATTTCTTTCATGGACTATCCGGTGTTTCCGATGCTTGAATAGTCGAAATGGTGTTATATGCCGATATCCAAGATCGTGAAAACCCCAGGTCGTTACAGTTGATTTCAAAGTTGACTTTTGTTTCCATCGTTACATTTTCAACACAAATTTGTGATGACGTTATTTATGGCCGAAAATTTTAAATTGAGATTATATCCTCTATGACCAAAATAAATGAAAGTTCAAGTTCACATTTTAGTTTCAAATATTAGCATATACTTCCCTTCTTAACCGAATCACAAATCTATTATTAAATTCATTTTTTTTACCCAAATTACAAAATAAATTAATAACGGTAATAACTCTTGTTTTCAAAATGTTCACATTAAATTCAACCGAGGAGCGTTAAAAATTAACATCAGTTACAAATATAAATATTTATAAATTAACGAAAATAGTTGACTTAAATATCATTTAAAATGGAAAAAATTACAAATATAATATTTAATCTGTGATAATCTTTATTAATCTTTCTTCTATTACATAAAAAGTGCAATCTTTTATGTTAAATCATTTATCAAGCTATGAACATTTTAATGAATCATTATTACATAAAATGTAAATTTTTATGTTACATCATTTTAATCAAGCTATGAATGAATCATTATTACACAAAAATGTAAATTTTTACGTTACAATAAATTTCCTACAATGAATCCTATTTTCATATTTTATCCTTTACAATACAAATGTAAACTTTTTATTGAACTCATCTTTACATTAAAAATGTGAATTTTAATGTAAGAACAAATTTCATTTCAAATAATGATCTTTATTTTTTATCTACAATAAAAATGCAAATTTTAATGTTAACATATTTTCATTTCGAATAATGAATCTTATTTAATAATTCATTTACATTAAATATGTAATCATCAAGCAAGGGATATATATATATATTTAAATTATGATGCATTTTCTATTTAAAATTTCTTAAAATAAAATTTTACATTGTTTTCGATTTTCTGGGTTGTTATAATCTCCCCCACTTAAATTATTTTTGTCCTCGAAAAGGAACGAAGCTAAAAATTGTTTAACTAACCAACTCAACTTTTATTCTTTTATTGGTTTCAATAATTTATTAGTTGATTAGCCTTTCAAATATATATAACTTTTATATATTCAAAAATCATATTTTCTAAGATCGGATTAGGTATATATATAATCACAAATACATTAATTATAAACTTGTCACTCTTAACTCATTCTAGGGCATTTCTAACCCCATCTCTAATGAGTTTTCTCATTCTAGGATACTACTGATCCTATCTCCAATGAGTATTCTTTTATAGGATATTTCTAATCCTACCTATGATGAGTCTTTTGTTCAGTTCTAACAAGTTGTACCCCAAAGATTTGAATTAACCAAAGCTCTGATACCACGTGTAATGACCCGAAAATCCCTGCCCTTTGAACTGACCATAAACCACACAGGTTTGATCCAAAAGTTGGAAATCCTCGAATGCACTAACCCTGGGCAACAACACATCAGAACAGATAACATAATACTTTTATGAACATTATAGTAATGTTACACCATAGTACAGAATATCAGAGTACATCAATATAATAATACAACAACGGAAGATAATTTATAATGAATTTTATACAATGCAGCGGAAGACTATCAATGCTTTGGACATAGCTTTAAGCTTCGATCCAGAATCCTGCTCAATATATTTGCAAAATAAGTTACTCGACTGCCCGTATGGAAAAGAGGGCACCCGAGTTTGTAAAGTGAAACAAACTATGAGTCAGTCATGGGACTGGTATGAGAAATCTTTCCTAACTTATCTAACAATATTGCTAATCACAGGACCACGCCGCTAACGCGGAACGGGTTTACTCCATTGGATTGCCGATGCATAAATTAAATAAATTTTTATTCAAAACAATGCATAGCTTTTTAGAAAAATGAAATCATTATAAGAATCAAGTCCTATCACACAATGCAACGCAAACCGGAGGATAAAGTTTTACCTTATAATGATCAAACATGCTTGGTACGTAGAAAATAATATTTTAATATTATTATTAGTGTCTAATCAGTTTTAAAAAACTTCAAAGTAAATGTATCAATCCTAGACGGCATATTACCCCATCCTGCTACGTCGCTATATGTAGGTTTACAATCAAAACCGTAATGTCGTATTGGAAATGGAGTTTCCAGCATGAGTCAAGGCTAGGGACGATCTCCTTACCGATTCGAGACACTCTAGCGATGTCTTAGGATTCGGACGCTGGCGAACCCTTGGATCCAGCAGGGCCGATGCACAAATACTTTAGTGGATTGGCCATTCTTGAACACACATTTCCCAGTCCTATTGAACCTATAATTTGGTCACTATCAACCAATAAATCCGAGGTACCTCATAATCCATCAACCATATAAGTAAAATGTCAGGGCTTGCAAAATCTTGATACCATTTCTAGCTAGAAATAAACGTGTACACTCTCTGCGTTCCCTTGTCCCGTTTCTAACTCTTATCGGGGTGTGAGGCTCGCGAGGTAACGCTACACACAAAGCTATGCCAAAATAGGCTATGCTTTGATCATCAACCACAATGCTATGCTTTTCAACAAAAACTTTGATCATCTACAACTTGGCATGCCACATTGACAATCCACGCCATGCGATCGATAACTACCAATATATAGCCTCTGAGCTCGTGCGTCTCAGAGAAGGGTGTTAAGCAAGAGAATAAATTCTCCGCCACCAATCAGATATATATTAAATAGAAATCAATTTACATGGAATGAAATCCAATGTCAGACACACATCCATTTACAAGTCCGTTCTGGGTCTGAACGAAACCGGAGTCACCTTATTCCTCGTCCCGTATGTCCAATACGGAAGAGAGGTGCTCGCTTATCCGGACTATCAACAAGTACGTCCGGACAACAACCACTTTAACCCTTTCCTAGGAGCGACCCAGTGTCGGGCATCAGTATCCGTCCATTCAATGTGAAGATCGCTGGTCTTCAATCACCGTCTTCAATATCTTCGATTTAATCGTTGTATAATTATTTGAAATGAGATTGAACTTGATCTTTTCAAATAATTCTCGCATATATATAATTTTAAACCATTACATATCATTAATATTATTTTATAATGATTTATTGCTATTTTTATTTATAAAAAATAACTAAATTAATTTAACGACACTTCGGGTCAATAGGCGGCCCTAGCACTATTTTTACCCAAATTTGATTTACACATTTCTCTAAATCTAACCGTTGGATTCTAACAAAATTTATATCATTGGGAAGATCTTCCCAAAGCGGTCTTAATGGTCATAGTGTTGGGAAAATCCAATAGTCGGATCTTTCGGTATAACCGTTTAAAATTACGATTCCAAAACGCAAACTACCGCGCGCGATTCGTTTAATTCTAATTTATATTTATATATATAATTATATATAAATATAAACCATTCGACGATTCCACTAACATGTTTAACACGTCAAACAAAAGAATGTTTTATTAGCACAACACATCTACATGTTCGTACGTCAAATAAAATGTATTTTATTTACATGACAATTGCTAATGACAAATAAAAAGATAATTTTTATTTGTATTTCTATTTTTATTTGAACTCTAACAAATACATAGGAATATTTTATTTGTACATAGTTTTAATGTATGTTTTGACAATAAAATTAATTCTTTCATTAATATATCAATTCTAATGTATTTTGAAATAAAAATAATTCTTTATTTAACATACAAATTCTATCTCAACAAAATGCCTAAAAGTGATACATTCATTTTTGTTGATAATTCTAGTTCAACAAAAAGAACAAAAAATGATAATTTCATTTTGTTGACGATTTTATTTCAACAAAATGATATTTTCATTTTTGTTGACAAATCTAATTCAACAAAAATGAAATTTTCTTGTTTGACTCAAATCTTATTTAACAAAATTATAATTTTTTATTTCAACTAATCTTTTTTATCAAAAATGAATATTTCATTTCAACTAATCTTTTTAACAAAAATGAATGTTTTTGCTTCAACTAATCTTTTTAACAAAAATGAATGTTTTTGTTTCAACTAATCTTTTTATTGCAACAAGATTATGGTAGAAAGATGTTTCAAATAACCAATCCTTTTATTGTAACTAAAACGACAATAAAAATATGTCTTTTAAATCTACTCTTTCTATTGTAACTAAAATGACAATAAAAATATGTCTTCAAATTCTACCCTTTTTATTGTAACTAAAATGACAATAAAAATATGTCTTCTAATTCTACTTTTTTGTATTGTAACTAAATGAAAATAAAAATATATCTTTTAATTATACTCTTTTTATTGTAACTAAAATGACAATAAAAATATGTCTTTTAATTCTACTCTTTTTATTGTAACTAAAATGACAATAAAAATATGTTTTCAAATTCTACTCTTTCTATTGTAACTAAAATGGCAATAAAAATATGTCTTCAAATTCTACTCTTTTTATTGTAACTAAAATGACAATAAAAATATGCCTTTTAATTCTACTCTTTTCTTATTAACAAAAATGTTAATTTTTGTTTCACTCTATTCTTATTAACAAAAATGTTAATTTTTGTTTCACTCTTTTCTTATTAAATGTTAGTTTTTTTGTTTCACTCTTTTCTTATTAACAAAACTGTCAATTTTTGTTTCACTCTTTTCTTATTAACAAAAATGTTAATCTTTGTTTCACACTTTTCTTATTAACAAAAATGTTAATTTTTGTTTCACTCTTTTCTTATTAAAAAAAATGTTAATTTTTGTTTCACTCTTTTTAATTGACAAAAAAAAATGTGTATTTTTGTTTCAACCTTTTTAAGTGACAAAAATATACATTTTTGTTTCAACCTTTTTAACTGACAAAACTATGCATTTTTGTTTTAACCTTTTTAATTGAAAAAATATGCATTTTTGTTTCAAACTTTTTAATTGAAAAAACTATGCATTTTTACTTCAAACTTTTTAATTGACAAAACTATGCATTTTTGTTTCAACCTTTTAATTGACAAAAATATGCATTTTTGTTTCAACCTTTTTATTTGACAAAACTATGCATTTTTGTCTCAACCTTTTTAATTGACAAATATAAGCATTTTTGTTTCAACCTTTTTTGTAACGACCCGGAAAAAGGCGACCTTGAATATCCGATATACAACACATATCGAACATCAAGAGTCGAAAATAAAGGATGGTTAATGAAAGAATTTAGAGGGTGAGAATAGATAAGATAGAAACTTAGAATAGAAGAAGAAGAAGAACATACAACATCAGAGTAAACACGAATCTCACAGCGGAACGAATAAACATATTTCATAACATAACTTTGAAATACAAATCTGTACTTGAATATACATGTCATTTCCAAAGTACAGCACTTACAACACAGCGGAAATAAACAATAGTTATATGATCCTGAAGCCTCCTGCTCCAGCTCTTTAAGTATCTGTAAATCCCGACTACTTGACTGCCCATACAAAATTGGGTACCCAAGAGTTTAGGGAAAATAAAAAAAATTAAACATTGGGTCAGTCATGGGACTGGTACGAGTAAAACAGTTTAAAACAGTTTGAGCCATTAAACAATATCTCATAAGACCACGCCGTATAACGGAATGGGTTTTCCCCTTATGAGAATCCAAAATCAATCTTTATATCAAAACTCTCATGATATTATTATAATGTCTATCAATCACAATATAATAATCATCTAGTAGAAACGCTTTCATCTCACGTTCTACATATATAGTATACAATCAAAACCGCAAGCACGTATTGGGTAATGGATTTCCAACTATGACAAGTATGGAACCACATTTCGCTAGTGTACCTCTAGAGAGGAATACACTAGGTTCAACAAGAACATCTTCCAACCCGGCCACACATGACCGACCACTCATTTCGCTTGAGTGTATCGAAGGTATATCACCAACGGTTGGGATCAGAAACCGTTTCCCGAATGGGACAGCATCGACAATAGATTTTTAGAAGTAAATGAAACTCTAGATCAGGTGATTATACACCCTAATAGGTGTGACCTACACATCCATGCCGCCTGCCCGATTTCTGTCATTTCCCGGTTGTGAGGCTAGAGGCCACGCTTATCTCTGACAGATCACACATCTATTCACTTTGAATGTCACATCGTCATACCCGCCAAATCACAAATTGATTTCCCCAAAAATACAATGGGTATACAGCTAAGAGAAACGAATTCCTCCGCCACTAAACGTACGTACGTTTGAAGAGATCAACTTACGCGATCTATTAAATATACTCTGTCAGACATTCTTCCATACAGGTCGTCCTGGGACTGGACAAACCGAAGGCACTATTCTGTAAACAGGACAGCCCTTGGACTTTACTCCGTCTTTAATTATCTTCAGCATATTTGGTTTGCAACGCTTATGCCAATACGGAGTGGTTCTTCGGATAATAATCCAACCGGTCTCTCCATATTAACAACGTTAAAATGGTCAAAACTTCGATAGTCAATGATTTAACTATCAAATGAAAACATGTCTGTGTATACACAACGATCTTATTTCCAAATGGAATTATCGATCCAATCATCAATCATATATCTATATATATTCTCATTTTCTACGTTTAGAAAATATACGGTATTAACACTGGAAAACATTTCCATGGCTTAATTACGTATCACTGTTCTTCCATATCTATCAGACTCTAACTATAAACTACCAAGAGAACAACTTCCTAAGTATAAACCCTGAAGGCCGAAACCAACATCAGATCGATACTCAGGAAACCATTCAACTTATTAATCTCTAGTCAGTTTCCAATTTCTGTTTAACTCCATTTCGATTAACTCTAATTTAATTACTCTATTTGCTTAACTCTTATTCGAATAACTAATATTCGATTTAACTCCATTCGCTTAACTCTAGATCGCAGCGATCACAATGGTTATGCCTGATTCCCTCAGGAAACATCCGATCGCCGTAGGCTATCTGCAGCCCTGCGAATTACGCTAGCAGTCATGCAAAATGGCAACTTATCCTGAATAACTATGTTTGACTAACTCTATTCGACTAACCATATTCGATTAACTCAGCTTCGAATAACTAAATTCGATTAATTCTTTTATATCTCGTCAACATCCTTTTTTATAAATCATGTTTATTTTCCCAATAAATATTCCTTTTATAATTCTATTTACTTTCTAAATAAATACCCCTTTATTCTATTTATTTTCTAAATAGTTTGAAAAATCCCTTTTATAACTTCACGTATTTCTTATGGTATTTAAAATACCAATTAACCATGACCGATATCATTCAACACACAGAATCCACAACAGATTTTATATCACATCATATATTACAATATATGAACAAGACAATATTATAAATATTGAGGAACCCAGTTGGGTCCCTCCAACCTGTTTCCCTGCATCACAGATGTTAAACAACGCAAATAACACGAATATAAAATATTCTGATAACAAAATCAATATTCGATTTATGATATATATATACATCGTTATCTATATTTTCAACCAATACATACACAATTCAACCAAACAGTCAGCACACAGCAATCAGTCATCATTTATCAGTTCTAAATATGCGCTATAAAAATAGAACTGTTCAGAGTTGGTGAGTTTTACTCACATTGGCAGTTCATCGTTAAAGAGCGATAAACTGTTTGTTTGATTCGAATCAAACAATTCATTTGGCCATAAATTCAAATGAGCTCTAATCCACTTCCAATCAGTTCCATTGTGGTGTTACCATCCATACGATCCTAATGGATCTTGTCTCACTGAATTCTGACAACGTATGACAATGATATTCATTTTATAAGTTCACGCATATTTAAACATTAAGCTTAACCTTAATTAGATTAAAAATCACTTGGGCCTCACTAATATTCGTCGGACCAATGACACCAGACCAGGCCTCCCTTTTATTTTCCCTTCCACGCTATAACTGTAAATCAATTTCAGCCTTTGCCAATTTGCGTCTTCCACATGCACAAGTTCCCCTTTTTTTCTTTTTTTTTAAATTTTCCTTTTGGCCTTACGTTTTTTGTAAAAACCCGGAAAATGCGAGCCAATTTAAATTTTTTATTTTTGGCAATTTTAATGAATTTTGAATATTTAAAATGATTTATTTTAAATAATGACGATGAAAAATTTATTTTGAATAGAATTCGAATGCATATATTTATATGTGTCGTTGTTAGAATATAAATATTTATTAATAATTATAAAAGGAATGAAAATGGCGCGGTAGTTCGATAATTCGATTTCAAAATTCAAACGAATGTACCAGGTGCAAAAGAAACTGGATTTTAGCAAAACCAAAAATATTAGAATCTAATTGAGAATATATTTCCAACGAATCCGAAAAATCAAAATTTCATAGCGGGAATCTAAAGATATGTCTAGTTGAAAATTCAGAATAGTCGTTATGGAATTCTGGCCCTTAAAAATAGCCATTTTGCAAACGACCTCAGATTTCGACGAAACCACTTTTGTTGGATCCGGGATGTCAAATTATTGTTAGATTTCAATTTTCATAATTTTTCGAATCAATATGTGAGCGTGGCAAAGGAAAACGCGTTTGACCAGTTTAAGTTGAATTTAATCGACTGGAAAATGGCCATTTTTCCAACGATCTCAGAATTCGAGGAAATTAGTTTTGTTAGGACCGTATCGTCAATACAAAGCTAGAAAATATTTTTCGTGAATTTTTCTAGTTAGTATGTGGCCTCGGTAAATGGAAATGCGCGTTCAAATTCAATATATGGATTTATATTTTGATTTTGACGGAAATTGATCGAATCAGTCGAATTAGCCTGCGATACATATCCCATTGTGTTCGGAATGGGGGTAATTAGCTATGGACGACAGGCGGTGGGTTCGATTTCGAGATCGAAATAAAAAGTTGCTTTTTGAAACTAAAATAATTAAAAAATATATATAACTCTCTCTCTTCCTTTAACCACTCACCCCCCCGATTCATTTCATAATCGAAATTAAAAAAAAGAAAGGGCGAACGACGGGGAGGAAGACCGCCGCCGCGGCCACCAGGGGCGGCGCTCCTCCAGCGCCGCCATCTAGGAGATCCCCCTCTTCTCCTGCTCCTTCCTTCTCTCCCCCTTCCCCCCCTCTGCTGTTAAACCGAACCGAGCCCCCCCTTTCCCTAGCCGCACCGCCCATCTCCTGCCACCGACCTCCGCCCATGCCTGGCCCCCCTCCGACCCTCCACCAACGCCAACTCCCCCAGCTCCTCCTCCATCCGCCGTTTCTCACCCCCACCTTGTTGTAAGTGTTTTTTGTTTTTATTTTTGGTTTGTTTTGTTTTAATTTATTTTAAACATTTAATTTAGGTTAATCGATTCAAAAACTGATTTTCTTTGAATATGAAAATCCTTAGATTAAAAATATAATTTTTATATTGGTAGAAGATTAAAGATATAATTTTTATATTGGTAGGAGATTAAAGATATGATTTTTATATAGTAAAGATTATAAATATATGATTTTTATAGTATAGAAAGTATAAAAATACGATTTTTATATTATTTAGATAGTAAAAATTTGACCTTTATATATGTAGTGAAATAAAAATTCAATCTTTATATTAGAAGTAGATATAAAAATATAATTTTTATATAGAGAATAGCGTGATAAAAATATAATCTTTATTATATGAACACCGGTATAAAAAATAGGATTTTTATCTATATAGTAGCGATGTAAAAATAGGATTTTTATCTATATAGTAGCGATGTAAAAATACAATTTTTATCTATATAGTAGCGATGTAAAAATAGGATTTTTATCTATATAGTAGCGATGTAAAAATAGGATTTTTATCTATGTAGCGTAGTATTAAAAATAGAATTTTTATCTATATAGTAACAATATAAAAATATGATTTTATATATGTAGTGGCTACGGGCAATGAAATTGAGAAAAGGCGAGAACGACGAAGATTTCCACATAAGAAGAGTCGTGGCATTTGGTTTAGCTTGGGTGAGAACTTCTCACTTTAAATTTCTTTTTCTAGTTATATATATATATATATATATAGTAGGATGCAGACAGTGCTTAATAGCACCCGACACCCATCGTCCACAGACCATGGATGACTTGTTTGTTTGATTGATGTGTTGTGAAAATTGTTTGTGATGTTGATGTGAAATAGATAATAAAATATATTCATGTGTTGAAATAAATTAATTATCGTTAGAAATATAAATTTTAACGTGAATATGAATATAGTGAATGTGAACAAATAAATATTCATTTACAAACCGGACGGTTTGTTTATGTACACCTATTTGAAGGATATTGATTGGGACGATAAATTTTACACATCGCCCAACTGCACAAATAAAAATCTGTGTTTGTTGATTTAAAACCCCACATGGGTATTGGGATAAAATTCGGCATACACTGATCCCAATAATTAGTTGTATGTCGACTGATTGATTGACAGGCTGTTATAAGCGTTAGATATCTATATTCAATGCTTATACAGTGTAGTGCACTTTGGATGATGGTTGATTAGTTGTCGTTGCTATTATATACATGTGTTGTATGGAATCCATATAATTAACATTATATGGTGATTGATTGGGCCTCATTCCAATCGGGAAAATAAAGAATATTATAAAAATAAAGATTCATGTGTTGAATATAAAAATAGTCATGTGTTGACGATGCTCATGTGTTGAGAATATTCATGTGTTGAAACTATTCATGTGTTGAGTAAAATATTTTAACAATAAAATTTACATCTTTATCATATTGAAGATTAGAAACTACTTTACGGTTGGAGTCTGATTAAAAATCAAATGATAGATACCATAATTTTATAAAATGTATTACATAACAAAAATAGTCATGTGTTGACAGTACTCATGTGTTGAGATTAATCATGTGTTGAAAGAAATATATATTCATTTGTTGAATAGAATAACGAATTTATTGAAATATATAAAGCCGTGTAGATTAGAGTTGCGCTATTTTGACGTGAACGATATTTATATCGATTATATTCGTTTTTATAATGAATATAGAAAAGGTAGTGATATCAAAATATAACGTTTTGAAAATATTATCATTTATATAGGAATGAAATGAAATATTCAATTTTGATTTGAAATTGAATATAGAGTTGAAATGGTTTTGAAACGAATTTAAAATGATTTATAAAATACGTTTCAAAAAGGAAATCGACGAAATATATAATATATATATATATATTATATATATATATATAATGGCCTGAATAGAAAGCGCCGGGTTGCGGTAGTTCGTGAATTTCGACCATTGACTTCGAATGGACATTGCGGAAGATCCGACCATCGGATTCTCCTGAAACCGGAACCGTTGGGTTCGTATCGAAAAGAGATTTCCAATGAATATTAGAAATTCGAAATCTAATGGTTGGATTTGAAATTATGCCCAAATTAAATTTGGAAAAGGTCGCTGTAAGTGCAGTTCGATGGCCGTTGATGGAAATCGACTGTACGGGCCTTGATAAAATAATTAAAAATATTAAAAATTTGTGTAAAATCATAATATGTGAATTGGAAAGAACTGGGAGGAAAAACTCCATATTTGAATAGATAAAAATAAATTTTTATCGAAATGAACTAGTTTTGAACTAGAATTAAAATCAATTTATTTTTGAAATAAATAAATTGAATTTGAATCGGTTTTGAAAATAACCAGAATTTCCAATATATATAAAGTGGAAATGGATTTGAATCGAAATTGTCTTTGGAATATTTCGATATTGGATTCCGTGATTATACAGATATTGTTATGGGAATTTGAAAGATATATTTATATCGTTATCTCCAATACGATATTTGTTGGTTTTAGAGTTTGATATTGAATATAAGCCGGTATATTTTCTATTCAGAGCCTTGTATTTAATATCAAATGTGATTTGGGGTTTGTCGTGAATCGTGTTTTAGGTGACATTGGTTCTTTAACCCAGTTAAAGACAAGATATTGATTTTTGAGAAGATTAAAACTAAGTGGAGTTTTAATGAATCTGTAATTAAATTGAAATGTGAATTGATAATTTAAATTATCAAAATTGGAAAGTGATCGAGAATGGAGTATCACCAGTTTTGCTCCAAAGCGATAGTTAAATCTTTAATTAGATTTGAACGTGAAATGGTAATTAATTTTACCGATAACACCGTGGTGTTAGATATGGAGTATTACCAGTTTTGCTCCAGGGGATAAATAGGTTGGGATTGGGAAATAAAACAAATAATTACTTCGGTGTGGTTCGCTAATCCCGACTAGTTTGGAAAACCATAATATGGTTTGAAATGATATCCAAAGGAAGATTAAAGAATAAATTTAGAAGAATTTATCATTGATAAAATTAATGGGAACCTTTCCCTAAGAATGTGAATTTTTGAATAAAAGAATATTCTGCATTGGAATAAGGCGTATGTTGTGTTTGTGTAACACGTGTTTATTATATACGCGGGTTATTCGGAAAGACCGGGTTTACACCCATTCTGAATAACCGATTCGACGATATGTCGAAGATGAAGACGGTGGTTGAAGACCGGAAGTCTTCACATCGTTTGGGTGATTACTGATGATCTTGATTAGGTTGTACACCCAAGATGAGAGAATCAGTTGGTGATCGTCCAGACGTACTTGGAGATCGACGGATATGCGAGGAAAGTGTCTTCCGTTTCGTTCAGACCCAGAACGAACTTGTAAATGGACTGTGTGTCTGACGTTGGATTTTATTCTGTGTTGATTGATCTCTATTAAATATACATCTGTTTGGCGGCGGAGAATTTATTCTCTTGCTTAACGCCCTTCTCTGAGACGTACGAGCTCAGAGGTTGTATATCGATGGACATCAGTCGCATGGAGTGAATTGCCTGTGTGGCACGCCTAAGTGGCAGATGATCAAGGCTTCTGTTGAAAAGCAAAGTCTTGGGGTTGATGATCAAAGCACGGCCTGTGTGGCGCAGCTTTGTGTATAACGTGAATTCGCGAGCCTCACACCTCGGTATGAGTCAAAAACGGGATAGTGACTGCAGGGAGAGCACGACGTTTCTTTCTAGCTGGTGGTGGTGTCAGTGCTTAAACTGGCTGACATTTATATACTTTTCACCTGTGTGGTTGTTGGAATGCGAGGCGCCTCGGATATAGGTCTGTTAGGACCGGGAAACGTGTGCTCAGGAATTGCCAATCCTCAAAAGTAAGAGAGGACCGGCCCTGAAGATCCAAGGATTGCTGTGTGCGGTCCTGGGACATTTGCTAGAGTGTCTCGAATCGGAGAGGAGCTTGCCCCTTGCCTCGACTCATGACGGAAATCCAATTTCCAATACGTGATATCGCAGTTTTATTTGTAGAACCTAGTATGGCGACATAGTGGTATGGGTCATTAATGCCGTCTATGATTGATATTTATGATTGAAATTCTCTTGACACTATACACTTATAACAGTATCAAATAATGTGTTTTTAACGTATCAAGCATGCTTTGGCTATTATAATGTAAAAACCCTATCCTCCGGCTTGCGTTGCATTGTGTGATGGGACTTGGGTCTTATAATAGCTTCATTTTTCTTTATTTAGCATTGCGTTGTTTGTTTATGCACTGGCATTCTTGGGAGGAAACCCGTTCCGTGTTATACGGTGTAATAACCCGCATTCTACACATCGGAGGATCGTAGAATATTTATTTCTTTCTCATATGAAGTTGTATGGTCATGTAACTTTGGGAAACAACCACTAGACTCATTTCCCATGTTCATGATTTTCGTCGATTTTTAAATGACCGTTTTACCCCTAGCTGATCTTGTTTTGGCCATAACTTTTGATTGGAAAGGAATTTTGATTTGAAACCACTTCCATTAGACTCGTTTGATGGTTTACCTTTCCGTAGAGTGGTCATAATAGCCAAACGGACTTACCGTTTGGGAGATATGGCTGAAATAAGGTTTGGAAGGTGAAAAACTGCTTAATAGGGCCAAATAGGGTGATTAGTGAATAGGCCCATAACCCATTTCGGGATTAGGGTTATGGGGAGGCTGAAATGAGTTAGAGAATCATTCCATTTCAGTTTTCTAGCCTCCACTTATCTCCAAGAAACCCTAAAAATGGCCTCCAACCTCTAAATCACCCCCAAATCATCTTTTAATCAAGGATTAAGCTTAGCAACATCAAATCAAGGGAGATCTACACTAAATCAACATTGGAGCTGCTGTTTAGCATTGGGATTCACATCAAATCAGAGATTTATTTCAGATCTTAGTTTATTTGTGGCTAAGGTGAGTGATTTGCATAGTTCTTCACTAATTATGGCTAATTAAGGGTAATTAGTGTTAATTAGCGAATTTAAACATAATAAAATTCCGGAAAAATATTTATAAAATCCGAAATGATGTTTTAGACCTCTGATATGAATTTGGGTTAACTTGGTTAAGTTTTGCTAATCACATCATTAGTTTCACCTAAACATGCTTAAGGGGAAATATAGGGTTTTGGGTATGTTTGATCCATATTAACCTATCATATTGAAGTTTTGATGTTGTGGTTGATTCTCTATGTTTCTATGACTGTATGGTATGCTTTGTGACTAATTAGAAGTGTTAGATTGGTCGAAAACGCCATCGAGAGGCGAAAATAGCTTGCTGAAATGGTGCAGGTTTGGGGTCGAGATAACCGACCAGGGGGGGGGGGTTGACCGACCCGAGTTCCTGGACCGACCAGAAATAGTGAAGGAGGACCGACCGACCCTGACATCGAACGACCGACCAGAAATAGTGAAGGAGGACCGACCGACCCTGACATCGAACGACCGACTAGGAATGGTAGAGGAGGACCGACCGACCCTAGCAACGACCGACCAGGATTGGTAAAGTGTTTGACCGACCAGGGGGCAATACCGACCGACCAGGGACGATGAAAACCGACCAGGGATGATGAAAACTAACCAGGATGAAAGGTGCTTGACCGACCGACCCGAACAGGAGAGAAGAAGTTATGACTCAGGATCCAGATGGGGACCAACGAGTTGACTTCATGAGTTGGACTTTGCTGCGGGACGTGTGCTAAGGAGTTGTCGAAGTTCATAACTTCGATTCACCACTGAAAATGGATGATGGGCTACTTATCAGTGCAGTAGAGTCACTATGACTCGAGGGGCAAAGTGATGGTAGCAAGACTACGTTATCAGTGCAGTAGAGTCATTATGACTCGAGGGGCAAGGTGATGCGTAGTAAGACTATGAGCCAGTGCAGTGGGGTCATTGTGACTCCATGGGGCAGAGTGGACATAGTAAGGATTAGTAAGGCTATGAGCCAGTGCAGTGGGGTCCTTGTGACTCCATGGGGCAAAGTGGACATAGCGAAGGATTTGTGGCTACGTTATCAGTGCAGTGAAGTTATTTATGACTTCATGGGGGCAAAGTGATCGTAGCAAGGTACGTTGGGTGATCGAAGTGGTGAATATCGTATGCTTTACGCACTGAGTGAGAGATGTGAGGATGGTTGCTATGTTTGATTGTTACAGGTATGTTTTAGTCTACCTATTATTATTCTGTTTAGATGCTTATCGCTCATACCAGGCTTTATGTCTGACCTAGAGTTTTATGTCTCCTCTTATTACTCTGGGTGCTCACACGAGCAGACTAGAGACAGTTTAGCTGGTGATGCGCGAGTAGCTGATTTGGAGGCGGGCAGGAGGCTTCCACGTATGATATATAGATATTCTCCCTGTGTCGCTGGTGGTTGCTACTTGGGCATTAGTAATGTACCTCCTTTATCTTGCTTTTGCTTTTGAGACAGTTTGAAAAGTTGTAATAATGTTTAACTTTGGATCATAAGCTGTACTTACATTTTCCGCTGCTATGTTAGTTGCTTCAGCTTATGCACTGTCTCACCTGTTTTATGTCAAGTATGTTATTATTATATTTTATTCTATGCGCTGTGAGACATTCTACAGGTTCTTTGTTAGTTCATTTCCTTCTTCCCTTTCCTTCTGACGACTCGTTCTGTGCTAACTGGACATTTGTACAGCGCACCTTTGGAGTAAATGTCAGTTGGTGCGGGGCGGGCGTTCACACTTGGTATCAGAGCTCTAGGTTGCGTAGTTAACCTAGGGAAAGACACTAGGGAGAGATAGTACGTATATGAGAGCGCGTATTTGTGATTACTTTGGTTTTCAAAAGTTATATGTATATGCTATTAGTAGTATAAGAATGAAGTCGTACTGCCCTAGCACCACTATGGGGTCGTTAATCGTTTCTCTTTTACAGATCGACGATGAGCCGATATGCTAGAGGTGCTGGTAGGGGAGCCAATAATGGGAATGCTGTTGACATGAGGGCGATGTTTACTGACCTCATGAGAGACATGCTTAGAGAAGTGCAAGGTGCAGTTCCCAATCCCGGAGTTGGTGTTGGCCCAGTAGTGCAGGCGCCTAGGGTCGATTTTGCCAAGTTGTGGAAGGATTACACTAACCTTGGTGGGAAGCCGTTCCACGGGACGGAGTCGGCCACAGATGTTCAGGACTGGTTGGAGTGCTGTGATCGTATCTTCAATGACTTGGGTCTTGAGGATGCGATGAAGAGAAGGCTAGCGTCTCGTCAGCTGCAAGGGCGAGCGATGAATTGGTGGAATGCCATTAGAACAGCTACTCCAGAAGATCAGGTTACTTGGGATCAGTTCAAGGCTCGCTTTAGCGAGAAGTTTATTCCAGCTGCTCAGAAGTCAGTGTTGTTTAAGAGATTCTTGGAACTCAAGCAGAGTGGTAAGACAGTCTCTGACTATATTGCTGAGTTCGACACCTTGCCAAAGTATGGACTATCTCTTATCGATATTCCTGAGAAGAAGAATGAGAAGTTCATTACTGGTTTGGATGGATACTTGGGGGAAAGGCTTATCAACCACATCGATGAGACTTTTGAATCGATTGTGGGAAAGCTTTGAGATCAGAGAGTCTTTACCCTAAGTCAAAGACTGAGGCTGCATCTGCAGAAGGGCCAAAGCCGCAAGCGGGCGGTGGAGGCAAGAATAACTCTCAGAATAAGAGGAAGCAAGACCAATCTAAGGGTGGCCAGAAAAAGAACAAGAAGGATGTTGAGTGCTTCAGCTGTGGTAAGAAGGTCCATTATGCTAAAGAATGTCGGGCCAAGCCAGCGGAAAGGAAGTGCTACAACTGTGGTCAAGTGGGACATCATAAGGATAAGTGTCCGCAACCTCTTAAGGAGAAGCAGATTGTGAAAGCATATGCTATTGATGTTGTTCCTTCTTCATCGAATGCCCCAACTACGGCGGAGAAAGGAAAGAATGTTGTTATTCAAGGTATGCTTTCTATTTATAATGTACCAGTTCGAGTTTTGTTTGATACTGGGGCTTCCCGTTCCTTCATATCTAGTGAACTGGTAGATAGATTGGGACTGGAATCCGAGATAATCAATAGACCATTGGTTGTGACGAACCCGATTGGTGGTTCGACTAGCCTTAGTATGATTTGCAGAAATTTGGTCTTATCGAGTCATGGATGTATGTTTGTTTGTGATTGCTTTGTTTTGGGCTTTACTGGGTATGGCATTATATTGGGAGTCGATTGGCTCCAAAGATACGGGGTGGTGGTAGACTGTGAGGGCTTTTTGGTGACAGTTAGGGTGGATGATGGGCGGAGGGTAGTGTTTGGTAGTCTACCTAGTGATGGGGTAATGGCTAGTTTTATAAATTCCCTCGACATCCCGCAGGATGAGCTGTCAGATGTGCCCGTGGTTGGCCAGTGTCTGGACGTCTTCGAGGAGGTGACCGGGCTTCCACCACACCGAGAGATTGAGTTCCGTATTGATTTAGTGAAAGATGTCAGACCTATAGTGATGCCACTTCGTCGTATGGCACCAAGGGAGCAGCGAGAGCTCGGGGTGCAAGTCAACAATCTTTTGAAGAAGGGATTTATTAGAAGAAGTGTCTCCGAGTGGGGAGCACCAATTGTGTTTGCCACTAAGGCAAATGGTTCCCTTCGTTTGTGTGTGGACTATCGCGAGTTGAATAAGGTAACGAGGAAGAATAAGTATCCTCTACCGCGGATAGATGATTTGTTTGATCAACTGGAAGGAGCAAGAGTGTTCTCCCAGTTGGACCTCGCGACAGGATTTCATCAGCTCCGAGTAGAGGATGAGAGTGTTCCGAAAACGGCATTTAGGACGCCG
The DNA here is from genome assembly GCA_030737875.1 of Allium sativum. Taxonomy (NCBI): domain Eukaryota; kingdom Viridiplantae; phylum Streptophyta; class Magnoliopsida; order Asparagales; family Amaryllidaceae; genus Allium; species Allium sativum. Next base: position 721,233,960 of record CM060909.1, on the reverse strand, counting down.
TCTGGATTTTATGAGTGGTTGGTCATGCCATTTGGGTTGACCAATGCACCAACCTACTTTGTGGATCTTATGAATCGAGTATTCAGAGATCAATTGAATAAGTTTGTTCTTGTGTTCGTAGATGATATCCTTGTTTACTCAAGGACAGAAGAGGAACACAAGGGACACTTGAGGATAGCGATGGAGGTGTTGAGGAAACACCAATTGAAAGCGAAATTCTCTAAGTGTCAATTTTGGAGAAGGGAAGTGAGATTCTTGGGTCATGTTATTTCAGAGAGTGGTATTGCCGTGGACCCTGCGAAGGTGGCTACGGTACAGGATTGGCCTACGCCCAAGAATGCAACAGATGTAAGAAGTTTCTTGGGGTTAGCTGGATATTATCGTAAGTTTATCCAGGACTTCTCCAAGATAGCAGCACCGTTGACTCAGTTGACTAAGAAGAATCAGTCCTTCGTCTGGGACGGAGTGTGTGAGAATGCATTCAAGAGTCTAAAGGAAAAGTTGACGCGTGCGCCAGTGCTAGTCATTCCAAAAGGGAATGAAGAAATGACGGTATACACTGATGCTTGTGGTACCGGACTAGGTGCGGTATTGATGCAAGGAGGTAGGGTTGTAGCTTATGCTAGTCGGCAGCTGAAGCCGCATGAGAAGAAGTATCCTACCCATGATTTGGAATTAGCAGCGATCGTATTTGCGCTGAAGATGTGGAGACACTATCTCTTGGGAGAAAGATTTGAGTTGTTTACCGATCATAAATCGTTAAAGTATCTCTTCTCCCAGAAAGATCTAAATCTCCGTCAGCAAAGATGGTTAGAGTTCTTGGCTTCGTATGATTTTGATATCGCATATACACCTGGGAAAGGTAATGCAGTAGCCGATGCCTTGAGTAGGAGACATGCCAGTTTAGGGGCTATGTTTCTTGAATGGAAGCAACTGGAGTATATCGCAGTGTTTGATTTCAGACCAAAGTGCGAATTGGATCCAGAGATTCTAGCTAGTTTGGCGATCAGACCCACTTTGATAGAGCGGATTGGTTCCAGCCAGAGGGACGATCCTAATCTATTGGAAATCATCTCCAAGATAGAGATGGACATCGACGGTGAGGAGATGAACTTGTATGGGCTTGATCGAGAAGGATGGCTTAGAAAGAATGGAAGACTAGTTGTACCCAACGTGAGTTGGTTGAGAGATGAAGTACTTAGAGAATGTCATCACTCAAAACTAACTATACATCCCGGTGGTAACAAGATGTATCGAGACATGAAGCAGACTTACTACTGGGAAGGGATGAAAAGAGACGTTGGGAAGTTTATATCCAAATGCATAAATTGCTAGCTAGTTAAAGCCGAGAAAAAGAAGCCTAGTGGGTTGTTGCAACCATTAGAAATTCCCGAATGGAAATGGGAGCAAGTCTCGATGGATTTCATCGATTGTTTACCAAGGACTAGATCGGGACATGATAGCATTTGGGTAATTGTGGATCGATTGACTAAGAGTGCAAGATTTATACCAGTCAAATCGACCAGAATGGCAGCTAAGTTAGCAGAATTGTATATGAAGTGGGTAGTGAGATTTCATGGAGTACCTAAAAGCATTGTGAGTGACCGAGACCCGTTGTTCACTAGTCGGTTTTGGAAGAGCTTACAGGAGGCTCTAGGGTCAGAATTACATCTCAGTACCGCATATCATCCTCAGACCGACGGTCAGACGGAGAGGGTGAATCGTATATTGGAAGATCTCTTGAGAGCTTGTATATTGGATTTTGGTGGATCATGGGATGACCATTTGCATCTAATTGAGTTTGCATATAATAATAGCTACCAATCCAGCATCGGTATGGCTCCATATGAAGCTTTGTACAGAAGACCGTGCAACTCACCATCATGTTGGATAGAGACTGGCGAGAAGTTTATGCTTGGACCAGATGTGGTGAGGGAAACTTCAGATAAGATTAAGATCATTCAACAACGAATGAAGGCTGCCCAAGATAGGCAGAAAAGTTATGCTGATAAGAGGAGAAGAGACTTAAAATTCTCCGTCGGTGACTTGGTGTTTGTCAAGAGTTCTCCGTTGAAGAGCGTGATACGATTTGGCAGGAGAGGCAAATTGGCACCAAGATTTGTTGGCCCATTCCCTGTTCTTGAACTAGTCGGGAATTTGGCATATAGAGTTGACTTACCAGAGAATATGGCGGGAGTTCACAACGTATTTCATGTTTCCCAACTAAGGAAATTCGTTCACGACCCAGATATGACTATTTCACCTGATCAGTTAGAGGACTTCGAAGTAGAACCTGAGGCGGTTGGGAACCGCAAGCCGATCCGTATTGTCGAGCATGATACGAAGCAACTTCGAAGGAGCGGTGAGGCTAGTCAAAGTTCAGTGGGGCGAGGACGAGAATGACTGCACTTGGGAGACAGAGGAGAGCATTAGGAAGACGTATCCAGAACTCTTTGCCTGGTAAGATTTACTTTGTAATTTAGTTATTCCGCATGCTAGGATAGACTTGTTTTGCCTGTTTTGCATGTTTGATTGTTGTTTTATGGTTGATAGGCATGCGGGACCCTTTGTATGTTTTGGTCAGGAAATTTCGGGGGCGAAATTTCTTAAGGGGGGGAGAATGTAACAACCCACATTCTACGCATCGGAGGATCGTAGAATATTTATTTCTTTCCCATATGAAGTTGTATGGTCATGTAACTTTGGGAAACAACCATTAGACTCATTTCCCATGTTCATGATTTTTGTCGATTTTTAAATGACCGTTTTGCCCCTAGCTGATCTTGTTTTGGCCATAACTTTTGATTGGAAAGGAATTTTGATTTGAAAACACTTCCATTAGACTCGTTTGATGGTTTACCTTTCCGTAGAGTGGTCATAATAGCCAAACGGACTTAACGTTTGGGAGATATGGCTGAAATAAGGTTTGGAAGGTGAAAAACTGCTTAACCGGGCCAAATAGGGTGAATAGTGAATAGGCCCATAACCCATTTCGGGATTAGGGTTATGGGGAGGCTGAAATGAGTTAGAGAATCATTCCATTTCAGTTTTCTAGCCTCCACTTATCTCCAAGAAACCCTAAAAATGGCCTCCAACCTCTAAATCACCCCCAAATCATCTTTTAATCAAGGATTAAGCTTAGCAACATCAAATCAAGGGAGATCTACACTAAATCAACATTGGAGCTGCTGTTTAGCATTGGGATTCGCATCAAATCAGAGATTTATTTCAGATCTTAGTTTATTTGTGGCTAAGGTGAGTGATTTGCATAGTTCCTCACTAATTATGGCTAATTAAGGGTAATTAGTGTTAATTAGCGAATCTAAACATGATAAAATTCCGGAAAAATATTTATAAAATCCAAAATGATGTTTTAGACCTCTGATATGAATTTGGGTTAATTTGGTTAACTTGTGTTAATCACATCATTAGTTTCACCTAAAATGCTTAAGGGGAAATATAGGGTTTTGGGTATGTTTGATCCATATTAACCTATCATATTGATGTTTTGATGTTGTGGTTGATTCTCTATGTTTCTATGACTGTATGGTATGCTTTATGACTGATTAGAAGTGTTAGATTGGTCGAAAACGCCGTCGAGAGGCGAAAATAGCTTGCTGAAATGGTGCAGGTTTGGGGTCGAGATAACCGACCAGGGGGGTTTTTTGACCGACCCGAGTTCCTGGACCGACCAGAAATAATGAAGGAGGACCGATCGACCCTGACATCGAACGATCGACCAGAAATAATGAAGGAGGACCGACCGACCCTGACATCGAACGACCGACTAGGAATGGTGGAGGAGGACCGACCGACCCTGGCAACGACCGACCAGGATTGGTAAAGTGTTCGACCGACCAGGGGGGGCAATACCGACCGACCAAGGACGATGAAAACCAACCAGGGATGATGAAAACCGACCAGGATGAAAGGTGCTTGACCGACCGACCCGAACAGGAGAGAAGACCAATAACCCAAGATGCAAAGGTAGTCCAAGTTGGAAGTTATGACTCAGGATCCAGATGGGGACCAACGAGTTGACTTCATTATTTGGACTTTGTTGCGGGACGTGTGCTAAGGAGTTGTCGATGTTCATAACTTCGATTCACCACTGAAAATGGATGATGGGCTACTAATCAATGCAGTAGAGTCACTATGACTCGAGGGGCAAATTGATGGTAGCAAGACTACGTTATCAGTGCAGTAGAGTCATTATGAGTCGAGGGGCAAGGTGATGCGTAGTAAGACTATGAGCCAGTGCAGTGGGGTCATTGTGACTCCATGGGGGCAGAGTGGACATAGTAAGGATTAGTAAGGCTATGAGCCAGTGCAGTGGGGTCCTTGTGACTCCATGGGGCAAAGTGGACATAGCGAAGGATTTGTGGCTACGTTATCAGTGCAGTGAAGCCATTTATGACTTCATGGGGCAAAGTGATCGTAGCAAGGTACGTTGGGAGATCGAAGTAGTGAATATCGTATGCTTTACGCACTGAGTGAGAGATGTGAGGATGGTTGCTATGTTTGATTGTTTGCCATCACTATGACATGCACACCCCCACCTCCGTATCTTTACACCGTTTGTTATGGCACCTTAGAGTGTTGTACAGTATGTAGTGCTAACTCTTTGGCTGTAGGTCCAGGTTTAGGTATTGTAACGACCCAACTTTTGACCGTTTAAAATCGACAACAAACCACACATGTCGACCCAAACAGTTGCAAAAGCGGGTAGTTATTGGGAAAAGAAGAAAAGAAAGAAAGAAGAGAATAACAAATCATAGAATCTCACAGCGGAAGGACAACATATAATAATTAAATAGCAGTTTAAACAGTTGAAGTACATACAATAGGCTCTAACAGCAATGGTTATCAAAGTTACACATATATCGATTTCAAACAAAGCAGCGGAAAATATTTATATATAATAGATGTATACCAAATCTTCGTCTCCATCCTCCAAGGTAAAGGAATCTTCGCTAACTGCAAGCATCTGCTGACCCGAGCATATTGCATAAAAGAAAACACAACAAACACTCGGATCAGCACTAAATCATTCTCATATTAGTTAAATTAAAATATGAAATAACATCAGTATCATGGGTGCAATAACTCAAGAGATGTTACGGGATTTTTCCATCTCTCGAGGATCCGTTAAACTAATACATAGATAGTATATTACGCTATTACGATAGTGTCTACTTAGTAAAGTATAAATACTGAAAATAGCGTAAGCGGGATTACATTTTTACCCTTACACCATTTATAATACCGTAGTCTATACAGTACCGTAAACCCATCCTAACACGGATGGCATCAGAGGGCACTCCATAGGTACGATACAAATCAAAATCGTATAGGCTCGATAAGGATATATATGACAAGGCACTCGAGGCAATGCCAGGGTAGGATTCTACCAATTGCACTCCCGGACCGGTGGTAACGCATAGCAGCCACTACCGCCCACCTCGGAACACACTCCCAAAGTCATAAATGGGCCCAAATCATCATCGTCATCATAGTCATAGAAATAGAATCAAAGAAGTGTGTCCGATCAATGGTGCTACCTCAATTAGTCACGGTATTGCTCCTGTTTTAGTCATTTCAATTCTAACCCGAAGGTCAGGGCTATTTCGTCATCGTTCATCTCCTTCGATTCAATAATTGCCCCCAAGTCATCATACTCATTCTGGATACGTCATAATGTTCACAGTTGTCAAAGTGGTATCGACACTGACAGAGAGTATGCCTTATGTCGACTCCGGTCTCTTTAACAACCAACGCTTACATTTTCCACATTGGTTGGTTCTTTTACTTTTCTCAAAGGTTCGTTTCATATCAAAATATCATATTCTGTTTCGAACCAAATTTATATTCAAATAGAATATAATTCCATATCAAAATATCTCAATCATTCCAAAACCGATTATATTCTAAACTAGAATATATTTTCATATCCTTATATTATAATCATATAATATTTCAAAAATCTACTTATATTCAAATAGAATTTATATTTTATATCAAAGATTTCAAATTATTCCAAATCGACTTATGTTCGAAATCCATTCATATTCAAATAGAATATATACTTTCACTTCAACTCATTTCAATTCCTTAGGAGGTCCATATATATTCAAGTAGAATAAAATTATTAAAATAGAATATAATAAGTTTAAACACTATGTATAAACATAAATTTAAAGTCTACTAAATAATTTAAAATAATAGAATATAAGGAAAATTTAGTTATAATAAAAATGGTTGTAAATAAAGAGTTAAATAAATAAGTTTCGAAGAAAAGATGGTTATTTGACATCAAACTGTGTAAATATATATATATATAATAAAATTCTTTCAAAAAAAATCGATTCTTTCTTCCGAACTTCAATACTTGGATCGAAACTCCAGTCTCAATGGAGTTGCTTAGCCCAAAGGACTTTCAAAACTCATTTCAACCCATCTTTCAATTTCAAGGATTTAAAGCCCATACTCGTACTAAGTTAAAAACAACTCCAGGTATTCTCAATTATCTTTATACCAGTATTAAATTCAATAAGAATTTATTATATTTGAGTCTACCCAATCCTTGAAAATCCCAAATCATATAAATTTAACTTTAAACTTCAAATTCACTTTGGGAAAATTTACTTAATCATTTCAAATAACATTCAAGATTTAGATCTTTAAAGGAAGAATAAACTTTATCGAAATTGACACATTCCTTTAAATGAAATTTCCATTAATAAAATTTAAAATATTAAAATCATTTAACCCACCGATGTCCATATGAAATTTGCTACCGTATGGCCAAGTGATTTAAATTTAATTTCTCGATATTCAGGGATGGATCTATCATTTCAATCCAAACAGGGTCACATATATCTATCATTTCAATCTATGTTCTTAATTGATTATAAATCGATAAATCCCGGATTGATTCGATGCCCGTAACATCAAGGGTAAAATGGGATAAATCGTAAAATGAACACATAACACCCATATACTGAATAAAAAGGACATTTCAGGCAATATCAATTCAGAAATCAACCAATGCACCCAATCTAACCATTTTATTTTAATGGTAAACATTAAACCCTTTCACAGGTTAACACGTCTCGAAATTTCTAACTAGAAATAAAATTAATATCAATAACCAATTATCGACTTCCATTTGCATGTTAACCCACATATATATATATATATATATATATATATATATATATATATATATATATATAATTTAAGCAACCAATTCAACAGCCAATCACAACCATGCAACCAAACTATTTCAAAATTTAATTCGATAAATATGAGAATAATTCAGTATTTCGTGAGCGAAGAATCACTCACCTTTTCATTCTTAGTTGATCGTACGTCCAACTGAAGGCCAAAAATTTCACAGTCTCTAAACGCAGCCAGGTTAGTGCCAAAACGTCCGCAACTCCGCCACGACCCCAACGCAACAAACCGCGCGTCAATCCGAGTTAAAACGAGAGAATTATCAACGTTTAACCATTTGGATTTTAAATTATAAAAAAAATTAAATTAAATAATCTCCTCACCAATTAGCTATTGCCACGTCACCATCCCACCTTTCCTCTCCCGCTCCTTTCCCGTGCTGCTACAGTAACTGACGAAATCGAACACATAACAACCAACTTTGACCGTCGATTCCTTGGTGCTCCGACCACCGACTGATGAGACGCCACCACCGTTCTGACTTGCTCTCCGAGGCGCCTCTGCCAGTACCCGCCCCGCCTGGTTCGGTGCCCTGTATCTCCGTCGGCGTCCAGATGAACGGAACGACTTCCTTCCCTTCGACGAACAAATTCCACCCATCCAAGCAACGATAGACCAATCGAGCACCACCGTTCGACTCCACCGACTGTCCCCGACAAAACCCAGATCCCAGAATCTCCAATTTTATCCCCAATCGAAAACCCCCAAATCAAAATATTAGGGTTTCGCGAATCTTACGTTTGACCAAGAACTCAGGCCAACCCGTGCACTGCATGTCAAAACTGAAAACACCCATAGCTTCGTATCGTCGAGATCTTCGAATTGATATGTAATTTTCTAGGATTTGATATGATTTGAGTTCAAAGTTAGGATTTTTATCTGAACTAGGCTTAGAAAATTTTATTTTTCTGCCATTAGAAAGAGAGGTCGGCAGATGGAAAATTACGTATATTGAGAAATGGCTGATGAGGTGTTAAGTGGGTTTTATTTATATAAAATTATAAGGCCCAAATATGAGAGATACCCAATTATCCATTTACAAGACCTCGTTCACATTTTCTCTCGTACGGTCAAATGGTAAGTCGGATTGTAACGCAAATTGAAATCTTAGCATAATTCACCGTTCCGGTTCCGATGGTGCCAGTTTCGTCAAATTCTGAGGCAGTCGCCAAAACAGTTAAATTTCACCGTTAATTAAATAAATAAAATATTCAATTATTCCTTTAACTGTTCAATTCAATTTGAATATTCATTAAATTCAAATTTAAACCAAATTATAACTTCAATAAATTTTTATAACTAAATTTCACACATTTTTAAATCTTAATTTGATTATTTGAAATTTTGATTTGAATTTCAGTTATAATTCAACGACTTAAAATTCCACCATTTCAAAATTAAATTTGAGTTCCACTTTTAAATTAACCCACTCAAATTAGTTTAATTATTTAAATATTAAAATTCCAAATTACAACCATCCTAAGTACAAATTGAATAAAAATCTATTTGTACTCAATTCAACCAAATCATCAACATTAAAATCAACAAAATTTGATTTTTATCAAATTTTGTTCCATTTTAATTATTTAGATTGAAAATTAAATCTACAGAAATATGGGATGTTACAGGTATGTTTTAGTCTACCTGTTATTGTTCTGTTTAGATGCTTATCGCTCATACCAGGCTTTATGTCTGACCTAGAGTTTTATGTCTCCTCTTATTACTCTGGGTGCTCACACGAGCAGACTAGAGACAGGTTAGCTGGTGATGCGCGAGTAGTTGATTTGGAGGCGGGCAGGAGGCTTCCACGTATGATATATAGATATTCTCCCTGTGTCGTTGGTGGTCGCTACTTGGGCATTAGTAGTGTACCTCCTTTATCTTGCTTTTGCTTTTGAGACAGTTTGAAAAGTTGTAATAATGTTTAACTTTGGATCATAAGTTGTACTTACATTTTCCGCTGCTATGTTAGTTGCTTCAGCTTATGCACTGTCTCACCTGTTTTATGTCAAGTATGTTATTATTATATTTTATTCTATGCGCTGTGAGACATTCTACAGGTTCTTTGTTAGTTCATTTCCTTCTTCCCTTTCCTTCTGACGACTCGTTCCGTGCTAACTGGACATGTGTACAGCGCACCTTTGGAGTAAATGTCAGTTGGTGCTGGGCGGGCGTTCACAAACGGCGTGGTCCCTTGATTTACCGAACTTTAAAATAAAGATTAATAATTGCTTTAGTTCTCACACCAGTCACATGACTGACCTGGAGTTTATTGTTTTAACCTAAACTCTAGGTGCCCTTATTTTCCGCACGGGCAGCTAGTAGTTTTGGTTTTGCAGATTTATATTCACAGGATCCTGATTTACAGGTGGAACGATGCTCGGAAAGCTCTGCTTCCGTGTATTACTTTCAGTTGTGTTTTGTATTGTTTTCCGCTGCTTTCTAATTTATTGTAATCTCTGATATTTATCGAATGCATTTTATTCATTCATACTCTGTATATTCTTGTATTCTGATGGAAATGTTGTAATAAAACAATGAAATGTTCTTCTGTCTGCATTCTTTTGTGTGTTGTTCTCAAAGTATCCGCTCTTTCCTTCACGGGGAAGTTCGGGCTGTGTCATTTTTATTCCTCGGCCCAACCCCATTATCTAAGCCCACAAACCCATATTCACTTCTCTCCTGATAAACTTCGAACATGAAACTTTGTGCCAAGCTCATTCCCATCCACCTATGTTTTACAGTCCATGCCTTACGCTGGACTTTCTTTCCCAACCTCACTTTAGTATTGAACTTTGCTGCTCTGTCCTGTATAAAGTCAACCTTTTATTCACGTAAAACTCCATCGTGATCTCCCCCTTCTTCACGCCCTTCCCGCAACCTTCGCCAAAGACTAGGCTTCAACCAATGGTCAGCCTCACCCATCATGCACACACACTACTGCGAATCCTCCAGTGCTTCCCGCCCAAACATTTCAACTCCCATCGAACCCGCATGTGAAGCTCCTCCTATCCATTCACTCGTAAAACATGTAGCCAGTATAAAATCCTCTACTGCCTCATGTTCTCTTCTCCAAACTTCCAAACCGATCCTTTGCACCACTCCACTCCGCTCAGTTTCAACCCACTCCTTTCCACGCAATACAGACCAAAAGCACCAAACATCTTACCAACTGTCCATGCGATTCTTCCAGCTTCACAGTGACTCGCGTCACCTTGGGTCCTGAAAACAACCACCACTTCGTCCCTCGTTCCGAGCTCGACCTATCCTAGTTTGTTGTTCTCGGTTTTAGACTTTTAAGTGGAGAGTTGAATTTTGAATGATTTTTTTGTTTTGATCTTCATGAAGCAAAGTAAAGAGCTGTGTGTGTATTATGTAGTTAATCGAGTGGATCTTTTGAAGGCCACGTCCCCCTTTTGTTTTGTGGTTTATAGGATGCCAACAGTCCTCACATCCTAGGCCTCACGTAAAGTTTTAGAGTAGATATTTTAGTAGTAAATGTTCAAGAGAATTCATGCGATAGGGTACATGATCTATAGTGTACTAAATTTGATTTATATAATACATGTGTGATTTAAGCTAAACCATATGGTATTCCACTATGTACAAACCCTGTTCAAAATACGAACTTCCATGGATAGAAATAAAAATACCATTGTGTCGAGTTCAGTGCCCCGATCCCAAAAATATAATAATACCGGTAGATTAACTTATATTGTGAAACCCCAAAATGTTGATTAAGGGTGCAAAATACTCCAAATAAAAAATCGCTTATTAAATTAATTAAAAATTAAAGTAAAATTCTAAAAATTAATTTATCACTATGTCCCAAAAGAACCTTATCTAAATTCAAAACTGATATCCAAATATATTTGAATAACCGTTATGGCCGCAAATGAATATACCGCTATTTTTCTGAATATTTAATTTGGACATAATTAAAAATCTACACGACGAAATCCCGATTTTTCTCTTCCACTAGAAAAATATACTTCACCAGCTCTTAACATTTCTTGCTTCATAGAAATCCGATTTAAAACGGCTTCTGTATACTCGTTTAAAGTTCGAATCGCCAAATTACAAACTACAACGCCATTTCAAGCTCGATTTTAATTATAATATAATTATACGTTCAAATTGTCGTTCAAATAATATATTCATTATTCTAATTCAACTCTGAACTGAATTAAATATCACAGATGATCTAGTTCACACCATATTGTGAATTCCACTATTTTTGACTATTTCAAAAATTAAATATATTATTATATTATTTATTTTAATTAAATATTCAACATAATTTAATTAAAAGACTGCTTGAAATTCTAAATCACTATTTATATAATTAAATAAGTTAATTATATATCGCAGAAAATACGGGTCGTTACATTCTTCCCCACTTAAAATAATTTTGTCCTCGAAATTGTTAAGGTAGAAAACAACCCTATTGACTGGTTAGAACCTATTTGTTCACTTCATAACTTCAGTTTCACTGAACCAATTTAATTTCAATTAAATTATTAATTAATTCTTATCATCGAAAATTTTCAAAAATCCTGAAAATTTTCTGACGCCTTAACTCTTCGAAAAATTTCGCCAGCACCTCCTTTGTACTGGTCAATCAGTCAAACTCCAACTCGCCTCTCTGGGCCATCTCTAACGCAAAAGAAAATCAAACAGCCAAGCGGCTTGCCAATTCGGCTCATCAAAATCTCATACCCAATATATAATATAAACTGGTACCTTTTTGTCCGGCATATCGTTATATCCTTTACACCTACTACCAATTTAGCATATACCAAAGTCCTTCCAGTCAAACTCCAATCACTTTTATCTCAATACAACCATTCACTTTTAACTAAGCCAAATTCCATTTTCAACTCAATCGTTTGGTTTTATCCGAGCCAAACTTCATTTCAAATTCAAGTATCATCCTTGATTCCAAATTCTTATCAATCCAACTTATTTGATATAATTCTAATTCAATTCAGTTTACCATTAACTGGCTTTTTAATTCCAATTTGCTTTCACAAATTTCTATAAAATTGGTTTTTAATTCAAACAGTCTTTCCTAGGAGTTTTTAAATAACTTTGTTTTCACAAATCAAATATTCCGTTTTTGAATCAAACAGCTTGTTTTTCTCAAAACAATTCAAAACTAAAATTTTGTTAGTAATCCGTCACTTAGAAACTCGAAAAATGAACACCGATGATGCACCATCGGAATTTATTTCCCAGCGATCAAAGTAAGTTCAATACAATATCAGTTTTCAAAACTATTTCTTAAACCATTTCCATTTTGAAATCACTTCAAAATATCACTCCAATGTTTGTAAATAATTTAAAATCTCCCAGGATCTTAAATTTCCATATGTTTAATCCAAATCCATTTACAAATACCTATTCAAATTTCTAAGGTTTTTATTCAAATTCTGGTTCAATTTCAGTTTTAATTCATTTCGTAACACTTATACGAATTTTGATTGGTTATTTACATAACCATTTCACTTTTTATAATCTTACTCGATTATAATAACAAATATACTTTGATTAAAATTATTTCATTTACCCTCTTTTCAAAACATATCGTGTCGACCCAACGTATTAGAGTGTTTAGAAACTCCTATCGATACACTGGATCAAACTGATTGACCAGAACTCATAAACAACTCAGCCAATAATTCTACACAATATAAAACAATTTTTTGATATCAAATAACAAATACGCACTCGTATTTATACACTCAACTCAATCTAGGGCATTACTAACCCTATCTCTATGAGTCACGCCACAGAGCCAAGGTAATTACTTAACCTTAAGGTCTGATACCAACTATAACGACCCGGAAAAAGGCGACCCTGATTATCCGATATACAACACACATCGAACATCAAGAGTCGAAAATACCGGATGGTTAATGAAAGAAATTAGAGGGTGAGAATAGATAAGATAGAAACTTAGAATAGAAGAAGAAGAACATACAACATCAGAGTAAACACGAATCTCACAGCAGAACGAATAAATATATTTCATAACATAACTTTGAAATACAAATCTGTACTTGAATATACATATCATTTCCAAAGTACAACACTTCCAACACAGCGGAAATAAACAATAGTTAAATGATCCTGAAGCCTCCTGCTCCAGCTCTTCAAGTATATGTAAATCCCGACTACTTGACTGCCCGTACAAAATTAGGCACCCAAGAGTTTAGGGAAAACAAAACAAAATAAACTCTAGGTCAGTCATGGGACTGGTATGAGTAAAACAGTTTAAAACAGTTTGAGCCAATAAACAATATCTCATAAGACCACGTCGTATAACGGAATGGGTTTTTCCCTTATGAGAATCCAAAATCAATCTTTATATCAAAACTCTCATGTTATTATTATAACGTCTATCAATCACAATATAATAATCATCTAGTAGAAACGCTTTCATCTCACGTTCTACATATATAGTATACAATCAAAACCGCAAGGACGTATTGGGTAATGGATTTCCAACTATGACAAGGTATGGAACCACCTTTCGCTAGTGTACCTCTAGAGAGGAATACACGGGGTTCAACAAGAACATCTTGCAACCCGGCCACGCATGACCGACCACTCATTTCGCTTGAGTGTATCGAATGTATATCACCAACGGTTGGGATCAGCAACCGTTTCTCGAATGGGACAGCACCGACAATAGATTTTTAGAAGTAAATGAAACTCTAGATCAGGTGATTATACACCCTAATAGGTGCGACCTGCATAGCCATGCTGCCTACCCGATTTCTGTCATTTCCCGGTTGTGAGGCTAGAGGCCACAGTTATCTCTGACAGATCACACATCTATTCACTTTGAATGTCACATCGTCATACCTGCCAAATCACAAATTGATTTCCCCAAAAATACAATGGGTATACAGCTAAGAGAAACGAATTCCTCCGCCACCAAACGTACGTACGTTTGAAGAGATCATCTTATGCGATCTATTAAATATACTCTGTTAGACATTCTTCCATACAGGTCGTTCTGGAACTGGACAATCCGAAGGCACTATTCTGCAATAGGACGGACCTTGCACTTTACTCCGTCTTTAATTATCTTCAGCATACTTGGTTTGCAACGCTTATACTAATACGGAATAATCCAACCGGTCTCTCCATATTAACAACGTTAAAATGGTCAAAACTTTGATAGTCGCTGATTTAACTATCAAATGAAAACATGTTTGTGTTCACACAACGATCTTTTTTCAAAATGGAATTATCAATCCAATCATCAAACATATATATATATATATATATATTTCCTTATTTTCTATGTTTAGAAAATATACGGTATTAACACTGGAAAACATTTCCATGGCTTAATTACGTATCACTATTCTTCCACATCTATTAGACTCTAACTATAAACTAACAAGAGAACAACTTCCTAAGTATAAACCCCGAAGGCCGAAACCAACATCAGATCGATACTCAGGAAACCATTCAACTTATTAATCTCTGGTCAGTTTCCAATTTCTATTTAACTCCATTTCGATTAACTATAATTGAATTACTCTGTTTGCTTAACTCTTATTCGAATAACTAATATTCGATTTAACTCCATTCGCTTAACTCTAGATCGCAACGATCACAATGGTTACGCCTGATTCCCTAGGTAAACATCCGACCGCCGTAGGCTATCTGCAGCCCTGCGAATTACGGTAGCAGTCATGCAAAATGGCAACTTATCCTGAATAACTATGTTTGACTAACTCTATTCGACTAACCATATTCGATTAACTCGACTTTGAATAACTAAATTCAATTAACTCTTTTATATCTCATCAACTTCCTTTTTTATAAATCATGTTTATTTTCCCAATAAATATTCCATTTATAATTCTATTTACTTTCTAAATAAATATCCCTTTATTCTATTTATTTTCTAAATACTTTGAAAATTCCCTTTTATACCTTCATGTATTTCTTACGGTATTTAAAATACCAATTAACCGTGATCGATATCATTCAACACACAGAATCCACAACAGATTTTATATCACATCATATATTACAATATATGAACAGAACAGTATTATAAATATTGAGGAACCCAGTTGGGTCCCTCCAACCTATTTCCCTACATCACAGATGTTAAACAACGCAAATAGCACGAATATAAAATATTATGATAATAGATTCAATATTCGATTTACGGTTTATATATATATCGTTATCTATATTTTCAACCAATACATACACAATTCAACCAAACAGTCAGCACACAACAATCAATCATCATTTATCAGTTCTAAATATATGCTATAAAAATAGAACTGTTCAGAGTTGTTGAGTTTTACTAACATTGGCAGTTCATCGTTAAAGAACGATAAACTGTTTGTTTGATTCGAATCAAACAATTCATTTCGCCATAAATTCAAATGAGCTCCAATCCACTTCCAGTCAGTTCCATTATGGAATTCCCGTCCATACGATCCTAAAGGATCTTGTCTCGCTAAATTCTGACAACATATGACAATGATATTCATTTTATAAGTTCACGCATATATAAACATTAAACTTAACTTTAATTAGATTAAAAATCACTTGGGCCTCACTAATATTCGTCGGACCATTGACACCAGACCAGGCCTCCCTTTTATTTTCCCTTCCACGCTATAACTGTAAATCCATTTCAGCCTTTGCCAATTTGCGTCTCCCCCATGCACAAGTCCCCCCCCCCCCTTTTTTAATTTTCCTTTTGGCCTCACGTTTTTATTCCTCGGCCCAACCCCATTATCTAAGCCTACAAACCCGTATTCACTTCTCCCCTGATAAACTTCGAACAAGAAACTTTGTGCCAAACTCATTCCCATCCACTTATGTTTTAAAGTCCATGCCTTGCGCTGGACTTTCTTCCCTAACCTCACTTTAGTATTTAACTTTGCTGCTCTGTGCTGTATAAAGTTCACCTTTTATTCACGTAAAACTCCACCGTGATCTCCCCCTTCTTCACGTCCTGCCCGCAACCTTCGCCAGTGACTAGGCTTCAACCAACGGTCAGCCTCACCCATCATGCACACATACTACTGCGAATCCTCCAGTGCTTCCTGCCCAAACACTTCAACTCCCGTCGAACCCGCACGTGAAGCTCCTCCTATCCATTCACCCGTAAAACATGTAGCCAGTATAAAATCCTCTACTGTCGAATGTTCTCTTCTCCAAACTTCCAAACCGATCCTTCCCTTTGCACCACTCCACTCTGCTCAGTTTCAACCCACTCCCTTCCACGCAATACACACCAAAAGCACCCAACATCTCACCAACTGTCCATGCGATTCTTCCAGGTTCACAGTGACTCGCGTCACCTTGGGTCCTGAAAACACCCACCACTTCGTCCCTCATTCCGAGCTCGACCTATCCTAGTTTGCTGTTCTCGGTTTTAGACTTTTAAGTGGAGAGTTGAATTTTGAATGATTTTTTGTTTTGATCTTCATGAAGCAAAGTAAAGAGCTGTGTAATGTCCCGCATTTGTATCAATTTGTATTTGAATATTTAAATCAGTTTAAATATTGAATTCGTAATATAAGTGAATAACCAAGCCCGTAATATCGCGGCAGTTCGTAATTTAACATTCTGAGCTTCAACAGAGTGTACAATACTCGTTTTAAATCGGATTTCCACGAAACGAGAAACGTTGAAATTTGTTGAACTGTAACTTTCTAACAGAAGTGCAAAATCAAGATTTCGCGTTATAGATTGTGAATTATATCCAAATCAAGTATTCAGAAAGTCGCTATGAAATCGTATATCGACCATAACGGTTTATTTGAAATAACAGCATATCGGTTTCGAATTTGGACAAGGTTCTTTTGAGACGTAGTGATAATTTAATTTTTAAAATTTTACCGAAATTTTTAAATAATTAAATACGCAACTTTTTATTTGAAGTATTTTGCACCCTGTATCAGTATTTTGGGATTTCAAAATATGAGTTAACCTACCGATATTTTTATATTTCTGGGATCGTGGCACCTCGCTTGACACGACCGTATTTTTATATCTGTCCATAATGGTCATAAACAAATAAAATTCTATGTAATCGGTACTGTACAATCTTCAAATATATAAATATACGTGCCATATTTAATCAACTAAAGCCTAGTTTGAGAATCAAGCTATCCTATCTTTTCAAGATCTTTGCACATATCTAATCCTGGAGTAAATCACGCTGTAACTAGAAATAAATTAAAGACGTACCTAATGCAATGTATTTTCACATCCTTCACCCACCCTGAGCTATACAAGAAACATCGCTCAGACACTATCTTCAGCTATGATCCTACTTATCGCCTAATATTTCACGGCCAGGGAAAGGAAATATCGTGCAGACCTACTCGTTATCAATGAAGAATCTAAATACATTATATATAGTCAAATTACTTTTGTCCAGCCGTATAAGAAAAGGTGACGCAATAATGTGTTTTCACATCATAGCCTACACCCCCTAATTGCTTCAGGCGCAAGCCTATGTTTAAATAGTATATATACCCTATGTTTGTACCCATCATCTAAATTGGAAAATAGTACATGAACCATTAAATAAAGATTTACAAAATATACTATAGCATGTGCAACCATAACCGATATCTTTTCCACAGCTGCAGCATGAAATGAAAACCTATTCCTATAGCTTCATAGTTAAGTATGGATTATCTTTTTCTTTTCTACCCTAGCTACTCTACACCAGGAACATGTCTAAGATTTATCAAATCTACCTAAACAAGCTGTTCTTTGATTTCTTTTCGCGTTTATATCTCAGATATGCCCTATTGCTTAACCAAGCCACCTACTCTATCTGTCCTACAGTGTACTGAAACTTAAGGGTAAAGTCTCCCCGCGTTATAAATGGCTCACCACTGTAGTGCCTTTCTTCATTTCGTTCAGACTTCGAAAGCTATTTTCCTTTTTAATTCTTTTCATAAATCAAAACCTGAGTCTTCATTTCCACTTCGTGACATTCATTTGCTCGAAAACCAACATGGAGTCCGGCTCCAGGTCGTGACGGAGGCCGAGCTGCCGAGCTCGACGCCAAGTTTGGAGCGGCTTCGGAGGGGTGTCGATGCGTTGGAAGGAGGAGGTTCCAACTTCGATATGGGGGTGCTCAGGTGGAGACGAGGTGAAGAGGAGCAGGGTAACACGAAATATATTACTGGGAGCATGCAAAGTCAGTACACGTAAGGAGGTGTAGTTCTTTTTAAAGGTTGGTATGGAGTTTGTGGTATGGGAGGAAGAACGTTCGCCCGAGGGAGAGTGATCTCGGGCAAGACTCGCAAGTCCTCCGGTGCGGTATGGTGGCAGTATGATGGTGGTGTGAAGTCTTCGGGTATTGGAGTTCTAAAATTGGAAAAAGGAAAGTTATGAAAAACAAGCGGTAACATGCAGTGTACAGGCGCTGGGAGGTGACTGTAGTAGTGAAGGTAGCAGGGTACAATTGTTTCAAACGGTGGAGTGTGGGTTCTGGAAATCACGGTAATTGCGGTGGGGAGGTTACTGGAATTTGTTGGGAAAAAGTACAGAAAATAGAAGCGTGGAAATGAAGGAGGAAAAATGAGTAGGAAGCTTAAGGGAAGCGGGCCGTGATTATTAAGGTGAAGCACAGAAAAATATATATTTAATTAACATGGATGAGGGGGGCACAGGAGGACCGTATACGTGGAGGAGCGGTGACACCATCTTAGACCATGAAAGGGTGAGCCAATATTAATTAACAATTTTAGTTTTCAGTTAAACAAAATAACATATTACTAGTTAATATAATATCCTATTTATCGAGTGTTCGATTGACGAATGGTCTGTCATATTGGAACCGTATGGGACAGTACTACACGCTGGAATTGGTTTGAAAAAGATTCGGAGCATGGCAGTATTGAACGCCTGGTTTAACCGACTGACGCAAATCGTTATTTAACGATTAACGCGCCAAGGTGAGTAAATTCACTAACTCTGTTCTATTTTAAAATATTATAATTATATTTTAAATATTGGTTGAACGTTGTGTGATGGTCGCTTCGGTAGATTACAATTAAATTGGTTGAATTATATATCGTTGCATATATACACATCATTGGTTGGACTGATTCCATATTTCATAATATTTCCTGGTATGTAATCAATGTTAATTGTTGACTAACATCGATGGATGCAGGAAACCGGTTGGAGGAATCCAACCGGATTCCTCAATATTTATATGTACTGTTTGTTTTATATAGATGCACTGTTTGAACCCAAATGACTTTTGAAACCTTGTGTTGATGTTAGCGTTGAATGGAAATTCAAACGTTATTTTGATTTAATCAATAGATGATATCGATTAAGAAAGTGGCAACAACCAACCATAAATGTATCATTTGTTTTAACCGCTATTGTTTTACCAAAATCCCACCGTGTGCGAAGCACGTGTTTCACTATACTTATTAAATGATTTGGTAAAGTGGATTCTTACATTAATAAGATTAATAAGTAAGTAGGCGGAGATTAACTTGATGATTAATAACAAGAATTTATTGTTTTAAGAACAATTAAATGAGATATTTACAAATAGATTATGGTTGATTTCATATTAAGTAAGATTAGTTAGAATCGATTATTGTTTGTTTAATAGTAAATGAGATTATTTAGAAATAAATTATTATTATTTGGATTAATAAATGTTATTTATTCAAAATGAAAAGATTTGTTAGAATTGATTAGTGGGTTAATCTGTTTTGATCAATAGTTGGTTATTTAATTAAATTAGATTTGGCTGATTAATCTAATGTAATAAATTAACAAATAGTTGATTTAGTTTAAATAAGATTTTAAAGTATAAGGGATTTGTCTAAGGTAGACAAAGCGAAAATGAATGTTTAATAAGGGATTTGTCTAAGGTAGACAAAGCGAAGAGGAATGTTTAATAAGGGATTTGTCTAAGAAAGACGAAGTGGAGAGAAATGTTTAAAAATGGATTTGTATAAGGTTATGTAAATAACCGAGTTTTCAAAATAAGGATATGGCATCATAAAACCATATTTAAAATATAGCAAGAAGCACGTTTACTGATTTTAAAGTATAAGGGGTTAGAGTTACGAACATATATCTATTCTAAGGTAAGAATGTCGCCGATCAAGGTCTGAGAGGTAATTAAAATACCCCAACTTGAACGGCTTCACAATTATCGAGGGATGGTATTTGTTTGTAACGGAAAGAGATGTCAAGATTTTTGTAACGGTAAGAGATGTCAAGATCAATATAAAGTGGAATATAGCAGCTTATTTCAAGTATTTGAACTACAGCGATAAAATAACGCTGTTGACTAGGCTTAAGCGTGACTGTTATGTCGAGATTTGTTATAAAGGGGAATATTACAGCGTATAACAAGTTTGAACTATAACGTTAAATTAATGCTGTTGGCCAAGCTTAAGCGTGATTTTTTATATATAGCACTACTCCCTAGGGAATGAAAACAATTTGGTTTGAAATCCACTTATTCTAAAGTAATAAGCAATGATGTTGCCCAAAGAAATATAAGAATAAGAGTTATAATAACTGAGAATATTTTCCAAGAAGTGTGAAAGTGCTAAAACAAGATTTGAGAAATATCTGGTAAGATATGGGAATTCGAATCATGAAACGAATGGTAAATAAAAAGTGGCCATGGTTGTGTGATGTTAGTTGAACATTTGAATGAATGTTTGTTTTTACTTCGATAGTTAAATAACCAACTATCGAAGTGTTTTGACCATCGTTGTCAATACGGAGAGACCGGTTTGATATATTATCTAAAACCACTCCGTATAGGCATAAGCGCTGCGAATAGATTATGTTGACGACAATTAAAGATGGAGTGAAATGCAAGGGTCGTCCTATCCCAGAATGGTGTTTTCTGTTTGTCCAGTCCCAGGACAACTTGTATGGACGAATGTTTGACAGAGTATTCCTAGCGGTCACATAAGATGATCTTTTCAAGATATTACGTCTGGTGGCGGAGAAATTCGTTTCTCTTAGCTTTTATACCCGTAATATTTTTGGGAAGATCGACTAGTGATTTGACGGGTTTGACGATGTGACATTCAAAGTGAATGGTGATCAGATGTTCTGAAGAAAGACGTAGCCTCTAGCTTCACAACCGGGAATTGACAAAATCGAGCAGGCAGCATGGCTATGTGGGTCGCTCCCATTAGGGTGTATAATCACCTATCTAGAGAAATTCCTTTTGTTTCTAAATCTATCGATTCTGCCCATTCGGGAACGGTTGCTTGAGTCCAACCGTTGGTGATATACATTCGATACACTCAAGCGAAATGAGAGGCCGGTCATGTGTGGGCCGAGTTGCAAGACGTTCTTGTTGAACCCAGTGTATTCGCCTCTAGAGATACACTATCGGTAGGTGGTCCCATACCTTGTCATAGTTGGAATCCAATCTCCAATAAGCGCCCTGCGGTTTTTGATTTTATACTATGTATGTAGAGCGTGAGATGCAAGCGTTCTGCTATTTGGTTATTTACTTGATTAGACATTATTATAATATCACTGGATTTTGATATCAAAATATTTTGGGTTATATTAAGGTAAAAACCGCCCATGTTTATGTGTGGGTTGGTCTTACTATTATCTTTTTGGTTCAAAAGGATTTTCAAAGTTAAACCGTATGGTTGGAATTTACTCACACCAGTCCCGTGACTGACGTAGAGTTTATTTTGTTTGTTTTCCCTAAACTCTTGGGTGCCCAAATTTGTACGGGCAGTCAAGTGTTTCAGGCTTTTACAGATACACTTGGAGGAGCTAAAAGCAGAAGGCTTCACCGTTAGTATTTAGAGATTTTTTCCGCTGTGATATGATGTATTGTACTCTGATAATGGTATGTATATACAAAACAGATTTGTATTTCAAAGTTATGTTATATAATATATTTTATTCGTTCCGCTGTGAGATTCGTGTTTACTCTGATTCTGCTCAGTTGTGTTCTTCTTTTTCTTCTAATCTATTAGTTCTATCTTTTCTATCTCACCCTCTAATTTCTTTCTATTAATGATCTGGTATTTTCGATGTCTGAACAGTCGACGCTGGGTTTTGTGTCGATTTTCGGAGTCGAAATCCCCATGGTTGTTACAGTGGTATCAGAGCTGAAGGATAAGTGATTACCTTGGCTCTGTGGCGTGACTCAATAGAGATGGAGTTAGTAATACTCTAGATTGAGTTTGAGTGTATATATATGAGCGCGTATTTGTAGATTTGATATAAAATTGTTTTATATTGTGTTGATTGATCTGTTGAGTGGTATATGAATTCCAGATCGACGCGTTTAGCTGACGTGGTCGATAGGGATTTATAAACGCTTGGATAGAGAAATTCGACATAGTAATGTTTTAGAAAGAGGGTAAATGAAATAATCTTACCCGAAATATATTTTGATATAAAGAAAATATATATTATTGGAATTATTCAATATTTTGGATATGTTTGTTATTATTATAATCAAATAACGTTATGGTTAAGATGGGTACGTAAATAACCCATCAGAACTTGTATAATGTAATTGGTGAAATTTAGTGGATTAAATCCAAATTTTACATCCAGAATTGAAATAAACCCGGGAAACTTGGAAAAGGAATAAATATATAGAAATTTAAAATCCTGGGAAGATTTGAGATTGTTTTCTGAAAGATATTTGAAATGGAAGTGTTTACAAATAAGTTTGAAAAGTAATATAGTATTGAACTCACTTTGATGGCTAGAAAATAATTCCGAGGATGTAGTCGACCATCATCGGTGTTCATTTTCGAGTCTCTAAGTGACGGATTACTACCAAAGATTTTGTTTGAAACAAGTTGTTAGAAATTCAAATGTTTTGAATTATATATGATTTCAAACTGATTTGAAATAAATCCCAGGAATTTGAATTCTGAAATTTAAAATTTACTTATAAGGCAAATAAATAGAAATTTAACTAAGCTGAATGAAATTGGCTTGGATTATAGAATGGAATAGAATTGATGAATTAAGAGTTGGAATTGAGTATTGGAGTTTCAACGGAGTTATAAGTGGGTGATTTAATTCAAGGATAATTCGAATGGAAATCGATTGGAAATGAAGTTGTATATGTTGAAGGGATAGTAGATGAGAGAGATAGAATTGGATGTCAATCCAAGAAGGTGCATGTTTAAATTATATTGAGAATGAGATTTATAAGCCTGTTTAGCAAGCCGTTCGGCTTTTGTTTTTCTTTTGAATTGGAGAAGGCCCAGAGAGGCGAGTTGTACCAATCTAGCCATGCAGAGGAGAGGCTGGCAAAATTTTCCGGGATTTTAAGGTGTTGGAATATTTTTAGAATTTTTGAAAATATTCGTTAATAAGGGTAAATAAATATTTTAATGGAAATAAATTAATTCAGTTGAACTAAAGATAAGAAGTGAAACAAAGATTTTACCCATATTATAAAGGAGTTCATAGCATTTTCCCTATCATAGCAATTTTGAGGACGAAATTATTTTAAGGGGGAAGGAATGTAATGTCCCGCATTTGTATCAATTTGTATTTGAATATTTAAATCAGTTTAAATATTGAATTCGTAATATAATGAATAATCGAGCCCGTAATATCGCGGCAGTTCGTAATTTAACGTTCTGAGCTTCAACAGAGTGTACAAGACTCGTTTTAAATCGGATTTCCACAAAACGAGAAACGTTGGAATCTGTTGAACTGTATCTTTCTAACAGAAGTGAAAAATCAAGATTTCGCGTTATAGATTGTGAATTATATCCAAATCAAGTATTCAGAAAGTCGCTATGAAATCGTATATCGACCATAACGGTTTATTTGAAATAACAGCATATCGGTTTCGAATTTGGACAAGATTCTTTTGAGACGTAGTGATAATTTAATTTTTAAAATTTTACTGAAATTTTTAAATAATTAAATACGCAACTTTTTATTTGAAGTATTTTGCACCCTGTATCAGTATTTTGGGATTTCAAAATATGAGTTAACCTACTGATATTTTTATATTTCTGGGATCATGGCACCTCGCTTGACACGACCGTATTTTTATATCTGTCCATAATGGTCATAAATAAATAAAATTCTATGTAATCGGTACTGTACAAACTTCAAATATATAAATATACATGCCATATTTAATCAACTAAAGCCTAGTTTGAGAATCAAGCTATCCTATCTTTTCAAGATCTTTGCACATATCTAATCCTGGAGCAAATCACGCTGTAACTAGAAATAAATTAAAGCCGTACCTAATGCAATGTATTTTCACATCCTTCACCTACCCTGAGCTATACAAGAAACATCGCTCAGACACTATCTTCAGCTATGATCCTACTTATCGCCTAATACTTCACGGCCAGGGAAAGGAAATATCGTGCAGACCTACTCGTTATCAATGAAGAATCTAAATACATTATATATAGTCGAATTACTTTTGTCCAGCCGTATAAGAAAAGGTGACGCAATAATGTGTTTTCACATCATAGCCTACACCCCCTAATTGCTTCAGGCGCAAGCCTATGTTTAAATAGTATATATACCCTATGTTTGTATCCATCAACTAAATTGGAAAACAGTACATGAACCATTAAATAAAGATTTACAAAATATACTATAGCATGTGCAACCATAACCGATATCTTTTCTACAGCAGCAGCATGAAATGAAAACCTATTCCTATAGCTTCATAGTTAAGTATGGATTATCTTTTTCTTTTCTACCCTAGCTACTCTACACCAGGAACATGTCTAAGATTTATCAAATCTACCTAAACAAGTTGTTCTGTGATTTCTTTTCGCATTTATATCTCAGATATGCCCTATTGCTTAACCAAGCCACCTACTCTATCTGTCCTACAGTGTACTGAAACTTAAGGGTAAAGTCTCCCCGCGTTATAAATGGCTCACCACTGCAGTGCTTTTCTTCATTTCATTCATACTTCGAAAGCAATTTTCCTTTTTAATTCTTTTCATAAATCAAAACCTGAGTCTTCATTTCCACTTCGTGACATTCATTTGCTCGAAAACCAACATGGAGTCCGGCTCCAGGTCGTGACGGAGGCCGAGCTGCCGAGCTCGACGCCAAGTTTGGAGCGGCTTCGGAGGGGTGTCGATACATTGGAAGGAGGAGGTTCCAACTTCGATATGGGGGTGCTCAGGTGGAGACGAGGTGAAGAGGAGCAGGGTAACACGAAATATATTACTGGGAGCATGCAAAGTCAGTACACGTAAGGAGGAGTAGTTCTTTTTAAAGGTTGGTATGGAGTTTGTGGTATGGGAGGAAGAACGTTCGCCTAAGGGAGAGTGATCTCGGGCAAGACTCGCAAGTCCTCCAGTGCGGTATGGTGGCAGTATGATGGTGGTGTGAAGTCTTCGGGTATTGGAGTTCTAAAATTGGAAAAAGGAAAGTGATGAAAAACAAGCGGTAGCATGCAGTGTACAGGCGTTGGGAGGTGACTGTAGTAGTGAAGGTAGCAGGGTACAATTGTTTCAAACGGTGGAGTGTGGGTTCTGGAAATCATGGTAATTGCGGTGGGGAGGTTAGTGGAATTTGTTGGGAAAAAGTACAGAAAATAGAATCGTGGAAATGATGGAGAAAAATTGAGTAGGAAGCTTAAGGGAAGCGGGCCGTGATTATTAAGGTGGAGCACAGAAAAATATATATTTAATTAACATGGATGAGGGGGCACAGGAGGACCGTATACGTGGAGGAGCGGTGACACCATCTTAGACCATGAAAGGGTGAGCCAATATTAATTAACAATTTTAGTTTTCAGTTAAACAAAATAACATATTTACTAGTTAATATAATATCCTATTTATCGAGTGTTCGATTGACGAATGGTCTGTCATATTGGAACCATATGGGATAGTACTACACGCTGGAATTGGTTTGAAAAAGATTCGGAGCATGGTAGTATTGAACGCCTGGTTTAACCGACTGATGCAAATCGTTATTTAACGGTTAACGCGCCAAGGTGAGTAAATTCACTAACTCTGTTCTATTTTAAAATATTATAATTATATTTTAAATATTGGTTGAACGTTGTGTGATGGTCGCTTCGATAGATTACAATTAAATTGGTTGAATTATATATCGTTGCATATATACACATCATTGGTTGGACTGATTCCATCAATTATAATATTTCCTGGTATGGAATCAGTGTTAATTGTTGACTAGCATCGGTGGATGCAGGAAACCGGTTGGAGGAATCCAACCGGATTCCTCAATATTTATATGTACTGTTTGTTTTATATAGATGCATTGTTTGAACCCAAATGACTTTTGAAACCTTGTTTTGATGTTAGCATTGAATGGAAATTCAAACGTTATTTTGATTTAATCAATAGATGATATCGATTAAGAAAGTGGCAACAACCAACCATAAATGTATCATTTGTTTTAACCGCTATTGTTTTACCAAAATCCCACCGTGTGCGAAGCACGTGTTTCACTATACTTATTAAATGATTTGGTAAAGTGGATTCTTACATTAATATGATTAATAAGTAAGTAGGCGGAGATTAACTTGATGATTAATAACAAGAATTTATTGTTTTAAGAACAATTAAATGAGATATTTACAAATAGATTATGGTTGATTTCATATTAAGTAAGATTAGTTAGAATCGATTATTGTTTATTTAATAGTAAATGAGATTATTTAGAAATAAATTATTATTTTTATAGTAATCGATACAAGTGAAATTATTTGGATTAATAAATGTTATTTATTCAAAATGAAAAGATTTGTTAAAATTGATTTGTGGGTTAATCATGGCTAAATATTTACCAAGCAAACTGTTTTGATCAATAATTGGTTATTTAATTAAATTAGATTGGGCTGATTAATCTAATGTAATAAATTAACGAATAGTTGATTTAGTTTAAATAAGATTTTAAAGTATAAGGGATTTGTCTAAGGTAGACAAAGCGAAAAGGAATGTTTAATAAGGGATTTGTCTAAGGTAGACAAAGCGAAGAGGAATGTTTAATAAGGGATTTGTCTAAGAAAGACGAAGTGGAGAGAAATGTTTAAAAATGGATTTGTATAAGCTAATGTAAATAACTGAGTTTTCAAAATAAGGATATGGCGTCATAAAACCATATTTAAAATATAGCAAGAAGCACGTTTACTGATTTTAAAGTATAAGGGGTTAGAGTTACGAACTTATATCTATTCTAAGGTAAGAACGTCGTCGATCAAGGTCTGAGAGGTAATTAAAATACCCCAACTTGAACGGCTTCACAATTATCGAGGGATGGTATTTGTTTGTAACGGTAAGAGATGTCAAGATCAATATAAGGTGGAATATAGCAGCGTATTTCAAGTATTTGAACTACAGCGATAAAATAACGCTGTTGATTAGGCTTAAGCGTGACTGTTATGTCGAGATTTGTTATAAAGGGGAATATTATAGCGTATAACAAGTTTGAACTATAACGTTAAATTAACGCTGTTGGCCAAGCTTAAGCGTGATTTTTTATATATAGCACTACTCCCTAGGGAATGAAAAATATTTGGTTTGAAATCCACTTATTCTAAAGTAATAAGCAACGATGTTGCCCAAAGAAATATAAGAATAATAGTTATAATAACTAAGAAAATTTTCCAAGATGTGTGAAAGTGCTAAAACAAGATTTGAGAAATATCTGGTAAGAAATGGGAATTCGAATCATAAAACGAATGGTAAATAAAAAGTGGCCATGGTTGTGTGATGTTAGTTGAACATTTGAATGAATGTTTGTTTTTACTTCGATAGTTAAATAACCAACTATCGAAGTGTTTTGACCATCGTTGTCAATACGGAGAGACCGGTTGGATATATTATCTAAAACCACTCCATATAGGCATAAGCGCTGCGAATAGATTATGCTGATGACAATTGAAGACGGAGTGAAGTGCAAGGGTCGTCCTATCCCAGAATGGTGTTTTCTGTTTGTCCAGTCCCAGAACAACTTGTATGGACGAATGTCTGACAGAGTATTCCTAGCGGTCACATAAGACGATCTTTTCAAGATATTATGTTTGGTGGCGGAGAAATTTGTTTCTCTTAGCTTTTATACCCGTAATATTTTTGGGAAGATCGACTAGTGATTTGACTGGTTTGACGATGTGGCATTCAAAGTGAATGGTGATCAGATGTTCTGAAGAAAGACGTAGCCTCTAGCTTCACAACCGGGAAATGACAAAAATCGGGCAGGCAGCATGGCTATGTGGGTCGCTCCCATTTGGGTGTATAATCACTTATCTAGAGAAATTCCTTTTGTTTCTAAATCTATCGATTCTGCCCATTCGGGAACGGTGGTTTGAGTCCAACCGTTGGTGATATACATTCGATACACTCAAGCGAAATGAGTGGTCGGTCATGTGTGGGCCGGGTTGCAAGACGTTCTTGTTGAACCCAGTGTATTCGCCTCTAGAGATACACTATCGGCAGGTGGTCCCATACCTTGTCATAGTTGGAATCCAATCTCCAATAAACGCCCTGCGGTTTTTGATTTTATACTATGTATGTAGAGCGTGAGATGCAAGCGTTCTGCTATTTGGTTATTTACTTGATTAGACATTATTATAATATCACTGGATTTTGATATCAAAAAAATTTGGGTTATAGTAAGGTAAAAACCGCCCATGTTTATGTGTGGGTTGGTCTTACTATTATCTTTTTGTTTCAAAAGGATTTTCAAAGTTAAACCATATGGTTGGAATTTACTCGCACCAGTCCCATGACTGACTCAACGTTTATTTTGTTTGTTTTCCCTAAACTCTTGGGTGCCCAAATTTGTACGGGCAGTCAAGTGTTTCAGGCTTTTACAGATACACTTGGAGGAGCTAAAAGCAGAAGGCTTCACCGTTAGTATTTAGAGATTTTTTTCCGTTGTGATATGATGTATTGTACTCTGATAATGGTATGTATATACAAAATAGATTTGTATTTCAAAGTTATGTTATATAATATATTTTATTCGTTCCGCTGTGAGATTCATGTTTACTCTGATTCTGCTCAGTTGTGTTCTTCTTTTTCTTCTATTCTATTAGTTCTATCTTTTCTATCCCACCCTCTAATTTCTTTCTATCTATCAATGATCCAGTATTTTCGATGTCTGAACAATCGACGCTGGGTTTTGTGTCGATTTTCGGAGTCGAAATCCCCGTGGTTGTTACAAGCTGCATGTGTATTATGTAGTTAATCGAGTGGATCTTTTGAAGTCCACTTTCCCCTTTTGTTTTGTTGTTTATAGGATGCCAACAGTCCTCACATCCAAGGCCTCATGTAAAGTTTTAGAGTAGATATTTTAGTAGTAAAGGTTCAAGAGAATTCATGCGATAGGGTACATGATCTATAGTGTACTGAATTTGATTTATATAATACGTGTGTGATTTAAGCTAGACCATAGGGTATTCCACTATGTACAAACTCTGTTCAAAATACGAAATTCCATGGACAGATAAAAATACCATTGTGTCGAGCTTAGTGCCCCGATCCCAAAAATATAATAATACTGGTAGATTGACTTATATTGTGAAACCCCAAAATGTTGATTAAGGGTGAAAAATACTCCAAATAAAAAATTGCTTATTAAATTAATTAAAAATTATAGTAAAATTCTAAAAATTAATTTATCACTATGTCCCAAAAGAACCCTGTCTAAATTCAAAACCGATATCCAAATATATTTGAATAACCGTTATGGCCACGAATGAATATACCACTATTTTTCTGTATATTTAATTTGGACATAACTAAAAATCTACACGACGAAATCCCGATTTTTCTCTTCCACTAGAAAATTTTACTTCACCAGCTTCTAACATTTCTTGTTTCACAAAAATCCGATTTAAAACGGCTTCTGTATACTCGTTTAAAGTTCGAATAGCCAAATTACGAACTACAACGCCATTTCAAGCTCGATTTTAATTATAATATAATTATATGTTCAAACTGTCGTTCAAATAATATATTCTTTATTCTAATTCAATTCTAAACTGAATTAAATATCACAGATGATCCAATTCACACCATATTGTGAATTCCACTATTTCTGACTATTTCAAAAATTAAATATATTATTATATTATTTATTTTAATTAAATGTTCAATATAATTTAATTAAACGACCACTTGAAATTCTAAATCACTATTTATATAATAAGTTAATAATATATCGCAGAAAATACGGGTCGTTACATTTTTAATTGACAAAAATATGCATTTTTGTTTCTTCCTTTTTAATTGACAAAACTATGAACTTTTGTTTCAACCTTTTTAACTGACAAAACTATGTATTTTTGTTTTAACCTTTTTAATTGACAAAAATATGCATTTTTGTTTCAACCTTTTTAATTGACAAAACTATGCATTTTTGTTTTAACTAAACTAATTTGTCAAGATGTTCATTTTGATTTAACCGATCTAATAAACAAAATGATAATTTTTCTTTAACTCAATTCTAATAAACAAAAATGTTAATTATTTGTTTCAATAGATGTAATAAACAAAATGATAAATTTTGTTTAACTATTTTCTAATTAACACGATTGTTAATTTTTGAATCAAAAATCTAATAAACACAAAATGATGATTTTGTTTAACTATTTTTCTAATTAACACAATTGTTAATTTTTGAATCAACAAATCTAATAAACACAAAATGATGATTTCATTTATCTATTTTGCTAATTAACACAATTTTTAATTTTTAAATCAAAAAATCTAATAAACACAAAATGATGTTTTTATTTAACTATTTTTTTAGTTAACACAATTGTTAATTTTAACAGATCTACAGAACACACCAATCATAGATCAAATCACGTATGAAAATCAACAGAATATTACAGAGTATGAGTAATACTACAATTATGATTAATAAATTTTAATTATACAATAAAAAGAATAGAATTTCTCACCTTGATCGGTTATTGAAATCGCTCAAATAACGACTGTTTCCTTTAAATTAAACTGAACGTTTAATTTCACCAAATTTGTAACTAGCTCTGAATTTGACCAAATTGATTCCATCATATAGATCTTGATTTTACAATTCCATCGTGTAACAACCCGGAAAATCCGAACCAATTTAAAAATTTTATTTTGAAAATTTTGATGAATTTTGAATATTTAAAATGATTTATTTCAAATAATAACGACAAGTATTTTATTTTGAATAGAATTAGAACGAATATATTTATTTGAATCAACGTTAGAATATAAATATTTATTTTCAATTATAAAAGGAATTGAAAATGGCTTGGTAGTTTGAAAATTCGACTTCGAATTTCAAATGGATGTACATGATTCAAAATAATTCGGATTTTAGCGAAATCAGAAATATTAGAATCTATTTGAAAATATCTTTCCAACGAATCCGAAAAATCAAATTTTCATAGCGGGAATAAAGAGTTATGTCCAATTGAAAATTCAGAATAGTCGCTATGGAAAATATAGCCCTTCAAAATGGGAATTTTGAAAATGACATCCGTTTTCGACGAAACCACTTTTCTTGGATCCGGGATGTCAAGTTATCGCTAGATTCTAAAATATATAATTTTATGAATCAATATGTGAGCATGGCGAAGTAAAATGTGTTTTGACAGTTTCAGTCAATTTGGATTAACCAGAAAATGACCATTTTTCAAATAGTCTCCAAATTTGAAGAAATTATTTTTTTTAGGACCGTGTCATCAAAACATAACCAGATTTATTTTTCTGGAATTTTTAGGGTCCGTATGTAGCCCCCGTAAATTGAAATGTACATTTAAAATTCAATGTAATGATTTATATATTAATTTGAACGAAAACTGGTCGTAACAAGCGAATAGGCTTACAATACATATCCCATTGGGTTCGGAATGAGGGTAATTAGTTAGGGGCAACAGTAGTTAGGCTCGATTTGGGGTTAAATGGAAAAAATAACTTTATGGAATATAATTAAATAATTATATATATATATAACTAAGTCAACCTAAACCCCCTCCCTCTACTTTCTCTCTCCCACCAAATAGATCGAAATCGATAAAAAAACAAATGAACGACGCGAGGGGGGCGATTGGCCACTGCGGCGGCCATCAGAGGCGCCGCGCCTCTAGCGCCACTACCCCAGCAGACCGCCGCCCCTCTCCTCCTTGCTCCAGCCCCCTCCGTTCTTTCCCTCCCTCTTCCTTCAACTGACACGCCCCCTTCTGAAAACCCGCCACCCTAAAACCCTAGTGTCGCCACAGCCTCGGCCCGCGCCCCCTGCACCACTCCCGACCATGGCAGCAAGCTCCACCCCCTCCTCCGATAACTCTGAGTATTTATGATTTTAATTTATATATAAAATCTGTTTTTGTTTATTTTTATTTATAGAAAAATTAGATTTTTAGCATAGAAAGGGTATGATTTTTATTTTATAGAAAGGAAGTAAAAAGATCGGATTTTTTTTAATATGTAAGTAGAGATAATAAAAATATGAATTTTATATTATAAAGATAATAAAAATATGATTTTTATATAATAGAGAAAATAAAGATGTGATTTTTATATATTCGTTAGCAGTAGAAATATGTGATTTTTAACTATGTAGTGTTGTTATAAAAATATAAAATTATTTTTAGAAAGATAAATATATAATTTTTAGCCTAGGTATGTTATTTATAAAATAACCTTTCAAAGAAATAATTATTGATCGGTTAAAAATATAATTTTTAACATAGGTATACTACATAGATCGACAATCAAATCACGGAGGAGTGGAACCCAAAGGTGAGAACTGCTCACTTTAATTTTATTTCTAGTTAAAATATATGCTAGAATGCAGACGGTGCTTAGTAGCACCCGACACCCGTCGTCCACAGACCATGGATGGCTTGTTTGTTTATTTGATTGTGTTGTGAAAATTGATTGTGTGATGTGGAATGGAATAAAATATTTTATAGTTCAAAATATAATTTTTAATGTGTATATAAAATAAATATTCATTTATAAATCGAACGATTTGTTTATGTACACACATTTGACGGATATTGATTGGGACGATAAATTTTACACATCGCCCAACTGCACAAATATATCTCTGTTTGTTGTTTGAAAACCCCACACGGGTATTGGGATGATATTGGGCATACATTAATCCCAATATTTAGTTGTATGTCAATCGACTGGTTGACAAGCTGTGTAAGCATTGAATATTTATATTTAATGCTTATGCAGTGTAGAATGCACTCTGGATGATGATTGACTGTGTTTGATTATTGTTGTGTACATATGTGTATGAAATCCATATAATCAAATTATATGGTAATTGACTGTGTCTGATTCCAGTTTAGAAAGAATGAAGATTATTTAATAACGAATATTTTAAAATAATA
Source organism: Allium sativum (assembly GCA_030737875.1). NCBI lineage: Eukaryota > Viridiplantae > Streptophyta > Magnoliopsida > Asparagales > Amaryllidaceae > Allium > Allium sativum. The sequence goes on along the minus strand of CM060909.1, from coordinate 721,200,347 downwards.
TTGAGTAAAAGATCAAAATTTGATTTTGATGTCCGATTTGGGATGGACAAGAATATATTTAAATATATAAAGCCGTGTTGATTAGATTAATGCCATTTTGACGTGAACGATATTTATATCGATTTTATTCATTTTTATAATGAATATCAAAAAGGAATTGATTTCAAAATCTACTGTTTTGAAAATATTATCATTTATATATCGATGATATGGAATATTCAATTTTGATTTGAAATTGAATATGAAGTTGAAATCGTTTTGAAAACGAATTTAAAACGATTTATAAAATACATTTTAAAAGGAAATTGACGAAATATATATATAATATTATATATATAATGGCCTGAGTAGAACGCGCCGCGCTGCGGTAGTTCGCGAATTTCGACCATTGACTTCAAACGGACATTACGGGAGATCCGACCATCGGATCCTCCTAAAACCGGAACCTTGGGTTCGTATCGAAAAGAGCTTTCCAACGAATATAAGAGATTTGAAATCTAATGGTTGGATTGGGAATTATGTCCAAATCAAATTTGGAAAAGCTCATTGTAGGTGCAGTTCGATGACCGTTTATGGAAATCGACTGCACGAGCCTTGATAAAATTATTAAAAATATCAATAATTTGTGTAAAATCATAATAAATATTTGGAAAGAATTAGGCTGAAAAATTCCATATTTGAAAAGATGAAAATATATTTTTATCGAAATGAACTAGTTATGAACTAGAATTATAAATCCAATATTTCCAAATAATTAAATTGGATTTGAAATGGTTTTAAAAATAACCAGAATTTCCAATATATGAATTGGAATGGATTTGAATCGAAATTATCTTCGGAATATTTCGATATGGGGTTCCGTGATTATACGGATATTGTGGAGGAATTTGGAAGATATATATATATATATATATATATATATATATATATATATATATCGCTATTCCAATACGATATTTGTTGATTCCAGAATTTGATATTGAATATAAGCCAATATATTTTTCATTCAGAGCCTTGTATTTAATTTCAAATGGGATTTGGGTTTGTCGTGAATGGTGTCTTCATTAACACTGTTCTTAAACCCAGTTGAGAAAGATTAAATCTTTTTATTTAGATTTAATGGAATATACCAATTAATTAATATTTAATTGGGATTGAATTGGAATTGATTTTTGGGTTTATCGTGAACGGTGTTTTAAATAACACTTGTTCTTTAACCCGATTAACAATGGAATATGATTTTGGGTTTGTCATGAATGGTGCCTTAAATAACACTATTCTTGGACCCCATGTGAAAAGAATAAATCTTTTTATTAAGTGGAACTGAAAATGGAATGTGAATTGGGTTTATTGTGAACTATGCTTTTAACGACATTCGTTCTTTAACCTGAGTAACAGTGAAATGTGATTTGGAATTTATAAATCTTTTTATTAAGATTTAATGGGAATTTTCCAAAGTAACGGTTTTCCACTTTAATATATTAAATTTGAATTTAATGGAACACGATTGATAATAATCGAAGTGAACTTCTGTGGAGGAAGACTGTTAATACATATGGAATTTAAAAGGCGTTGCCGCTATTCCATTTATATAATTAGTCGGATATGGAAATTGATATCGATTATATATTGATTTTTATTTCCGTGAAGATTCATAATTAATGGAATGTGATTTGGGTTTATCGTGAACTGTGTTTTAAACGATATTATTTCTTTTACCCAGTTAAAGGCAGGATTACATGTCTGTCATTGTATTTCGAACTGTATGTTGAACTCTGCTAAATATATATCTGTTTGGTGGCGGAGAATTTATTCTCTTGCTTAACACCCTTCTCTGAGATGTACGAGCTTAAAGGTTATATATAGACAGAAATCAATAATACGGTGTTGATTGTCGGTGCGACATGTTTGTGTTTCCAAAGTTAAATAATCATTAATACTGATTTTTGGGAAGATTAACACTAAGCAGAATTTTAATGAATCTTTAATTAGATTGAAATGGGAATGGATAATTTAAATCATCAAATTTGGGAAATGATCGAGAATGGAGTATCACCAGTTTTGCTCCTAGCGATAGTTAAATCTTTAATTAAATTTGAATGTGAAATGATAATTAAATTTACCAATAACGTTGTGGTGTTAGTTATGGAGTAATACCAGTTTTGCTCCATGGGATGAATAGGTTGGGATTGGGAAGTTAAATAAATGATAGCTTCAATAAGGTGCGTTAATCCCGACTAGTTTGGAAAACCTTAATATGGTTTGATTGATATATAAAGAAAGATTAAAGATTAATTTTAAAGAATTTATCTTTAATAAAATTAATGGGAACAAATCCCCAAAGATGTGAATATTTAAATAAAAGAATATTCAGAATGGGAATGAGGCATATGTTGTGTTTTTATAGCACTTGTTTATTATATACGCGAGTTATTCGGAAAGACCAGGTTTATACCCATTTTGAATAACTGTTTTGACGATAAGTCGACGATGAAGACGGTGGTTGAAGACTGGAGGTCTTCACATCGTTTGGATGATTACTTGTGTCTTGATTGGGCTGTACACCCAAGACGAGGTAATAAGTGGTGATCGTCCGAACGTACTTGGAGAACAACGGATATGCGAGGGCCTCTCTCATGTATTGGACATACGGGACGAGGAATAAGGTGCCTTCAATTTCGTTCAGACCCAAAATGGACTTGTAAATGGATTGTGTGTCTGACATTGGATTTTATTCTACGCTGATTGATTTCTATTAAATATATATATGTTTGGCGGCGGAGAATTTATTCTCTTGCTTAACTCCCTTCTCTAAGACGTACGAGCTCAGAGGTTATATATCGATAGATATCAGTTGCATGACATGAATTGCCTGTGTGGCATCCTGAGATGCAGCGATCAAGGCTTTTGTTGAAAAGAAGAGTCTTGTGGTTGATGATCGACGAACGACTTTAATATAGCATAGCTTTGTGTATAACATTAATTTGCGGGCCTCACACCGCGGTATGAGTCAAAAACAGGATAAGGGAACCCAAGGAGAACATGACGTTTCTTTCTATCTATGGGTGGTGTAACCACCCGGATTTCGCCCGACCCCAACCGATCGCATGATCGATTAAGACTGTTCAAATTCCGCGTATGTTAACTTTGGGCATACAACACATTAGAACAACAACACAGACTTTTATAACATCAATAATAAATGTTACATTAGAGTACAGAATATAAGAGTACATCGATAAATAATACAGCGGAAGATACATTACAATAAATTAAATACAATGCAGCGAAACTAATCTCAGCGGAAGGCCATCAATATTCTGGACCCAGCTATAGGCTTCAATCCAGGATCCTGCTTAACTATATATGCAAAAAGCTACTCGACTGCCCGTGTGAAAAGAGGGCACCCGAGTTTGCAAAGTGAAACAAAGTGCAGGTTAGTCATGGGACTGGTGTGAGAATTCTATATTTAACTTATCTAATAAGTAGGCTAATCACAGGACCACGCCGCTAACGCGGAATGAGTTCACTCCATTGGATTGCCAGTGCATAAATAAAGTAAATCGTCAAATAACGCAATGCTTTTTAGAAAAATGAAACCATTATAAGACCCAGGTCCCATCACACAACGCAACGCACACCAGAGGATAGGGTTTTACCTTATAATGGTCAAAAATGCTTGATACGTAAAAACGATATTATTATTAGTGTGTATATATATTAAAAACATTTCAAATATAATATCAAACCTAGACGGCATAGATACCATCTACTATGTCGCCATACTAGTTATACAATCAAAACCGCAAGGGCGTATTGGAAATTGGGTTTCCATCATGAGTCAAGGCTAGGGAGGAGCTCCAGACTGATTCGAGACACTCTAGCAATGTCTCAGGATTCGGACGCTGGCGAACCCTTGGATACAGTAGGGCTGGTCCACAAATACTTTAGTGGATTAGTTACGCCTGAACACACGCTCCCCGATCCTATTGGACCTACAAATCAGCCGTGGGCGACCGACAAGAATAAACCGAGGCCTCGCAAAAAATTCCATCAACCACATAAGCAAATGTCGGGCCATGTTAAAGCCCAACATCACTTCTAGCTAGAAAGAAACGTGTGAACTCCCTGTGTCCCCTTCTCCCGTTTTAGACTTAACCGGTGTGTGAGGCTCGCGAAGTCACGATATACACAAAGCTATGCCTAGAGAGATTGTGCTTTGATCATCAACCACAAGGCCTGCTTTTCAACAAAGCCTTGATCATTTGCATCTTAGCATGTCACATTGTCAGACCCTACCATATCATTGATCATCTACCAATATATATATATATATATATATATATATATAACCTCTAAGCTCAAACGTCTTAGAGAAGGGTGATAAGTAAAGAATAAATTCTTCACCACCAAACAGAAATATATAATTAGTAGCGTTCAACCAATACAGTAGAAATGAATACAATGTCAAACACGCAATCCATTTATAAGTCCGCTCTGGGTCTGAGCGAAACAACGTGTCCGTCGATCTCCAAATGCGTTTGGACAATCATTACCAAATACCTTGCCTTGGAAGGCCAATCTCAATTCAAGATACCAGTCATCATCATCCCAACGATGTGAAAACCTTCGGTCTTCAATCACCGTCTTCATCTTCGACTCTTGATCGCCGTGATGATTATTCAGAATGGGTTAAACCCGGTCTTTCTGAATAACTCGCGTATTTTGTGATTAAAAAGTTAATATTGGAAAATCACACATTACGCCACATTCCAACTCAGAATGTTCTTTTAATAAGATATTCGTGTTAAAAGATTCTCATTAATTTTACCAAAGATAAACTCTGAAAATAAAATCTTAAATCTTCTTTAAAAGATTTATTAAAACTCCAGTTTTGATTTGCTATCAAAAATCATTATTACAAGATCATTTATTTTAAAGAATAAATCTTATCTTAAACAGGTTAAAGAACTAGTGTCCTTTAAAACACAGTTCACAATAAACCCGCAAATCAATTTCCAAAATATGGAATTCCACAGAAATCAAATCAATACATAATCGATATTGATTTCTGTATCGGACTAATAATATAAATGGAATAACGGCAAAGCCTCTTAAATTCCATCTATAATATCGGTCTTCTTTTACAGAAGTCCATTTCGATTATTACCAATCGATTTTCCACTTAATTCCAATTTAATATATTAAATTGGAAAACTTGATTTTTAGAAAATGCCTTTTTAAATCTATAAAATAGATTCATAAATTCCAAATAATAATTTCAATGTAAACTGGATTAAAGGACAAATGTCGTTCAAAACATCGTCCACGATAAATCCGCTTCACATCTCAATTTATTTCATATCACAAAATATAATTGCAAATCCTAATAATCTTTTAAGAACATATTTTAAAATAACCATTAAATATATATATATATATATTTTTATAAAAGATTCTAATGAGAAGTTTTCTTTATATTACAAATTTTTTATCTTTTACAAACATTCTTTGTTTTAACATATACTTGATTAACAATATATTTTATGAAAATATATACTTTATAAATAAGTGATTTCTAATGTAAAAATATTCTCATTTAAAAGAACACCTGAACCGAAATGTGACTCAAACATTTACCATATAATTTGGATTATATGGATTTCACACACTTCATATATATGATAATATCAGTATAATCATCAAGTCATCCATCTACATCCAAAGTGTAATTCCCACTGCGTAAGCGTTAAAATTGATTAATAACGCTCATCGCAGCCTGTCGATCCAACGATCAACATGCAACTAAATATTGGGATTAGTGTATGTAAATTTTCATCCCAACACCCGTGTGGGGTTTCAACCAATAAACAAATGATAAACTAATTTGTGCACTTGGGCGATGTGTGAAAATTATCGTCCCAATCACATAAACAAGTCGGGTAACTTGTGAATGGAAGTGTAATACACAACATATATAATGATGACAAGAAAATATCTCTATTGCAATGAATGAATAAGCATAATAACTTCGTCTCTATTGACAATTTCTATTTCACTAATTTAAACTCAAGCAAAATGGTTATATTGTTTTGGCAATTCTATTGAGACAAAAATGATAAATATTTTGATTTAACTACCCTATCTTGACAAGTATATATCTTTCCAAACATATGATATATATATATATATATTTCTATATATAAATTTCTTTAACTAATTCATTTTGACGAAAATGAATATTTTTGACAAAATGTCTATTTTGGTTTAACTAGTATAGATTGACTAAAATGAATAATTGTTTTTAACTAATATAAATTAACAAAAATGAATGATTGGTTTTAACTAATATAAATTAACAAAAATGTCCTTTTTGTTTTCAACCATTTAAAGTTGACAAGATGTACATTTTTTTCTCAACTAATATAATTGACAAAAATGTTATTTTCATCTCAACTAATCATAAATTGACAATAATGCATATTTTGTTTCCACTAGTATAAATTGATAAAAGTGATTATTTTATTTCAGCTAGTATAAATTGACAAAAGTAATTATTTTATTTTAACTAATCAAGTTTGGCAAAAAATGTTTATTTCATTTTTCTGTTTGCAAATAAAAATGTAACTTTTATTTTTGATGTTATATTGCATTGTGGAATGCAAATAAAAGAACAAACTTGATTTTTCAAAGTATATTTGCATTTGTGAATGCAAATAAAAGGGCAAACTCTATTTCCAAAATATATTTGCATTAGGGAATGCAGATAAAAGAACAATTTATATTTTAATGTATATTTGCATTAGAGAATGCAAATAAAAGAATAAACTTTAATTTCAATGTATATTTACATTTGTGAATGTAAATAAAAGAATAAACTTTAATTTCAATGTATATTTGCATTGAAGAACACAAATAAAAAGTTAACTTATTTTTCCATGTTATATTTGCATTAGTGAATGTAAATAGAAGAACAAACTTTAATTTCAAAATATAATTGCATTTTTGAATGCAAAATAAAAAACAAAACTTTATTTTCAATATATGTTTTATTTTCTAGTTTTATTTGTGTTGTCAAACACAAATAAAAATGTACTTTTTATTTTCAAGTTATATTTGCATTCGTGAATGCAAACAAACGAATAGTTTTGTTTTCAAAGTATATTTTTAACAAACTCTATTCAATGTGTAAAAATGTGTACATTTGTATTGGTAAATGTAGATAAAAAGAGAGACTTTAGTTTCATTGAATATTTGCATTGATAAATGCAAATAAAAGAATAAACCTTAATTTCAATGCATATATGCATTGATAAACGCAAATAAAGAAATAGACTTTATTTTCAAAATATGTATTTGCATTTGTGCGTAAATGAAAGAATAATTTGTTTCAATATATATATTTGCATTGGTAAATGCAAATAAAGAACAATTTCTATTTTCTATATATACTTGCATTGGCGAATGCAAATAAAAGAATAAATTTTGTATTTAAAGTTTATTAACATCAGTGAATTCAAATAAAAGAATGAATTATATTTTAAAATGTATTTGTAAACAAAAATGTAACTTCTGAAGATAATTTCTTATTTACATATAAAAAGTGAACAAAATTGTGATTTCCAAAAACATGTATTTTTATTTACATAAAAATGTAACAAAAAGGTGGTTTCCAAATATAACCTTTAATTTACAAATACAATGTAAATAAAGTTTTATTTTAAAAATATGTTTTTAATATCAACAATAAAATTTAGTATCTTATTGTTATTCTAATCCTAGAACATCTTACGTTTAATGCGACAGTAAAAAGAAGAATTTTTACTGTAATTCATAAATCGTGTTCTAAATGTAAACAAATAAAAATAGGATTTTATTCGTTAGCCAAATTCTGTTGTAATGAAAACAAATAAAAATATATTTTAGTTGTCGATCAAATTCTATTGTAAATAAACAAATAAAAATAATATTTTGTTTGTCGTTCAAATCTTATTGCAAAGTAAACAAATAAAAATAAGGTTTTATATGTTGTTCATTTTCTGAGGTAATATCAACAAATAAAAATGAGTTTTTATTCGTCGTTCCAATTCTATTGTAGCATCAACAAATAAAGAGAAGTTTATTTGTCGTTCAAATTTCATTATTCATTTTAAAATAAAAATAATATTTTAATACTTTAAAATAAATTAGAGCAACTAGATTATGATTTAAAATCTTAATAAAATATGATTTAGAGATCTAATTCTCTAACCACAAATAAAACTCAACGGTATATAAAATTCAATGTAGATCTAGCCTATCATGAACAACAAAACATACCACAACAACAATCAACAATTCATCAATCACAGAACATTTCAGATCTGAATTTATATTATAATACAATAATTTTTAACACGAGAAAAATAATTAAAAATAAATTAAATAATAAAAATTAGATTTCTCACATCGATATGGCTGAAAATTCAACTGTCTCAGATTCAGCTCTGGCATACGCCATTGCGAAGATCTCTGAAAGACGAGTCCAACGCAACTTACGGTTCGTCAAACGGCCCTCGTATGAAAGAGTTATCGAATTTTAAAGATTGTATAAATTAAATATTAAATAAATAAAATAATATTAAAATATACCCTTTCTTCTTCTTCTATCACGTATCGGCAGCACCCAATTTCCCATCGCCAACCCCCCCTGCGCACGCAACCTCGGCCACCCTGGCGCCGATCGAACACCGCCACTCCGAAGCCCGAACCGCAAGCCACCACCGCCCAGAGACCCACCAAGCTCGGCCCCCTCCTCGCCTCGAAATCCGAACCCGAACGCGCCGCCTTCCTTACCAGAATTCGCGAAATCCGTGCACTGAAACCCGATCTTAACCGTATAGATTCGAAGCTCTCTGAATTCTCTTCGATTTGATATATAATTTGTTGATTTTCACTGAATGGATTGAGAGAAATTAATGTTTGAATTTCGGATGATTCTGGCCATTGTTCTAGATAGGCGGCGGCTGCATTTTTAGGGTAAGGTTTTTTTTTATTAAATTCATTGAAAAGCATGTTATAAAGGTGGATTTCTGGACTGTCTCAGAATTGGGCTTGCTTACTGTCGATCTTAACGTTTTGAGGCCTTCTGAACGTAATGGGAAAGGTCTCGAGGTCCAATTCCGAAATCTGTAGAAATTTTATTTAAAATCCCATTAAAAATTAATTAATTAAATATTGACCATACATTTAAATATGTCGGGGCCACATATGACCTCAGAAAATTCCAGAAAAATTATTTTTAGCTTTCTTATGACGATACGGTTCTAACAAGACTAATTTCATCGAATTCTGAGACTGTTTGAAAAATGGCTATTTTCTAGTCGTTTAAATTTAACTAAAATAGTCAAAACACATTTTTCTTTACCACGCTTACATATTAATTCAAAAAATTCTAAAAATCGAAATCTAGCTATAATTTGGCATTCCGGTTCCAACAAAAGCGGTTTCGTCGAAAACAGAGGTCGTTTGAAAAATGGCTATTTTTAAGGCTAATATATTTAATATTAAAAATACATTTTTAAACAAATAAATTCTGAAACTCACAATATATAAGTGTTTATACTTTTTAAATGCAGAAACATTATTCCAGACTCAATGGAAGTGGTTTCGAGTCCAAATTCCTTCATATGTGAAAAGTAGCCCTTCGGGCCATATATAATATATATATAAATTCTACAGCGACCTTACTAAATATTGAATTGGCCATAACTTTTGATTCCCGCTATGAAATTTCAATTTTTCAGATTCGTTAGAAAGATATGATTAAACAGATTTAAATATTTCTGGTTTCACTCAATTCTGATTTATTTTGAATCCTGTACATCCAATTGAAGTTTAAAATTAAATTTTCAAACTACCGCGCCATTTATAACTCCATTTATATTTTTAAATTAAATTTATGCGTTCTAACTTCGATTAAAATGAATTCTAGCCATTATTATTTGCAATAAATTACTTTGTATTCCCAAAATTCATTAAAATTTTCTAAGATAAAATTTTTAAATTGGTTCAGAATTTACGGGTTGTTACAATCTCCCCCACTTAAAATCTTTTCGTCCTCGAAAAGGAAATGAAGCTAAATTTGTTTATTTAACTAATTTAATTTTCATTCTTTATTCTTTAATAATTGTATTAGTTGAACTCATATTCACACGACACAATCATCAATCAATTAGTTGATTAAATTTTCAAAAATATATAACTTTTATATATCCAAAATCATAATTTCTAAAATCGAATTATATATAAAATTATAAGTACGTTAATTATAAATTTTCCACTCTGACTCATTCTAGGGCATTGCTAACCCATCTCTAATAAGTATTCTTATTGGATATTACTAATCCAACCTCTGATGAGTCTTTTGTTCAGTTCTAATGAATTATACCCCAAAGATTTGAGCTAACCTGAGCTCTGATACCAGCTGTAACGACCCGGATTTCGCCCGACCCCAACCGATCGCAAGATCGATTAAGACTGTTCAAATTCTGCGGACGTTAACTTTGGGCATACAACACATCAGAACAACAACACAGACTTTTATAACATCAATAATAAATGTTACATCAGAGTACAGAATATCAGAGTACATCGATAAATAATACAGCGAAAGATACATTACAATAAATTAAATACAATGGAGCGGAACTAATCTCAGCGGAAGGCCTTCAATATTCTGGACCCAGCTACGGGCTTCAATCCAGGATCCTGCTTAACTATATCTGCAAAAAGCTACTCGACTGCCCATGTGAAAAGAGGGCACCCGAGTTTGCAAAGTAAAACAAACTACAGGTCAGTCGTGGGACTGGTGTGAGAATTCTATACTTAACTTATCTAGTAAGTAGGCTAATCACAGGACCACGCCGCTAACGCGGAACGGGTTTACTCCATTGGATTGCCAATGCATAAACAAAGTAAATTGTCAAATAACGCAATGCTTTTTAGAAAAATGAAACCATTATAAGACCCAGGTCCCATCACACAATGCAACGCACACCAGAGGATAGGGTTTTACCTTATAATGGTAAAAAATGCTTGATACGTAAAACGATATTATTATTAGTGTGTATATGTATATTTAAAACATTTCAAATATAATATCAATCCTAGACGGCATAGATACCATCTACCATGTCGCCATACTTGTTATACAATCAAAACCGCAAGGGCGTATTGGAAATTGGGTTTCCATCATGAGTCAAGGCTAGGGAGGAGCTCCTGACCGATTCGAGACACTCTAGCAAAGTCTCAGGATTCGGACGCTGGCAAACCCTTGGATACAGCAAGGCCGGTCCACAAATACTTTAGTGGATTAGTTATGCCTGAACACACGCTCCTCGATCCTATTGGACCTACAAATCAGCCGTGGGCGACCGATAAGAATAAACCGAGGCCTCGCAAAAATTCCATCAACCACATAAGCAAATGTCGGGCCGTGTTAAAGCCCAACACCACTTCTAGCTAGAAAGAAACGTGTGCACTCTCTACGTTCTCTTCTCCCGTTTTAACTCAACCGGTGTGTGAGGCTCGCGAAGTCACGATATACACAAAGCTATGCCTAAAGAGACTGTGCTTTGATCATCAACCACAAGGCCTGCTTTTCAACAAAGCCTTGATCATTTGCATCTTAGCATGTCACATTGTCAGACCCTACCATATAATTGATCATCTACCAATATATATATAACCTCTAAGCTCATACGTCTTAGAGAAGGGTGATAAGTAAAGAATAAATTCTTCACCACCAAACAGAAATATATAATCAGTAGCGTTCAACCAATACAGTAGAAATGAATACAATGTCAGACACGCAATCCATTTACAAGTCCGCTCTGGGTCTGAGCGAAACAACGTGTCCGTCGTTCTCCAAATGCGTTTGGACGATCATTACCAAATACCTTGCCTTGGAAGGCCAATCCCAATTCAAGATACCAGTCATCATCATCCAAACGATGTGAAAACCTTCGGTCTTCAATCACCGTTGAAACGACCCGCAAATCCGTGCTATCTGAGTTGACTAAATACAACACACGTCCAACCCAAATAACACAGAAATACGACTCATTATTAGAAAGAAGTTAGAGGATGAGAATAGATAAGATAGAAAACTTAGAATAGGAGAAAAACGAAGGTCACAAACTCACAGCGGAACGAATAAAATATATTATATAACATAAGCTTTGAAATACAATCTGTTTGGTACATATATACATACCATCATCAGAGTACACATAACATTGGATTCAGCGGAAGTAACTTTAAATAACTAACGTTGAAGCCTTCTGCTTCAAGCTCCTCCAAGTGTATCTGTAAAAAGCCTGAAACACTTGCCTGCCCGTACAAATTTGGGCACCCAAGAGTTTAGGAAAACAAAACAAAACAAACTCTGGGTCAGTCATGGGACTGGTGTGAGTAAACTCCAACCACTTGTTTAACTTTAAAAATCCTTTCAAAAGAAAAGATAATAGTAAGACCAGCCCACACATAAACATGGACGGTTTTTACCTTACTATAATCCAAAGCACTTTGATACGAAAATCCAGTGATATTATAATAATGTCTACATCAAGTAAATAACCAAATAGCAGAACGCTTGCATCTCACGCTCTACATATATAATATAAAATCAAAAACCCGCATGGCGCTTATTGGAGATTGGATTTCCAACATGACAAGGTATGGGACCACCTTCCGATGATGTATCTCTAGAGGCAAATACACCTGGGTTCAACAAGAACGTCTTGCAACCCGGCCCACACATGACCGACCACTCATTTCGCTTGAGTGTATCGAATGTATATCACCAACGGTTGGACTCAAACCACCGTTTCCCGAATGGGCAGAATCGATAGATTTAGAAACAAAAGGAATTTCTCTAGATAGGTGATTATACACCCTAATGGGTGCGACCCACATAGCCATGCTGCCTGCCCGATTTTTGTCCCTTCCCGGTTGTTGAGGCCTGAGGCTACGCATACTTACCATTCCTTGATAACACAATTACTTTGAATGCCACATTGTCAGATCCGTTAATCACTAGTTGAGTTTGCACAAATATTCTGGATATTATGCTAAGGGATAAATCCGTTGCAACCATATATATTCATACAGACCAACCCATTTGATCCTTGGAAATACTCTGTCAGACATTCGTCCATATACGTTCGTCCTGGGACTGAACGAAACCGAAGGCACTATTTCTATTACTAGAAAAGCCCTTGCACTTCACTCCGTCTTCAATATATTCAGCATACTTGGTTCGCAACGCTTATGCCGATACGGAGTGGTTCTTCGGATAATAATCCAACCGGTCTCTCCATATTGACAACGATGGTCAAAACTTCGATAGTCTGTGATTTAACTATCGAATAAAAACAAGTGTTCAATCAACATATCAAACAAATCACTGGGCCCTTTAATTAATATTTCATTAATTAAATCTCTTCTATATTCTCTTATCAATATTTGTTAACCAAATATTTCAATAATCATCTCGGCCTCTTATGTCATTTGGAAAACGTTTCCAGACATTAACTTCTTTTATTTTCTATATATTAGAAAATATCTCTATTTGCAATTGGAAACAATTCCAATCACTTATCTCCTATCCCTTTTTGTTTACAACATTCGATTTTTATATTCACTTTACTATCGAATTCAATACGTCGATACAATGATTTCAAATTATCAAAATATCTTAAAAATATTCTAACTCCTTAAATTTCCGGAAAATTTCGCCATAACCTCCCCTGTATCGGGAGCATCGGGAAATTTCAAATAGCTTCCCGGTATCTTCCTCAATCAAAAAGAAAAAGGAAAAGCCAAGCGGCTTGCCGATACGGCGCATAAAACCTCATATATGAATTAAACATGTACCTTTTTGTCGAGCATTACGTTTATAAGTTCCATATACCTCATCCCATACCTGTCTAACACCTGTTCACCTGTTTTCAATTCAATTCAATAACATCTAATCGTTTGAATTCAGCTTCGCCCATTTATTCTTTAAATCGGCCATTTGGCCTATTTCACTTCTTCGTTGAACATAACATGTTCAAACAAAATATTTAACTCGTTCATAACCAAATTGAATTTCGATTTCAATTCCAGTTTCCTTTTTGATTTCGAATATAAGTTCTCAAATCGAATTCACTTATTTGAGACCCAATATCCATTCGGAATTTCCTTAACTAATTTCTATTCGATTTAGTTAATTCTTTTCAATAGATCAAAAATCTGATTTCTACTTCAAAAATCATATTCATTTACACAACTTGAATTCGCATATATTTTGCAACTTACTCTGAAATTTTCTAAATCGAACTTCGGATTTTATTTGCTTAAAAATCCTTTTATAATATTAAATAAACCATTATGGTTTTAAAACGATTCTGGCGCTGCTTTTCTGAAAATTTGAGTTTGACATATCTCAAAATCTATACGACGAAATTCAGATTTTTCTCTTTCATTTGAAAACTATTATCAAACCGGTCCTGACGTTTCTTGTTTCAAAGAATTTCGACTTCAATTGGGTTCTGTATATTCAATTGAAGTTCGAATCGCCAATTTACGAACTGCAGCGCTGCGGCGAGTTCGTTTTAATTATATTTATATATATATAAACTTTTTAAACTTCTTAAAAAATGAATTCAACTTTATTCAATTCTATTTGAATTCCTTGATTCAAATTCCAATCTCACTTTTGAATTCCATATTCAAATTTCAATCCCTTTTCTATTTGATATTCCAATTCAATACTTAAATTCCTATTTGAATTCCCTATATTCAAATTCAAATTCAATACTTGAATTCATTTGAATTCTTTTATTCAACTCTATTTTTAAATTCCATTTGAACTTCTATATTCCAATTTTTATATTTGAAATTTATTGAAATTCAAATATTCAAACTCCTTTTTAAATTCTATATTTGAAATTCCATAGTTTAAAACCCATTTGAATTTCATATTCAAATCCCATAGATTAAATCCTATTTGAATTCAATTTGAATCTCTTCTATTCAAATTCTATTCAATTCTTCTTTGAAATTCTATATTTCAAATTCTATTTTGAAATTCTATATTCAAATCTTTATTTGAATTTTCTTTATTCGAATTCTCTTGAATTCAAATTTTATTTTAATTTCTTGAATTCAAATTCTATTTTTCCATTCTAATTTCGTCTATTCAAATTCCATTTGAACTTCGATTTGAATTTCTAATATTCAATCTCCTTTTCCTTTTAAAATTCAAATATTTAAACGCCCTTTTTAAAAATTCAAATGTTATACTCAAATTTCATTTGAGTTATATATTTAAAATTTTCCTTCACACCCTGTTTTGAAATTTCATTTCAAAATTCCAATTTCACGCTTGTATTTCTATTTATCAAATGATAATTCCTTTCACTTCATTTATAACTTCGTTATAAAAGAACTATTTATAAACTTCGTTTATAAAGAACTTCTTGTTTTATTTTCAAAATAAGTTTATATTTTCATTTCCATTTAAAATTCAAATTCTATTTAAAAATAGAATTTTCTCTTTAAATCTCAAATACTCTTTTCACGATATTTTTAAATATCATTACTTAAGCCCAGTGATAAAAACACAAAGCAACCAATTATTTATTTTTCTAACACATCATATATAACAATATATATGTAGACAAATAAACAAACAGATAATATATTTTTGAGGAATCCAGTTGGATTCCTCCAACCTGTTTTCCTGCATCCACAGATGTTAGCACAAAAAAAATACCCATTCTGCTTCGTGGCAGAATATCGCGGTATAGAAGGTCATCCACTAATCATAGCGTGGGGCGTATAGGGTAATCATCCGCTATGAAACTGCGGGCATCCGCTAATGAGACTGCGGGAATCCAACCAATCAATCAACCCAATATATATATATATATATAGCCTAAATAACTAATATATATAAAGCAATCAGAAATCATTTACACAAGCAACAAACAATTATTTTTAACGGAATAAAAATAATTTTAAAGGTGAGTGAGATTTACTCACCCGGATTTGCAGTTGTCGAATAACCTGTTAATTCCCATATCGTCTTAGCTACCAGTCATCTCGAATCATTTCGAATAAATTGTTTTTGAACCTAATGATGATTTAATTTTTAATTATCGATTAAACATCTTATAAATTTTAAATTAACTTCTAAAATAAATTAATAACTTTTCTATGTAATTTAAATCTTGGAAAACTGATACCTTACTGATGTCGACTAACTGTGAAACCCGTCGACTAACTGTGAAACCCCTCATCTAGGTCAGAACCCCTTGTCGAGGCGACGAATTGATCAGCAACCCATTTTCCCATGCGCAAGCGCCTCATGACCCCCTCCGACCTCAACTTCGGACGAACCAGGGTGTCACAATTCGCCACCAACGCCACCTGAGGTGATCGAACCCCGTCCATCTATCACTGTCGACCCTTGAGCAACTGAATCGCCCATCACGAAGCATCGCGACCCCCACCATCTCGCTATATCACTCGAACCCTAGCACATCGATTTATCGTTGAAGCCCTAGCGTGTGCCTGAAGAACTCGCCGAACCCCCAGACAACTGCAATCGAACCACGCCCCTTATTCCATGAGATCCTGCTTCAATTGAACGACATCCAAGTGATTTTAGACATCGCGACATTCGATTTTGATTTCGTTCGAAATGAATTGGATTTGGCCACCTTGATTACGGGTTTCAGCAAAATGAATTAAGGGAGGGGTATCGGCATTTTTCGAGTTGCCAAAGGAAAAAATGAGTGCAGATTCTGTTTTGATTTTGAACTGAGGAGCTACCGTATTTTCCTCTTCGACTAATGTTGCTGAAAGACAAATAGAATGAGGAGAGGAAGGTCGCGTTTATATATACGCGAGAGGGGGAACAATAGGTACTGGCCATTAATTCCTTGCTCTCTTGATATCTAACTGAGGAGGCAGATTGTACATGGAGAGAAGGCAGCGTACATTATAGGTCTGCGTTTGAATAATAATCTAGGTCGGCTGAAATATATATTGATGTGAATTTATTTTATTTTTGATTTGATTTTAATTAATATATTCTACCAAAATATCTCATGGTCCTTTATTCTAAATTCTGAATCGTTATTAATCGTAACGACTGATGTTTCCAACGTTATTCACTATTTTGAATTCAACGAAACAGATTATACCATTTATTTTGAACGTATATTTAAAATAGCCATATTAAATCAATTTAAATTCAAAACAAACAAATTCTCCAACAATGAATTTCTATTGTCATCGTTCATATTTAAATAGTATATATATATTGATCATTTGAACTGTTTCGATTCAATTTTACTTTTGAATTAAATTAAAAATTCTCGTATTTCAATAATTTGATCGATACTTCACTATAAAAATTCTTTTATATGGTTAATTCAATATTTAAATGATACTAAATATTTAAAATATTATTCGAAAAATCCGGGTCGTTACAACCGTCTTCATCTTCGACTCTTGATCGTCGTGATGATTATTCAGAATGGGTTAAACCCGGTCTTTCTGAATAACTCGCGTATTTTGTGATTAAAATGTAAATATTGGAAAATCACACATTATGCCACATTCCAACTCAGAATGTTCTTTTAATAAGATATTCATGTTAAAGATTCTCATTAATTTTACCAAAGATAAACTCTGAAAATAAAATCTTAAATCTTCTTTAAAAGATTTATTAAAACTCCAGTTTTGATTTGCTATCAAAAATCATTATTACAAGATCATTTATTTTAAAGAATAAATCTTATCTTAAACAGGTTAAAGAACTAGTGTCCTTTAAAACACAGTTCACAATAAACCCACAAATCAATTTCCAAAATATGGAATTCCACAGAAATCAAATCAATACATAATCGATATAGATTTCTGTATCGGACTAATAATATAAATGGAATAACGGCAAAGCCTCTTAAATTCCATCTATAATATCGGTCTTCTTTTACAGAAGTCCATTTCGATTATTACCAATCGATTTTGCACTTAATTCCAATTTAATATATTAAATTGGAAAAATTGATTTTTAGAAAATGCCTTTTTAAATCTATAAAATAGATTCATAAATTCCAAATAATAATTTCAATGTAAATTTGATTAAAGGAAAAATGTCGTTCAAAACATCGTCCACGATAAATCCACTTCACATCTCAATTTATTTCATATCACAAAATATAATTGCAAATCCTAATAATCTTTAAAGAACATATTTTAAAATAATCATTAATTTTTTTTATATAAAAGATTCTAATGAGAAGTTTTCTTTATATTACAGAATTTTTATCTTTTACAAACATTCTTTGTTTTAACATATACTTGATTAACAATATATTTTATGAAAATATATACTTTATAAAAAAGGGATTTCTAATGTAAAAATATTTTCATTTAAAAGAACACCTGATCCGAAATGCGACTCAAACATTTACTATATAATTTGGATTATATGGATTTCACACACATCATATATATGATAATATCAGTATAATCATCAAGTCATCCATCTACATCCAAAGTGTAATTTCCACTGCGTAAGCGTTAAAATTAAATAATAACGCTCATCTCAGCCTGTCGATCCAACGATCAACATGCAACTAAATATTGGGATTAGTGTATGTAAATTTTCATCCCAACACCCGTGTGGGGTTTCAACCAACAAACAAATGATAAACTAATTTGTGCACTTGGGCGATGTGTGAAAATTATCGTCCCAATCACATAAACAAGTCGGGTAACTTGTGAATGGAAGTGTAATACACAACATATATAATGATGAAAAGAAAATATCTCTATTGCAATGAATGAATAAGCATAATAACTTCGTCTCTATTGACAATTTCTATTTCGCTAATTTAAACTCAAGCAAAATGGTTATATTGTTTTAGCAATTCTAATGAGACAAAAATGATAAATATTTTGATTTAACTACCCTATCTTGACAAGTATATATCTTGCCAAACATATGATATATATATATATATCTATATATAAATTGCTTTAAATAATTTATTTTGACGAAAATGAATATTTTTTACAAAATGTCTATTTTGGTTTAACTAGTATAGATTGACTAAAATGAATAATTGTTTTTAACTAATATAAATTAAAAAAAATGAATGATTGGTTTTAACTAATATAAATTAACAAAAATGTCCTTTTTGTTTTCAACCATCTAAAGTTGACAAGATGTACATTTTTTTCTTAACTAGTATAATTGATAAAAATGTTATTTTCATCTCAACTAATCATAAATTGACAATAATGCATATTTTGTTTCCAATAGTATAAATTGATAAAAGTGATTATTTTATTTCAGCTAGTATAAATTGACAAAAGTAATTATTTTATTTTAACTAATCAAGTTTGGCAAAAATGTTTATTTCATTTTTCTGTTTGCAAATAAAAATGTAACTTTTATTTTCGATGTTATATTGCATTGTGGAATGCAAATAAAAGAACAAACTTGATTTTTCAAAGTATATTTGCATTTGTGAATGCAAATAAAAGGGCAAACTCTATTTCCAAAATATATTTGCATTAGGGAATGCAGATAAAAGAACAATTTATATTTTAATGTATATTTGCATTAGAGAATGCAAATAAAAGAATAATCTTTAATTTCAATGTATATTTACATTTGTGAATGTAAATAAAAGAATAATCTTTAATTTCAATGTATATTTGCATTGAAGAACACAAATAAAAAGTTAACTTATTTTTCCATGTTATATTTGCATTAGTGAATGTAAATAGAAGAACAAACTTTAATTTCAAAATATAATTGCATTTTTGAACGCAAAATAAAAAACAAAACTTTATTTTAAATATATGTTTTATTTTCTAGTTTTATTTGTGTTGTCAAACACAAATAAAAATGTACTTTTTTATTTTCAAGTTATATTTGCATTCGTGAATGCAAACAAACGAATAGTTTTGTTTACAAAGTATATTTTTAACAAATTCTATTCAATGTGTAAAAATGTGTACATTTGTATTGGTAAATGTAGATAAAAAGAGAGACTTTAGTTTCATTGAATATTTGCATTGATAAATGCAAATAAAAGAATAAACCTTAATTTCAATGCATATATGCATTGATAAATGCAAATAAAGAAATAGACTTTATTTACAAAATATGTATTTGCATTTGTGCGTAAATGAAAGAATAATTTGTTTCAATATATATATTTGCATTGGTAAATGCAAATAAAGAACAATTTCTATTTTGCTATATATACTTGCATTGGCGAATGCAAATAAAAGAATAAATTTTGTTTTTAAATTTTATTAGCATCAGTGAATTCAAATAAAAGAATGAATTATATTTTAAAATGTATTTGTAAACAAAAATATAACTTCTGAAGATAATTTCTTATTTACATATAAAAAGTGAACAAAATTGTGATTTCCAAAACATGTATTTTTATTTACATAAAAATGTAACAAAAAGGTGGTTTCCAAATATAACCTTTAATTTACAAATACAACGTAAATAAAGTTTTATTTTAAAAATATGTTTTTAATATCAACAATAAAATTTAGTATCTTATTGTTATTCTAATCCTAGAACATCATACGTTTAATGCGACAGTAAAAAGAAGAATTTTTACTGTAATATCAACAAATAAAAATGAGTTTTTATTCGTCGTTCCAATTCTATTGTAGCATCAACAAATAAAGAGAAGTTTATTTGTCGTTCAAATTTCATTATTCATTTTAAAATAAAAATAATATTTTAATACTTTAAAATAAATTAGAGCAAGTAGATTACGATTTAAAATCTTAATAAAATATGATTTAGAGATCTAATTCTCTAACCACAAATAAAACTCAACGGTATATAAAATTCAATGCAGATCTAACCTATCATGAACAACAAAACATACCACAACAACAATCAACAATTCATCAATCACAGAACATTTCAGATCTGAATTTATATTATAATACAATAATTTTTAAAACAATAAAAATAATTAAAAATAAATTAAATAATAAAAATTAGAGTTCTCACATCGATATGGCTGAAAATTCATCTGTCTCGGATTCAGCTCTGGTCTGCGCCATTGCGAAGATCTCTGAAAGATGAGTCCAACGCAACTTACGGTTCGTCAAACGGCCCTCGTATGAAAGAGTTATCGAATTTTAAAGATTGTATAAATTAAATATTAAATAAATAAAATAATATTAAAATATACCCTTTCTTCTTCGTCTATCACGTATCGGCCGCACCCAATTTCCCATCGCCACCCCCCCTGCGCACGCAACCTCGGCCACCCTGGCGCCAATCGAACACCGCCACTCCGAAGCCCGAATCGCGAGCCACCATCGCCCAGAGACCCACCAAGCTCGGCCCCCTCCTTGCCTCGAAATCCGAACCCGAACGCGCCGCCTTCCTCACCAGAATTCGCGAAATCCGTGCACTGAAACCCGATCTTAACCTTATAGATTCGAAGCTCTCTGAATTCTCTTCGATTTGATATATAATTTGTTGATTTTCACTGAACGGATTGAGAGAAATTAATGTTTGAATTTCAGATGATTCTGGCCATTGTTCTAGATAGGCGGCGGCTGCATTTTTAGGGTTAGGGTTTTCTTTTTATTATTTTATTATTAAATTCATTGAAAAACGTGTTATAAAGGTGGATTTCTGGACTGTCTCAGAATTGGGCTTGCTTACTGTCGATCTTAACGTTTTGAGGCCTTCTGAACGCAATGGGACAGGTCTCGGGGTCCAATTCCGAAATCTGTAGAAATTTTATTTAAAATCCCATTAAAATTAATTAATTAAATATTGACCGTACATTTAAATATGTCGGGGCCACATATGACCTCAGAAAATTCCAGAAAAATTATTTTTAGCTTTCTTATGATGATACGGTTCTAACAAGACTAATTTCGTCGAATTCTGAGACTGTTTGAAAAATGGCTATTTTCCAGTCGTTTAAATTTAACTGAAATAGTCAAAACACATTTTCCTTTACCACGCTCTCATATTAATTCGAAAAATTCTGAAAATTGAAATCTTGCTATAATTTGACATTCTGGTTCCGACAAAAGCAGTTTCGTCGAAAACAGAGGTCGTTTGAAAAATGGTTATTTTTAAGGCCAATATATTTAATATTAAAAATACATTTTTAAACAAATAAATTCTGAAACTCACAATATACAAGTGTTTATACTTTTTATATGCAGAAACATTATTCCAGACTCAACGAAAGTGGTTTCGAGTCCAAATTCCTTCATATGTGAAAAGTAGCCCTTCGGGCCATATATAATATATATATAAATTCTATAGTGACCTTTCTAAATATTGAATTGGCCATAACTTTTGATTCCCGCTATTAAATTTCAATTTTTCAGATTCGTTAGAAAGATATGATTAAACAGATTTAATATTTCTGGTTTCACTCAATTCTGATTTATTTTGAATCCTGTACATCCAATTGAAGTTTAAAATTAAATTTTCAAACTACCGCGCCATTTCTAACTCCATTTATATTTTTAAATTAAATTTATGCGTTCTAACTTCGATTAAAATGAATTCTTGCCATTATTATTTACAATAAATTACTTTATATTCCCAAAATTCATTAAAATTTTCTAAGACAAATTTTTTAAATTGGTTCAGAATTTGCGGGTTGTTACAATCTCCCCCACTTAAAATCTTTTCGTCCTCGAAAAGGAAATGAAGCTAAAGTTGTTTATTTAACTAATTTAATTTTCATTCTTTAATAATTTTGTTAGTTGAACTCATATTCACACAACACAATCATCAATCAATTAGTTGATAAAATTTTCAAAAATATATAACTTTTATATATCCGAAATCATAATTTCTAAAATCGAATTATATATATAATTACAAGTACGTTAATTATAAATTTTCCACTCTGACTCATTCTAGGGCATTGCAAACCCCATCTCTAATGAGTATTCTTATTGGATATTACTAATCCAAACTCTGATGAGTCTTTTTTTCGGTTCTAATGAATTGTACCCCAAAGATTTGAGCTAACATGAGCTCTGATAACAGCTGTAACGACCCGGATTTCGCCTGACCCCAACCGATCGCAAGATCGATTAAGACTGTTCAAATTCCGCGTACATTAACTATGGGCATACAACACATCAGAATAACAACATAGAATTTTATAACATCAATAATAAATGTTATATCAGAGTATAGAATATCAGAGTACATCGATAAATAATACAGCGGAAGATACATTACAATAAATTAAATACAATGCAGCGAAACTAATCTCAGCGGAAGGCCATCAATATTGTGGACCCAGCTACAGGCTTCAATCCAGGATCCTGCTTAACTATATCTGCAAAAAGCTACTCGACTGCCCGTGTGAAAAGAGGGCACCCAAGTTTGCAAAGTGAAACAAACTACAGGTCAGCCGTGGGACTGGTGTGAGAATTCTATACTTAACTTATCTAATAAGTAGGCTAATCACAGGACCACGCCGCTAACGCGGAACGGGTTTACTCCATTGGATTGCCAGTGCATAAATAAAGTAAATCGTCAAATAACGCAATGCTTTTTAGAAAAATGAAACCATTATAAGACCCAGGTCCCATCACACAATGCAACGCACATCAGAGGATAGGGTTTTACCTTATAATGGTCAAAAATGCTTGATATGTAAAAACGATATTATTATTAGTGTGTATATATATATTTAAAACATTTCAAATATAATATCAATCCTAGACGGCATAGATACCATTTACTATGTCGCCATACTAGTTATACAATCAAAACCGCAAAGGCGTATTGGAAATTGGGTTTCCATCATGAGTCAAGGCTAGGGAGGAGCTCCTGACCGATTCGAGACACTCTAGCAAAGTCTCAGGATTCGGACGCTGGCGAACCCTTGGATACAGCAGGGCCAGTCCACAAATACTTTAGTGGATTAGTTATGCCTGAACACACGCTCCCCGATCCTATTGGACCTACAAATCATCCGTGGGCGACCGATAAGAACAAAACCGAGGCCTTGCAAAAATTCCATCAAACACATAAGCAAATGTCGGGCCGTGTTAAAGCCCAACACCAGTGCACTCCCTGCGTTCCCTTCTCCCGCTTTAGACTCAACCGGTGTGTGAGGATCGCGAAGTCACGATATACACAAAGCTATGCCTAAAGAGACTGTGCGTTGATCATCAACCACAAGGCCTGCTTTTCAACAAAGCCTTGATCATTTGCATCTTAGCATGTCACATTGTCAGACCCTACCATATCATTGATCATCTACCAATATATATATAACCTCTAAGCTCATACGTCTTAGAGAAGGGTGATAAGTAAAGAATAAATTCTTCACCACCAAAATGAAATATATAATCAGTAGCGTTCAACCAATACAGTAGAAATGAATATAATGTCAGACACGCAATCCATTTACAAGTCCGCTCTGGGTCTGAGCGAAACAACGTGTCCGTTGATCTCCAAATGCGTTTGGACGATCATTACCAAATTCCTTGCCTTGGAAGGCCAATCCCAATTCAAGATACCAGTCATCATCATCCCAACGATGTGAAAACCTTCGGTCTTCAATCACCGTCTTCATCTTCGACTCTTGATCATCATGATGATTATTCAGAATGGGTTAAACCCGGTCTTTCTGAATAACTCGCGTATTTTGTGATTAAAAAGTAAATATTGGAAAATCACACATTACGCCATATTCCAACTCATAATGTTCTTTTAATAAGATATTCGTGTTAAAAGATTCTCATTAATTTTACCAAAGATAAACTCTGAAAATAAAATCTTAAATCTTCTTTAAAATATTTATTAAAACTCCAGTTTTGATTTGCTATCAAAAATCATTATTACAAGATCATTTATTTTAAAGAATAAATCTTATCTTAAACAGGTTAAAGAACGAGTGTCCTTTAAAACACAGTTCACAATAAACCTACAAATCAATTACCAAAATATGGAATTCCACAGAAATCAAATCAATACATAATCGATATAGATTTCTGTATCGGACTAATAATATAAATGGAATAACGGCAAAGCCTCTTAAATTCCGTCTATAATATCGGTCTTCTTTTACAGAAGCCCATTTCGATTATTACCAATCGATTTTCCACTTAATTTCAATTTAATATATTAAATTGGAAAACTTGATTTTTAGAAAATGCCTTTTTAAATCTATAAAATAGATTCATAAATTCCAAATAATAATTTCAGTGTAAATTGGATTAAAGGACAAATGTCGTTCAAAACATCATCCACGATAAATCCACTTCACGTCTCAATTTATTTCATATCACAAAATATAATTGCAAATCCTAATAATCTTTTAAGAACATATTTTAAAATAATCATTTCAAATATTTTTTTTATAATAGATTCTAATGAGAAGTTTTCTTTATATTACAGAATTTTTATCTTTTACAAACATTCTTTGTTTTAACATATACTTGATTAACAATATATTTTATGAAAATATATACTTTATAAAAAAGGGATTTCTAATGTAAAAATATTCTCATTTAAAAGAACACCTAAACCGAAATACGACTCAAACATTAACCATATAATTTGGATTATATGGATTTCACACACATCATATATATGATAATATCAGTATAATCATCAAGTTATCCATCTACATCCAAAGTGTAATTTCCACTGCGTAAGTGTTAAAATTAAATAATAACGCTCGTCGCAGCCTGTCGATCCAACGATCAACGTGCAACTAAATATTGGGATTAGTGTATGTAAATTTTCATCCCAACACCCGTGTGGGGTTTCAACCAACAAACAAATGATAAACTAATTTGTGCACTTGGGCGATGTGTGAAAATTATCGTCCCAATCACATAAACAAGTCGGGTAACTTGTGAATGAAAATGTAATACACAACATATATAGTGATGACAAGAAAATATCTCTATTGCAATGAATAAGCATAATAACTTCGTCTTTATTGACAATTTCTATTTCGCTAATTTAAACTCAAGCAAAATGGTTATATTGTTTTGGCAATTCTAATGAGACAAAAATGATAAATATTTTGATTTAACTACCCTATCTTGACAAGTATATATCTTGCCAAACATATGATATATATATATATATATATATATATATAGATAAATTGCTTTAACTAATTCATTTTGATGAAAATGAATATTTTTGACAAAATGTCTATTTTGGTTTAACTAGTATAGATTGACTAAAATGAATAATTGTTTTTAACTTATATAAATTAACAAAAATGAATGATTGGTTTTAACTAATATAAATTAACAAAAATGTCCTTTTTGTTTTCAAACATCTAAAGTTGACAAGATGTACATTTTTTTTCTCAACTAATATAATTGACAAAAATGTTATTTTCATCTCAACTAATCATAAATTGACAATAATGCATATTTTGTTTCCACTAGTATAAATTGATAAAAGTGATTGTTTTATTTCAACTAGTATAAATTGACAAAAGTAATTATTTTATTTTAACTAATCAAGTTTGGCAAAAATGTTTATTTCATTTTTATGTTTGCAAATAAAAATGTAACTTTTAATTTTTTGATGTTATATTGCATTGTGGAATGCAAATAAAAGAACAAACTTGATTTTTCAAAGTGTATTTGCATTTATGAATGCAAATAAAAGGGCAAACTCTATTTCCAAAATATATTTGCATTAGGGAATGCAGACAAAATAACAATTTATATTTTAATGTATATTTGCATTAGAGAATGCAAATAAAAGAATAAACTTTAATTTCAATGTATATTTACATTTGTGAATGTAAATTAAAGAATAATCTTTAATTTCAATGTATATTTGCATTGAAGAACAGAAATAAAAAGTTAACTTATTTTTCCATGTTATATTTGCATTAGTGAATGTAAATAGAAGAACAAACTTTAATTTCAAAATATAATTGCATATTTGAACGCAAAATAAAGAAAAAAACTTTATTTTCAATATATGTTTTATTTTCTAGTTTTATTTGTGTTGTCAAACACAAATAAAAATGTACTTTTTTATTTTCAAGTTATATTTGCATTCGTGAATGCAAACAAATGAATAGTTTTGTTTTCAAAGTATATTTTTAAAAAATTCTATTCAATGTGTAAAAATGTGTACATTTGTATTGGTAAATGTAGATAAAAAGAGAGACTTTAGTTTCATTGAATATTTGCATTGATAAATGCAAATAAAAGAATAAACCTTAATTTCAATGCATATATGCATTGATAATTGCAAATAAAGAAATAGACTTTATTTTCAAAATATGTATTTGCATTTGTGCGCAAATGAAAGAATAATTTTTTTCAATATATATATTTGCATTGGTAAATTCAAATAAAGAACAATTTCTCTTTTTTATATATACTTGCTTTGGCGAATGCAAATAAAAGAATAAATTTTGTTTTTAAAGTTTATTAGCATCAGTGAATTCAAATAAAAGAATGAATTATATTTTAAAATGTATTTGCAAACAAAAATGTAACTTCTGAAGATAATTTCTTATTTACATATAAAAAGTGAACAAAATTGTGACTTCCAAAACATGTATTTTTATTTACATAACAATGTAACAAAAAGGTGGTTTCCAAATATAACCTTTAATTTACAAATACAATGTAAGTAAAGTTTAATTTTAAAAATATGTTTTTAATATCAACAATAAAATTTAGTATCTTATTATTATTCTAATCCTAGAACATCTTACGTTTAATGCGAAAGTAAAAAGAAGAATTTTTACTGTAATTCATAAATCGTGTTCTAAATGTAAACAAATAAAAATAGGATTTTATTCGTTAGCCAAATTCTGTTGTAATGAAAGCAAATAAAAATATATATTACTTGTCGATCAAATTCTATTGTAAATAAATAAATAAAAATAATATTTTATTTGTTGTTCAAATCTTATTGCAAAGCAAACAAATAAAAATAAGGTTTTATATGTTGTTCATTTTCTGAGGTAATATCAACAAATAAAAATGAGTTTTTATTCGTCGTTCCAATTCTATTGTAGCATCAACAAATAAAGATATGTTTATTTGTCGTTCAAATTTCATTGTTCATTTTAAAATAAAAATAATATTTTAATACTTTAAAATAAATTAGAGCAACTAGATTATGATTTAAAATCTGAATAAAATATGATTTAGATCTAATTCTCTAACCACAAATAAAACTCAACGGTATATAAAATTCAATGCAGATCTAACCTATCATGAACAACAAAACATACCACAACAACAATCAACAATTCATCAATCACAGAACATTTCAGATCTGAATTTATATTATAATACAATAATTTTTAACACAAGAAAAATAATTAAAAATAAATTAAATAATAAAAATTAGAGTTCTCACATCGATATGGCTGAAAATTCAACTGTCTTGGATTCAGCTCTGGTCTGCGCCATTGCGAAGATGATCGACGCTAGAAAAGCATGATATTTGTAATAAATTCTGCAACCGCACAAGTGTGTAGCATACAGGTCGAACACAGGGAGGAAAAATTAAATTATATATTTAATCTCTTGGGCGAGTTAGACGATTTTCGAGGTTGGTTTTGAAAACAATAAAAATTGAAACTGCGATCCGATTCAGAACAAATCTAATTGAACCGACGATCAAATCACAATTATTAATAGGAAATTAAAATGCAAAACAGAAATAAAATGCAGAAATTAAAATTGTAGGAAAAGAAGAACAACAAAAAGTAAATTAGGATTGTCGTTGAAACTAATCAAATGACTAATTACTAAAAAAAAATGTAAAATACAATTGGTGTTCTTCCAAATCTAATTGTGAAGACAACACCGATTGCTAAGAAAAAGAAAAATGCAGAAAAATAAAAGAGAACTAAAAACTTTATTAATAAAGAAGAAGAGAAAATATGGTTCAGAATAGGATGGTGGCTACAAATGATATTACAATGGTATTTATAGGGGATAAACAAACCCTAACCCTAATTATAAATGGGCCTAGCCATTACATAACTAATTAGTTTACAATGAGAATCTCAAATGGGCCTTATTTAAATCTATTAAAAAAATTGGCCTTTCTTCTTTTCCTCTTGATTCTTTGACAAGCCTCCCTTGATTGAGATGTGCATGGCCTTTTTATCAATCTTGTCCAACAACAACTAGATGTGGGATCTTCATCTACAATTCTTCAAAATGTAAATATATAGCAATTTGATCTCCATTTCTCTACTTTTCTGGTTGCATGTGGGCTGGGTTGGAATATCTGTAAAAGTAACAAAACAATACCCAAGTAGTATTTATTTATATACAAAAGATAAGATATAAGAGCATAAAATAAACACATTTCTATGTTAATCAAATACCCCCACACTTATCTTTTACTCGTCCTCGAGTAAAACAAAAATTAAAAACTAACTAGATAGGTCACACTTTCGTAGGAAACACGATTGCATTGAGCGTATGCAACAAGCCGTTAAACCTCTAGGTGTCCCTAGTAGGACGAGTGGTGTCTCGTGAGGGTTTTCAGCGGATACTACCCACAAAATCCAAATGCAGTATGCTATGATTCTAATGAAACTACATGAATGCAATGGACATATGCAAAAACAAAAATGAAAACAAGACTTGTTTCTGAAGTGGTACAACAAATTAAATTAACAATTTCTAGTCAGTTGATTTTATTTTAGATGTCTCAACTTATCACAAATTTTCAGTATAAATCAAGTTTTCAAATGTTAAATTCTAGTTTGGCCGGTTAGTTCGGTTAATGACATAGTGCAGCCATGAAATAGATTCTTAGTTCGCTTGGCACATTTTGCAAAGTGGTATTATTATTTTCTCATGTATGGCTAGTCAAATCAATAAGGTCAAGGAGTGTTTGGGCATCATCGCTTATTCTTTATTCTATAAAATTTTAAATTTATGATTAAGTACATACACCTAACTTAGAAGACCAAGGTTTACCACCCATGCACTGCCTCGCGGACTAATGGAGAGTGGGTAAAGATCTTGGCGGATTGTGCAGGCCGACTTTGACTTTGTCAACAACGTGCCGGTAATCCTTAGGTGTAATGACCCGCATTTTTAGAGATATATAATTAATTAATTTAATTATATAATTGGTGATTTAGAGAAGTTAATGATCGTTTAATTAAATAATATTGAATATTTAATTAATAATTATAATATAATAATATATTATAATGTCAAAATAGTCGGAAATAGTGAAATTCACAATAACGTGTGAATTGAATAGCATACGAGATTTGGTGGAGTTTGGATTCGAAATATAATAACGATTATATTGAATCGACGACAGTTGAACGTATAGTTTATAATATATTTATAAACGAGCTCGAAATGGTGCGGCAGTTCGCTATTTGGCGATTTGAACTACAACTGAATGTACAGGATTCGTTTTAAGCCGGATTTCTGTGAAACAAGAAACGTGTGGAGCTGGTGGAGTATATCTTTCTAGTGGAAGAGAAAGATCGGGATTTCGTCGTGTAGATTTTGATTTACGTCCAAATCAAATTTCAGAAAAGTCGCTGTGGAATTCCTTTATAATTCGTAACGCTTTATATACGTTATAAAAGGGTTTTTCAATGTAAAACTGAATATCGAGGTAACCGGGAATCTGAAATATCAAACTGTAAATTCTGATATGATATTCTGGAGCTGTACGATATCATATGTGAAGATATACGATAATATAAATTTATTTATATTTAATTTAATTTTATTTAAATATATTTGTATATTTAAATGGGTTATTCAAAGCGTTAAAAATAGCCACTTTTGCATACGAAGTCGGAATTTGACGAAATCAGTTTTGTTGGATCAGCAATATCAAATAGTTGTTAAATTCCAAGTTTGGTGATTTTTAGAGTCACTGTGTGGCCGCACGGATTTTTAGAGTGAAAACAGTCAGTATTTCGATGGTTAAAAATACGTTGTATGAGCATACGAAGTCGGAATTCGACGAAACCAGTTTCGTTGGGACCGTAATGTCGAACTCTAGCTACATGTCCAGTTTCGTGATTTTTGGGTATCGTATGTAATCACGAGGATTTTTAGAAAACTAAATGGATATATAAAAGAGAATATTCCGAGAATATTCTTTCTATAAAAATATCTACACTATAAAAGCACTCAACTAACTTCCTTAAGACCTAAACCAAAGCTCAGAAAACCGGCCGTCGTTTCCATTTCCTTTTTCCTCTATCTCAACGTGAAAACAATCCTTCAAAATTCAAGAAGAAATATAAATCAAATCATATAAATCCTTTACTATACATATTTGGATTCTATGTGTGCTTCTCGTTAGTCTGGTATGAGTATTGTTAAGGTTGAACGAGATATATGGGATCGACCTTTTCCAGCGTGTGTTCAATGATGCTAGGGTTGTGATTCTTGGGTAATTAAGGTTGAATTTCGAATAGTAGTTGTCGTAGTTGGGTTCGGGAGATCAATCCGCATGTGTACGTGGAGTTTGGTTTGATTTGGGGTCAAATTAGTTCGCTACCTTTACTGTAGGCGACGGGGAAGTTGTACGCTCGGATTTCCATTGAGGACGGCGAGTTGGAGGTTATGGGTGTAGGACGGGAGAGGGTTGGATGAGGAAGAGAACGGTGGTAGTTTTGTGTTGATCGGTGGTGTGTGGGAGGAGCAGTTGGGGATGAATGGGGCGGAAATGGCTGTGTGATGGAGTGGAGGTCCACGGCTTTGATGGGGAAGAAAGGGATTAAACGGGTAGGCTTTGGTGGAGTGGGCCGACTTCGAAAAGGTTAAGGCCCGAGTTGGATTTACTTAAGTTATTTTCTATATAAATGTATTTAAACTTGTAAAAGCAATAACTCTCTTGTACGATATCAGATTGACGAACCGTAAGTTGCGTTAGGATCGTATGGACGAGCACTCCACAATGGAACTGACCACGAGTCAATTGGAGTCCGTTACAATTTACAACAAAATAAATTGTCCAGCTGAATCAAGCGATGGTTATCGTCATTAACGATGAACTGCAAATGTGAGTAAAACTCACCAACTCTGAACAGTTTATAATTTCATGTTGTATTTTTAGAACTGTTAGATATTGTCTGTTTGATGTGTGTTGACTGTTTGATTGAACTGCTAGACAGTTAGTGGAAACTTTATATATATGTGTATACATATATATATATATATATATATATATATATATATATATATATATATAACAGTTGGATATTTATATGTTGATTCTGTTGATCAGAATAATTCACATCGAAGTGAAATCGATGTTATCTATATTGTTTAACATCTGTGATGCAGGGAAACAGGTTGGAGGAACCCGACTGGATTCCTCAACAGTTATTTTATTGTTTTTCATATATTCTAATATATGATGTGAATTATAACCTGTTGTTGATTGTGTGTGTATGGACGAGATTAGACATCGTGATTAGATATGATTGAATACCATGACATACCGGAATGTAGATAAAGGAGTTTTTTCAAAGTGATATTGAATAAGAGATATTTAAAAATTCGAATATTTTTAAATAAGGAATATTTATAAATTGGGATATTTATAAATAGGAGATATTTTAAAAAAAAGGAAATAAATTCAAAACATTTTCTTTTGAATGGAAAGGCTTGTGTAGCGGTTTGGGGATTTTCCCGATGCTTCCGATACAAAGGAGGTTATGGCGAATTTTCCCGGGAATTTAAGGAGTTAGAATATTTCAAGAATAAATTTGAAAAGGGGATATTTGTAAACCATTTACAAATAGAATTGGAAAGGAAACATTATAAAAAGGACATTTGTAAAGTGTAGAACCGTTATTTAAAAGTAAATCTTTTCGAATGAATAAAACGTTGTTAAAAAGGAAATCTTTATAAAGTGAATAAAGTTAGTTAATCGAATATAGACATTCGAAAGGAGTTAATTGAATATGGTATTCGAAGTTAGTTAATCGAATATGGTATTCGAAGTTAGTTAATCGAATATAGACATTCGAAAGGAGTTAATCGAATATGGTATTCGAAGTTAGTTAATCAAATATGGTATTCGAAGTTAGTTAATCGAATATGGTATTCGAAGTTAGTTAATCGAATATAGACATTCGAAAGGAGTTAATCGAATATGGTATTCGAAGTTAGTTAATCGAATATGGTATTTGAAGTTAGTTAATCGAATATAGACATTTGAAAGGAGTTAATCGAATATGGTATTCGAAGTTAGTTAATCGAATATGGTATTCGAAAGTTAGTTAATCGAATATGTTATTCGAAAGGGGTTAGTCAAGTCGAGTTAGTCAAATAGAGTTAACCAATAGAGTTAATCAGTTAGAGTTAACCAGTTAGAGTTAATCAAATAGAGTTAACTAGTTGGAGTTAATTAGTTAGAGTTAATCGATTAGAGTTAAAACGAACTAGAGTTAATCAAATATAGTTATTTGAGACAGAGTTAGTCAAGTTAGTCGAGCCTAGTAAATCGAATCGAATTGGTCGAACCAAGTAAGTCGAGTTAAGTTAGTCAAGTTAGTCGAGCGTAGTTGATCGAATCGAATTGGTCGAACCAAGTAAGTCGAGTTAGTCGAGTCAAGTTAAGTTAGTCGAGTTAAGTTCGTCGAGTTGAAGTTATCGATGTTAGTTTCATCGAAAGGAGTTATCGATGTTAGTTTCATCGAAAGGAGTTATCGATGTTAGTTTCATCGAAAGGAGTTATCGATGTTAATTTCATCGAAGGGAGTTATCGATGTTAGTTTCATCGAAAGAAGTTATCGATGTTAGTTTCATCGAAAGGAGTTATCGATGTTAGTTTCATCGAAGGAGTTATCGATTATAGTTTAATCGAAGTGAGATCTTCAAATATGAGATATTTGAAAAGGAAGAGTTATCGAATATTAGTTATTCGAAGAGAGATTATCGAATATCGTTTATTCGAGAAGGAGTTAATCGAATATAGGTTATTCGAAGAAGAGTTAATCAAATAGAGAATTTCTCGAAGAGAGTTAATCGGCAAATTCGATTATATCGAATTTGGGAAAGTACTTATACTTTCCAGTGTTTAAATGGAGATTTATTTATTTATAAATAAATAAGTGTTAGGTTAATTATTCTCTAATAAGGATAGAAGTTATAATTAATGTTAGATAATTCGAAAGTAGGGATTATAACGTTATCATTATAACCAATGTTTTAAATATAGAAGTAGATTAGTAAAATTGGATCCGGGAAAGGCGTAAAGAAGTTGTTAAAGATTAAAAGATAAACTTTGACCATTTCGAAGTTATAACGTTGTTCAGTTAAGGTCTGAGTGGTAATTATACCCCAACTTGAGTGACTTCCTTCTTAACTATGAAATGGTAAGGTTTGATCGTAAAGGAGTTTTGGAAATGTTTTCCAAACGAGAATCAGAAATGTTTTCTGATAAAAGAAAATAAGAATTTAGAATATAGGGAAACAGGAGATAAGTAAATAAATGAACTAAAGAGATTTATGTTAAATGATGTTTGTTTGATATAATTTCCATCTGGAAATAATATCGTTGTTTGCACACTTGTTTTTCTTTGATAGTTAACTCACAGACTATCGAAGTTTTGACCATTTTAACGTTGTTAATATGGAGAGACCGGTTGGATTATTATCCAAAGAACCACTCTGTATTGGCATAAGCGTCGCGAATCATATATGCCAAAGATAATTGAAGACGGAGTAAAATGCAAGGGCTATCCTGTTTACAGTATAGTGCCTTCGGTTTGTCCAGTCCTAGGACAACTTGTATGGACGAAGGTCTGACAGAGTATATCCAATGGATCGCGTAAGTTGATCTGTTCAAACGTATTCACGTTTGGTGGCGGAGGAATTCGTTTCTCTAAGCTTTATACCCGTGTTATTTTTGGATAAGTCAATTTGTGATTTGGCGGGTATAACGATGTGACGTTCTAAGTGAATGAGGATGACTTGTATGAATGAATGTCTAACAGAGTATTTCCAGAAGGGTCACGTACATTGATTTCTTCAACCGTACCAAGAGTGGAAGCGGAGAAGGAAACTTCTTTTAGCTGACACGTAATGTATTGTTGTAGACGTCAATTAGTGATTTTCGATGGATCTGACAATGTAGCATTCGAAGTAAATCTGATGTAATGATAAAGCGTAGCTTCTAGCCTCATCAACCGGTAAATGACAGAAATCGGGCAGGCAGCATGGCTAAGTCGGTCGCACCGAAGTAGGGTGTATAAGCACCTATCTAGTGAATATTCATTTGTTTCTTAAATCTATCAATGTTGTCCCATATATATACGGGAACGGTTGCTGATCCCAACCGTTGGTGATGTACATTCGATACACTCAAGCGAAATGAGTGGTCGGTCATGTGTGGCTGAGTTGCAAGATGTTCTTGTTGAACTCCAGTGTATCGTTCCTAGAGTACACTGATCGGAAGGTGGTTCCATACCTTGTCATAGTTGGAAATCCAATCATCCAATACGTGCTTGCGATTTTGATTGTATACTATATATGTAGTAACGTGAGATGCAAGCGTTTCTGCTAGATTGATATGTATTTGTACTTAGACATTATTATAATATCAGAATGATATTACTTTGAAAAGCTATTTGGATTCTCATAAGGGAAAAACCCGTTCCGTATTCACGGCGTGGTCTTATGAGATATCATATACCTGTTTAAATGATTTGAGTTTTATTCACACCAGTCCCATGACTGACCCGGAGTTTATTTTGTTGTTTTCCCTAAACTCTTGGGTGCCTAAATTTGTACGGGCAGTCAAGTAGTCGGGATTTTACAGATACACTGGGAGAGTGTAACGGCGGGAATTTTCGACCGAGAAAATCAACATAAAAACACACTGTTGACTATTCAAGCATCGAAAAATACCGGGACATTAATAGAAGAATTTAGAGGGTGAGAAAGAAAAGATAGAACTAATAGAACAGAAGAAGAAGAAGATCACAACTGAACAGAATCAGAGTAACACGAAACTCGCAGCGGAACAAAATAAGATGTATTATATAACATAACTTTGAATACAAAATTGTATTGTATATACATACCATTATCAGAGTACAATACATCATATCACAGCGGAAATAACTCTACATAACTAATGGTGAAGCTTCCTGCTTTTGAGCTCCTCCAAGTGAATCTGCAAAGCCTGAAACACTTGACTGCCCGTACAAATTTGGGCACCTAAGAGTTTATGGAAAACAAACAAAATAAACTCTGGGTCAGTCATGGGACTGGTGTGAGTAAATTCCAACCATACTGTTTAACTTTGAAAATACTTTTCAAAACAAGAAGGTAATAGTAAGACCAGCCCACACATAAACATGGACGGTTTTTACCTTACTATAACCCAACATATTTTTATATCAAACTTCAGTGATATTATAATAATGTCTACTTAATTAAATCATCAAGTAGTAGAATGCTTGCATCTCACGCTCCACATATATATAGTATAAAATCATAAACCGCAGGGCACTTATTGAAGATTGGATTTCAACAAACAAGGTATGGGAGCACCTTCTGAATAGTGTACTCTAGAGGGGATACACTCAGGGTTCAACAAGAACGTCTTGCAACCCGGCCACACATGACCGCTCACTCATTTAGCTTGAGTGTCGCGAATATATTGCCACCACGGTTGCAAGCCATCCAACCATCATCCGAAGATACAGAATCGAAAAGAAGTATAAATATGAATTTTCTCTAGATCGGTGACAATACACCCTGCTTGGGGATGACCCAACTAGCCATGCTGCCTAGCCCAACTTCTGTCACTTCTTGGTTGTGAGGCTAGAGGCTACGTCTATCTTCAGAACATCTGATCACCATTCACTTTGAATGTCACATCGTCAAATCCGTAATCACACATTGATTACACAAAATCACATTGGGTGTAGAATAAAGAGAAGTTATCTTCTCCCCACCAACTTGGTATATTCGTCAAATCAACGGCGTGACCGTTGGAAATACTCCGTCAGACACTCGTCCATACAAGCTGTCCTGGGACTGGACAAACCAAAACACACCATTCTATAACTGGTCGATCCTTGCATTTAACTCCGTCTTCAATTATCTTCAGCATATCTAATTCGCAACGATTATGCCTATACGGAGTGGTTTCCGGATAATATATCCAACCGGTCTCTCCGTATTGACAACGATGGTCAAAACACTTCGATAGTCGGTTATTTAACCATCGAAGTAGAAACAAACATCCATTCTAATGTATAACTAAACACCACACAACCACGAGCACTTTTATTTGACATTCGTTTTATTTTTCGAATTCCCATATCTTACCAGATATTTCTCAAATCCCGTTTTAGCCTTTTCATACTTCTTGGAAAACATTTCCAGTTATTATAAACTCTTATTCTTTCATGTTCCAGAAACATACGTTATTAACGTTCGAAACATTTTCATTCTTTTCACATTCCTTGGTTTCTACACTTGGATCGTATACCCTATCTTCATTGGAAAATATTTCCAATTTCATTATAAATATTTTAATCGGCCAACCGTCTACTTTTAAAACATAATTCACTTTAAAATGTGAATACCATTCCTGTTATAGAAATCTGAATACCTTCATCAATTAACTCTTTATTCAAGTAATACTTATCTCGTTTACCGAAACCTCTTTCATACTTTATATTCCCAATCCACTTTATAAACTCTGTTTCTAAGTCAACTTCTTATCTAATCGATATCAAGTTTATATCTAAATACTGACTCCTATCCTATTAACATTTATTTGTTTAAACTAAATGTTTATTATTCTATCAGATTATAATCCCTAAAAATAGTTTACTTTTAATACATTCGGCATCGTCGAATTCTAGTTCCAAATCCTAATGGTTTAATTCTAATCACATTTCGTACATCGAAATGCTGTCATCAGTTTCTAATACGATTCCCCAATTCTTTTTCTAAACTCTTTCTTATATTTCTTTGAACAAACGTCGTTACTTATTACTCTAGAATAAGTGGATTTCAAACCAAACTGTTACATTTCCTAGGAAGTGCTGCTATATATAAAATTCATGCTTAAGTCTAATCAATAGCAGTTAATTTGTTGCTGTAGTTCTAAACTTGTCATACGCTGTAATATTCTCCTTATACTTAATCTCAACATTACAGTCACACTTACCTTATCAACAGCGTTATTTTATTGCTATAGTTCAACTTGTCATACGCTGTAGTATTCTTTGTTATAACTAATCTTGACATAACAGTCACACTTATCTTATCAACAGCGTTATTTTATTGCTATAGTTCTAAGACTAGCAATACGCTGCCGTATTCCTTTTATACACATCTTGACATCTCTTTCCGTTACAAACTATTATCGTTCCTCGATAATAGTGAAGCTGTTCAAGTTGGGGTATTCTATTTACCTCTCAGACCTTGATTGACAACGTTCTTATCTTAGAACAGATATACGTTCGTAACTCTAAACTCCTTATTTCTTATACTATACATCAACTCGTATTTCCTTGTTTTATTTTGGAATATGGTTTTATAACACAATATTCTTACTTTGGAATCTCTGTTGTTTATGAATATTTATTTTAAACATTAACTCTTTGCTTTCTCCATTCCACAGTTCTATCTATAACTTCTTAAAAGGTAATTTAATCTCATTAATTTCGATAAACTTATTTCTAACCTGTTTTCATTAGATTAATTTAAATACCAATTAATCTAATAATCATTTTTCCCAAATAACAGTTGATTAAATCAACTTAATTTCATCAGTAAATTCATTAACTGATTTTAATTACTCCTCAACATTAGATTAATATAATTAATCTTATAATATTTCTAAATGGTTTATCTTAAACATAATTATCCATATATTTATTCGTCAGATAATTTCTGCTTTATAACTTATTTAAATGTCAACTATCATTTTTATTTATTTTATAAAAACGAACTCTAACATACTGGTTTATAACAGAACTTCTATTATAAATTTAAACTTTACTTTAATTATAAAAATATAATTTTTATAATTAACTTCGTTGATTTGCCTGACGGCCAATCAACTTCTTAACAAAACGATGGTTTTACGGTCGACTGTTATCACTTTCTAAATTGATATCGTTTATTGATTTATCAAAACAGATGTTGAATTTTTCGTTCAACATCAATATTCACATGGGGTTTTAAATATAATTTGGGTTCATACAAAACAAACAGTACATATAATTATCAAGGAATCCGGTCGGATTCCTCCAACCGGTTTCCGCATCCACAGATGTCAGTCAACACAATTTACACTAACTCTATACTATGGGATATTCTAATCGATGGAATCAGTGTCAACCCGATGATGTGTACATATGTAACGGTGTATAATATTCAACCAAATTTAATTGTAATCTATCTAATCGACCATCACACAACATGCAAATAACATATTAAAATATTTAAAATAAATCAGAGTGAGTGAATTTACTCACCTTGGCGCGTTAACCGTTAAATACGATTTGCGTCAGTCGATTTCCTTTTTTAAAACCCGGCGTTTTATTCTGGCCTCACATTCTAACGTGTTCTGAAGTGTTCCAGTATGACAGTATCCATCGCACTAAATACACTGCTTGTGTATTAGTATCAGCAGACTGAACTGCACCATTCCAACTCGCGGTTTCTCTCATGTCTGCGCACTCGCTCACGCTTTCCTCTTCTTTAATCCATTTTTGACTGTACACGTTTTCCCATGGAAATTCACGAACAAGCCCCAATATTTTCTCTTCGAAGAAGCGACCGCCTTGTCACTAATTTACGGCATTTTCACGCATACTAGATGTGTC
Source organism: Allium sativum (assembly GCA_030737875.1). Lineage (NCBI taxonomy): Eukaryota > Viridiplantae > Streptophyta > Magnoliopsida > Asparagales > Amaryllidaceae > Allium > Allium sativum. The sequence goes on along the minus strand of CM060909.1, from coordinate 721,160,445 downwards.
TTGTTGTTTATATGCGCTCATGACCATACTATTGTGATTCTTTCCTTCCATTTTCGAGTACCTCCTCACCATACCCCAACAAGTAGCCCAGTGCCTTCCTACAAATTTCACCCTACTCCAGTGCTTATCCGCAAGTGTTCAACGTACACCGTGCATGTCTTCCTTTTAAAAACATTGAACAAGCATTTCAACTTTTAACCCAAAACTTGGCCAACAAACACCATACGAAACTACACTCCGTCGCCATCCTTGTTTCACCATACTACTCCCTTATTCCGCGTGTTGATATACGACTCCATTTGCTTGTTGGACCCAGGCTTGAACTCAACTTCCTATTTTAAATAAACGCTGCTCCACTCGCAACAGACCCTGCCCACAACTTTTAATCACCACTCTCATCACATGCACATCATTACCCCTCAAACAGCTCTACTCATCTCAAAATCAAAGTCCACCTACCCATCCTTCTTTGCGCACGTCCATGAACCCACTCCACATGCAGATCCATGTTCTCCTCACAAAAAAATCCACACTTGCTTCCTTCCGTTGGTTTCTCCAGCTACGAAACCGAGACTAATGACCCCCGATCCCAACAGTACTTCACAAGCTTTCACCAACCATACCCTCACTTGCGCATGCATTCACTTCTTCAATTCCTACTTCCTTCACCCAAGAATCTACAGTACTGCGCCCCTCATATGAGCACGTCAACTTGCTCATCACCTTGCCAAACAGTACGCACAAACCTTCCTTCCGCAGGCCTCTGTCCTTTTCCGCCCCCTCTTCTTTTGCTTGCACTACGACATTAGCCTCCACCTCCTCATGAGATCGAACCCGCACCCATACAGTTTGTTACGCTGCCAAACCAGCGGCCCCCAAACCAGCGTGAGTAGCTACAACAGGGACTTGCGACTTCCCTTTTTATTTTCGTTTAGATCAGAAAACGATTTTCTTTTATTGGAGTTTCTCGTTTTCTGAGAAAATGGAACGCCATGGGTATTTATAAAGTTAGGAGCCTTCATGCTCAGTATTAGGGGACGTAGTTTATAGGGCAGGTTATGGTGCTTTATATCGAGAGTATGGCCTTTTGCATTTATTAGTTAAGGTGTTAATGGCACAACACATGAGTGATTTCAGTGCACAGTATAACGTACATGTACAGTATGGTTTTTTTTTTTCAACTTAGGCATGCTGTCTAGGGTGTATTGTTTACACCGGCATGTTCTTTGAGTATGGCACAGACATCAGGAATTAATTGAGGATAAGACTTAGCATTTAAGGGAAGGCAGGTTTGTATTTTAATATATAGGTTTGCTGTGACTTAAAAGGAGACTTGAGTTGTCATGAGGGACATATAGCGGGATATGTTTTCAACATAGCTATGCGCGAGGATCATAGCTTACTGTAGGTTTTGTGTAGCGGCATGGGTGATTGATTTTGCAAATCTTGTTGGGATGATAGCTGAAACGTATTATATAGGAGAAGGCTAATTTTGTGAAGTGAACATAGGGGCATGGCTTCATTTACTTTGACGATATGGTCTGGAAAGAAGGTTGGTCATAACCGAACGTGTTATACCATAGCTTTTGAATTGACTGGCACCATTGTTAAATTCCTTTTTATATTTATTATACTAACGCAAATAGTATGGGTTGAACCTTTATTGTCCTGTGTAAGAGTAGTCCAAGAGCGAAACTAGAGAAAATATAAATTATCATTAGCATATCAGACTATAGAGGAATGTGAAGAATGAATGTATACATAGGTATGTTCTATATTTTAAAACTTAAGTGTACCGTGTTAACGGGAAATTTCGTTAATGTCCAAACTGCTATGGACAGAAATAAGATTACGGTCGTGCCCAGTGAGGTGTCACGATCCCAGAGATATACTAATATCGGTAGATTAACTTATTCTGTGAAACCCCGAAATACCGATACAGGGTGCACAATACTCCAAATAAAAAGTTGCATATTTAATTAATTAAAAATTACAGTAAAATTCTAAAAATTAAATTATCGCTGCGCCTCAAAAGAACCTTATCCCGATTTGCCACCGATGTCAAGTTATATTCAAATAACCGTTACGGTCGATATACGATTTTACAGCGACTTTCTGAATATTTGATTTGGACATATCCTGCAGTCTGTACAACGAAATATCCATTTTCCACTTCCATTGGAAAGATACAGTTCAACAGATTCCAACGTTTCTCGTTTCGAAGAAATCCGATTCAAAACGAGTCCGGTATACTCAGTTGAAGTTCAGAACGTTAAATTACGAACTGCAGGGTCGTTCTGGGCTCGATTATAATTAATATATATTTATATACGTTCAACTTCGTTTTAATATAAATCCACTTATATTACAAATTCAATATTTAAACTGATTTAAATATTCAAATACCAACCGACAAAAATGCGAGACGTTACAGAGAGCTTGGAGCAGGAGGCTTCAGGATTCTATAGCTATTATTATTTCCGCTGTTGTTGTAAGTGTTGTACTCTGATAAGTGTTATTGTATACATATACTGATGTTATTTCAAAGATATGTTATGTTATATTTTATTCGTTCCGCTGTGAGATTCGTGTTTACTCTGATGATGTTCTTCTTCTTCTTCTATTCTATAAGTTCTATCTTATCTATTCTCACCTTCTAATTTCTTTCATTAATTACCGGGATTTTTCGATATTTTGGTTATCGACATCGAGCTTACGTCGATAACCAAAGTCGCCGAAAATCCGGGTTACTACAGTTGGTATCAGAGCTTAAGTTAAGAATTACCTTGGCTCTGTGGCGTGACTCGGTAGAGATAGGGTTAGTAATACCCTAGATTGAGTTTGAGTGTATATATACGAGTGAACGCATTTGTATTTGATATAAAAATGGTTTTATATTGTGGAGATTCATTGGCTGAGTTGTTTATGAGTTCTGGTCGATCAGTTTGATCCACTGTATCGGTAGGAGTAAATAAATACTTGAATACGATGGACCGACACAGTATGGATATGAAATATATTATCACATATTAGATATATTGGTTGTAATTATAATCGAATGAGATTATAAAGTGAAATGGTTATAAATAACTAATCAGAATCATATAAGTAAAGTATATGAAATAAGATGAATTAAATATGAATTTAAATCAGATTTGGAATTAAAATAAGGAAATTTTAAGTTCCTGGGAGATTTTGAAATGTTTTCAAAATGGATGTATTTAGTAAGGGTTTTGAAATGATATAGTATTGAAATCACTTGGGTCGCTGGAAAATAATTCCGATGATGACTGCGCAGTATCATCGGTGTGATTTTCGAGTACTAAGTGGTGGATTACTACCAGAGATTTTGATTTGAAATGTTTTGAGAAAACAAGGTGTTTAGAAATTCAAATGTTTTGAATTGGTATTATGATTTCAAATTAATTTGAAATGAACCCAGGAATTTGAAATTTAAATTTAACTTATGAAGTTAAATGGATTTGAAGGGTGAAAGTGAATAATAAATTAGAATTTAACCTTGACTAAGTTAAATGAAACTGGAAGTGATTAGAGAATAATCTGGATGTGGATTTGAAATGATAAGTTAAGAGTTTGGAATTTGAAACTCGAATTTGAAATTGAATTCGGCTTGAATAAGCGAATGGTTGTGTTAAGAATAACTTGGTTGGAGTTGATTGGGATGGCATTTGTATATGCCGAATTGATAACAGATGGTAGGGATATAATGATATGCCCAACAAAAAGGTACAAGTTTATATTTTATATGAGTTTGTAATTTATGAGCCGAATTGGCAAGCCGTTTGGCGTTTTGATTTTCTTTTGGGTTGAAGAAGGCCCCGAGAGGCGAGTTGGAGTTTGAGCTATTGACCAGTACAAAGGAGGTGCTGGCGAAATTTTCCGAAAATTTAAAGTGTTAGAAAATTTTCAGCATTTTTGAAAATTTTAGTTAGTCGGAAGGAATTAATATTTTAGTCGATATTAATCGGTTCAGTTGAAATCAGAAATAAGAGGTAAACAAATCTTAGGAGTTCCAATATATAGGGTCGTCCTCTAAATTAGCAATTTCGAGGACGAAATTATTTTAAGTGGGGAAGAATGTAATGACCCGCATTTTTAGAGATATATAATTAATTAATTTAATTATATAATTGGTGATTTAGAGAAGTTAATGATCGTTTAATTAAATAATATTGAATATTTAATTAATAATTATAATATAATAATATATTATAATGTCAAAATAGTCGGAAATAGTGAAATTCACAATAACGTGTGAATTGAATAACATACGAGATTTGGTGGAGTTTGGATTCGAAATATAATAACGATTATATTGAATCGACGACAGTTGAACGTATAGTTTATAATATATCTATAAACGAGCTCGAAATGGCACGGCAGTTCGCTGTTTGGCGATTTGAACTTCAACTGAATGTACAGGATTCGTTTTAAGCCGGATTTCTGTGAAACAAGAAACGTGTGGAGCTGGTGGAGTATATCTTTCTAGTGGAAGAGAAAGATCGAGATTTCGTCGTGTAGATTTTGATTTACGTCCAAATCAAATTTCAGAAAAGTCGCTGTGGAATTCCTTTATAATTCGTAACGCTTTATATACGTTATAAAAGGGTTTTTCAATGTAAAACTGAATATCGAGGTAACCGGGAATCTGAAATATCAAACTGTAAATTCTGATATGATATTCTGGAGCTGTACGATATCATATGTGAAGATATACGATAATATAAATTTATTTATATTTAATTTAATTTAATTTAAATATATTTGTATATTTAAATGGGTTATTCAAAGCGTTAAAAATAGCCACTTTTGCATACAAAGTCGGAATTCGACGAAATCAGTTTTGTTGGATCCGCAATAACAAATAGTTGTTAAATTCCAAGTTTGGTGATTTTTAGAGTCACTGTGTGGCCGCACGGATTTTTAGAGTGAAAAACAGTCGGTATTTCGATGGTTAAAAATACGCTGTGTGAGCATACGAAGTCGGAATTCGACGAAACCAGTTTCGTTGGGACCGTAATGTCGAACTCTAGCTACATGTCCAGTTTCGTGATTTTTGGGTATCGTATGTAATCACGAGGATTTTTAGAAAACTAAATGGATATATAAAAGAGAATATTCCGAGAATATTCTTTCTATAAAAATATCTACACTATAAAAGCACTCAACTAACTTCCTTAAGACCTAAACCAAAGCTCAGAAAACCGGTCGTCGTTTCCATTTCCTTTTTCCTCTATCTCAACGTGAAAACAATCCATCAAAATTCAAGAAGAAATATAAATCAAATCATATAAATCCTTTACTATACATATTTGGATTCTATGTGTGCTTCTCGTCAGTATGGTATGAGTATTGTCAAGCTCGAACGAGATATATGGGATCGACCTTTTCCAGCGTGTGTTCAATGATGTTAGGGTTGTGATTCTTGGGTAATTAAGGTTGAATTTCGAATAGTAGTTGTCGTAGTTGGGTTTGGGAGATCAATCCGCATGTGTATGTGGAGTTTGGTTTGATTTGGGGTCAAATTAGTTCGCTACCTTTACTGTAGGCGATGGGGAAGTTGTACGCTCGGATTTCCATTGAGGACGGCGAGTTGGAGGTTATGGGTGTAGGACGGGAGAGGGTTGGATGAGGAAGAGAACGGTGGTAGTTTTGTGTTGATCGGTGGTGTGTGGGAGGAGCAGTTGGGGATGAATGGGGCGGAAATGGCTGTGTGATGGAGTGGAGGTCCACGGCTTTGATGGGGAAGAAAGGGATTAAACGGGTAGGCTTTGGTGGAGTGGGCCGACTTCGAAAAGGTTAAGGCCCGAGTTGGATTTACTTAAGTTATTTTCTATATAAATGTATTTAAACTTGTAAAAGCAATAACTCTCTCGTACGATATCAGATTGACGAACCGTAAGTTGCGTTAGGATCGTATGGACGAGCACTCCACAATGGAACTGACCACGAGTCAATTGGAGTCCGTTACAATTTACAGCAAAATAAATTGTCCAGCTGAATCAAGCGATGGTTATCGTCATTAACGATGAACTGCAAATGTGAGTAAAACTCACCAACTCTGAACAGTTTATAATTTCATGTTGTATTTTTAGAACTGTTAGATATTTTCTGTTTGATGTGTGTTGACTGTTTGATTGAACTGCTAGACAGTTAGTGGAAACTTTATATATATGTGTATACATATATATATAACAGTTGGATATTTATATGTTGATTCTGTTGATCAGAATAATTCACATCGAAGTGAAATCGATGTTATCTATATTGTTTAACATCTATGATGCAGGGAAACAGGTTGGAGGAATCCGACTGGATTCCTCAACAGTTATTTTATTGTTTTTCATATATTCTAATATATGATGTGAAATATAACCTGTTGTTGATTGTGTGTGTATGGACGAGATTAGACATCGTGATTAGATATGATTGAATACCATGACATACCGGAATGTAGATAAAGGAGATTTTTCAAAGTGATATTGAATAAGAGATATTTAAAAATTCGAATATTTTTAAATAAGGAATATTTATAAATTGGGATATTTATAAATAGGAGATATTTAAAAAAAAGGAAATAAATTCAAAACATTTTCTTTTGAATGGAAAGGCTTGTGTAGCGGTTTGGGGATTTTCCCGATGCTTCCGATACAAAAGAGGTTATGGCGAATTTTCCCGGGAATTTAAGGAGTTAGAATATTTCAAGAATAAATTTGAAAAGGGGATATTTGTAAACCATTTACAAATAGAATTGGAAAGGAAACATTATAAAAAGGACATTTGTAAAGTGTAGAACCGTTATTTAAAAGTAAATCTTTTCAAATGAATAAAACGTTGTTAAAAAGGAAATCTTTATAAAGTGAATAAAGTTAGTTAATCGAATATAGACATTCGAAAGGAGTTAATTGAATATGGTATTCGAAGTTAGTTAATCGAATATGGTATTCGAAGTTAGTTAATCGAATATAGACATTCGAAAGGAGTTAATCGAATATGGTATTCGAAGTTAGTTAATCAAATATGGTATTCGAAGTTAGTTAATCGAATATGGTATTCGAAGTTAGTTAATCGAATATAGACATTCGAAAGGAGTTAATCGAATATGGTATTCGAAGTTAGTTAATCGAATATGGTATTCGAAGTTAGTTAATCGAATATAGACATTCAAAAGGAGTTAATCGAATATGGTATTCGAAGTTAGTTAATCGAATATGGTATTCGAAAGTTAGTTAATCGAATATGTTATTCGAAAGGGATTAGTCAAGTCGAGTTAGTCAAATAGAGTTAACCAATAGAGTTAATCAGTTAGAGTTAACCAGTTAGAGTTAATCAAATAGAGTTAACCAGTTGGAGTTAATTAGTTAGAGTTAATCGATTAGAGTTAAAACGAACTAGAGTTAATCAAATATAGTTATTTGAGACAGAGTTAGTCAAGTTAGTCGAGCCTAGTAAATCGAATCGAATTGGTCGAACCAAGTAAGTCGAGTTAAGTTAGTCAAGTTAGTCGAGCCTAGTTGATCGAATCGAATTGGTCGAACCAAGTAAGTCGAGTTAGTCGAGTCAAGTTAAGTTAGTCGAGTTAAGTTCGTCGAGTGGAAGTTATCGATGTTAGTTTCATCGAAAGGAGTTATCGATGTTAGTTTCATCGAAAGGAGTTATCGATGTTAGTTTCATCGAAAGGAGTTATCTATGTTAGTTTCATCGAAAGGAGTTATCGATGTTAGTTTCATCGAAAGGAGTTATCGATGTTAGTTTCATCGAAGGGAGTTATCGATGTTAGTTTCATCGAAAGGAGTTATCGATGTTAGTTTCATCGAAAGGAGTTATCGATGTTAGTTTCATCGAAGGAGTTATCGATTATAGTTTAATCGAAGTGAGATTTTCAAATATGAGATATTTGAAAAGGAAGAGTTATCGAATATTAGTTATTCGAAGAGAGATTATCGAATATCATTTATTCGAGAAGGAGTTAATCGAATATAGGTTATTCGAAGAAGATTTAATCAAATAGAGAATTTCTCGAAGAGAGTTAATCGGCAAATTCGATTATATCGAATTCGGGAAAGTACTTATACTTTCCAGTGTTTAAATAGAGATTTATTTATTTATAAATAAATAAGTGTTAGGTTAATTATTCTCTAATAAGGATAGAAGTTATAATTAAAGTTAGATAATTCGAAAGTAGGGATTATAACGTTATCGTTATAACCAATGTTTTAAATATAGAAATAGATTAGTAAAATTGGATCCGGGAAAGGCGTAAAGAAGTTGTTAAAGATTAAAAGATAAACTTTGACCATTTCGAAGTTATAACGTTGTTCAGCTAAGGTCTGAGAGGTAATTATACCCCAACTTGAGTGACTTCCTTCTTAACTAAGAAATGGTAAGGTTTGATCGTAAAGGAGTTTTGGAAATGTTTTCCAAACGAGAATCAGAAATGTTTTCTGATAAAAGAAAATAAGAATTTAGAATATAGGGAAACAGGAGATAAGTAAATAAATGAACTAAAGAGATTTATGTTAAATGATGTTTGTTTGATATAATTTCCATCTGGAAATAATATCGTTGTTTGCACACTTGTTTTTCTTTGATAGTTAACTCACAGACTATCGAAGTTTTGACCATTTTAACGTTGTTAATATGGAGAGACCGGTTGGATTATTATCCAAAGAACCACTCTGTATTGGCATAAGCGTCGCGAATCATATATGCCAAAGATAATTGAAGACGGAGTAAAATGCAAGGGCTATCCTGTTTACAGAATAGTGCCTTCGGTTTGTCCAGTCCCAGGACAACTTGTATGGACGAAGGTCTGACAGAGTATATCCAATGGATCGCGTAAGTTGATCTGTTCAAACGTATTCACGTTTGGTGGCGGAGGAATTCGTTTCTCTAAGCTGTATACCCGTGCTATTTTTGGATAAGTCAATTTGTGATTTGGCGGGTATGACGATGTGACGTTCTAAGTGAATGAGGATGACTTGTATGAATGAATGTCTAACAGAGTATTTCCAGAAGGGTCACGTACATTGATTTCTTCAACCGTACCAAGAGTGGAAGCGGAGAAGGAAACTTCTTTTAGATGACACGTAATGTATTGTTGTAGACGTCAATTAGTGATTTTCGATGGATCTGACAATGTAGCATTCGAAGTAAATCTGATGTAATGATAAAGCGTAGCTTCTAGCCTCATCAATCGGTAAATGACAGAAATCGGGCAGGCAGCATGGCTAAGTCGGTCGCACCGAAGTAGGGTGTATAAGCACCTATCTAGTGAATATTCATTTGTTTCTTAAATCTATCAATGCTGTCCCATATATATACGGGAACGGTTGCTGATCCCAACCGTTGGTGATGTACATTCGATACACTCAAGCGAAATGAGTGGTCGGTCATGTGTGGCTGAGTTGCAAGATGTTCTTGTTGAACTCCAGTGTATCGTTCCTAGAGTACACTGGTCGGAAGGTGGTTCCATACCTTGTCATAGTTGGAAATCCAATCATCCAATACGTGCTTGCGATTTTGATTGTATACTATATATGTAGTAAAGTGAGATGCAAGCGTTTCTGCTAGATTGATATGTATTTGTACTTAGGCATTATTATAATATCAGAATGATATTGCTTTGAAAAGTTATTTGGATTCTCATAAGGGAAAAACCCGTTCCGTATTCACGGCGTGGTCTTATGAGATATCATATACATGTTTAAATGATTTGAGTTTTATTCACACCAGTCCCATGACTGACCCGGAGTTTATTTTGTTGTTTTCCCTAAACTCTTGGGTGCCTAAATTTGTACGGGCAGTCAAGTAGTCGGGATTTTACAAATACACTGGGAGAGCTTGGAGCAGGAGGCTTCAGGATTCTATAGCTATTATTATTTCCGCTGTTGTTGTAAGTGTTGTACTCTGATAAGTGTTATTGTATACATATACTGATGTTATTTCAAAGATATGTTATGTTATATTTTATTCGTTCCGCTGTGAGATTCGTGTTTACTCTGATGATGTTCTTCTTCTTCTTCTATTCTATAAGTTCTATCTTATCTATTCTCACCTTCTAATTTCTTTCATTAATTACCGGGATTTTTCGATGTTTTGGTTATCGACGTCGAGCTTACGTCGATAACCAAAGTCGCCGAAAATCCGGGTTACTACATTAGGTGTCCAATCTCATAAAATGAGACCAAGATTGTAACGACCACGGGATTTTCGATTCCGAAAATCGACACAAAACACAGCGTTGATTGTTCAGACATCGAAAATACCTGATCATTAATAGAAAGAAATTAGAGGGTGAGATAGAAAAGATAGAACTAATATAATAGAAGAAGAAGAACACAACTGAGCATAATCAGAGTAACACGAATCTCACAGCGGAACGAATAAAATATATTAGATAACATAACTTTGAATACAAAATTTTGTACCATAGATACATGTCATCATCAGAGCACAATACAATATTTGATACAGCGGAAATAACTCTAAAACAACTAGCGGTGAAGCCTCTTGCTTCAAGCTCCTCCAAGTGTATCGGTAAAGCCTGAAACACTTGACTGCCCGTACAAATTTGGGCACCCAAGAGTTTAGGAAAAACAAAACAAAACAAACTCTGGGTCAGTCATGGGACTGGTGTGAGTAAACTCCAACCATATGGTTTAACTTCAAAAATCCTTTGAAAGGAAAGGATAATAGTAAGACCAGTCCACAAATAAACACATACGGTTTTTACCTTACTATAACCCAAACCATTTTTGATATCAAAATCCAGTGATATTATAATAATGTCTAATCAAATAAATAACCAAATAGTAGAACGCTTGCATCTCACGCTCTACATATATAGTATAAAATCAAAAACCGCAGGGCGCTTATTGGAGATTGGATTCCAACTATGGCAAGGTATGGGACCACCTTCCGATGATGTATCTCTAGAGGCGAATACACCTGGGTTCAACAAGAACGTCTTGCAACCCGGCCCACACATGACCGACCACTCATTTCTCTTGAGTGTATCGAATGTATATCACCAACGGTTGGGCTCAAACCACCGTTTCCTGAATGGGCAGAATCGATAGAGTAAGAAACAAAAGGAATTTCTCTAGATAGGTGATTATACACCCTAATGGGTGCGACCCACATAGCCATGCTGCCTGCCCGATTTTTGTCATTTCCCGGTTGTGAAGCTTGAGGCTACGTCTATCTTTTAGAACATCTAACCACCATACACTTTGAATGTCACATCGTCAAACCCATCAAATCACTAGTTGATCTTCCCAAAAATATTACGGGTATAAAAGCTAACAGAAGCAAATTTCTCCGCCACCAGACGTAATACTTTGAAAGGATCGTCTTATGTGACCGTTAGGAATACTTTGTCAGACATTCGTCCATACAAGTTGTCGTGGGACTGGACAAACACAACAGCTCTTTGAATTTCACTCCGTCTTCGATTATCTTCAGCATAATCTAATTCGCAATGCCTATGCCTATACGGAGTGGTTTTCGGATACTAAATCCAACCGGTCTCTCCGTATCAACAACGATGGTAAAAGTCTTTGATAGCCGGTGTTTTGACTATCAAAGGAAAAATAAACATCCATCAAACAATTTCACAACCACTGGCCCTTTCTAATATTCATTTTTAATTCATTTTCTTAGCGAAATCTACATATTTCGTTATATCGATTTCTATTATCAAAATTTCTTAAAAATATTCTAACTCCTTAAATTTCCGGAAAATTTTGCCATAACCTCCTTTGTACCGGCTAATATTTCAAACCACAACTCGCCTCTCTAGGCCCTTTCCATTCAAAAAGAAAATCAAAAAGCCAAGCGGCTTGCCGATTCGGCGCATAAAACCTCATATGGAAATTGAAACATGTACCTTTTATCGAGCACTTAAATTATAAATCTTCATACTCTCTTTGTACTCTTAGCTTCATCCAACACCTGTCTATCATGTAATTATCCAGTTCCAATTCAATTCAACTTTAAGATTTCAATCACATTCACTTTACCATTTTATTACCAATTCGCCCCTTTTCTTAATCCACTTTCAGTTTGAACTTCTCTCGTTTAAACCTACTTTCATTCGCTTATAAGTTGGATTCCATCCCAATGTCAGATTCCAAAATTTGATTCAAGTTTCATATTCAAATTTCCCAATTCGAATAACAAATTTAAATCACTTCAATAACGTTAAATTCGGCCAAAACTATGGTTACTAATTCCAAAGAAATTAGTTAATTTCATTCGATACTTAAAAATCCGATCTTTTATCCCAAAAATCACTTCGTCTACTCCACTTGAGTTTATATTTAATTTATAACTCAAATCTGGGTTTTTACAATGGGAAATTCGGATTTTTATTCACTCAACATCCATTTATTTTATTTAATAAACCGTTATGGTTTAAAACGATTATGGCGTTGTTTTTCTGAAAATTTGATTTTGACATAACTCCAAATCTATACGACGAAATCAAGGTTTTTCTCTTCCATTAGAAAACTATCATTCAACAGGTTCGGCCATTTCTTGTTTCATCGAATTCCGACTTACATTGAGTTATGTATACTCAGTTGAAGTTCGAATCGCCAAACTACGAACTACCGCGCCGCAGCGAGTTTTTTTTAATTATAATTTATATATAAACGTTAACTTCGTTTACAAAATAAATTTCATGTAACGACCCGGAATTTTGGGCCAATTTAAAATTTTTATTTTAGAATTTTTAATGGACTTTAATATTTAAATTAATGTATTTTAAATAGGAACGACTAAAAATTTATTTTAAAACGAATAAATTCAATTTAATTATAAAAGGAGTTTAAAACAGCTCTGCAGTTTGGAATTTTGAATTTTGAACTTTGACTGAATGTACAGGATTCATAATAAATCAGAATTGAGCGAAACAAGAAATATTTAAATCTTTTTAATAATATCTTTCTAACGAATCTAAAAAAACTGAAATTTCATAGCGGAAATCAAAAGTTACGGCCAATTCAATTTTTAGAAAGGTCACTGTAAAATTTATATATATATTATATAGGGCCCGAAAAGCTACTTTTCAAAAATGAAGGAATTTCGACTCGAAATCACTTCCATTGAGTTCGGAATGATGTTTATGCATTGAAAAACAGTAAACACTTATATATTTTGAGTTTCGGAATTTATTTGTTTAAAAATGTATTTTTAAAATTAAATATATTGGCCTTAAAAATAGTCATTTTTCAAACGACCTCAGTTTTCGACGAAACCACTTTTGTTGGAACTGTAATGTCAAATTATTGCTAGATTTCAATTTTCATAATTTTTCGAATTAATACGTGAGCGTGGCAAGTGAAAATGTGTTTTGACCATTTTAGTCAAATTTAATCAGCTTAAAAATAGCCATTTTTCAAACGGTCTCAGAATTCGACGAAATTAGTCTCGTTAGAACCGTATCGTCAAAACATAACTAGAAATAATTTTTCTGTAATTTTTAGAGTTCGTATGTGGCCTCGGCAATTTAAAATGTACGTTTGAATTTAATAATTTAATGATTTATAATTAAATTTAAAGAAAAACATATCGTAACAGCCGAACTGGGTTACAAAACATATTCCATTGTGTCCGGGACGGGGGTTATTAGCTAGGGGCGACATTCATTAGGATTTAATTTGGAGTTCCGGACGATATACAAATTTATAGAATTAAATTAATTAAAATAAATAAGAAAATACGCTGTATGAATACGGTATATACCCTAACCCTATTCCTAAAAACTTACCAGCCGCCATCTCTAATGAACGATGGCCATTATACACCGAAAATGATTCCCTAAGATCTCTAAATCCATGGAGAATTAACACATCGATTCAAAGACAAAATCGAAGAGCATCGCAAGATTTATGGAGCCAATGGTTGAGATGGGTTTTCGCTTCTTAGAATTCTCGAATTCTGTGCATAGAGAGGACGATTTCAGTTCGGTTTTGGTGATTCTAGGGGGGCCGATTTCATCCATACTCCAGGCGCTGGTGGAGTCGAGTTAGGCGCATCTCGTGGTGATTTCAGATCGGGTCCTAGTGATCCCTAGGGGGGTGCGCAAGCGATGGAAGAAGGCGACAGTTTGGGTCCCTTGTTCTAACAGAGGAGCGACGGGTAGTAGGAGAAGAAGAAAGGGGATTTGGAGGGGGAGGTGACGTGGCATAATCTTAGTGGGTGAGAGGGATTTGTTAATTATTTTTATAATTTAATTTTCCGATCTTTAAACGCGTGTAACTTTTACATACGACGACAGAATTCGACGAAACGAATTGCGTTGCGATCGTGGTGAAGAATCCTACGCCAGGAAGCTGACTAGAATTGAAACTAAGCAAATCAAGATTTGAGGAAAAATTCCATTCTGAACTGAACAGAACAAAGCAAAGTGAGATTTCTATTTTAGAACTAAATTCAATTATTTATTTCAGATATGAAATTATATTTATTTCATGTTCATGATGTATATATAATTATTGAAATGTTGATTTGGGTTGTGATTGCTTGAACCATTGTACTAAATTGTGTGTATTCGTGTTTGACAGGACTTTGTGTGTACGACGAAAACACCATATTATTGTATACATAGAAACAATATTCATGTTCGTCAAGGATGTTTAATTTGTATTAGATTTAACAAAATTATTATTTTGTTTATTATTATTATTGTTGGAAATTAACACTTCTGTTAATTAGAATTAGCTAAACAAAAATATATGATTTTGTGTATATAAAAGAATCAGATGTGTAAAACACAAAATTTAGTCAACTTGTTAAACCAGCATTTGTAACATAAAAATGAATCAAACCTTTTATTCGTTTTGTTGAGTCAAATTTTGTAACAAAATATGAACGAACATTTTTATGTCATTATATTGAATTAGATTTTCAACAAAATATGTACACACATTTTTATGCAATATTGTCTACATTAAAAAGGTTAGAAGTTCAAGATATCATTTTTTATGTAATATTGTCTACATTAGAAAGATTAGAACAAATTTTACATTTTTGATTACATAAGAAAGATTATAACAAAAATTAACATTTTTGTTTACATTATAAAGATTATAACAAAAATCATCATTTTTTATTACATTAGAAAGATAAGAACAAAATTTACATTTTTTGTAAAATGTAAATAAAAGAACAAGAGTTACATTTTTGTTTTAAAGAGCAAGATTAACACTTTTGTTAATGAGATTTAAAAGCTCAAGATTAACATTTTTGTTAATTAGATTATAAAGGATAAAGTTAACATTTCTTGCAAATTAGATTATGGATAGGTAAAAACCATATTTTTGTCAATATGAAGTGATAGCGATAAAAATCATATTTTTGTCACATTAAAAAGAATTATATAAAAATAAAGATTTTTGTATTTTAAAAAGAAATTATACAAAAATGAAGGTTTCGTCACATTAAAAGGAATTATACAAAAATGAAGGTTTTGTCACATTAAAAGGAATTATACAGAAATGATTATCTTTGCCGTATTAAAAAGAATGAACATTTTTATTTACAATAAAAGGGTTAAACAAAATCATCATTTTTGCTTGCATTAAAAGTAATAAACAAGAGCATCATATTTTTATATATTAAAAAGAATCTAGTAAAAATGTAATTTTTATACATAAAAGAGAATGAACTAGAAATGTATATTTTTATACATTAAATAGAATGGATTTGAAATGTATATTTTTATACATTAAAAAGAATGAAATGGAAATGTATATTTTTATACATAAAAGGAATGAACTAGTAATGTATATCTTTATACATTAATAAAAGAGAATGAATTAGTAATGGACATTTTCGTCACATTAAAAAGTATGAAGTAGAAATACATATTTTGTCAGAAAAATGGAGGAGACTAGAAATATACATTTTGATAAATAAATAAGAGTTAAGATCCTTATTGTCATTGGTTATTAAAAGTTATATTTTTGTTTGCAATTTTAGATGCAAACAAACATTAAAATAAAAATTTATATTTTTATTTGTATTCTTTGTTGAAATAAACATGAAATTAAAAGGTTGGATTTTTATTTGCATTCTTTGATGCAAATGAAAACTTGAATTACAAAGGTTACACCTTTTGTTTGCAATTAAAAATGCAAATAAGAGCCTAGATTAAAGAAGATACATTTTTCATTTGTATTTTTGTTACAAATGCAAGAATAGAATAAAACATAGGAAAAACCCATTTTTAATGCTAATAATAGAAAGAGTAGAAAATATATGTATTTCATTACGAAATATGTTTCACATTAAAAACACATTTTTAATGTTAACCTTAGAAACTTAGAAAAAGAATATCATCTTTAATGTAAAATAAAGATTACATTTTATACAATATAAAAAGAATGTCATTTGTATGTAATATAAAGAGATTACATTTCATTGTAAGTGAGTCAACATTAGAACTCACATTTTTTTTATGTAAATGAATCAGTAGAAAGATTCATTGTTTTTGATAAATTATGTCAACATGAGAACTTACATTTCTATTATATATGAAATGATTCATCATTATATATGTTTATGATGTTGAAATGTTACACTCCCATTTACAAGTTACCCGACTTGTTTATGTGATTGGGACGATAATTTTCGCACATCGCCCAAGCGCACAAATGATTTATGATTTGCTTGATGGATGAAACCCCACACGGGTATTGGGATGATTTTGGATACAAACTAATCCCAATATTTAGTTATCTGTCAATCGATGGATTGACAGTCTGTGATGAGCGTCAGTTCTTTACTTTTATGCTCACACAGTTATAGATTCCACTTTGGTCGTCATTTGGATGTTTGATAATTATTTATCATGATTGTTGATTCCATACAAAATATATGGTTGTTGGTTGAGTCACATTCCAATAAAGAATATTCTAGGAAAAGAATATTTTAGAAAATATACGTTTGAAAAGAATATTTTAGAAAAAGGAATATATTTTTAGAAAATATATTTTTATTGAAATAAACTAGTTATTAATTAGAATAAATCATAAAATTTAGATCTAATGAAGTTTTCCAATATGCTAATATTTAATTGAAGTTAAATTAAATAAATTAGATTTTGGGTTGTCGTGAATAGCTTCTTAAATAACACTGTTCTTAAACCCCATATGAAAAGAATAATCTTTTAATTTAGATCATTAAAGTTTTCATTTAGTAATTGAAATAAGGTTAAGTGTGAGTCGGGTTTATTGTGAACTTTGTTTCTAAGCGACATTTGTTCTTTAACCCAACTGACAGCGAAAGTATGATTTGGAATTTATAAATCTTTTATTAAGATTTAAATGGAAATGTTCCAAAAGTAAAGTTTTCAATTTAATATATTAAATTGGAATTGAAGGGAATTCGAGTTGATAATAACCAGGATAAGCTTCTGTAAAAGAAGACCGATACTACATATGGAATTTAAGAGGCTTTGCCGTTATTCCATTTATATTATTGGTCGGATACAGAAATTTATAAAGATTATATATTGATTTGATTTCTGGGAAGATTCCATATTTCATGTAAGATTATTTTGGGTTTACCGTGAACTATGTTTTTAAATGACATTAGTTCTTTAACCCAGTTAAAGATAAGATTAATTTCTTGGATTTAAATAATCATTGAATAATGATTTTTAATATCTAAAATCAAATTGAGATTTTAATAAACCTTTTAAAAGAAAGATTTAAGTGCAAAGTTAAAGAATTTATCTTTGATAGAATAAATTGAATATTTCATCTAAAAAGAATATTCTGAATTGGAATGAGACATTGGATGTGTTTTATAGTACTTGATTTTTATTATAAAATACGCGAGTTATTCGGAAAGACCGGGTTTAACCCATTCCGAATAATTTCTACGACGATGAAGAGTCGAAGATGAAGACGGTGTTGAAGACCAACGATCTTCACATCGAATGGATGTGTTGCTACAGAGACCCTGATGGGAGTAGCTACCTTGAAGGGGCTTCAGTGGTGGCCGTCCAGACTATTGTTGATTGTTCTGATTTGGTTTTCGCTCAGACCCAGAGCATAAGCTAATAAATGGATGCGTGTCTGACATTGGATTTCGTTCCGTGTGAATTAAATCGATTTCTGTTAATATATGTCTGATTGGTGGTGGAGGATTTATCCTCTACTTAACACCTTGGTATATATTAATAGTGATTGATCGCATGGCGTGAATTGTCAATGTGGCACGCCAAGATGCAAATGATCAAGGCTTTTGTTGAAAAGCAGAGCCTTGTGGGATGATCAAAGCATAGCCTATTACGGCATAGCTTTGTGTATATCGTGACTTCGTGAGCCTCACACCCCGGTATGAGTCAAAAACGGGATATGGACCGTAGGGAGTGCACACGTTTCTTTCTAGCTAGTGGTAGTGTCAGTGCTTTAACACGGCCTGGCATTTTACTTATGTGGATGATGAATTTTGAGGCGCCTCGGATTTTTATAGGCCGATAGTGGTCATATTATAGGTTCAAAGGAACCGGGAAACGTGTGTTCAGGCATAACTAATCCACTGCCGATAGGCGGGGATAGGCCCTACCGCATCCAAGGGTTGCCCATAGGTGTGATCCTGAGGCATTTGCTAGAGTGTCTCGAATCGGAGAGGAGCTTGCCCCTAGCCTCGACTCATGATGGAAATCCAACTTCCAATACGACCTTGCGGTTTTGATTGCAGAACTAGTATGGCGGCATAGTAGGATGGGGTACTATGCCATCTATGATTAATACATTATGATTGAAATGTTTTTGAATATATATACCCATGTATATACACACTAATACTAAATCCGTTTTATCGTATCAAACATCTTTTGACCATTATAAGGTAAAACCCTATCCTCCGGTTTGCGTTGCATTGCGTGATGGGACTTGGGTCTTATAATGGTTTCATTTTTCTAAAAAGAGCATTGCGTTGTTTAACGTTTTTACTTTATTTTATGCACTGACAATCCAATGGAGTAAACCCGTTCCGCGTTAGCGGCGTGGTCCTGTGATTAGCCTTATTATTAGATAAGTTAAGTTAAGATTTCTCATACCAGTCCCATGATTGACCTGTAGTTTGTTTCACCGGCAAACTCGGGTGCCCTTATTTTCTACATGGGCAGTCGAGTAGCTCTTTGCAGATATATTTACAGGATCCTGGCTTACAGCTGAAGCGGTATTCGGAAAGCTCTGTATCCGTATATTCCTTTCAGTTGTATATTTGTAATATTTTTCCACTGCTATTTAAATGTAATTTAAATCTCTGATATTATTGTATTTCCAATGTATATTATAAGTTCATACTCAGTTATATTTTTGT